>CM051234.1:111172640-112405759 GCA_027917425.1 Gastrophryne carolinensis
GTTTGCACGCAGATGGGGAGCCTGAGCAGTAACCTTCCTGGCCGCCCGGCCTGTCTAAATGACTATCTGCGTGAGTGCGCCAGAAAAATGGGGGGGATCTGTGGTTATCCAGGGGTCGTTTCACACAGTGGGCATCCGGATTTAGAATGTCCAAGGGGCAAGGTCAATGGCCGGGTCTTATAGACTTCAGGATCGGCAACTCAGGGTTTTGTTCCACTTTAATACCTTTAGATTTTCCTGCACAGTTATTCAAAGAAGAATTTCAGTTATTTTCAGTCAGTTTAGTTTATTTTGTATAGATTTTACACATTTGAGTCACCTGGTCTCATAACAAAAGCAGCACCTCACACACACACACAGCCGTTACCACTGATTACAGTATCAGCCTCTGAGGTAAAGTGTTGCTAGGAGACCAGTGGGCTAAATGAAGCAGCTCACTAAATACAACCCAGCAGATCCCTATTCAGCAAATGGACTGAGCCATTGTCATTATACAATTTAAAAGAAAGGCATATATTTTTTACCTTTTTCTATCGCCAGATTATTTATACACATGTTAGAAGCTATTGTGTGGCTATTTAATTATTTATCTTTTTTAATGCAAATTTCGCGATACTGCTCCTTCAAGGAATCCCGCACAGCTTATTATGACCTACAAAAATGATTAGAATGTATTACTGGTGCTGGCTAATAGGGGATCACCCTAAGGTGTGTACAAAACAGAACAAGAATATTTGGGCTACCAGTATAGTCCCAAAAGAACCCCCTACATTTTTTTGAAAAACTGTAATAAGCCTTTATTTGACGCCCACATTACAACATAAAGACAAGGACAGTTAAACAGATAGTGCTTGGGAGGTGGACCCTACAATTGTATGGCTATAATACAGCAAAGAATATATATAAGTTTGAAATTGCAACAATTTAATTACAGCTTGAAAGTGCTATTGTGCTAAACAATATGGCAAATAGACAACTAGTGAAGAGAAAGGGGAAAAAATATTATTCTCAGTGTGTCACACACCCCGCTTCCCCTTTAATTCTGACGATAGGGGTATCCTCCAGCAGGAGGCGATGTTGCAGAGAGAAGTCTTGAAAAACGAGCCCCTTCCGGCCTATATATACCTGGGACCTCCCACTTAACACCCAGTGTTTTCTCTCTGCAAGATTCGACAAGACAGAAGAAAGAAGTCTCCTGCTTGCAGGTAGCCGGGGTCCAAACCCCGGCATCCCCCCCATTGTCTATTTCTGCCCAGCTACTTGTTTTGTTCACTTAGTTGATATTGGAAGCCTCCCAGCCTAGGCTGCTGGCTGGGCAATGGTAGACGACTCATGGTGCCTAGGAGCTTATCTCGTCCCCACGCGTGGGGCAACGCGGTTGTCCGGCTGGTGATCTGGATTTGGGATGCCCCGTCCCGGTTCCCCCTTTAGCCTGCCTTCTCCCGCCTGGTCCCTACTCCCTTAGCGTGGGGGGGTGGGTGGCGTTTGTGGGGTATCTTTAATATTGTGTATTCTGGCCAGGATGTGTGTGTCTTTCTGTAGGCAGCTAAAGAGGTCGGCGCTGCGGTCTGGTTTTTATGTCCCCGGGCTGCGGGGGCTCCGTGTGCATTCTGTGGGGCTGTGCTGCGCAGCCGGGCGGGGTGCCTGTTTCTGGCACCCGCCTCGCTCGTACGTGCGGTGCTCGTCTCTAGGGGGCGGGGCCGCGTTCCTTCGCGGCCCGGGCCGTGCTGGCATAAGCGGGGGGGGGGGGGGCGAAGCGCTTCGGGGGAGAGCGTCTGGAAGTAATCCCTCAGGTGTGTGCACGGGTCCGTCTGCCGTCTGGGGTCTGCTGGAGCCCACAGAGAGGGCACTCCACAACAGGCCAGCGAAAGAGCTCTGTCGGGCAAGTTTTTTTTTATCTTTATTTTCTGTGCTGCGCATGCATATTTAGTATTTTACCCTATGGTGATATGGCCAATTTGGATGTAATTCCTCTAGATTGGTTGCACCGATTTATTACTGTGCTGCTGCACTCTTGAGCTCATTGGGGGTATAGAGGGCTGCATATTGACGTGTGTGTGTGTGTGTGTATATATATATATAATATGTGATTGCCAGTATACCTTGGGTATTTAATGTTTAGTACGGTTTGTGTGTTTGTCTGTTTACGCTTGCTGCATACCTTTTGTACTTTCTGGAGGCTGATTGTGGTCTCTTTCTTACAGGTCCGGGGATTCCCGTGCTGCGGTGGGTCTCCCGGTCTGATATACCTGGATAGTCTTATTGAAAAAAAAAAAAAATCCTCCCTCTCCCGGGACTTTAATTATAAAAGGGGCACCCCGGGTTGCTTAATGCGTAAATCCCTGGGTTATTGCGAATGCCATAATTTCACCATATGGAGGCTTCCGACATTACCGGAAACGGCTTTTCGGGGCTATCCAGGCTGTGTGGGGGTTGTGGGGCTCCGCTCCCAGGCGATGTCATAATATGTATTCCATGTGCACAGCGGAATATTGCGCGCCAGTCCGGCACTCCGGCTTCTGGCTCCTCGCAACCTCCGTCATCTCCTACACCCCCCCACCTATTCCGGACCCCGTGTGACGTTGTCAAAGGTGAGGATTCGCAATCCGAGGTGTGTGCACGGTTGGCCAGCCTCGAGAAAATGTTCTCTGCCGTGGTGGCTCAGAAGGCTACGGCTAAGCGGAAGCACCTTTCTCCAGCATCACCTGTTCTGGAGGATGAGGTGTTGGAAGTGTTGGATTGGTCCAATTGTCCCCCGGCTGAGGAGGGGGAGCTCCTAGAGGAGTCGGACGAGCCTGCAGACCAGCAATTGTTTGGTACCGCTGGCGATCAGGCTGCGGGGGTGTTCCTTGACACTCCCATTTTGGCTCAAATGTTTGAGATCTTGGCTTTGGATCCGCCTGAGGCAGCCCCCCCGGGTTGTCCTTAAGGAATGGGAACAACCTACGCGCCTTGTTGGAGTTCCTCCTAGTTGGGATAAGCGTTATCCCTTTCCGGAGGATTTGGTGAAGCTTTGGTCGGTTCCCCCTGACGTCGATGCCCCGTGTTGGGGCTGTCTAACACGGCTGTGTTGCACTCCCCTGACACTACTACCATTAAGGATGGTGAGGATCGTCGGATTGATCAATTGGCTCGCCATGGTTTTATCAGTGCTGGATCGGCACTGCGACCGGTTTGTGCTTCGGCGCTTCTTTTGATGGCTGTCAGGTCCATTGTTAGAGATTTGTACGCAGATCTTGATCCCACTTGTGATGAGTTCCTTTCTCTCAAGCAGTGTGAGTCGTTTATTTCATTTGTCATGACCGCCCAGGATCATGCACTTGCAATGTGTAGCAGGACCACGGCCCTGTTGGTTGCTATTCGTCGGTCGGTGTGGCTACGTCAGTGGACGGCGGACTTTGGCTCGAAGAAGTCGCTTACAGCTCTTCCTTTTGTGGGTTTGCGCCTGTTTGGCGATAAATTGGATTCGGTTACCAAGGGCGGTAAGTTACCTCAACACAAGAGGCCGCGTCGTTCCTTTCGGGGAGTGGTTTCTTTTAGTCCCTCCTTTCGGGGAGCCAGAGTGGGCAGAGGGGCCTCCTTTCCCGCTACCAGGGGTGCAGGTTGGTCCCGGGGGAGGGGCCGTGGCCGTCCCGGTCAGTCCTGGGGCCCCAAGCCTGCTGGCAAGCCCGCTCAGCAATGAGGAGGTGCCCTCACCCGTGCGGGTGGGGGGACGATTGCGACACTTCTCCCAGGTTTGGGACCAGGAGGTTCCGGACAGATGGATCCGGGAGGTGGTGTCGTCAAGTTACAAGCTGGAGTTCGAGTCTCTCCCTCCTTCACGGTCCCGCACTTGGAAGTGGGTCTCAGGTATTACTCCAATCTTTTCACAGTCCCCAAGAAAGACGGGTCGGTTCGCCCCATTCTAGATCTGAAGTTCCTCAACAGGTTCATCCGTACACGGAAGTTTCGCATGGAAACTCTGCGATCGGCCATCAGTTCTCTTCGGCAGGGGGACTTCATGACGTCCATAGACATCGAGGATGCTTACCTTCATGCTCCCATCTGCCAGGCTCATCAACGTTTTCTTCGGTTCGTGATGAAGGATCGGCATTTTCAATTTGTGGCACTTCCGTTTGGCCTTACCTCGGCTCCAGGAGTGTTCACCAAGGTGCTGGCAGGGGTGATGGCCATTCTCAGAACTCAAGGCATTCGCATCGTACCTTATCTGGACAATCTTCTCATCATGGCTCCTTCTCTCAATCAATCGGAGACGGACACCAGGACGGTGGTCTCCACGCTGGAAAGCTTCGGTTGGGTGATCAACTATCCCAAGTCCTCCCTCGCCCTGGCCAGGGTGGTGTCCTTTCTGGGAATGTGGTTGGATTCTTGTCAACACAGGGTGTTTCTGCCCCAGTCCAAGATTTTTCTGATTCAGGAATTGGCTCGGTTCCTTCTTTCCAATCCTCGACCGTCCATCCGTCTGGGGATGAGACTGGTAGGGTTGATGGTTGCTGCTTTCGAGACAGTTCCTTTTGCTCAATTTCACTCAAGGACGCTTCAGCTTCATCTGTTGGCATCTTGGGACCGGCCACCACGGTCGTTGGATCGGCCCTTCCAGTTGTCCTCCCGGGTCCGGCAGTCCCTTCAATGGTGGTTGGTTTCGACCAATCTCTTGAGGGGCAGGTCCTTTCTGACTCCTCTTTGGGAAATTGTCACCACGGACGCCAGTCTTTCGGGATGGGGGGATTCTGGAAGGATCTTCAGTTTCGGGGGCAGTGGGGGCCTTGAGAGGCCCACTTGCCCATCAATGTTCTGGAACTGAGAGCCATCTGTCTGGTTCTTTTTCATTTGACTCGGCATGTTCTGGGCCTTCCGGTTCAGGTTCGCTCGGACAATCGGACAGCGGTTGCTTACATCAATCATCAGGGAGGGACTCGCAGTCTGGGTGCCCTCAGAGAGGTGTCCCTGATCCTGACCTAGGCGGAGGCCCATGTTCCTCGTCTCTCGGCAGTTTACATTCCGGGTGTGGAAAACGGGGAAGCGGATCTGTTGAGCAGGTGCTCTTCGCGTCTGGGGGAATGGTCTCTCCATCCTCAAGTTTTTCGGTCTCTGTGTCTCCAGTGGGGGACACCGGAGGTGGACCTGTTTGCCTCTCGTCACAATTGCAGGCTTCCGACCTTCGTGTCACTTTCTCAGGATCCTCTGGCTCTGGCGGTGGACGCCATGTCTCTGAGCTGGGGGAAACTGGGGTTTCTGTACCTTTACCCATGCTAGGCAAGGTGGTACGGAAGCTGGCTCTGGAAAGGGTGTCCGCCATTCTCGTGGCTCCAAGGTGGCCAAGGCGAGTAAGGTTCGCAGACATCATTCGGCTGGTGGTGGATCAGGTCATTCTGCCTCTTCAGCCCGATCTGCTCACTCAGGGTCGGCTGTGTTACCCCAATTTACCAACGCTGGGTTTGACGGCTTGGCTGCTGAAACCTTCATCTTGAAGGAGGGTCTTTTTGACTCGGCTGTTAAGACTCTGATCTGTGCCCGGAAGAGGCCTCCTTCTACCATCTACTATAGGATTTGGAGAGCCTATATCGCTTGGTGTGAGGTTAGATCTTTGCCTTGTAGGGTCTTTTCGGTTTCCAGGATTTTGGATTTTCTGCAATCAGGGCTGGACTCTGGTCTCCAGCTGAGTACTTTGAAAGGGCAGGTTTCTGCCTTGTCTATCTTTTTTCAGAAGCCTTTTGCGCTTCATCCTTTAGTCAAGACCTTTTTCCAGGGGGTTACGCATGTGCGGCCTCCCAGGAAGCCATTGCTCCCGGTTTGGGACTTGAATTTGGTTCTTTCTGCTCTTCAGGCTCCTCCCTTTGAGCCCTTGCAGGATATTGCTCTTTCTACCTTGACTCAGAAGATTGCCTTCTTGGTGGCTATCACTTCGGTTCGGCGTGTCTGAGTTGGCGGCCTTGTCGATTCAGGCGCCCTACTTTGAGAGACATCAGGACAAGGTGGTTTTTCGTTTCAAACCGGACTTTCTTCCTAAGGAGGTTTCTGCTTTTCATTTGAATCAGGATATTCTTCCCTCCTTGTGTCCTAAGCCTAAGAATGACAAGGAGAGGTCTTTGCATTGTTTGGATGTGGTACGCTGTATTAAGTACTATTTGCTTACTACTTCTCCTTTTCGTAAGACTGATGCCTTTTTTGTTGTGCCCTGTGGGCCTAGGAAGGGGTTGGCTCCGGCTAAGTCTTCCATTAGCAAATGGATTCGTCAGGCGGTTGTTGGGGCCTATTCGGCCAAGGGGAAGGTTCCCCCTTTTCGTATCACTGCTCATTCTACTCGTGCTGTTGGAGCGTCTTGGGCTTTTCAGCACCAAGCTTCTGTTAAGTTTGTAAGGCTGCTACTTGGTCTTCTGTTCATACTTTTTCTAATTTTTACAAGGTTGATGTGCGGGCCTCAGCGGATGCTGTGTTTGGCCGCAAGGTTCTGCAGACTGCAGTCATTTAAGTTATGCTTCATTTTGCTGTTGGATACCCACCCCTTGTGGACACTGCTTTTGGATGTCCCTATCGTCAGAATTAAAGGGGAGTGGGGTGTGTGACACACTGAGAATAATACCATTTTGTGAGTACTCACCTGTAAAATGGATATTGTCAGTGTGTCACACACCCCGCTTCACCCGCCCTTTTTTGGTATCCTGGATCCTCTATATGGTGAAGCTTTCCTTTATTTTATTTTGAGGTTACCGTTGGATTTCCTGGTACCTTGTCTTACTGCTGTTTGAATTCACTGGGTGTTAAGTGGGAGGTCCCAGGTATATATAGGCCGGAAGGGGCTCGTTTTTCAAGACTTCTCTCTGCAACGTCTCCTCCTGCTGGAGGATACCCCTATCGTCAGAATTAAAGGGGAAGCGGGGTGTGTGACACACTGACAATATCCATTTTACAGGTGAGCACTCACAAAATGGTATTTTTAGGGGGTTCTTTTGGGTCTATACTCGTAGCCCAATTCTTGTTCTGTTTTGTACAAATTAAAAAGGATTACAAAGTGCCCCTCAAGGGCCATGCTGGAAAATACATCTGTACATCCAAACTGCAGAGACTGAAGCATCACCCCAATGTACCCACATACTAAAATACACATCCATGTGCTTAAAGGAGGAAAATAAGAAAAGGCTTCTGAACCAAATTGTGTAAACCCCCCCCCCCCCCCCCATCACTTCAAAACATGCAGAGTGCAGAATCTCCCCTTCACCCCATATAGGTGCTGCTCCTCCATTGTGGGCAACATCCTGGTGGTTGCAGGAGCGCCCGTTATGTAGTGTGTAGATTGTAATGCTACTCACCTATGCTACCTTTCTCTGTCCAGGAATTCTCTCTCGGTGTTATATTAAAATTTATTTAAAAATGTTATTTTAAAATTTTAAATTCAGTTATCACTTAGCTAGTCAGACGAGGCCACCTCCATTAAGACAGAATTCTGCCCCTCTGCACACCTACTCCATTCATTGCCATAAAGGGCATGCAGAGGGGTGGATTTCTGTCTTGGAGGATGCAGAGAAATAAGACAAGCGCTGGACCACACGGTGCTGGTTCTTTGGTCAGATAAAAGAGCTGCAGGGGACAAAGGGGAAGTATAGGTGTGTGTTTTTTTTTTTTTTTTTTTGTTTCCTGTTCTCTGCTGCAAGTCATATGTGACTAACTGTGGTATTTTAGCTTTTACTGACCAGTGGAAGTCAGGGACGTGTGGTTGTTCTCATGGGCTCCATTTCCGACTTGGTACATTGTGAGAAAATCAAGAAGTCCTGCTCAAACTACGGCATTCCATGTGATCTGAGGGTGACTTCTGCCCACAAAGGTCCTGATGAAACTCTGAGGATCAAGTCTGAGTATGAAGGTAAGCGGTTTTGGATGATTGTATTCCTGCAAGAAAGAATGCTTTACCCCCCAAAAAATAAAAATCCACATTCTGTAAGCATTGGAATCAAAGGTTTAAAGAGTAAATCCATTTTGATTGCATTTATTATAATGTCCAAAATTGGCCTTTGTACTAAATGTGTTACACATTTATGAAGCCGAATGTGGTGAGCGACTGGAACAGCGCCATGTAGTGTACAATTCATCATTATCCCAGGCTCAGTGTACAGCGCCGGCGTTCAGCCTTGCAGAGCGCCACGTCTAACCTTTCATTACCTGGCGCTCTCCCATACGTTTCTATTGATGATACTTAAATCCCTTTCCTGATCCCAATTTTTTTTTTTATTTTTTTTAAGAAAATGACATTTTGAAAACTTCTTGGATTAATATTTTTATGCAGAATTGTCCTTACATGTCTGGTATTAAAGTGTCCATGTTACAATGTAATAACAATGTAATTCCATATGTTTACGCTTTGTTACTAGTGGATACACATTCAAAAACCGACTTATGCCTTTGGCGCTATGGGCTACAATTACATAATTTTGAGCGCCAGTGCTGTGTGGGTATGTTTTTTTTTTTTTTTTAATGAATATGGTGTGAGTAGGACACACTGAGCTGGCGCTACCGTTCTCTCCCATACAGCGTAGTACTGCGACTCACACAACATATTCATCTATGCCGGCCATCGACTGAGCACAGCGACTACTAGCGGTCGCTCTGAAATCCTCACTACGGACGCTCATCTGTCGCTACCTGGCGTTAGTAATGAATCAGCCTGTTTGTGACTCTGGCTTGCTAATCATTTGGCTGAGGCAGAGATGACGCTCCACGTTCCTAAGCTCACAGGTTTAACCCCTGCTGCGCCTAAGCCTCTTCAGATGAGTAGATCACAGTCATGTGTTCTGTAGTTAAAGGATTACTGGCGGCCTTCTCACTTGCGAAGAGCTGTCTGTCGTTACTGCTGCCTAATTTTCTTTATCCAGGTAGGTAGGAGCTTTATGCAAGGCCAGGAAAGCTGCTCCCTCTCGAGCAACACAGGGAGCCACAGACATAAGAATCTTGGGAACAGCATGCAGATCATCAGTAAATCACAGGTCTGGGGGCACATAAGTGAATCACAGGTCTGGGGGCAGAATCCTAACGCACGTTTTTTTTAAAAAATATATTTCCAGAAGAGGTCAACAATTGGGCAGAACACCACCACAAATGCCTGAAAAATTTAGTTTTTCCTTTTTAAAATGCACCTATACTTGCATAGGAAGTTTGTCACATTATATTGCTTGTACCCTCAGGATGATGATAGTTCTAGCTTACATGTAGCTGCTATCTCACTAGCCACTGTGTGCCATGGGCATATTTACATCGGTCTCCAGCCACCTGCCCACACACATGGCATTAGAAGGGTGTCCTATCCAGGCTATTCATCTTTACTATAGAATTTTGCAAACAGGAGTGCACCTATAGTATTGATTCCTGTGCTCACTCCCTATTGTAAAACCAAACCAAAATGGAGTGGATGTGAGAAAGCCACATCTACCTCCCAATGAGGAGCACCAAAACAACAATAATAGATTGATTACATATTTTATTAACCGTAAATGATGATAAAACACCAAAAAAAATACACAAAAATACACTCAATAGGCTAAAATTTACACAAATGATAAGACACTGCTGCAAAAAGCACCCTATAATCTCTGTAGAAATATATGTAATTGTATCAGCCTATAACAGACACCTGGGCCAGCCAGCACCGGCCCAAAAGGAGGTACCCTACAGATGAAGCCGCACAACCAATGTTAAAATTTAAAAATTAAGTATCTTTAATATTACCAAAGTACCAATACAAAAAACACTATACAAACACACATGAAAACTATTTAAAAAACATATAGGACAACGCCCTCTAGTGGCTGACCTTGGTGTTGACTCTAAAAAAAGATATATATAAGCTGCCTTGTTTAATATGAAATATATACAGACCCAAATTCAATTCATAATACACAATATATCAAAAGTTAATAAAATAATCATTTATATACAATAATTATAAAGAATTTTGGTGTAAAGGGATAACTGGGATATATATACAGAGAGCATGTGAATTACTAATAAGTCATTGAGCTCCACACTAATATCTATAAAAAAAACTATAAAAATCTATGAACAGGTTGTACATGTGTAGACAATCTATTCATAATCAATCATTGACAAAAACATATAATGTGCAACAATTAAACTATGTGCAGACTATGTACACATAGTTTAATTGTTGTTTTGCACATATAGTTTACAGCACATTGCACTTTTTGGTCTTTTTTGCCACTCAGCACTTAGAACTTGTTGCACATTATATGTTTTTGTCAATGATTGATTATGAATAGATTGTCTACACATGTACAACCTGTTCATAGATTTTTATAGTTTTTTTTATAGATATTAGTGTGGAGCTCAATGACTTATTAGTAATTCACATGCTCTCTGTATATATATCCCAGTTATCCCTTTACACCAAAATTCTTTATAATTATTGTATATAAATGATTATTTTATTAACTTTTGATATATTGTGTATTATGAATTGAATTTGGGTCTGTATACATTTCATATTAAACAAGGCAGCTTATATATATCTTTTTTTAGAGTCAACACCAAGGTCAGCCACTAGAGGGCGTTGTCCTATATGTTTTTTAAATAGTTTTCATGTGTGTTTGTATAGTGTTTTTTGTATTGGTACTTTGGTAATATTAAAGATACTTAATTTTTAATTTTTAAATTTTAACATTGGTTGTGCGGCTTCATCTGTAGGGTACCTCCTTTTGGGCCGGTGCTGGCTGGCCCAGGTGTCTGTTATATCATTTAGCTGGTACTATGTACCTGGGTACCGTGGAAGCTTGCACCCTTGTATATATCTAAATAGCTGTGCTTTACACTTATTCTTTATTGTTTCTAATTGTATCAGCCTGTTAAGGCTATAAATAAGCCCAAAAATGGACAAACATGGGTCCATAACCACCCTAAATCTTTGTGCCGGCACAAATCGTAATAATCCATATATAAAAACTAAATCCATATCCCTGAAAATGTATCTGGGTGTATCATGCAACCATGGCAAATGAGGTACAATGAACAACATACAACAATTACAAAGTGACTAATGCATAAAAATCCATATAATTGAAAGAAAGTTGCTTAATTCCCCCCCCCCCCCCCCCCAAGAAAATATAAAGTCAGACTAAATATATTGCACAGAATATCCCAAAAAGTTAATGTACAACTATACCAAAATGTCAATGAAAATGTGGTCAATAACACTGCAAGTGCCAGCAGCTGTTATTATACAATACCAACATGAAAATGGGGGAGCAAATAGAGAGGGAGAAGCAGCGAAGCAACCGTGCACGCGGCTCCCGTGCTGTCTCTATGGGCGAGGGTGATATATAATTAGTATGCTTCTTAGAAGAGAACAACCGGGCGTTCGGCTGCATTGGGAGGTAAGTGGATTTGATTAAGGGCTAAAAGGTCCTTGAAGCAGACCAACACCTTGCATGGCCTGGGTGTTGGTAGCCGCTGCCGGTGGGGAGTGCATCCAGGATGCTGGAGCTGCTCCCTCAGCAACCCCGCCCCCCCCCCCCCCAAAGCCCATCAGAATGCCTGTAATCTTCCCCTTCTCCTCGGTCACCCACTGGGAATCCAGCACAGTGTTTTGCTGCCAGAATGTTGCTGCCCATGTGAGTGGCGCTAGATTTGTTACGCTGGCCCAAGAAGAGGGAAGATATTATTTTAAACACCTTTACAAGAAACGGGGCTCCTATGCTTCTCTCCCCTAAAAATGTACCTCTTTGTAATTGCTGCCCTGGTCTATATTCCCAATGGTATCCTATAAAGTGCCAATGGATTTCCTGCCGCTTTGCATTATGTCTGTTAGTTCCAGTCAGCCACATGGGAAAGGAAGAAGCCCCCCCCCCCCCCCCCCACCTGTGCAAAGCTGTTGGTCTAGTTTTATTTCCAAGCTTTCATTATATTGGTGTGGTGTGTATATATGGTGGATCCTTCCAGTGACTGTGACATTTTGCTTCCTTAGGTGATGGTCTTCCTACAGTGTTTGTAGCGGTTGCTGGCAGAAGCAATGGTTTGGGGCCTGTACTTTCTGGAAACACAGCTTATCCAGTAATAAACTGCCCTCCTCTCACTGCAGACTGGGGAGCTCAGGATATCTGGTCTTCACTAAGGATGCCAAGTGGTAAGCGACACTGATGCTGGCCTTGCTGTAGGTCTGCATATACTAATGGTGATTAATACAAGTAAAATGTATTTTTCTGCTCTCTCATTATTTTCAGGTCTGGGCTGTTCCACAGTGATGTCCCCCGAAGCAGCAGCTCAGTTCGCTGCTCAAATATTTGGGCTGCACAATCACTTGATATGGTCAAAGCTCCGTTCCTGCACTTTGAACACTTGGATTTCCCTCAAACAAGCTGATGCCAAGCTGAGAGAGTGCAGCATGTGACCACGTTCTTTCTACACCAACCCCTTCTTGCTCAATTAAAGTACCTGTTTTTCTACATTGTTCTCTTATTTACTGACATTTTTGCACTATAGATAATAGGTGCTGACAGCACGGTCTAGGATCCCAACCTGTAGCCCCTGGGGGGGGGGGGGGGGGGCAGACATAGTGTCCAGGGCTGAGCATGGTCGGAGCCATGCATGTGGTAAGAGGTTTGGATAGGAGACTTATGCTACCTTTCCTGTTTGGGCAGCTTGTAGCACTGCGTTTGTTTGCCCAGCCTCCTATGCACTGTCTGGTTTTCTATTTGCCTATTTACCCTATTTTGGGGAGCTGAACTGCCAAGTGTGATGCTTTAAAGTGGACCAACACCCTCCTATGATCGGCCCGGAAATCTATAAGATTCCCGGACCGATCAGACCCCTGACTGCGGGGCACCCTGATCGGGGGTGCCCCGCTATGTGAAACCCCCCAGAAACCCCTAAATCCCTACCTTATCCACGATCCAGCGGCGCCCGCCGCCGCCTCCCGCGCGTCCCTCGCCTCCATTCACAAACGGCCGGCGCGGGCGCCCTTTAAGAGTGACGCGCGGGAGGCGGCGGCGGGCGTGCTCTCTTGTCCGTCGCTGCCTCCCGCTTGTCTGTCGGCGGGGATTGGCAGCGGCGGTCACGTGGGAGCGAGGAGAGGTGAGTTTTTCGGGGTTTCTGGGGGGTTTCACACAGCGGGGGGGGGGGGGGGTTCCCCACCGAAGTGGACCAAAACCCAGGATAGTCAAAATCCTGGGTGTTGGTCCACTTTAAGGAATATCCTTGCATTGTTATTTGGAACTAGTTATTACCTGTTCTATACGGCTTATGGTCCATGTCCAATGGGGTTCCTGCCCAGCTCTCGGTGCTGAATGTGGTTTTTGTATTTTGAGAGGTTGTGGACCCTTGTTCTATGTGTAATGGATCACACCCCAACCTTTTCTTTTGGATAATCCTTGGGAGTTCTATGTGTTAGTTATCCAATATTTAAAGTGGAGCCTTAAAAGGGCCAATCCAGGGAAAAACAAAACTTTATACCTGCCTGCTTAAAGTGGACCTTCACCTTAAATAAGAGCCTATCTTATGTCTCCCACACCCTGTACATACAGATTACCTATATTAAAAAATCATCCTACCTGCATCTACTGCATGTTATGACCCTTTAAACATCCAAGATGGTGGCTCATGGAGGATCAGCCATCCTGCAAACAGGAAGTGTCTTCTGTGTCACTCTGCATTCTGGGATTGCTGTCATTCCCTGACCCCAGCTCTGCTCTGTCTGTGCAAAGCACAGCTATAACCCCACCCCTGTACTTTATCCTGATCTTCTCTCCTCAGTATGTGTGATGCTTCTGAGGCAAGAGTCCTAGAGTCCTGGACATAGTTGCAGCCCGGTGGTGGAAAGAATAAGTGACTAAAAACTTAAAATATATTAATTTTCGATTCTGGGGAATAGTTTAAGGGTTTGTGCTTTTCTTTAAATCATGCTGAAGGTCCGGTTTAATCAACACAGAGCCCTGTGGGTTGCAGTGGTTTTGACTTCAAGGTTAGCTCTGGTGCAGACAGTGTGCACTGATAGTCATGACTGGGCAGGATTACTAGTTGGTTGATGGCATCATGTGACCATCCAGTGCTGATTATGCAGTTGGACACTCATCTGAGCTGGGGGTGTTCTGGAGGAGTGGGATATCAGAGCCTGGCAGAAGTAGCATGACCCAGTGCTTTCTGCACCAGTACATTCTAGGGAACTTGGGCCGTGTAGCAAGAGTCTCTTTAGACTTTTGGCATGCTTTAAATTGACCCTTCAGTCATGGGAGATATTGGCCTTGATTCACAAAGAGTTGGGAAAAACTCTCATGGTAGTTAAAAATTCAATTTATGAGAAAAAAGCCTGAGAATGTCACTGTTAGTGAATCACTAGATAGGAAGACAATGAAAGTCAATGGCAGTTTTTTTTACTCCTGAAAAATCTATTGAACATTTTACCCCTTTTTACCTGTAGTAGAAAGTGCCATTGACTTTCATTGTCTTCCTATCTGGTGAGTTACGAACAGTGACATTCTCAGGCTTTTTTCACTATATCCAGTCCAGGTCGTCCCAGAAGTGATGACAATTGGGTATTCCACCGCTAGGTGGTGCTCGACTGCAAGATCAAAAGCTGTCGCTCCTCCTGGCCCCCTATAAAAGCAGGTGTCTCACTATGATTCCCAGTGTTCATCTTGCAGTCTGCTGCTGAAGATCGTTGGATACTCTCTTGGATATTGCAGCTGAGCGGAAACGCTGCAGACCCTATTCCCGCTGTTCCCGTGGACTCGCTGCTGCCTCCCAGCCTTGGCGGAGAATGCTGGGGTCAGGCGTTTATACAGAGCTAGGCTCTGGGGCCGCAGACCCTGTCTAAAGAGTAGCCGGCCATAGGCTGATGGTGAGCCAATGGGGGGGGGGGGGGGGGGGAGGAACCACTTATGCCCTTGTTTTACCCTCTGCCCCACAAGCTTTATTATCTTAGATGTGTGTTTGTGATTGCACTTTACATGTTCTGCGCTGGCCATATTTACCTCCCTCGAGTTGTCTCTTCCTGCTCCCTCTCCCCTCCATCTTTGGCACGTTACGCTGGGGGGGGGTCAATGCTGCTCGGCGGCCTTGTCCGCGGCACGGGGTGTGTGGGGGCCCCTCCGTGGACTGCCCTGCAGCATTACTATGACGCTATTCTAAGTGTGTCACACACCCTGCTTCAAGATATCCATAACATGTAGGTAATACCGACCTGAAGAGGGCGTTCTGCAGAGATGATAGGACAAAAGCCCCTCCCGGTCCATAAATACCTGGGACCTCCCACTCATTACCCAGTCTTTCATCTCTGCAGTCGGCGAGCAAGTCAGAAGATGATGCCTCCTCCTTGCACAGGGGGACTTGAGGTAGCCGGGATTATTCCCGGCCCGCTTTTTATTCTATTTCCGCCCAGATGCCCCTTTCATTCTATACATGCCTCCCAGCCTTGGCTGAGGTCTGGGCGAGGGTAGAATGGCACATTAGGTGCCCAGGAGCTATGCTCCACTGTGAGACCCTGTATTAGAGGGTAGGCGGTGATCCGGGCTGGTGACCCCGGTTTGGGATGCCCTTGTCCCTCGGCCATTCACCCCAGGTGGTGTTCCCCTCTCCGGGTGCCCTTCTCCTCGAGGGGGGGGGGGGGGGGCCTTTTATTTAGTGTGTAGTGTGGTGTTTTCACTGTATCTGCAGCCACCGTGGGCCGGCTTATTGTGGACACAGCTGAGGAGATCCCTCTCCTCAGCTTAGGCTGGTGGCGGCGGGGCCGGGTGCGGGCACGTCGCCGCGGCCCGCCTGTCTGTTGCTCCCTTCTCTGGTACCGGCGCTGCGGCATCGCGCGAGGTGAGGAGCGCTTCTCGCACGCTGAGGGGGGGGGGGGCGCGGGGACGGGCGCTGGAGCGCCACCGCGGCCCGTCCTCCCCGCCTGTCTTCTGCCGTATACCGGCGCCGTAGCCTCTGTCACCGCTGCGGCGCCGGTTCTTGCTTGGGCCTCGCTTGTGAGGGGATTTCTCCCCTCACGTCGGTCTACAGGGGGTGGGGCAGGGTTTTCGGCGGGACGCCGAGCCCGCCCCCGTTAGGCAGGCGCCACTGCGGAGCCTGTCAATGACGGAGGGGGCGGGGCCACACACAATCGCGCTCTTCCGCGCTGGCCACGCCCCCTTCTCTCTGAATCTGTGCTGCGGCTGCTGGCTCCTGTGAGGTGCGGTCGCCATCTTGATTGGAAGGAAGTCTCTGTGAGTCGCCCTGTGGGCCCCATTTCTTTTTATATTGCTGCTTTTCCTTTCTCACGTGCTTATAGCGTGTTCATATTGTGTCTTTCAGGTGGACCTTCATTAGGTTAGGGGGTTTCTCCCGGTCCTAGGGTCCCTGGGTTATATTTACACTATTTCAAATCCTCCCACTGGGGACATTAAAGGGGCATCCCGGGTTGCTTATACGCGTAATTCCCCTGGTCATAGCGACTGCACATAAGTTCACCATATGGAGGCATCCCCGGATACTGGGCTCGGGATCCCCTCGGGGCAATTCCGGAAGTGTATGTTGTGTGGGGTTTCCATTACTGGGGACGATGTACTACTGTGTATACCATGTGCTCAGCAAACTATTACGCGGCAGTCCGAACCCCAGGCTTCTGGGTCAGCACCGCCGGTCGCTTCATCTCCTCCTCCCAGTTTGATACGCACCCCGTGTGGCGTTGTCATGGGTGGGGAGCTGCAATCTGAGAGGTGCGCCAGATTGGCCAACCTTGAAAAATTACTCTCCAGCTCGGCCGCCCGTAAGGCCCCGGCTAAGAGAAAGCACTTGTCGCCGGCTCCGCCGGTGGATGACCTTGATGATTTTAATAATCTAGATTACTCTGATTATTCCCCGCTAGAGGAAGGGGAGGTTTATGAGGATTCTGATAATTCGGACGATCAGCAGTTTGTTGGCGCTGATGCTGAGCTTGGGGACTTGGGGAGATCCTCGGATACTCCTAACGCTCTGGCTCAGATGTTTGAGGTTTTGGCTATTTCTCCTCCTGAGGAGGCTCCGCAGCAGAAGGGGGAGTTTTTCGAGGAATCCAGGCCACGCTTGGAATTTCCTAATCAAAAACACTTTGACAAAATTATTGCTAAAGAGTGGGACAGGCCGGCTCGGCTCCCTGGTATTCCTCAGGGGTGGGATAAGAAGTATCCCTTCCCTTTGGATACCGTTAAGCGTTGGGCATCCCCCCCCGAGGTGGATGCTCCGGTTTTGGGGTTGTCCAACACTTCTGTGTTAAATAATTCAGATTGTTCCACCCTCAAAGACGGAGAGGATAAACGCATTGACCAGATGGCTTGTCACGGCTTTGCCAGTGTCGGGTCGGCCATGCGGCCTGTTTGTGCTTCGGCGCTGATGGTAGTGGCTGCCAGGTCCGTGGTCAGGGAACTGTTGACTTCTTCCGGGCTTCGTCCGGGTAGTGACGAGTTCCTTAGCCTTAAAAGGTGTGAGTTGTTTTTGTCTTTTGTATTAGCCGCCTTGGATGACACCTTGATGATGTGTGGTAGGACGTCGGCTCTGCTGGTGACTATTCAGCGGTCGGTTTGGTTGCGCCAGTGGGCGGCTGATTTTATGTCCAAAAAGTCGCTGACGGCTCTACCTTTTGTTGGATTACGGCTTTGGAGAGAAATTGGATTCTGTCACCAAGGGTGGTAGGTTACCTCAACGCAAGAAACAACGCCGTCCCTTTCGGGGGGCGCCTTCCTTTACCCCTTCCTTTCGTGGGGCCAGATCTGGTAGGGGATTTGCTTTCCCCTCCTCCAGAGGAGATTCCGGGAATAGGGGCAGAGGACGTGCCCGTCCAGGTTACAGTTGGGGCTCTAACCCAAGCCTGCGGTTTAAGCCAGCTCAGCAATGAGGGGGCGCCCTCACCCATGCGGGTGGGGGGACGGCTGCGACACTTCTCCCAGGTCTGGGATCAGGAAGTCTCGGACAGATGGATCCGGGAAGTGGTGTCTTCCGGTTACAAGCTGGAGTTCGAGCTCCGGCCCCCTCCCAGATTTTTTCAGGTCTCGGGTGCCTTCGGAACCTCTGGCTGCGCAGGGTCTCCTGGTGGCAGTAGAGAATCTTCTGGACATGGCTGTCATTTGCCCAGTGCCCTCCTCAGACCAGGGCAGGGTTTTTTTTTCCAATCTGTTCACGGTACCCAAGAAGGACGGATCGGTCCGACCCATCTTGGATCTGAAGTTTCTCAACAGGTTCATCCGGCCGTCGGAAATTCCGCATGGAAACGCTGCGTTCGGCTATCCACTCTCTTCGTCAGGGAGACTTTCTGACGTCCATAGACATCAAGGACGCTTACCTGCACGTTCCGATTTTTCCAGCACACCAGAGGTTTCTCAGGTTCGTGGTGGAGGATCGGCATTTTCAGTTTGTGGCACTCCCTTTCGGTCTTACCTCGGCTCCTCGGGTGTTCACCAAGGTGCTGGCGGGGGTGATGGCTCTACTCAGGGTTCAGGGTATCCGCATTGTGCCCTATTTGAACGATCTTCTAATTATGGCTTCTTCCTTTAGCCAAGCGGAGTTGGACACCAGAACGGTGGTATCCACTCTGGAGAGATTCGGTTGGGTGATCAACTACCCCAAGTCATCTCTTTCCCGTCCAGGGTAGTGACCTTTCTGGAATGTCTCTGGATACTTCGCAGGCCAGGGTGTTTCTGCCCCAGGCCAAGGTTCTTTTGATTCAGGAGTTGGTTCGGCTTCTCTTGTCGGCCCCTCGTCCGGCCATCCGGCTAGGGATGAGGCTGGTGGGGTTGATGGTGGCCTCATTCGAGGCAGTTTCACACAAGGACGCTCCAGCTTCATCTGTTGACGGTTTGGGACAAGTCTCCACTATCGTTGGATCAGTCCTTCCAGATGACCCCCCGAGTTCGTCGATCCCTGCAATGTGGCTGGGGTCTGTCAATCTGTTGAAGGGCAGATCTTTTCTGGCGCCGTGTTGGGAGACAGTCACCACGGATGCCAGTCTGTCAGGTTGGGGGGGTGTTTGAAGGATCTTCAGTTTCAGGGTCTGTGGGGCCCGCAGGAGGCTCACGAGCCCATCAATGTTCTGGAATTGAGAGCCATCAGGTTGGTTCTGTTTCGCTTGACTCATCAGTTGCAGGGCCTGCCAGTTCAGGTTCGGTCGGACAACCGGACGGCGGTTGCTTACATCAATCACCAGGGAGGGACTTGCAGCAGGAGTGCCCTCAGGGAAGTGTCTTTGATTCTGGACTGGGCGGAGAGCCACGTCCCGTGTATCTCAGCTGTCTACATTCCGGGAGTGGAGAACACGGAGGCGGACTCTCTGAGCAGGTCCTCCTCTCGCCAGGGGGAGTGGTCTCTCAGTCCCCAGGTGTTTCGCTCGATTTGCCTCAGG
Source organism: Gastrophryne carolinensis (assembly GCA_027917425.1). NCBI lineage: Eukaryota > Metazoa > Chordata > Amphibia > Anura > Microhylidae > Gastrophryne > Gastrophryne carolinensis. The sequence continues at coordinate 111,191,980 of CM051234.1, forward strand.
TGGGGTTCTCTTTGCCTCTCGTCACAATCACAAGCTTCCGGTATTTGTGTCTCTCTCGCAGGATCCACTGGCTCTGGCGGTGGATGCCATGTCTCTGAACTGGAGGGATCTGGGGTTTCTTTACCTGTTCCCTCCTTTTCCAATGGTAGCCAGAGTGGTGCGCAAGCTGGCCCTGGAGGGCGCGTCGGCGATTCTGGTGGCACCAAGGTGGCCAAGACAAGTTTGGTTCGCAGACCTGGTAAGACTGGCAGAGGATCAGTTCGTTCTGCCTCTGCTGCTGGACCTGCTCTCCCAGGGTCGGCTACGCTATCCCAATTTACCATCGCTGGCTTTGACGGCGTGGCTGCTGAAAACCTCCCATCTTGAAGGAGGAAGGTCTTTCTGATGCGGTGATTCAGACTCTTTATTAGCGCCAGGAAGCGGTCTTCCTCTACCGTTTACTATAGGGCCTGGAGGTCCTATATTGACTGGTGTGAAGGTAGGTCTTTCCCGTGTAGGGAGTTTTCCATTTCCAGGATTCTGGAGTTTCTTCAACATGGTCTGGATCTGGGGCTCCAGCTCAGTACCTTGAAGGGGCAGGTTTCTGCCCTGGCGGTGTTCTTTCAAAGGTCCTTTGCACTTCATCCCTTGGTCAAGACTTTTTTCCAAGGGGTTACGCATGTTCGGCCTCCTAGGAAGCCGTTGGTTCCAGTTTGGGATTTGAACCTGGTTCTTTCTGCTCTTCAGGGTCCTCCGTTTGAGCCCTTGAATGAGATTGCCTTGTCTTCACTTACTCAGAAGCTGGCCTTTTTGGTGGCTATCACTTCTGTTAGGCGTGTTTCTGAGTTGGTAGCTTTGTCCATTAAAGCTCCGTACTTTGAAAGGCATCGGGACAAGGTGGTCTTTCGTTTCAAGCCGGATTTTCTTCCTAAGGTGGTTTCTGCCTTTCATCTGAATCAGGACATTGTTCTGCCCTCTCTATGTCCTAATCCCAGCAACGACAAGGAAAGGGCTCTGCATTCCTTGGATGTAGTTCGTGTTGTTAAATACTATCTGGTGGTTACGTCTTCCTTTCGTAAGACTGATGCTTTTTTTTTTTTTTGTGGTGCCCTTTGGGCCTAGGAAGGGTTTGGCACCTGCCAAGTCTTCTATTAGTAAATGGATTCGTCAGGCCATTATTGGGGCCTATTCTGCTAAGGTCCTTCTTCTGCTCCCAGACGGCTCGCCAAGGCGAGTACGGGAGTGATATCTTGGACGTGTCCGTGCTAGGATCTTCTTGATTGTGTTTCTTTACTTCCAATTTCTGCGTCAGGCCGAGTTGGCTATTTGACTGGTGGTTCCTTTGGGAGTCTTTTGGATCGGCACCTCTCTTACTTAGTGTCCCCTGGTTCGGTATCTCGCTCCTGGGTGGCATTTGGATTTGCCTCAGTCTAGAGCCTTCTTCCTTGGTAATAAGTGGACGTCTGCTTACGAGGGCTCCACCCTCCTTGATGTCACCTTGCCTTCACCATTGCAGCTGGTGGGCCCGTTGGTGGCGGCCCAGTTGCTGTCCCTTATACTCAGAGGCCCTTGGGCTATGTGGCACCTTATGTTACTTATCCTGAACAGGGTTCCAGCACCCCTGGAACTAGGTCTGTGCGCTTCCCCCTTGTTACGGGGGTTCCTCTTGAGATTGTACATTCAAGGAATATGTCAGGGGGCATCCCCTCCCTTCTTGCTTCTTCCCGTCGATGGTCACCATGGGTACCAAGTCCTGCAGGTTGACAGGGGGGCTTCCCCTGTGGTTCCTAGGTGGGGCCCTTAAGGGGTCCATTTACCTACTGTTTTTGTTGATACAGTGAGCCTTCGGTGGGCTCTATCTTGCTGGACTACTCCTCTTCAGGGCCTGTCCATTTGGGGACTCTCGGTCTGTCTGAGGACAGTGGCCTGTCCTTTTTTATCTGTGAACGTCTCGGAACAGGTTGATTCTTCAGGAAGGTTCTGATTCTGATCTAAGTGATTACATTCCTTGTACTTCATGGTATTAGCTTCGATGGCTGTCCTTCTGTGGCAGGAGGTTCTATCATAGTGTCCCACTGAGTTCCTACTGGTGTGGCTCTCTTGGGCTCCGTCACTATCATAGGGGCTCTGCCCTGGGTTATTGTCCCAGAATTTTCTGACCTTGGTCATGGGGGCTTAGTAATTTTTCTGTCTGGACATTATATTCCATATGTGTTTATCTTCATTCACCCTGCTAGGCGGGGTTCTGCGCAAGGTTGCTGAAGAAAGGGAGAACCGTTATGCATGGGGCCCTGGGTGGCCCAGTGGGGTGTGGTCCGCAGATGTTTATGCTGAGGACTTTGGTCCTGTACGCTCTCTCACGAGGGCTGTTCTGCCTATTCAGGCTCTTTACTATGTCGCCCCTATCTTCAGGCTCTATTAGGACGGTTTTGTTTTTCACCCTGTTGGAGATGGCGTATCTCTGGGTGACTTGTTTCTATTGGAGGGCTAGGACCTAGCTTCCTCCTCTTCTTCTCCCTTTTCTGCCATCTATGTTAGGGTATGTTGTACCCGTATTGCTTGGTCGGGTCTAGCTCTCTCCCCTGTTGGAAGTTCTCTGTTCCCAGGGTCCTGGAGTTATTACAGCATGGTTGGAGATGGCTCCCCAACTCAGTTCTCTGAAGGTTTTAAGGGTTCGCCCTGTTCGCCCTACTGTAGAAGTCTGGTTCAGTCTTCCGTGTTGAGCATTCTTCAGGGGTTGCTCAGGTGCATTCCCCAGGGAATTCTATGCTCCTGTTTGGGGGTTACCTTATTCTGATTGCCCTGCGAGGGGTTCCCTTTGGTCTTATTTGGTCTGTACACCGTGAGGTGGGGGTGTTCCGCCTTATGCCGAGTTTCGGTCCAGGCGGTGTTTTCTGCTCCTTTATTCTAGACCTTTTCTGCCTCTGGGCTATTGCCTTGATTACTCTGAGCTAAGGGGTTCTGCATCCCTCAGCAGGTGTTTGAGATTTTCCTGGTCTGTCTCTTGTCCCTGAGCGGGACTTATGTCCTTTGGGGCTTGCAGGTGTCTCTCTCCAGTGCCGGATCTTGACTGCTTCCATGGGTGTAGGTGCCCTTTTGGATTAGTCTTACTCGGTTGGTTTTGTCCTTCTGATCCTAATGTAAACGTTTCGGCTCTTGCTGATTCTGGTTAGTGTTGTTTTCAGTATTCCTGCCTGTCTCGCCGGAGACCAGGGTTCATATTCCCCAATTGGGAGAGTTCTAAGGTTGCCATGGCTACTTTTTTGAAGTAGCATGGTCAGGCTGTTACTCTGGCCTATTCTTTTAGGGGAAGAATCTTCTCTTTTTTTGTTCTTTTTCTACTTGTGCTTGGCTTGGGCCTTTCAGCACTAGGTTCTGTTGAGCAAGCTGGTTAGTTCGCTGCTTGTGTTCAGTTCACCCTTTGCAAAGGTTTTCATAAGGTTGATGATAGAGCATTTGCTCATGTTGCTCTTGGTAGCAAGGTTGCGGGTGACAGCACCTTTACTGTTTGCTGTGCCTTTTTTCATGGGGATCCCACCCTATTTATGGACACTGCTATTGGATGTCCCATGTGTAATTATTATAGATGGAGCAGGACGTGCTGTATGCTTAGAATAATACAATTCTGTGAAATGCTCACCTGTAGAATTGGTATTATACGCATACAGCACGTCCTGCTCCACCCCACCGTGGTTCACTTTGTTCTGGATCCCCTGTATGGTGATTATCATTGTTATTATTACCAGTTGGTGGTTGGTTTCTCCCGGCTTCTTTTTCTCACTGCTTTTCAATGCTGGGGATTTGTGGGAGGTCCCTCTGTGTATGTGGGGCCGGGAGGGGCCTGTTTTTGCATGTCTGCAGTGCACAGCGCCCTCTGGCGGAGGATTACCCATGTGTAATGATTATAGATGGAGCAGGACGTGCTGTATGCGTATAATACCAATTCTACAGGTGAGTATTTCACAGAATTGTATTTTTCCAGCCTTATCATTTTATAGCTGGTTTCACACCAGTGCATTTGCGATTTCCTGTGGAATTACCCCCTGCCCTCCAACAGTCCTCCGCCCTGCTTTTATACCATCATTGTTTGTTTGTCACCATTGTGCATTGTGGGGACTATAGCTACTTGCTGTATATCTTTTTAAAACGCTCCATTAAAGGAATACAGCAGGCAAAGGTTGTTATCCCATTGTTCCGGGCTACGTCTGGCAACTGTTTTGTTTATATATTGAAAAAGAAATGCCTGAGATGGCAAGGTTTACAGCTTCACCTTATTATTGCTTCTGAGTGGGCGTGGCCCTTGGCTCTGTTATGCTGCATAATAGGCGGGGTCTGTATGTGAGGCTTCAAACGGGCCTTCTCATCACCCTGGCTGTGCTCCTTCCTCTCTCCCTGTTGCTAGGATACTTCAGATGCCCAGCACGCTGACACTGGTGTGCGCCCTCCCACAGACACATGCACACACTGCTCACACATGGTGCGCACCCCCAGATTCACATGCAGTTTATACACCTCAGCAGAGTAATTTCACAAGTCTGATAGTGAAGGGAGGGGAAGTGCAGGTTCTATTCTCTTGTTCCAAAGCTGCGTTTGTGACACCTTGACACCATGGGTGATTCAAATACTAATTAGGTGCAGTTTTGAGTGAAACACTAATTAAATGAGTTTACTAATCTTATGCTAATTAGACTGGGTTGCCTCAGGTGGAGGCTGGGGTGGGATTTAGAGGTTGGATGGCTCAGGCTGCAGAATAGTAGTGTGACATAGTACATGATCAATGGGGGCAGAGCTTATAGACCACCAGTTGAACCCTATTATTGGTGGTCTGTGGCAAAGGGATTCAGGGGCTGTAGCACTACCCTTTGCCTTGTTTCTACTTCAAGGAGCAGCTACGTTCTGCCAGGAAGAAAGGGCAGCCATTAAGAGGGGAGCTGCTGGATCATAATGTATGCACTTTACCTATAAAGTCCCTTTTTAAAGTGTACCAAAACCCACACTTTTAACTAGCATCCCCCGAATTGCTCCCTCCAAGAAAAGTGCCTGGACAATTTTAAGTGCTCCTGCTTCACTCTAATCCCAGATAATGCCACTTGTTCTAGCTGTAAAGCTCCGCCTCCTCCATTCATTGCCATACCTATAAAAATGACGTGATCACTTGCCATCTTACAGAGATGGACAGCAAAAAAAAATGTTTTTCCCATTGCATGGTACGGCCTGCTTCACGAAGTCATTACATCTGGGCATTCCGCCACAAGGTGGCGCAGTGCACTGCAGAAGAGTTGTGTCCTGGTACCATATAAAAACAGAATCACCATAGACTTATTCAGTTTTTCTTTGCAGCGATTCTGCGAAGATAGAAGATGGCTTTCTATATTGCGCAGGTGAGTGGGGCAACTAAGCCTGCGGCCCTGCATGGCTATTTCCACCCGATTCCGGACCCTCTGTGCCTCCCAGCCTCGGCTGACGGATTGGGTGAAGGTAGAGGAGCACTAGAGTCAAGTGCTCAAGGAGCGCAGCTCCAAGCCACAGACCCTGTACCACAAAGGGTAGCCGGGCATAGGCTTTATGGTGAGCCTGTTAGGGGATGCGGAGTTCCTGTCCTAGCTTCTGAGGGGGTGAGTATTTTTGGGGACTGTTTACTTGTTCTGGTGTTTTGGGGCCCCCCCGTCCCTGGCCTGGGCTCTCGCCGCTGCTCGCTTGCTTTCCTCGCTCCCTCCCCGTAGTGTACTCGGGGGAGGGGGGTGGTAGCGGCGAGGGTGTTATTCTTGGTGTGCCACACACCCCGCTTCACTTTTAAATATTCTTCACTTAATGGGTTAACTCACCGCCAGGTGACGCTGTGCAGAGAGGAAGTCTTGTAACAAGCCCCCTTCCGGCCTATATATACCTGGTACCTCCCTTCAATCACCAGTATTTTTTTCTCTGCTTGACGACAAGACAGAAGATTGAAGTCTCCTGCTTACAGGTAGCCGGGGTCTTACCCTGGCACCCCCCTTTTGGTCTATTTCTGCCCGGTTTGAGTGTTTATACCTTGATGGTGGAATGGAAGCCTCCCAGCCTAGGCTGCTCACTGGGCAAATGGTAGATGGCACTATAGGTGCCTAGGAGCTTATCTCCTCCGCTCGACCTCATGCGTGGGGCAATGCGGCTATCCGGCATGGTGATCCGGAAATGGGATGCCCCTGTCCCGAGGGTCCCCTTAGCCCCTTACTCTCCCGTTACGGTCCCTTCACTATGGGGGGGAGGGGTAGAGGGATGTGTATTGTGTGTATGGTTTACTGTATGTTCATGTGTTTTGCTTATTTCAACGTTGTCAGGCTGCACTGCAAGTAAGTGTGCATATGGCCTGACTTTGATTCCTCCTTATATGGCAGTCTCTGTTTTGCGGGCTGCGGCTGCTGGCCTGTAGAGCCAGAGCTTTGGGTCAGCTTTAGGGGTGACCGGGGCAGGCTGTATGGTGTCAGGCTTGCTTTTGGCTGCCTGCGCTTTTCTCACCTTATCCAGCTCCCCTCCCCCCTCCGCTTTTCTCCTTTGTTTTAATCGGCCACTCCCGCCTTCGCTGACATTTTCTGCCTGTCTCCACCACCTCTTTGGTTGGGTGCTGGGCTTTTGTAAGCCTTACTGGGGCAGGTAAGCGGCCTCACCTGGTGTGGTGCCGTCTATATTTTTATGGGTTTGACGGTTTATTAAAAAGTAATATATTTAATGGAAATATACTTTGTTTAAAAAAAAAAAAAAAAAAAAAGGGGAAAATATATAAGGAGGAAAATCAGAGGCCAGTTTTATTGCCTCTTCAAAGCACTTTGTGCTGTGTATGTATGTTATATTGCATGGCCATTGGTTTCTGGGGGTTTTTTACTGTTGGTTTGTTTTTTCCCCACAGATCCTGGGATTCCTTCAATTAGTAGCCTCCCAGTTCTTTATTGCCTGGCTAGTCTTTTTCTCCTAAATTGGGACATATTTATTTATATATACTTGCGTATATATATATTTAAAAAAAAAATATATATATATATATTATATTATATATTTATTTATATATAGATTATTAAGGGGATCATCTTTTTGAATTAAATCCTCCCCAAAAAAAAAAAAATTCCGGGACACTTACAATAAGGGGGCATCCCGGGTCGGCTTATGCCTTAAATCCCAAAAGAATTGCGAATACCATAAATCACCATATGGAGGCTTCCGTTATTGCCGGAAACGGTTCTTCTGAGCCATTCGGGGGGTGCATAAGTTGTGGGGCTCTACTCCCAGCTGATGTCTTTATTTGCATCCCTTGTGCAAAGCAGAGCATTGCGCGCCAGTCTGTTGCTTCGGCTGCTGGCCCATCGCAACCTTCATCATCTCCTACCTCTCCCTCCCTGTTCCGGACCCCGCATGACACTGTCAAAAGTGGGGATTCGCAGTCCGAGGTGGCGGCACGGTCGGCCAGCCCCCGGAAAGTAGTGCTCGTTAAAGCAGGGTTAAAGGCCGCTGCAAAACGGAGGCACCGGACTCCGGTACCTTCGGCTCCACAGGACGAGTTATGTGAGCCTGCGGAATGGTCCGATGGATCCCCGAATGAGGAAGAATTCCTATTGGAGTCAGATGAGCCTGCAGATCAGCTTGAGGCTGATGCGATTGGCGATTGGTCGGAGGGGGTTGTTTTTGACACCCCATCCATTCTGGCTCAAATGTTTAAAATTTTGAATTTAGATCCGCCTGAGGCTGTCACCCTGCCAAAGGGTCAGTTGTTTAAGGAGCCTCAGCCGCGTTGGGTTTTTCCCAGACAGCACCACTTTTGAGAGGGTGGTCCTTAAGGAATGGGAACATCCCACGCGGTTATCTGGAATCCCTTCCAGTTGGGAAAAGCGTTATCCTTTTCTGCCGGAGTTGGTGAAGCTTTGGTCTGTCCCTCCTGACGTTGATACCCCTGTGCTAGGGCTCTTCAGCACGGCTATGGTACAGTCTGCTGAGACCACTGTCCCTAAGGATGGGGAAGATCGTCGGATTGACCAATACGCGCGCCATGGTTTTATTTATTCCGGGTCAGCGTTGCGCCCGGTGTGCGCTTCAGCCCTTCTTCTATTGGCGATTAAGTCTTTAATTCAGGGGCTATATGAGGATCTCAATCCCGCTTGTAAAGAGTTTACTGCACTTAAGCAGTGTGAATCTTTTGTGTCCTATGTCCTATCCGCTCAGGACGATGCGCTGGCTATGAGTAGCAAGGCAGCGGCTATGCTGGTGGCTATTCGCCGGTCAGTATGGCTGCGTCAGTGGTCTGCGGACGCGGTTTCTAAAAAGGTGCTCACAGCTCTCCCCTTTTTGGGGTTGCGGCTGTTTGGGGAGAAAATTGATTCAGTCGCAAAGGGTGGTGAGGTGCCACAACGCAAGAGGTCTCGTGGTCCCTTTAGGGGGGCAGGTTCCGGTAGGCCTTCCTTTCGAGGATTCAGAGCGGGTAGGGGGGCTTCCTTTCCCGCTACCAGAGGTGCAGGTTGGACTCGGGGTGCCCCCACTCAGTCCTGGGGCACCAAGCCCAAGCCTGCTGATAAGCCCTTTCAGCAATGAGGGGCTGCCCTCACCCGTGCGGGTGGGGGGACTATTGCGACACTTCTCCCAGGTTTGGAACCAAGAGGTTCCAGGCAGTTGGATCCAGCAGGTAGTGTCGGCCGGTTACGACCTGGAATTCGAGTCTCACCCTCCTTCACGGTTCTTTCGGTCTCGGGTGCCCATCGATCCTTTGGCCACGCAGGGGCTCCTGGCGTCGGTAAGGAATCTGTTAGAGATGGCGGTCATCCGGCCGGTGCCGCACTTAGAGATGGGCCTCGGTTTCTACTCCAATCTTTTCGCAGTCCTCAAGAAAGATGGGTCGGTTCGTCCCGGCCTGGACTCTCTTCAACACAGAGTGTTTCTTCCTTTTGCCCAAATTCACACGAGAACGCTTCAGCTTTTTCTGTTATCGTCTTGGGACCAGCAACCTCGGTCGCTGGATCAGTCCTTCCAGTTGTCCTCCCGGGTCCGGCAGTCCCTCCTGTGGTGGTTGGTCTCGACCAATCTTGTGTAGGGCAGGGCTTTCCTGACCCCCCTTTGGGAAATTGTCAACTCGGACGCCAGTCTGTCGGGATGGGGCGGATTCTGGAAGGAGCTGCAGTTTCAGGGGCAGTGGGGACCTCAGGAGGCCCACTTACGTACCAATATTCTGGAACTAAGAACCATCCGTCGGGTGCTTGCTCTCCTGACTCAGCACGTTCTGGACCTTCCGGGCCAGGTGCGTTCAGACAATCAAACAGCGGTTGCTTACATCAGTCATCAGGGAGGGACTCAGTCTGACTGCTCTCAGAGAAGTGTCCCTGATCCTGACCTGGGCGGAGTCCCATGTTCCTTGTCTCTCGGCGGTATACATTCCAGGGGTGAAGAACCAGGTAGCGGACCGGTTGAGCAGCGGCTTTCCCCGTCTGTGTCTCCAATGGGGGACCCCGGAGGTGGACCCGTTTGCCTCTCGTCACAATCACAGGCTCCCGAACTTCGTGTCGCTCTTCCAGGATCCTCTGGCTCTGGCAGTGGACGCCATGTCCCTGAGCTGGGGAGTTCTGGGATTTCTATACCTGTTTCCTCCGATACCCATGCTGGGCAGGGTGCTTCGGAAGTTGGCTCTGGAAAAGGTGTCCGCCGTTCTCGTGGCCCCAAGGTGGCCAAGGCGAGTGGGGTTCGCAGACATCGTTCGGCTGGCAGTGGACCAGTTCGTTCTGCCTCTTCGGCCCGATCTGCTCACTCAGGGTCGATTGTGTTACCCCAATTTACCAGCGCTGGGTTTGATGGCCTGGCTGCTGAAACCTCCATCCTGAAGGAGGAGGGTCTTTCTGATTCAGTCGTTAAGACTCTGATCAGTGCCCGGAAGAGGTCTTCTTCCATCATCTACTATAGGACTTGGAAAGCCTATATCGCTTGGTGTGAGATAAGATCTTTTCCTTGTAGGGTCTTTTCGGTCTCCAGGATTCTGGAGTTTTTACAATCAGGGCTGGACTCTGGTCTTCAGCTAAGTACGTTGAAAGGGCAAGTTAGTTAAAACTTTTTTCCAGGGGGTTACGCATGTGCGGCCTCCCAGGAAACCATTACTCCCGGTTTGGGATTTGAATTTGGTTCTTTCTGCTCTTCAGGCTCCTCCTTTTGAGCCTTTGCAAGATATTGCTTTGTCTACCCTGACTCAGAAGATTGTCTTCTTGGTAGCGATCACTTCGGTCCGGCGTGTCTCGGAGTTGGCGGCCTTGTCTATCCAGGCGCCTTACTTTGAGAGGCATCAGGATAAAGTGGTCTTTCGGTTCGAGCCAGACTTTCTTCCTAAGGTTGTTTCTGCTTTTCATTTGAACCAAGATATTGTTCTTCCCTCCTTGTGTCCTAATCCTAAGAATGACAAAGAGAGGGTTTTGCATTGTTTGGTTGTAGTACGCTGTGTTAAGTACTACTTGATTATCACGTCTCCTTTTCGTAGGACGGATTCCTTTTTTGTTGTGCCCCATGGGCCTAAGAAGGGTTTGGCGCCAGCCAAATCTGCCATTAGCAAATGGATACGTCAGGCCGTTACTGCGGCCTATTCTGCTAAGGGGAAAGTTCCCCCTTTTCGTATCACTGCTCATTCTACTCGCGCCATTGGGGCGTCTTGGGCTTTTCAGCACCAAGCTTCTGTTGAACAAGTTTGTAATGCCGCCACTTGGTCTTCTGTTCATACTTTTTCTAAGTTTTACAAAGTTGATGTGCGAGCCTCAGCGGATGCTGTTTTTGGCCGCAAAGTTCTGCAGACTGCAGTCATTTAAGTAATGCTTCACCTGGCCTTGAGATGCCCATCCCTTGTGGACACTGCTTTTGGATGTCCCATTAAGTGAAGAATATTTAAAAGTGAAGCGGGGTGTGTGGCACACCAAGAATAATACCATTTTGTGAGTACTCACCTGAAAAATGGATATTGTTGGTGTGCCACACACCCCGCTTCACTCCCACCCTTTTCGGTATTTCCGAAGCCTTTATATGGTGAAGCTTTTTATTTATATCAAATTGATTTTGAGGTTACCGGTGGAATACTGGTACCTTGTCTTTCTGCTTTTTTAATATACTGGTGATTGAAGGGAGGTACCAGGTATATATAGGCCGGAAGGGGGCTCGTTACAAGACTTCCTCTCTGCACAGCGTGACCTGGCGAGGAGTTAACCCATTAAGTGAAGAATATTTAAAAGTGAAGCGGGGTGTGTGGCACACCAACAATATCCATTTTTCAGGTGAGTACTCACAAAATGGTATTTTTTGATGCGTCTTCAATCTGTTTTTTACTGTTTTTCGCAGCGGGCGGCACTATATTTGTGAGGCGTTTTTTCTCTACTGTGATGACGCCAGCGAGCTCACGTGAGCGTCGCTTTCGCGCTCTTCGGTGGGGGGGGCGGCGGATTACGCGCGTCGCGTTGTCCTCCCGCGGCCCCGCCCCTCAAGGTTCCTCTGCCAGCGCCATCTTTCTTCCATTGGGGGGGCATCCCGGGTGGCTCTTGCTAGCCTTAACCCTGTGCTGGCCTATTGCGCCTGTGTTAATCACCATATGGAGGCATCTGGGGATAGCATGCTTGGGGGTCCTTCGGGGCAATCCTGGCTGTGTTCCATGTGTGGGGTATCCCCTGTGAGTAACAGTGTCACGGTGTGCGTGCCGTGCACCCAAGGTGTCCTTGCGCTCCGGGCCGGGTTGCCCCCTTCGGCTTCACCTACCCCCCCGCGCCTGCATTTAGCCTCCAGTGAAGGGGATACTAGTCTAATTGGGCACTGCATGTGGCCAGTATTGAAAGGCAGCTTGCCAGGCCAGTTCCACGTAAGGCCTCTGGCAAGAAGCGACACCTAGCTCCCGTGACGCCCCTCTTTCCTGAGGAGGATGAGGGACCTGATACTTTTGTTGGCCTTTACCCCCTAGAGGAGGGGGAACTTTCAGGACTCTGACTCCTCTGGGGACCAGCAGGAGGGTTACGGCAGTGACCCTGGGTCTGCGTCTGGGGAAGACTCATGGTTCCCTGAGGACACTGATAGCCTGTTAGCTCACATTTTTGAAGTCTTGCACATTGTCCCCCCTGAGGTGGCTAAGAGGAAGTAGGGTGAGCTCTTTCGTCCTGACAAACAGCGCCTGGAGTTTCCTGAGCAGAGCCATTTCACTAATATGGTGCTAAAGGAGTGGGAACGTCCTAGTAGATTGCCTGCGGTGCCCAAAAGGTGGGATAGGAGGTATCCCTTTCCTGCCGACCTGGTCAAGCGATGGTCGTTTCCCCCTGAGATGGACGCTCCCGTGATCGGGCTGTCCAACACCTCGGTCATGCCTTCCCCTGACACTGCGGGACAGCGAGGACCGGCACATGGATCAGCTGGCTTGCCATTCTGCTGCCATTACAGCTATTGCCCTTATGAGACAGCTCGGGCGTCTCCTGGAGGGCGCTATGACTGGCAACGGGGGAGGATTATAGGTCCCTTTTTGCTTTGCTCTGATTTTGTTGCCTTTGTCCTTACTGCCATGAATGATGCGGTGCGGATGTGTAGTAGGACCTCTGCCCTTTTGGTGGCTATGCGCCGCTCTGTTTGGCTGCGTCAGTGGGCGGCTGACACTGCCGCTAAAAAGGCTCTCACTGGGCTCCCCTTTACGGGGCTGTGGCTCTTTGGTGAGCGTCTGGATGTTTTAGCCAAGGATGGTAGGCTGCCTCAACATAGGAGGCAGCCTCGGCCCTTTCGGGGGTCCTCCTCTCCCCTCTTTTCGTGCTTCCAGAGGAGGTCGTGGCTCCCTCTTCTCAGGTACCCGCAGAGATTCTTGGGGTTGTGGCAGATCCTGTGGTCGTCCTGGTCTCTCATGGGGCCCCAAGCCCAAACCTTCCCTCAAGCCCCCTCAGGCATGAGAAGGCGCCCTCACCCATTGGGGTGAGGGGGAAGGCTTCGGCTCTTTGCTCACGTCGGGAGGCTACGCGTCTCAGACCGGTCGATTCAGGAGGTTGTGTCCTCCGATTACAAGATAGTTTGCAGCCTGGCTTCCCCAAGATTCATCAGATCCTGGATGTCTCAAAACCCTCTGTCAGCTCAGGGTTTGCGCCTTGCAGTTCAACGTCTGTTGAAGTCAGGAGTCATTTGCCCGGTGCCTTCCCAGGAACGAGGTCGAGGTTTCTACTCCAATCTGTTCACGGTCCCCAAAAAAGGACGGGTCCCTGAGGCCCATCCTGGACTTGAAGGGTCTCAACAAGTTTGTCAGGTTCAAGCATTTCCGCATGGAGACTCTACGCTCGGTGGTCAGTACCCTGCGCCCGGGCGACTTCATGACTTCAGTGGACATCAAGGATGCATACCTTCACGTGCCAATCTTTCCAGGTCATCAGAGATTTCTCAGGTTCGCTCTAGAGGATCAGCATTACCAGTTTGTGGTCTTACTGTTCGGTATCACCTCGGCCCCTTGGTGTTCACCAAGGTGCTGGCGGGCGTGATGGCTCTGCTGCGGAATCAGGGCATTTGCATCCTTCCTTACCCGGACGACATTCTGATTGCGGCTCAGTCTCTTCATCAGGCCGAGCAGGATACTCAGGTGGTGACCTCCACTCTCGAGTACTTTGGCTGGGTGATCAACTATCCCAAGTCTTCACGGTCTCCGTCTTTGGTGAGGTCCTTTCTGGGTATGACTCTGGATACCTCTTAGGTCAAGGTATTCCTGCCTCAGCAGAAGGTGGAGGGCCATCAGAAGCAGGCACGGACTCTGCGTATGTGTCCCCATCCCTCCATCAGGCAAGAGATGCAGTTAGTGGGTCTGTTGGTGTCCTGCTTCGAGGCAGTCCCTTTTGCTCAGTTTCACATGGGACTTCTTCAGTTGCACCTCTTGTCAGTTTGGGATCGGGACCCTGCGTCCCTGGATCAGGAATTTGCTCTGTCCCCCCTGGCCAGACAGTCCCTCTCGTGGTGGCTGGACTCGGGGAACCTTCTAGTGGGCAGGACCTTTCTTCCATCCGTGCTGGAAGACTGTCACCACAGATGCTAGTCTGACTGGTTGGGGGGGCTTTTGGAAGTCTCTAAAGTTCCAGGGTCGGTGGGGCCCCCAGGAGGCCCATGCTCCCATCAATGTCCTGGAACTGAGGGCGATCAGGTTGGTTCTGTCTCGGCTGACCACACATCTTCGGGGTCGGGCTGTTCAGGTCCACTCGGACAACCAGACGGCAGTTGCCTACATCAATCATCAGGGAGGGACTCGGAGCAAGCGAGCCCTCAAGGAAGTGTCCCTAATACTGTCTTGGGCGGTAGAGAATGTCTCCTGCATCTCGGCGGTTTACATTCCGGGGGTGGAAAACCTGGAGGCAGACTCCCTGAGCAGGGGGACTTCTCGGCTGGGGGAATGGTCCCTCAGCAACAGGGTATTTCACTCCCTGTGCCACCGCTGGGGTCAGCCAGATGTGGACCTGTTTGCATCCTGCCACAATCACAATCTTCCCATGTTTGTCTCCCTGTCACAGGACCCTCTGGCCTTCGCCACGGATGCGCTAGCAATGCCTCGTATGGAGTTTTGGCTTCTCTGTGTTCCCTCCGTTCCCTCTGCTGGGCAGGGTGCTGTGCAAGATAGCCCAGGAAGGGGTACCAGCCATTCTGGTGGCCCCCTGTTGGCCAAGGAGGGTGTGGTTCGTAGACGTCGTGCAGTTGGCAGTAGATCAGTATGCTCTGCCCAAGGATCCAGACCTGCTCACTCAGGGACAACTGTGCCATCCCAATTTACAAACGCTGGCTTTAACGGCTTGGCTGCTGAAACCTCCATCTTGATGGATAAGGGGTTGCCGGCTTCTGTTGTTGATACCATGATTAGGGCTAGGAAGAAGTCCTCATCCTTTATCTACTACAGGATCTGGCATGCTTACATTGCCTGGTGTGAGTCCAAGTCTATTCCTTGTCGGGTGTTTTCTATCCCCAGGATTCTGGAATTTTTGCAACATGGTTTGGATTTGGGCCTTCAACTTAGTACCCTCAAGGGACAGGTTTAAGCTCTGGCAATTTTTTTCCAAAGATCCTTTGCCAATCACCGGTTGGTTAAAACTTTTTTCCAGGGAGTTACTCATGTGCGTCTGCCACATAAGCCTATGCTACCAGTCTGGGACTTGAATCTGGTGTTGTCTGCTCTGCAGGGTCCTCCCTTTGAGCCTATCCGTGGGGCTGCTTTGCCCATTCTGACTCTTAAGGTGGCCTTTTTGGTGGCCATTACTTCTGTTAGAAAGCACCGCCAGCTCAGAAACTCGCCTATCAAACCTTATTTTGAGCGGCATCAGGATAAGGTGGTGTTTTGGCTTAAGCCTGATTTTTTGCCTAAGGTTGTGTCTGCTTTTCATCTCAATCAGGACATTGTTTTGCCTTCTTTGTGTCCCAACCCTGCTAATTCCAAGGAGCGGACCCTTCACTCTCTGGATGTGGTCAGGGCTCTAAAGTTTTATTTGGTTGCTACTGAGTCTTTCAGGAAATCTGACGCTCTTTTTGTTCTTCCCGCTGGACCTAGGAAGGGTTTGCCTCCTGCTAAATCCACTATCAGAAAGTGGATCCGTCAGGCGCTGGTAGGAAGGAACCTCCTTTTAGGATTGCTGCTCATTCCACTCGTGCTATTGGTGCGTCTTGGGCCTTTCAGCACCAAGCTTCTGTCAAGTTTGTAAGGCCGCAACGTCTTCTGTTCATACTTTTTCCAAGTTTTACAAGGTTGATGTTAAGGCCTCAGCTGATGCTGCTTTTGGTCGCAAGGTACTTCAGGCGCCAGTGGTTTAAATTGCCTGTTACTCTTTGGGGAACCCACCCTACTTTATGGACACTGCTTTTGGATGTCCCAGATGTAATGACTTCGTGAAGCAGGGCCTGCTTCACCCCACCCTTGTTATCATTGTTCTTGGTTGCCTCTGTATGGTGATTGTTCCAAGTTAGTTGGGGTTTTTCTGTTACCTTTTTTACCTTTATTATCTCCCGGTCTCTTGAATAACTGCTTGTCAACACTGGATAAGTCTATGGTGATTCAGTTTTTATATGGTACCGGGAGGAGCCACAACTCTTCTGCAGTGCACTGCGCCACCTTGTGGCGGAATGCCCAGATGTAATGACTTCGTGAAGCAGGCCGTGCCATGCATGGCAAAAGCAATTCTACAGGTGAATACTCACAGAATTGTCTTTTTGGACAATTCAAAAAGCAAAAATATATATTTCTAGTTCTACACCCTAAGATGGGAATATCGGCAGAGGCTTTGACCAAATGTATTTCACAGGTTTGGTGGGTTTTGGTCCGCTTTAAATGTTCTAAAGAGGACCTTTGCTGGGATCTGTTGCTTTGGGGGAGCCCACCAGCCCTAGTCTTATAGACTCTAGGGAGGTGGTTTCTCCTCTTGCAATACATAAGGAAGGAATGTCTGTGTCAGGGGTTTTTAATGCTGGTGGGAATTGAGATCCTATTGGGTGGTATGGGAGAAGGCTGCAGAATGATCAGCTGATCTGCTGACTCATCTATACTTTACCCTAACCGGATTTGCTTCACAAGTATAAAAAAAAAAACAAAAAACCTGAGAACGCATTGTACATTTTGCCCCATTTCATGCACTTTAGACGCAGTTTTAGATGACAGTCAGGTAGGATGGAAAGGTTAGGACCCCCTCCCCTCTCTTTCAGGGGGGGTTCAGGGCATAGATGGCCATTGTATGCTTGCACACACATAGAAATGTTTCCTCTGCATTTACCCTATCCATGCAGTGTCCACATGGCCAGAGCGGTGGACTGCCCTAATTACAGCAGCTGAGGGGTTAAAGTGGACCAGAACCCAGGATAGTCAAAAGTTTTGACTATCCTGGGTTTTGATCCTTGCCCCGGGGGCACCCCGCTGTGTGAAACCCCCCAGGACGCCCAAATGGACTCGCCTCTTCCCAGTCCCACGGTGTGTGTAAGAGCAGCGGCTCTGACAGTTGCATCCTCTGCCTCCCTCTAGCTTCCTGCTAAAATGCACTGCTAGAGGGAAACGGAGGATGCGGCCATCAGAGCCACTGCTATTAGACATGACGGGGAAGAGGTGAGTTGGCTGCAGTGATCTGGTGGGTTTCAGACAGTGGGGTGCCCCCGTGGGGGAAAGGGTCAAAAATGGGTATTCTAAGTATGTCACACACCCCGCTTCAAGATATCCATAACATGTGGGTAATACCGACCTGAAGAGGGCGTTCCTGCAGAGATGATAGCAAAAAGAAAGCCACTCCCTGATCCATAAATACCTGGGACCTCCCACTCATCACCCAGTATATAGAAGCAGTAAGGTAAGGGACCAGGAAGAGTCAAATATAAGTCATAACAACGCAAAGTTCACAAAATAAAGGATCCAGAATACAAGAAGGGCGGGGTGTGTGACATACTTATAATACCCATTTTACAGGTGAGTATTTCACAAAATGGTATTATTCTAAGTATTCACTTCACAAAAGGTTGTGCGTGACCCTTTATTCCTAATCTCACTTGATTTCCCTTGTGGGATGTTGGTTCATGGACATGCTCTTAACATGCACTTAGGAATCCGGATTTAGGCCTTTCCGGTATCTTCTAATGAGCATTTGACCAAGACCACACAATGCTATATTTCCATTTAAAAGAAGTGCTAACTTCTTGATTTATTATACCATATTTGTGCTATACATCATAAATTACATTTATGCATTCACAAAACATGACTATAGTTGCCATATGTATTAGAGTCCTCAAAAATTGTTCACAGATCTTTACTTGATGGTATTCATAGACTGTTTAAATGCCAGTTCCAGGCGTTGGGCAGACATGTTTCGCCATATCTCTGTGGCTTTATCAATGCCCACTAAAACAAATGAATGCATAGGAAAGATGAATGAAAAATTACCCAATCTTACTCTATATTCTATTACATCTGTGTCATCAACTCAGAGATGGTATGAAATCCAGAATTACCTCTGTCTGTATACTGGCGTTAATATAAAATAACAATTATTCCATTTGTATTGATGCATCAATTCTTATCCAAGCATATCCATTTTTTCACTAAGACCCCGGGGGGGCGTGGCATGAGCACGTTAATGGCTTAATATATCTTCAAAAGGCCCTTTCAAAAAGAGGGGGAGAAATTGTATGTTGAAGTAAAAGGGATTTGGTCATATGGTTGTAATTACCATATATTTATACATTTGCTATCCAATGTGACTGATATCCCAATTACCTTACAAGGACTGATTTATGAGATTATTCCCCTCCTAGTCCATCTGATTGTCATCATCCTATTTATAGGTCAGTTCGAGTATGGGAAGGCTGTAATCAAAGATAGGCTCCATTAAATGAAAATCTATAGTGCGCATGTGGTTATCACTGTCCCTTATTATTTATCACCCACCTGTCTCTAACAGTCATAGAATGCGGAGACGTTCCTTCCTTTCTGTGTGTGGCCGTCTGGCGTTGTGTGGCAGTCACCCGCCCGTTTATGCTGTGTCTCTTCCTTTCTGTGTGTGACCCGCGTCTGGCGTTGTATGGCAGCAGCCTGCCCGCAGATACTGTGTCCGGGCTTCTGATCACAATGCTCGTCGGTCTAGGGGTATGAGCGTGCGCCGCTTTCCCTCCCCTTTTATTTACTGCGTTGCGCCATGTGTCTCCCACCGTGATTACCGGGTTCGCGTCACTGCCGGATTAATTTCCGGAAGTGACGCGTGCGTTCCAACCACCGCGCGTCTCTGGCGCCATGTTGGTGGAGCCTGTATGCCTGCGCCATGTTGTTGTGGCCTCCATGTTCGTACGGCTGCGCCTTTTCTCCTGCGCCATTTTCTTGGAGCCTTACCATATCAGTCACGTTATTCTTATCACCCGCCATGCTATTGGGGCCTCACTACTCTTCTCATTAATGATTATGTATTATGTTTCGCCATTTTCATGGAGCCTCCTGCTCCCCTTACAGCGATATTATGCTGTATCAATTCTCATTATGCTTTCAGTTACAGCCTAATTCATTTCTGGGTATCAGTCACATTAAACAGCATTGCTTTCTATACGTCTTTCTTATCAGTAGATATTATTAATGCTGTGAGACATCATGTCTCATAGCCTGATACATCTGTCACATGCTCTGCCATAATCCCCCCGGGTTTACATTGTTCATGCATCGTATGCATGCATGTGCATGTCACCGCAATCACAAATGCACATGCATGCACCCGTGCCTGCACACATATGTATTCTTTTTTCACATTATTTATTCTCCTCATCGTTTAAATTTATGGTCCTTGTTGTTCATTTCATAGTCTCAACTACTTATATCCAGTATTTCTTATTGCATATATTTTTTTATACACTCATGAGGTAAATTAATCCATTTTGTTCTCCCTAAACTGGACTCATAGGTCCATCTTACATTCTGGAATTTTACCATCCCTTTCCGAACGTGTTCCGGTGGATCTCATGCCCCCACTATTACAGGAAGGGGACAATCTATTTTTTGGGGGATTTAATGTTCCCATTGTTATAAGAAGGGGGCAAAGCTTAAATTCTCGTTTAAGCCTGGAAATCGGTGTGCTTGCAACTTGTGAATCCACCTTGTTTCCACTTGGAGAGTTATTTTTTGAATATCTCCTCCCCTCTGGGAGGGATGTATACAATCCAGACCCTGTACTTTCAGAGAACTTGGGTCCTTGTTGTGCTTTAAAGCAAAATGACGTCCTACAGGGGTTTTTTGGTTCCCCGTTTTAATGTTGTACTGGTGCTCGTAGATCCGTCGTTTAAGGTGACGGTTCGTCTTTCCAACATAAAAGCACCCGCAACTGCATGTTAGTACATACACTGCATTCATTGACTGACAATTTATGTAGTGTCTAGGGGTGATCTCTTTTTTTCCAGGTATATTTACTATAGGGCCTGGTAGTATATATGTGCACATGTTGCAGTGTCCGCAGCGGAATGTCCCCTTTTGCTTACAGCACTCGTCCCGTCTGTTGACATTATGGTGGCTGTGTGTCAGTCGGTCCTTGAGGTTACGGGACCTTCTGAAAATGATTTTGGGTTCCTGAGGTAAAAATGTCTTGATGTGGACATCATTCAATAAAATTGGCCAGTGTTTTTGTATTATTTGGCGGATCTTACTATGTGCTTCCGTATACGTGAGGATTAGTGCAGGGCCTTGTGGTCCCTTCTTTTGGCTGGGTCTATATAAAAGTGTTTGCCTGTCCAGTCTCTTCGCTTTCTGATAGGCTGTTTTTAGATCCCTTTGTTTATATCCCCTGTCGGATAGGCGTTTTCTGATGTTGTCTGCCTCTCTTTGGAATGTTTCTATGGTGCTGCAATTTCGACGGGCCCGGATGTACTCTCCGTACGGAATACTCCTTAATAGGTGGCCAGGATGGGAGCTGGTGGCTCTAAGAGTGGTATTGGCCGCTGAGGGTTTACGGTATAATATAGTGCTTATGTGGCCAGAAGAGTCTTTGCTGATAACTATATCAAGAAAGGTCACCTTATGTTCGTTGTATTCGCAGGTAAATTTAAGATTGTAGATGTTTTGATTGAGCCGGGTCACAAAGTTGTCCAATTCCTGCTTCAGCCCCTCCCAGATGACCAGAATGTCATCGATGTACCTGTGCCATGCCGAAACATGGCACAGGTACTGGGCCATCTCGTCCTCAGCCCACAACCCCCTCTCCCACCAACCCAGATACAGGTTGGCGAACGATGGGGCACATGCTGTCCCCATCGCCGTCCCCTGTATCTGGTGGTATAGTTGGTTTTTAAAGAGAAAGAGGTTGTGGGTGAGGACGAAATTGAGGAGCCGAAGCAGGAAGAGGTTGTGATTGTGCTGCTCTATATCTAACTCGTTCAAAAAAGCTTCCACCGCTTTCAGACCCAGCTTGCAGAACTATTCTAAGTATGTCACACACCCTGCTTCAAGATATCCATAACATGTGGGACATCCAATAGCAGTGTCCATAAAAAGGGCGGGGATCCAAAACAAGGCAACAATGCACAACTTAAACCACAACAGCTTGCAGAACTTTGCGGCCAAAAACAGCATCCGCTGAGGCCCGAACATCAACCTTGTAAAACTTGGAAAAAGTGTGAACAGAGGACCAAGTAGCGGCCTTACAAACTTGCTCAACAGAGGCCTGGTGCTGGAAAGCCCAGGACGCTCCAACCGCACGAGTAGAATGAGCAGTAACACGAAAAGGGGGACTCCTCCCCTTGGCAGAATAGGCCCCAATGATGGCCTGACGAATCCATTTACTAATGGAAGATTTGGCAGGAGCCAAACCTTTCCTAGGCCCAAAAGGCACCACAAAAAAAAGCATCAGTCTTACGAAAGGAAGACGTAATCACCAGATAATATTTCACAACACGAACTACATCCAAGGAATGCAGCGCCCTTTCCTTGTCGTTGCTGGGATTAGGACATAGAGAAGGCAGAACAATGTCCTGATTCAGATGAAAGGCAGAGACCACCTTAGGAAGAAAATCCGGCTTGAAACGAAAGACAACCTTGTCCTGATGCCTTTCGAAGTACGGAGCTTTATTGGATAAAGCTGCCAACTCAGAAACACGCCTAACCGAAGTGATAGCCACCAAAAAGGCCACCTTTTGAGTAAGTGAAGACAAAGCAACCTCATTCAAGGGCTCAAACGGAGGACCCTGAAGAGCAGAAAGAACCAGGTTCAAATCCCAAACTGGAACAAAGGGCTTCCTAGGAGGCCGTACATGCGTAACTCCTTGGAAAAAGGTCTTGACTAAGGGATGAAGTGCAAAGGACCTTTGAAAGAACACCGCCAGGGCAGAAACCTGCCCCTTCAAGGTACTAAGTTGAAGCCCCAGATCCAGACCATGTTGAAGAAACTCCAGGATTCTGGAAATGGAGAACTCCCGACAAGAGAGACCTACTTTCACACCAGTCAATATAGGACCTCCAAGTCCTATAGTAAATAGTAGAGGAAGAACGCTTCCTGGCGCTAATAAGAGTCTGAACCACCGCGTCAGAAAGACCTTCCTCCTTCAAGATGGCGGTTTCAGCAGCCACGCCGTCAAAGCCAGCGAAGGTAAATTGGGATAGCGCAGCCGACCCTGGGTGAGCAGGTCCGGCAGTAGAGGCAGAACGAACTGATCCTCTGCCAGTCTTACCAGGTCTGCGAACCAAACCTGCCTTGGCCACCTTGGTGCCACCAGAATCGCCGACGCACCCTCCAGGGCCAGCTTGCGCACCACTCTGGCTACCATTGGAAACGGAGGGAACAGGTAAAGAAACCCCAGATCCCTCCAGTTCAGAGACATGGCATCCACCGCCAGAGCCAGAGGATCCTGCGAGAGAGACACAAAGACCGGAAGCTTGTGATTGTGACAAGAGGCAAAGAGGTCCACCGCTGGGAACCCCCACCTGAGACAGATCGAATGAAACACCTTGGGACTGAAAGACCACTCCCCCTGACGAGAGGAGGCCCTGCTCAGAGAGTCCGCCTCCGTGTTCTCCACTCCCGGAATGTAGACTGCTGAGATACACGGGACGTGGCTCTCCGCCCAGTCCAGAATCAAAGACACTTCCCTGAGGGCACTCCTGCTGCGAGTCCCCCCCTGGTGATTGATGTAAGCAACCGCCGTCCGGTTGTCCGACCGGACCTGAACAGGCAGGCCCCGCAACTGATGAGTCAAGCGAAAAAGAACCAACCTGATGGCTCTCAACTCCAGAACATTGATGGGCTCGTGAGCCTCCAGCGGGCCCCACAGACCCTGAAACTGGAGGTCCTTCCAAACACCCCCCCAACCTGACAGACTGGCATCCGTGGTGACTGTTTCCCAACGCGGAGCCAGAAAAGATCTGCCCTTCAACAGATTGACTGACCCCAGCCACCATTGCAGGGATCGACGAACTCGGGGAGTCATCAGGAAGGACTGATCCAACGATAGAGGAGACTTGTCCCAAACCTTCAACAGATGAAGCTGAAGTGTCCTTGTATGAAACTGCGCAAAGGGAACCGCCTCGAATGAGGCCACCATTAACCCCACCAGCCTCATCCCTAGACGGATGACTGGACGGGGGGGCCGACAAGAGAAGCCGAACTAATTCCTGAATCAAAAGAATTTTGGCCTGGGGCAGAAACACCCTGGCCTGCGAAGTGTCCAGAGACATTCCCAGAAAGGTCACTACCCTGGACGGAGAAAGAGAAGACTTGGGGTGGTTGACCACCCAACCGAACCTCTCCAGAGTGGACACCACCACTCTGGTGTCCAACTCCGCTTGGTTGAAAGAAGAGGCCATGATCAGAAGATCGTCCAAATAGGGCACAATGCGGATACCCTGAACCCTTAGCAGAGCCATCACCCCCGCTAGTACCTTGGTGAACACCCGAGGAGCCGAGGTGAGACCGAAAGGGAGTGCCACAAACTGAAAATGCCGATCCTCCACCACGAACCTGAGAAACCTCTGGTGTGCTGGAAAAATTGGAACGTGTAGATAAGCATCCTTGATGTCTATGGACGTCAGAAAGTCTCCCTGACGAAGAGAGTGAATGGCCGAACGCAGCGTTTCCATGCGGAATTTCCGTGGCCGGATGAACCTGTTGAGAAACTTCAGATCCAAGATGGGTCGGACCGATCCGTCCTTCTTGGGTACCGTGAACAGATTGGAATAAAAACCCCTGCCCTGATCCGAAGGGGGCACTGGGCAAATGACAGCCATGTCCAGAAGATTCTGTACTGCCAACAGGAGCCCCTGCGCCGCCAGAGGTTCCGAAGGCATCCGAGACCTGAAAAATCTGGAAGGGGGGCGGAGCTCGAACTCCAGCTTGTAACCGGAAGACACCATTTCCCGGATCCATCTGTCCGAGACCTCTTGATCCCAGATCTGGGAGAAGTGTCGCAGCCGTCCCCCCACCCGCATGGGTGAGGGCGCCCCCTCATTGCTGAGCCGGCTTAGTAGCCGGCTTGGGCTTAGAGCCCCAACTGTATCCTGGACGGGCACGTCCTCTGCCCCTGCTCCCAGAATCTCCTCTGGAAGAGGGGAATGCAAATCCCCTGCCAGATCTGGCCCCACGAAAAGAGGGGGTAAAAGAAGGCGCCCCCCGAAAGGGACGGCGTTGTTTCTTGCGTTGAGGCAACCTACCACCCTTGGTGACAGAGTCCAATGTCTCTCCAAAAAGCCGTAATCCAACAAAAGGTAGAGCCGTCAGTGACTTCTTGGACATAAAATCGGCCGCCCACTGGCGCAGCCACACCGACCGCCGAATAGTGACCAGCAGCGCCGATGTCCTACCACACATCATCAAAGTGTTATCCAAGGCTGTTAACACAAAGGATAAAAACAACTCACACCGTTTAAGGCTAAGGAACTCAGCACTACCAGGACGCAGCCCGGAAGAAGTCAGCAGGTCCCTGACCACGGACCTGGCAGCCAACACCATTAGTGCCGAAGCGCAAACGGGCATTATGGCTGACCCAACGCTAGCAAAACCATGACAAGCCATCTGGTCAATACGTTTATCCTCTCCATCCTTGAGAGTGGAACAATCAGGTCTATTTAAAACCGAGGAATTGGACAACCCCAAAACCGGTGCATCCACCTCGGGGGGAGATGCCCAGCGCTTAATCGCCTCGGAAGGGATATTTCTTATCCCACCCCTGAGGGATGCCAGGGAGCCGAGCCGGCCTGTCCCATTCCTTAGCAATAATTTTGTCAAAATGCCTTTGTGTAGGGAATTCCAAGCGCGGCCTGGATTCCTCAAACAATTCACCCTTCTGCTGTGACACCTCCTCGGGAGGGGAAATATTCAGAACCTCCAACATCAGAGCCATGTTGTGAGGAGTATCCGAGGATCTCCCCAAGTCACCAAGCTCAGCATCAGCACCAAAGGACTGCTCATCGTCCGAAATATCAGAATCCTCAAACTTCCCCTTCCTCTAGCGGGGAATAATCAGACCAATCCAGATTATTAACATCCTCATGGTCCTCCACCAGCGGAGCCGGCGACAAATGCTTCCTCTTAGTCGGAGCCTTACGGGCGACCAAGCTGGAGATCATTTTTTCAAGGTTAGCCAATCTGGCGCACATCTCAGATTGCAGCTCCCTGCCCATGACAACGTCACACGGGGTGCGTGTCAAGGTGGGAGGAGGAGATGAAGCGACCAGCGGTGCTGACCCAGACGCCTGGGGTTCGGACTGCCGCGTAATAGTTTGCTGTGCACATGGTATACACAGAAGTACATCGTCCCCAGAAATTGATACCCCACACAACATACACTTCCGGGGATGCCCCGAAGGGGCCCCGAGCCCAGTATCCGGGGATGCCTCCATAAGGTGAACTTTTAAGAATAGTCGCTATGACCCAGGGAATTACGCCACTAGACAACCCGGGATGCCCCTTTAATGTCCCGAGTGGGAGGATTTATGAGCAATAATGAACCCAGTGATCAAGGATCGGGAGAGACCCCCAAAATGCTACTGGAGATCCTCCTGAAACCACCACCTGGAAGACACAGAAAAGGACTTATAAGGCTATGAAGACAAAAGACACCCATACAGCACAAAGGATAGGGAGGAGGGGGGGGGGCTATAGGCCACTCACGGAACCGCGGGAGCACGAAATGGCGACCGTGAGGAATATCCTCCTGAGCTTGCTGACAGAAGAGGGGGCGTGGTCAGCGCGGGACGCACGCGACGCCGAGCACCGCCCCCCCCTCCTCCTACGCAAGGCAGAGCTCCGCAGCGGCGCCAGGGAAAGATGGGGGCGGGCAGCGGTGACGCGCGCAACACCGGCCCCGCCCCCAGGTACATCGTGAGGAGAAGTCTCCTCAGGAAAAAAGGCGCCAAGAACCGGCCGGCGCCGCAGCGTGAAGTGCGGCCGCCGCGCCCGGTCGGGTGACACAGTGAAGCACACACACAATACCTCAATCAGACCAAACAGTAGGGACCGGCCCTGCGCCGACGGTCCGGCCCCGCCCCCCCCCCCCCCCCCCCACTAAATGTACAGTATTACATGGCGTGAGGTAACTACCGCCGCCATTGATGACTGAGTCAAGATGGGGGGGGGGGGGATAAAAGACAGGTCCAGCACCGCACAAGGCCTCCTGTAAAACGGCTGCGGCCCGAGTAAAAACATTTAAAGAGACACTAACATCAGTAAAAAAAAAGACACAACACCCAGAACAGAAAGTGTTAGAGACTAATAAAGAAGGGACCCACACTCCCCAACCCCACTGTGGAAAAGGGATCCTGGGAGGGCCATTGAGTATTAAATTAAGGGACAGGGCATCCCAAACCGGGGTCACCAACCCGGTGTAACCGCCTACCCTCTCATATAGGGTCTCACGGTGGAGCATTGCTCCTGAGCACCTAAGGTGCTGATATACCCTCGCCTGGACCCACAGCCAAAGCTGGGAGGCATATGGATTTCTGGAAAAAAAGGGTCCAAACGGAAATAAATAAGTAGCGGGCCGGGAGTCATCCCGGCTACCTGAAATCCCCCTGTGCAAGGAGGAGCCATCATCTTCTGACTTGCTCGCCGTCTGCAGAGATGGAAAACTGGGTGATGACTGGGAGGTCCCAGGTATTTATGGATCAGGGAGTGGCTTTCTTTTTGCTATCATCTCTGCAGGAACGCCCTCTTCAGGTCGGTATTACCCACATGTTATGGATATCTTGAAGCGGGGTGTGTGACATACTTAGAATATCCTGTGTTTTGGTCCACTTCAAGTGCCTTGCTTAAAAGTGGACCAACACAAGCTGTAATGCATCCCTCCCCATGGCTATTTAGATTGCTGCACATAAATATTCATGTACCTTTTTCTAACTCCTGCTGTAGTGAATCTGGCTCATGCATTTGCAGGTCACCTGCAAACAGGAAGTGCTGCTGGGCTTCCTGTTACTGTGCATTGTCAGGTATGTCATTTGAATCCAGGCAGCAGCATGGCTGGGAGATGAAGCTCCGAAATGGACGCTACCTTTCTTTTCCAACTGTGCCCGGCTGTTGGTCCACTTTAAGAGCACTACTTCAATAATAACCCCTGGCTGCTTCCTTACATCTAGGACACGACTGTCCCTGCATTGGTTTACACCAGAAGACACCGGCACAATGTGAGGGAATCAGGGGATGACAAAAACAGGTTTTGTACCATTAACATTTTATTAATGGACACAATCAAAACTGTGCTCAACATTTATTAAAAAACAAAAAAAAAATTATGAATTGATAAAAGCAATTCTGTGAGTACTCACCTGTAGAACTGTTTTTGTTCTTGCATGGCACGGCCTGCTTCGGTATTCATAACAGTTGGGTTATTCTGCCACAAGGTGGCACAGTGGTACTGCAGAAAGCTGTGGCATCTCCCAGCCCCCTATAAAAACAGGATTAACCATAGAGTTCCCAGCATACACAAGCAGTGAGACAAGAAGCCGGAAGAGAATAAAGGTAAAAAATGTAGAAAAGTTAAAAAACTCCAATTAACTTGGAACAATCACCATAAAGAACAACGATAACAAGGGTGGGTCGAAGCAGTCCGTGCCATGCAAGAACAAAAACAATTCTACAGGTGAGTACTCACAGACTTGCTTTTTTCTTTATTGCATGGCACGGCCTGCTTCGGTATTCATAACAGTTGGGACATCCAAAAACAGTATCCAAAAGTAGGGTGGGATCCCCAATGAGTAACAGCCGGCAGTTCAAGTCACTACCGCCTGAAGCACCTTGCGGCCAAAAGCAGCATCCGCTGAGGCCTTAACATCAACCTTGTAAAAAGTATGAACAGAGGACCAAGTAGCGGCCTTGCAAACTTGTTCAACAGAAGCTTGGTGCTGAAAAGCCCAAGAAGCACCAATAGCCCGAGTAGAATGAGCAGTAATTCTAAAGGGAGGTTCCTTCCCCTTAGCAGAATAGGCTTGAACCACCGCCTGACGGATCCACTTGCTGATAGTGGATTTAGCCAGAGGCAAACCCTTCCTAGGTCCAGAAGTGAGAACAAAAAGAGCATCAGATTTCCTGAAAGACTCAGTAGCGACCAAATAAAACTTCAGAGCCCTGACCACATCCAGAGTGTGAAGGGTCCGCTCCTTGGAATTAGCAGGATTAGGACACAATGAAGGCAAGACAATGTCCCGATTGAGATGAAAGGCAGACACCACCTTAGGCAAGAAATCCGGCTCAAGCCGAAACACCACCTTATCCTGATGCCGCTCAAAATAAGGAGGTTTGATGGAAAGCGCCGCCAGCTCAGAAACTCGCCTTACAGAAGTGATAGCCACCAAAAAGGCTACCTTAAGAGTCAGAATGGGCAAAGCAGCTCCACGGATAGGGTCAAAGGGAGGACCCTGCAGAGCAGACAACACCAGATTCAAGTCCCAGACTTGTAGCATAGACTTACGAGGTGGACGCACATGAGTAACGCCCTGGAAAAAGGTTTTAACCAACCGGTGGTTGGCAAAGGATCTTTGGAAAAAAAATTGCCAGAGCTGAAACATGGCCTTTGTGGGTACTTAGTTGAAGGCCAGAATCCAAACCATGTTGCAAAAAGTCTAGAATCCTGGGAATGGAAAAAACCCGACAGGGAAGAGACTTGGACTCTCCCTGTCGGGACGAGGACTTCTTCCTAGCCCGAATCATGGTATCCACAACAGAGGCAGGCAACCCCTTCTCTGTCAAGATGTAGATTTCAGCAGCCAAGCTGTTAAAGCCAGCGTTTGTAAATTGGAAAAGCATAGCTGTCCCTGAGTGAGAAGATCTGGATCCCTGGGCAAGACGTACTGGTCTACTGCCAACTGCACGACATCTGCGAACCACACCCTTCTTGGCCAACAGGGGGCCACCAGGATGGCTGACACCCCCTCCTGGGCAATGTTGCGCATGACCCTGCCCAGTAGAGGGAACGAAGGGAACACATAGGGTAGCCGAAACTCCGCCACACTGGCAACGCCTTGGATGAAGGCCAGAGGATCCTGTGACAGGGAGACAAACCTGGGAAGTTTGTGATTGTGACGGGACGTAAACAGGTCCACATCCGGCTGACCCCAGCGGTGACACAGGGAGACAAACACCTGGTAGTTGAGGGACCATTCCCCTAGAAGAGACGTCCCCCTGCTCAGGGAGTCTGCCACCTGGTTCTCCACCCCCGGAATGTATACCACTGAGATGCAGGGGACATTCTGTTCCACCCAAGACAGTATCAGGCTCGCTCCCTCCCTGATGGTTGATGTAGGCAACCGTCTGGTTGTCTGGGCTGATCTGAACAGCCCGACCCCGAAAGGTGTGTGGTCAGGTGGGACAGAACCAACCTCATCGCCCTCAGTTCCAGGACACGGATGGGAGCATGGGCCTCCTGGGGGCTCCCAACGACCCTGGGGCTGGAGGGGCTTTTGGAAGTCCCTACAGTTCATCAGACTGGCATCTGTGGTGATAGTCTCCCAGCATGGGGGCAGGAAGGTCCTGCCCACCAGAAGATTCCTTGCGTCCAGCCACCACGAAAGGGACTGCCTGGCCAGAGGGGAGAGAGCAAATTCCTGATCCAGGGATACAGGGTCCCGATCCCAAACTGACAAGAGGTGCAACTGAAGAGGTCTCATGTGAAACTGAGCAAAGGGAACCGCCTCAAAACAGGACACCATCAGGCCCACCAACTGCATCCCCAGATGGATGGAGGGAAGAGGACACAAAAGCAGAGCCCGTGCCTGCTTCTGAAGGCCCTCCACCTTCTGCTGAGAAAGGAACACCTTGACTTGAGAGGTATCCAGTGTCATGCCCAGAAAGGACCTCACCAAAGACGGGGACAGTGAAGACTTAGGAAAATTGATCACCCAGCCGAAGGACTCCAGAGTGGAGATCACCACCTGAGTGTCCTGTTCGGCCTGATGAAAAGACTGAGCCACAATGAGGATGTCGTCCAGGTAGAGAAGGATGCGAATGCCCCGGGTTCGTAGCAGAGCCATCACTCCCGCCAGCATCTTGGTGAACACCCGAGGCGCTGAGGTGATACCGAATGGTAAGGCCACAAACTGGTAATGCTGATCTTCCAGCACAAACCTCAGAAATCTCTGATGACCTGGGAAGATAGGCACATGAAGATAAGCATCCTTGATGTTCACAGTGGTCATGAAGTCGCCCGGGCGAAGGGTACCGACAGCAGAGCGCAGCGTCTCCATGCGAAAATGTTTGAATCTGACAAACTTGTTGAGGCCCTTCAAGTCCAGAATAGGCCTCAGAGAGCCGTCCTTTTTGGGGACCATGAAGAGATTGGAATAGTACCCCTGACCCCGTTTTTGATGGGGCACCGACAAATGACCCCTGACTCCAGCAGGCATTGAACCACCGAAAGTAACCCTTGAGCTGACGGGGTTTAAAGACATCCGGGATCTGATGAATCTTGGGGGCGGCCAGGCTGTAAACTGTAAAATCTTGTAACCGGAGGACACCACCTCCTGAATCCACCGGTCTGAAACGTGGAGCCTCCAGAAGTGAGCAAAGAGCCAAAACCGTCCCCCCACCCGGATGGGTGAGGGCGCCCCCTCATGCCTGGGGGGCCTTGGGCTTGGAACCCAAGGGGAGACCGGGATGTCCACAGGATCTGCCACGGCCCCAAGACTCTCTGCGGCTACCTGAGAGGAGGGAGCCACGACCTCCTCTGGAAGAATGGAGGGGAGGGAGACGGAGGTCCCCCGAAAAGGCTGGGGCTGCCTCCTATACTGAGGCAGCCTGCCATCCTTGGCCAAAACATCAAGACACTCACCAAAGAGCTGCAGCCCCGCAAAGGGGAGCCCAGTGAGAGCCTTCTTAGCGTCAGTGTCAGCTGCCCACTGACGTAACCAAACAGAGCGGCGCATAGCCACCAAAAGTGCAGAGGCCCTACCGCCCAGCCTCACAGCATCATCCATGGCAGTAAGGATAAATACAACAAAATCAGAGCAAAGCAAGAGGGCCCTATAATCCTCCCTCCTCCTACCAGCCATAGCGCCATCGCAGAGATGCTTGAGCAGTTTAAGGGCAATAGCAGTAATGGCAGCAGCACAGGCCTGGCGCAGTCCAGCCTCCACACAAGTAAAAGCACGGCAGGCCAGCTGATCCATGCCCCGGTCCTCGCTGTCCTTCAGAGTGGTAGTGTCAGGAGAAGGCATGACCGAGGTATTAGACAGGCCTAGCAGAGGAGCGTCCACCTCAGGGGGACAAGACCAACGCTTTACTATATCAGCAGGAAAAGGATACTTATCCAATTCCTTGGGCACAGCTGCCAGCCTGTTAGGACGTTCCCACTGCCTAAGCAACATAGAAGTGAAATGGCCCTGCTCAGGGGACTTCAGACTGTTTACTAGGACAAAAAAGCTCACCCTGCTTTCTCTTAGCCACCTCAGGGGGAGCAATGTGCAAAATTTCAAAAATTTGTGACAGCAGATTGTCGGTGTCCTCAGGTTACCATGATTCCTCCCCGGACGCAGACCCAGGGTCACTAATGCAATCCTCCTGCTGGTCCCCAGAGGAGTCAGAGTCCTGGAACAGTTTCCCTTCCTCTAGGGAATAAAGTCCCCCAGTGGCATCAAATTCCTCATACTCCTCAGTGGAGCGGGAGGGTGTGGAAGTCAGGTGCCGCTTCTTGCCAGAAGCCTTCCTAGGAATAGGCACGGCAAGCTGCTTCTCAATGTTGGCCACACGAAGTGTCAGATCAGACTGTGACCCCCCCCAGAAGCCTCCATATGGTGATTAACACAGGCACAATAGGCCAGCGGTGGGTAAAGGCTAATACAAAAGCTTCCCGGGATGCACTCCCACGGGATTCCCCCAGATCAGCAAAGGGTGGGTGGGGGGGAATGAGGGGGAGGAAGGATTAGAGCCGGGAGAAACCACAACCACTGGTATCCCGCCTGAAAGACATAAGTAAAAACTACACGAGCATCCCACAGCACATGCCCCACGAGACCAATAGAAAAAAAAAAAAAAAAACCCCAAGGGGGACTCACGGACCAAGGACACCGCAGGGTCACCAAGGCACAGACCACAGGATGAAGCGACACATCGGAGGAAACAGCGCTGCAGCCCGGAAGGGAGAAATCCAGGCGCGCAGCTAATCCAAAATGGCGCCGGCAGAGGCACCTCGAGGGGCGGGCTGCGGGAGGACGACGCAATACGCGTCATCCCCCCAGCCGGCGTGAAAACGGAGCCCACGTGACCCCGCCGGCACCATGACAAAGCAAAAACGCCGCAGGCTATAGCGCCCACAGCCGCGGAGCGCAGTACAAAGCGGCGGCCAAAAAACACACTGTAAACGGCCAAAACACCACAACTAATAAGGGGGGGGGGAGAGAGAGACAAGGCAGCGACAAGTATCCAGGCCAAAGGGGGGGGGGGACCCCTGAAGGAAAAGGGGACACAGTCCCCAAAACACTCACCCCCTCAGAAGCCAGGACAGGAAATCCACATCCCTAGTAGGCTCACCATAAAGCCTATGGCCGGCTACCCTTTGTGGAACAGGGTCTGCGGCTTGGAGCAGCGCCCCAGGAGCACTTGACCCTAGTGCTCTTCTACCCTTCACCCGATCTGTCAGCCAAGGCTGGGAGGCAGAAAGGGTCCAGAAACGGATGGAAATAGACATGCAGGGCCGCAGGCTTGGTTCCCTCGCTCACCTGCGCAAGAGAGAGACCTCTTCTATCTTCGCAGAATCACTGCAGAGGAAACACTGGGATCTCTATGGTTAATCACGTTTTTATAGGGGCCAGGAGATGCCGCAGCTTTCTGCAGTACCACTGTGCCACCTTGTGGCGGAATAACCCAACTGTTATGAATACAGAAGCAGGCCGTGCCATGCAATAAAGAAAAAAACATTTTCACAATGTTTTTGTTTAGGAACTGGATGGCATAACCTCCAATATTACTATACCTTGTGGAAAGGTATGGGGTACTGTGGTACTATGTGGTACATTGTAACCCCAAGCTGAATGGTGCTGACAACTAGGATTGAAGTAGACCTAATGTTAAATCATAACTTAGCTTCCTGATAAAATGCCTCACTTGCCTGAAGTTTGATCTCCTGTAGTGCTGAATCCACCAATTATGGCATCTCAGTGGTGGACATTTGTGGGATGCCCTCCTTACTGCCAATCAATATTGGAGTCTGCTCCCTCATGACTGTTAGCACAGACACACACCAAAGATGGTTGGGGAGCAGGGTGTCCGCACAGGAACAGACTGAAACCCAAAGTCTGCAGCAGGCAGGGCTAAGTGGGATTAACCCTGTTGGCTGGTCAGGACAGGGACTTTACCAATCACCCCTAGGGGTCAGGGATTCCCGATAACTTAAAAGAAAAACTATCATTAAAAAGGGGAAATACCTTAATCACCCCATTTCCTGCTCTTGCTGTCACAGGGGCTGCATTTTTATCCAGCCTACTTTATATTTCTTAATAACTCCCAGTGAACTCTCTCTTCTGCAGAGGGGGACACTGAAAAATGAGTGAACACAAGGCATCAAGTTCTATACAGCTGGTGAATGAAAGACAGGCAGCATGGGGCAAGTAGAAAGCGGGCTCATTTAACTCTTTGCCCATTAAACCTGTAAAAAAAATTAATTTAATAGAATTTTACAGGCCCTTGAAAGAAATATAAATATGTATATACTTTTATTACATTTTAAATAAAAGTATACGTCAATTATTAATTTTTCTATAGCCTATCTTCATAGCAAATCATTTCCATGGGTGTTTAATGATAGTTATTTACAAATGACTAGGAAGCTCAAAAGTCAGCCGTGACGATACAGAACAGGAAACAGCAGCACATTGCGATGTCCAGCGCCCCCTATTGGAAGAGGCTGTGGCTGCTGCTTCCAGCTCCCACCTAATGAAGCTGTGCTAGGTGAGCATTTCTTTAATGCAGGGCTTACTGATGGGGCAAATGGGGTGTTAACCAGGGCCCTCAAGGCTACAGGGTTGCCAGGGACAATTTAAATCTACTTTAAACCCCATTTTCTTTGGCAGTGAATCAGAATAGGAGTTTCTCAGTGCAGACACCTTGCAGCTAAACATCAAACATAGTTGTCAGCTAAACATTAGTTTTGCTTTGCTTTAAAGCCGAGGCCGATTTTCGCAAAAGAAGTCTGTTCTGTTAGGACAGGCAGTTGCATCACTCCCACCATTGAGTAGGGGGCATTGAGGAAGACTTATCCTCAAGAATCCCTAACCCATATTCATAGTAGTTAGGGATTGTGCCAATTTTTTATCACAAACTAGCTTGGCCAGTCAGATTCCCCTGTAGCTAAGGTGACATAGCAACATACAGCCAGTTAGAACGTTTAGAAGCAGTGGGCAATGGCCCTCACTACAGGTTCCCTTTATATAGATGACAGCTCAGTAAGTTACAATGTTTGGGATGAATATGTCAGATTCTTTTGTTCCAGGTAGTGATGAAAAGTCCAGGCTAATGTCCCATAATTCACATGTCTTTCCATATTCCTAGTTCACAATGTTACATGTAAATGTAAAACATACAGAGAACTGCTGGTTGTAAATAAGAGGACGCTAGAAAACAAATACTGCATAGATAGAAACAGAGGGGTCTCCATTCACCAAAACATCATGGACTGAAAAGCAGCAAATGATGGAGACCCTTCAAATTATCAGCAATTCAAAAATAAACTTAAGATAATTTACAGTATTTAACAATAAAAAAAACACATTTATACATAGTGCAATACATTGTGGTAACCAGCAGAAATTGATGGCGTCTCACGCTCTCCTTTTGTTGGAGGTTCAGATCCAGCAGAGATCAAGACGACTCCAACAACTTGCTCAAGCAAAAGTCAAATGTGCAAAGGCGGCAAAAGCTGCGGCTGTGAGCAAAGTCAGGAGCGGGTGAGTTTGAAGGAAGCTCCAGGCGGTTAGTCATTTGGACTGGTCTCTAGAGAAGTAGGTGAGTATGTGCTGGATTTTCAGCAGCCGATCCTTGAGGGACGTCATGGATAGGACAGAGAGCTGGTAGCGGAGATCCACAGGCAGCACGGCAAGCAGCCACCAGCACCAGGCCGGTCCATTCGGGGGAACCTGTGCACAGAGACACTGTTACATCAAACCTGCTAAAAGGTCAGACTAGGAAAGGTGTGTTTGTGATAAAAGTTTATAGATACCTCTTTTTATAGAAAAGCTTTTTTCATTCTGCCCCATTACAGGGCCGACAGCCTGTGGTGTTATGCAGCAGCATGAATCAGCTGTACTCATGTTCCATCCAATGCCAGTATTCAACATGTAGCTTCCTGTCCACCTCTCTACCACTCCCCTTTGTGACAATCTAGTCACATGACTGGAAAGGGGAAGCTACATGCTGGATAGCAGAATTGGATGAGAGAACAGCCACGTCATATATTCTGCATAAAAGTAAAGCCAGTCAGAGCGCCAAAATAGCCAGTCAGAGACTTTAAAATAGCTATTAAGTGGCCCAAAACAATACAATTCTGTGAAATACTCACGTGTAGAATTGGTATTATACGTATACAGTACGTCCTGCTCCAGACAGATTACTTACACTTGGGTTATCCTCCGCCAGATGGCGCTGCACTGCAGACACATGTAAAACAGGCTCCTCCCAGCCCCTCAAATACCCAGGACCTCCCACAAATCCCCAGCATTGAAAAGCAGTGAACGAGAAGCTGTGAGAATATAACCACCCAAACTGGTAACTATAACAATGATAACAATCACCATACAGGGGATCCAGAATAATTCAAAACCAGGGTGGGGTGGAGCAGGACGTACTGTATACTCATAATACCAATTCTACAGGTGAGTATTTCACAGAATTATTGTTAGTATACACTACGTCCTGCTCCAGATAGATTACTTACACTTGGGACATCCAATAGCAGTGTCCATAAAGTAGGGTGGGATCCCCAGCAAAAAAGGTAACAGCAGACAGTTTAAACCACTGCCGCCTGCAAAACCTTACGGCCAAAAACAGCATCAGCTGAGGCCCTAACATCAACCTTGTAAAACTTTGAAAGGTATGAACAGAAGACCAAGTAGCAGCCTTGCAAACTTGTTCAACAGAAGCCTGGTGCTGAAAAGCCCAAGAGGCACCAATAGCATGAGTAGAATGAGCAGTAAGGCGAAAGGGAGGACTCTTCCCCTTATCAGAATAGGCCTGAATCACGGCCTGACGGATCCACTTGCTAACAGTAGACTTGGCAGGAGCCAAACCCTGCCTGGGCCCAGAAGGGACCACAAAGAGAGCATCAGTCTTCCTGAAGGACGCAGTGACCACCAGGTAATACTTCAGACACCTGACCACATCCAAGGAAGCAAAACCCTCTCCTTAGCGTTGCTAGGATTAGGGCACAAAGAAAGAAGTACAATATCTTGATTCAAATGAAAGGCAGACACTACCTTAGGCAGAAAATCTGGCTTAAGGCGGAACACCACCTTATCCTGGTGTCTTCCCAAGTATGGGGGCTGAAAAGAAGAGCCGCCAAATCAGACACACGCCTGACCGAAGTAATGGCTACCAGAAAGACAACCTTGAGGGTAAAAACAGCCAGAGCAGCATCCTGCACAGGTTCAAAGGGAGCACCCTGCAAGGCAGACAAAACCAAGTTCAAATCCTAAACAGGGACCATAGGTTTACGTGGGGGACGCACATGAGTGACCCCCTGGAAAAAAGGTCTTAATCAAAGAATGCTGAGCAGAAACCTGACCCTTCAGAGTACCGAGTTGAGTCCCGACTCCAACCCATGCTGTAAGAACTCCAGAACCCTGGGGACTAAAAACACCCGACAGGGAAGAGACCTAGACTCACACCAGTCAATGTAGGTACGCCATACCCTGTAATAGATGGAAGAAGAAGTTTTCTTCCTAGCCTTCACCATGGTATCCACCACCGAGGCAGACAAGCCTTTTTCCATCAAGATGGAAGTTTAATCAGCCAGGCCGTCAAAGCCAGAGTTTGTAAATTGGGATGGCGTAAGGGGCCCCGAGTGAGCAGATCTGGCACCCCTGGCAGAACGTACTGGTCTACTGCCATCTGCACCACGTCTGCGAACACACTCTTCTTTGCCGCCTGGGGGCCACCAGAATTGCTGGCACCCCCTCCAGAGCAATCTTGCGCAGAACCCTGCACAGCAGGGGGAATGGAGGAAAGACCTACAGGAACTGAATGTCCTGCCATGACAGTGCTAAAGCATCTGTGGTCAAGGCCAGAGGATCCTGGGACAGGGAGACAAAAGCCGGGAGCTTGTGATTGCGACGGGACGCAAACAGATCCACATCTGGTTGGCCCCAAACGGTGGCACAGAGAATGGAACACCCTGTTGCAGAGGGACCATTCTCCCTGGCGAGAGGTCCCCCTGCTCAAAGGGTCTGCCAGCAGATTTCCACCCCCGGGATGTACACAGCTTATATGCAGGGAACATTGGCCTCCACCCAGGTCAGGATCAGAGACACTTCCTGGAGGGCCCTCTTGCTCCGGGTCCCTCCCTGATGATTGATGTAGGCAACTGCCATCTAGTTGTCCGAGCGCCAATGAACAGGCAGGCCCTAAAGATGAGTAGTCAAACGAGCCAGAACTAACCTGATCGCTCGCAGCTCCAAGACATTGATAGGTGTGTGGGCCTCCTGAGGGCCCCACCTCCCCTGGAACCGCAGGGACTTCCAGAAACCCCCCCCCCCCCAACCTGATAGACTGGCATCCATGGTGACCGTCTCCCAGGAAGGGGCAAGAAAGGATCTGCCCCCCAACAGGTTCCTTGAGTCCATCCACCACAAGAGGGACCTCCTGACCGGGGGGGGGGGGGGGGGGTTGGGAGAGCCCACAGACCCTGTCCAGGGATGCTGGGTCCTTGTCCCATACAGACAATAGGAGAAGTTGCAGAGGCCTCAAGTGGAACTGAGCATAAGGGACTGCTTTGAAGCACGCCACCATCAGGCCCACCAGCTGCATCCCCTGCCTGATGGAGGGATGGGGACAAGCTAAGAGAGACTGAGCCTGTGCAATCAGACTGTCCACCTTCTGCTGAGGAAGGAAGATCCTTGCCTGAACTGTATCCAGATTCATTCCTAGGAATGGAGTTACCAAGGAAGGGGACAGTGAGGACTTGGGGTGGTTGATCACCCATCCAAATGACTCCAGAGTGGACACCACCAGTTGAGTATCCAACTCTGCCTGATGTAGAGACTGGGAAGTGATGAGTAGGTCGTCCAGATAGGGAAGCACGCGGACGCCCTGACATCTGAGCAGAGACATCACGCCAGCCAACACCTTGGTGAACACCCTGGGAGCTGAACTGAGGCTGAAGGGCAAGGCCACAAATTGGTAATGTTGATCCATCAGAGCGAACCTGAGGAACCTTTGATGACCTGGGAACACAGGAATATGAAGGTAAGCATCTTTGATGTCCACAGAAGTCATGAAATCCCCTTGGCGCAGGGAACTGACGGCAGAGCGCAGAGTCTCCATGCGAAAGCGCCTGCCCTTGACACAAACTTGTTGAGAATCTTTAAGTCCAGGATGAACCTGACAGGACCATCCTTTTTGGGTACTGTGAATAGGTTGGAATAAAAACCCTTGCCTTTTTCTCTTAAGGCACCTGGCAGATGACCCCCAGCTCCAGGAGGCCTTGCACTAGCTCCTGAGCTGACACAGGGTCCTGAGGAATCCGGGATCTGATGAATCTTGGAGGGGGATCGGCAGCAAACTCCAACTTGTAACCGGAGGACACTACCTCCTGAATCCACCGGTCTGAGACATGAAGCCTCCAGACGTGAGCGAAGTGCTGCAGCCGTCCCCCCACCCGGATGGGTGAGGGCGCCCCATCATGCCTGAGGGGGCTTGGGAGAGGATTTAGCCTTGGGACCCCAGGAGGGGCCAGGACTTCCACGTCCTCTGCCTCTACCCCAGAAATCTCCCCGGGCAAGATACCCCCCTTCCCTGTCTTGCACCACGGTAAGGGGAGGAGAAGGAACCCTGACCCCGAAAGGGCCGAGATTGCCGCCTGCACTGGGGTAACCTGCCTCCCTTAGCAAAAAGGTCCAGGCGGTCTCCAACAGACACAGTCCTTTAAAGGGAAACCCAGTGAGGGCCTTCTTGGCAGCATTGCCAGCAGCCCCCTGGCGCAGCCAAACCGAGCAGCACATAGCCACCACGAGAGCCGAAGTTCTGGCACACATTCCGATGGTGTCATCCAATGCCGACAGGACACATTTACAAAAACATCACAACTGGAGAGTGCATTAAACACCTCACAAGGCAAATCATCAGGGACACTATCAAGCATATTTCTGATAAGGGTTCTAGTGGCCACAGCAGTAATAGCAAAGGGCACAGACCGGGCGCAGCGCCGTCCCCGCACATGCAAAGGCGTGGGAGGCCAGCTGGTCAATGAGCCGGTCCTCAGCATCCCGCAGGGTAGCGGAATCAGGGGAATGCATGACAGGTGTTAGATAGCCCTAGGATCGGGGGAATCCACCCCGGGGGAGGGATAACCAACATTTAACCACCTCAGCAGGAAAGCGATACTTCCTATCCAAACTCTTTGGAACCCCGGGACGTTTACTGGGGCGCTCCCATTTCTTGAGCACAAGGTTATGGAAATGTGCCTGCTCTGGAAATTGCGAACGTGATTTTGCTGTATGGAAAAGCTCCCCTTTTTGCCTGGGAGCCTCAACAGGGACAGAGATAGACAGAACCTCAAGGTCTGGGTCAATAATCTGTCAGTGTCATCCGGGGCCCAGGGGTCAGAGCCAGAATCGTCATGACCCCTTGGTCTCTCATCAGATGAGCCTGAATCAGAACAGAGCTCCCCTTCATCAGACGGGGTATAGCCACACAGATCAATAAACTCCTCAGTTCCCATAGGGAAAACAGTAACATTAGGAGTCAAGTGCCGCTTCTTACCAGGGCCCTTACGCGCTATTCGCAATAATCTGTTCAACAATAGCCAATCTAGGAGACACATCAGGCTGAGAATCCCCACTAGTATGCAACTCAATGGGAGTGAGATTTAAGCTTGGGGGAGTAGGTGAATTGAAACGAGGTGCAGCCACTGGCAGGCCAGATTGCAATGCAAGCACCTGCTCAGCACAGGGTACACAGACCCGCGCCTTGTCAGCGTCAGCACGAGGCTGCCCACACGCTACACACAGCCGGTCTTGTCCCAAAAGGACCCCGGTAACCTACCCTGGGATGCCTCCATATGGTGATTATTAGGCACAATATGCCAGTAGGGATTTGCGCTATAAGCAACCCTGGATGCCCCAATGACCCACTATGGAAGTGGGAGTAATTATACAAGGCCAATTATCAATTACACCAGGCCAGGAGAAGTCAATGGCTTCACCCGTCTGAAAGACACAGTGGGAAGAAGGGGAGTCAGAACCAAACACACTACAATGAGCATAAAAAACCCCCGTGAGGGCACTTAAGGACTGTGGTAAGTACAACCGCCGCGCGCTGACAAAATGGCGGCGAGAGTACCTCGAAGGGCGGGCCAGAGCGGGCAGTGACGCCGGGCGCGCCAGGCACCGCCCTCCCAAAGAGCGCGAAGCCCACAGACAAGCAGCCAATGATAACGCAGAAGCATCTGAGGTAGCGCCGCCGCCTGGCGCAGAACATCCAAATGAAGGAAAAGACGCGTGCGGCGGCGGCATTTGCAATAGTTAAAAAAAAAGACAAGTCAGTGCGGCGGCAGACACCACATATACTAGTCAAAAGACAAGACAAAACGTCGTATGCACGAATCACGCTACACGCTCACCCACACACCCCCCCCCCTTCCTTCTTTCCCTCCCGAAGGCTACAGGGAGAATGAGGAAGGATGGCGGCCCTCTGTACAGGGCCCACCGCTACACGGGGCAATAATGCGGGAGGGGCATCCATAAAGGCTCACCATCAGCCTATACCGCCTACCCTTTGGTGGGGGACTGCGGTGGAGCAACACTCCATAAGCACGCATGGTGCCGCCTACCTTCACCCGACCAGCGCAGCCCAGGCTGGGAGGCACATCACACGAGGAACGGGTGGGAATAGTCCAACAGGGCTGCAGGCTAATAGCCCCGCTCACCTGCGACAGAGTGATAATTTCATGTCTTCTGCAGAGAAATCTGGGGATTTGTGGGAGGTCCCGGGTATTTGAGGGGCTGGGAGGAGCCCGTTTTACATGTCTCTGCAGTGCAGCGCCATCTGGCGGAGGATAACCCAAGTGTAAGTAATCTATCTGGAGCAGGACGTACTGTATACTGGAATACAGGTTTTTGAGCCACCTGGGTTTTGGTCCACTTTACTGGGATGCTGGTATTCTTACCTCTCTGGTAATACCATGGCACATGTGTGGGCTCCCCTTCCATTACAATGAATTAATGGGGTTCTGGGCATTTCCCTCTGATGCGTACCCACGCCAGCTATTCTGAAATGGCTAGTGGGGTGCGTGATCAGCTGGGACAAGCCAGTGATACTGTCAGGACCCTGTTCATGCACCGTGGGATTTCTGGAGCAGTAAGTATACCAGGTGACCGGGAAAAGTTTCTTAGGGCAGGGTATCCTGGATCAGGGCCCAGACAAAAATATTAACGCTCATAGAGCTGCCAGTGCCGAGATCCACAAACCCTATTGGTGGCTCTTGTGGAGAAGATTGAGGAACACTAATCTAATGCATATGATCAAAAAAGGATCATTTGCAAGCTGGTCTGGAGTCGGACTGAATATATTCACAGACACTACTCTGCCTCTCCATTACTTTCTGCTACTGCAATATAAAACATGTTAAATTGAGATACACTGCGTTTG
Source organism: Gastrophryne carolinensis (assembly GCA_027917425.1). NCBI lineage: Eukaryota > Metazoa > Chordata > Amphibia > Anura > Microhylidae > Gastrophryne > Gastrophryne carolinensis. The sequence goes on from CM051234.1 coordinate 111,233,688, forward strand.
CGGTGTTTACGCTGCAGTAGGAAAATCTAATAGACTGATCAAACTGATATACAAAAATCCTCACAACATTAGATGTTCATATAAATACCATGTGTGTACCAAGACAATTTTCCTAAAAACATTGTGGATCACATGCACCGCTGACCACACAAATATATTACTGAATGCAAATATTAGGCTCACAAAAAAATATATATTGTCCCATCAAATTCATGTGCAAGTCATGTGAAATTCATATAAACACTAGGGCCTCTATTCAATAAAAAAGGTAGAAAAAAAATTCTCATGAGAAAAAAGCCTGAGAATGTCACTGTTGCTGAATCACCAGCTAAGAAAACAATGAAAGTCAATGGCACTTTTTTACTCTTAAGAAAAGTAGAGAACTGATTACTCCTTTCTACACTGTAGTAAAAGCTGCTGTTGACTTTCATTGTCTTTTTATCTGGTGATTCAGTAATAGTGACATTCTCAGGCTTTTTTCTCATGTATTGAATTTTTTACTACCATGAGAATTTTTTTCGACCCTTATTGAATCAAGGCCTAGGTATGTGAGGAGCTCCAAATCACTCCAATGTTAGAAACGCTACAAGAAAATTCGAAACCTGAAATGCTAACCTGCACTTCAATGTGAGCATGTGATCCATACACAGATGATCTCTAGCGTTCAGTGACAGCTGTGTACCATCATCTACGCTTAGTATTTATATGAATTTCACATGGCTTAAGGATTTTTGCATAAGAATTTAATGTGACAATATGTGATTTGGGGCTTCTCACACACCTAGTGTTTATATGAATTTCACATGGCTTGCATATAAATTTGATGGGACAATATATTTTTTTGTGAGGCTAATATTTGCATTCATTAGTATAATTGTGTGGTCAGCAGCGCATGTGATCCACAATGTTTTTAGGAGTATTGTCCTCATATAGGTGTTGGAAGTTGGTTAAAGGGGCCTCGTAATTTGTGATTACCTAAATTATATATAATAGCAAGGATACATCACCTCATTGGAGGGCACAGTTAACAAAGGACAGGTTTTCTAACACCCAGCTATTGTATAAAATAGTAACAGAAACGTGGATTCCATAATGTAAAATCCCACCAACCTGTATATCTCCTTCCCGCTCTGGCATGGAGCCAAAGTGATGCAGGATTTGGCTGCGGAATCGGTATCTTAGGGTATGGAACCAGCGGCACGCCTGGATGTAGACAGCATCATGGAGCTTCTGAAGCTGCTGGAAATCTTCCTCACCAACCTGAGCAGACAGACAGACAACAAGAACACCACTCATTGGTTACAACTGTATTACTTGTGTTTTTGCATTATCTACATGAACATTGTTTACCTAATATTTGCAGCAAGGGCCGTATTTAAAGGAATACTGCAGCCAAAGGCAATTGTTAGACCGTTGCTTAGACCATTGCAAAGTGGTGATTGTACTACCTACCAAACCCTTGTTGGATGCAATGCTGGTTGAAATGATAATTATATTGACTAAACAGGCACACCTATGTATATGTTAATTAGGCTGAATGGAAAGATGGCTGCAGATTACTAGTGTGTTCCGTCTTGCTAAGCTGAATGGGGATGGAGCTATAGACCACCAGGAGAGCCCCATGATTGGTGGTCTATGGCAAAGGAATTCAGGGTGTGTGTGTCTTGTTTCTACTTTCAGGAGCAGCTGAATTCTCACAGGAAAGAAAGAGCATCCCGATTCTGGATTCCCCGAGGGCAAGGAATCTAACGGCCGTGGGTTTTGGTCCACATTAAGCCCAACAGTAGTCTGACCCTTATATTCTTTAATTTGGGGGGCCACATACACACTGCCCAAATAACTTTCTGGGACATTTTGGGTAGACAAATACCTGTGCACATTTGTAGCAGTAGATCAAAGCTACTGGATTGGCTGAGCTGTTCTCAAATATTGATCATTAGTTCAAATAAAAATTAATACAGCAAATCCTGTTGCCTTGACTTTTATAACAACTTTCACCAGACTCAGACATCACAGCCATACTGACCAAAAGAAGGAAGTAGGGGGTAAAAAAATAAAAACTCCTCCTACATACCGGTACATCTGACAGGTACTCAATGTCAGCAGTACAGTAGCCGTCCCTCATTCCTCTATTTAAAACCCGAAATCTCCTTCCACCAATCGTGTCCACCACAGAGCGCCCGTCAGGCAGGAAGTGGACATGACGAATCTGCAGCATACAACCGTAGTCCGCAAAACTAAAAATTAGATGGAACAAACAAAATTGTTAAGAAATTGTGGAATTCAAATAAAATACAATGTTATTACCAAAAACAGGAGAAGTGTCCATTGCTGCCCCCCCTCATCATTAAAGTGGACCTAGACTCTATCTTGCAACTATGTGTCCAGGTTCACAGGGACACTAACTGCAGCTCATCCAATAGGAAACATCTACTATTTCTACGAATCTTTAAACGGTAGAGGCATCCTAATCTGGGAGCATTGAAGGGACACACTCTTGGTCCACTTTAAGGCCCCTTGACCTGTCCCCTAATCCGGAAATCTAAAACCAGTTTGGCATCTTTGCATATATTTTCAGCAAGTTTTTATTACATCAATCACCATTGCCATATATAAAAAGATGGGTGGTTTCACAGTCCCAAGCTGTCACATCAGGAAGGTAATGGGAAGAGGACAAGGTTAGCTCAGCTTTATAATGCAGCTCCTCTTCCAGTAAATGGCCAGTGCAATGTTGCTTATTTTTGTGTTTTTGGGGTAAACCAATTGCACAAAAATAAAAATTAAACTTACATGCACTTAATCACTCATGAAATGGAGTAATGCCTTATTACCACTAAACTCTCCTTTTGTACCCCCCACCCCCAGCAGATCTATCCAGCCTGTCTATATAAATGGCCGGCATAGGCATGCACAGCCGGATGGAAGCAGCTGCAGGGATGCCAGTCGCTCACACTCACTCATTCAGCTTTCTATGCCGCCCATCAATATGCATGACGTCATAGAAAGCGGATTGGAGGAGAGCCTGCACATCCAAATGCAAGCACCGCATCTCAAATCAACTCCAAGCCTTTTATCTGCTTAATTGAGAATGAAATTCTGAAGGAATTGCCCACTCCTGCCCATGAAACAGCCTTTGAGGCAACTGTCAAATTAAACTCCTAAACCTTCATCCAATTTTAATGTGAAAGTGAAAGCTGAGAATCAGGATTTTATGTCCACACCCACCATAGAACTATCATTTGAATATGTTTCAGTAAACCGGCGAGGGGTTAATTGAGGAATAGACCAACACCTGTTTGTTGGGACGGGGGCTATTGCATTTAGAGAACAGGGTTTACCGAATTGAAGGTCATTTTTATTATAAAAGGAGGAAATGTCCCACCTCTTTTCTGGATCACTGATGCACATTCCAAATTGTCTTGTACCGGTTTCCAGACACCTACGAATCATCAGTCGGTATCGAGGCTCAAAGACATGAAGGGGGCAAGGCACAGTAGGATAGGCCATCGTGCAGACAAACATAGGCACATTCTCAGTCAAACTAAAAACACACAAAAAGCAAAAAGATGACCTGATTAACAGCGCAACTGGTAAGTATAGTAAATAGAACATTCATCTGGCTGATAATGAAAAATCTATGGTTCATGCTGGAGGCGACACATCTACAGAAAAGTCACAAAAAACAGCGTATACTTACTTTGATAATTCAAAGGTTTCCTCTTCATGAATTCTTTTTCTCTCCAACAGTTGTTCAGGCAGATAGTGCTTGATCATCTCCTCCAACAAGTAAGTGACATTATAACTTCTCTGTGCTAAGAACTTAAAAAAAAAAAAAAATCAGATTACACACAGGATTCATCATAGCCCTGCAATAAAGGGTTTCTCTACTGCCAAGCTAATAACCCAACTTTACTATTAGAGTATATGCCCCACCCACTCCAGGGAACAAACATGCCAGCAATACATGCAAAAGGACCAAGTAAACACAGTAGGGATTTAGAAAGCACTCACCTCGGTCAAGCTCTGCTTACATAAAGGACACTGAGGGGTGTGATCCAGGCAGCGCTCCAAGCACTTTTTACAGAAGGAATGTCCACAAGGTGTGGTGACTGGCTCAAATAACAACCTGCCAATACAATAAATACATTACATTCAGCAACAGTTCAACACATAACCACTAAGCTTACACTAGAGAAGGAAAGCAGCTTATTAGCATTAGGAATGGAGGCAGGAAATGCATTACAATGCAGCGCAAACGGCTAAGACTGAAGTTCACGAAGCAACAAATCAAAAGTAGCTTAAAAATATCATTTTGTGATTACTCACCTGTAAAATGGGTATTATAAGTATGTCACACACCCCGCTTCAGGTTACTAAATCATTAGACATGGGTTATACTCACCGCTAGGTGGCACTGTTTGCAGAGAAGTCCAGAAAACAACAAGCCCCTCCCGGTCTATACATACCTGGTACCTCCTAACAATTCCCCAGTGTTCTTCTCTGCAAGGTGGCAGGGTGCTGCGAAAGTTGGTTCTGGAAGGAGTTCCCGCCATTCTCGTGGCTCCAAGGTGGCCAAGGCGGGTGTGGTTTGCAGACATCGTTCGTCTGGCAGTGGATCAGTTCGATCTGCCTCTTCGGCCGGATCTTCTCACTCAGGGTCAACTGTGTTACCCCAGTTTACCAACGCTGGCTTTGACGGCTTGGCTGCTGAAACCTCCATCTTGAAGGAGGAGGGTCTCTCGGATTCGGTTATTCGGCCTTGGGGGAGGGGTGGTGGGGGGTGGGGTCTGGCTGTCCCTGCTAGATGGAAATTGGGGGTAAAATGTGGATGCATTGACTGGAGCGGTTGGGGGCGTGCCTGTCCAATAGATTTAAAGATCTAGATGGTGATACGGCTGGATTGCTTTTATACGTGACATATGTTCTGCATTTCTTGCAATGCAATGTATCTCATTGTCATTTGATTTACCTGCATGTACTTAAACTTCAATAAATAAAGAATGCATAAAAAAAATAACATTTAGTATTTTGCATTGCCGGTTTATTACCCACCTCATGCAAAGGGCACATTCAAAGTCACTTCCATCAATTATAGGGTCTGCTATAGTACTGCCTGTCAATAAATTGAACAACTCTGTATTAGTGACATTATAGTGAGTGCATGAAAGTACAAATAACAAAAAAAAACAAATCCTTACTGATCCCCCCCACACAAAAAAACAAACACACACACACACACACACACTGATCTAAATTAATCTTACTCTAAAATATTTTGACTTATTTCAGAATAAAGCACGAGATAGAAAATATAAAGAAGAGGGAACATTACAGCAGTTTATTAATGTTAAATGTGCCTCCATACTTCTCATACAGACAGATAAGAAGGGAGCCTGCTCCCCGGCATGATCTGGTCTGGGGCAAGTCCACAAATTCCAATTTGGAAAGTGGTCCAAAAATGAAGGATAGTCAAAATCCTGGGTTTTGGTCCACTTTATAGGAAAGAAAATAGTGTTCTCTTACCTCCCTGCTTTATGTGCTTCTTTGGATCATCTCCACATAGGTTTGTCTCCTGTTCAGACAGTGAGAATTTTCTTTTAAGTAAGATGCCACCTTCCTGGCTGGCTAAGAGAGGCTCCGAGGACACTCGCTTCAAACTGTCATCTGTGGTGCTCATCTCATCACAGTGCAGAGTGTGCACAGAACGTGCCCGCTGAAGCCCACCACTGGATGCACTTGCGATAGTGACTCGTGCAGTACATTCAGTCTAAATAATATAAAAAAGAAAAAGTTAAAGTAAAAACGGGGAAGGGGAGCGAATGTTTCTCATCACATTTACCACCACTATGCAGGGGGTGGGGGGCTCGAGGCTATCAATCTTTATTGCTTTACACTAAACATTTGGAACAAACCTGCAGCTTGAAAGGCCCGCCCGTGCAACCATGCTGCACACTATTACGGTTAGTGGCTCACCATTAATGCTGATGGAGTAACCTTTCAGCCCGGCATATTGGGCATTTAGACCGGGGGGTCAGCAACATCAGCCCCAGGTTTCGGTTTCCTCCTTTTAACAGCAAAATGGGAGTTTGAGTTCATAAACAAGGACCCACATCTACAGATGTCCACATCAACTAATAGTATGACTAGCTATGGGGGGGGGGGGGGATTTCCATCTACAAAATCCCAACTGGGCATTTCCCAGGACCTGGACTCCAATAAGGGACAGCAATTTGCTGCCAGCGGTAACATGGTTCGGAACCTGGAAGAGACAAGATCCAGGTCCACATTTTTATGTGATTGAGAGGGGGTATGTGTGGGAGGATGGCCATCAGCAATTGGCATGCACTAGCATAGATGTTGCTACATAAAAGCGATCCCAGTATCCTAGTAACCAAATCCTTGGCAACCAAACAGGCAGTGGCATGTGATATTCCCAATGGGCATCACCGAATAAAATCACAGTTCTAGCCTTGAGAGGATTGGAGGGCAGGATTTCGCCAGTGACACCTGCATTAATACCAACCAGTACTAAAATAAAAGGACATTACTCAAGATTACCTTCTCTGGAATTGGCGGTGTATGATATGGCATTTCCTTCCTATCCGATCCCAGGAGAAAAGGTTTCTGTGGTATATTTGGCAAAGTTGTCATTTCAAGTTCCTTTCGTATACCTTCAACTGTTTCTTGTGCAGGTGACAGGAAGTCACGTAGAATCTATCAAGTGAACCATAGGCAACATTAGCCACAGGAATTAAAAAAAAAAAAAAAAAAAAAATACCTTAATGGGTGAACTTAGGCAAATATGTGACTGGCTTTAAACCTTCACTATAGAGGTTAAAAAGATTTAAAGCGGAGTGAAACCCTTTCGTCTCGGGCCACCGCAGGCGGAGAAGCATCTCCCAAGTTTTTTGGGCGTGGGGTGCCCAGGGAATGAGAGGAGGTCCCAACAATTGGTTGCACTGCACCCATGGGAGTCAATGTGACATTACCCTGCACTATTCCTTTAGCCAGAGAAGGTGAGAAGCATTAACAGTGTAGGTTGTCTGTGGAATGTTAGACTAGCACGACATCCATGTGAAAACTGCGTGGCTTCAGATTAGATCACCACGTAGCAATCCCATTAATCATTAGCACTTACCTTTTCTATTTCTGTCCGGGCAGACGTAAACTCCTCATCTAATCCCAAGCACTGAAGGTAACAGGTCAGCGATTCATATAAATGCCCCGTGTCCTGCAGTATTTTGGCCTTTCTAAAGTACACCTGAAGCAAAAAAAAAATATAATATATATATATATATATATATATATATATATATATATATATATATATATATATATATATATAATCACATCATTTACAGATGCCTTGTTTGAAGAGGATCAAAACTGGACCTAGAGTTTAAAAGAATAGGTGCGTGCAGAGCAGAGGGAAATTGCTGCAGGATCCTGGGACTAGGAGTGTTTAATCTTAGCTCCTAGGAAAAGGTTACAACCAGAACCAGAGTCTCAGAATTTGGTCTGCTTTACCGTTAGGTTGAGTAATACTCCATCATTACTCAAGTCAAAAAGTAGTTTAGTACCGGTATATACATTCTAGTTTTCTTAATTCGTGCTCCATTATGCACCCTCTATAAATACATAAAGGCAATACTGTGTTCAAGGAAGGCGCTTTCACCCAAAAGTCTCGACCCTACAGAGTCCAGCTTGCTGCAGCCCTCTGGTTTCAGTACAAACAGTATAAATCTAGGTTCTTGCTGCGGTGACCTGCGGAAATCACTGCAGAACAGTAACATCTCTGCTCTGTGCTCACGGGACTGCCTCCTCACAGGGTGAAGAGATATCACTGTAGAGGCCCCTGACGATTAGAAGGAGAGTATACAACATAGGTCCCTGTGTTTGGCTAGTGACCTAAATCCTACAAGATAGGTACTGGTCCGTGGGACTAGACAAACCTTATTTTCCTGTCATCAGTAAGCCTTGGATTAGTGAGATACTTACCTTTTCCAAGTGAACATCAAGTCGATACAGACATGCCCCTCTAAACAGATCCATGATAAAGGCCTGTATCATCTAAATTCAGGGTCACTGGCAGCAGGAGTAGTAGGGTCCCTGTGGACCTAGACAAGAGCTAGGTCTGCTGGGACCTGCAGATGATCACGAGGATCGTAGGGAAATACCTCTTCCCTGAATGATAAAGAGGCAACAGAACAAACAGAAAATCGCATGATAGTCACCTCCGGCCAGTTGTGCCGTTTGGAGAGGACATAGTCCAGTTCTTGGTGAGCTTGCCCAAATTCAAAGAGTGCAGCATAGGACTCCGCTCTGTAAACACGCAGTATCAAATCATTAGGATCTGCAAAGGTGAAACATGTACACACTTCAATATATATTCACAGGGCTGTCAGAAAACCATTTACTATGTTATAGCACCATAAAGGTCAAACAGCAAAGAAGTTACACAACAGAGCAACGACTGTGAAACAAAACATACATGGTTCAGATTCACGGAGACATTCTAGTACAAGGCAACGACCAGACCGGCTGTTTAACAAGCATAACCTTTTTTCACTCCTGAAAAACAGTATGAGAAAGGGACCTACCCCCCCCCCCCCCACACACACACACACACACTGACTCTGGCCCCATCCTTTGCTATCATTCCATAACAGTCAGCTATGCAATACTAGTTGTGTAATGTATGACATCAGAAGTGGCTTGTTTCATAACCAGGCGCCATGTGACCACACGAGGGCGCCCGTGTCCTTTCTGGGACAAAAACCCAGTGAAAGTTTTTAATTCCTTATCCATAAAGACACCCATTCACTTTATGAATGACCCCCGAGTTAAATAAGATAAACCAAAGGCATAATATAGTCTGTATTTTATTTTTATTTTAGATCAGTTGGTTATTTAAATGTTCTGTTTTTACACCATGAGAACTTGACAAAGGCTCTGTACAAATCTCTCTATTGGGTTAAGAGCAAGCGTTTTGTAAATATGCCAGAGGGGCTTTGTATCAAAACAAACACGGCCCTTTTTTGTGCATTAGAAATGTGTTTGCATTGCATTTTTTTAAAAGAAAAAAAATGTTTTTTGCATATTAAGTACATGGTCTATGGCAAACGCAACGCAGGTACACCGAGCTATATGTTAATTGCATTTGCATTGACAGACTTCTATTGATCTGCGTGGTTAAAAAAGTTGTGCTGAAAAAGGTGGCTGCAATACTTTTTCAATGCGTTGTGCATGGTAGATATGTGAACTATCCCATCTAGAATTATGTACAATGTTTCCTCTGCATTGTAACAGTGTTGCAAAAATGTAGAAAAAGCGCAGAGGTGTGAACAGGGCCCAAGAATGAGCAGGAAAAACAAACAGGTTACATTTTCAGGTTACTAGGGGTGGAAATGGCTCAGCTTAGAATAACATGTCCTTATATCCTCATGCAGGAGTAAGTGTGAGGCTAGAGAGACCAGTTTCCTCCCAGACCTGATACTACAGCAGCCGGCCAGAACCAGCAACTGGATTTCAGCAGTATATGACCAATATACCTGGTAACAGGACACACCATTTTAAAGTGGACCAACACCCAGGATTTTGGTCCACTTCCCCGGGGCACCCCGAACTTAGATTCCTGGGCCGATCCTGCTGGTTGTTGGTCCACTTTAAGTAGGAAACCACTAACTACAATAAAAGCTATCTGCAGCGTTTTGCAAGATAAAAATTATAGCAGAATTCCTTTGCTTGAAAGTTGCATATGACAAAGGGGAAACCATCATAAGTTATTTCTTAAACACAGACATTGAAAAAGTGGCTCTTAATAGGACTGCCTGGTAGGCAGAAAAAAAAGAAGAACATACCACACACCCCCCTAAGAATCGCCAAGGCCTACATCTTAAAGTGGAATAAAACACAGAAGCAGCCAGCTTGGAATCTAAAAAGATTCCAGGGCCGGTCGCTGGCTTTTCCCTGGGGCATCCCATATCGAGATACCCCGCTGTGTAAACCCCCGAGGATGCCCATAAAAACTCACCTTTCACTGCTCAAAGCCTGGGCAAGTGAGTTTTTTCTGGCTTCCTGGGAGGGGAGGGGGGGGGGGGGGGGATTACCCTGCTGGGTGAAAACAGAATCCGGGAAAGTCAAGTTCCCCCTCATAACCTATAAGAAGGTAGCTTGGTTCCCATGTCCCCTGATCTGGGCCTCTGGCCCCAAGGCAGCCAGGCTTGCTTCAATATTCAACTATGTAGGAAACTTCATGGTTCAGACCAGCGGCCCAGCCATCACATTATAGGCTATGGGCAGCCTGCACATCATATAGGCTGTATAGAGTCTGGGCCCCTTAGTAGCTCATGTGTGATGGCCTCTCATTCAAAATGGGCCCCGACAATATTAACTGTATAGATTCTGGCTCCATTAGGTCCCAAAAATTAGTCGGGATTCGTTTTTGTTTTTTTTTTTGGGGGGGGGGGGGGGTATCCTGACCTCATAACAAAGTCATGCATACAATTAAAAATAGAACCTAAGTCAAAACTATCTGGGATGTCCCTCTGTTTAAGCCCCAAATCAAGATTTAATATTAGAATTACAAGTTCCTGGGTAGCAGCAGGACACTTGCCCCATTCTCTGCCAGCAACTGAGTAGGAAGGTTACAGATAAAAGGGACCTCAAGTCATTTTTAAATATAGGTCCGCGAGCTGCTAGGCAAGTACAAACCACTTGCCCAAACTAATTCATTTGAAAAGGAGCACTCATCAGTGATAGTCTTAAAAATTCCTAGTAGGGGAGAGAGAAAGAGAAAAGATGAAGGAAAGAATAGAAATACAGAGAAAAAAAACAAAAAGGCGAGGCAGGAAAAAAGAACAGAAAGAAAAGGAATGACAGAACAAAACAAACTGATAAGATACAAATAAATGGAAAAAGACTATAAGGAAATAAAAGAATGAAAGGACAGACAAAAAGAACAGAAAAAGAAATTGCACAGCCCTGTGTCCTGAGGGGCTGCCAAGGGGCCCTGGCACCCCAATTCTGATCAGGGGATTACTACAAGCTTCCTGTGCACCCCACCAATTCGGTATATAGAGATCAGGCTGAAGGGCAAAAACTTGTAACAAGTATGAATGGATTGTAGAGTACAGGTAACTCCGACATAGAGCCTGGCAGGTAAGCATAGGGTGAGCAGTACCTGATTGGAGGGCCAGTGTGATGGCGCCCAGGGCTTGCCGGTAGTCCCGGGCGTCCAGCAGCTGGGCGATGTCTCGGTGGTGGAGTCCGGGCGGCGGGTGGCTGCGGTCAGCCAGTTGTTTGAGCAGCACGCATGCGCGGCGCGGCGGGCAGCCCAGCTCTCCGTGGCACAGGCGGCAGCGCCTCCGGTGCTCGCTCCTCAGGCAGTGGCTGCAGTAGGTGTGTCCGCACTGTACGGTCACCGGCTCACTTAGGAAGCCGCCGCAGCCCGGGCACACCAGCCTGGCACCGCCGCCACATCCACCCTCCGAGCCCCGGTACTGGCGCAGCAAACATTCCAGCAGCGCGTCCAGCTGTAACGGGCGAGACGTTTCCAGAGCTTCCATTACCGCCGTCATCCCTCCTCGTACCCCGGTCGACATGACCAGCTTACCGGCAGTACCGTGCCACCATACCGCGCTCCACTGCCACTCACCGCTACCTCACAGGCGCCTTACATAAAGCCAAAGCCCTGCGCGCGTCATGTGACAGCCTCCGCCACTTCTCATTGGCTGCGACGCTGGAAGTGGTTACAAAACAACGCTGCCCAGTTACACAACCAGCCGCGGCTGCTGTGAGGAGGGGGCGTCTGAGGGGGATATAAATATCTTTTTTTGCTTCAGACTTTTTTGGAAGGTGCAAAACAAACAAAAAGAGAAAGCCTTTAAAATGGACTAAAATTCTGAATTTCACTCACCTGGTTTCTCTAGCGGTGTGTTTCTGTTTATTCACACTCCCATGAGTCAACGTGCAGATTTCACACAGTGATGGGGACTTGGCCTCCCTGGAGTCCTTAAACAGGACATAAACAGAACCTGGCACCTATAGGATGCTAGGTCCGATTAGACAACCACCCCCTGGGGCATCCCGATTTGGGATGCTCTGCTGTGTTAAAGCATCCACTTTCCCCTTCCTGTCTGAGCCCATGGCGTATGCACAACATGTGGCATCATCTATCTTTATCATCTATAAACACACTGTGAAATACGTGCCACCCAAAGTGAAAAGTGCAAACACACTGAAAAACACTCTCTCAAAGAGAAAGAGCCCCTTTCCCCTGCCCTCCCAGAGGACAAACCCCTGACAGAGAGTAAAGGATACATATCCCTCCTTCCCGAAGGAGAAGAGGGAACTTGGTCCTCAGGTACTACCTGAAGGATTCCCTGTGGACCACTGGCTAGATCCCTCAGCGTAAGGCTTTCCCTGACAGTTGCCCAACCAGGTACTAACTCGCTTCGCACCGGGGTTTCCTTGGCTGGCCATTAAGACCTGCCTAGTACTAGCCCGACCTCAAGGGGGATCCACTGGGCAGGGTTTCTGAGGCGAGGCCAAAAGGCCTATGACCTCTTCCACCCCTCCGTTCCAGGCACCCACAACAAGAACAAACACACGTGAAAAACGCACATAAAAAACAGTGCTATAAAACTCTTCGCGAAGGCGATGGCTAACAGATTAGCGGCCTTTTTACCGAACCTTGTTACGCAAGATCAGGTAGGGTTCGTTCCGAGACGGGAGGCCCGTTACAATGTCATCAAGGTGCTCAATGTGCAATGGTGGGCGAGGACTAGGAAAGTCAGGGCAATTATGCTTTCTACTGATGCCGAAAAGGCATTTGAATGGCGGTGGATAGGGAAAGTCTTGGAGCATATAGGACTTGGCGAAGATATGAGGAATAGGATCCTTTCGCTTTACTCAGATCCTATTGCTAGGGTGAGAGTGAATGACTGCACTTCCCAGGTCTTCCACATACGCAACGGTACTCGGCAGGGGTGTCCACTGTCCCCGTTAATATTCGCTTTATCATTGGAACCGTTTTTGAGAAGGGTGAACCTTAATGCTGACATTAAAGGGGTTGTGATAGGGAACAAGGAGAGGAAAGTATTTGAGTTCCCCAAGGATTTCGGTGCCGAATTTATTGAAAGAGTTTGAGATCTTTGGCCGCTTCTCGAACCTGAAGATTAATTTTAGCAAGTCCTGTGCTATGAATGTCTCAATGCCGGATCGAGAAGTGAGTGAGCTACAGAGTATTTTTCCCTTTACTTGGGAAAAGAAAAGTCTCGGATATTTGGGAGTCAGGTGCCAGTGTCTCCCCTTAATCTATTTCAGCTCAATTTTGCTCCCCTGAGGGCTAAAATTAAAAAAGACCTAGAGAGTTGGGATAGACTTCGTCTGTCTTGGTTTGGTCGGATAGCTGTAATTAAAATGAATGTTCTGCCAAGGCTGCTGTACTTCTTACAATGCAACCCCATTAAGATCCCTAGCTCCTTTTTTGCTGCATTGATGAAAACTTGTATGAGATTTGTTTGGGCGGGTAGACCACCAAGGATTAGAAGGCGTATTCTACTACTCAATAAGGATCTGGGGGGTTCTGGATTGCCTTGTATGTGGACATACTACAGAGCAGTTCATATTGGGAGGGTTATAGATTGGCACGTTAATAGCTCACAGAAAGATTGGGTACGAGGGGGAGGTAGTGGAAGGAGGCAGTCTAGATGTTCTATGTAACTTAAAGGGTTGTGACATTCCAGCGGCCATAAAAAGTCACCCGTTTGTGGGGGCCTCCCTGGAAATTTTGGGTCTCCTTCGGAGAGGACCAAGGGCGATGTCTCCCCAATCCGGCTATCTGACACCGATTAGGCGAAACCCGGCTTTCCCACCTGGGGAAGTTTCGTCATTTCTGAAAAACTGCAAGGGTCCCAGTCCTCTGCGGGTGTATCATTTGCTAGATAGGGGGAGTTTAATGGACAAACAGAACCTACAGATGGTATTGGAAAGTGAAATGTCCATCCTTACTTACCTTCAGCTGCGGCATTTTCTCTTGGCGAGAGACATTAGGGCAGGACTGAAGAGTGAGCTCACAGAGTTTGACAAGACTTGCCTGGGGTTGGGCCCCGACTCACACCTTCTGTCGTGGGCCTATGGGATGCTGAGGCAGAGGGAGAAGCGGGAGAGCAAACCTTGGGAAAAGAGATGGGAGGTGGATATAGGTAGATCAATTTCGGAGGAAGACTGGGAGGATATCTATAGGAATGCCCATAGAGGTCTGATAAGCAGTTCGATGCAGGAGACAAACTACAAGCTGATCACGCGATGGTATCGGACTCCAGAGTTGCTGCACTCTTTCTGTCCCTCGATCCCAGATACCTGCTGGAGGCGCGGGCAAACGGGAGCCTCAATACTTCATATCTGGTGGTCAGGCCATAGGCGATTTTTGGGGAAAGGTCAGGGAGTTATGTGCTCAAATAATGGGAGAAACGTTGGACTGGAATGCGGAGTCGGTTTTATTGGGGTGGTCTCAGTTTCTCCAGCCACACATTAATATGTGCCACTGTAGAAGCTGATCAGAGGAGCCAAGCCTGCACCGTGGTCTCATTGGAGAGGTAGGAAAAGCAGGCAACTGGCAGAGTTTTACACAGTGGGGCATTCCAAATAAGAATGCCCCAGGGGTGGACCAAAATCGAGATAGTAAAATCCCAGGTAGTGGACCAAAATCCAGGTTTTCACTCACTTGGCTTTTGGTCAGCTTTCCAGGGAACGGTTTTCCTTGATTCACCTCCCCATGGTGCATGTTCAGACTCATCCAATCAGAACCTACCATCAGTCCATCAGGCCTCAGTTTTGCAGAAGGCTTCTAGGTGGAGGTTGGGAGCATAAGAGTCAAGATCGCCCCCTTGATTTTTGTGCCACAGGATCGCTGTGTTGTCTAGTCTTTTTCATTGGAGGTTTAGCCCCCTTGCCTTGTCCCACAGTTATGGAAGGAGGTTCTGGGCTTCTTCCTTCCTTAAAAGAGCGCTCCTCACAATGAAGGAGAAAATTGAGCGGCACACTCCTGGGTGCTGGGATGGAAGCACCCAGGAGCCACAGTCTTATCTTATGATCCCAGGTAGGGACTTCTGCTGCTGGCCAGTTAGGGGGCTTGTGGTAAGGGAGCATATTACGCTGGACTCTACAGGAGGACAGAGGAGGACTGGGGCCAAAAATCAGCCCAGGACTTTGCTGGCTGCGTCCAGGCCATGAGCTGCTGAACCCTGTCCCATAGTTGCTTCCCAACAGGTCAACCAGTGCATTAGACCATAAAGGGGATATGGCCAGCCTTAAAGAAAATAGCTGTGTAAATTCTAGCAAAGGATCTGGGTGGAGTTTCACTCCATTAAGCCTCAAAGCAGTGCGCCCCACCAGAAATTCTTTTTGTCCACCCTATGGCCCAGCTGTCCCTACAGGAGGCATATTGAAGATAGGCAGCACAGGAGGATGGGTCTGAATTGGTGGTTTCCAATGGGTCTGAATTGTTTAAAGTGGAAAAACAGCAGGGATTTTTATAATCCCATATTTTGTTCCTCTCCAGCTGGGCATTTTGATTTGAGATGCCCCACTGTGTGAAAGCCTTTGGATTGCTGTGTAAAAACACCTCAACAATGCACAGGCAACCAGCACTGCATTCTGCTTTACTAAGCCACTCTGACATTAGGGCGAAAAAGTAAAGCTAAATGGAGCACTGGGTGCCACTCAGAAATGCCTGGTGCAGCCCGCTCATGTGATGTGAGATTGCCGGCGAGGTGAGTATATATATGACGGTCCTGGGAATTTCACCCAGATGGGGACTTGGCCCCCCTGGGCTCTTTAAAGTGTTTGTGCAGTCTCACCCATTCCCCAGCTGAATGCAGCACTGCCGTTCAGCTTGTAAACCTCACTGTATATGGATATGGGCATCTACTTCCTGGGTAAAGGCCACCTCCCCTCACATCCAGTCCCCAATCAGCTCAGCACAGCAGGGACAGAATTGGTAATATGCTCCACCCCTTCCCTTGTGTAGCCCGCTCCCTCTCCCTTCCTTGCTCTATTCATATCTGTTTCCCTCTTATGCCCGCCCCCTTCCCCTGTGACGCAGCCCCCTCCTCCTCAGCTCTGGAGTCAGGCAGTGCTGTTTGTGATGGTAATGCAGCAGCACGTCCAGCATGATGGCGGCAACCTCCAGCCCTGCTCTCTGTCAGGACACCAGGTGTGAACCCTGATTGCGGAGACTGCAACTCTGCTCACCTCTCGACCGGGAAGCCTGGAGTCTAAGGGCCAACCTGGTATTCACTAGAGCCTCTGATGGGGAGGATAGGCTGGGCTGCAGGAAGGCCCCAGGTCAGGCAACCTAGGAGTGGGTTTTGCTGAATTCCGGGTAGGAGACAGACCAGAGCTGATCTGGGAGTCTGAAGCAGGCTGAAGTCGTGGGCAGGCAGATCTGAATCAAAGTCGAGAAGCAAGCTGAGGTCGTGGGCAGGCAGGACAGGATCGTGGTCACAAAACAAAGCCGAAGTCGTCAGGAAAGCAGGATCGTAGTCAGAAGCAAGCCGGGTCAGTACAAAGGAAGGAATCACAGGAACTCAGGAGCATGCAGGAAAAAGACCAACTGGTAATTGGGGACAGGCCTTGTCTGTTTTTATAGGCCCCTGCACATGCTCAGTATAGAGGACTCACGGGCGGCCTCTACTAGTCAACAGGAGGAACAGTCCTGGTTCTCCGACATAAGCGAACAGGCGCCCTCTGCTGGACTACAGGGGGAACAGTCCTGGTTCTCCGACATAAGCGAACAGGCGCCCTCTGCTGGACTACAGGGGGAACAGTCCTGGTTCTCTGACATTGCCCCCCCTAAGGGATGCCTCCAGCCGACTCTAGGACCAGGTTTCTCAGGATGGGACCTATGAAAGTCCCTAATCAGACGAGGAGCATGGACATTCCTAGACGGCTCCCAAGAACTCTCTTTGATTCCATAGTTCTTCCA
Source organism: Gastrophryne carolinensis (assembly GCA_027917425.1). Classification (NCBI taxonomy): domain Eukaryota; kingdom Metazoa; phylum Chordata; class Amphibia; order Anura; family Microhylidae; genus Gastrophryne; species Gastrophryne carolinensis. Next base: position 111,250,678 of record CM051234.1, read on the forward strand.
TTTAATTAAATATTGAAGACCCATTTCTCTGCAACGACGATCGGCACTCCTTTTATACTGTTCCTGGGCTTTGAGAAGACATTCCCTTAACTCACGATGTGTCTCTCCCAAGGAAGAGGCCAAGTCCTGGGCAGCGGGTAAGTGGACCAACACCCAGGATTTTGACTATCCTGGGTATTGGTCCACTTCCACGGGGCACCCCGATCGTGGGTGCCCCGCTATGTGAAACCCCCCAGAAAAGGAAAGAAAGCCCCGAAAACTCACCTGACCCCGCTCCCACGTGACCCGCTCGTCCAATCGCTGCTGACGGACAATGAGAGGCAGCGACGGACAAGCTGAGCGCGAGCCGCCGCCGCCACCTCCCGCGCGTCCCTCCTACAGGGAGTGGGCCCACACCGGCCATTCACAAGCGGCCGGCGCGGGTGCGCGCCCTGCTAGATGGACGCATGGGAGGCGGCGGCAGCGGACGCGCATGTGCCGCTGGAACGAGGTCAAGGTAGGATTTGTTGGGGTTCGGGGGGGTTTCACACAGCGGGGCACCCCCGATCGGGGTGCCCCGCAGTCAGGGAGCCGATCGGTCCGGGAATCTTATGGATTCCCGGGCCGATCGGGGGAGGGTGTTGGTCCACTTTAACCTCTTTAGGCATGTCTGGCAAGTATTGTTCAAGCATCTGGTTGGTACGTTCCGTTTGCCCATTCGACTGAGGATGATAAGCAGATGAATGAGCCAGGGAAATTTGTAGAGCTTCACACAGACGGGACCAAAATCGCGATGTAAACTGAGATCCTCGATCTGAGACAATTTCGGTGGGTATACCATGGAGCCACCTAATGAACACTTGAGCGAGTATATGCGCGGACGGAATACCTGCTAAGGGAATAAAATTAGACATTTTAGAAAATCTATCAACCACCATCAGGATGGTGGTAAATCCCTCAGAGGGAGGTAATTCCATGATGAAGTCCATGGAGATGTGGGACCATGGTCTTCCAGGCACTGGCAGTAGCAAGTAACCCCACAGGTTTGTGAGAAGAACCCTTACTTTGGGCACAATTCCGGCAGAGATCGATAAAGGAAGCACAGTCTTTCTTCAAGGAAGGCCACCAAAAGTGTCGACGGATCAACTCCAAGGTCTTGTGTAGTCCGAAGTGCCCTGCCAAGGGGTGGTCATGAAAAGTCTGTAAAACCGCTGTTCTGGTAGTCCTAGGTACGAATACCTTGCCTTGATGGATAAATAAACCGTCAGAGCAAGGCAGGTCTTCACAATACTCAAGTGGTAATTCCGAGGAGGCTCTCCGGATCTGAGAGATGAGTTCCGATTCTAATACCAAGAAATGTCCTTCTGGGAGGATTGGTAGTTCCGAGGAATCAGTCTCATCCGAAGTGTCCGGAAGCGGCAATCGAGACAGAGCATCAGGCTTGGTGTTACGGCTGCCCGGCCGATAGGTAACATGAAAATTAAAGCGGGAGAAAAACAGGGACCAACGCGCCTGACGAGGTTTTAATTGGCAGAACGTAGATATTCCAGGTTTCTGTGATCAGTCAGGATCAGAATAGGATGAACTGCTCCGCCATTCCTCAAGAGCCAATTTAAAGGATAGAAGTTCTCGGTCTCCTACGTCATACAGGCATTCAGTAGCAGACAACTTGCGAGAAAAGGTGACCGGATGCAGAACGGCCTTCTCCCCTGAACGTTGTGATAGGACGGCCCCCACAGCAATGGATGAGGCATCAACCTCCAAGATGAATGGTAAGGAAGAGTCCGGGTGCATGAGAACAGGGGCAGAAGTAAAGCATTCCTTTAAGGTCTGAAAAGCTTGCTGAGCAGATTCAGTCCATTCAAAGGTCTTGTCTTTTTTTGTTAGATCCGTGATAGGCCGGACTATGGCAGAGAAGTTACATATAAACCGGCTAAAAAAATTGGCGAATCCAATGAATCTCTGGACCTCCTTTCGGGAGGTAGGTGCTGGCCACTCAAGTATAGCCGAAACTTTACTAGGGTCCATGGAGAACCCCTGATCCGCGATGAGGACCCCCAGAAAAGAGATGGGTGCTTTTTCAAATTCACACTTCTCTAACTTGGCAAAGAGTTGATGTGCCCGAAGTCGTGAGTACTGTTCGCACATGTTCCCGATGTTCGGTCAGGTTTTCAGAAAAGACGAGAATGTCATCCAAGTGCACAATGACAAAAATATCGAGTAAGTCCCTAAAAATGTCATTGACCAGGTGTTGGAAGGTTGCCGGGGCATTGCACAAACTGAAAGGCATGACAAGATATTCAAAGTGTCCGTAAAGAGTTTGAAATGCCGTTTTCCACTCATCCCCTTCTCTTATCCGAATGAGGTTGTATGCCCCCCTAAGGTCAAGCTTGGTAAAAATCTGTCCAGTTTTAAGGCGCTGGAAGAGGTCTGAAATCAAGGGTAGAGGGTAGCGATTCTTGACAGTGACCTTGTTCAGTTCCCTGTAGTCAATACAGGGCCGTAAGGAACCATCCTTCTTGTCTACAAAGAAAATACCAGCACCTGCGGGGGAAGTGGAAGGCCGAATAAAACCCTTCTTTAAATTTTCATCCAGATACTGATGAAGGGTTAACAACTCCGGATCAGATAGCGGGTAAATCCTGCCAAAATCAATTGGGCAATCATAAGACCGATGGGGAGGAAGAGTGTCAGCTCCCTTTTTTGTCAAAGACATCCCTAAAGTCCATATAGGCTTCAGGTAAGCTTTGAAGATCCTGTTCCTTGGCAGAATCAGTCAGAGCTAGTTGGTGCCTGGTAGTAGAATTGGAAAAACAGGCATGAAGACAATAAGGAGACTCGAAGCGCACTGTACCCGTGGACCAATTTATTGAAGGGTTATGTGCCGATAACCATGGTAAACCCAAAATGACAGGAAAAGCAGGGGATGGTATAAGATCAAAACTTAGCCATTCAAAATGATCAGGATTAATACATACTGATAAGGACAAAGTTTGTAAAGCAATAGGACCGGTCTTGAGCAGGTAACCATCAGCCAAGGAAATGGTGAGTGGAAAGGGACATTGTCTGGAAGGAATGTCATGGGTCCTGGCAAATTCTAGGTACATAAAGCAGCTGCAGGCTTCAGAGTCGATAATGGCTGCCATTTTTCTTCCGGGCAACTGGAGACAGAGCAAGACAGAAATATGATTAGCACCAGAAAGCAGGAGGGAGCCCGAATAATGTCTAGTAGGTAACCTCTTACCCAGAGGACGGACTGGGCATCTGAAAAGGAAGTGGCCAGCTTTTCCGCAGTAAAGGCACAGATTGTGCTGGCGTCTTCGAAGGCGTTCCTCATATGTCAGTGAGGGGCAAGAAACCCTGAGTTGCATCGGCACCGAACCACTGTTAACACCAGTGGAGGGTGGACAGAAGCTGGGAGCATCAGCACGAGGAGGACCCAAATGGAGCGACTGAGGATTACTCTTCACAAGACGACGTTCCCGTAGTCGCCTATCAATCTTGATGGAGAGTTTGATCAATTCCTCCAGAGATGCGGGCAGATCGGAACGAGCCAGTTCATCTTTGACAGAATCGGCCAGACCCAAACGGAACTGATGACAGAGAGCAGGGTCATTCCAAAGAGTCTCAGTACTCCAGCAACGGAATTCTGCCACATACTCCTCAACAGGACGGCGTCCCTGGAGAAGGGTCCGAAGCACAGCCTCAGCTGAAGCTGAGGGTCGTCATACATAGTCGCCATAGCATTAAAGAAAGACTCCAGAGAGGATATGATAGGGTCTGATTGTTCAAGTAAGCGATTAAACGATCGAAAACGGTTGCGATCCCCATAAAAACGTTCAGGCAAAGGTATGCGGGGCTCAAAGGTACTGGATGAAGAGCTGGCATTGTTGGCAGCCGCAGGCGTAACAGAGGCTGATGGCGGGACAGGGTTAGTAGCGGCAGGAAGGCTGGCTTGCAGCATATCCAGGCGGGACTCCAGCTGTAAAAATTCACCATGTAGATTGCCCACCGCCTGTGTCAGAGCGGTCATCTGCTGAACCAAGGCGTCAAAAGCCGGGTGATCTCCGCCAGAGCTCATTATTGACCAGTTGGTACTGTCAGGTCACCGGGTGTGAACCTTGATTGCGGAGACTGCAACTCTGCTCACCTCTTGACCGGGAAGCCTGGAGTCTAAGGGCCAACCTGGTATTCACTAGAGCCTCTGATGGTGAGGATAGGCTGGGCTGCAGGAAGGCCCCAGGTCAGGCAACCTAGGAGTGGGTTTTGCTGAATTCCGGGTAGGAGACAGGCCAGAGCTGATCTGGGAGTGTGAAGCAGGCTGAAGTCGTGGGCAGGTAGATCTGAATCAAAGTCGAGAAGCAAGCTGAGGTCGTGGGCAGGCAGAACAGGATCGTGGTCACAAAACAAAGCCAAAGTCGTCAGGAAAGCAGGATCGTAGTCAGAAGCAAGCCGGGTCAGTACACAGGAAGGAATCACAGGAACTCAGAAGCATGCAGGAAAAATACCAACTGGTAATTGAGGACAGGCCTTGTCTGTTTTTATAGGCCCCTGCACATCCTCTACTGGTCAGCAGGAGGAACAGTCCTGGTTCTCCGACATAAGCGAACAGGCGCCCTCTGCTGGACTACAAGGGGAACAGTCCTGGTTCTCCGACATAAGAGAACAGGCACCCTCTGCTGGACTACAGGGGGAACAGTCCTGGTTCTCTTACACTCTCAGCTGTTCCCGCTCTGTGCTGCGTCATCAGCATCCTCACATGCCCCGCCCATTATGCTCTTTATTATGCAGCATCACAGATCCAAGGGCCATGCCTACTTTTTTCAGAAGAGAAATCATGAGGTGATACTGTAAACCTCGATATCTTGGCCATTTCTGTGTAACAATTGCCTTTGCCTGTTGTAGCACTTTAAAGCAGAACTTCAGTTACAATTTAACCCCCGCCCTGCCATCCTACGCTGGTGCTGAGGCGGGACAGGGGGTCAATTTTAACTGAAGTTCCGGGGGGGGGGGGGGATTACAAAGAAAGAAAGAAAGCCCTACCTTAGCCAGCTGCAGGCACCGCCCACCAGGTTTCCCACAGCCACTGCAGGAAAAGAAGCAAAGCCAAACTCCCCGGCTCCATGTGTGCTCGTTCCGCCCATTCACTTCAATAGATAGGAGCACCCACAGAGCAGGGGGATGCGGCTCTGCATCTTCCATGCAAGATGGTGGCGCCCCGAATCCAGAGTGCCAGAGGATTGGTGCAGGTGCCTGGCTAAGGGTTTTTTTTCTTTGTAAATCAGAGTGCCTCAGCGCCAGGGTAGGATGGCAGGGCAGGGTGTCAATTTTAACTAATATTCCTCTTTAAGACTCCCAGTTTGTGCAGCCCTCTCAAAAGCCTAATACCTTTCACCCTCAAGCCACAATCAAGTATAAGAAGCCAACATACAACTTGTATGCTTGTTATTTATCCCAAAAAGTGTATTAAAATGTATCATAGTACATAAATACACAAAGCATAGTATTAAGTAATTACAGACTGTCAATACCCATAAATATCCACTGGGTGTCACCCTTTTCCCTTCTAGAGCTATGCTACATAAACATCCATAGGTTACACAAGAACAACGTGTTTGGACACACTAGAGGGAAGAAATTAAATATTTGGATAGTACAGTAAGCATCCAATATGCACCTATACATTATATGACACTGAACATAGCTTTAGAGAAACCATAGACAAAATGAGGCTTACTAATCTAGCAGATCTAGAGGTCCCCAACATTTCGGACCCTTTCTTTGGGGCATGAGAATGAAGCCTGCCATAGACTGGAGAATCCCCATGGAAGACTAACAGTGGCAGGGACTAATTCCATCTTCCAGCCCCTAGCTGTAGTGTACTGATAATAGGAAGCCCATGCATTCCTCTGATACAAATCCCAAGGTATGTATGTGAACCTAGAATGCTGGTAATAGATGGGCCATGCCACTTTTTATTGTTATTATTATTGTGGCTTTTAGTGGACCTGATCTGGGTCCACTCCTCTGTTTAATAGATAGATACAGTATACTGACTCACATTAATCTACATGGTGGTCTTATTGTAATGTTTGGATTTGAACTTTTTTAATCTGTTGGTGCACTTCAGGGTTATATGGTGCTACGTCTCCTCATGGTATCATAGATTAGATCTGATTAGTAGTGTTTAGCCTGCCACCCTGCCAGTTTTTGAACTATAGTTGTCTCCTCTATATTTGTAGTTTATTATTTTCCATTTATATTTTCTTTGTTGTAGGTGCACTACCTTCATGTGTGATTCCACAAGCGGCTACTCACCTACAAACCCATTCCAGTCTTCCTCGCCAGTCTCCGGCGCCATCCTCTCTCTTTTCTTGGCTCTGTTTGAAGCAGCCGCCAAACACAATAACGCCATTGACCTGCGACTGCAATTTCGGCCAGTGATGTCCCTGCATGTGAGATCCAGCCATTTATTTGCTTTAAAGGGTAATTCACTTTCGATGTCATCTTTAAGTTTCCATTATTTTGTGCCAAAATGATGTCCACAAGGTGCTGAGCTTATGTTATTTTTTTATTTTCTTTGTTTGCAACTCTGTGTTAGAAAAATATCATTTTGTGATTACTCACCTATAAAATGGGTATTATAAGTATGTTACACACCCCGCTTCCACTATTCATGACATATGGGTTATGGTCCAGTAGAGGGCGAACTTCCGCAGAGATGAAAGCAAAAAAGAAGCCCCTCCCGGTCCATAAATACCTGGGACCTCCCACACATTCCCCAGTATATGACAGCAGTAAGGGGACCAGGAAAAGAAAATAAAACATTATTAACAATAAAAGGTTCACCATATAAAGGATCCAGAATACCAAAGGGCGGGATGAAGCGGGGTGTGTGACATACTTATAATACCCATTTTACAGGTGAGTAATCACAAAATGATATTATTCCAAGTAAGTCACACACCCCGCTTCCACTATTCATGACATATGGGACATCCAATAGCAGTGTCCGTCATGGGTGGGGATCCAAATACAGCAAAAAATGCACCAAATTAAACCACTGCAGCTTGCAGAACCTTGCAGCCAAAAACAGCATCCACTGAGGTCCGCACATCAACCTTATAAAACTTGGAAAAAGTATGAACGGAAGACCAGGTAGCAGCCTTACAAACTTGTTCAACAGAAGCCTGGTGCTGAAAGGCCCAGGAAGCCCCAACAGCACGAGTAGAATGAGCAGTGATCTTAAAAGGAGGAACCCTCCCCTTAGCGGAATAGGCCCCAACAATGGCCTGACGTATCCATTTACTAATGGTAGACTTGGCTGGCGCCAAACCTTTCCTGGGCCCGGAGGGCACCACGAACAAGACATCCGTCTTACGAAAAGGAGTAGCAACCAAATATTACTTCACACAACGCACCACATCCAAAGAGTGCAAAACCCTCTCCTTGTCATTGCTAGGCTTAGGACACAAGGAAGGGGGAACTACATCCTGATTGAGATGGAAAGCAGAAACCACCTTAGGAAGGAAATCTGGTTTAAAGCAAAAAAACACCTTGTCCTGGTGTCTCTCAAAGTAAGGGGCCTGAATAGACAGAGCCGCCAACTCAGAGACACGCCGAACAGAGGTAATAGCCACCAAAAAAGCAACCTTTTGAGTGAGCACAGAAAGTGCCACATCCTGCACCGGCTCAAAAGAAGGCCCCTGGAGGGCCGAGAGAACCAAATTTAGGTCCCAAACGGGAACCAAAGGCTTTCTAGGGGGGCGAACATGAGTGACCCCTTGGAAAAAAGTCTTGACCAGATGATGCATAGCAAAGTACCTTTGAAAAAAGACAGCCAGGGCAGAAACCTGACCCTTCAAAGTACTGAGCTGGAACCCCAGATCCAGGCCGTGTTGTAGAAACTCCAAAATCCTAGGAATCGAAAACACCCTGCAAGGTAAGGCCCTAGCCTCACACCAGTCAATATAGGACCGCCAAGTCCTATAGTAAATGTTAGAGGAAGACCTCTTCCTAGCTCTAATCAAGGTCTGAATAACCGCCTCAGACAAACCTTCCTCCCTCAAGATGAAGGTTTCAGCAGCCACGCCGTCAAAGCAAGCGTTTGTAAATTGGGGTAACGTAGTTGACCCTGAGAGATCAGATCCGGAAACAGGGGCAGCCTGTACTGATCTACTGCCAGTCTTACGACGTCTGCCAACCAAACCTGTCTTGGCCACCTTGGGGCCACCAGAATTGCTGGTGCCCCCTCTAGAGCCAGCTTGCGCACTACCTTGCCTACCATGGAGAAAGGGGGAAACAGGTACAGAAACCCCAGATCCCTCCAGGAAGGGACAAGGCATCCACTGCCAGGGCCAGAGGATCCTGAGACAGAGATACAAAGGATGGAAGCTTGTGATTGTGCCGAGAGGCAAAAAGATCCACCTCCGGAGTCCCCCACTTGTGAAACAGGGCCCGAAATACCCTGTGATTGAGAGACCATTCCCCTCGGGGAGAAAACCCCCTGCTCAGGGAGTCCGCCTCCGTGTTCTCCACTCCCGGAATGTACACTGCCGAGATGCAAGGAACATTGCTCTCCGCCCATGTTAGAATCAGAGAGACTTCCCTGAGGGCACTCCTGCTGCGAGTCCCTCCCTGGTGATTGATGTAAGCTACCGCAGTTTGATTGTCTGATCGAGCCTGAACCGGTAAGCCCTGGAGGTGAAGTGTCAGACGTGACAGAACCAAACGGATAGCTCTGAGCTCCAAGACATTGATGGGGGTGTGAGCCTCCTGAGGACCCCACAACCCCTTGAACTGATGATCCTTCCAGAAACCTCCCCAGCCCGACAGGCTGGCATCCGTGGTAACCGTCTCCCAACAAGGGGCCAGAAAAGATCTGCCCCTCATCAGATTGCTTGGTTCCAGCCACCACTGAAGGGACTGCCGAACCCTGGCAGACATTGAGGATTGGTCAGGAGAATACGAATCAGATCCTGAACCCTCTGCACTTTTGGCTGAGGTAGGAACACTCTGGCCTGACTGGTATCCAGAATCATGCCCAGAAAAGAGATCTCCCGTGATGGGTAGAGAGAAGATTTGGGGTGGTTGATCACCCATCCGAACTTTTCCAGCGTCGTCACCACCATCCTGGTGTCCAAACCCCGCCTGGCATAGGGAAGGAGCTGTAATGAGCAGGTAGTCGAGATACGGCACAATGCGAATGCCCTGTGCTCTGATCAGGGCCATTATGCCCGCTAGAACCTTCGTAAACACCCTCGGTTCCGAGGTCAGCCCGAACGGGAGAGCCACAAACTGAAAATGCTGATCTCCCACCACAAACCTGAGAAATCTCTGGTGCGCTGGGAAGATCGGTATATGGAGATAAGCAACCTTGATGTCTATGGACGTCACGAAGTCCCCTTGACGAAGGGAACTGATGGCTGAGCGCTGAGACTCCATGCGGAACTTCTTGGTTCTGATAAACCTGTTGAGAAGCTTCAAATCCAGAATGGGTCTTATTGAACCATCCTTTTTGGGAACCGTGAAGAGGCTGGAATAGTAGCCCCGGCCTCTCTCTGAGAAAGGCACTGGGCATATGACCTCCATGTCCAGGAGATTCCTCACAGCCAACAGGAGCCCCTGCGCAGCCCGAGGATCTGAGGGCACCCGAGACCTTAGAAATCTGGGAGGAGGCCGGTACTTGAACTCCAGTTTGTACCCGGATGATACCACTTCCAAAATCCACTTGTCTGTGACCTCCTGGGCCCAGACCTGGAAGAAGAGCTGCAGCCGCCCCCCCACCCGTAGGGGTGAGGGCGCCTGCTCATTGCTGAGCTGGCTTGGCAGCGGGCTTGGGCTTGGAACCCCAGGTAGAGGCTGGACGGGCATGTCCTCTGCCTCTGTTCCAGGAATCACCTCTGAAGCTAGAGTAGGCAAGACCTCTGCCCACTCTGGCACCGCGAAAGGAAGGATTGAAGGAGCTTGCCCCCTGAAAGAAGCGACGCTGCTTCTTATGCTGAGGTAGCTTTCCACCTTTTGCCACAGAATTCAATTTGTCTCCAAACAGCCGCGTACCCAGGAAGGGCAGAGCTGTAAGTGATTTCTTGGCCGCAATGTCAGCCGCTCACTGGCGTAGCCAGACCGAACGGCGCATGGCCACCAGCAGAGCCGAAGTTCTACTGCACATGGTAATAGTGTAGTTCATAGCTGACAAAACAAAATTCATAAACAATTCACATCTCTTAAGGGCTGTGAATTCAACGCTGGCCGGGTTGAGCTGGGACCCATTTAACATGTCCCTAATCTCAGACCTGGTAGCCACAGCCACAAGTGCCGATGCACAGACAGGCCGCAAGGCTGAACCCACACTGGCAAAGGAATGACATGCCATCTGATCAATGCACTTGTCCTCGCCATCCTTAAGGGTAGTGGCGTCAGGAGTATGTACAACGGAGGTGTTGGACAATCCTAAGATGGGCGCATCAACCTCGGGAGGGATACTTCCTATCCCATCCCTGAGGAACACCATGAAACTGACGCGGCTTCTCCCATTCTCTAAGAATCATGCTGTCAAAATGATCCTGATTTGGGAACTCCAAGCGGGGCTTAGAGAACCCAAAGAATTCCCCCTTCTTCGGAGGGGCCTCCGCTGGTGGGGAAATATCCAGAACCTCTAAGAGATGGGCCAGGACCTTGGGAATATCCACAGCATCCCCCAGCGCCTGCCCGGCATCAGAATCAAAGAACTGCAGTTCCTCAGTCTCAGATTCCTCAAACAATTCCCCCTCCTCAAGCGGGGAATAATCAGCCCAGTCAGGGGAGTCATAATCATCAAAATCAATTACCGGCGTAGCCGGTGACAGATGCCTTTTCTTAGCAGGGGCCTTTCTGCCCCCTGAGCTAGAAATAATTTTCTTGAGGTTGGCCAGCCTGGCACATACATCCGAGTGCGACTCCCCACTAATGACAGTGTCACCTGGGGAACAGATAATACGGGGTGGGGTGGGAGATGAGACGGGCGGCACTGACCCAGACGCCTGGGATCCCGACTGCCGTGTTATGGCCTGTTGCGCACATGGTATGCAAATTAGTACATTTTCCCCTGTAAGGGGTACCCCACAACCCACACATAGCCAGGATTGTCCCAAAGGGAGCCCGAGCCCGGTATCCTGTGGAGCCTCCATATGGTGATTTTAAGGTAATCGCAATGACCAGAGGGAATTACGCTGGTAAGCAACCCGGGATGCCCCTTTTGGTCCCGAGTGGGAGGATTTATAGGTGCCCCAAATTACTCTAGGGACCCTAGGACCGGGAGAACCCCCTTTTAAGCAGAGGAGCAGGGAGTCCTCCTGAAAGACACAAGGCAGTGGCCATAAGCACCTGCACACACACACATATGCATAGTACAATCAAACAAAAATTAACTTATAACACAGTGTGACTAGCGCTGCCCCCAGTCTGAATGGGGCACATGTAAAATACCATAACAGATGAAAAGGGGGCCCCAGGAGGGCACTCACGTGTCTCGCAAGATGGCAGCTAGCAGCACAGCAGCACCAAGAAGCAAAGAGAGAGGGAGAAGGGGCGGGCCAGTGCGGATCCCGCGCCACGCCTGGCAGGTGGGGGCGGGCCGCGGCAGCGCGCGAGCACCCGGCCCCGCCCCCTCAAACACCGCAGCCTGAGGGGAAGAAGCTCCCCTCAGCGGACTGCAGAAAATGCAAGAAAAGGCGTACAGCCCTGTAAGGTGAAGCACCCAATCACACTGCACACACACACACATAAGGATGAAAGAAAACGAAGAGGGAGAATACCCATCCCCCCCCCCCCACTGGAGGGTTAACAGAGGGACCCGGAAGGGGGGGAAACCCGCACCATGGGTGTAAGGGATATATATATATATATATATATATATATATATATGGAACAGGGCATCCCAAACTGGGATCACCAACCCGGATACCGCCTACCCCCTTGTATGGGGTCTCACGGGGGAGCATGGCTCCCTAAACACCTATTAAAGTGATGCCTACCATCACCCGGACCTGCAGCCAAGGCTGGGAGGCTAGAATTGGGCTTAATGTAAAAGGTCCGGGCAGAAATAGGGCAAGAAATGGCCGGGTGTAAGCCCGGCTTACCTGCAAGGAAGAGCAGCATACATCTTCTGACTTGCTCGCCGTCCTGCAGAGAAGGAACTGGGGAATGTGTGGGAGGTCCCAGGTATTTATGGACCGGGAGGGGCTTCTTTTTTGCTTTCATCTCTGCGGAAGTTCGCCCTAGCAACAATGTGTTTACCTTAGCAACATACACCAAAGTGTTGTGTTTTTAATACATTTAATTTAATGCAACAGTCTTCCTGACTCTGGATTGCTAATCATCTGATTAGCTGAGACAGAGATGGTGTTCCACATTCCTGAGCTCACAGGTTTAACCCCTCCCTGCTGTAATTCAGCCTCTTCATATGATGAGATGAGCGCAATCTTGTGTACTAGAAGCTTAAGTGTAACTGGTAGCGTCCTCACCTGGAGACGTCATTACTGCTGCTTCATTTATCCAAAGATGCCGATACGCTCACCTGTTACAGTGGAAGGATTCTGGGACTTATAGACAGTAGTTCATGACATAGACAGCATTACAAATAGAGAACACCAAAAACCTGACAAAAAGGGAGTTTTACTTCAAATAACAGTACCTTGGGCAGACTCAGCAGGCTTCATTCCCAAACCCGAGAGGAAGGGTCTTTGACCCAAAACGTTGCAGACCTCCAGGCCTGCTACAATAAAATGCTTCATTTTGTCTATAATTTCTGGATGCTTATGCCAATCCAATAACTAGGATTTTCACTATCCTGTTGATTGGTCCTTGTCCCTGAAACCCCCCGAAATTGCCCACAGAACACACCTTTCCACTGTTCCCATGGCAAATGCGTGGGCTCTTGTCATATCAGTACTTTATAGTGTGCATACTAATGCACTGCATAAAAATACAATTCTGTGAAATACTCACCTGTAGAATTGGTATTATAAGTATACAGTACGTCCTGCTCCAGATTTAGTACTTACACTTGGGTTATCCTCCGCCAGATGGCGCTGCACTGCAGAGACATGTAAAACAGGCTCCTCCCGGCCCCTCAAATACCCGGGACCTCCCACAAATCCCCAGCATTGAAAAGCAGTGAACGAGAAGCCGGGAGAAATTAACCACCCAAACTGGTAACTATAACAATGATAACAATCACCAAACAGGGGATCCAGAAAAAAGCAAAAACCAGGGTGGGGTGGAGCAGGACGTACTGTATACTTATAATACCAATTCTACAGGTGAGTATTTCACAGAATTGTATTATTCTTAGTATACAGTACGCCCTGCTCCAGATATAGTACTTACACTTGGGACATCCAATAGCAGTGTCCATAAAGAAGGGTGGGATCCCCAACAAAAAAGGTAACAGCAGACAGTTTAACCACTGACACCTGCAAAACCTTTCGGCCAAAAACAGCATGAGCTGAGGCCCAAACATCAACCTTGTAAAACTTTGAAAAGATATAAACAGAAGACCCAGTAGCGGCCTTGCAAACTTGCTTAACAGAAGCCTGGTGCTGGAAGGCCCAAGAGGCACCAATAGCACTCATAGAATGAGTAGTAAGGCGAAAAGGAGGACGCTTCCCCTTAGCAAAAATAGGCCTGAATCACGGCGTGACGGATCCATTTGCTAATAATAGACTTGGCAGTAGCCAAACCCTGCCTGGGCCCAGAAGGGACCACAAAAAAAGCATCAGTTTTCCTGAAGGACGCAGTGACCACCAGGTAATACTTCAAACACATGACCACATCCAAGGAATGCAAAACCCTCTCCTTAGTGTAGCTAGGATTAGGGCACAAAGAAGGAAGAACAATATCTTGATTCAATGAAAAGCAGACACTACCTCAGGTAGAAAACCTGGCTTAAAGCAGAACACCACCTTGTCCTGGTGTCTTCCCAAGGTATGGGGGCTGAATAGAAAGAGCCGCCAACTCAGACACACGCCTAACCGAAGTAATGGCTACCAGAAAGACAACCTTGAGGGTAAGAACAGCCAGAGCAGCATCCTGCACAGGTTCAAAGGGAGCACCCTGCAATGCAGACAAACCAAGTTCAAATCCTAAACAGGGACCACAGGTTTATGAGGGCATCCGTGGCCAAGGCCAGAGGATCCTGGGACAGGGAGACAAAGGCCGGGAGCTTGTGATTGTGACGGGACGCAAACAGATCCACATCTGGTTGGCCCCAACGGTGGTACAGAGATTGGAACCCCCTGTTGCAGAGGGACCATGCTCCCTAGCGAGAGGTCCCCCTGCTCAGAGGATCTGCCAGCAGATTTTTCATCCCCAGAATGTACACCGATGATATGCAGGGAACATTGGCCTCCATCCAGGTCAGGATCGGAGACACTTCCTGGAGGGCCCTCTTGCTCCGGGTCCCTCCCTGATGAATGATGTAGGCAACTGCCGTCTGGTTGTCCGAGCGCCAACTGAACAGGCAGGCCCTAAAGATGAGTAGTCAAGCGAGCCAGAACTACCCTGATCGCTCGCAGCTCCAAGATATTGATAGGTGTGTGGGCCTCCTGAGGGCCCCACTTCCCCTGGAACCACAGGGACTTCCAGAACCCCCAACCTGATAGACTGGCATCCATGGTGACCGTCTCACAGGAAGGGGCAAGAAAGAATCTGCCCTCCAACAGGTTCCTTGAGTCCATCCACCACAAGAGGGACCTCCTGACGAGGGGGGAGAGCACACAGACCCTGTCCAGGGACGCTGGGTCCTTGTCCCATACAGACAATAGGTGAAGTTGCAGAGGCCTCAATTGGAACTGAGCATAAGGGACCGTTTTGGAGGACGCCACCATCGGGCCAACCAGCTGCATCCCCTGCCTGATGGAGGGATGGGGACAAGCAAGGAGGTACTGAGCCTGTGCAATCAGATTGTCCACCTCCTGCTGAGGAAGGAAGATCCTTGCCCGAACTGTATCCAGATTCATTCCTAGGAATGGAGTTACCAAGGAAGGGGACAGTGAGGACTTGGGGTGGTTGATCACCCATCCAAATGACTCCAGAATGGGCACCACCAGCTGAGTATCCAACTCTGCCTGATGCAGAGACTGTGGAAGTGAAGAAGATGTCGTCCAGATAGGGAAGCACGCTGACACCCTAACATCTGAGTAGAGACATCACGCCAGCCAGCACCTTGGTGAACACCCTGGGAGCTGGAGTGAGGCTGAAGGGCAAGGCCACAAATTGGTAATGTTGATCCATCAGAGTGAACCTGAGGGACTTTTGATGACCTGGGAACACAGGAATATGAAGGTAAGCATCTTTGATGTCCACAGGAGCCATGAAATCCCCTTGGCGCAGGGAACAGATGGCAGAGCGCAGAGTCTTCATGCGAAAGCACCTGCCCTTGACAAAAACTTGTTAAGAATCTTTAAGTCCAGGATGAACCTGACAGAACCATCCTTTTTGGGTACTGTGAATAGGTTGGAATAAAAACCCTTGCCTTTTTTTTCCTAAAGGCACCTGGCAAATGACCCCCAGCTCCAAGAGGCCTTGCACCGCTTGCACTAGCTCCTGAGCTGACACAGGGTCCTGAGGAACCCGGGACCTGATGAATCTTGGAGGGGGATCGGCAGCAAACTCCAACTTGTAACCGGAGGACACTACCTCCTGAATCCACCGGTCTGAGACATGAATCCTGCAGACCTGAACAAAGTGCTGCAGCCGTCCCCCCCACGCGGATGGGTGAGGGCGCCCCAACATGCCTGAGGGGGCTTGGGAGAGGATTTAGCTTTTGGGGTCCCAGGAGGAGCCAGGACGTCCACGTCCTCTGCCTCTACCCCAGAAATCTCCCCGGGCCCCAGGGAAGGATACCCCCCTTCCCCGTCTTGCATCACGGTAAGGGGGGGAGAAGGAACCCTGACCCCTAAAGGGCCGAGGTTGCCGCCTGCGCTGGTGTAACCTGCCTCCCTTAGCAAGAAAGGTCCAGGCGGTCTCCAAACAGACGCAGTCCTTTAAAGGTAAAACCAGTGAGGGCCTTCTTGGCAGCATTGTCAGCGGCCCACTAGCGCAGCCAAACCCCAGCGGCGCACAGCCACCACGAGGGCAGAAGTTCTGGCACATATTCTGATGTTGTCATCCAATGCTGACAGGACAAAATTTACACAAAACCTCAACTAGAGAGTGCAATAAACACCTCACAAGGCAAATCATCAGGGGCACTATCAAGCATATTTCTGATAAGGGTTCTAGTGGCCACAGCAGTAATAGCAGAGGCACAGACCAGGGGCGCCGCGCCGTCCCCGCACATGTAAAGGCGTGGGAGGCCAGCTGGTCAATGCGCCGGTCCTCAGCATCCCGCAGGGTAGTAGAATCAGGGGAATGCATGACAGAGGTGTTAGATAGCCCCCACCTCGAGGGGGGGTATGACCAACCTTTACCCACCTCAGCAGGAAAGGGATACTTCCTATCCCAAATCTTTGGAGCCCCGGGAAGTTTACTGGGGCGCTCCCATTCCTTGAGCACAAGGTTATGGAAATGTGCCTGCCCTGGAATCTCCAAACGTGATTTTGCTGTATGGAAAAGCTCCCCCTTTTTTTGCCTGGGAGCCTCAACAGGGAGAGAGATAGACAGAACCTCAAGGTCTGGGTCAATAATCTGTCAGTGTCATCCGGGGCCCAGGGGTCAGAGCCAGAATCGTCATGACCCCTTGGTCTCTCATCAGATGAGACTGAATCAGAAAGGAGCTCCCCTTCATCAGACGGGGTATAGCCACACAGATTCATAAACTCCTCAGTTCCCATAGGGAAAACAGTAACATTAGGCGTCAAGTGCCGCTTCTTACCAGGGCCCTTACGCTCTAAAGACCTCGCAATAATCTGTTCAACAGTAGCCAGTCTAGAAGACACATCAGGCTGAGAATCCCCACTAGTATGCAACTCAACGGGAGTGAGATTTAAGCTTGGGGGAGTAGGTGAAGTGAAACGAGGTGCAGCCACTGGCAGGCCAGATTGCAATGCAAGCACCTGCTCAGCACAGGGTACACAGACCCGTGCCTTGTCAGCGTCAGCACGATGCTGCCCACACGCTACACACAGCCGGGCTTGTCCCAAAGGGACCCCGGTTCCTGGGATGCCTCCATATGGTGATTATTAGGCACGATATGCCAGTAAGGATTTACGCTATAAGCAACCCTGGATGCCCCAATGACCCGCTATGGAAGTGGGAGTAATTATACAAGGCCCAATTATCAATTACACCAGGCCGGGAGAAGTCAATGGCTTCACCCGTCTGAAAGACACAATGGGAAGAAGGGGTGTCAGAATCAAACACACTACAATGAGTATAAAAACCGCCCGCGAGAGCACTTAAGGACCGCGGTAAGTATAACCGCCCCACGCGCGCGCGAGCTGACAAAATGGCGCCGAGAGTACCTCGAAGGGCGGGCCAGAGCGGGCCGTGACGCAGGGCGCACCAAGATAGGCCCCCCCCCGAAGAGTGCGAAGTCCACAGGCAAGCAGCCAATGATAACGCAGAAGCGTCTGAGGTAAAGGCGCCGCCCGGCGCGGAACATCCAAATGAAGGAAAAGACGCGCACGGCGGCGGCATTTGCAATAGTAAAAAAAAAAAGACAAGTCACAGCGGCGGCAGACACCACATATACTAGTCAAAAGACATGACAAAACGCCGTATGCATGAATCACGCTACAGGCTAACCTACACCCCCCCTTCTTTTCCTCCTTGAAGGCTACAGGGAGAATGAGGGAGGATGGCGGCCCTTTGTACAGGACCCACCGCTACACGGGGCATGGGGCAATCATGTGGGAGGGGCATCCATAAAGGCTCACCATCAGCCTATACCGCCTACCCTTTGGTGGGGGACTGCGGTGGAGCAATGCTCCATATGCACGCATGGTGCTGCCTACCTTCACCCGACCCGCGCAGCCCAGGCTGGGAGGCACATCACACGAAGGACGGGTGGGAATAGTCCAACAGGGCCGCAGGCTAATAGCCCCGCTCACCTGCGAGAGAGTGATAATTTCATGTCTTCGCAGTAAGCACTGCAGAGAAATCTGGGGAAATTTGTGGGAGGTCCCGGGTATTTGAGGGGCCGGGAGGAGCCTGTTTTACATGTCTCTGCAGTGCAGCGCCATCTGGCGGAGGATAACCCAAGTGTAAGTACTATATCTGGAGCAGGACGTACTGTATACTAATAATATCAATGTGTTGGACTGAGCATGCACATAGGCACGGACTGCATCCCCGATTTCCCTGCATAGTGCGCGTGTGCACACAGTGGCAGGGATGCAGCCCACTGCGGGAGGGGGGTTCATAATGGGGCATGCCCTAGGGGCAACTAGTCAGCCAGCTTTGGGGTTTTTAGACTTCAGAGCTGGCTGTGGTGTTGATTGGTCCATTTTAAACTGGTTATAGAACTATACCAAACACTGAACTTCTGTATCTTAACACCTTGGAGTCGATTCAGAGCCAGGTGAGAATTCTCACTTCTTCTTTTAGGAGAGAAAACGGCTATTCACTTTCAAGTGTAAATTTAAAAAAAGGAGTGAGAATTCTCACCTGGCTCTGAATGCACCTCCTTATGTAACCTATTGATGTTTATGTTTACCATAGCCCTAGAAGGGAATATGGTGCCACCCAGTGGATGTTTATGGGTATTGACATTCTATAATTACTAATTATGCACCAATACTATGCCAACACATGCTTTGTAAATCTATGTACAGACTATGATACAATTTTAATACTATTTTTGATATTTAACAAGCATACAAATGGTGTGTCGGCTGTTTATACTTGATTGTGCATCTAACTTGTTACCCTGAGGATCAGGACCCCGCTACAGCAGAGTACCTGATCTTTGGGCCTTGCATGGTGGCCCTGCTGTGTGTCTCCCACTGAGCCCCGGTCCCTCTACCCTCTGGGTCATCTACCCCCATGACTCCCTGCGAGAGACACAGTCTGCTTTCCCCATGGCTGCTGGGTGGAGCCCGAGCTAGGTGGCCAGGCTCCCTGGTGTCAGTGTTTTTGTGATTACTAATGAGCGTTTGGAGGGGGAGGCGGCCTCATTGTGAGGGAGTGTGGCCACCGGCCTTTCTATTGGCTAACTCGGGAAGGGAACGGGCTGGCCGTGCCTGCAGTGCTGGTGGGGGGGAAGGGGGGGGGGGCGTAGATTTGGCCCTTACAGTAGAGGACGGGAGGAGGGGACATTTTCGAGGTCCGTAGTCCCTCCCTCCTCCTCCTCATTACAAGCATGAGGCAGTGCCATCTTGTGCGATGCCCAGAGATTCCTGCTGCATCCCAAGGTTGTCGCTTGGCAGCTCCTGCACTACCTCCCTGTTCTCCTTGGCGGAGTAACGGATCCAGCGCTGCTGCCACCCCACAGTTTTGCATGGTCAGGTAGGGTGCCATCTGGGTACAAAGCCTTTTGACTTGCACTAATTTGTTTACAAATCTGACATTGTTCTTATTGTTGCAGGGTGGGGGTCCAGAAGTTGCTGCATCCTTGGCTGGTGGGTTGATCTCAGCTGCAGGGAGATTGCTTTTCCGGTAGTGCAGACAGGTCTGATCAGTAGTTGACAGGAGGGTGTGGGGACTGGCGCTCCAGCTGTATTGCTTAGCAGTTAGAGCAGCCATTTTACCATATCGGAGGCATCAGAGGTACCAGGATTTTATATTTTAATGGAGAGTGGTGTCCCATGTGCCAAGCACGTCGGGCCTTGGCCGAGGGACCCCTGTGCGCTGGGTGCACCACTGTCCTGCGCTGCCTTAAGCAGCTGGCAGGTTCCGAAAATGTCCTTTCTTGTCCTCTTCCATTCCAGGGCACCACCAGTAGCAACGCATGGGTTAATCTTAAGCTGTAGGCGTGGATTGCAAAATAGAAAAAAAAACTAGCTCCTCCCTGCCTATATCGAGCAGGCTGTTAGTTAAAAAATAGTTTATCCACAGCCCCAGGAAAGGAGAATGCTAAGCTGCGCATAATCGAAATCTATAACTATAACTTGGAAACAGTGCAACAAAAATAAAAACTGTGTAGAAGGCATCAACCGCCAACAGAGCAGTAGTAACACAAGACTAGACTAGAGTGTGGAGCCCCGGAATGGAGGACGAGAAAGGAAATTTACCAGTGAGCCCACAAATGTCCCTTTTTTCAGCTTCCTCACACCTTCCACCTTTGGTACCTTCCTTCCATCTCTCTTTTCCAGTTTCTTTCTCTCTCCCTTTCTTTTATTCTCCCTTTCTTTTTCTGCACTCCGTTCTTTCTTTGCAATCTTATTCAAATCTCTTGCTTTCTTTTGTTCTCTTGCTCTCTTTTTCATTCTGATTTTCCTTCTCTCCTGTTCCTCCCTTATTCTAAGTATGTCACACACCCCGCTTCAAGACATTCATTACATGTGGGTATACTGACCTGTAGATGGCGATCTTGCAGAGATTATATCAAAAAAAGGTAAGACCCTCCCGGCCCATAAATACCTGGGCCCTCCCACTCATTCCCCAGTCTTTCATCTCTGCAGTGGCGAGCAAGTAGGAAGATGATGTCTCCTCCTTGCAGGTAGCCGGGATGACTCCCGGCCTTCTTTTCTTCTATTCCTGCCCGGATCCCCTTTGTTTAATATTTCCTGCCTCCCAGCCTAGGCTGCTGGTCCGGGCAAAGGTAGTTGGCACCCCTGGTGCTTAGGAGCCGTGAGACCCCATAACAAGGGGTAGGCGGCTATCCGGGTTGGTGATCCCGGTTTGGGATGCCCCATCCCTTGGCCCTACCCTGGCATGGATTCCCCCTCTTCCGAGTACCCTTGGGGGGGGGGTCCCTTATGGATTCCTATCATTTATGTGGCTGTGCGTGTGTATGTTTAACTGTATGTGTGCTTTTACTTTCACTGGCACCAGCGGTCCCGCGGCGCCAGCCACCGGCGTGCTAAGGGAGCTGTTTGCCAATGGCGGCGGTGAGCTCATGAGGGCTTCTTCTCCTCGGGACGGGGCCGGGTGCTCGCACGCGCCTACGGCCCGCCTCCGTGCTGCGAGCGCGTCTTTCATTTCCCGGCTTCGGGCTGGGAGAGACGGGGGAGGGGCAGGGCCAGGCGCGACGCGCGAACCGCCTGCACACTGCGCGTCGTCACGGTGCCTGGCCTGCGGTACCGAAGGTCGGGTGAGGGGCCTGATGGCCATCACTTTCATCTGTTCTTTAACTCTTTGTACATTTTGGCATGGTCTGAGCGTGTGCTTCTTTTCTTGTGTTCCAGGTGGACCATTGATCATATTAAAGGGGGGTTCTCCCGGTCCAGGGTCCCTGGTTAATTTTTAGCTGGCTTAAAATCCTCCCACTCGGGACTTAAAGGGGCATCCCGGGTTGCATTATTGCGCAATTCCCAAAAAAGAGCATTGTACACATATATTTATATATATATATATATATATATATATATATATATATATTACAAAAAAATCACCATATGGAGGCTTCCCCGGATACTGGGCTTGTGCCCCCCTCGGGGCAATCCAGGCTGTGTTTGGGGTGTGGTGTATCCTTTTTGGGGGATGATGTATTTCTATGTGTACCCTGTGCGCAGCGGTCTATTACGCGGCAGACCGGATCTCAGGCGTCCGATTCTGCTCCGCCGGTCTCCTCTCCGTCTTCCCCTCACTTGACACGTACGTGTGGTGTGGTCATTAGCGGGGAGTCACAATCTGAGGTGTGTGCCAGATTGGCCAATCTTGAAAAATTGTTTTCCAGTGCCGTTGCTAAAAAGGCCACGGCAAAGAGAAAACATTTGTATACGGCTGCGCAGGCCTTTGATAGGGAGGATTTTGACTCCCTGGATTGGTCTGATTGTTCCCCGCGTGAGGAAGGGGAGTTGTATGAGGAGTCTGATGACTCCGATGATCAGCAGTTTGTGGGCGCTGATACCGAGCAGGGCCAGGGGGATTCTTTCGATACCGCTAGGGTCCTGGCTCATATGTTTGAGGTCCTGGCTATTTCTCCCCCCGAGGCGGCTCCTCCGCTTAAGGGGGAGTTCTTTGAAGTGACTAAGCTGCGCTTGGAATTTCCTTATCAAAAGCATTTTGATGGTATCATTCTCAAGGAATGGGAGAGGCCGACGTGGCTTCCGGGTGTCCCACCGGGTTGGGACAAGAAAGATATCCCTTTCCGGCGGACGCGGTGAAGCACTGGTCGTCTCCCCCCGAGGTGGATGCTCCTGTTTTGGGGTTGTCCAGCTCCTCAGTCCTCCATTCTCCGGAGTGCACTACTCTCAAGGATGGTGAGGATAAAAGCATTGACTAGATGGATTGTCATGGTTTTGCCAGTGTTGGATCGGCCTTGCAGCTGGTTTGTGCTTCTGCGCTTGTACTGGTAGCTGCCAGGTCGGTTGTTAGAAGATTGTTGACCTCTTCCGGGCTTGACCCGGCTAGTGAGGAGTTTGCCGACATTAAGCGCTGTGAGTTATTTTTGTCCTTTGTGCTGTCCGCCCTGGACGACACATTGGTGATGTGTAGCAGAGCTGCGGCCCTGCTTGTGGCTATCCGCCGGTCGGTTTGGTTACGCCAGTGGGCGGCTGATTTTGTGTCCAAAAAGTCGCTCACGGCCCTTCCCTTTGTGGGGTTGCGGCTCTTTGGAGAAAAATTGGATTCGGTGGCAAAGGGAGGTAAGTTACCTCAGCGTAAGAAGCAGCGTCGCCCCTTTCGGGGGGGGGGGGGGTGTCTTCCTTCTCTCAGTCCTTTTGTGGGGCTAGAGTTGGCAGGGGCTCGGCCTTCCCTTCGTCCAGAGGTGATTCCTGGCCTAGGGGCAGGGGTCGGGCCCGTCCAGGGCACAGTTGGGGTTCCAAGCCTAGAGTCGCTGCCAAGCCGGCTCAGCAATGAGGGGGCGCCCTCACCCTTGCGGGTGGGGGGGACGGTTGCAACTCTTCTCCCAGGTCTGGGTCCAACAGGTCTCGGACAGGTGGATTCAGGAAGTGGTGTCTTCCGGTTACAAGCTGGAGTTCGAGTTCCGGCCCCCTCCCAGATTCTTCAGGTCTTGGGTGCCGTCAGATCCTCTGGCCGCCCCGGGGGCTTCGGGCGGCAGTAGCAAATCTCGTGGACATGGCTGTCATCTGTCCGGTGCCCCTCTCAGACCGGGGCCTGGGCTTCTATTCCAATTTGTTCACAGTGCCCAAGAAGGACGGTTCCGTTCGTCCCATTCTGGATTTGAAGTTGTTCAACAGGTTCGTCCGTCCCCGGAAGTTCCGTATGGAAACTCTGCGCTCAGCCATCCATTCACTTCATCAGGGGGACTTCATGACGTCCATAGACATCAAGGATGCTTACCTGCATATTCCAATATTACTGCCACACCAGAGATTCCTCAGGTTTGTCGTGGACAATCGGCATTTTCAGTTTGTGGCTCTTCCATTTGGCCTTACCTCGGCTCCAAGGGTGTTTACCAAGGTGTTGGCAGGAGTGATGGCCATCCTCAGAGCCAGGGGTATCCACATCGTGCCCTATCTGGACGATCTTCTCATCATGGCGTCTTCCCTCAGTCAGGCGCAGCTGGATACCAGGACTGTGGTGTCCACTCTGGAGAGTTTCAGTTGGGTGATCAACTATCCCAAGTCCTGCCTCACTCCCTCCAGGGTGGTGGAGTTCTTGGGAATGCCTCTGGATACCTCTCAGGCCAGGGTGTTTCTCCCCCGAGCCAAGGTTCTTCTGATTCAGGAATTGGCTCGGCGTCTCCATCCGGCTAGGGATGCGACTGGTGGGATTGATGGTGGCGTCGTTCGGGGCGGTTCCCTTTGCCCAGTTTCACACAAGGACACTCCAGCTCCATCTCTTGGCAGCCTGGGACAGGTCCCCGCTGTCATTGGATAGGTCCTTTCTGATGTCCCCCGGGTTCGGCGTTCCCTACGGTGGTGGCTGAAACCGAGCAATCTGACAAGGGGCAGGTCCTTCATGACCCCTTGTTGGGAGACGGTCACCACGGATGCCAGCCTGTCAGGTTGGGGGGGATTTTGGAAGGATCTTCAGTTTCAGGGGCTGTGGGGGCCTCAGGAGGCTCACGACCCCATCAATGTTCTGGAGCTATCAGGTTGGTTCTGGCTCACTTGACTCATCAGTTACGGGGACTACTGGTTCAGGTTCGGTCGGACAATCGGACGGCAGTCGCCTACATCAATCACCAGGGAGGGACTCGCAGCAGGCGGGCCCTCAGGGAAGTGTCTTTGATACTGGATTGGGCAGAGGGCAATGTCCCATGCATCTCGGCAGTGTACATTCCGGGAGTGGAGAACACGGAGGCGGACTCCCTGAGCAGGGGGTCATCTCGCCGGGGGGAATAGTCGCTCAGCCCCAAGGTGTTTCGGTCGCTTTGCCACCGGTGGGGGACTCCGGAGGTGGACCTTTTTGCCTCTCGTCACAATCACAAGCTTCCGGCATTTGTGTCTCTCTCGCGGGATCCGCTGGCTCTGGCAGCGGATGCCATGTCTCTGAACTGGAGGGATCTGGGGTTTCTGTACCTGTTCCCTCCGTTTCCCATGGTGGGCAAAGTGGTGCGCAAGCTGGCCCTAGAGGGTGCGTCAGCAATCCTGGTGGCTCCAAGGTGGCCAAGACAGGTTTGGTTCGCAGACGTGGTAAGGTTGGCAGAGGATCAGTTACACCTGCCCCTTCTGCCGGATCTGCTCACTCAGGGTCCACTGCTCTACCCCAATTTACCTACGCTGGCTTTGACGGCGTGGTTGCTGAAACCTCCATCTTGAGGGAGGAAGGTCTTTCTGATGCTGTCATTCAGACTCTGGTTAGGGCTAGAAAGCAGTCCTCCTCCGCCATCTATTATAGGACTTGGAGGTCTTATATTGATTGGTGTGAGGTTAGGGCCTTGCCTTGCAGGGTGTTTTCTATCCCTAGGGTCTTGGAATTTCTGCAACATGGTCTGGACCAAGGTTTGCAGCTTAGTACGCTGAAAGGGCAGGTTTCTGCCCTGGCGGTTTTCTTTCAAAAGTCTTTTGCTCTTCATCCTCTGGTTAAGACTTTTTTCCAGGGGGTTACGCATGTGCGGCCTCCTAGGAAGCCTTTGCTCCCAATTTGTGATTTGAATTTGTTTTTGTCCGCCTTTTGAACCTTTGCAGGATATTGCACTTTCTACGCTTACTCAGAAGGTTGTGTTTCTGGTTGCCATCACTTCCGTTCGGCGTGTATCGGAGTTGGCGGCCTTGTCCATTCAGGCCCCTTACTTTGAGAGGCATCAGGACAAGAGCCTCGATTCAGAGACACATTCGTCCGGACTTCCGTAGCTGTCTGTGAAAGTTTTGGTGGGAGTTTGTAATTTTTTTTTGCTTTTTTTCGTCCATTTTCTACTCGCACGAACGTTCGGGAATGTGCTTCCGATGATCGGAAGCAAATCGGAACATTTCCGTTAGTTCGGATCATTTTCCAAACAAAATCGGAAATTTTCCGTTCGTTCAGAAAACTTCCCTTGATTCAGAGAGCTTCCGTCTGATTCACAGAGCTGATTTCCGACGGATCACCACCCTATAAATCCATTTCATTTCCGATCCACTTACGAGACCTTTGAGGGCTCGGATTGCTATTGTTGAACATGTTTTGCGGCTATGTGGAGGAGTCTGCGTGCCTTTAGCACCAAGGCATTGCATGTATCAGCATGGCCGAGGCCATAAATTGTATAGCAATGCATACCTGAATCAATACATTTCATGTATGCCTTATAGAAGCATTTTAATGCTGACCTTAATTAGTCCTTAGCATGTAAACATTTATTTTCCCACACATCCATAAAATTGCTATATTTTTTTAGACTTATGTCCTTTGTGAATTATATTTGGATTGTTGAACTTGAATCTTAATTTGTGGTAGGAGTTCTTGTTTTAGTTGGTTACCTTTGCTTTGTGTAATTATTTTATATTTGGTTGCAGGAACTGCAATATGTGCCACTCACCCTTGCTCCTGATGCCCGTTCTTTGCCTGCAGAATGCGGGCCAGGGGTTCTCTAATCGGGCACTATGCAAAACCCGGCCCGTGGTGGCGAAGGCCCTCTGGCTTTTGAAGTCCAGATTTAGGTGTTTGGACCATACGGGGGGGCACTGCAGTATGACCCCAACAAGGTTATACCAATATTTTAATTTACGTTTTTTAACAGGGACCACACGTG
Source organism: Gastrophryne carolinensis (assembly GCA_027917425.1). Lineage (NCBI taxonomy): Eukaryota > Metazoa > Chordata > Amphibia > Anura > Microhylidae > Gastrophryne > Gastrophryne carolinensis. Next base: position 111,276,818 of record CM051234.1, read on the forward strand.
CCAGAGTGGCACAACTGAGTGTCAGGGTCCTTCAGTTGGTGGGTGAGATGCAGGAGCTGCGCAACTCGTTGGGGACCACAGATGAAGAATAATGTTCTGTGGCCTGCCATTGCTATGTATTTTGTTTTTTATAGTTGTTAAAATTTGAAATTCTCAACATTTTTAACAATTTTATATTTTATGATGGAATAAAAAAAAAATGTTACATTGTCATTTCATTTACAAAATACATTAACACAAAACTAATGGGCCCAGAAATATTTAAAGATGAATATTCACATGACCGAGAAGTGATTTGGGTAAGTTTTAGGGGGCTAACATGGAAGAAGAACCTAACCAAGAAGTGGTTTGGGTGAGCTTTAAGGGTCCAAAAGGGAAGATGGAGGATAGTGCTAAGTGGTTTGGGTGAGCTTTAAGGGTCCAAAAGGGAAGATGGAGGATAGTGCTAAGTGGTTTGGGTGAGCTTTAAGGGTCAAAAAGGGAAGATGGAGGACAGTGCTAAGTGGTTTGGGTGAGCTTTAAGGGTCAAAAAGGGAAGATGGAGGACAGTGCTAAGTGGTTTGGGTGAGCTTTAAGGGTCAAAAAGGGAAGATGGAGGACAGTGCTAAGTGGTTTGGGTGAGCTTTAAGGGTCAAAAAGGGAAGATGGAGGACAGTGCTAAGTGATTTAGCTAAACATTGTAGTAAAAGTGAGGGTGGCAAATATGTAGGCGAGCACTTTAATGAGTTAAGTTTGTAGTGCGCAGGCGCAAGATCGTAAGGATTCCGTCTGGACGAATATTTATTGAAAAAAGGAAACAGAATCGAACTGGAAACGTAAAGGATTTGTTGGGGGATACGATGGGAAAAGGGCAAAAACGAAAGCCTACGTTGTAACATGTGAAAATGAAACGGAAAAGTCTGGATGGAAAATGACATCCTCGTATTCGTAATCTGCCGTACGAACGGACGGAAACTTTACAGAAGGTTTTCAATGCATGCATTGAATCGCTCGTATGCTCATATGAGAACGGAAACATTTCACAGATCGGAACTAAAACAGAAGTTTTTTTTGTCTCTCTGAATCGAGGCTACGGTTGTTTTCAGCTTCAAGCCAGATTTCCTTCCTAAGGTGGTCTCTGTTTTTCATCTTAATCAGGATATTGTTCTTCCCTCCTTGTGTCCCTAGCCCAGCAATGACAAGGAGAGGGTTTTGCATTCTTTGGATGTGGTTCGCTGTGTGAAGTACTATTTGGTGGCTACTTCTCCTTTTCGTAGGACTGACGCCCTTTTTGTGGTGCCCTCTGGGCCTAGGAAGGGTTTGGCTCCTGCCAAGTCTTCCATTAGTAAATGGATTCGCCAGGCCATTGTTGGGGCCTATTCTGCCAAGGGGAAGGATCCCCCTTTTCGTGTTACTGCTCATTCTACTCGTGCTGTTGGGGCGTCCTGGGCCTTCAAGCACCAGGCTTCTGTTGAGCAGGTTTGTAAGGCTGCTACTTGGTCTTCCGTTCACACTTTTTCCAAGTTTTACAAGGTTGATGTGCGGGCCTCAGCGGATGCTGTTTTTGGCCGCAAAGTTCTGCAAGCTGTTGTGGTTTAAGTTTGTGCCTTGTTTTTTGGATCCCCGCTCTTTATGAACACTGCTATTGGATGTCCCACATGTAATGAATGTATTGAAGCGGGGTGTGTGACATACTTAGAATATTACCATTTTGTGAATACTCACCTGTAAAATGGGTATTATCACACACCCCGCTTCACCCTGCCCTTTTGTATTCTGGATCCTTTATATGGTGAACCTTTGTTAGTTTTAATTGGCTTTCTTGGTCCCTTGATCTTACTGTTATCTTTATACTGGGGAATGAGTGGGAGGTCCCAGGTATTTATGGGCCGGGAGGGTCTGGCCTATTTTTGATATCATCTCTGCAAGATCGCCATCTACAGGTCAGTATACCCAAGTGTAATGAATGTCTTGAAGCGGGGTGTGTGACATACTTATAATACCCATTTTACAGGTGAGTATTCACAAAATGGTATTTTTCTCTCTTTCCTTCTTTGTTTCTTTTTCTCTACAATCCTATTCCTCTGTCTTTTTTTCTTTCTTTCCTTCTTTCTCTGCAATCCTATTAACTCTCTTGCTTTATTTTGTTTTTTAAGTCTTCCTTTCTCCTTTGTTTTTTCTCTTTCTTTGTAATCCTATTCAACTCTCTTGATTTCTTTCTCTCTCTTCTTCCTTTCTTTCTCTGCAATCCTTTTCAGCTTTCTTTTTAGCTCTCTTCCCGCCTGTCTCTCATACACTCCTCCTTTCTCTCTTTTTTCTTCTCCCTCTTTTCCATGTTTCCTCTGTTACTCGCCCTCCATTTTGTGTGTAAGGGGGCGGCTTCCTGAAATCTTGCACAGGGACTGACTGCTCCACTCTACTGTGCGCAGCCGCCACTATCCATTAAGATATGCTGCCGCTGGGTGTGCACATCTGACGAAGAAGTGCTGGGGATGCTGCCAGAGATCCATGCATGCAACATGGGATGGAATCCTTAGGTAAGTTTATGAGTAATCCCAGGGGTTTCACACAGGGGGCTTCTCCCCGACGACTGTATGTACCCATCTCACCCATTCAGATAGGCCTGGTACAGAAGCAAGCAGCAGCCAGAAGGATGCTCGTGCTGGCTGCACATCTGCAGTGGGATTGCAGAAAAGTTACATTTTATGGTAATCCCAGTGGTTTCTGAATCGTGACACTGCCTATGGGAATGGGAGGGGGGATGCCACACTGCTCATGGGAATGGGGATGCCACACTGCCTATGGGAATGGAAGGGGGGATGCCACACTGCCTATGGGAATGGGAGGGGGAATGCCACACTGCCTATCAGAATGGGAAATGGCACAATGCCTATAGGAATGGGAATGTCGCACTGCCAATTGGAAGGGGGGATGCCACAATACTTATATGGGGAATGGGAGGAGGGAATGCCACACTGCTTATGAGGAATGGGGGGGGATGCCACACTGCCTATGGGAATGGAAGGGGGGAATGCCACACTGCCTGTGGGAATGGAAGGGGGAATGCCACACTGCCTATGGGAATGGGAGGGGGGAATGCCACACTGACTATTGAAATGGGAGGGGGGAATGCCACACTGACTATTGGAATGGGAGGGGGGAATGCCACACTGCCTATGGGAATGGGAGAGGGGTTGCCACACTACCTATATGGGGAATGGGAGGGGGAGAATGCCAAACTGCCTATGGGGAATGGGAGGAGGCGAATGCAGTGCTGCTTATGGGGAATAATACCATTTTGTGAATACTCACCTGTAAAATGGGTATTATAAGTATGTCACACACCCCACTTCAAACATTAATAATTACACTAGGGTTAACGCACCGCTAGGTGGCAGCATTGCAGAGAACTCTCCAAAAACTTCAACAGGCCCCTCCCGGTCTATACATACCTGGTACCTCCCAAGAACCTCCCAGTATTAGAACAGCAGTAAGACAAGGTACCAGAACCAAACAATGTAACCCTCAACGTAAAGAGCCAAACTTCACCAAATAGAGAGCCAGGATACCGAAAAGGGCGGGTGAAGTGGGGTGTGTGACATACTTATAATACCCATTTTACAGGTGAGTATTCACAAAATGGTATTATTCTAAGTATGTCACACACCCCACTTCAAACATTAATAATTACACTAGGGACATCCAACAGCAGTGTCCAGAAAAGGGTGGGTATCCGAATCAGGCAATAACGCAGAAAAAACTCAGACCACTGCAGCCTGCAAAACCTTGCGGCCAAAAACAGCATCCACTGAAGCCCGCACATCAACCTTATAGAACTTAGAAAAAGTATGAAGAAGACCAAGTTGCAGCCTTACATACTTGTTCAACCGAAGCCTGGTGCTGAAAAGCCCAGGACGCACCAACTGCACGAGTAGAATGAGCAGTAACTCGGAAAGGAGGAGCCTTCCCCTTAGCCGAATAAGCACCAACAATGGCCTGACGAATCCATTTGCTAATGGAGGACTTGGCCGGAGCCAAACCCTTCCTAGGCCCACAGGGCACAACGAAAAAGGCATCAGTCTTACGAAAAGAAGACGTAGCACGTAGATAGTACCTGACACAACGTACCACATCCAAGCAGTGCAAAGCACTCTCCTTGGCATTCTGAGGCTTAGGACACAAAGAAGGAAGAACAATGTCCTGGTTAAGATGAAACGCAGAGACCACTTTAGGGAGAAAATCTGACTTGTAACGAAAAACCACTTTGTCCTGATGATCCTCAAAATAAGGAGCCTGAATAGACAAGGCTGCCAACTCTGAAACACGCTGAACCGAAGTGATGGCAACCAGAAAGGCAACCTTCTGAGTAAGAATGGACAAAGCAATATCCCGCAAAGGCTCAAAAGGAGGAGCCTTAAGAGCAGAAAGAACCAAATTCAAATCCCACACTGGGAGCAAAGGCTTCCTGGGAGGCCGCACATGCGAAACCCCCTGAAAAAAAGTCTTGACCAAGGAATGACTAGCAAAAGCTTTCTGGAAAAAAATAGACAAAGCAGAAACCTGCCCCTTCAAGGTACTCAGCTGAAGACCAGAGTCCAGCCCCGACTGAAGAAACTCCAAAATCCTAGACACAGAAAAGACCCGGCAAGGCAAAGACCTAGCCTCACATCAATCAATATAAGATCTCCAATACCTGTAATAGATGGAAGAAGAAGATCTCTTCCTGGCACTAATAAGAGTCTGAATGACCGCATCCGAAAGACCCTCCTCTTTTAAGATGGAGGTTTCAGCAGCCAAGCCGTCAAAGCCAGCGTTTGTAAACTGGGGTAACAAAGTTGACCCTGAGTGAGAAGATCTGGCCGAAGAGGCAGACCGAACTGATCTACGGCCAGACGAACGATGTCCGCGAACCACACCCGCCTTGGCCACCTTGGAGCCACGAGAATGGCGGGAACTCCCTCCAGAACCAACTTTCGCAGAACCCTGCCTAGCATGGGAATCGGAGGAAACAGATAAAGAAACCCCAGGGCCCTCCAGCTCAGGGTCATGGCATCCACCGCCAGAGCCAAAGGGTCCCGGGACAGGGACACAAAGGACGGAAGCTTGTGATTGTGACGAGAGGCAAACAGAACCACCTCCGGCGTCCCCCACCGGAGACAAAGTAACCGAAACACCTGGGGATGGAGAGACCACTCCCCCCGACGGGACGCACACCGGCTCAGAAAGTCCGCCTCTGTGTTTTCCACACCCGGAATGTAAACTGCCGAGATGCAAGGGACATGAGTCTCCGCCCAGACCAAAATCAGAGACACTTCCCTGTGGGCACCCAGACTGCGAGTCCCTCCTTGGTGATTGATGTAAGCAACCGCCGTCTGATTGTCTGAGCGAACCTGAACCGGCAGACCTTGTAAATGATGCGTCAAGTGAGACAGAACCAACCTGATGGCTCGCAATTCCAGAACATTGATGGGCAAGTGGGCCTCCTGAGGGTCCCACTGCCCCTGAAACCGAAGATCCTTCCAATAACCTCCCCAGCCTGACAAACTGGCATCCGTGGTGACAGTTTCCCAAAGAGGAGTCAGAAACGACCTGCCCTTCAGAAGGTTGTCCGAGACCAACCACCACAGAAGGGACTGCCGAACCCGAGGGGACAACCGGAAGGACCGATCCAACGACCCCGGACACCGGTTCCAAGACACCAAAAGATGAAGTTGAAGAGTCCTCGTATGAAACTGAGCAAAGGGAACTGCCTCGAACGAGGCCACCATCGACCCCACCAGTCTCATCCCCAGACGAATGGACGGATGAGGATGGGAGAGGAGCAGCTGGACCAATTCCTGAATCATCAGAACCTTGGCCTGAGGAAGAAACACTCTGTGCTGGCAGGAGTCCAACGACATCCCCAGAAAAGTCACCACCCTGGCCGGAACCAGCGAGGACTTGGGGTAATTGATCACCCAGCCGAACCTCTCCAACATAGACACCACCGTGCTGGTGTCCCCCTCTGCTTGACTGAAGGAAGGTGCCATGATGAGAAGATCGTCCAGGTAAGGCACAATGCGAATCCCCTGAGCTCTGAGCAGGGCCATCACCCCCGCCAACACCTTGGTGAACACTCTCGGAGCAGAGGTGAGACCGAATGGAAGAGCCACAAACTGAAAATGCCGATCCCCCACCACGAAACGGAGGAACCGCTGATGAGCAGGAAAGATCGGCACGTGCAGGTACGCATCCTTGATGTCTATGGACGTCATGAAGTCCCCCTGCCGAAGCGAACCGATCGCAGACCGCAGGGTTTCCATGCGAAACTTCCGAGGACGAATAAACCTGTTGAGAAACTTCAAATCCAGAATAGGACGGAAGGTCCTTTTTGGGGACCGTGAAGAGATTGGAGTAAAACCCGCGCCCCACCTCTGAAGGAGGAACCGGGCAAATGACAGCTAAATCTAGAAGATTCCTTACTGCCGCCAGGAGCCCCTGCGCGGCCAAAGGATCCAAAGACACCCGAGACCTGAAGAACCTTGGAGGAGGACGGGACTCGAACTCCAACTTGTAACCGGCCGAAACCACCTCCCGGATCCATCTGTCCGGGACCTCCTGGTCCCACACCCGGGAGAAAAGTTGCAACCGTCCCCCCACCCGAACGGGCGAGGGCGCCCCCTCATTGCTGGGTGGGCTTGGCAGCCGGCTTGGGCTTGGCACCCCAGACGCGAGTGGGGCGGCCACGGCCTCTGCCCCTATTCCAACTGGCGCCCCTGGGGGCCGAGGAGCCCGCACCTCTACCGGCACCGACTCCCCGAAAGGACGGATTGAACGAGACCATCCCCCGAAAGGAACGGCGAAATTTCTTGCGCTGAGGTAATTTACCTCCCTTGGCGACAGAATCCAGCCTCTCACCAAAAAGCCTCAAACCCAAAAAGGGCAGAGCCGTGAGCGATCTTTTAGAATTAAAATCGGCCGTCCACTGTCTCAACCACACACAGCGCCGGATAGCCACCAGCAAGGCAGTAGCCCTGCCACACATCAACATGGCATCCTCCTGAGCGGCCAGGATAAAGGACAAGAAAGCATTGCAGCGCTTAAGCCCAAGGGACTCATCACTGGTGGGCTCGAGATCCACCCCCAAGTCCCTGACAATAGACCTGACAGCAAAAGTCAAAAGAGCCGAGGCACAGACAGGCCTTAACACCGAACCCGCACATACAAAACCATGACGGGCAAGCTGATCAACCCTGCGATCCTCGCCGTCCCTGAGCGAAGTCGTGTCAGGGGAATGCACGACCGCCGTGTTGGACAGTCCCAGGACCGGAGTATCTACCTCAGGGGGAACAGACCAACGCTTCAACAATTCCGCCGGAAAGGGATACTTCCTATCCCAGCTAGACGGCACACCAACAAGACGTGTAGGTTGCTCCCATTGCTTGAAAACAATTTCTTCAAAATGCTGTTGGCTGGGAAACTCCAAACGCTGCTTGGACACCCCAAAAAGCTGACCCTTAGGCCTAGGAGCAACAACCGGAGGCTCCAAATCCAAAACCTCAAACATCTGGCTCAGAATGGTAGAGGAATCGAGAGGGAGGCCATCATCCTGATCCCCCTCAGAACCCAGCAACTGCTGAACATCAGAATCTTCTTTCTCAATGAGCTCACCTTCTTCACGGGGACGATCCGACCAATCCAGATCTCCCACCACTTCCTCATCTGAATCCGGCGGGGGCGGAGACAGATGCTTCCGCTTAGCTGAAACCTTCTGAGCGGCTATAGCAGAAAACCGCTTCTCAAGGCTGGACAAGCGGGCACATACATCAGACTGCGAATCCCCGCCCAGGACAACGTCACACGGGGTCCGGAATAAGCGAGGGGGAGAGGGAGATGGCGCGGCCGAAGAAGTGCTAGGCACCGGAGTACTGGACTGCCGTGCAATGTTCTGCTGTGCACAAGGGATACACAAAATGACATCATCTCCCTGGAGCGGAGTCCCACAACCCCCGCACACCTTGGATTGTCCCGAAGAACCATTCCCGGTATCTGTGGCAGCCTCCATGTGGTGAAATTTATGGTATTCGCAGAACCCAGGGATTTATGCGGTATGCGACCCGGGATGCCCCTTAATAACCTAACACTTGTCTAAGGATAGTCACAAGATCCTGACCCAGGGGAATAGCATAAGACCCTTATAAAAATATATAAAGATATAAATATAAATATATATATATTGCAATGAAAAAACACCCCCCACAAGCCAGGTATATATGACCGGGAGAGCCCTGCCAGACGAGATCCCAGGATCTGAAAGACACAAGGGGAGAGGGACAGGCGTCAATCCAGCACCATATCCAAAATCCACATAACATACAAAAAACCCCCCTTACACCCCCCCCCTCATTAACCAGAGACAAAGGAAATGGTTAATATCAACCAGCACCATAAGGAAGCGCCGGAGCGAGGAGGAAGGAGGAGGAGGAGGAGAGGACGCAATCCGAGGGGCCATCGCAAGAAACTAAAAACGCCTGAGAGGGAGAGAGAAAACCGCGCAGCCAGGCACCGCAGAAGATGGCGGCCCGCACACAGCGCTGTGAGGGAGGAAGAGACAAGCTCCGGGAGCGCGGGAGTCGAGCAGGCCCCGCCCCTCCGGGACATCCAATCCGTGCGCGGCCCACACGCGCGCGACCCCGCCCCCTGGCAGCGTCAGCGTCTGCCGGCGGGAATCGCGCTCAGACCTCAAGGACGGGACCGGCGGAGCAACCCGCCGGTTCCCAGTGCGCAACACAGACCCACACACTGATAACCAGTTCCCCCCCCCCCAGAGCAGACCGGACAAGCAGGCTGCAAGCGCCGGGCACGGCGCTCAGCCACAGGCGGGACCGCGGCGCAGCGCGCCGCGAGGCCCTGCCCCCCAGGTTCCTGAGGGGAGAGAACAGACACAAGACAGGGGGGACAGAGGCAGGCAAAACTTACAGTAAAGTTAGTCAAAGTAAAAATCACGAAAGGCCTCACAATGTAGAGCGCAGCAGCCACACTCACACAGCATGTCACCGGCACAGCATGTCACCGTCCCAAGCGCGCCCCACACCCCGGAAAGTGACATAACAATATCCCAGGGCTAGGCACATCCTGACCGCTAACCTCCTATTAAATGGGGCATCCCACATCCGGATCACCACTCCGGGAATCCCACTATGCCCCGCAATGAAGGGTCGAGCGGAGGAGCTAATCACCTAGGCACCAATGGTGCCGGCTACCTATTTGCCCGGCCTACAGCCGAAGCTGGGAGGCTGCCATTAAATAGTAAACTCTCAAACAAGAGCCGGGCAGAAATAGACCACAGGGGGGGGGGCCGGGGGGATACCCCGGCTACCTGCAAGCAGGGGACTTCTTTCTTCTGTCTTGTCGCCACCTTGCAGAGAACAACACTGGGAGGTTCTTGGGAGGTACCAGGTATGTATAGACCGGGAGGGGCCTGTTGAAGTTTTTGGAGAGTTCTCTGCAATGCTGCCACCTAGCGGTGCGTTAACCCTAGTGTAATTATTAATGTTTGAAGTGGGGTGTGTGACATACTTAGAATAAGGGGAATAATGTTGCACTGCCTATGGGAACGGGAGGGAGATGTCACAAAGCCCATGGGGAATGAAATGGGGAGAATGCCAGACTGCCTATGGGAATGGGAGGGGGGAATGCCACACTGCCTATGGGAATGGGAGGGGGGAATGCCACACTGCCTATGGGAATGGGAGGGGGGAATGCCACGCTGCCTATGGGAATGATGGGAATGAGAGTGGGGAATGCCACACTGCCTATGGGAATGGGGAATGCCACACTGCCTATGGGAATGGGAGGGGGGATGCCACACTGCCTATGGGAATGGGAGGGGGGATGCCACACTGCCTATGGGAATGGGAGGGGGATGCCACACTACCTATGGGAATGGGAGGGGGGATGCCACACTGCCTATGGGGAATAAGGGGGGGAATGTTGCACTGCCTATGGGAACGGGAGGGAGATGTCACAAAGCCCATGGGGAATGAAATGGGGAGAATGCCAGACTGCCTATGGGAATGGGAGGGGGGAATGCCACACTGCCTATGGGAATGGGAGGGGGGAATGCCACGCTGCCTATGGGAATGAGAGTGGGGAATGCCACACTGCCTATGGGAATGGGGAATGCCACACTGCCTATGGGAATGGGAGGGGGGATGCCACACTGCCTATGGGAATGGGAGGGGGGATGCCACACTGCCTATGGGAATGGGAGGGGGATGCCACACTACCTATGGGAATGGGAGGGGGGATGCCACACTGCCTATGGGAATGGGATGCCACACTACCTATGGGGATGCCAAACTTGCCTATGGTGAATGGGGGAGAATGCCACTCTGTCAGTAATGGTGGGATTCTGAACTTTGCCTTTTATTTGGTTCTTGTGGGGGAAGGTGTTTTAGCACATTTGGTTCAGAAAATTTTTCTCTCCAAATCCTACGTGCAACCTATGAGCAGGTGCGTCTTATAGGGTGAAAAATACAGTATATTGTTGAAGCTGTTACACTCTATTGTCCCTCTATTGCTCAATGAGGGAGCGTGGCTTATAAAGGGTCCCTCTTTCCAACCGTGAAAAGTTGGTAGTTATGGGATTGAAGGGAAGTTGAATTCACAGCAGTTGTGTGGGGTTTACATCATTGAGCGGGATGCCTCAGGCAGGAGGAACAACACCCGAGATAGCAAAACCCCCAGTAAATAGCAACTCAATGCTAACATACTGGACACTGTGCAGGAGCAGAGAAAACCTGCTTGTAGAGACGCTACAGGAGAAGAGCTACAGCACACACAAGCTGCGTCACCCGCATTTAAACAACCGCGCCACTCACTGCAGCCTGCGCTGTACTTACTGAGCGCCGAGAAAAGGGCGGGGCCTCCCTGTGGCCAATAGGAGCGCCGATCTACGTCACTCACTGAGCCGCATCCCGGAAGAGGAGGAGGAGGCGGGGCGCAGTATGGAGGTATATGGCGTCCTTACACACAGAGAGGATGCTGTTTGTTCCGGGACATTGGCGTTGACCGGCCTGAGCTTCTCTCTGTCGGAATGGGAGGGTGTAATGTCTTCTTTAGGGATCCTGGTGCTCACACATCGGATATATTGCCCATCTTATTGAATGAATTAATTTAGTAAAGTTTATGGAAATAATTGATCAGCATTGCATAGTTCCAATTTCCTAAACCTGGCATGTTACTCCTTTCAAGTGGACCAAAACACTAGTAACCAAGCTCTAGAGTCTAAAACACTTCCAGGCAGGGCTACAGCTTGCCCTTGGGGGCATCCTTGTATACTCGCCTAAGGAAATGATTCCATGGATGAATATCTGAATGGCAGGAAGTTCTGATTGGATGAGAGCCTGTGCATGTGCTGTGGAAGCACGGAACAAGGTAAGCAATTAGGCAATCACGCACAGCGGCTTTGCAAATGGAGATGCCCCATAAAGCAAACCTGCTTTTGGATAGGCAATCGTTTTATGGGCCTATGTGGTTGCCAGACATCCTATGTACAAATAGTTAAAGTGGACCAACACCCCGCTGGATTGGCCTGGGAATCTATAAGATACCCAGGCCAATCCGACCCCTCCCCATGGGGCATCAAAAATCGGGATGCCCTGCTGTGTGAAACCCCCCAGGATGACCGCTAACCTTACCTTACTCCCGGTCCAACGGCGCATGCGTGGGCTGCGGCCGCATTTCGCGCTTCTCTCTAGCAGGGCGCGTGCCCGCGCCGGCCAAGCGAGTTGCAGCCGCCAGCGTGCTTGGAGCCGCTGGGGTTTGGCGCGCATACCACAGCGGCTCCGAGCGTGCTGATTGAACTAGCGGCCGCTCATGCGCCGTAGGAGCGGGGTGAGGTGAGTTTTATCTGGGGGGTTTTCCCCGATCGAGGTGCCCCGGGGAAGTGGACCAAAACCCAGGATAGTCAAAATCCTGGGTGTTGGTCCACTTTAAAGAGGTACAAAACACAGTTCTGATTTGGGTGTGAAATCCCTCAGATCACCCATAAACTTTGGTGAGCCCACGGCACATGCACAGGTTGCTCTGAGCAGCAAGTAAAGGAAAAATGGTGCATACGCCCCTGGCTGCTCCTCCACACTGCAGCCATACACCCCTTTGCTGGAGGTTAGTGGGTATGTGATCTGCACATGCACTTTGGGATTGCCGGCAAGGTGCGTTTGCTAGCAATCTGGGGGATTTCATACATTGGAGCATCCTGATTTACCACTTACCTCAAACCATAGATCCCCTCAGCACATGCACAGGCTTTTCCAGCATCCCTGGTCTGGCGTATCTGAATGGCGGGCATTCGTTTCTAAATTTGGGTGTGGTGCAGAGTTGTCTGGTAGAGTTTGATCCACTTCAAATAGTAATGAAAAGGCACAAATGATTCCCCTCCCCCATAGATTGGGGCAAAATTCCCCCAGTGCAGGCTCAGGACTGGCAGCCCCATACTTGCCCTTCCATGCCCCCCTGAAATTCAGTGACTGCCAGCGACCATTTCGATTCGTTGAGTGGGTGGTGACATCATGATCATGCCTGAACGACCTGGTGAACCTGATTGGTTGCTTGTGGTCACATGGTGTAGCAGACACTGCTCTAATGGAAAGTGGCATGTACAAGGCTGCCCAGTGCCAGGCTTCCAAATCAAAATGCCCCAAAGCTGTTGGGGTGAAAGAAGTAAAGCCTTCTATGACTTTATTTCTTCTTAAAACCAGAACAAAATCCTTGACTACCCCTGTTTTTTTTCTGTGCCACTGGGGCATCCTGAATTTGGATTCCCTACTGTGTGAAACCCCCCAGAATGCCCAGAAAAACTCACCTTCCTGGTCCAATGGCCCATGCACAGGCTCTTGGCCAATCCGAGACATTTGCCATGACTGTAATGTTGGGAAATTACACTGTTTATGTGCAGGGCTTCATCCCCAGCAGTATGTGTTCCTACCCCCAGTCTAGGGACTATAGTGTGCCGGAAGAATCGGGGATGTAGAGAGCCATACAGCAGGACATCTGATTTGGGCCAGCGGCTGGCCCCTCAATTTTTTTTTTATAGTGGAACTTTTTGGTGGGGGGAACAAATAACACTATCTGCTCTCTTTCCCATCATAGATCTGCCTCTAGTGAAGCTTCCCATCACATATGGACATGTCCAGGGCCATATCCCCATTTCTTCTTTGGAGTACACTTCAGAGGTCCATGAGGTCAGAGGATGCAGAACCCACTGTGGTCACAGGTACAGGCCACTCTTCCTGCCAGTCTGGAAGAATTCCCTTTAGATCTTGGCCCAGAGGTGGATGCAGCTGTAGCCCACAGTGTGAAGGAGGCCGCAGCCTGTGTTTATAATGGTGACCTAGTGCGGTGCATGCAGCTGGCAGAGCTGGTGATGGACTACAGTTGGGAGAGACTGAATGGGTGCAACTGGCGGGACGTCTCTAGAGACTGGAGGAGCGCTTATTCCTATGGCTGCCTGTTTAAGGTGGTGGCCTTATGTGGCCGTGCAGAAGAGCAGGGGCCGCCAGAGGAGGCGCTGCGAGTGTGTGATATGGCGCTGCTTCTAGGAGCTGAGATCATCAACAATGTAATCAGCAGAATCGTCACCGCTCTGAGGACAGCGTGCCATTCTGCCAAACCTCAGGATGCACCAGGTATGTTACTGCTACAGGTCACATTTATTAGAGGTGTAAGTCTTGTTTATGGGCTCACACAAAAATCTGAAGCCCAGACTGTAGGTTTCAGTTCCTGCAAAGGAACCATAGGCTGGCATTTTCTTCCTGAGTTTCCCCCTTCGTAGCTGTTGCTGCCATAGCTGGCTATAATAGGTTGGGCTGCTGCCTGATATGCTGGATTTTTACCATTTTAGATCCCGTTTCTTGTGTGCTACAACCATAACAGCTGTTGGTTCAGCCTTTGATGCCCCTGCTGTTCGAACTGTTTTAAAGTAGACCTAAACCCTTCTTGGCACAAGCTAAAGGCTCCTGCATGCAAGCCAAATTAGTGCTTATAGCCATGGAAAATTCTACACATACATGTCTGGCCCAGTTATGATGTCTGGCACAAATGGCTGATGGTGAAGGCCCCCCGGGGCATCCAACATTGGGATGTGTGAAACCCCCAGGTCGCTCCGTACACTTACCTTGCTTCCCGGTCCAGCGGCACAAGCGTGAGCCACAGCCGCATCCCCGCTATCCCTCTAGCAAGGCGCATGCCCGTGCCAGGCATTTGTGAATGGCCAGCACAGGCACACTCCCTGTTAGAGGGAAGCGGGGGATGCGGCCGCCAGTGCACTCTGAGCCTCTGGCCTAAGATGAAGCCTTAGACACCGTGATGTTAGCTCCGAGCACGCCGATTGGACGTGTGGCTGCGCATTTGTCATAGGACCGGGTAACAATCTGGGGGGTTTCACACAGCGGGGGAAAGGACCAAAACCCAGGATAGTCAATATCCTGGGTTTTGGTCCACTTTTACACCACTGCCACCACATTACATGTTTTTTTCCTGCTTTTAGCAGTAGTATTTTTTAACAGTATCTTATTTCTAAATTTTTCACCTGGCAGATCACCCACATGAGAGACAGAAGAGGCTCCGGAATAATCACAACAAGGCAGATGAGCCCGAAATGGGTGAAACACCTGAGGTACCTGTTGGGAAAAATGTTATTCTTTTCCAATTTCATTTTGAAGTGACACTGTATGCTAAATGGCTGTCAGATTAACAGTTAACAGGGTATGAGATGTGGGGTATGAGATGTGATTGGACAGGTCTTTAAATTTGGCTTCGTCCTCCGTGGGGGACAAAAGGTAAGTACCCTTTTTGTTTTTTAATTTGCCTGCTGAATCAGTGGACTAAAACCCACCCTGTAGTCTGAGAGGTGTTTCACACAGCAGGGCATCGACCAAAACCCAGGATAGTCCAAATCCTGGGTTTTAGTCCACTTTAAGGACACAGTCAAGAACATGGTAGCCCACAAGCTAAATGTCAAGCAGCTGCTTCCAAGGATACAAAGATATTATCATGCATTAAAAGAGCCCTGGAATCATGGGATAAGGATGTAATTTTGCCTCTTTACAGGGCACTGGTGCGCCCTTACCTGGAATATGCTGTCCAGTTCTGGGCACCCATTCATAGAAAGGACGCCCTCATTATGGAAAGGGTGCAGAGGAGAGCCTCCAAACTGATCAGGGAAATGTAGGAGCTTAGTTTTGAGAAAAGATTATGGAAATGACATGTATTTAGTCTTTAGAGGAGATGCCTTAGGCTGGTTTCACGCCATCACCATTGTGGAGTGCTAGTGCTTTCGGGCAATCGCCCCACAGTCGCTGGTGTGCAGCATGTGGAGGGCGTTGGCGCTTGCAGTCTCCACTCACATGCAGGGAGATCGCTGGTGCTGGGCCCGGGCCCTCTGGACAAGGACAAATTATATGTGAAAGACCCCGTAGATTATTATGGCCAGCATTTCACAATGGTGGGATGCTCCGTAATTGCGCTGATGTGAAACCAGCCTAAGGGAAGACATTATTCACTTGTATAACTATATACATTGCCAATACACAGCTGTAAGGGGGGAAGCTATTTCAGGTAAAATCATTTCCAAAGACAATGGGGCACCCCCTCTGTCTTGATAAAGAGATTCAATCTCCAGAGGTGGCAATCCTTTACTATGAGAACGATAAAGCTGTGGAATAGCCTCCCACAGAAGCTTGTTACAGCATCACCAGCAGGCTTCAAAAAGGGATTAGATGCTTTTTTAGAAGAAAATAACTTTTACTATTAGCTGTTATCTGTAAATAATGAAACATAGCTCTCCCCAACCCCATCCATTGATTGAACTTGTTGGGCATTTGTCTTTTTTCAACCGTATTAACTATGTGCTATGTGAAGCTTCTCTAAATTGTTTGCAGAGCCAAATCTCTGCTTTTAAAGTTGGACAAAATCCAGGATTTTGACCATCCTGGGTTTTGGTCCTTTCTCCCAGATCGCCAAACCCAACTCACCTCTTCCCGATCCTATGGTGTATGCGCGGCCACTCATCCAATCAGCATGCTTGAAGCTGCTGACGTCCCGTTGTCTAAGCCAGTGGCTCAGAGCGCGCTGGCACCCGCTCCCCTTTAACAGGGAGCCTGCCCGCTCCGCCCATTTACAAATGCCTGCTCGAGGGCACGCCCCCTGCTGGAGGGACAGTGGGAATGCCGCTCGCACATGCGCCATTGGACTGGGAAACAAGGTAAGTTTTTATGGAGCAACCTCGGGGGTTTTACACAGCGGGGCATCCTGATTTTGGATGCCCTGTGGGGAGGGAATCAATCAGCCCTGGAATGTTATAGATTCCTGGGCCGATTGCAGTGGGTTTTGGTTCACTTTAACATAGTTGGCCAGTTTTTTTCAGAATGAGCATCCTTCTTGTTGTTACAGAGCTTTCTGGCCTCATTTTATAGCTAATTTTAACACTTACAGTTCTGTTTTTGAAAATGTTTGAGATCTTTCATGTAGACGTAACATTGCTAATCATTCTTATTGTAGAAAATACGGCGGCCACTGACCCCCGTTTTAAATGTCGGCACCATGATACCAACCCTTCGCCGCCCCTCTTTGGAGCACTTTAGGCGTCATTACCTGACTCCGCAGAGGCCAGTCATCTTAGAGGGAGTTATTGATCACTGGCCATGTATGAAGAAGTGGAGGTAGGTTTGTTCTACTTTATACAGAGTTTCCTTCTCCTATTTAGGACATTTCTAAATTGGGATGGATGGAGGGTGGAGGGGCACAATGGTCTTTAGGATTTAGGCCTGCTAGAAAAAAATTGTACTAAAATGGAAGTCCAGTCATCCATTGTGTGCCATCCATTTGGGCAATAACCACTTAAAAAAAAGAAAAACTCACCGGGGGGCACAAAAGCTGAAGCTGGGACCGTGACAAGTTAGTCACCCAATCTGTGAAGCAGTAGAGCTGCACTGCTCCCTGGATTGGGGGAACTGGTCACTACAGTCCACAGCTGCTTTGCTGACCCTCACCCTCTCCGTACAGCAGGGGAACATCTCAGCAATCAACTTAGTTGTTTTATAAATAGAGCTTTGCAGAGGGGGGATAGAGATGGCTGTGGGTTATAAAATAGTTTGACTAATGTCTCTATACTGTATGTAAAAAAAAAAAAAGTTACTGTAATCTTGTCTTGAGGCCTTGGGGCTGCTCTCCAGTTATAAAGTTGTGTTTCCAGCATGTCTGATTTGTTGATAATATTTTTGCCCTCTAACATTCACATTTATTCTGAAACAGCGTAGAGTACCTACAGCGGGTAGCTGGATGCCGTACTGTGCCGGTGGAGCTGGGATCCAGATACACAGACTCAGAATGGTCACAGAACTTGATGACTGTGAATGAGTTTATTGATAAATATATACTGGATCAGGTAGGTACCTGGATCATTGCTTTAAAGATACAGTCCTGGAAATCATAACATAGCTTAACAAACAACTCCCGACTGTTATTTTGAAGTCCAGTGATGTCATAACCATACTTGAGATCAAGTCATGTGCACCCCGAGGAATTCCTTGGTCACCAATTTGTCCAGTCCCTCCTCCATCACTGCGATTAGTGCACACCCTTCTCTAACACTCGATATTAACGAGGCGGGGGGGGGGGGGGGTTGGTGGTATGCCAAGCGCCATCTCTGCATAATAATTGAATATTAATGTAATTCGTTAATTTATCATCATTATTCCAGAACTGGTCAGCGGAAAGAAGATCATTTTAGGTAGTGGTTAGCTAAGTCCAATATGCACCCGTCACCCAAGAATAAGATGTGGAGCATATATTTAGCTCATGTCAACCATCTCAAATATGAAAGTGAACTAATCAACCATCATGGCCAGCCCTTGAGCAAGATGGCTGGGTGCACAGGAACACTCACTACACAGGGGAGCTAGGGATGTATCAGCCAGCATACCCTGTACAGACACACAGTCCAAAACAATGGCTTTATGCCGTACATAGGGTTTGATTCAGATCCTGGTGAGAAGACTTTTTTTTTTTCTTTTAGGAGCTAAAGTTACCATTCACTTTCATTGTCTGCCAGTTGTAAATTTTCACTTGGCTCTCAATCAGCCAGTAGACAATGAAAGTGAATGGCAGTTTTCTCACCAAGCTCTGAATCTACCCCATAGTGTTGCTAAATTACGAAAGACATTAATATAAATTTATTAGGTTTTATAATGATGTATTGTTATATGCATGCAATAAAGCGCTGATTGGACGAGCGTCTGCGCAGCCCATCAGACCTCACTGATGCCCCTGCATCGGAATAGGGGCAAATCCTTGAAGCCAGGCTCTGCACACCAGAGAGCCTTCGGAGTAGAATATACTGGAATATAGTGGAATACATAGTGCCGGGTGGGATCAACTCCTAATGAATACCACAGATGTAAAATAATAATTTATTATAAAACATATGTATCTAGTCTCCTGCAGCACTGATCCCATACAGTGAGAGGTGCTAAATGTACGCAATTCTCCACCTGGCTTTACAGTAGAGGGATGCATTTTAGACTTTGCTACCAACTAGTTAAATTGGACCTTCACCATGATTTATTGAAAAGCCCAAACCCTTATAAAATGATTCCCCAGAATCTAAAATTAATATGTTTTTAGTGACTTGGATGTTTAAAGGCTCATAACATGCAGTAGATGCAAGTAGAATGATTTTTAATGTGAGCAATCTGTATTTACAGGGTGGGGGAAACATATATATGCTCTTATTCAGGGTGAAGGACCGCTTTAATGTGGCAGTCGCCA
Organism: Gastrophryne carolinensis; assembly: GCA_027917425.1. NCBI lineage: Eukaryota > Metazoa > Chordata > Amphibia > Anura > Microhylidae > Gastrophryne > Gastrophryne carolinensis. Next base: position 111,295,607 of record CM051234.1, read on the forward strand.
GCTATAGACACGTAGGTCTGACATAGTGTTGATAAATTATGAATGACATTAATATTCATTTATTAGGCTTTATGATTTTCTTGTTGCTGGAGCTACTCTGTATTCATAGTAACAAAGCCACTTTATAGCTTGATGTCTTTATTTTGTGTATGTTGGTGCTTGATTTGTGTTATCTGCCTCTTTTCAAAGCCAGCACGGATGGGATATCTCGCCCAGCATCAGTTGTTTGATCAGGTAATGTTGGATTACTGCACTGAGGCTTCTGATGTGGCCAATTTATTCTGAATAAAATTACTGTATTTTTGCATAGTAAAGAATTGCCTCATAATACTAATACGTATATAGTTACATAGTTAATACAGTTGAAATAAGACATATGTCCATCAAGTTCAACCAAGGGTGTTATTTTATTTTTATTTTATTATTTTATTTTTTTACTGATAACAGCTACTATCTTCTAAATAAGCATTTAATCCTTTTTTGAAGCTGTCAGCGATTGATGCTGTAACAAGCTTCTGTGGGAGGCTATTCCACAGATTTATAGTTCTTATGGTAAAGAATGATTGTTGCCTCCAGAGACTGAATTTCTTCCCACTCCGAAGGGAGTGCCCCCTTGTCTTTAGAGAGGATTTTACCTGAAATAGTGTGTTAATCATGTCCCCCTCAGTCGTCTCCTCTCAAGACTCAACAGATTTAATTCTCGTAATCTTTCCTAATAACTAAGATCCTTTATTCCTCTAATTAGCTTAGTGGCTCTCCTCTGCACCTTTTCATAGTGAGAGCGTCCTTTCTTTGAATGGGAGCCCAGAACTGGACGGCATATTCTAGTTGAGGGTTCACCAGTGCCTTGTAAAGAGGCAAAATGACATCCCTATCCTGTGATTCCAGGCCTCTTTTAATGCATGATAATATCTTGGTGGCCTTGGAAGCAGCTGCTTGGCATTGCCTGCTGTTATTTATCCTGGGGCCTACCAGTACCCCCAGATCCTTTTCAACAAGTGACTCTCCCAGTTTTACTCCCCCGAGGACATATGTGGTCTTCGGGTTGTTAGACCCCAAGTGCATGACTTTACATTTCTCCACAATGAACTTCATTTGCCAGGTGAATGCCCAGACACTCAAAGTCAATCTGAAGCTTGTGAACATCTTCAATAGACTGCACTGTGCTGCATATGTTTGTGCCATCTGCTTTTAATTCCATCTTCTGTGTCATTTATAAACAAGTTGAATAAAAGATTGGATGTGTCTCTTTTTGCAGATATAGACTTTAAAATCCCCTATGGCACACTTCACCACTCGTATATTAATGCTGGGTTTGTAGTTGGTCACTGATGGGGACCGTCCAGTGAATAACTGGCCAGACAGAGCCTGGTTCCTACTGGCCACATATTCTTAGTATACAGTACATCCTGCTCCAGATATAGTACTTACACTTGGGTTATCCTCCGCCAGATGGCGCTGCACTGCAGAGACATGTAAAGCAGGCTCCTCCCGGCCCCTCAAATACCCGGGGACCTCCCACAAATCCCCAGATTTCTCTGCAGTGCTGACTGCGAAGACATGAAGTATCACTCTCTCGCAGGTGAGCGGGGCTATTAAAGCCTGCGGCGCTGTTGGACTATTCCCACCCGTCGTCCTTGTGATGTGCCTCCCAGCCTGGGCTGCGCTGGTCGGGTGAAGGTAGGCAGCACCATGCGTGCTTATGGAGCCTTGCTCCACCGCAGTCCCCCACCTAAGGGTAGGCGGTTTAGGCTGATGGTGAGCCTCTATGGGATGCCCCTCCCGCATTATTGCCCATGCCCCGTGTAGCGGTGGGCCCTGTACAAAGGGTCGCCATCCTCCCTCGTTCCCCCCCGTAGCCCGGGGGTAAAGAAAGGGGGGGGGTGTGTAGGTGGTCTCAGTGTATTGGTTTACACGCTAGTGGCCTTTAGTAATGCCATTTGACTTGTATACTCGGTGTCAGACGCGCTGATTCGCAGCCTTATTTGTGTTTCTGCCGCCGCCGTGTGCGCCTCTTTGCTTCATCGATTCCCTACTGGGACATGATTGAAGTGCTCTTGTCACACAAGTGTTGCAGGGTGTCTCACTGGTCATGTGTACACTCGTAGCACGGATGGGTAAATTATCTGACTGTGCTGCGGCGGCGGCGCCTCAGACGCCGCGGCGTCATCATTGGCAAAATCATCTATTCTGAGTGTGTCATACACCTCGCTCCTCTTGACAACTCTGTCTACTGGCTTAGAGCTTCACGTTCTTCAGGGGGGCGGGGACCTGGCTTGGCGCGCTCCGCGTCATGGGCCGCTCTGGCCCGCCCTTCGAGGTTCGCTTGGTGCCATTTTCATGGTAGTCGCGCGCGTGGTATTGGTCCCTTTCCTTCCGCGGTCTGTAAGTGCCCTCACGGGCGATTTTTCATGCTCCTTGCTTACTGTGCATGGTTCTGACACCCTTTATTCCCCTTATGTCTTTCAGACGGTTTAATCCAGTGGCTTCTCCCGGCCCTGCGTAATTGCCTTCGGGACAAGCCCAGCTGTGTGTAGCTTGCGGGGTCTCGCCTATCAGTGGTGACAATGCACGGGTCTGCGTCCCTTGTGCACAGCAGGCGCTAATGGTACTTCCCGCCCCTCCGGTGGCTGGGCCTGCACCTCGCCTCACTTCACCTACCCCCCCCAAGCCTGAGTCTAACCCCCAATACCAGCGGGGATTCTCATCCTGATGTGGCTACTAGACTGGCCAGTGTTGAAAAATTGCTTGCTAATACCTTAGCGCGTAAGGCCATCGCAAAAAGGCAGCACTTAGCTCCTGATACCGCTCTTTTCCCTACGGAGTCTGATGAGTTCCTGCATCTATATGGCCATACCCCCTCGGACGAAGGGGAGCTCTTCTCCGACTCAGAGTCATCTGACGAGAAGTCAAGGGGTCATGATGATTCTGGTTCTGATCACTGGACCCCGGATGATACTGACAAACTGCTGGTTCAGATATTTTGTCCATCTCTCCCCCTGTTGCAGCTCCCAGGCAAAGGGGTGAGCTATTTCATACTGCTAAGGCTCGATTGGAATTTCCTGAGCAAACCCATTTCAACAGCCTCGTGCTTAAGGAGTGGGAACATCCTAGTAGACTTCCCAGGATTCCTAAGAGTTTGGACAGGAAGTATCCTTTTCCTGCTGATATGGTCAAGTGCTGGTCATCGCCCCCCGAGGTCGATGCTCCTATTCTAGGGCTGTCTAACACCTCCATTATGCACTCCCCTGACACTACTACGCTGCGGGATTCTGAGGACCGGCGCATTCCATGCATGCCATGCCTTTGCATTTGTGGGTGCGGCGCTGCGCACGGTTTGTGCTTTGGCCATTACTGCGGTAGCGCTCAGGACCATGGTCAGGAATGCACTAGATGGTCCAGACGATTTGCCACCTGATACTATTAATGCACTGTCTACCTATGATGTTTTTGTTAACTTTATCCTGTCTGCATCGGATGATGCTATTAGGATGTGTGCCAGGTCTTCCGCCTTGGCTGTAGCTATACGCCGCACGGTATGGCTGCGCCAGTGGGCTGCTGACAATGCTGCTAAGAAAGCCCTTACTGACCTTCCATTTAAGGGGCTACGCCTGTTTGGGGACCGCCTAGACCTCTTTGCTAAAGGAGGTAAGTTACCCCAGCACAGGCGGCAGCCTCGGCCCTTTCGGAGCCAGGGCCCCCCTTCAGTCCCCTACCGGGGCGCTGTCCTTCGCAGGGGCTCGCGCAGATTCCTGGCATAGGAGCAGAGGACGACGTCCGGGCTCCTCCTGGGGGCCCAAACTCAAAGCCCCTCCCAAGACCCCTCAGGCATGATGGGGCGCCCCCGCCCGCCAGGGGGACGGCTACAGCACTTCGCGCACGTCTGGAGGCGCCAAGTCTCAGATCGGTGGATTCAGGAGGTAGTGTGTTCTGGTTACAAGATAGTTTGCTGTGCGGCCCCCCACAAGATTCATCAGGTCCCGGATTCCCCAGTATCCTGGATCAGCTCAGGTCTTGCTACAGGCCGTGCAAGGTCTTCTGGATCTGGGGGTCATTTGCAGGGTCCCCTTAAGAGAATTGGGCAAGGGGTTCTATTCCAACCTTTTCACAGTGCCCAAAAAAGATGGGTCAGACAGGCTCATTCTGGATTTAAAAATCCTCAACAGATTTGTCAAGAACAGACGCTTTTGCATGGAAACTCTGCGCTCGGCCATTGGCTCTCTGCACCCAGGGGATTTTATGACGTCTGTGGACATCAAAGATGCTTACCTTCACATCCCTGTGTTCCTGGGACCTCAAAGGTTTCTCAGATTCGCGTTGAAAGATCAACTTTACCAGTTTGTGGCCCTACCATTTGGCCTCACTTCAGCCCCCAGAGTCTTCACCAAGGTGCTGGCTTGAGTGATGTCTCTGATAAGGTCAGGGGGCATACGCGTGCTGCCCTACCTGGACGACATTCTCATCTTTTCACGGTCCCTGCAGCAGGCAGAACTGGACACTCAGCTGGTGGTGTCCACCTTGGAGTCCTTCGGCTGGGTGATCAGTCCTCTCTGTCCCCTGCGTCGGTGACCCCATTCCTGGGGATGATTCTGGATACGGGTCAGTCACGGATATTCCTTCCTCAACAAAAGGTGGAAGCTCTGACTGCGCAGGTGAGGTTCCTGCTCTCGTGCCCCCAGCCCTCCCTCAGGCAGGGAATGCAGCTGGTAGGTCTGATGGTTGCGAGCTTCGAGGCAGTGCCCTTTGCTCAGTTCCATCTTAGGCCTCTGCAGCTTCACCTTCTGTCAGTTTGGGACAAGGACCCCGCGTCTTTGGACGGGGTTTGTGTGCTTCCCCCCCTCGGTCCGAGGGTCCCTCTCGTGGTGGCTGGACCACAGGAACCTGCTACAGGGCAGGTCCTTTCTGGCCCCCTCCTGGGAGACGGTCACCACGGATGCCAGTCTGTCAGGTTGGGGGATTCTGGAAGTCCCCGAGGTTCCAGGGGAGGTGGGGCCCTCAGGAGGCCCACCTGCCCATCAACATTCTGGAACTACGGGCGATCAGGTTGGTGCTGGAGCAGTTGACCAATCACCTGAAGGGTCTGGCTGTGCAGGTGCGCTCAGACAACAGGACGGCGGTTGCCTACATCAACCATCAGGGAGGGACTCGGAGCAGAGGTGCCCTCCAGGAGGTGTCGCGGATTATGACATGGGCGGAGGCAAATGTTCAATGCATTTCGGCCGTGTATATCCCCGTGGTAGAGAATCTACTGGCAGACTCTCTGAGCAGGGGGACTCCCCGTCAGGGGGAGTGGTCCCTCTGCAACAGGGTATTCCAGTCCCTGTGTCACCGTTGGGGTCTACCGGATGTGGATTTGTTCGCATCCCGTCACAATCACAAGCTCCGGGTCTTTGTCTCCCTGTCTCAGGATCCTCTGGCCTTGGCCACGGATGCTCTGTCAATGTCATGGAAGGAATTTCGGCTCCTGTATGTCTTTCCTCCGTTTCCCCTGTTGGGCAGGGTTCTGCGCAAGATTGCTCTGGAAAGGGTGCCAGTGATTCTGGTGGCCCCAAGGTGGCCAAGAAGAGTGTGGTTCGCAGATGTGGTACAAATGGCAGTAGACCAGTACGTCCTGCCAGAAGCGCCAGATCTGCTCACTCAGGGCTCCTTACGCCATCCCAATTTACAAACTCAGGCTTTGACGTCCTGGCTGCTGAAACCTCCATCTTGATGGAGAAAGGCTTGTCTGCCTCGGTGGTTGATACCATGGTGCAGGCTAGGAAGAAAACTTCTTCTGCCATCTATTATAGGGTAAGGCGTACCTACATTGATTGGTGTGAGTCTAGGTCTCTTCCGTGTAGGGAGTTCTTAGTCTCCAGGGTTCTGGAGTTTTTACAGCATGGATTGGAGTTGGGTCTAAAACTCAGTACTCTGAAGGGTCAGGTTTCTGCCCTGCCTGTCTTCTTTCAGAAGTCTTTTGCTCAGCATCCCTTGGTTAAGACCTTCTTTCAGGGGGTCACTCATGTGCGTCCCCCACGTAAGCTATGGTCCCTGTTTGGGATTTGAACTTGGTCTTGTCTGCCTTGCAGGGTGCTCCCTTTGAGCCTATTCAGGATGCTGCTCTGGTTGTGCTTACCCTCAAGGTTGTCTTTCTGGTGGCCATTACTTCGGTCAGGCGTGTGTCTGAGTTGGCGGCTCTGTCTGTTCAGCCCCCATATTATGAGAGACACCAGGACAAGGTGGTGTTCCGCTTTAAGCCAGACTTTCTGCCTAAGGTGGTGTCTGCTTTTCATTTGAATCAAGATATTATTCTTCCTTCTCTGTGTCCTAATCCTAGCAACGCTAAGGAAAGGGTTCTGCATTCCTTGGATGTGGTCAGGTGTCTGAAGTATTACCTGGTAGTCACTGCGGCTTTCAGGAAGACTGATGCTCTTTTTGTGGTCCCTTCTGGTCCTAGGAAGGGTTTGGCTCCTGCCAAGTCTACTATTAGCAAATGGATTAGTCAGGCTGTGATTCATGCCTATTCTGCTAAGGGGAAGAATCCTCCCTTCCGCCTTACTGCTCATTCCACTCGTGCTATTGGTGCCTCTTGGGCCTCCCAGCACCAGGCTTCTGTTGAACAAGTTTGCAAGGCCGCTACTTGGTCTTCTGTTCATACCTTTTCAAAGTTTTACAAGGTTGATGTTAGGGCCTTAGCTGATGCTGTTTTTGGCCGCAAGGTTTTGCAGGCAGCAGTGGTCTAGACTGTCTGCTGTCACCTTTTTTGTTGGGGATCCCACCCTACTTACGGACACTGCTATTGGATGTCCCAAGTGTAAGTACTATATCTGGAGCAGGACGTACTGTATACTAAGAATAATACAATTCTGTGAAATACTCATCTGTAGAATTGATATTATTTGTATACAGTACGTCCTGCTCCAACCCACCCTGTTTTTTGCATTATTCTGGATCCCCTGTATGGTGATTGTTATCTTTGTTATAGTTACCAGTTGTTTTGGGTGGTTAAATTCTCCCGGCTTCTTGTTCACTGCTTTTCAATGCTGGGGATTTGTGGGAGGTCCCCGGGTATTTGAGGGGCCGGGAGGAGCCTGTTTTACATGTCTCTGCAGTGCAGCGCCATCTGGCGGAGGATAACCCAAGTGTAAGTACTATATCTGGAGCAGGACATACTGTATACAAATAATATCAATTCTACAGGTGAGTATTTCACAAAATTGTATTTTTGGACAGTCATGTTGCTGTCACAGCCAGCTACAGGGCCACCTATAAAAATAGACAACCTCCATAACCGTCTCCCAAAAAAACCAAACAAAGGCTGTTCAGTGGCTGGCTGCAATATGTGCTGCCTGGAAGAACAGGTATAGGTGAACCTATACAGGGCTTCCCTTTGGGCTTCTGGTGCTCCATACAGGATTACTGTCTGTACTGCCCTGATAGCAGCCCTGTCCACTTTATCAAGTGTACTACAAGCCACTAAAGGTGAAAGGTTTGCATGGGCCTGCTTTATAGGCCAAATCTCATCAAGACTTAAGTTTTAAATTATGTGGTGGGAAAGGTTATATCCTATAACCAGGGCTACTTGATCCCCTACTGAATCTGGATGCCCCACTGTGTGAATCCCCCAAAGTCTCTTGGTACACTCGCCTTCTCCCCTGATCCAATGGCACATGTGCATGCACACAGCAGCCACTGTCTGATACACCTTTAGCTGGGCGTGGCCTGCGCAAGGCATTTTTGAAAGGGGCACGCTTCCTGTTAGAGGGTAGCGGTGAGGCAGCCACCGACTGGAGCTGAGTTTTAGATGAGCCTGGATGAGTTACCGTGAGCAGCTCCGAACGTGCTTATTGGGCCTCCTACCCAAAAAGCATGTTTGGAGCTGCTCACAGTAACTCATCCAGGCTCATCTAAAACTCAGCTGCCTCAACTCTACCCTCTAACAGGAAGTGCACATCAGCCATAGGCCCAGGGAGAGGTTAGTTCGATTGGGCGACCTGGGTGGGGGTGGGGGGGGGGTTTACATGGCTCACTATTAACTGGGAAGTGTGCTGTCTGGGATGAATGTGGATGCTGTTAAGTCCCCCATTTTCTTACAAGGAAAACATAACCCTGGTAAAAAGGCTTGATAAGAAAAATGGGCGTTCCACAGTCTGTGATGGAAAAAAAAAAGGGGGGAGCAGAAATCCTATTTCTGCATATAAACATGCTTTATGTTTGTATGATTGGAAGGTGCGGGAACTGAAGGAGGACATTGGTATTCCGGATTATTGCTGCCTTGGTGAAGGAGATGAGGATGACATCACAGTTAACGCTTGGTTTGGTCCTGCTGGAACCGTGTCACCGCTTCATCAGGACCCTCAACAGAATTTCTTGGCACAGGTTGGTTCTCGGTGCTTGCTTAGATCTGCTGTATACAGTGGATATAAAGTCTGCACACCTGGTAGGTCTTTGTCATATAGATGCAGAAGAATCATTTCAGAACATTTTCCTCCTTCAACGTGATGCATAATATAACTGATATTGTGGCTGCACAAACACTTCTTGTAATTGGTTGTTGTTGTATTCCGAATCTCATCTGGGCCAAAATGAAAAATAACTAAGTAACCTACAGTAACTTTTATTTCTGAAGAATTAAAATATTAAAATCATCTCATGGATGCAGTAGTGAGAGGGTAAAACCCCAGAGGCAGTGACGCATTTTTGGCAGGTGACCTTACTCTCAGCTGTGTAAGTGTTTTAATTTAGGACTTAAACACATCACAGCCCCATATATATTCAGTTTTGTGTTCATCCAGGCCAAACTGGGGCCTGCTGAGGGTATATGTAAACGTGAAGGCTAAGTGCATTAATATAATTGTCTTAAAGTGGACCTAAACCATCTCTATAGTCTAAAAGATATATACAGCCCAAGCACAGCAAACAAAGTGCATGCAAAATGGGGCCATCTACCATAAAATGCAAACAAAAGACAAGGTCCCAAAAGTCACAGATAGTGCCACTCAAGATAAAAATCCAGTCGAAATTTGAGACATAAAAAACAACAAACCATCATGAAGACTACTAAAAACAAGGCTGGAATCGCCCCTCTATAAAATGTATACATCTCCATGATCTGATTAACCCATTATACCAATAAATACGATAAGTGTAATGTTTACTGTGAATATAAAGTAATCTAAAGCTTTTTATACAAATATTCATTTCAAAGGGCTATTCCAGCCCTCCCCTAGTGCTGAAGCTGGGTGGGGAGGGGTTACATAAAGAAAAAACACTTCCCCAGAATTTGGTGGTGAAGGTTGGGTGCTGCTCCATCTTGTTATATAGTCCAGGACAGCCGCCGCATGTGTGAGTTCCCTGCAGTCTACGCACTCCTGCCCGTCCATTCACTTTGGCAACATCCTATGGTTGGGAGCACACCAGACGGCCACCCTAGACTACAAACAGATGACTGCCACATTGCCCGACCTTCGCTGCTGTATTCTGGGGCAAGGTAAGCGGTTTTTCGTTATGTAACCAGCCCCCGTCCTGCTTCAGCACTGGGGGGTTTTAAAAAGACAGGATTCCTGGGCTGGAGTAGCCCTTTAAATATTACAATTACCCCATTTGTTTGTATAATGTGTTAGTCCGATCATGGGGATGTATAGATATTTCTAGCAAGAAAGGGAAATTCAGCCTTTTTTTTCTCTATATCCAGTCCAGGTCGTCCCTGTGATGACATGTGGGTATTCCGCCCCCAGGGGGCGCTCGACTGCAAGTGTCTCACTATGATTTCCCAGTGTTCATCTTGCAGTCTGGCTGCTGAAGATCGTTTAATACTCTCTCCCGGATATTGCAGCTGAGCGGGGCCTCCTAGCCCGTCGGCCGCTGCGGACCCTATTCCCACTGATCCGTGGACCCACTATTGCCTCCCAGCCACGGCTGTCAGGACTGTGATGGTAGGGAGAACGCCGGGGTCAGGCGTCTTGGCAGAGCTAGGCTCTGGGCCGCAGACCCTGTCTAAAGGGTAGCCGGACTTAGGCTGATGGTGAGCCTATGGGGGGGGGAGGAACCAATTACTGCCCTCTGTTTATTCCCTCTGCCCCACAAGCTTTACTGTGTGTGATTATGTCACTGTACTTTGATTCACTTGCGCATGTCATATGTACTTCCCTCACTCCCTCGAGTGCTCCCCTCCATCTTGGGCTTTTACGCTGTGAGGGAGGGGAGGGCGCTGCTCGGCGGTCTCTCCTGGGACCGTAGGCTTCCTGTCTTCGGCGCGGGTGCGCGTGCTGCGCATTGTGCTGGGGCCGCCCTGTGGCAAGTCTTGTGTGGCTTTTTGGAGGACGTCCTCCATCTTGGCGTTGGCACAAGCAGGGCTATGAGGAGGCAGGAAGGGGGTGCATTATTGGGGCATTATTTGTGTGAGGATCTTTGGGGCACAATCTTCGTGCCTCGTCTTTTGTTTGCAACTTTAGGTTCATCAAAATCACTCCGATAGAGGGCATCCTCCCAATTTGGGATGCCAGACAGTGTAAGAAAAATCGCTCCAGCAATGTGCTATGCATTGCTGCGTCACCCCGGTTCTGCATGCTTTCTCTTACCTAGCAGAGCTGATGGTCCTTTGGTGGTGGCGCACAGAGCAGAGGGAGCAGGGATGTTGTGCAATGCAGGGCTCTCTGCTGATTTTTCTTTTATTTTTATATCTTTTTATGTCTGCAGATTGTGGGAAGAAAGTTCTTTCGTTTGTACTCAGTGAGCGAGACGGCATGCCTTTACCCATTTGACAGCTCACTTCTTCACAACACCAGTCAGGTGAGTGATGTCTCTCTACTATACTTGTCATAGTGAGAATTCTGAATGGAAGCATAGACAGTCTCAGAGTGTTGTTAGTGCCTGCCTGCGCCAGGCATTCAGATAGGCCTGGCATGGGAACACGCAGCAGCCAGAGGGATGCTACCATGGGCTGTATATGCACCATGGAATAGCTGTAAAGATACGGGATGCCACACAAAATGGGAGAACATCGGTCCGATAGTAGAACATCCAGATAGTCCGATAGTAGTTAACATCCAGAATGCTGTAGCCCCCCCCCCCCCCCCAGAACGATCGTATTCCTCACCTTCATTACAAGCCAGCGCCAGGAAAGAAGTCATGCGATTTGGTCATGTGGGCCATGGCATCCCCGGCACCGGCCACTGAAATGGCCTGCCCGCCCATGACTGCCCACCGGCCAATCGCAGGACTCCTTTCCCAGCGCTGGCTCGTAGTGAAGGGGGGAGTTATGTGCAGGGGGGGTGCATTCTGGGTGCCCCCTGAATTTATTTTGATTAGCTGACTGTGGGCCCAACACCCGTTAAAGAAAAAAGGTGTTGGTCTGGTTTAGGGGGATAACAGGAGGTTCTTGTTTCACTGTAAAAAGGATCTCTAGCATTTTAAACTCATGATCTAAAGCAGGGGTTCCCAAAACTTGCCGCAGGTACCACTTTCCATTTGCTAAATATCTGGGTGGTACATATGGGTTGTCGGCACCTAAAAAACACAAATAGGTTGTATGATATACTCAAAAATACATATATATGTGCTACTTATAAAGCAAATCATTGTTGGATAATAAGGTTGTGATACAGAGCAGTCTGCAACCTGGCAGAGGACCACCTGTTAGGATCTCAAGCACCTCTGGTTAGGAACCCCTCTTCCAGAGTATCACTAAGTAATCTAGAGCAGTTTTCTCAACCTTTTTAGGCCAAGTACCCCCTAGTGTTAAGCATTTGAACAAAGTACCCCCAAAGAGAAGATAAGTTACTAATGTTACATAAAATAAGTGGGCCTTGTAGCAATTTTTGAAGCAAGGCTGAGGAACTGTAATGGTGTTATTAATTAAGACTATTATTGAGTATACTAGCACATGCCCGAGTAATGTAAAGCATTACTGAAGAACCACTCCTATTAACTGAATCATCTAGAAAACCGCTAATGTGAAGTATTTTTGTGTAATCTTTCATATCGCTAAGTAATCTAGATCAGGGGCTCACAACCTTTTTAAATCAGGTGCCACCTTTACACAGTCATTTAATGAATCACAAAGAATAGGAAGTGTTTTTTTTATTTATGGTGCAAATTAAGTATGGCTCTAGTATGGATGGCAGCAGATCAGATTGGGGTACAGGTCAGTCTGCAGCCTTGTCAAGTACCACCTGAACAGGTCTCAAAGTATCACCAGTGCTACTAGTACCACCTGTTGGGAACCCCACCCACTTCCCATGTATAATTTGTGGACCCCTGATGTGTGACTCATGGACTGTCTGCTAGAACACTTGTGGAGGTCTGGTAAGGTACATGTAATACAGGGCAAGGGAGGAGTGGTTACAAAAAGCTTGGACTTTCTATTTAGGTGAGTGGCCAATCACCTGATTCCCTGAGCAGTCTTTCACAGATGGTTGCGCCCAGAACCTATATGTCAGGGGAATGGTGCTGGATCCCGAGCAAGGTAAGGGGTGTTTTTTTTGTGAACCCCATGGTTGGGTTACAAAGAGTTTGGACTTTATACCACTTATTGTGGGCTGGGGTTTTGCTTATGTCAAGTATTTTCCAGGTGTACAGCACGGCTTGCTTCATTTCAATTCTTTACATCGACTGCAGGAAGGCTTGTGGCCCCTCCCGGCCCATAAAAGGGCCAGAATTACCCAGAAGACCCCAGTCTTCTCCTGCAGTCTGACTGCGAAGATGGTCTCTTTCTCTCTCTCCATGGACTTCGCAGATAAGCGGGGCATTACTAGCCCGTCGGCCGCTGCAAGCCCTATTCCCACCTGCTTCCGGGACCCTTCTTGCCTCCCAGCCATGGCTGCGGATCAGGTGCAGGTAGGGGAACGCCGAGGGTCAGGCATTCGGCAGAGCTGCGCTCTGGGACGCAGACTCTTTCCTCAGAGTAAGCAGCCATAGGCTATGGTGAGCCTATAGGCGGGGGGAAGGGAGGAACCACCCTTTATTCTAAGTATGTCACACACCCCGCTTCAAGACATTCATTACACTTGGGTATACTGACCTGTAGATGGCGATCTTGCAGAGATAACAAAAAAAGGTCAGACCCTCCCGGCCCATAAATACCTGGGACCTCCCACTCATTACCCAGTTTTCCATCTCTGCAGACGCGAGCAAGTCAGAAGATGATGTCTCCTCCTTGCAGGTAGCCAGGATGACTCCCGGCCACTTTTATTCTTCTATTTCTGCCCGGATCCCCTTGTTTAATATTCCCTGCCTCCCAGCCTAGGCTGCTGGTCCGGGCAAAGGTAGTTGGCACCCCTGGTGCTTAGGAGTCGTGAGACCCCATAACAAGGGGTAGGCGGCTATCCGGTTCTCCCGCGCCAGCCCATGAGGGCTTCTTCTCCTCCGATGGGGGCGGGGCCGGGCGCTCGCGCGCGCCTACGACCCGCCCCCGTGCTGAGAGCGCGGCTTTTCACGTCCCGACTTCTGGCCGGGAGAGACGGGGGAGGGGCAGGGACGGGCGCGACGTACCGCACCGACCCGCCCTCCTCCTACTGCACACTGCGCGCGTTTCCTTCGGTACCGAAGGTCGGGTGAGGGGCCTGATGGCCATCACTGTCATTTGTTATTGGCTTCCTTACAGTTGCATGGTACTGAGTGTGTGCTTGTGTTCTAGGTGGACCATTGATCATATTGAAGGGGGGTTCTCCCGGTCCAGGTCCCTGGTTAAAATTTAGCTGGCCTAAAATCCTCCCACTCGGGACTTAAAGGGGCATCCCGGGTGGCATAATTGCGTAATTCCCAAACAATATAAAGAGCATTGTACACATTTAATTGTATATACCATATATAGTACTAAAAAATCACCATATGGAGGCTTCCCCGGATACTGGGCTTGTGCCCCCCTCGGCGCAATCCAGGCTGTGTTTGGGGTGTGGGGTATCCCTTTTGGGGGATGATGTATTTCTATGTGTACCCTGTGCGCAGCGGACTATTACGCGGCAGACCGGATCTCAGGCGTCTGGTTCTGCTCCGCCGGTCTCCTCCCCGTCTCCCCCTCGCCTGACACGTGCGTGTGATGTGGTCATTAGCGGGGAGTCGCAATCTGAGGTGTGTGCCAGATTGGCCAATCTTGAAAAATTGTTTTCCAGTGCCACGGCAAAGAGGACACATTTGTATTCGGCTGCGCAGGCCTTTGATAGGGAGGACTTTGACTCCCTGGATTGGTCTGATTGCTCCCCGCGTGAGGAAGGGGAGTTGTATGAGGGGTCTGATGACTCCGACGATCAGCAGTTTGTGGGCGCTGATGCCGAGCAGGGCCAGGGGGATTCCTCGGATACTTCCAGGGTCCTGGCTCAGGTGTTCGAGGTCCTGGCTATTTCTCCCCCCGAGGCGGCTCCTCCGCTGAAGGGGGAGTTCTTTGAAGAGATGAAGCCCCGCTTGGAATTTCCTTATCAAAAGCATTTCGATGGTATCATTCGCAAGGAATGGGAGAGGCCGACGCGGCTTCCGGGTGTCCCACCGGGTTGGGACAAGAAATATCCCTTTCCGGCGGACGCAGTGAAGCACTGGTCGTCTCCCCCCGAGGTGGACGCTCCTGTTTTGGGGTTGTCCAGCTCCTCAGTCCTCCATTCTCCGGAGTGCACTACCCTCAAGGATGGTGAGGATAAACGCATTGACCAGATGGCTTGTCATGGTTTTGCCAGTGTTGGATCGGCCTTGCGGCCGGTTTGTGCTTCTGCGCTTGTACTGGTTGCTGCCAGGTCGGTCGTTAGAGGATTGTTGACCTCGTCCGGGCTTGACCCGGCTAGTGGGGAGTTTGCCGACCTTAAGCTCTGTGAGTTATTCTTATCCTTTGTACTGTCTGCCCTGGACAACACTTTGGTGATGTGTAGCAGAGCTGTGGCTTTGCTTGTGGCTATCCGCCGGTCGGTTTTGTTACGCCAGTGGGCGGCTGATTTTGTGTCCAAAAAATCGCTCACGGCCCTTCCCTTTGTGGGGTTGCGGCTCTTTGGAGAAAAATTGGATTCGGTGGCAAAGGGAGGTAAGTTACCTCAGCGTAAGAAGCAGCGTCGCCCCTTTCGGGGGGGAGTCTTCCTTCTCTGTCCTTTCGGCAGGGGTTCGGCTTTCCCCTCGTCCAGAAGTGATTCCTGGACCAGGGGCAGGGGTCGGGCCCGTCCAGGACACAGTTGGGGCTCCAAGCCTAGAGTCGCTGCCAAGCTGGCTCAGCAATGAGGGGGTGCCCTTACCCTTGCGGGTGGGGGGACAGCTGCTACTCTTCTCCCAGGTTTGGGTTCAAGAGGTCTTGGACAGGTGGATTCAGGAAGTGGTGTCTTCCGGTTACAAGCTGGAGTTTGAGTTCCGGCCCCCTCCCAGATTCTTCAGTTCTCGGGTGCCGTCAGATCCTCTGGCCGCCCAGGGGCTTCGGGTGGCAGTAGCAAGTCTCTTGGACATGGCTGTCATCTGCCCGGTGCCCCACTCAGACCGGGGCCTGGGCTTCTATTCCAATTTGTTCACGGTGCCCAAGAAGAACGGATCCCTTTGTCCCATTCTGGATCTGAAGTTGCTCAACAGGTTTGTTCGTCCCCGGAAGTTCCGTATGGAAACTGCGCTCAGCCATCCACTCACTTCGTCAGGGGGACTTCATGATGTCCATAGACATCAAAGATGCTTACCTGCATATTCCAATATTTCCGGCACACCAGAGATTCCTCAGGTTTGTCGTGGACAATCGACATTTTCAGTTTCTGGCTCTTCCGTTTGACCTTACCTCGGCTCCAAGGGTTTTTACCAAGGTGTTGGCAGGAGTGATGGCCATCCTCAGAGCCAGGGGTATCATGGCGTCTTCCCTCAGTCCTCACTCAGCTGGATACCAGGAATGTGGTGTCCACTCTGGAGAGTTTAGGTTGGGTGATCAACTATCCCAAGTCCTGCCTCACTCCCTCCAGGGTGGTGGAGTTCCTGGGAATGTCGCTGGATACTTCTCAGGCCAGGGTGTTTCTCCCCCGGGCCAAGGTTCTTCTGACTCAGGAATTGACTCAGCGTCTTCTATCCATTCCCCATCCGTCCATCCAGCTAGGGATGCAACTCGTGGGATTGATGGTGGCGTCGTTCGAGGCGGTTCCCTTTGCCCAGTTTCACACAAGGACGCTCCAGCTCCTTCTCTTGGCGGCCTGGGACGGGTCCCCGCTGTCATTGGATCAGTCCTTTCTGATGTCCCCCCCGGGTGCGGCGTTCCCTTCGGTGGTGGCTGGCTCTGGCAGTTGATGCCATGTCTCTGAACTGGAGGGATCTGGGGTTTCTGTACCTGTTCCCTCCGTTTCCCATGGTGGGCAGAGTGGTGCGCAAGCTGGCCCTAGAGGGCGCGTCAGCATTCCAGGTGGCTCCAAGGTGGCCAAAACAGGTTTGGTTCGCAGACGTGGTAAGGTTGGCGGAGGATCAGTTAGACCTGCCCCTTCTGCCGGATCTGCTCACTCAGGGGCCACTGCTCTACCCCAATTTACCAACGCTGGCTTTGACAGCGTGGTTGCTGAAACCTCCATCTTGAGGGAGGAAGGTCTTTCTGATGCTGTCATTCAGACTCTGGTTAGGGCTAGGAAGCAGTCTTCCTCTGCCATCTATTATAGGACTTGGAGGTCTTATATTGATTGGTGTGAGGTCAGGGCCTTGCCTTGCAGGGCGTTCTCTATCCCTAGGGTTTTGGAATTTCTGCAACATGGTCTGGACCAAGGTTTGCAGCTTAGTACGCTGAAGGGGCAGGTTTCTGCCCTGGCGGTTTTCTTTCAAAAGTCTTTTGCCCTTCATCCTCTGGTTAAGACCTTTTTCCAGGGGGTTGCGCATGTGCGGCCTCCTAGGAAGCCTTTTCTCCCAGTTTGGTATTTGAATTTGGTTTTGTCTGCCTTGCAGGGTCCTCCTTTTAAACCTTTGCAGGATATTGCACTTTCTACGCTTACTCAGAAGGTTGTTTTTCTGGTTGCCATCACCTCCGTTCGACGTGTTTCGGAGTAGGCAGCCTTGTCTATTAAGGCTCCTTACTTTGAGAGGCATCAGGATAAGGTTGTTTTCCGCTTCAAACCAGATTTCCTTCCTAAGGTGGTCTCTGCTTTTCATTTGAATCAGGATATTCTTCCCTCCTTGTGTCCTAAGCCCAGCAATGACAAGGAGAGGGTTTTGCATTCTTTGGATGTGGTTCGCTGTGTGAAGTACTATTTGGTGGCTACTTCTCCTTTTCATAGGACTGACGCCCTTTTTGTGGTGCCCTCTGGGCCTAGGAAGGGTTTGGCTCCTGCCAAGTCTTTTAGTAAATGGATTCGCCAGGCCATTGTTGGGGCCTATTCTGCCAAGGGGAAGGTTCCCCCTTTTCGTGTTACTGCTCATTCTACTCGTGCTGTTGGGGCGTCCTGGGGCTTCCAGCACCAGGCTTCTATTGAGCAGGTTTGTAAGGCTGCTACTTGGTCTTCGGTTCACACTTTTTCCAAGTTTTACAAGGTTACAAGCATTTTATGCTGTGTGTTTTTTTTTTACCTCACAATATACTTACCTTCCATGCTCCTGCTCCTCTACGTGGCGTCGGGGGGGGGGGGGGGTGGCAGGCCGGCACCACTCTCCTCACAGAGTTTTCTGAGGTAAAGTTCCAGTTTTTACCTGACGTCGTCGCTCCTTGGTCTGCTGACAGGCTGCACAGGCTCTTCCCAGGCTCTTTAACTGCCTCCCTTTTGGTCCGTGAGTCCGGTCTTTTCTTGTTGGTACCTTTTTATTATTGTGTTTTATATTGGCTGTGCATGCGCTGTGGGACACTTATCTACTCCCTTTTGTGTCTTTCAGAGTCCCATATTGAGATTCTTTTGGTTCCTCCAGGTCCATACACCACCACCCCCGCCCCACCCCCCCGCTTCACCCTTTCCTGCCCTGTGGGTTAGGGTGCTGAGAGTCAAATTGGGTTTTTTTCTTTACGGTTCTGGCCCGTCTTAGTGCCTTGAGACCCGTCTTTCTTATCATAATCACCATAATGGAGGCTTCTGGGAGTAGCGGGCTTGGGAACCCCCCGGGACTTGCTAAGCTTTGTCTTGTGTGTGGTACATGCCCGCTGAGTGGTCACAACGTGGTTTGTGTGCCCTGCACCCAGAGTGCTATTGCGGATCAGGATGGGGCGAGTGTTGCCGGCCCCATTGCTTCTCCGGCCTCGCCGACTCCCCCGCACCTGCTTCTGGCCCCTAGGCCCCCAGGCCAGCAGGGACTCGCGTAGTAATTTTGAGCTCAGACTGGCTAACATTGAGCGTCAGTTGGCGTATTCGGACGCTGGCAAGGCCAAGATTAAGAAGCGGCATTTGGAGCCGGATCAAGACATTTTTGCCGATGATGATGAGGATTATGAGGCCTTCGGTGGCCGAAATTCCGCTGAGGAGGGTGAGTTGCTCCAGGGGTCCGACTCCTCCGGGGGTAGTCGGGGGGAACCTTGACATTCGCCACGGGTCTTCATCTGAGGAAGACGAGTGGCCCCAGGATGATACTGAGCAGCTGTTGTCGGCGGTACTTGATACTCTGCACATTGTTCCTCCTAAGGCAGGCAAGAAGAAACAGGCCTTGTCTTTCCTGAACAAGGCCACTTCTCTAAAATGGTTTTTAAGGAATGGGAGAAGCCTAATAGGTTGCCGTCAGTGCCTAGGGGTCTGGACAGGCGCTATCCCTTTTCGGAGGATTTGCTTCGCCTATGGTCCCATCCTTTGGAAGTGGATGCTCCTGTTCTGGGGCTCTCCAATACCTCCGTTATGCCGTCTCCTGAGACTTCCTCCTTGCGTGATCATGTTGACAGGCGCATGGATCAGCTAGCCTGTCACGCCTTCACTTCTGTGGGAATCGGTCTGCGCCCTGTCTGTGCTGCGGCCATTGTTTCCATGGCCATTAAGAAGAAGGTAAGACGTCTCGTGGATATTGGCAAATCTCACAAGCGAGAGGAGGAGTATGAGGAGCTTTTAGCTTGTATGGACTTCCTTGCCTTTGTTATATCGGCCATGGATGACGCCGTCCGTTTTGGTGGTAGGGCTTCGGCTGCCATGGTCGCGCTGCGTCGCTCTATCTGGTTACGACAGTGGGCAGCGGATGCTGCCGCTAAAAAAAAGCTCTCACAGGTATTCCCTTCCTGGGACTTCGGCTGTTCGGGGAACGGTTGGACCTCTTGGCTAAGGACGGGAGACTTCCTCAACGTCGGAAGCAGGTATGGCCTTTTCAGGGCTCTTCTTCCTTTCGTCCCTCTCGGGGAGGACGAGGATCTTCCTTTTCTGGTGGCCGCAGAGACTCATGGGAGCAAGGTAGAGCCCGAGGTCGTCCCGGCCTTGCCTGGGGATCCAAAGCTTAGCCCACTTCCAAGGCCCCTCGGGCATGAGGGGACGCCCTCACCCAGCCGGGTGGGGGGGGGGCGGCTTCGGCTCTTTGCTCACATCTGGAGGCAACACGTCTCGGACCGGTGGATTCAGGAAGTGGTGTCCTCCGGATACCAGATAGAGCTGGTAGCTTGGCCGCCCCCAAGATTCATTCTGTCCCGGATCTCCCAAAATCCTGTGACGGCGCAGGGCCTGAGGCTGGCCGTTCAACATCTTCTGTCATCAGGAGTGGTTTGCCATCTGCCTCTTCAAGAATGGAGGCAGGGGTTCTACTCCAACCTGTTCACCCATCCTGGATCTAAAGGGTCTCAACAGATTTGTCAGGTTCAAACACTTCCGCATGGAGACCTTACGGTCGGCGGTGAGCTCTCTTCGGCCAGGCGATTTCATGACCACTGTGGACATCAAGGATGCCTATCTGCACGTTCCTGTCTTCCTGGGACACCAGAGGTTTCTGAGGTTCGCTCTGGGGGATCAACCCTACTAGTTTGTTGCCTTGCTGTTCAGCATCACCTCGGCCCCCCGGGTGTTCACCAAGGTGCTGGCGGGTGTTGTGGCCCTTCTGAGGAGCCAGGGCATTCACATTCTTCCTTACTTGGACGACCTTTTGATTGCAGCTCCATCTTTGCATCAGGCAGAGAGGGATACTCGGATGGTAGTGTCCACCCTCAAGTCCTTCGGTTGGGTGATCAATTATCCCAAGTCTTCTCTCTCTTCTTCATCGGTAAGATCCTTCCTGGGAATGACGCTGGATACTTCTCAGGTCAAGGTGTTTTTTTCCTCAGCAGAAGGTGGAGGGCCTTCAGATGCAGGCGTGGGCCTTGTTTGCTTGCCCTCATCCCTCCATCCGTCTGGGGATGCAGTTGGTGGGTCTCATGGTGTCTTGCTTCGAGACTGTGCCTTTCGCTCAGTTCCACATGAGACCCCTTCAGTTGAATCTCTTGAACGTCTGGGATCGGAGTCAGGAGTCCTTGGAGCAGGAATTCGCTGTATCCCCTCTGGCCAGACAGTCCCTCTCGTGGTGGCTGGACTCGAGGAATCTTCTAGTGGGCAGGTCCTTTTTGCCTCCGTGCTGGGAGATTGTCACCACAGACGCCAGTCTGACCGGTTGGGGAGGGGTTTGGCAATCGCTGAAGTTCCAGGGCCAGTGGGGCCCTCAAGAGGCCCACGCGCCTATCAATCTCTTGGAGTTGAGAGCGATCAGGTTGGTTCTCTTCCAGTTGACTCCCCACCTTCGGGGTCGTGGGATCCAGGTCCGCTCGGACAATCAGACGGCGGTCGCCTACATCAATCATCAGGGAGGGACTCGGAGCAAACAAGCCCTCAAGGAAGTGTCCCTGATATTGTCTTGGGCGGAGGAGACGGTTCCCTCCATCTCGGCGGTTTACATCCCCAGGGTGGAGAACCAGGAGGCAGATGCCCTGAGCAGAGGGACATCTCACCTAGGGGAATGGTCTCTCGACAACAAGATCTTTCATGCCCTGTGTCGCCACTGGGGTCAGCCGGACGTGGACCTGTTTGCGTCCCGTCACAATCACAAGCTTCCGAGATTCGTATCCCTGTCAAGAGATCCTCTGGCCTTCGCTACGGACACGCTGGCATTTCCTTGGAAGAAGTTTCGACTCCTTTATGTCTTTCCTCCCTTCCCTCTGTTGGGTCGTGTGCTGCGCGAGATAGCTCAGGAGGGGGTACCGACCATCCTACTGGTCCCCCGCTGGCCGAGGAGGGCATGGTTTGCAGACGTCGTCCAGATGGCGGTGGATCAGTACGTCCTGCCCGACGTTCCAGAGCTCCTCACTCAGGGACAGCTGCGCCACCCCAATTTACAAACGCTGGCTTTGACGGCTTGGCTGCTGAAACCTCCATCCTGATGAATAAGGGTTTGCCGGCTTCGGTCATCCGTACTATGATTCATGCTCGGAAAAAATCCTCTTCTACGATTTATTACAGGGTCTGGCACGCTTACATTGCCTGGTGTGAGTCTAAGGCCTTCCCTTGCCGCACCTTCTCCCTTTGCAGGATTCTGGAGTTTCTTCAACACGGTCTAGAATCGGGTCTACAACTGAGTACCCTCAAGGGACAAGTTTCTGCCTTGGTAATTTTTTTCCACAGATCTTTCGCTAATCGTAGGCTTGTCAAAACCTTTTTCCAGGGAGTTACTCATGTACGTCCACCGCGTAAGCCTCTGCTACCGGTGTGGGATTTGAACTTGGTGCTTTCTGCACTTCAGGGTCCCCCCTTCGAGCCCCTGTGCGATGTTGCTTTCTCTATTCTGACTATTAAGGTGGCCTTTTTGGTTGCTATCACTTCGGTGCGTTGCGTCTCTGAGCTGGCGGCGCTTTCCATGAAACCTCCTTATTTTGAGCCGCATCAGGATAAGGTGGTGTTCCGTCTTAGGCCGGAATTCTTGACTAAGGTTGTTTCTGCCTTTCATCTCAATGAGGACATTGTCTTACCTTCCTATTGTCCTGCCCCTGCTAATTCCAAGGAACTGAACCTTCATTCTCTGGATGTGGTCAGGGCACTCAAGTATTATTTGGTCGCCACCGAGTCATTTCGGAAGTCTGATTCTCTTTTTGTCCTTCCTTCCGGACTTAGGAAGGCCTTTCCTCCAGCCAAATCCACTATCAGTAAGTGGATTAGACAGGCGGTGGTGCAAGTATACTTTGCTAAGGGGAAGGAACCCCCTTTGCGTGTTACAGCTCACTCCACTAGGGCTATTGGTGCCTCTTGGGCCTTCCAGCACCGGGCTTCAGTTGAACAGGTTTGTAAGGACGCTACTTGGTCTTCGGTTCATACTTTTTCCAAGTTTTAAAATAAGAGTCTATCTTATATGTTTCCCACACCCTGTACCCTGTGAGATTGCTCACATTAAAAAGCATCCTACCTGCATCTACTGCATGTTATGAGCCTTTAACCCTTTAAGTGCCAAGCACGTAACACCTACGGGCTGGCTTGGCTGGGCCTTAAGTGCCAAGCCCGTAGGTGTTACGTGCTTGACTTTCCTGCTAGTTAAAAAAAATACTCATCTGACCCCTCATTGGATCCGGCCGGGTCTCCTCTTTAATTTGGTGCCATCCGATCCCCCATGGGGGCTCGGATGGCTCCAGGAGAGCCCCCGGAATAGGCCCCCCCCCCACCGCTTCGGCAGCAGCAGCTGCTAACTGTAAAAAAAAATAAAAAATAAAAATGACATTCACTTACCTGCATGTGCGCTGGCTCCCGCTGTCCCTCCTCTTCACCTGGGGGGCCTCCGATTCCTCCCCCCCCCCCCAGGACTTACCGATCTTCAGGAGAGAGCACGGGAGGCTCTCGGAAGGCGGGGCTAATGACGTCATCCCTGCCCCGATCACCGGCTTCAGCCTTCTCAGCTGTCAGATGCCGGTGATCGGGGGACCCTATGTAAATTTTTTTTTTTATTAACCGCTTATGTCCTGTTACACAGCAGGTATAAAATGCTTCCAGCATTTTGTGGTGTGTTTGTTTTTTTTTTTACATTTAAAGTGGACCAACACCCAAGATTTTGACTATCCTGGGTATTGGTCCTTTCCCCTGATCGGGATGCCCCGCTCTGTGAAACCCCCCGATCGCCCACAATAACTCATCTCACCCCGATCCTATGGTGCATGCGCGGCCGCTCGTCCAATCAGCGCACTCAGAGCGGCTGAGTTATGGACGTCGAAGAGACGTCTAAGCTCAGCCACTCTGAGCGTGCTGGAGACCGCATCCCCCACTTCCCTCTAACAGGGAGCGTGCCCGCGCCGGCAATTCATAAATAGCCAGCGCGGGCACGCGCCCTGCTAGAGAGATAGCGGGGATGTGGCCCGCGCATGCGCTGTAGGACCGGGATTCAGGTAAGTGGTAGCGGGTGTTCCGGGGGGTTTCACACAGAGGGGCATCCCGATTTTGGATGCCCCGGGGGGAGGGAATACAACGGTCTGGGAATCTTATAGATTCCCGGGCCGATCAGCCCTAGGTGTTGGTCCACTTTAACCCATTGTGAACTTGTAAGGAGTCCATGAAACCCCTATACCAGTTCACAAGGCTGGGGGGCTGTCAAGTCACCTGTGGCTAGCGGGTGACTTGCCATTAACCCCGGCCCCCCTATTACCTGCCTCCCCAAAGCCCAGGGGGGGCAGAAGGGCCCGGGCTGATTTAGGCTGTGCGGGCTTGTACTTGGCAGGGTGGGGGGCCACCAAAGCTGGCCCCTGCACCCTGTTCTACAAGCCCTGCATAGCTGATCCCCGGGCTGGTTATGCTGGGTAGGGGGGACCCCATGTCATTTTTATGGGAATTTTTAAGGGTTTTTTAACCCTTAAAATTAAAAAAAAAAAAATGGGGATTACCCTCCCTTGGAAGGGGAACCCCACGCCAATGTTTTTGTTGATTTAACCCTTTATAGTGTGGATTGTAGTTGTATTTTATTTTTACATGTTATAAAGTGTTCGTTTCAGTTTTTCTTTAAAAAAAAAAGACAATTTTCTAAAAAAATATTTTTTTGTTTAATTTACTCAAAAATATCTTAAAAAACAGTAATAAAATTACAAACAAGACATTTCATGTTACAGCCTAAACTCTGCCGCAAAAATAAAATATATCATTTTCCTGGAAATTCCTGCAAAAATCACAGTTAAGCATAGCGCAAAATGGTTAAAAATTACTTGTCAAGAGAGGGTGACAAAACCTCAAGTAGGCTGGCTGTTAAAAGGGTTAAAAGTACCTATGCATGTTTGGTATCGTTCTGCTCGGGGGACCTTGCGCTTTTAGATTTAGCTTGTTTTTTCTTGTTTGCATATTGATATTTTAGGAAAACTCATTTTTTACTCTGATTTATTATACGTTTTTTAAGGGAACCCTGTGCGACCAAAGAATTCTTTGAGGGATTACTTTCAGAAAGATGGGCCCACTACAACATGCTGGGCACGCTTAGAAAGCTTATCATGTGTACTCTCAAGGAATGTATGGTTTGTGGGGGGGTATTCCAAATGTAAAGGGTTGTTTTGGTAGAAAAAGCGCAAGGTGCGCACTTTGTCTGCAGAGCTGAAATTTTCAAGCAAAATTACCATTGTGCACATGCTTTACTTTTTGGTGTTTGGCAACTCTTCTTTTGACAGTAGCTATGCATGTTGGGTATCGTTCGGTTTGCATATAGTTTTTTTTAGGAAAATGTGGCTTTGATCCTGCTTTTTTTTAATCCATTTTTAGGGAAGCTCTGTGTAACCAAAGAATACATTGAGGGAGAACTTCCAGAAAACTGTAGCAACATCAACAAGTCTGGTACGCCTAGAAAGCTTGAAGTGTGTATTTCCATAGAATATATAGTTTGTGGGGGGTATTTCAAATGTAAAGGGTTATTTTTATTAAAAAAC
The DNA here is from genome assembly GCA_027917425.1 of Gastrophryne carolinensis. Taxonomy (NCBI): domain Eukaryota; kingdom Metazoa; phylum Chordata; class Amphibia; order Anura; family Microhylidae; genus Gastrophryne; species Gastrophryne carolinensis. The sequence continues at coordinate 111,320,295 of CM051234.1, forward strand.
TGCAAGGTGCACATAGGCATGGCTGTATTTGATCTAAAAAAAAAAGTGCTGTTTCAGTTTGGGGGGAGTCTCCTGGGCAGGAAATGGTGTCTACCAATACATATGTGGTACCGTTGTAACCGGGAGAAATTGGGATTTCACACGCAATAAGATTTTATTGACAAACCTACATTTTTTATTACAAAAAAACACTACAAATTGTAAAAAATAGATATTTTTTTTCACATATTTCACCCCAAAATATTAAGAATACACTTGACAAATGACAAACAAGACATTTTATGTTAAAGCCCAGACTCTGCTGAAAAAAACAATATATAATTTTCCTGGGAAATCCCTGGAAATCCTTTCAAAAATCACAGTTGAACATGTGTAGCGCAAAATAGTGAAACCTGGTCTGGCAACAGAGGGTGACCAAAGCTGCAGGTAGGCTGGCAGCGAAAGGGTTAAACATCCAAGATGGCGGCTCATGGAACATCAGGCAGCCTGCAAACAGGAAGTGCCTTCTGACTGTGCTGCTCTGCATTCTGGGACTGCTGACCTTTTCCTGACCCCAGCTCTGCTCTGTCTGAGCAAAGCACAGCTATAACCCGCCCCCCCCTGTACTTTATCCCACTCACCTATCCTTAAGTGTGATGCTTCTGAGTAAAGATGGCGGCGCCCGTATCCTAAAGTCCTGAACAGAGTTGCAGCCCAGTGGGGGAAAGAATAATAAGTAAGTGACTAAAAACTTAAAATGTATTAACTTTAGATGCTGGGGAATCGTTTTTTTAAGGGTTTGGGCTTTTCAATAAATCATGGTGAAGGTCCGGTTTAACGCTTCAGCTGACAATGTTTTTGGCCGCAAGGTGCTTCAGGAGGTAGTGGCTTGAACTGCCTGCCATTGCTCTCTGGGGATCCCACCCTTCTTTTTTGGACACTGCTGTTGGATGTCCCACATGTAAAGAATTGAAATGAAGCAAGCCGTGCTGTACACCTGGAAAAATACAATTCTGTGATTACTCACCTGTAGAATTGTTTTTACGGTGTACAGCACGGCTTGCTTCATCCCTCCCTTGTTATCGTTGTTCTCTTTTGCCTTGTTATGGTGATTTTTGTTGAGAGAGTTCCCTTTTAGTGGGCTGTGTTTTACTAACATGGTCCTTGCCTCCCGGCTTCTTGCATTACTGCTTTCAAACACTGGGGACTTCTGGGTAATTCTGGCCCTTTTATGGGCCGGGAGGTGCATGTAAAGAATTGAAATGAAGCAAGCCATGCTGTACGCCGTAAAAACAATTCTACAGGTGAGTAATCACAGAATTGTATTTTTATTGGTAGAATAGATCTGCGTGCACACTGCTTATTTATTTTTGTGTACTGATGGAAAGCATTGCTTAATGAATGATGTGTAAGAAAGGTTGAGAGAGCCCCTGATCTAGACACCCAAGAAAATGACCTGCTTTCTGGTGAGGCATCTCGATTTGGGATGTCCCACTGTGTTTACCTCCATGAATTCCCTAAAATTCACCTCTTCCAGATTTTCTTTGCTACACTGGTTCAGTGCAGCAAAGGGAACCTGAATTGAGTGAGCACTGCCAGCCATGTCCCCGCCCTTGCCTCTTAGAGAGGGGGTCTGGGGGGGGGGGCTGGGTTGTTTCAGACAGTGGGCATGCCAGTTTGGACATAATTTCACACCAAACTCCAAAATATTCTGGACAAAATTATTGGCACCCTTTCAAAATTGTGGATAAATAAGATTTCAAACATGTAACAGGTGTGTGCAATATAAAAATCACACCTGAAAGCAGATAAAAATGAGAGATCATTTGGTTGTCCGTGCTTAGTGTGGCACACACAGACAAAATGCAAAAACCAACAACAAGAGGAGAGGAAAACTGTCTGAGGACTTGAGAACCACAATTGTGGAAAAATAACAATCTCCAGAGCTCTAGATTTGCCTTTGTCCACAGTGAGCAACATTATCAAGAAGTTTGCAGCTCATGGCACTGTAGCTAATGTCCCTGGACATAGGCAGGAGAGAAAAAATGATGAAAGTCGTCAACGCAGGATAGTCCGGATGGTGGATAAGCAGCCCCAAACAAGTTCTAAAGATTTTCAAGCTGTCCTGCAGTCTCAGGGAGCATCCGTGTCAGCGCAAACTATCCGTCGACATTTAAATGAAATGAAACGCTATGGCAGGAGACCCAGGAGGACCCCACTGCTGACACAGAGACATAAAAAAGCAAGACTACATTTTGCCAAAATGCACTTGAGTAAGCCAAAATCCTTCTGGGAAAACGTTTTGTTGACAAATGAGACCAAGATAGAGCTTTTTGGTAAAGCACATGACACGAAAACAGAATGCGGCCTACAAAGAAAAGAAAACACACAGTGAAATAAATGGTGTTTTGGGATTGTTTTGCTGCCTCTGGCACTGGGTGCCTTGAATATGTGCAAGGCATCATGAAATCTGAGGATTACCAATGGATTTTGGGTCACACTGTACAGCCCAGTGTCAGAAAGCTGGGTTTGCTCCCGAGATCTTGAGTCTTCCAGCAGGACAATGACCCCAAACATACATCAAAAGGCACCCAGAAATTGATGGAAACCAAGCGCTGGAGAGATCTGAAGTGGCCAGCAATGAGTCCAGATCTAAATCCCGTTGAACACCCGTGGAGAGTTCTAAAAATTGCTGTTGGGAAAAGGCTTCCTTCCAATAAGAGAGACCTGAAGCAGTCTGCAAAGGAAGTGTGGCCCAACATTAAGTTAAACCGGACCTTCACCATGATTTAATGAAAAGCCCAAACTCTTAAAAAACAATTCCTCAGCATCTAAAATTAATATATTTTACATGTTTAGTCACTAATTTATTATACTTTCCCCCACTGGGCTGCAACTCTGTTCGGGAATTTAGGATACGGGCGCCGCCATCTTGACTCAGAAGCATCACACTTACTGAGGAGAGGAGAGTGGGATAAGGTACAGGGGGGTGGGTTATAGCTGTGCTTTGCTCAGACAGAGCAGAGCTGGGGTCAGGGAAAGGTCAGCAGTCCCAGAATGCAGAGCAGCACAGTCACTTCCTGTTTGCAGGCACTTCCTGTTTGCAGGCTGCCTGCAAAAATGGCAGCTTCCATAAGCCGCCATCTTGGATGTTTAAAGGCTTATAAAATGCAGTAGATGCAGGTAGGATGATTTTTAATGTGAGCAATCTGTATGTACAGGGTGTGGGAAACATATAAGATAGACTCTTATTTAGAGTGAAGGTCCGCTTTAAGGGTACCAATGATTTTGTCCAGCCCATTTTTTGGAGTTGGACATTATGTCCAATTTGCTTTTTTCCCTCCTTTTTTGGTTTAGTTCCAATACACACAAAGGGAATACACGTGTATAGCAAAACATGTGTTACTGCAATTCCTTCCTGTGAGAAATACTTAATTTTCCTTGAAAGGGGTGCAAACATTTACGACCATGACTGTATGTACTGTGTGTGTGTGCAGTCTTTTTATGTCTTTTTTTTTTTTTAACAGTAGTTGTCCATTAGCCAGGCCATGCTACACAATGTCTGCACACTCTCTTATTTTAAGGTTGATGTTGAAAATCCAGATCTGGAAAGATTCCCCAAGTTTAGACAAGCCGTCTATCAAGAGTGCATCTTACATCCAGGGCAGATCCTGTTCATCCCTGTGAAATGGTGGCATTTTGTCAAGGCCTTAGATATCAGCTTCTCTGTCAGTTTTTGGTGGTCTTAAAACACAACACCCAATACCTGTCAGTGGAGTATTCATATAACAATAGTTTTTTTTTAATAAATTATTTCCTATACAAATATTTTGTGGTTGTTTTTATTATAACTCTAAAATAGTATATTTATATTCCACATTGTACATTCCTTCCCATTGGCCATTGTACCTACCTGTTACTTTGAAGTGGCTCTAAAGTCTGCAGAATGGGAAGCTGAAAATAAAGGAATGTACAGCATGTGGGAGCCTACTCCTATGTGATCTGTAGCAGATCCAAGACAGCACGGGAGTGTACGTACAGGCTGATTCATTACTAGCGGCAGGTAATACCAGATTAGCATCTGTACTGCGGCGCTAAGAGCGACCTCTAGTGGACGCTCTGAGTCGCTATTACAGAGCGCCTCATTCGCTGTAGTAACATGGCCGGCATTGATGAATTTGATGTGTGAGTCGTTATAACACCAGTACAGCACTATATGGGAGCTAACGGTAGCGACTGGTCAGTGTGAGCGACTCAAACCATATTCATAAAAAAAAAAAAAACAGCCTCACACGGCACCGGCGCTCAAAATTGTGTCGCTGTAGAGCCAGACTCTGTGTGATTAAAGTCTGTTTTAGAACACATATCCACTAGTAACAAAGCGAAAACATATGGAATTGCATTATTACATTGTGACATTAACACTTAAATACCAGACCTGTAATGACAATTCTGCATAAAAAAAATCAAAAAAGTTTTCAAAATAGGGCAGGAGAGGTCACACAATTATTTGATACAAAACAAAAAAAAATTAAAAGAAAACCCTGTTTAAATAGAAGAAAAGTAACATCCATTGAAATGTATGGGAGAGCGACAGGTAATACAGCTGGGATCCACTGAGCCGTCTGTGATGATGAATCGGTCGCTACGTGCCGCTATAAGAGGCGCTCACCAGAATCGCCTTCATAAATGTGGTATTGCGTGCTGTGGCTGGCGTTCACCTGACGCTGCCTGGCGCTATCCCTTGATGAATAAAGCCTGTAGTTTTTTATTTCCTGGACAGGGACTTCATGCCTCTATTCTAAGTATACAGCACGTCCTGCTCCAGAAGATTCCTTACACATGGGTTATACATCCACAAGATGGTGCTGGACTGCAGAGACAGAAAAGTGGCTCCTCCCGGCCCCATATATGCCAGGGACCTCCCACAAATTCCCCAGATCTTCTCTGCAGTCTGGGCTGCGAGGACTAGAAGATGGCTCTCTCTACTCGCAGGTGAGCGGGGCTTATTAGCCTGCGGCCCTGTAGGACTGTTCCCACACGTTTCCTCTTACTGCCTCCCAGCTCAGGCTGCTCTGGTTCGGGTGAAAGTAGGCAGCACCGCTGTCAGGTGCTAAGGAGCGCTGCTCCAACCGCAGTCCCCCACCAAAGGGTAGGCGGTACAGGCCCATGGTGAGCCTTATGGGATGCCCCTCCCGCGTCTGTATGCCCCTCGCCCCCTGTCCCCTCAGTTGGCTCCTTTTAGGCTGGCCGTCGCTTCCCCTTCGCTCTCCCTGGTAGATCTCTTGGGGGGGGGGGGGGTGCATGTCTTGACTATGATGATTTATGTGATTATGTGATGATCCCTTTTGAATGGTTGTACTGGTTTCTTTTGCCGCCGCCACACGCTTGTACTCCGCTCCGCGGTCGGCACCGACATCTCCTCAGGCGCTGCTGCGCCTTCATTGGCTGGCCTTGTCATGTGGACGTGTTTTCGCGTTCTTCGAGGGGGGCGGGCCTTGCGGCTGACGCTCTCTGCATCACTGTCTCCGCGGCCCGCCCCTCGAGGTATATGCGGGCGCCATTTTAGTTCGCTTGCTGCGTGTCTCTGGCGTCTCCCTATTGCGGTCCATAAGTGCCCCTGCGGGCTGGTTTATTTTGTATTTTACTGTATTGCTTCTTGCTTATAGGATCTTTTGCTTATGTCTTGCAGGCGGGTCAAACTTTTGTGGTATCTCCCGGTCCTATCCCCTCTATTTAGTGTTATCTCCTATTGGAGGGCTATTGTATTCCCTTACCTCCCACTACCCTAGCGGGTTATTTAGTCATCCCAGGTTGCTATTATTAGCGTCAATCCCTATTGGCCTGTTGTGCCGTGATAATCACCATATGGCAGGCTTCCCGGGGTACCAAAGAGTTGGGATAAGAGGCATCCCTTTCCCGCTGAGGTGGTTAAACGTTGGTCATGTCCTCCTGAAGTGGATGCATCGGTTTTGGGGTTGTCCAACACATTCATCATGCATTCCCCTGACTCTACTACCCTGTGGGATGAGGAGGACAGGCTCATAGATCAGCTGTCTTGCCATGCTTTTGCCTGTGTGGGGACCGCGCTGTGTCCGGTCTGTGCCTCTGCTATTACAGTTGTTTCTATCAAGAGCCTGCTCAGGAGTGTCTTAGATGGGGCCCCTGATGATGCAGGTAATGAAGAGTATAGAGCTCTTCTGCGTTGTGAGGAATTTGTTGCATATTTTCTTTCTGCCCTGGATGATACTATTAGGATGTGTGGCAGGGCATCTGCCTTATTGGTGGCTATACGCCGCTCGGTCTGGCTGCGCCAGTGGGCAGCTGACAACGCTGCTAAGAAGGCTATCACTGGTTTTCCCTTCAAGGGGCTGCGCCTCTTTGGTGAACGTCTGGACTTGGTTGCTAAGGGAGGCAAGTTATCTCAGCGTAAAAGGCAGCCCCGGCCTTTTCGGGGTTCAGGTCTTCCTTCCTTCCGTGGTTCCAGAGTTGGACGGGGAGCTTCCTTTGCTGGGGCCTGCTGAGATTTTTGGGGCAGGGCAGAGGACGTGGCCGCCCTGGTCCCTCCTGGGGTCCCAAGCCTAAGTCCTCTCCCAAGCCCCCTCAGGCATGATGGGGCGCCCTCACCCATCCGGGAGGCGTCATGTCTCAGACTGGTGGATTCAGGAGTTAGTGTCCTCCAGTTACAAGATAGAGTTTGCAGCCTGGCCGCCCCCAAGATTCATCAGATCCCGGGTAGCTCAAAACCCCTTGTCAGCTCAGGGTCTGTCCTCTGCTGTCCAGAACCTTCTGGAGTTGAAAGTCATCTGCCAAGTGCCCTTAAGGGAAAGGAGCAAGGGCTATTATTCCAATCTTTTCACTGTTCCCAGAAAAGACGGGTCCTTCAGACCCATCCTGGATTTAAAACGCCTCAACAAATTTGTCAGATTCAGACATTTTCGCATGGAGACTCTGCACTCAGCTGTGAATTCTCTGCATCCAGGGGACTTCTTGACCTCTGTAGACATCAAGGATGCTTACCTTCACGTACCAATCTTTCTAGGTCATCAGAGATTCCTCAGGTTCGCTATGGAGGATCAGCACTACCAATTTGTGGCATTACCCTTTGATCTCACCTCGGCTCCCAGGGTATTCACCAAGGTGCTGGCAGGAGTGATGGCTCTGCTGAGATCTCAGGGCATTCGCATTCTTCCCTACTTGAACGACATTCTCATCACTTCTCAGTCATTCCAGCAGGCCGAGCTGGATACCCAGTTGGTGTTGTCCACACTGGAGTCATTCGGCTGGGTGATCAACCACCCCAAATCTTCCCTGTCTCCTTCCATGGTGAAGTCCTTTCTGAGCATGACTCTGGATACATCTCAGGTCAAGATCTTTCTTCCTCAGCAGAAGGTGGAGAGTCTTCAAGCGCAGGCTCAGCTCCTTCTGTCTTGTCCTCATCCGTCCATCAGGCAGGGAATGCAGCTGGTGGGCCTGATGGTGGCCTGCTTTGAGGCGGTCCCATATGCTCAGGTTCACATGAGGCCTCTTCAGCTTCATCTCTTGTCAGTTTGGGATCGGGACCCTGGATCAGGTGTTTGTTCTGTCCCCTCTGGCCAGGCGGTCTCTATCGTGGTGGCTGGACTCAAGGAACCTGCTGGGGGGCAGAGCCTTTCTGGTGCCTTGCTGGGAGACTGTCACCACGGATGCCAGTCTGACCGGTTGGGGGGCTTCTGGAAGTCCCTGCAACCTGCAATTCCAGGGTCAGTGGGGCCCACAGGAGGGGGCCTTCTGGAGTTGAGGGTGATCAGGTTGGTTCTCGCCTACCTAACCCCACACCTTCGGGGTTGGGCTGTTCAGGTCCGATTGGAAAACCAGACGGCAGTTGCATACATCAATCATCATGGAGGGACCCGGAGCAGAAGGGCCCTCAGGCAAGTGTCTCTGATTCTGTCCTGGGCGGAGGACAATGTTTCCTGCATCTCAGCAGTGTACATTCCGGGGGTGGAGAATCTGGAGGCAGACTCTCTGAGCAGGGGGACCTCTCGCCTGGGAGAATGGTCCCTCAACAACAGGGTGTTTCGCTCCCTGTGTCACCGTTGGGGTCAGCCAGATGTGGATCTATTTGCGTCCCATCACAATCACAAGCTTCCAGTCTTTGTCTCTCTGTCCCAGGATCCTCTGACCTTGGCCATGGATGCCCTGGCAATGTCTTGGAAGAGCTTTCAGCTCCTGTATGTGTTTCCCCCGTTTCCTCTGCTGGGCAGGGTGCTGCGCAAGATAGCTCAGGAAGGGGTGCCAGCCATTCTGGTGGCCCCCTGTTGGCCAAGAAGAGTGTGGTTCACAGACATCGTGCAGCTGGCAGTAGATCAGTATGTCCTGCCCAGGGTTCCAGATCTGCTCACTCAGGGGCAGCTACGCCACCCCAAATTACAAACGATGGCTTTGACAGCCTGGCTGCTGATGGAGAAAGGGCTGCCTGCCTCGGTTGTTAATACCATTAACAGGGCTAGGAAAAGGTCCTCTTCTTCCATCTACTATAGGGTTTGGCGTACCTACATTGACTGGTGTGAGTCTAAGTCACTCCCCTGTCGTGTGTTTTCTATTCCTAGGATTCTGTAATTTCTGCAACATGGTTTGGATCTGGGTCTTCAACTCAGTACTCTTAAAGGTCATGTTTCTGCCTTGGCCATTTTCTTCCAAAGATCCTTTGCTCAGCATCCCCTGGTCAAGACCTTTTTCCAGGGGGTTACTCACGTGCGTCCCCCACATAAGCCTATGTTACCAGTCTGGGACTTGAACTTGGTCTTATCTGCCCTGCAGGGGTTTCCCTTTTGAACCCTTGCAGGAGGCCCCTTTGTCTATTCTTACGCTTAAGGTGGTCTTTTTGGTGGCTATTACCTCTGTTAGGCGTGTTTCTGAGTTGGCGGCGCTTTCCATCAAGCCCCCTTACTTTGAGAGACACTTGGATAAGGTGGCGTTTCGTTTTAAGCCAGACTTTCTGCCTAAGGTCGTGTCTGCCTTTCATCTCAATCAGGACATTGTTTTGCCTTCTCTATGTCCTAATCCTAGTAACTCTAAGGAGAGGCTCTTACATTCTCTGGATGTGGTCAGGAACTTGAAGTTCTATTTGGTGGCTACTGATTCCTTCAGGAAGACTGATGCTCTTTTTGTTCTCCCTTCTGGACCTAAGAAGGGTCTGGCTCCAGCTAAATCTACTATCAGCAAGTGGATTCGTCAGGCTGTGATTCAGGCCTATTCTGCTAAGGGGAAGGATCCTCCCTTCCGCCTTACTGCTCATTCCACTCGTGCTATTGGTGCCTCTTGGGCTTTTCAGCACCAGGCTTCTGTTGAACAAGTTTGCAAGGCCGCTACTTGGTCTTCTGTTCATACCTTTTCCAAGTTTTACAAAGTTGATGTTAGGGCCTCAGCTGACGCTGCTTTTGGCCGCAAAGTTCTGCAGGCGGCAGTGGTTTAAACCGCTCGCTGTTACTTTTTGGGGATCCCACCCTACCTTACGGACACTGCTATTGGATGTCCCATGTGTAAGGAATCTTCTGGGGCAGGACGTGCTGTATACTTAGAATAATACAATTCTGTGATTACTCACCTGTAGAATTGGTATTATGCAGACAATTATTACAGCACGTCCTGCTCCACCCTTGTTATCATTATTCTTAGTTACCTCTTTATGGTGATTGTTCAGATGTTCATTGAATTATGATTATTATAGTTCTCCTGGCTTCATTGTAACTGCTTTTCAATACTGGGGAATTTGTGGGAGGTCCCTGGTATATATGGAGCCGGGAGCAGCCACGTTTCTGTCTCTGCAGTCCAGCGCCATCTTGTGGATGTATAACCCATGTGTAAGGAATCTTCTGGAGCAGGACGTGCTGTATACTCATAATACCAATTCTACAGGTGAGAAATCACAGAATTGTATTTTTGGGAGCCTGTGGTACATGCAAAGTTTAATTGGATTTTGGGTCATCTTTAAAGTGGACCAATCACCCCCAGCAGTTTAAAAGATTCCAGGACCGCCGGTTAGCCTTCCCTCGGGGGCATCTTATTCCGGGTGCCACGCTGTGTGAAACCCTCTAAAATGCCGGTAATCTTACTTGATCCTGACAGCTCCTGCGACGCTATCTTTGCCAGCGCAGCATCCGCGGCTTCTCCGCCAACATGCGTTCTCCCCGTACCCAGGCATTCAGGTAGACTAGGCATGCACTCCTCAGGAGCATTAGGGGATAAGCTGCCAGCACACCGTTCAAATCGGTGGCTTTATGCGGTGCATTACTGCCTGTCAGGGGAAAGGTGCGTTTTTCTGGGGTGTTTTACACAGCGGAGCATCAAAATCAGGATGCGACAGGGGTGAAGACCAAAACTGGGGATCGTCAAAATCCTGGGTTTTGTTCCACTTTAAGACTTTTTTTTCCCCACAAGACGCAGGTTCACCTCTGGACATCAACTTTGTCACCGTTACAGATATTATGTTTTTACATGTTGCCCCAACGCCCCCGAACTGCTTCTATTGAAGATCTAGTGACAATGCCATGTGTTAGAAGGTATTGGCAGCATCATCAAATATTGTTACACAGTTTTTCTCTCAAAGGTTGTTTTGGCCTCTACATATCTGGAAAAAAAGGTGTTGCACTTGTTGGCAACACTTGTATGCTTCTAAAGCTACTGTCAGCAAGTGGTTAAGGATGATGGTAGGAGGGGCTTCAACAATGGTGTAACCAACTGGTGCAAACATTAAATGGGGCCCTTTAACAGCTTATACAGTCTTCTTTCTGTCTTTTAAAGTGGACCAAAACCGACATTTTTAACTAGCATCCCCTGAATTGCTCCTCCCACAAATGGTACATTTTGCCTATTTTTTCTGCTCCTGCTTTCCTCTAATCCCAGATAATGGTGCCCTTTGTAGCAGTAAAGCTTCGCCTCCTCATTTCATTGCCACTGCTGTGTGTAGCAATGATGTCATTGCCATACTTATGCAATGACTAATCACTTGCAATCCTACAGAGGGGGAGAGATTGGCGATTGGATAAGCGAAAATATCCATTTCCAGTTCTACACCCTAAGAAGAGAGTATCAGCAGGGGCTTTGGTCAAATGTATTTCCCAAGTTCAGTGGGTTTTGGTCCACTTAAACTCAATTCTTTGCAGCTAGACTAACGACTGAAACAGCATAGACAAGTGCTGCTTCCTTTATCTAAATGATGGCCAATGAGCACAAATGTGATAAATAAGGTAACCATAAGGTGGAGAAGCAACAATGATGGGCCCCCTGACCTTCTGGTCCCTGGTGTGGTCCCTGGTGTGGTCACACCCCGTGCACCTCCTTAAGTTACACCCCTGGACTTCAGTCAAGGGCAAGGTGCAGGTTTTTTCATGTAACAGCGCTTTTCATAACAGTGTTAGGTTCTTCATGGGTGTTTTGTTAGAGGTCACAAAGGATTATGTTTCACTCCCAATGTCTGCGCTGGATCCCTATCTAGAGCGGCCCGTCTAGCTCACAACCCTATATAGAGTCTGTGCTGGCTGCCCAACCCTTTGCTGTTATTGGCTGTTGCCCGGGCCCCTTCTTGCAGCTGGGCCCCATGCATGAGTTCTGCCTCTCCTGCTTTGATGGTTTGGGCCACTTAAAGCGGACCAACAGTCAAAAATAACTTAATCCAGACCAAAACAAACGTGCTCATATGCATCCCTCCCCAGGGCAATTTATAAACAAGTGGCAGTTTATGCATTTGCAGGCCACTTGGGCCGTGCATTGTCATCAAACAGGAAATCTGTAGATCAGGACCCAAAAGCCTTGAATAGCACAAAATGAGGGGTTCCTTATGGGTTCCAGTGTTTTCTTTGTTAACTTTTTTTTTTTTGGTCAGGTCAAGCGGTAATTGAGGCTCTTATCTCTACAAGGGGTCATAGTGGAAAAAAAAAAAAAGATAGAGGACCAAAACCCTTTCTTCCCCTCTGTGGAAAACCCACTGGGAATGCCTATATACTCATCATGGGAATCAATCCCATGTCGCATTCTGGGACCTCCAGGGGAATCTCTGACAATCCTCTAGTTAATTCGCGCACCTGCCACCAGCATCTGAATGGCTGGTGCGGGGTTGAATTGCAGTAGAGGTGAGTGGCCAGAGTGAGGTGCCTGGCAATCCTCTTATTCAGAATCAATTTTCGGGCACTTATATGCACTGCAATCTATTGTTGAATGAGAGCCCATGCATGCATTGTGGGAGCGTGGATCGAGGTGAGTAAACAGCCGATCCCAAGGATTTAAGCAGACTAAAACCCAGGTAAGTGAAATTCCTTGGTTTTGGTGTCCTTTAGAGGGATGGTAAACCCAACGACAATAATAAGGCTGCACCTGATGCCTGCTCCCTTGGCCTTGTGATGGATGGAGGTCAGAATCAAAAAAATGAATATATATGAACATTCCCTCTCTCCATTTGTTCCACTCCAATTATAAATAATCCTTATTTTTCTCTCTGCATTGTACGCTTAGTGGCTAATAAAGTTGAAATAAACCCTCAGGCAGCCACTTCACTCTGCGCTATTTCCTTTTTGCTTGACAATAATGATTAGGAATAGATTATGCTGTCACTAATGTATTACTGTGATAAAGATGGCATCGGGAAGCTGGTCAACGCCTTTGAGTGGCCTGCCTTTAGGTGTAGATAACATTCCAATGGGCTCATTAGCTCATCAAAGGGAGGAGCGCCAGATGCATCTCCGTGAGATAGCCGAACGCATTCCAATGACTGTCTTTCTGTCTCACGTAAGTCTTATCTCCTAGGCTTATTTGAAAGACTGAGCAACACCCAGGACCCCTGTTAAACGGGCATGAAGCAGGGGTCCGCCTGACGGTTAGTCGTCCTTGAAAGCCTCTCCTCCATTTCCTGCATTGCAGGGTAGATACTGAAGCAGGGCTCCAAAGCTTGCACTCTTCTCAATTTCATCCCTCCTGAACCTCAAAAAAAAGTGGTCTAACTACTACTCTGTCCCTTGGTGCTCTCAGAGTGAGTGAGCACAAGCCATAGTGGTCCAGTAGCTGTCTCTGAGCACAGCAGAGCTTGCACATAAGTCATAAGTCATGACAAGCTCAACCACAACCCAGAAAATAAAGCGAAGATGGTGTCCTCGCTTAGAATAGATAAGATCTATACATATAATTGGAGATTTTGAGATGCTTTGGAATGGTTCATTTTACACTGTTCTCATGGGGGATAAGAGGAAAAAAGTGCGTTTCTTACTCCCTTTATAAAATGGAAAGTTTCAGAAGTTGCCTAAAGTTCACATTGTGGGGCCCAGTCCCCCATAGTTCTCCCCCTGTCAATCATTAGTATGCCCCTCCTCTTCTCTCCTAATTCAATGTATTTCATCTGACTGCGAGCGTGTGAAGCAGCATAACAGCCTTGTGCAAGTCTTTGGAACTTCGGGAATATGAGACTCAGCTTTGTTTATTGCTTGACTGTGTTACTTCATTACGTATCACCTGTGAGATATATGCTATATACCATTGCATGTCATACTGTGTAATATGACATTTCTTTTCCTTAAATAAAAGAATATTGAAAGTAAAAACATCCATGTATTCTTGAGATCCCAGGAGTGGATCAAATAAATCAACAGAGAGGCAGATTCATGGATACAACATTTATCACATTTTGTCATCTTTAGCTGTACACTGCTGCCATCTTGTGGCTCGCTGTGATAATAGCGCTTTGCTAATCCAGTCTGGATAATAAAACAAATGGAAATAAGACTCATTTTCAAGTCTAGCTTTGAAGCTTTTACTTTTGCTCATATTATGGGACAAATATTGGGTTATTTGGCCTCGGGTCCTTCACCTTTTGTCCTGCAAAGGCGGCCTCCACCAACCTTTTGGGTTATAGTCTGGTCCAGGAGGGTTTTCAGTTTTTGGTCTGACAGGCCACGGGACCGGCAACAAAGCTATCGACAGCAGTGGGGGCCCCCCGTGCCTGGGCAATCCTTTTTTGTTTTTGCAACCCTGCAGCCAAAGCCACCACAGGGCAGGACGGAGAGTCTAGAGCAGCAAAGCCACCATCAGCAATGCTACAGTGATGGGTGTGTGCTGATCAGATCAGCTGATAACTGCACATAATCCACCAAACACAGCCGCTGGCAGCTCAATGCAGGGAACTGTTTCCTGCTGGACCAGCTGGAGACTGCACTACCCCCTCCCAGAATGGCAAAGCAGGAGTTCCCGAGCAGCACGCATCCACACAAGGGTGGCACAAGGGACTCGATCTGACATTCCAGTAAGTAGGCGGGTGCCAGACAATCAGCAATCAGTTACTTGGCTGCACTATTATTTTGAAGGGAAAAAATACTGTATCAGGGGCCTCTACCAACTGTTTTTTTTTTTTTTTAATTTTTGTTTATGTCGGAATTTTTTTTTTTGGGTCTGTCTAGTCATATGTTTAATATGTTTCTATATTTGTTAATATGTTACTATATTTGTTATCTATTGTAAGTGTAATTTCATTATTTATCATGTGGGTTTTCCACCTTTTTACATCTGGAGGTTGAAGTTCTGCCCATCTAGTAATACTTTTCCTCATTATCTATAATATTAGAAGAGTTACCCTTTTCTCTTCTTGATGGCATATTATAGTGTTATTCTGAGATTTTTCAGAATTTAATAGGTTTAATAGGGCCTCTCTGTAATTTCTTGTATCACTTTATTGATATTATGCCAAAGGGCTTTTATGTATCTGCACTCCCACCATAAGTGGAATAAATGGCCGTTGCTCAAGACTTTTAACAACAGTTATATTCCTTAAAACTATTGTTGTAGTTGGAAGTGTAGTAATATAGGAAGAGATATTTTAGGCTACAAATTTTGAGTGCCGGTAATTTTATGTTATTAATAGCCCAGAATATCTGTTCCTTTTCTATTTGTTCTATTTCAAACCAGATTATATACCTCCATTCAAGTGATTTCTTTTTAATGGTTAGAAGGAAACAATAGCTGGAGAGGGGTCTTGGCTCTGGCTCGATTTTTAAGAGTAGTTTCTGTACTGTTGTTTGGGTTAAAGGGAGCCTTCCAAGGGTTATAGCTGGGGGGGGGGGGGGGGGGGCATGTTCCCTGGGTGCAGCGGGTTAAGGGGCACCAAAAGGGGGCCTGAGCACAAGTAAGAGGGGGGGGGCATTTAGAATCTTTGCCCCAGGTGCCAAAAAGCCTAGCTACATCTCTGGGACCTCCAGTAGCTTTAACGTTTGAGGTGTTTCTGTGCCTGCAATACCTTCATGTATGATTTCCTTTCACATATTATATGTTCTAATTCAGTTCCTATTTTTCTGTCTTGGCTGGCATTCCACAGATGGTATAAGCTAACATAAATATATTCATCCATATTAGGTTCACTTTCCATCCATTTACTAATGCAGGAACTTTTTTCTTCGTGCTGGTCCAACTTTTTTCTTGCTGACCAAGCCCATTTCTCTTCTGTGCCCATCTGGCCATTGGGGGTATTAGTAAGTTATATCAGGCTGGTGGCTTGCCACCCCCTGTCCTTTGTCCTTCGAAATGGTTATGGGGTGCTTACCTCATCCCGTCCTCTGTCTTTCTCAGATGCCCCACCATCATCTGAAGTGAAGGGGGACACAGTTTGCCCCTCCTCTGTCCTTGCCGTTCAGCCAAGGGCAATAACAGGAGCCAGGGAGGGGAACTTTTATAAATAGGTAACTTGTCCATGCCTGTTCTTCATATACTTGGTGAAAAAAACTCTTATATAATGCGTTGATGCAGCACCAACATTTTTTACTGATTTCTTATGATTTTACTTTAGTGCAATTCAGCACCATATTTAGCTATCAAAGAAAATCAAGGAAAAAATTGCATTTTCCCTCAAAAAAAGTAAGTGAAAAAACTCAGTGCTAAATCAACCCTAATATGGGGTTGTGACTTGCATATATTTATTCACTATTTCTGTAGGGAAACTGCACATGGCTGCCAAACACCTAACTGATGATTGTGTGTTGAATTGTATGTTTTTAAATACAATTCCATATTTTGTAGTTTATACCCTGCTATACAAATGACCATGCAAAAGATCTGAAAACTTTGGGACCGGGTGGTAGAGTGTGAAAGCGGAACAAAACCCATCGGCCTGGAACCCCCAAGGGCACCCATAAAAACTCACCTTTCTCTTCTCCAAAGACACATACGCAGGCTCTTGTCCAATCAGAGCCGTTTCAGCAACTGGCTTTGATTGTTTACAATGGGAAGCACGTGCTGCCGCATACCCCGCATCCCTGGCGGCGTGCACATGCTCCCGCCTCAGCTGTTCGTTCATTCAATCAGAGATTGGAGAAGAGCTCACGCATGGGCTGTTGGAGTAAGGAGAGGTAAGCTGGGCGTTCTGGGGGGTTACACACAGTGGGAACCCCCCCCGTTCGCCCCATTCACTTGTTCTATCTGCAGTTGAGAGGCGCCTCTCTCCCCCTCCCTAGCCAATTTGTATATGGGGTGGTGGGAACATGAATATATTTTTGGTCAAACCCTTGGCGTTCCAATATAGTCACCTACTTTCGATACATAGATTATCTAATTTTGATCTGGAACGGGACAGAGTCCGATCTCAAACTTTTTTGGGATCTTTGTAATCATAACCGTTGAATTTGGAGTTTACGTCTCATGCTGATTCCACTTCCATTGACTTTTTGGACCTTCATCTCTGTCGACCCACAAACCAATCTTTTGCACACATCTACATTTCGTAAACCCACTGCGGGCAATAATATCTTGCAGGCATCCAGTTGGCATCCCCCGCACACCATCAAGGCAATACCAGTAGGTGAGATGGTGAGAAGCAGGCGAAATTTCTCTCAGCCTGATTCTTTTTTAACTGAGGCACATCAGATTGAAGCACGCCTACAGGAGAGGGGGTATCCCACCTGGATGCTACACAGGGCAAAAACTATTGCATTTACTAAGGATAGACAGGAGATGCTTAACAAGAAGGATAATAAGAAGACCTCCATCTGCCCTGCTCCTATTGCGTTTAGTACTCCGTACACCTTAGAATTTAAGCAAATTTCTAACATCATTAAGAAAAATCTACCTATTTTAAGGGCAGATCCGTTACTTTCTAAGGAGGCTGAAAGAGGCATTTGTGTGGTCAGTCGCAAATCGCCCAACTTGGGTAATCATTTGTCCCCAAGTTTTTTTCAAATGACACCACCTATTCACGATACCTGGCTTAGCACCACTGTTTTTTTCCCGTGTGGAGGTATGAGGTGTGGTATATGTAGATTTGCACATAAGGGCCACCTATTTACATCTACCTCTACGGGTAAGTCCCATAAAACTTTCCTAAATTGTAATTCTTCTTTGGTAATTTATTTGATCACATGTGATTACTGTCACAAGCAATATGTGGGGTGCACTAAGCGACTACTAATGTAGTCTATTACTACGAATGTAACTACATTCTAATGTAGCACGACACCACAATGAATGCCACGATACTTTAACCCACGATTTAGTGTATGTGCGATAGAAAAGGTTAGCATGGGTCCAAGGGGCGGCAATGTTTACAGAAAACTTTTGTGTAGGGAGGCCTATTGGATTTTCACATTAGGCACTAGATTTCCTTTGGGCCTCAATCATAAGTGGGATATTTCTTTTATTTTGGACAGATAATCCATTCAGTTCCTATGCTAATGATCTAATGTGATGCCGGCATGAATTCGCCAAGTGGGCACATTGTTTGCTAATTAGCAACTATTAGTGTCCCTGGTGTTTTTCCATCAATTATGATTTCATGCGGGTTAAATACTACACAGCAAGGGTAATATCAATTTACTTTAGGTTTGAGTTTTATTAATTGATACATTTTTATCTCATTCATACTAAATATTCATTATTAGACATGTTTGTATAACTGATGTAATGTAGTTGGTTTTATGCTTAATCATTATGCTTTATTATGTCTACCATGTATAGCTAGTTTTCATTTGTATACGTGATTCTTTAACTATGTACAGTGTAGTATATACTATGATATTTTATTAGGATATTATGTGTTATGCATTTGTGCAACTTTTGCTAACTTTTTCTCCTCCTGCTTGGCGGTGGGGGGCGCTTCCCTGGCCCCTGTTTCCCGGGGGAGTGGCTCCTGGCTTTAGTGGCGCACTGACCCCTGATGGGGCCGTTGCGGGACTGTGGCCGGCGTCATCTCTGTCTCCGGGATTGTTGTGGCGTCTGCTGTCGCCATGGCGACGCGCCGTCTGTGTTCTGGCTGGTGCGGCTGATCAGGGAGAACTTTTGTCCTCTCTGGTTGGCTGAGCGCTCCGGCATATCACGGGCTGGCGCGCTGCCGTCGCGGACGGTGACGTCACACCACGGGGACCCGGAAATCGCCTGCCTCGTTGTCGGGAGGAGGTAAGTCCATTGCTGGGTTTCATATGTATAAATAATTGTTAATAACATTAATAATTCATCTATGACTAAGGGCGGTTTAGCGCCCGAAACGCATTAGAGAGGGCTGCTGGTACTTTTTTCATGATTTTATGTTTCTTCACCATTTTTGTACTATTTTATGAGGACTAGATTAAAAGTTACTTTTTAGGAGTGCGGACCATCTATTACTGTTGTTCGTTTGTTGGGGCTTGGAGAACCCCGGTCACTGCACCTGTGGATTTGCATATTTTTTTACCAGAGTGCATCCCACTGTTTTCACGCCCCATTCACTTACCTTGCTTCCCGGTCTGACGGCGCATGCACAAGCCGCGACCGCATCCCCGCTATCCCTCTAGCAGGGCACATTTGTGAATAGCCGGCGCGGGCACGCTCCCTGTTAGAAGGAAGCAGGGGATGTGGCTGCTAGCATTCTCTGAGCCGCTGGCCTTAGACTCTGGCTTAGACGGCGTGATGTCAGCAGCTCCAACCTCGCTGATTGTACGAGCTGTCGCACATGCGTCGTAGGACCGGGAAGAGGTGAGTTGCGCTCAGAGTTATGGGGGGTTTCACACAGTAGGGCACCCCCGATCGTGGTGCCCCGGGGTGAAGGAACAAAACACTGGATAGTCAAAATCCACTTTAATGCCATGTTACATGGGTTATGGTAGGACTGGATAGGTAGAGTCCCAAATCCCATTTTCACCAACTGACGTTGTGCCCATATCTGCTTTCAGGACTCAGAACCTCTCATCATCCCCCATACAGCAACATAAACTTAAGTAGCCCTACCCAATCCAGCTATATTTAATGATTATTTCCATTCCTCTTGTCACCCCCAACCAGCAGCAATATATATTTAAATACCACACTTTCTCGGGCCACACCCCCAGGCAGCAAATAAATTAAATAAAACAAAATAGAGATACAGTAAAAGTATGCCCTGTCCTAATGCCAACCCTGGGTTTGGTCCTCTTTAAATATCCCTGAAAATGCCTAAATTCAGGCAAAATGTTGTGACCTGGGGGGTTTCACACAGTGGGACATCCTGATTTTGAATGCCCCAGGCGGGAGGAACTTGATCTATAAGATATCCAGGCCGATTGCGGTGGGTTTTGGTCCACTTAAAACATGATGATCCACCATGGTATGCAGAAAATATGTCACCATCCACTCCTACTTGTAGACACACGTTTTAGGCTCTTGGTCCTGGTCAGAATGATGTCAGAACATCGTTTTTAACCTGATTAGGTGGAGACACATGTTAGAAGGTCTCGGGAAAACTCCCGTTTTGGCAGGTTTTTGGTGTTCTGCCATATTGCTTTCCTCTTCTGGAGTGTGAATTAGGATTGTGCCCCCAGACCTGTGATTTACTTACCAGCATGCTTTTTCCAGGTTTCCATTATTGCAGTCGATCTGTCTTGGTAAAGTAGGAGTGGCTTCCTTGCCCTTTAGTAAATCTCCCAGTATCCTTAGCTCACTACAAATACCAGAATCCTTTAACTGTAACAGGTGAGTTTATTAGCAGCTTTGGCTAAACAAAGCAGAAGCAATCACCCTTTCCCCCCTATCTGAAGAGATTGAAATAATGCAGATGGGGTTAAATGAGTTGTGTCTGCCTCGGCCAATCAGAGGATTCGTGTTTGCCTTGGCCAATCAGAGGATTAGCAAGCCAGAGTGAGGAAGCTTCTGAAATGTCTGAACATCACTTTGATGTACGTTTCTAAGGTAAACACGTTGTTGCTAAGGAGATGTTTTCTTTTATAACATGGAGTTGCAAAACCATAGAAAAGTTAAAAATTAATAGATAAACTCAGCATCTTGAGTGCTACATATTGGCAAACTAGATTGTAAACGTTTAAAAATGTAAACAAAAGTGGAATTACCCGATCTCGGATGTCCCGCGGGGAGGGAGGTGATCGGCCCGGGAATCTTATAGATTCCCGGGCCGATCACCCCTGGGTGACGGTCCACTTTAAAATAGACGAAAACCCAAGGTTTTGACTATCCTGTGTTTTGGATCACCCAAACAAACTCACCTCTTCTTGGTCCTACGACGTATTCGTGGCCACTCGTCCAATCAGCGTGCTTGGATCCGTTAGCCCCTTCGTCTAGGAGCTTGTCTAATATGACCGGATCCAAGCGCACTGGCGACCGCATCCCCCAAATTCACAAATGCCTGGAACAAGAAAGAAGGTGAGTTTTCGGGTGACCTGGGGAGTTTCACACAACGGGGCATAGACTCCAGGGTGGGTTTTGGTCCCTCTCAAACTATATCCAAAGCACCTGGATTGGCCATGGTGTGCAATGCTCTGGAATAGCAGGGAGATGGGGGAATTCACTCAGGTTCATCCACTAATTTAAGTAGGGTAACTGTACCTCATTCATTTTTAATTAAAAAATTCAAAGCAAATGGTGGTGCCTACTTACCTGCCTCCCTCTCATCACCTCCCCTGCTGCTACCTATGTCCAGCTTCTCTACCGCTGATCCAGTTTGGATACTAGAAAGTTAAGGAGCAACCTGCCAGGAGACTGATGATGACGCCCTTGGCAATGCAGGAACAAACTAAAATAAAAACAGCCAAAAGTTCTCACCCTTCCACACTCATTCTGTCATCAGCTGACTTTTATGGGTGACAAAACACTGATTTACAGCCCGGCTTTATAGCCCGAGATGGTGCAATAAACCCCCCCTGAGCCAGATGTCCCTGGCTGAACAAATATATTTACCCTTCCGTACAGCCTATCCTCCATCATGGCAGAAAATAATGATAGCCACTTAGTAATCTTTACACAATCGACTGCTTCCTTTCCCTGTGTCACCATTGTCCTATATAATGCTGAGCTTTGTTTCCATACTATTGCTGTAGAGGCAGAAATATCCTGGAAACGCGTGTATGATTGTATATTGATTTCTGATGTGCCAGTCACGTTCTTATTTCAAAGCACATGAAGTTTTTCTGTTGCCATAGCGGCAAAATGGACCGCTGGAGAAGCCGGAATAATGAACAGTTTTCTCTTTTATAACAATTGGAGTGGTGCAGCGAGATCATTACCGATGAGTACTTCAGGGATCATTTTCCTAACTGTTAAATAGCAGTCTGGGAGGCTTGTCAAGCTAAATATAATCCATAATAGAGCTGATATAAAATGGTCACATACTTTGGTGTATACAAAGGCAGACTGAAATTTGATGTTGGCTTCCAGGGGTTCACATTGAGATGTTTTTTTTCAGTGTTTGAAACAAATAACACAGATGTAATGAAAAATAAAAGTATCACATTCATATAAATTGCAAAAAGAATCAATATCTCAAACTTGAGTAGAGCTTTCTGTACAAAAGAGAAATTTGAAAAGGCTTCTAGAAAAAAAATAATTGGCCATTATACAGAATCGCTCCCAAGGTTGCAGAGTTTGGTGTTATTCGTGGCAAGCTCCTGAACAATAATACATCAAGTGCAGTAAATATATGCAGCTTAGCAGACTAAAACCCACCAGCGGCCAGCCTGGAATCTAAAAAATTCCAGGGCCAGCTGCTGGCTTTTCCCCAGGGCATCCCGAATTAGGATACCCCGTTGTGTAAAACCCCCCAGAGCGCTGGTAAAACTCACTTTTTCCCCTGTCAAACGGTGAATGCGCAATCTCTCGTCCAATCAGAGCTGTTTGTCTTTCAGCTCCCTATAGGAGTCAGTGGGAGTCACTTTGCCAAAGAGATAAACAAGGCAAACAAGGCTCCCATTGGCTGTGCGTCCGCACATGCATCACATAGGAATGTGAAAGCAGTAAGTATTTGGGGCTTTTTGGGGGTTTCCCACAGCGGGGCATCCCAAATCGTGGTGCTCCAGGGCAACCCAAATCAGGATGCTCCAGGGCAATGGAACAAAACCCAGGAAAGTTAAAATGCCGGGTTTGCACCAGAGTGGATTAAAACCTGAATTTTGACTATGACACACGATTGGCTCCATTCAGCTAAGAATCAGCTATGGACCGGATGGAGCTGAATGGAGCCGAGCGTGCCGAAAGCTGCATCTCCGCTAGCCTCTAGCGGGATGTGCCCGTGCCGCACAGTCATGCGCCTGGCTAAAGGATCGGGGATCAGGTAGGTTTTACTGGGGATTCAGGTGGGGAGTTTCATACAGCAGGGCAATCCAAATTGTGGTGCCCCAGGGAGAGGGAATCAGGTGCCCCTGGAGTCTTATATACACCAGGACTGCTGCAAAAACTGAACGAAACTGAAATTTATATCTCACCCACCCTCAGTCTTCCTGCCCCTCCCCTCTGCTTCAAACACACAGAGGAAGCTGCCGATAGCGGAAATGATGTGTGCAGGCCTGAGGTTTCCCCTATATTAAGCTTGTATGACTGGCCTCGGTGTTCCCAAGCTTACTTCCACACAGCCATGAACGCCATGCTGTGCTGATGAGGAACACAAAAATCAGGGTGGCTGCGATCAATTAAATGCAAGTTAAAACTGACCAAAACTCCTGATTGTCCCTATTTTGGGTTTTGGTCCTTGTACTGGGGATATCACAAACTGGGATATCCCCAGTGCAAGGACCAAAACCCGAAATAGGGAAAATTAGTGATGTCCCACTGAGTGACCCCCCCCCCCCCCCCAGTTTGCTCTAAAAATCTATGCCCACGTGTGCAGGCTCTTTTCCAATCCGTGCCTTATAATGTGCATAATAATGATAGACACACAGCCAAGATTACACACAGAGCCAGCACAGGGGAGCACCGGCACCCCCAGCACCCCTGTAGCTGAGGCACGCTCCTGTGTCCCTGCCTAATTGATGCCTGATCCTGTGCCCCTGCAGGAGTGTGCCTCAGCAGCTGAGGTCCTAGGGATGCTGCTGCGACTGGTGAGCGCAGCTTGGGAGTCCTGGAAAAGGTGACTGAATGCAGCTGAGCTGGGGGTTCACACAGCAGGGCATCCCGAGTCTTTTAGACCCCAAGGTCGCCCTGCATGGTGGATGGTCCACTTTAAACCATCCAAGGGAGGTGCTAGAGGGTTATGATCACATACTAGATACCAAAACTGCTTTCACCCCATGTATGTTCTCATAGTTAAAATATTGGAATACATACTGTATGTGAGCTGGGTAACCATGGCAGGATTTATTCCCATTTGTGCATATTCCTTAATGCATGTGTGTACAAAAATAGTGGCAACATTATACTTGTATGTGAAAAATGTCCCTCCACCCTGGTACCCTCTATTAGCGCTGAAGCAGAGCTAATAAGCAAAACAAGAAAAGACATTTACCTGCAGGCGGAATCCAGCAGCAAACTCGGGCAGTGCTTTTGTGCTGATAGAGGGTGCCAATGTGGGGGGTGTTTTTCAATTTGCTAAACAGGGCTGGAGTGGCCCTTTAAGTACAAAAACATTGCCAAATGCACACTTGCCTTTATACAAGCAATGACAAGGAAATTGCCTATTTGGTGTGACTCAGCCAGACCAGACCATTTGGCCCTTTGCCCGAGGTTACTAGCATGGCACCCCATAGGGGCTGGAATCCCAACGGCTTGGAGCCTGTAGGGATGGATTCTGGCCTGCAGTTCTCCCAGCCCCAATGCCCTTCAGCACAGATCCTGGGCACTGGCGCTCCTAACTCCTAGTGCCCAGAATTGGGTTAGTGCAAGAGACTGAGCAATTGCTACCCCAGGAGGCTCACTTATTTCACAGTAAAGCAAAACAACTTGTGATTATGTCATGAATTAAGAAAAGGGAATATAAACATATATTTACTGAATACAACTGTATTGTTGGTGCAGTGTTTCAGAACTTGGAGCCGCACTTTTAATAATGCCTGGAGCCACACTTTGTCTATAACTGGCCCTGAATGTGGAACAATGTTTTCTATAAAATGGTGAATTTTAAAATAAAGTGTGGGGTTACTAATAAAGAGTGGGTTTTTGTCTTTAGGGTGTTCCCAAGAAAAAGTATCACATGTTCTTCTGGTGGTTCTGAAGGATGTAGTTACCCATGAATGCCTTGAGTGGCATAATCACTAAATGTGGCCTGTTACACACAAGCCAAGAAAACTAACTAGGATCTGTATATAGGGCACTACTCCAATGAATCAAGAATAATCCATTCATTTGGATTAGTTGCGCATCATTAAAAAAACATATAACACAACAGTTTAAAATCAGGAAAGAAATCGCCCAAAAAAATCCCTAGGCTCTTGGTGACAATACACCAGATGCTAATTAATATCCACAATAAGCAGCTTGTGCAACAATAGTAGGCATAATACCTATATACTGTGCAGTAATCAATAAATCACAGAAAAGCATTATAATCCATGCATAGAAATATGTCTAATGTTTCAACATGTGACTAGACACAAAGTAAATACTTTTACTATGAGCAAAGAAAGCGCAAGTGCAGTAACAATATAATAAAGTGCTAGGTGCAGTTCATTAGACAGTCTGAAAACCTGTGTCAGTACTACAAATAAGAATGCATGATATATAAAACCATCTGAAAAAAACAATATCTATTAATAAATAACAAAGTGCAGGTGCAATTCAATTGACTGGATAATACTAGAAACATGTTAAAAACTATATAATGCTACAAAGAAGGAACTATATTATAATGCTACAAAGAAGGAACCATATTATTTAGAGCCATCTGGGATGTTAATGTCTGTCGGGGGGCCCCGGGGGAAAGGACCAAAGCCCAGGATAGTCAAAATCCTGAGTTTTGGTCCACTTTAACAGTCAGTCACTTTTTATGCAAATGCTGATATTGTTATGTAATAGAGCAGCAGATTCATTCATCTATTCAGAGGTACTCTTCAATCAGCGAGAAACAGATTATCTGTGTGGGTGTAAGCAGAACCCAATACTGGGTGTCTAGCAGCCAAGGGATAATTTGGATCGCAGTGTTTCCGTAGTAAAGATGGTGAATTTAATTCAGAATGCTTCTGAGAAATATCTTCAGCCACAAAACCATGTACCATGTGTTTAAATTGTTTGTATTTATCTAAAACCTAAAATCAATAAAACTATGGCAGAAAAATAATAGCATTTATATCAAGGGTGAAAGAATGTTAGCACACTAGCTGAGCCAGGAGTGTTCCGGGTTTAAAACCTGCCAGAGCTTTTGTCAGCCTCTGTTGCCAGGCCATTTTTCACTATTTTTACACATCTTTGTGATTCTTGAAGGAATGTCCAGGGATTTCACAGGAAAATTATATATTTTTTCTTGGGCTATCATGAAATGTCTTGTTTGTATAATAAATAAAAAAATATATATACAACGACTATCCACATTATCCCACTCTTCCTATAAAGGCCCCCTCCTGCAGTGGCCGGCTGAGCTGTCAGAAGGAGGGGGCCTTACAATGGAATTTATTAGGCCCACTGAGCACCCCAGGGTGGGATCAGAGGCCCTGGGAGGAGGAAAAATACAATTCTGTGATTACTCACCTGTAGAATTGGTATTATGAGTATACAGTACGTCCTGCTCCAAATCTAATACTTACGGTTGCGATATACTCCGCCAGATGGCGCTGGACTGCAGAGACATCGAAAATAGGCTCCTCCCGGCCCCTCAAATACCCAGGGACCTCCCACAAATCCCCAGCATTGAAAAGCAGTTAAGGAGAAGCCGGGAGAATTAAACAATCCAAACTATCAACTATAACAATGATAACAATCACCATACAGGGGATCCAAGAAAATGCAAACCAAGGGTGGGTTGGAGCAGGACGTACTGTATACTCATAATACCAATTCTACAGGTGAGTAATCACAGAATTGTATTATTCTTAGTATACAGTACGTCCTGCTCCAAATCTAATACTTACAGTTGGGACATCCAATAGCAGTGTCCATAAGTAGGGTGGGATCCCCAAGAAAATCAGCAGCAGGCAGTTTAAACCACTGCCGCCTGCAGAACCTTTCGGCCAAAAACAGCGTCAGCTGAGGCCATAACATCAACCTTGTAAAACTTTGAAAAGGTATGAACAGAAGACCAAGTAGCGGCCTTGCAAACTTGTTCAACAGAACCCTGGTGCTTAAAAGCCCAAGAGGCACCAATAGCACGAGTGGAATGAGCAGTAAGGCGGAAGGGAGGATTCTTCCCCTTAGCAGAGTAGGCCTAAATCACAGCCTGATGAATCCACTTGCTGATAGTAGACTTGGCCCTTCCTAGGAGAGCAGTCATCCCGAGACGATGGAAATCCACAGCCCCGCCATCTCTTGTTGAATGGGTTCGGGAGGTGTAGGTCATTCGTCGTATGGAGGAGTCGATTTCAGACTCCGAAGGCTCCTGGGAGAGCTTTAGGATGAGGTGCGTCGGTTGGCTGGACTACAGGGAGACCCATCTAGCGCAGGAGATATTATAGGTGGTCATGCGTCGGCACGCCCCTGCCAGTAGTACTTCTGTTCCTGTGTATGCTTCGGTACGTGTCCCTACTCCTGCCCGTGCCTTGGGAACTACTCATCCCCAATTTTTCCAATGCTTCCGCAACACTGTCCCTCATTCTTCCTCCTTCCCCTTCCTTCCTTCCTCCTCCCCCCTTCACCCCTTCCCCTTCCCTCTCCCCTTTCGCCTTCTTGTTTCCTTCCTTCCTTGCATGTCCTTGCTGTTCTGCGTCTTCCGGCTCCCTCCCTCTGCCCTCTGGATCCCCGCCTCCCCTGGGAGTGGAAACGTGTGTTGGGTCTTGGTGTGAGCGGTCCGTCTCCGTCTCCTTTTGGTCGGCAGGTCTGGAATAGAGGAGACTGAGAGACCTGGGGCGTTGGACCCACGACCGAAACATCATATAGCAGATTAATCGGAGTGTGAGCTGGATCATATTTGTGGGGGTTGGTTGGGTTGCTGGAGGGGGGGGGGTGGAACGGTTGTGCCCATTGCTTATGATATATCATTGTACTGTATGCACATGTAGACGTAGAGGGCGACATGTATTGATCTTCTGTCTTTTTGTATTAATGTACTGTTTCTGTACTGTTTCCCTTATACGATGTAAACTGAATAAAAAGATATTGAACTAAAAATCCATGTAAACATGTCGGCTAATGAGAAAAGAGGCCACTTATACACCCGAACTGAATAAATCTTCTGTCAAGCTTGTGTTTTTTTCTGTCATGGTAGATCCAAAATCCAGGGGTGACAGGTTTAGTCTATGAGGGGTGACAGGTTTAGTCTATGAGGGGTGACAGAACCTGTCACCCCTGATTTCCTTGTTCTACCATTAAGATAAAAAAACAAGCCTGGCCGGATATTTCTTGATGCCAGGTGTATATGTGACCCCTCCTCCCGCCATCCAGCATATTTATATGGATTTTTATCATTGGGCCTTTTTTTTCACGATAGTGCTCCTTTAAGCAGTCATTTGGAGGAGTCATACAGCCAAGGGAATGTAAAGAGTAGAATTAAGGTCATGTTAACACAACTTGTAAATGAAAAGGTCGGATTTCACGACTTGTCTCAGAGAAGACAATAGCCTCGATTCAAAGACACATTCGTCCGGACTTCCGTAGCTGTCTGTGAAAGTTTTTTTCGTTCATTTTTCATTCGTACGAGCGTTCGGGAGAATGTGTATATGCGCTTTCGATGAACGGAAGCAAATCGGAACATTTCCGTTAGTTCGGATCATTTTCCAACAAAATCAGAAATTTTTCGTTCGTTCAGATAACTTCCGTTGTTGGGATGGGTTTCCGTCTGATTCAGAGAGCTGATTTCCGATGGACCACCACCCTATAAATCCGTTTCATTTCTGATCCACTTACAGGACCTTTGAGGGCTCGGATTGCTATTGTTGAACATGTTTTGCGGCTATGTGGAGGAGTCTGCGCACCTTAGCACCAAGGCATTGCATGTATCAGCATGGCAGAGGCCATAAATTGTATAGCAATGCATACCTGAATCAATACATTTCATGTATGCCTTATAGAAGCATTTTAATGCTGACCTTAATTAGTCCTTAGCATGTAAACATTTATTTTCCCACACATCCATATAATTGCTATATTTTTTTCGACTTATGTCCTTTGTGAATTATATTTGGATTGTTGAACTTGAATCTTAATTTGTTGCAGGAGTTATTGTTTTAGTTGATTACCTTTGCTTTGTGTAATTATTTTATATTTGGTGGCAGGAACTGCAAGATGTGCCACTCACACAACATACAAGCAGTGTTTGGTCCAGCTATGTGATTCCTCAGTGTTCTTGCAGGGCATCCAGGGTCGTCCCATGATGTTTATATATTGCAGAGCTCCGGCTTATTTTGGCAGTTTGAGTCAGGAGAATTATCTGGTAGATGGCTCCTGGGTAAGTTTGTTCACATTCCATCAATCCATTTTCACTGTATGGCAATGAATATAGTTCATGACTCATGACTTAACCTATTGCTGTTTTTAGCCCTTGATGACATGTTAAACAATATTGTAGCTTAGAATGTGTATTTTATGTTATTATTTTTAAATTCTTTCAGGGGATTCTGGATATCCACTCCTGCTGTAGCTCCTGATGCCCGTTCTTTGCCTGCAGAATGCGGGCCAGGGGTTCTCTAATCGGGCACTATGCAAAACCCGGCCAGTGGTGGCAAGGGCCCTCTGGCTTTTGAAGTCCAGATTTAGGTGTTTGGACCATACGGGGGGGGGGGGGGGGCACTGCAGTATGATCACAACAAGGTTATACCAATATTTTAATTTTACGTTTTTTAACAGGGACCACACGTGCCAGAGTCCTTCAGTTGGTGGGCGAGTTGCAGGAGCTGCGCAACTCGTTGGGGACCACAGATGAAGAATAATGTTCTGTGGCCTGCCATTGCTATGTATTTTGTTTTTTATAGTTGTAAAAATTAGAAATTTTCAACAATTTTATATTTTATGATGGAATCCAAATAAAAAAATGTTACATTGTCATTTCATTTACAAAATACATTAATACAAAACTAATGGGCCCAGAAATATTTAAAGATGAATATTCACATGACCGAGAAGTGATTTGGGTGAGCTTTAAGGGTCCAAAAGGGAAGATGGAGGATAGTGCTAAGTGATTTGGGTGAGCTTTAAGGGTCCAAAAGGGAAGATGGAGGATAGTGCTAAGTGATTTAGCTAAACATTGTAGTAGAAGTGAGGGTGGCAAATATGTAGGCGAGCACTTTAATGAGTTTTAGTGTGCAGGCGCTAGATCGTAAGGATTTCCGTCTGGACGAATATTTATTGAAAAAGGGAAACAGAATCGAACGGGAAACGTAAAGGATTCTATGTTCTATGAGGTTGCAGATTGTCCTGTACCGCAGCCTGATCAGCTGCCATCTCTAGTTTACCCAAACTTGATTTACCTGTTCCAAAAGTTGATTAAAACTTTTTATAAGCATTTTTGTATGTGCATTTTTTGCTGTTTTGTGAAAACAGTTTTACAAATCAGTCTCATAGGTTGATAAAAATACCATTTTGTGAATACTCACCTTGTAAAATGGGTCACACACCCCGCTTCAAGATAATCATTACATGTGGGTAGTATGGTCTGAAGAGGGCGATCTGCAGAGATGATTGGAGGAAAGAAAGCCCCTCCCAGTCCATAAATACCTGGGACCTCCCACTCATTACCCAGTATAAAGAAAGCAGTAAGGTAAGGGACCAGGAAGAGCCAAATATTAGTCATAACAACGCAAAGATCACAAAACGATGGATCCAGAATACAAAAGGGCGGGTTGAAGCGGGGTGTGTGACATACTTATAATACCCATTTTACAAGGTGAGTATTCACAAAATGGTATTATTCTAAGTATGTCACACACCCCGCTTCAAGATAATCATTACATGTGGGACATCCAAAAGCAGTGTCCATAAAGGGTGGGGATCCAAAACAAGGCATAAAGCACAACTTAAACTACTGCAGCCTGCAGAACTTTGCGGCCAAAAACAGCATCCGCTGAGGCCCAAACATCAACCTTGTAAAAACTTGGAAAAAGTGTGAACAGAAGACCAGGTAGCGGCCTTGCAAACTTGCTCAACAGAGGCCTGGTGCTGAAAAGCCCAGGAAGCCCCAACCGCACGAGTAGAATGAGCTGTAACACGAAGGGGAGGATTTCTCCCCTTAGCAGAAAAGGCCCCGACAATGGCCTGACGAATCCACTTACTGATGGAAGACTTAGCGGGCGCCAAACCTTTCTTGGGCCCAGAGGGTACCACAAAGAAGGCATCAGTCTTAAGAAAGGCAGACGTTACCACCAAATAGTACTTCACAACTCGAACCACATCCAGGGAATGCAGGACCCTCTCCTTTTCGTTACTGGGATTAGGACACAGAGAGGGCAAAACAATGTCTTGATTTAAGTGAAAAGGCAGAAACCACCTTAGGAAGGAAATCCGGGTTAAAACGGAAAACCACCTTGTCCTGATGTCTTTCAAAATACGGGACCTGAATGGACAGAGCCGCCAACTCAGAAACACACCGAACAGAAGTGATAGCTACCAAAAAGGCCACCTTCTGAGTAAGGGAAGACAATGCAATATCATGCAAGGGCTCAAAGGGAGGACCCTGAAGAGCAGAAAGAACCAAATTCAAATCCCAAACCGGAATCAGAGCCTTCCTAGGGGGCCGCACGTGCGTAACCCCCTGGAAAAAAGGTCTTAACCAGCGGATGAAGCGCAAAAGATCTTTGGAAAAACACCGCCAGGGCAGACACCTGCCCCTTCAGAGTATTAAGTTGGAGCCCTAGATCCAAACCGTGTTGCAGGAACTCCAGGATTCTAGAAATAGAGAATTCCCTTCAAGGGAAAGCCCTAGTCTCACACCAATCAATATAAGACCTCCAAGTCCTATAGTAAACGGAAGAAGAAGACCTCTTCCTAGCGCTAATAAGAGTCTGAATAACCGCATCAGAAAGACCTTCCTCCTTCAAGATCGAGGTTTCAGCAGCCACGCCGTCAAAGCCAGCGTTGGTAAATTGGGGCAACGTAGATGACCCTGTGTGTGCAGATCCGGCAGCAGGGGCAGAACGAACTGATCTTCTGCTAACCTTACCACGTCTGCGAACCAAACCTGTCTTGGCCACCTTGGAGCCACCAGAATAGCTGACGCTCCTTCCAGAGCCAGCTTGCGCACTACTCTGGCTACCATGGGGAACGGAGGGAACAGATACAGAAACCCCAGATCCCTCCAGTTCAGGGACATGGCGTCCGTCGCGAAGGCTTCGCCAGAGACACAGATGCCGGAAGTTTGTGATTGTGACGGGAGGCAAAGAGGTCCACCACCGGTGAACCCCACCTGAGACAAATCGAACGAAACACCTTGGGACTGAGAGGCCACTCCCCCTTGCGGGCTGACCACCTACTCAGAGAGTCCGCCTCCGAGTTCTCTACTCCCGGAATGTGAACTGCCGAGATGCACGGGACGTAGCTCTCCACCCAGTCCAGAATCAACAACACTTCCCTGAGGGCACTCCAGCTGCGAGTCCCTCCCTAGTGATTGATGTAGGCAACCGCCGTCCGATTGTCCGACCGAACCTGGACCGGCAAGCCCTGCAGGAGATGAGTCAAACGAAAAAGAACCATTCTGATGGCTCTCAATTCCAGAATGTTGATAGGCTCGTGAGCTTCCAGGGGTCCCCACAACCCCTGAAAATGCAGATCCTTCCAGAAGCCCCCCCATCCTGAGAGGCTGGCATCCGTGGTGACCACCTCCCAACGAGGAGTCTGAAAAGACCTGCCCTTCAACAGATTGGTTGAGTTCAGCCACCACCTGAGTGGTCGGTGAACCCGGGGAGACATCAGAAAGACTTGATCCAGCGACAGAGGAGATCTGTCCCAGACAGACAATAGATGGAGTTGTAGTGTCCTCGTGTGAAACTGGGCAAAGGGGACTGCCTCGAGGGAGGCCACCATCAACCCCACCAGTCTCATTCCTAGTCGAATGGTCAGACGAGGAATGGACATGAGCGACCGAATCAATTCCTGAATCAAAAGAACCTTGGATTGAAGAAGGAACACTCTGGCCTGATCTGTATCCAGAGACATTCCCAGAAAGGATACTATCCTGGACGGGTAAAAGGAGGACTTGGGGTAGTTGATCACCCAGCAGAGCCTCTCCAGAGTGGATATTACCGTCCTGGTGTCCAATTCCGCTTGGCTGAATGATGATGCCATGATGAGGAGATCGTCCAGATATGGCACTATGCGAATTCCCTGCGCTCTAAGAAGAGCCATCACCCCAGCGAGCACCTTGGTGAAAAACCCTTGGAGCTGTGGTGAGACCAAAAGGAAGAGCTACAAACTGAAAGTGCCGATCTTCCACCACAAACCTGAGGAATCTCTGGTGCGCGGGAAAAATCGGAACATGGAGGAAAGCGTCCTTGATGTCTATGGACGTCATGAAGTCCCCCTGGCGGAGAGCGCGGATAGCTGAACGAAGCGATTCCATGCGAAATTTTCGCAGCCTGATAAACCTGTTGAGGATCTTCAGATCCAGGATGGGCCGGATAGAGCCATCCTTTTTGGGGACCGTGAACAGATTTGAGTAAAATCCCCGACCCTGATCTGATAGGGGCACTGGCGAGATGACCTCTATCTCCAGAAGACTTGAAAACGCCTCCCGAAGCCCCTGTGCGCCAGGTGCGTCCGGGGGCACCCTAGACCTGAAGAAAAGCGGAGGAGGACGGGACTCGAACTCCAACTTGTAGCCGGAAGACACGACTTCCCGGATCCATTTGTCCGAAACCTCCCGAATCCAGATCAGAGAGAAGTGTCGCAGCCGTCCCCCCACCCACACGGGTGAGGGCGCCCCCTCATTGCTGAGCAGGCTTGCTCGCAGGCTTTGGGTTTTGAACCCCAGTTGTATCCTGAGCGGGCACGTCCTCTGCCCCTATTCCAGGAATCTCCTCTAGTGGAAGGGAAGGCGAAACCTCTTCCTGCTCTGGATCCGCGAAAGGAATGACTGAAAGAAGCCGCCCCGCGAAAGGGACGTCGTTGCTTCTTGCGTTAAGGTAACTTACCCCCCTTAGCCACTGAATCCAGTTTTTCTCCAAAAAGCCGTAGCCCCACGAATGGGAGAGACGTCAGCGACTTTTTTGACCCAAAGTCGGCCGCCCACTGGCGCAACCAAACTGAACGCCTTATAGTCACCATCAGAGCAGAAGCTCCCCAAGGCGGCTAACATGAAAGACCAGAATAACTCACAACGTTTAAGTCCCAGAAATTCGTCACTGTCCGGGTGCAAACCGGAAGATGACAACAAGTCTCTGACCACCGACCTGGTAGCCACCACCAGCAGAGACGAGGCACAAAAAAGGCCGTATGGCTGCCCCAATACTGGCGAAACCATGACAAGCCATCTGGTCAATTCGTTTATCCCCTCCATCTTTAAGAGAAGAGCAATCGGGGTTATTCAAAAACGGCTGAATTGGATAACCCCAGAATTGGTGCATCCACCTCAGGGGGGGACGTCCAGCGGTTAACCGTGTCCGAAGGGAAAGGATATCTTTTATCCCAACTCTGAGGAATGCCTGGGAGCCGAGCCGGCTTCTCCCATTCCTTAGAAATAATCTTATCAAAATGCCTTTGATTAGGGAATTCCAAGCGCGGCTTGGATTCCTCATAAAACTCCCCTTGTTGATGAGGAGCAACCTCCGGAGGAGAAATAGCCAGAACCTCAAACATCTGAGCAAGGACGTTAGGAGTATCCAAAGAACTCCCTGACCCCTTCCCTGACCCCTTGCTGGTCGTCCGAATAATCCAATTCGTCAAATAGCTCCCCTTCCTCCAAAGGGGAGTAATCACCAGGCGATCCTCATCGTCATATTCAAATGTCGGTGGGACCGGTGACCAATGCTTTCTCTTAGCTGGAGCCTTCTTGGCAACCGCAGAAGAAATACATTTTTCAATATTAGTCAATCTAGCACACACATCAGATTGCGACTGGCCACCCGTGACAACGTCACACGGTACACGGGCCAAGACGGGGTGGGAAGGGGATGACGCCGGCGGTGCTGACCCAGACGCCTGGGGTTCTGACTGCCGTGTAATAGTCTGCTGTGCACATGGTATACATAGAAATACGTCATCCCCTGTTAGGGATACCCCACAGCCCATGCACTTCCGGGATTGCCCCGAGGGGAGCCCGGTATCTGGGGATGCCTCCATATGGTGAACTTATATGTAGTCGCAATGACCGAGGGAATTACGCTAGTAAGCAACCCGGGATGCCCTTATAATTGTCCCAAGTGGGAGGATTTTAACATGGAATTTAACCCAGGGACCCAAGGACCGGAAGAAGACCCCTTAAAACCTAAGGCGTTCTACCTGAAAGACTGCCGGATATAAAGGGTTACATATAAGTAAATAAATATATATATATATATATATATATATATATATATAAATATAGGGGGGCCATAGGGCCACTCACTGTGCCTTCCTGCGTGAGGTAAATGGCGTCCACCACACATGCAGCTCACAGAGGCAGAGAGGTGGGCGTGGCCAGCGCGGAGCGCGCGATATGCATAGCTCCGCCCCCTTACAGAGCGGAAAGCGGGCTCCGCAGTGGGTCTGCATAACAGGGGCAGGCCGTGGCGTCCCGCTCAACAGCCCGGCCCCGCCCCTAATGGCAAAATGTGTGAGGTAAATTACCTCAGAAAAACACTATAGCGCACACATATACCTGCGCCATGGCAAGAACAGCAGCCGCGGCGCCGGTAACCACAAAGACCCCAGGGATGTAATGGCCATTGCGGTAGTCACCGCAACAAAAAACAGTAAAGCCAGGGGGACAAGCCAGCGCCAACAGCCGGCCCCACCCCCCAACTACAACTTCTGAGGAGAAAAGTTCTCCTCAGCTCTGGCGCCAGTAGCAGCAAGCGCCGCTGTTAAAGTGAGACAATGCACAATAAATAAATCCTAACTCTGAGGTAAAAAAGGTGGCCCCCGACATTTTATCCCCACCACCACAGGAGAAGGGCATCAGGAAAGTGGGGCCAAGGGACAGGGCATCCCAAACCGGGGTCACCAGCCCGGATAACCGCCTACCCTCTGGTACAGGGTCTCGCGGTGGACCATGGCTCCAGAGCACTAAAAGTGCCATTCTACCCTCACCCGGGATACAGCCTAGACTGGGAGGCATGTGTATTGGGACTTATAAAAAACATAACCGGGTGGAAATAGAGAGAAAAGCGGTCCGGGAATAAACCCGGCTACCTGAAATCCCCCTGTGCAAGGAGGAGACATCATCTTCTGACTTGCTCGCCGTCTGCAGAGATGGAAAACTGGGTAATGAGTGGGAAGTCCCAGGTATTTATGGACTGGGAGGGGCTTTCTTTCCTCCAATCATCTCTGCAGATCGCCCTCTTCAGACCATACTACCTACATGTAATGATTATCTTGAAGTGGGGTGTGTGACATACTTAGAATAACAAACTATTCAGAAGTATTTGCATGTTTCTTGATGTTTTGTGAGTTTTTAACTTAACATATATCACCTAGGTAGTACTCAATGTAATTGAAATATGTAAAGTGGTACTTGAAGAAAACCTGTGGAAACCCCTGGTATAGATATATGAAGGGGTTATAGAAAACAATGTTAGAAAAGCAATGTTATTCAAGAGTGAATAACAACCTTGTGAGAGGAGCCATTTATGACGGTGTGTGATAGTTTTACAAAGTCAATTAATAATTAATTAATCTCCCCACTAGTGGTTGTACTACAGTGCTCTGTTATCACCATGCCTGTATTTCCAGGAGGAGGGTAGATAATGCTCAGCAACTCATGGATCTCCAGCAGTCATTATGTATCCATCAAAGCTGCACATTATATGTATAGATAGAGTCACATGCTCTTTCGCCATCTTTTTCCAAATATGACCCTCAAACATAATATCCATAATAGCAGGGGAGCATACTGGGAAGGAAAGCCAAAAGAGTTCGCAACCAGCTATCTAGCAGAAATCCTCATCTATGCCAATGCATAACGTCATGTCTTTTCTGGTAAATGCGCCGAGGAGAGATTTAGAGTAACACACCATCACGTGAAATATAAAGACCTCTATAGCCTCTGCCATCTCAAGTCCAGCCAGTCACATATTCTATTTTGCCACAGTGCCCACTGCAGTTCAAATTCGCAGTTTTCTAGATATAAACAGGAAAAAACTGCTGGCTCTATAGGAGTCTCTCAAAACCTGTGGTGAGCCTGTCCTTGTATTCTAAGTATACAGTACGTCCTGCTCCAGATATAATACTTACACTTGGGTTATCCTCCGCCAGAGGGCGCTGTGCACTGCAGACATGCAAAAACAGGCTCCTCCCGGCCCTTCATATACCCAGGGACCTCCCACAAATCCCCAGATTTCTCTGCAGTGCTGACTGCGAAGACATGAAGTATCACTCTCTCGCAGGTGAGCGGGGCTATTACAACCTGCGGCCCTGTTGGACTATTCCCACCCGTCCTCCTTGATGATGTGCCTCCCAGCCTGGGCTGCGCTGGTCGGGTGAAGGTAGGCAGCACCATGTGTGCTTGACGGAGCCATGCTCCACCGTAGTCCCCCACCATAGGGTAGGCGGTTTAGGCTGATGGTGAGCCTTATAGTGGATGTCCCTCCCGCATTCTTGTCCCATGCCCCGTGTAGAGGTGGACACTGTGTAAAGGGTCGCTGTCCTCCCTCGTTTCCCCCCCGTACTTCGGGGGAAAAGAATGGGGGGGGGTGTGTGTAGTCCGTTGGCGGTCTCAGTGTACAGTATTGTCATGATTATGGCAGTGCTTTTGCCCCTGATCGGCAACTGGGTGTCAGAGCCGCGCTGCCTTTCTAGTTTGACCCTCTCAATTTTTACTTGTTATAGTCTACCTCACGTCCTGCGTTATTATGCTACATCTTGGGCAGGAAACTGGTTTTTCGTACGCCTATGGGCGTTAGAAGGGTGGCGGTGTATTGAGACTTCATGATTATCCACTAGCAGATGTCCTTACTGGCACACTCTATGTTTAGCTCGCCGAGCCTTTGCACGGCTGCTTCAGAGTTTTGCGCTCTTTGGGGGAGGCGGGGACTCGGCGTGGTTCTCTCCGCGTCACGCCCAGTTTAGACCCACCCTCCGAGGTTCGGTTGGCGCCATTTTGTTTATCCCCGCGCGCGTGTTGGCGGTCTCTCCTCCCCAGGTCGGTGAGTGCCCTCGCGGGCGTTTTCATTATTAGTACTCTTTTTGTGGCGCATGGCCCTGACACCCCTTGTTCCCCTTCTGTCTTTCAGACCTTGAAGATTTCGGTGGCTTCTCCCGGCCTAACATATATTGTAGCGGGCTTACACATTAACCTAGCGGGTCTTTGGGACATCCAGGGTGGCCTATTGCGCAAATCCCTACTGGCATATATTGCAATGATAATCACCATATGGAGGCATCTCAGAATTATGTGACCGGGGTCCCTCCGGGACAAGACTGGCTGTGTGCAGCGTGTGGACTGCCCCACGCTGATGCAGATGGAGCACGGGTCTGCGGACCATGTTCTGAACAAGCACTGGCCCTGCAATCAGGGTTGCCAGTGGCTGCGCCTCGTTTCAATACACCTCTCTCCCCGTGTTTAAATCTCACTCCTGATGAGTCGCACTTGAGCGGGAATGAACAGCAAGTCGTGCCGCGCAGACTGCCTACGGGCGAGCAGGTGATTTCGAGGTTGGCAGAGCGCTTGGGCCCTGGTAATAAGCGGTCCCTGACGCCTCCGGTTTCGCCCATTCCTTCTGAATCTGAAGAGTTCACTACTGAGCAGGGTTTCGCTCTTTATGATGAAGGTCGGCTATTCTCTGACTCGGGCTCATCGGACGAGGGGCTGAGGAGTCATGATGATCCGGGCCCCCGGTTCTTGGGGCCTGTGTGACACCGACGAATTGCTGATAAAGATCTTCGAGGTCTTGTCTATCTCTATCCCTGGTGAGGCCTCTAGGCCTAGAAGGGAGAGTTTCCATACAGCGCCGCCGCGTTTGGAATTTCTGGAGCAGGATCACTTCCAGGCTCTTGTACTCAAAGAATGGCAATGCCCTAGCAAACTTCCAGGGGTTCCAGGGGACTGGGATTGGAAATACCCCCTGAGGTGGTTAACTGCTGGTCATCACCTCCCGTGGTGGATACACCGATCATTGGGGTTCTTAACCCCCCCTTTATTGCGGCTCCTAGTTATCGTACCCTTCGGGATGCTGAGGACCGGCGCATTGATAGACTGGCTTCCCACGCCTTTTCTTGTGCAGGGACAACTCTGCGCCCGGTCTGTGCCGCGGCCATCGCTGCAGTAGCCGCTAGGACCCTCATCAGAAAGCTGATTGATCATCAACCTGAGGATCTCCCCTGGGAGGTGTTTAATGCACTCTCCAGTTGTGATGTATTTGTAAGATTTATCCTTTTGGCGCTGGATGACACCATCAGCATGTGCGTTAGAACTTCCGCCCTTGCCGTATCTATACGCTGTCTGGTCTGGCTGCGACAGTGGGGTGTTGATGATGCTACAAAAAAGATTCTTACTGGGCTTCCCTTTAGAGGGCGACACCTATTCTGGGCCTGTCTGGATCTGTTTGGAAAAAAGGGCAAAACACCCCTTTACAGAAGGCGGCCCCAGCCTTCTCGAGGCAGGGGCACCCCTCCACCCCCCTCCCCTATGTTAGCGTCAAACCAGAACCAGCTTTTTGGTATAGATCCCTGCCCCAGGAGTGGCAGACAACACCCTGGTCCCTCCGGCAGGACTAAGTCCAAGCCTGTTACCAAAACCCCCCAAGGGGATGGCCGCTGCACCTTGCCCCTATCAGGAGGCTGCATGCCTTGTTCTGATGGAGTCAGGAGGAAGCTTCCTCTGGATGCAGGATAATGTCTGCTGGGCGGCCCCTTCCCGAGATATTCAGGATGCTTCTGGTCCCTGCCTCTCTTCTTGTGTTGGAGCAGGTCACGCGCGATCTGCGAGGTCTGGGGTCACCTGCCGGTTGCCCTTAACAGACAGAGGCAGGGGCCTCTACACTAACCTTTCCACATTCCTCCAAACGGATGAGACACTCTGTCTATTATGGCCTTCCATAGGTGAGGCAACTTACATTCACAGGCGGTTTTACTGCATTTATTTCATGGCCATTGTGCCTTCCGGGCTCCA
This sequence comes from Gastrophryne carolinensis, assembly GCA_027917425.1. Taxonomy (NCBI): domain Eukaryota; kingdom Metazoa; phylum Chordata; class Amphibia; order Anura; family Microhylidae; genus Gastrophryne; species Gastrophryne carolinensis. Next base: position 111,359,761 of record CM051234.1, read on the forward strand.
AGGACCTTACAGGTTAGTTTTTGGTGCTCCAACACTGCTGCTGTGGCCTTATTATCTGGCCTTGGTTCTGCTCCCGGAGTGATCGCCTAGGCGATGACAGGGGGTGATATCTCTACTGAGACCTAGGGGGCGTCCGCGCGAGGAACTGCCGGGCCGTCCCTCTTTGCTTCCCAATTCCTGCGTCAGACCGAGTTGTTACTCGGTTGGTGGTGTCCTTTGGGAGTCTTTGGATGGGTGCTCAATCACCTCAATTCCTCTTTTTCCCCTAGTGGTATCTCCGTTCCTAGGGTTGGACCTGGATTCAGTTCAGACAGGAACCTGCCTCCTTGCCTATACTGGTTGCATGGGCTCGGTCCCTCTTGCTGTTTCCGTCTCTTCACCAGGCTGGATCGTAGCTGGTGGGCCCGCTGGTGGCTGTTCCAAGGTTGTCCCTTGTGCTCAGAGCCCTTGGGCTTTTCTGCTACTCTTATTGTAAATGCTGGACTGGGTTCCAGCTTCCCTGGAGATGGGTCTGTGTACCCTTCCACCTTGGCACGGTGGTTTCCCCTGAGACTTTTGTACTAGGGGTACCAGTCAGGGGGTGCCCCCTTCCGTTGCGTCTTCCTGCAGTTGGATATCAAATCTATCAGGTCGACGGAGGGGGGACTTTTTTCTTCTAAATCCCCCTGTGGTTCCGGGGGAGGTGGGACCTTTAGGGGCTCATCCACCTGTCTAATTTTGAAGCAGCAGGCCTTCAGGTTGGCTCTATATCGCTGGACTCCTCCCTTGCGGGATCAGGCTATTTGGGGGCCCCTTGGTCTGTCTGACGACAGTGGCCAATATTAATTATCTGTGTGGGCTAGGAAGCAGGATGATCCCCCAGGAAGGTATCCGATCCTGATCCGGGTGAAGGACAGCGTTCCCTGCATATCTAAGATATTCACTCCTTTGGAGGTCCTTCTGCGATAAGATGTGCTTGTTCTTGGGTCTCCATGTGATCCGTCTAGTGGGCCCGTCCCTATCTTGGGTCCTAGGCCCTTGTTTCCCTGTCTCAGATTGTTCTGACCTTGGTCTCGAGGCTTCATAACTTCATGCTGAACATTCTGTTCCATATGTCTTACCTTCCTTCACCCTGCTTGACAGGGTTCTGTGCAAGTTGCTCTGGAAGGGGGAACCTGTGATACTGACGGTCCTTGGGTGGCCTAGTGGAGTGTGGTTTGCAGATGTGGTTCTGTGGACAGCGGACCTGTACGTCCTGTCAGCAGTGTTGGCCTGTTCACTCGGGCCCCCCGTCTCTATTTCACCCCTATCTACAGACTCTGGTCTGGATGGTCTGACGGTTGATTCATCCACCTTGATGGAAGTGGGTGTACCTTTTTAGTGTCTTTTGGAAGACTGGGTTTTGGCTTCTTTTGCCTCTTCTTCCATCTATTGTGGGGTATTGTTTACCCATATTGATTGGGTTGAGTTTTTGGCTCTCCCCTGTGGGCTAGCTCTGTTTCCAGGGTTTTTAAGTTATTACACCATGGGTTGGAGTTGGCTCTCCTACTCGGTGCCCTGGTGGTTCAGGCTCTGCCCTGTCCGTCTTCTGCAGAAGTCTTTACTCAGTTCCTTGCCTGGGTTGATTTTTCTTTCAGGGATTGCTCAGTGACACCCCCCTCGTAATTCTAGGGTCCCTGTTGGGATTGATTTCTATTAGGTTTGCCTTGTGGGGTGTTCCCCTTTGGCTCTACTCCGGATGCTGTCTGGCTGTTCTTATCCTTAAGGTTGCCCTTCTAGGGCTGTTACCTCAGTCGGCTGTGTGTCTGAGCGAATGGCTCTGTCTAGCTAGCCCTCGTTTCTTTACTGTATATTCACCGAGATGAGGCGGTGTTCTGCCATTACGCCGGTTCTTCTGCCTAAGGTGGTGTCTTAGGCTCAGGTATTAAGACATTATCCTTCTTTGGGATTCGTTCCTTGTAATGCTGAGGCAAGGGACCCTATTTCCCTCAATAGGTGCAGGAATTTCCTTCCCGGATTATCTCTTGTCCCTTAGGGGACTGATGCTCCTTGGGGTTGTGGGCACCTACATCTGGATGTGCCTGATCTCGTCTGCCTCTAGGGGTTAGGCGGCCTTGGGCCTAGCCTTTACTTGGATAAGATGTCCCTTCTGGTCCTGGGGAAGGCTTGGCTTCTTCCTGGGCTACTTTTAGTTTTGGCTCTTGTTAGGCTTCCACTCAAGCCTATTCCTTAAGGGGAAGAGTTCTTCTCATTCTATTCTGATTACACTGGTGCCTTTGTATCTTTGGGCCTTTCAGCACCAAGTCTTGTTGAACAGGTTGCTTGAACGCTACTTGTTTTCTTGTTCGTACCCTTTCAAAGGTTGTTTTAATGTTGACGTTAGAGCTTTTGCTCGTGTCGCTCTTGGTAGTGAGGTGTTGCAGGTGACAGTGCTTTCAACTGTCTGCTGTTGCCTTTTTTGTTGGGGATCCCACCCTGTTCTATGGACACTGCTATTGGATGTCCCAAGTGTAAGTATTATATCTGGAGCAGGACATACTGTATACTTAGAATAATACAATTCTGTGAAATACTGGTATTATACGTATACAGTACGTCCTCCACCCTGGTTTGCATTATTCTGGATCCCCTGTATGGTGATTGTTGTTATTGTTATCATTACCAGTTGTTTAGGTGGTTGGTTTCTCCTGGCTTCTGGTTCACTGCTTTTCAATGCTGGGGATTTATGGGAGGTCCCTGGGAATATGAAGGGCCGGGAGGAGCCTGTTTTTGCATGTCTGCAGTGCACAGCGCCCTCTGGCGGAGGATAACCCAAGTGTAAGTATTATATCTGGAGCAGGACGTACTGTATATGTATAATACCAATTCTACAGGTGAGTATTTCACAGAATTGTATTTTTACTATCTTAAAAGCTAGTGACTACTATAAAATATTTTGTCTGTGACAGAGACACCACTAGATTGTCCAAATACTGTTGTTTTTTTTCTGCCACTACAGATTGAACTACTGTTGGCGAATGCGCTCATTGAATATCCCAAAAGCACTCATCTCTTGGGCTGGCTGGGGCCAGTAAAATCCTGGGCTAATTATTGACCCCATTCTGCTCCTGATTGTGTCTATAATAAAGCAATGTTGATATAGTACAGATTGGGCAGATGATGAAGCAATGTTTAAAAAATATTATAGATCGGCCATATGATAAAGCAATGTTGATATAGTATTATAGATTGGGTGTATGATAAAGCAAAGCTGAAGTAGTATTATAGCTTGGTTGTATGATAAAGCAATGTTGCTATATTATTATAGATTTGGTGTATAATAAGCTATGTTGATATAGTATAGATTGGGCATATGGTAAAGCAATGTTTAAAAAGTATTATAGACTGGGTGTATGATACAGCAATGGTGATATATTATTATAGATTGGTGTATGATAAAGCAATGTTGATATAGTATTATGGATTTAGCATATGGTAAAGTAATGTTGATATAGAATTATAAGCTTGCGCGCAGGGCCCCCATTCCTTTTGTTTCATTGGTTTACCCATCTTATGTCATGTTATGTTATGTCATTTAGTAGCCTGTTTGCACATGAAACCTCTGATTGTAAAGCGCTGAGGAATATGTTGGCGCCATATAAAGATTATTATTATGTATTGAATCTAAGGTAAAGCTATGATCAGTGGCACACTAGGGCCAGAAATCAGCCCTGGATTTTACCAGCCCCTGGTCGACCGGAGACATCCCTGCTGAGCTATAGCATTGGGGGGATGGGGTTCCTCAGCTTCTGGGTACACAGGACTGAGAGGGACACTAAGGGGGCGGGGATTGAATGTGGGTGTTAAAAGCAACAGCCCAACTGGCCCCAAAGCAGTGTGGCCCACCAGGCATTGTCTTCCTATGGCCAGTCCGCCCCTGGCTATGTTGATGCAGTGTTACTGATTGTGTCTATGGCAGTATTATAGATATAGATATTATGGCAGTATTATAGATGATTACGACTTCTGTTGTTTTAAAAAAAAAGTAGGTGTCTCTGCTTACACACAAATCCATTCCTATGAAATCATGCATTTTAATTAAATAATGTGACATCACTGAGTCCATCATTCTTCTCGGTTTAATGTTTGTTGACAAACTCTCAAGATGAAGGAATCATTAATGTGCAGCTAAGCAGATGCTTATTATATCTGCCTCCAGCCATTCCATCATATTAACGCTAATATGTAGAATTAGTTTTCCATAGATCTGGGTTAATAATGCTGTCACGATTCATGACTGCACTCAAAAACAAAGAAATGCTGAAATAGAAAGTGAGAAGAATTACTTTGGTACAGCTATTTTGGGTTCCAGTGAAGCAGAGGAAGGTGTGACAAATCCCACCAGCAGGAAATTCATCAGAAACCTGGCAAAGTCTTTAAGCCTTTTTTTTAATCTCTAAACTGTGTTATGCTACCATCACCCTGGTCTGGCGGTGCTACATCTACTATACTCAGACACACTAGAAATTGGTAAAGATATGGGCACCCCTCTTAAGGAGACAGTCCAAGCCAGGGGCCTCAGGTGCAGCAGGTCAAGGGGTGCCAAAGGGGGGTCTGAGAACAGATGGTGGAGTGCCATTTCAAATCTTTGCCCCTGGTTCAGGCAATGACAATAAGGCAGCAAAGAACTCACCTATAGCCAATCACATGTGCCTTTCCTTCATTTCCTGCAGCAAGCTGTGGTTGCTGAAGCGTGTCTCCAAGATTTGCCCCTCCGTTCAATTCCATGACTACCTTTAATTATGGTTGCACTTCCTTAACACTCATCATGAGTGAGCCCGATAAGCCACAGCAATGGCACTTGCAGGGCTGGCTTACGCTAGGAACAATGAGGGGTAGGGGATGGCCCCAATGTGACCACATTTAACACTTTAACTGCCAACCTACCTAGAGTTTTTGTCACCCTTTTTTGCCAGACCATTTTTCACTATTTTGCGCTACACATGTTCAACTGTGATTTTTTAAGGAATTTCCCAGAAAAACTATATATTGTTTTTTTCAGAGTCTAGGCTTTAACATGAAATGTCTTGTTTGTCATTTTTTAAGTGTATTAAAAATACACTTAAAAATGCTTACAAATATTTTGGGGTGAAATATGCGCAAAAAAATGATTGTAGTGTTTTTTCGTAATAAAAAAGTTCTTCAATAAAATCTTATTGCATGTAAAATTCCCATTTCTCCCGGTTACAACGGTAACAAATATGTATTGATAGACACCCGTTCCTGCCCAGGAGACCCCCCAAACTTAAAAGAGCACTTTATAGCATTTACAAATAAAATACTACTATACACACTATAAAGCGTTAAATTAAAAATAAATGGCGTGGGGTTCCCCTTCCCGGGTGGACCCTATTTTTGTGGGAGAATTCTAAGGGGCGACGACCCCCAGCCCTGCATGCTACAAGCTAGCACAGCCTAAACGGCCCTGGCTCTTCTGCCCTCCCAGGCTTTGGGGAGGCAGGTATTGGGGGCTTGGTGGTTAATGTCAAGTCACTGGCTAGCCGCAGGTGACTTGCCAGCTTCCAAGCCTTGTGAACTGGTATAGGGGTCTCACAGATGCCTTACCAGTTCACAAATGGTTAAATGTTAAAAAAACAAACATTAGAATAAAATATTTTATTATTTTATTTTTTAATACTTACCTCAATCCATCCCTGTGCACTGTCCCACGCCGATCACCTTGGCTTCTGCTCTCCTGCTGTTTCTGGAAGCCTTTTATAGCTGCTTAGTGATGGGACATAAAGGGTTAATTTAAAAAAAATTACATAGGGTCCCCCCTCCCAAAATGGCGTGGGGGTCCCCCCTTCCCAGCATAACCAGCCCAGGGACCAGCTATGGGGGCTTGTGGAACAGGAAGCAGGGACCAGCTGCTGTGGCCCTGCTCTGCAAGGCTACAAGCTCACATAGCTTGGGCAATGCTGCTGGCTCAGCGGTGGCTGAGCAGTGCTGAATTAGCCCTAATGGCAGTTAGGTTGAAGTACTCCCCATTGCTGAGCTGTGTGTACTGTAACTGAACAAATCATTGCTGGGGCAGGGCTGCTCAGCCAGGAAAAAATATGCCCATCTGCATCCAGTTTGCGTTGTTATTAATATTAGGGAAAGGATTAAGTAAAAAAACAAAAACAGGCTGTTCTGGGCTGGGGATGGAAGGTGACAACGTAAACTTGCCTCTAAGTATACAGTAGGTGCACTATACATGGAAGGGACTTGCCAAAACATGGGCCATTGGGAGCTTTAGCAAAATAAAATACTCTTGGCAGATGTTTCTCTCTACGATTGTACTACTACTGTATTTCCAGTCCCCCTTCATACAGAGCTTCATGCCTGATTTTGGCTAGACATGCTTGGTGCTTAATACTTAGATGAGCTTGATGGGTGGGCCCACTTTGGGGCCTCCCACGCTACTTATTTAATTCTCAGAGCAGCTTGCCATTTTTTCTTTCATTTGCCCAGTAAAACTCATCCTTACCTCGATCCTGCGGCACATTCATGGGCTCTCAGCATCAGTGCACTCAGCTCCGCTCATCAATTTTGGCTAAGACTCGGCTAAGGGCCGAATATGGCTGAACGGTTCCGCATCCCTGCTAGAGTCTAATAGGGTGCATGCCCGTGCTGGCCATTCACAAATGCCTGTCCCAAGGTATAGCTTACTGCAGCCGCAGCTCGTGCATGGGCTGTTGGATCGTGGAGAAGGTAAATTTTACTGGGGACTTGGGGGGGTTCACACAACAGGGCATCCTGAATTTGCATGGCCTGGGGATAGGGAATCATGCAGCCCTGGAGTCCTATATACTCCAGGGCCACTTTTGTTCCACTTTAAAAGGGATTAAAAGTATTTTTTTGAATTACAGAATTGTAAAAAATAGGAGTCATCTTCTGCTATGATCTCTGTGATGGATCTCCTGTCAGTGCGTAAGGTAAGTATAATTTTTATGTTAACCGATAGTAACCCTTTGCCTTTTTTTTTTATTTCTTTAAGCTTTCCTTGTTTACTTAACTTATTTATAGACTGCTTTATGCTTCTTCCTGTCTTTCATATTCTTTGTGCAGGACATTTCCTTTGACTCCTCTGGCCACATTAATAAACAGCTTCCTGGAGGAGCTTTTATAATAATAGCGATAGTTAAGCAGTACATCAGCAGCAATAGTGTATTTTAAGTGAAGTGACACCCTGTCATACACATTTTTGCTAATTCTGCTTTAATTTTCTCTTGAACTCTGACCCCTCTGGTGTTTTCATTATATTTAATCTATATATATTTAATTTATTTATCAGATATAGACACCCCCCACTTTCAAACCACACCTAAGCTAATTAATAAATTATGGCACTGAATCAACACCAAGAGTATTTTCCTGAAATGTGTTCTTTCCAAATATTCATGCAGGGATTTTAGGTGTTACAATGCTAAATAATAATGTTATAGAGACCTGGGCAAATACTTACCTATTCAGGGATTGAAACAAAGCACAAAATTTGGAGTGGATGTCCAGTCTTCACAACACCCCCCGGCTTCCGACCTCCTTTGCTGCCAATGAGGGTTACAAAAAAGTAACAGCATGCCTTGTGTGCTATCCAGTTGGTTTGTTGGGAAGTGACATCCATTTTTAAACAGTCCTGAGCAAACAGATACACAATAGCATATAGGGGCTACTGGAGACCATAGGCAGGCAAGAGTAGTCAGACCCCATTCTGCATTTTCAGTAAGAGGTCACTTGGGAATTCAAGCTTTTTGGTTATAATTCAAATAAAAAAAAGAACACCACAGAGTTTATAAATGTTTAAAAAGGCACATATGCAGGTTTAACCACTTACAACTTTCACTCCTGGAATGTATAAGTATCCACTGTGATCAGCTTTGTTCCTGGGACATCCCAATCCAGAAGGAGGAGGAAGGGGAAATGAAGGAAGGAGCTACAAGTAGCAGCAGCAGCAGGAGGTGAAGGCGACTCGGCATTCTCTTATCTGTCAGTTGCTGTAGCCATCTTCTTGAGGTCCTTCACTCCTCTGCTCCATGGTGGAAGGACCTGAAGAAGGTGGCTTTAACAGATGTAGGGACATGAAAATCCCCCCCAGAAGTAAGGACTTGGGAAAACTGGGAGGATAGAACTGGGTGTAAATTCTGTTGAAAGAACCAACTAGACCCAAGTATGGTTACACAGTTAAGCCAATGGAGTATACGAAATAAATATTTATTCTCAGAATAGGCAGGAAGTACTTTGATACTACAGGATGAGTCAGAGGTACCCCCCCTGCCTGGGACTAATCCACACCACCTTGGTTTTCCCGTGGTTACCTAAAAAGTATAACCGGGTGGCATCCTTACAGTGGGTCCCTATATTGCAATGGATGTGTCATACCTTTGTGTCTGAATTATCTATATTCGCCTACCTTCCCCGGAGGAAACCCTTGGAGAGGTGTCCTCACTGCAGGCAACAAAGGCCTGCATGCCCCCTGTGGCGGGTCACAATACCTTGGTGCCTGGAATATCTATCTTCACCTACCATCCCTGGAGGAATCCCTTGGGGAGGTGTCCTCACCATGGGCAACCAAAGTCTGTCTGCCCCTGCAGCGGCTTACACATGCGCTGGACAGGAGGTCTGTAACGACAGTGAGGGGACCAACTGTGATGGACCTGGAGGTGGCAGTAAGAATGGCTGTGCTGATAAGTCGCAAATACATGCACTTTACCTGTGTTTTATTCCCATTTGTGACATGTTTAAGTATTTCTACTCCATTGTGGTGCAAACAGAAAGGTGTAAAAGGGGCCTAAGTTCCTAAGTGCCTAAGAGTTCTGAAAGCTTGCTTTCCATTCAGTAAGTTGTTATATTAGTAACCATCACACATTACATTGAGCAACTCTGTGATTAAAGCAGAACAAACTCTACTACTACTATGGAGGTTTGAAACACAGACAGGGCATGATGGGAAGGTGGTTGTCGTTCTATGTATATCTCTTACATGCAACTAAAAATAAAGTATTCTTTCAAATGCTGGAACGTTCCATTCTAATGGGCTACGTGTGCAAATATTTCACTTCATTTGTGAAAGTGCCATCACCTGTAAAGCAACAGTGACTAAAGTCACTGAGCTCATGCAGTGCTGCTCCTTTCATGGGTCAACTCTCAGCAGCAATGCACCATAGAGTCAGCCTAACTATACAACATAAACACAGTTAGGGAGAAACCAGAAAATCAGCTTTGTATATTTTTTTCCTGATAGAGTGATACAAGATAATCATATGTTCATGAAAAGGTCCTTTAAGGACAGCTGCATTCCTTCTATTTGATTCAGTGACTAATGCTCTTACATGCTTCTGCCCTAGAAACTGAGCTTCTCCAACTTATTATCAAACAGCACAAAATTAGCCAATATGAGTTTTATTTGCTCAGGGTATGATTTAGTAAACTTACCCTAAAATATAGCATGTAAATTAGGACTGTTTCTTGCTGTATTTAAAAAAAATGTGGGATTCCGTAAAAAGGAATAAGTTAAAACATGATTTGTAACTAAAGCTTTCATTAAGCTATGAGATAACTTATTTAATTTGCTTTATTGCTACTAGTGGAAGACAGTCAAATTGTTCACATACGCAGTGAGAATACAGCGACAGGCATGTGGCATGTTTAAACAGCAAATTGTTTTTGCAGAGGAAACTTTACAAAATGAGGCTTAGCAGAGAGCAGGACATACAAGACACACACATCCACACATAAATGCCATGCTGGAAGTGATCGCACAACTAAGATCAGTTGGTGAGACTATAACAGACAGTCACATCGCCGCCATTTTTTTGTGCAGCTCACCCAAGTCATACACTGCACTGATACACTGGAGACAGGGCCTGAGACAGATATGATGCTATTATTTGTAAAGACCAGGCTCATAGCTGAGTATTATCGAAGGAAGGAGCTTGCGCATGACTCCATAGAACCCGGCATTAGAATCACTCTTAAAGCTACAAACACAAAAATACACAAGAACCAGAGTGTGTTTTAGGTGCCACAAAAAGGGACACATAAAAAGAGACTGTACTATATGGAAATCAGAAAGGCAGTTATCCATTTCAAGGTTGGGGCATTGACTCGGGAGCAACCAATTACATGACATGTGATAGAAGCTTTTTCACAGAACTTGAGCTGAATAACAACTAGACTATTTACCTTGCAGATGGGAGTGAAATACATGCAGAGGGATATGGGCATGGTACTCTTGTATGCCCCAATGATGCAGCACACAATTTATCCATACCAGTGAAGGATGTGCTTTATGTTCCTGATCTAGAAGGAGGGCTCTTATCTCTGAAGCGTCTGACAGCTAAAGGACTCAATGTAAAAATCCAAGGTGACAAGTTTTCTATCCTGGATGGCAAGCAGACCAGAGAGAGTGCCAAGCTGGATGATCATCTATATCACGTCAACCCAAAGAAGGAAATGGTGTCACTATGCACTCATAAACACAATGACTGTATACATATATATGTCACAGGCATTTAGGTCACAGACATCCAGAATGCATACAAGAACTACACAAGACGAATCTGACAAAGGATCTGACAGTATCTCCTTGTCCAGTTACTATTAAGTGTGAATGTTGCATCAAATCCAGAGCCACAAGAGCAACACTCCATAAAGTAAGTCAGAATAGGTACATAGTGACTTTCATAAATGCTTATTCAAGATACACAGCCACTTACCTAATGCAACACAAGAGTGAAGTTCTTGACAAATTACAGGACTATGTAGTAAAGGCAAGAAACATATTTCAGAGGAAACCTCTCATACTTTGGAGGTATAATGGAGGTGAATTCACAGGACACAAAGTACAAAGCAGAATGGAATAGAGCATCAAAACAGTCCCATACACACCAGAGCAAAATGGGGTAGCTGAAAGAAAGAACAGAACTGTGACTGAAATGATCAGATGTATCCCAACAGACTATGGACTACCACAAACATACTGGGGTGTGGCAGCAATGACAGCCACTTAATTGCAAAACAGACTCTTTTCTAGAACAGTGGAGAAAACTCCATATGAACTACAATGAGAAGCTAAGTGTAAAAAAAAGTTTTTGGATGCAAAGCTTTTATCTATATTCCAAAGCAAAAATGCACCAAACTCCAAAACAGAGCATTTGAAGGAATCTTTGTTGGATACAGTGACAATGTTAAGGGGTACAGAATCCTAAATCCAAAAAAGGACAAGGTTACCATTAGTAACAGCATAACTTTTGTTGAAGATCTGAGAGAAAATGTGACAACTGAGAAAGTAAGAACTGAAGAGAAAACTGTTACTGATCAGCCATCATCTGTAACTTCTGAAGCTGAAGTGTGCGCAGAACCTACCAGTACTGAAGAGCAGACACAAGCAAGCTCAGACACAGAACCAAGATGCTCAACAAGAGAAAACAGAGGTTACAGAACCACCTGTACATCTTTTAAACAAGGCAAGCACTGCCAGTATCAATGAACCTGCAACTTAGGAAGACATATCTCAGCTTTCAGATTAAAGTATAATGCAGATGGCACAGTGGAGCGATACAAAGCAAGCTCATAGCCAAAAGTATATTCTCAAATATATGGAGATGGGTTTGATTAATACTTTTGCTCCAGTAGTTAAACATGCTACAATAAGGACTTTGCTGACAGTAGACGCCGCAAGGAAAATGCAAGTGAAACACTTTGATGTGAAAACGGCGTTTCTACATGTCGAGTTAACAGATGACATCTTCATGGAACAACCACCAGGGTTCAAATATGAACAAAGGCCGTACCTAGTATGCAAACTTCAGAGGAGTATATATGGTTTAAAGCAAGCTGCCAGAGCATGGAATATGAAAATAAATGAAGTGCTTACAAAGAAGATGGGTTTCATAGACTAAGGCCCTTATTTATCACGGGCTAGCGCCAGGTAGTGTCTGACGAGCGCCAGGTAGCGGCAGCTAACGGCGACTACCGACTCAAGTACGCCCGGCGGCGGTCACAATGACGCATTTATCAAGCAAAATGAGGCTAGCGCCGGCGAGAGTGACGGCTAGCGCGGCATTCATCATGAAGCCGCCTGGACCGAACAGCGCCGCTGCAAATTCCTTCTCAGCGCCAGGTATGAGCTGTCGCTCCCTGGCGATGTCCAATGCATTTCAATGGAGCAATCTATAATTAATCATAATTAATTGGTATTAATTTTTTTTTTTTTTTTTTTTTAATGTCAAAAATTCGGAGACCACTTCTGCAATGTTAGGATTTATTTTTAAGTAAAAAAAAATTAAAAAAAAATTTGTGCAGAATTGATCTAACAGGTCTGAGATTAATGTATTCATATTACTAAATGATTCTAAAAACATGTATAATGTTACATTCAAAAAATATGGTTGTTTAGGGGTTAAAAACTAGTTAATACCCATCGCCGCCAGCGCTCTGGGGTTTAAACAAGGAATGGACAGCGACAGCACATTCGGAGCGTGATTTGTTAATGAATATGAAGCTAGCCGTTCGCTCTGGCCATTCGTTGTCAGGCGCTCACATACAACGCTGAACCTGTGAAACAGCGACCCCCCAGCCCGTATTCAACATTACCGCACACTGACTGAGTCGCTGTCATCAAACTAAAGCCGGCCAAGCACAGCGAATACTGGCTGGCGCTGAAAAAAATCACGCTACAGTCGCTCATCTGGCGCTACCTGGCGCTATTAATGAATCGGCCTCCCCGCCTCAGCTGTTGAGAAGAGATATTGGAGATACAATACTTTGCAACTGCAAATTTATTGCATTTTAAAGCTATGGCAAGTTATGACACTAGATGGTGCTGTTAGCAATGCTTATCTGCAATCTCTGTTGTGTTTTAATTTCATGTGTATTCAGTTGCTTTTTTCCCGTCTTCCTTTTTTTCCTGTCATGTTATTCAACATGTAAGGTGACATTCTCTTATTGCACTCATGTTTCAGTAAAGCCAGTTCCTGTTATATCACTAATGTCTATCTGGATTATGACTCAACTGCACCCAGCCATCACACTCTGCAAAATGAAGGACATACTAGTGGAGTTTATGGAGACAGTGGGTTTTCTGATGTTGATGATTTGCAGTTTCCCACTGTGAGGCACCACAAATCGGGATGCCCCAAGGACAAGAACCAAAACTGGGCATAGTGGATCCTTATACATTTCAGGAGTGACAGTTTTAAGTGGTTAAAACCAGCATATATGCCTTTTAAAACATTTATATTATATGTGTTGTTCTTTCTTGTTTGCATCACAACTGTTTTTAACTTGTATATTCTTCTGAAATAAAGCATGACATAGCTCTTATTTTCATGAGATATTTTAAACCAGAATTACAGTCACTGGGAATGGGTTCTGATTTAGGCAAATAAGGCAAACCCCTAGCTCATTCTAAATTCGCCCACATTTTTTAGTGTGGTTTGCTTCCAAATGGCTCCCGGAGTCCCTTGAGCTTGTCTGTGGCTGGGGATCGTGGGGAGGATCTGCCACACTGCATGTTATAGGGTGGGTTGGGAGTATTTTGCATACTGCCTGTTACAAGGGGAAGGGGGATTCTACACACTGCTTGCTTTTGGATATTGGGTGAGGATCTGCCACACTGCCTGTTATAGGTTGGGGTGGATTGTTTATGCTGCCTGTTATATGGGGGGGGGGGGGGGGGAATTAGATACTTTGCATTTCTTGGGGATTGGGGGATCTGCCACACTACCTATTTTAAGGGGGGGTATTCTGCACACTGCTTGTTATTGGGGACTGGGGGAGTTCTTGCATACTCATGTTATGGGGTGACTGGAGGGAATTATGCCATGTCCTGTTATTAGGTTCTTGGGGAAGGGGGGGGGTAGCACAGTGTTTGGTTCAGAATATTTGTTTTCTTATTTTTGGGATGGGGGGCTAAACACTGCCTGTTATCTTCTACACACTGCTTGTCATTACAGATTGGGGGATTTGACACACTGCCTGGTATAGCGGTTTTGATTGGGGGGATCCTGCACACTAAAATGCTAAAAATATAGGGAATCACGGGTTGTCATATTGCTGTGCAATGCCAGGTGAATAACCTGGCCGCCCACCAACCTGATATATATGCTCCATAGGACACAAAGCAACAAGTGGTTGTATGTGGGACTGGCACTTGCAGGAAACATGTGACAATAACTAACTGTACAAAAGTCACATTTATTTATCACAGAAGAAACACACAAGCAGGTACTAGGGGTGTCCTGCTAAAAATATAAAAAAAACTATGTTGTTGTAAATTAAGAACGCACAATCACCTTTACACGCCATACGACCACGCACACACACTCTGTAACTGGCAATAAAGAAACTAAGTTCCAGGACAATTGAAATGGTGACTTTAACATGTGGGATATCCCCTACAATACCGCAGCGCAAATGTATCCTGAATGCCGGAAAGGCGCTGGGACCTGTGATCCCAGCACCATCAGATTGATGGAGTAGAAAGTGTACTTTTTGCAACAATGTTTCTATAGGGCTGTTTTTTCTCACATTTTTTGCTAGAAAAAAAAATGTTATAATGATTTTTTAAACAATTTGCACAGCTAAAAACTGTGCTGAATTATAAACATTATAAACATTTTAAAAAAGTAAGAAAAATAATTCCCACAGTGCTGAATCAGTCCCAATGGAGGTCAGTAATGGCAGCCTGAATACCTCTAATGACAGACCTCTTGCCTAGTGTACCTTTAATTTTCCATAAATAACCTTGTTTTTACATTAAGCCCCGCTAGGCTGGACCTGTGCCTTCTTCTCCCTGTTAATACTGTCAATCAGGCACAGCAACTGAGATACATACAATGAGCAGTCTGACGATAATGGCACATTAGACAAATTAGTCCCCTCAGCTACAGCTAGAATGATACAGGCATAAAAGCCTTTTTTTTAATTATAGGCTAGTTCAACGATGTGAGTTCTTTGTTTGATTCTGGTTTACTTATATGTACAGATAAACCAAAATCTGTTTTTTTGTCCGTGCTATTCCTAAAAACATTTTCATAATGATTTTTTTCCTGTAAAAAATATATTCTTTTAATTAAGTTGCTGAGCTAAAAATGTTGCTAGATTGCATGAAGAAAAAAATAATTGTAACGTTTTCTTCCACACAAAAAAATCTCACGGTGCTGAATGAGCTCTAATGTGTGGCTCTGGTCAAACTTGTGAGTGAGGCCTCAAGTTCTGGAATATAGAGTACTGTATTTGCTGGCGTATAAGACTAATTTTTCCCCCCTGTAAAACATGCCTCCAAGTGGGGGGGTCGTCTTATACGCCGGGTGCACCTGGGTCACATACATACATGTAATGTGGTTTGGGCTCTGGGAAAAGGGCCACTTGGGGGGTTTCACACAGTAGAGGAAACCCAATTTGGCATGCCCCTGGAATAGGGAACAAACCCACTGGAGCATTCCAATTCGGGATGCCCCACTGTAAAACCCTCCCTGTTGGCCCAGAGCCAACACCACATTACCCTGCAGCTGCATCCCTACTATGCCTTTAGCTGGGACGCATTCTGAATAGCCAGCACAGGCACGTCCCCAACTAAAGGCGAGCAGGGATGCAGCTGCAGTGTAATCTGATGTGCGCTCTGGGAAAAAGGCCAGTCGGTGGTATTTCACACAGTGGGGCTTCCAAATTTGGGAGGCCCCACTGGGTTTTGATCCCTACTCCAGGGGTATCCCAAATTGTGATCCTCCACTGTGTGAAACCCCCCATCTGGCCCTTTTCCCAGAGCCCAAACCACATTATACTGCAGCTGCATCCCTACTATGCCTTTAGCTGGGACGCATTCTGAATAGCCAGTGTGGGCACATCCCAAACTAAAGGCGAGCAGGGATGCAGCTGCAGTGTAATCTGGTGTTCTTTTACGTTTTATTTGGTGTGCGGAAGAGGGAGTAGTCTTATACGGCGAGTATATAACAAACTCTATATTTTGAGTGGAAATGTTGGGGGGTCGTCTTATACACCCAGTCGTCTTATACGCCGGCAAATACAGTAAATATATGTTTAAAAACTCTGTTCTCGGTTTCTGCTATCCTTCCTCTCCATATGGTCAGTGCATTTGCTAATTTGGACATCTTTTGTATGGCCATCAGTGAGCTTTACACCCCAAAAATGTAAACTTCTGGCTCTAGGATGGGGGCCCTAGGCACCTGCCCAATATTTCACCCCTTATTGCTGGCCCTGTTGCTGTATCACTTCAGGATCAGGTCATTGCAATCAGTTACATTGGTTATTTTCAGAAATATAAAGCATAACATCAGCATTGGTAGTGGAAAAATAGGTTGCATGTACATTGCTGGATTGCTGTTCCGCATCGATCCCTTTTATCATTGTGAAGCTTTTGGTGCCATGGCTCTATATATCTACTGTCACTGTTGATGTTCTGATTGCATTGCCTGCTTTTATTAGCAATATATACACAACTCAAATCAATTCTGAATGCATTTATAGTGATAACTATGTGGAGAATATCTTCATTATTGTATGATTCTTTCTAAGGAATTATACTGCTAGTTATTGATTTTTAACACTGCCCATTTATTGTAAGTTGGGTAACACTAATGGGTTGCATGGCTAGGTTTGTTAAAGCGGACCAAAACTTATATCTATTAGATTCCTGGGCTGATCTATTCCCTCCCCACTGGGCATCCAAAATCAGGATGTCCCGCTGTGTGAAACCCCCCAGGTTACCCATACACTTACTTACTTTCCCGGTCCAACGGCGCACGTGCGAGACGCAATGGTATCCCCGCTATCCCTCTAGCAGGGCGCATGCCCGTGCCGGACATTTGGGTAGCAGGGATGCGGCCGTCAGTGTGCACGGAGCCGCTCACCTTAGACGAATGCTTAGATGAAGAGGCAACCTGGGGGGTTACACGCAGCAGGGCACCCCCAATCAGGATGCCCCAGGGGCAAGAACCAAAAGCCAGGATAGTCGAAATCCTGGGTATTGGCCCACTTCAACTCTTGAAAAGTGGTTTCAAAAACCAGCACAGCTGGGCCCTGAAATCTAAATGATTCTAGACCCGGCCGCTAGCCTACCCTCGTGTGAAACCCCCGGGGCGCCAATGATCTTACCTGATCCCAACGGGTCCCGCAATGCGATTCCTCTGCCAGCTGAATCCCCAGCTCCTCTGTGGTTACGTGCAATCATGTGCTGAACCTCTCTGAATGGCTGGGCACGGGAGTGTGAACCTGAACACATAGATGAAAACCTGACCCATTCCTGCAGGGTGACTTTTCTCCAGTCCTGCACTTCAAAATGACCATTTACCTCAACACACCTGGGCCCAGCCAATTAACTGAACTGAATAGGAAGTTCTAATTACATATGTCCAGGTGTGTTGAAGTTAATGGCCATTGTGAAGTGCAGGAGTGGAGTAATATCATCCTAAAGGAATGGGTCAGGTTGACATCCCTGCGAACGGCATGATGGAGATGCGGCCAGCCGGCTGCACCCTTGTCACAGCAGCAATTTTGAGAGAGCCAATCAGCCACTCAGCCAATCAAAAAGTGCCACAGGGTGTGGCTTAGTCGGTGGAAAAACAGGTTTTTCACCACCAATACAACAGCAGTGCCCAGCTGCTCGGGGCGGAGGGGAGCATCGGATAAGTGGTTGACCCATTTTGGGTTTCCATCTACTTTAAATCTAAGAAAGATTTTACTCACCTTATGTTCCCATTAGCAGCTTTCTTGCCAACTGGGGCTCTAAAACAAACCACTTTAAAAGTTTGGGTCCTGCAATGATGTGGTGAGCTGCTCCTTATACAGGGGGAGCAGGCATCCCCACTTTTACAGTGAATTGAGCAGCACATCTCAGTCTCTGTAACAGAGAGTGGGATTCCATCTACCAATTTGCCCTCCCATCCAATTATACCTTTACCATCTAGAAAAGTGGTTCTCAACCTTTCTAATGCCGTTACCCCGCAATACAGTTCCTCATGTTGCGGTGACCCCAAACCAAAAAATAATTTTGGTGGCTACTTCAAAACTGTAATTTTGCTACAGTTATGATTCGGAATGTAAATACCTGATATGCATTATGTATTCTCATTGCTACAAATCAAACATAATTTAAACATAGTGATTAATCATGATAACAATATTTAATTATATGTTGAGAAATATTTATTACTAATTCCAATAAATAACATTTCACCATGGCATAGCATGTGTTGGAAACTGTAATTTCTCCGCCTCTTATTGAAATTAATAGGAGGCTGCGGCGGATTGTGTGGTAACTCGAGATTCTCGGGAGCTCTCTTCCACAAAATCCGCCGCACTCACAATGAAATCAATAGGAGGCGGATTCAATGCCGGGAAACCGCTGATTTCAGCAGTTTCCTAATTCAAGACCAATGTAGTTCAGACTGTGTAATTGTATGGTGCTTTGTGTAAGTGTAAGCTGCTTTGTGTAAGTGTAAGCTGCTTTGTGTACTGTGTAATGATTACACACTAAGCACCTTACACTTACACAGTATTGTGTGTATGGTGTGTGTACTGTTTTTACATTATTAACCTTTTTTACACCAGCAGGCTGTCTCGCAGGCTCCCTTGCCTCTCCGGCTCTTGCCTCTCCACCTCCTAGGCTTCTGTCCACCCACTGATGACGTCAGCAAGCGCCGGACATGTAATGCGCTGCTATGGACTCACTGATGATCACTATGCAGGAAGATGGCAGTGTTCTGCAGGGGCCCAAACACCATCCCCTCTCTGATTGATCACTATGGAGGAAGATGGCAAGTGTTGTGCATGTGCATTGAGCAGCCGGCAGCAGTTTGAGCAGTGGCAGCAGTTTGAGCAGCCGGCAGCAGTTTGAGCAGTGGCAGCAGTTTGAGCACCCTAGGCTTATACTCGAGTCAATAACTTTTCCAGTTTTTTGTGGTAAAATTAGGTGCCTCGGCTTATATTCGGGTCGACCTATACTCGAGTATATACGGTATGTTGAAACGTATGATCTGCAATTATTAGCACTTTCTGTCCCACAGCTATTAAAGGCTATGAAAATAACAATAGGGTGCTGATTATATCATCAGTGCACCATCTTATCCACCATTTTGTCACAGGATGATGCACATACAATTATCTAACCGTGAAGATTCTTTGCTGAAAAACTTTCTGCTGGAAGAAAAAAGTGCGATTAACAAATCTCATGACCATTCCACATCCGATTCTGACCCAATATTCAAATCTCATGACCATTCCACATCTGATTCTGACCCAATATTCACTAAATTTGACTCAATGCTTAACAAAGCACTCCAAAATTGGGGTGACAAAATTATGGTCAACATGGATAAACAATTCCATAACCTGGGTCTGCGGAGTGCATAAATTGGACATAGAACATCAGAAATTATTTAGAATTATCACAACCAAACGGAAGAAATTCAAACTGAAAGACAACCTCACTAAATAGAAGCCTCAGAAAACAGATCACAAATATCAAACATACGTACTACAGGAATCCCAGAATCAGTGACAGACCTATAATCTGCAATCACATCATCATTCCAAGAGCCGGGCCCTGAAATCCCATTGGAACTCCTTGAAATGGAGTGAATTAATAGAGACTGGACAAAAAAAATCCAGAAAGTTCCCCTAGGGATTTTATAGTAAAGATACACTATTACAAAACCAAAATAAGGCTTACACAAGCAGCAAGAGACAAAGAATCTATTATCTTTCAACATCAGCCCTATCAAATATTCACAGATTTGGCTCCACAAACTCATATGAGATACAAGGAAAGAAAACCTTATCTAGAAATCCTCCAACATGACTCTCACAAACTATATCATTTATACTAACTTACTAACTTTATGATTCAAAGACTAGGTTAATCTACTGTTTTTTTCTGTCCAGAAGTTTTTGCTGTACTAAGATTTATGCTTTATATGTTTCAGTGGCTTTCTTCTTTATTTAAAGGTCTAATAGTTTTTGCTTCACAGGTTGAAAATCTTCAGTAATAGTTATCACACTTTTTGCGTGTGCATTGTACAGCTATTTTAGTCTTATAATGTTTTATGGAATCCATGTAGGTAAAAATAGAACATTATAATAGTCATTCCCCTCGATTCAAAGAGCAAAAGTTAATTGATTTCGTATCGAGAATCGTAAGTTTGGGTGGGTGTTAGTCATTTTTTCCTGTTTTTTTGGCCATTTCCGACTCGCACGAGCCTACGTACGAATGCGTATATGCTCTTACGATCAGCGGAAGTTCGTTCCTAAATTTTAGGATCAAAACGTAAAACTTAGGATCAAATCCTAAAACTTACGATCAAAACGTAAAACTTAGGTTAATTGGATGTGTTTAGGTGTGATTCAGAGAAACCTCTAAACGCGTTTTAAAAGAAAGCCACAGCCGACACCTTTTAGCAGCCGGATTGCTGTTCGTGAACAGGTTTTTTGGCTATGTGGAGGAGTCTGCGCGTCTTGTGCTCCAATGAACTGCATGTATCAGCATGGCCGAGGCCATAAATTGTATGGCAATGCATACCTGATTCATGTATGCCTTATAAAAGCATTTTAATGTGGACCTTAATTAGTCCTTTGCATGTAAACCTTTATTTTGCAATATATTTGCGTTAATTAAAGAAACTTATGTCCTTTGTTATTTATTTTAAAATTGAGGTACTAGAATAATATTTTTAGATTGCATTTATTGGTGTAGTTGTTTACCTTTGCTTTGTTTAATTATTTAAGCACATCTTTGGTCAGATGCATCACACTTACT
This sequence comes from Gastrophryne carolinensis, assembly GCA_027917425.1. Lineage (NCBI taxonomy): Eukaryota > Metazoa > Chordata > Amphibia > Anura > Microhylidae > Gastrophryne > Gastrophryne carolinensis. The sequence continues at coordinate 111,380,534 of CM051234.1, forward strand.
GAGGAGAGGAGAGCGGGATAAAGTGCAGGATGTGGGTTACTGCTGTATTTTGCACAGACACAGCAGAGCTGGGGGCATGGAAAGGTCAGAAATCAAAGAATCCAGAGCAACACAGTCACAAGGCCCTTTCTGTTTGCAGGCTGCCCGATAATACCTGAGCCGCCATCTTGGCTGTTTCTAGGCTCATAACATGCAGAAGTTGCTGGTTGTTTTTTAATATTTGTGAGCAATCTGTATGTAGAGGGTGTGGGTAACCACACAAAAAATTTAAAGTTGTACCATTTGAAGCATAAATATAAAAATTAAATGCACAAGTAAAAAATGCAAGTTAACTAAAAATTAAACAAAGTAAGATTTACTTATGCAAATGCATTCATTAATGGTTGGTTACTACAAAATGAATGAAATAAAGAAAAATAAAAGACCAAATATTTAGAATGCACTTTAATGAGGTAAGTTTGTAGTGCGGAGCCGCAAGATCAGAAGGATTTACGTCCAGACAAAAAAGGAAAAAGGGCAAAACCAATGTTGCAACCTGAGAAATGAAACGGAAAATTCAGGATGGAAACTGACATAGGTCTGATTCCCGAACTGCCATACGAACGGACGTATATTTTAGGATAGAAACGTATTTGCTTATTGAATCACTCGCAAGTTCATACGAACGCACGAGCGGACGTGAAAAATAGGATGATCGTGACCCAAATCCAAGCTGTTACATGTTTCTTTGAATCAACCCAATTGTGTTGGCAATGGTTTCCTAATGTTTTTGGCAACCCCTAACTGCCTATTCGAGGTTCATTAAGATTAACTCTCCAGTATTTCTTACAAGAGGTGGAGGTGCGGGTGTCCTCAGCATGCTCACTCATCATTCTTCTACCTGATCTTTGGTTAGATAGCTGAAGGATAAGTTTCCTCTCCTTACAGGCAATACATTTATTAGCATGTAAAGCTAATGTTGTTTTCAAGCACATTTCTTTTGTTTTGTTTAAGAAATAACTTCCATAAGTTTTCAAATTACAATCTATTTAACTCCATCCCCCGCTTATCTTCTTCCCCTTATTGAACAACTGATAAACCCATCTAGTCATAACCATGAGCAAACCAATAAAAAAGCAATTCTGTGAGTACTCACCTGTTTTTGTTCTTGCATGGCACGGCCTGCTTCGGTATTCATAACAGTTGGGTTATTCTGCCACAAGGTGGCGCAATGGTACTGCAGAAAGCTGTGGCATCTCCCGGCCCCCTATAAAGAAGGGATCAACCATAGAGTTCCCAGCGTAGACAAGCAGTGAGACAAGAAGCCAGAAGAGAATAAATGTAAAAAATTTAAAAAAGGGTAAAAAAAAACCAATTAACTTGGAACAATCACCATAAAGAGGCAACCAAGAATAACGATAACACGGGTGGGTTGGGTGTGTCCAAAAGTAGGCTGGGATCCCCAATGAGTAACAGCTGGCAGTTCAAGTCACTACCGCCTGAAGCAGATTTCCTGAAAGGCTCAGTAGCGACCAAATAAAACTTCAGAGCCCTGACCACATCCAGAGAATGCAGTGTTCGCTCCTTGGAATTAGCAGGATTAGGACACAATAAAGGCAAGACAATGTCCTGATTGAGATGAAAGGCAGACACCACCTTAGGCAAGAAATCCGGCTTAAGCCGAAACACCACCTTATCCTGATGCCCCTCAAAATAGGGAGGTTTGATGGAAAGCGCTGCCAGCTCAGAAACTCGCCTTACAGAAGTGATAGCCACCAAAAAGGCTACCTTAAGAGTCAGAATGGGCAAAGCAGCCCCACGGATAGGCTCAAAGGGAGGACCCTGCAGAGCAGGCAACGCCAGATTCAAGTCCCAGACTGGTAGCATAGGCTTACAAGGTGGACACACATGAGTAACACTCTGGAAAAAAGTTTTAACCAACCGGTGGTTGGCAAAGGAGCTGAAACATGGCCCTTGAGGGTACTTAGTTGAAGGCCAGAATCTGAACCATGTTGCAAAAATTCCAGAATCCTGGGAATGGAAAAAAAACAACAGGGAAGAGACTTGGACTCACATCCGGCAATGTAAGCATGCCAGACCCTGTAATAGATAAAGGACGAAGACTTCTTCCTAGCCCGAATCATGGTAGCCACAACAGAGGCAGGCAATCCCTTCTCTGTCAAGTAGGTTTCAGTAGCCAAGCCGTTAAAACCAGCATTTGTAAATTGGGATGGCATAGCTGTCCCTGAGTGAGAAGATCTGGATCCCTGGGCAAGACATACTGGTCTACTGCCAACTGCACGACATCTGCAAACCACACCCTTCTTGGCCAACAGAGGGCCACCAGGATGGCTGACACCCCCTCCTGGGCAATCTTGCGCATGACCCTGCCCAGTAGAGGGAACAGAGGGAACACATAAGGAAGCCGAAACTCCGTCCAAGGCATTGCCAGTGCACCTGTGGCGAAGGCCAGAGGAACCTGTGACAGGGAGACAAACCTGGGAAGTTTGTGATTGTGATGGGACGCAAACAGGTCCACACCCGACTGACCCCAGCGGTGACACAGGGAGAGAAACACCTGGTAGTTGAGGGACCATTCCCCCAGACAAGACGCCCCCCTGCTCAGGGAGTCTCTTGGTTCTCCACCCCTGGAATGTATACCGCTGAGATGCAGGGGACATTCTGTTCCGCCCAAGACAGTATCAGAGACACTTCCTTGAAGGCTCGCTTTCTCCGAGTCCCTCCCTGATGGTTGATGTAGGCAACCGTCGTCTGGTTGTCTGAGCGGATCTGAACAGCCCGACCCTAAAGGTGAGTGGTTAGGCGAGAAAGAACCAACTTGATCGCCCTCAGTTCCAGGACGTTGATGGAAGAATGGGCCTCTTGTGGGCCCCACCGACCCAGGAACTTCATGGATTTCCAGAAGCCTCCCCAACCGGTCAGACTGGCATCTGTGGTGACCGTCTCCCAGCACGGGGGCAGGAAGTTCCTGCCCCCCAGAAGGTTCCTTGAGTCCAGCCACCACGAGAGGGACCTTCTGGCCAGAGGAGACAGAGCAAATTCCTGATCCAGGGACACAGTGTCCCGATCCCAAATTGACAAGAGGTGCAACTGAAGAGGTCTCATGTGAAACTAAGCAAAGGGGACTGCATCAAAGCAGGACACCATCAGGCCCACCAACTGCATCCCCTGACGGATGGAGGGATGAGGACACGATAGCAGAGCCCGAGCCTGCATCTGAAGACCCCCCACCTTCGGCTGAGGAAGGAACACCTTGACTTGTGAGGTATCCAGAGTCATGCCCAGAAAGGACCTCACCAAGGACGGGGACAGAGAAGACTTGGGATAGTTGATCACCCAGCCGAAGGATTCTAGAGTGGATGTCACCATCTGAGTGTCCTGGTCGGCCTGAGGAAAGGACTTGGCCACAATCAGGATGTCGTCCAGGTAAGGAATTATGCATATACCCTGGTTCCTTAGCAGAGCCATCACCCCCGCCAGTACCTTGGTGAACACTCGAGGCGCCAAGGTGATACCGAAGGGTAGAGCCACAAACTGGTAATGCTGATCTGGCAGCTCGAACCTTAGAAATCTCTGATGACCTGGGAAGATAGGCACATGAAGATACGCATCTTTGATGTCCACAGTGGTCATGAAGTCGCCGGGCGAAGGGTACTGACAGCAGAGCGTAGCGTCTCCATACGAAAATGCTAAAATGCTTGAATCTGACAAATTTGTTGAGGCCCTTCAGGTCCAGAATGGGCCTCTATCTTGTAACCGGAGGACACTACTTCCTGAATCCACCGGTCTGAGACGTGAAGCCTCCAGACGTGAGCAAAGAGCCGAAGCCGTCCCCCCACCCAGATGGGTGAGGGCACCCCTTCCTGCCTGAGGGGGCTTGGGAGAGGGTTTGGGCTTGGAACTCCAGGAGAGACCGGGACGAATCTGCCACGACCCCAAGAATCTCTGCGGCCACTAGAGAGGAGGGAGCCATGCTCCTCTGGGAGCACGAAAGGAAGGGAAGGGGATGGAGGACCCCCGAAAGGGCCGAGACTGCCTCCTACACTGAGGTAGCCTGCTATCCTTGGCTAGAACATCAAGACACTCCCCAAATAGCCGCAGCCCCGCGAAGGGGAGTCTAGTGAGAGCTTTCTTAGCAGCAGCGTCATCTGCCCACTGATGTAACCAAACAGAGCGGCGCATAGCCACCAAGAGCGCAGAGGCCCTACCGCTCAGCCGCACAGCATCATCCATAGCATTAAGGATAAAGGCCACAAAATCAGAGCAAACCAAGAAAGTCCTATACTCCTCCCCCCCGCTATGATCCGTAGCGCCATCAAGGAGACGCTTGAGCAGTTTCTTAAGGGCAATAGCTCTAATGGCAACCGCACAGGCCGGGCGCAATCCAGCCCCCACACAGGTAAAGGCATGGCAGGCCAACTCATCCATCCTCACTGTCCCTCAGAGTGGTAGTGTCAGGTGAAGGCATGACCGAAGTATTGGACAAGCCTAGCACGGGAGCGTCCACTTCAGGGGGAAATGACCACCTCTTAACAAGATCAGCAGGAAAAGGATACCTCTTATCCAAACCCTTGGGCACAGCGGGCAGCCTGTTAGGACGTTTCCATTCTTTAAGCACCATAGTGGTGAAATGTCCCTTCTCAGGGAACTCCAAACGCTGTTTACTAGGACAAAACAGCTCACCCTGTTTCCTTTTAGCCTCCACAGGGGCAGCAATGTATAAAATTTCAAAAATTTGAGGCAGCAAATTATCAATGTCCTCCGGATACCATGAATCCTCCCCAGATTCAGGGTCACTATCACAGCCCTCCTGCTGGTCCCTAGAGGAGTCAGAGTCCTGGAGCAGTTCCCCTTCCTCTAGGGAATAACGTCCAGTAGTAGATCAAATTCCTCATACTCCTCTGTATAGTGTGAGGGAGTGGAAGTAAGGTGCCGCTTCTTGCCAGAGGCCTTCCTAGGAATAGGCCCAGCAAGCTGCTTCTCAATGTTGGCCACACGTGCCAAGTGCCAGATCAGACTGTGACCCCCTGCTAGCATCCCCCTCACTGCGAGCTAATTGCAGCAGTGGGGGGGTAGGTGATGCCGAAGGGGGCGCAGAGCTAGGAAGCGATGCAAGAAAACCAAGCTGGAGCTCAAGGACACTTTGACTTCACGGCACGCACACCGTGACATCATTGCTGATAGGGGATACCCTGCACATGGAACACAGCCGGGATTGCCCCGAAGGACCCCCGATCACGCTATACCCAGAAGCCTCCATATGGTGATAAACACAGGCACAATAGGCCAGTGCTGGGCAAAGGCTAATACAAAAGCCACCCAGGATGCCCTCCCATGGGATGCCCCCAGCTAAGCAAAAATGGGTGGGGGGATGAGGGGGAGGAAGGAGTAGAGCCGGGAGAAACCACAACCCACTGGTATCCCGCCTGAAAGACATAAGTAAAAACGACACATGAGCATCCCGCAGCACATGCACCACGAGACCAATAAAAAAAACCCCAAGGGGGACTCACGGACCAAGGACACCACAGGGTCACCAAGGCACAGACCGCAGGATGAAGCAACACACCGGAGGAAACAGCGCTGCAGCCCAGAAGGGAGAAATCCAGACGCGCAGTTAATCCAAAATGGCACCGGCAGAGGTACCTCAAGGGGCTGGCCGCGGGGGGACGCCGCAATATGCGTCATCCCCCGTCCCCACCCCCGGAAGAGCGCGAAAACGGTGCCCACGTGACCCCTCCGGCGCCATGACAAAGCAAAAACGCCACAGGTTATAGCGCCCACAGCTGCGGAGCGCAGTACAAAACGGCGCGGTGGCCAAAAAACACCAAAAAAACACACTGTAAATGGCCAAAACACCACAAGTAATACCACACGCCTCTGCCACCCGCCCCCCCCCCCCCCGAACAAAGTCAGAGGGGGGGGAGAGAGAGAGACTAGAAGGCAGCGGCGAGTAACCAGGTCAGAAGGGGGGGGTGGGTCCGGTATACAGTCCCCAAAACACTTACCCCCTCAGAAGCCAGGACAGGAACTTCGCATCCCTAGTAGGCTCACCATAAAGCCTATGGCCGGCTACCCTTTGTGTAACAGGGTCTGCGGCTTGGAGCATCGCTCCAGGAGCACTTGACCCTAGTACTCTTCTACCCTCACCCGATCTGTCAGCCAAGGCTGGGAGGCAGTGAGGGTCCAGAAACGGGTAGAAATAGACTTGCAGGGCCGCGGGCTTAGTTGCCTTGCTCACCTGCGCAAGAGAGAGAACCATTTTCTAACTTTGCAGTTCCACTGCAGAGGAAACACTGGGAACTCTATGGTTGATCCAGTTTTTATATGGGGCCGGGAGATGCCACAGCTTTCTGCAGTACACTGCGCCACCTTGTGGCGGAATAACCCAACTGTTATGAATACCAAAGCAGGCCTTGCCATGCAATAAAAAAAAAATATTTCTCTAAATGTGCAAGGGTTTTAACGTTTCACAAAAGAGAACTAAAGCATTCAGACATTTTAGATTAACACGTAGGGCACACTAGTAGTATGTGGAGACTCATAATTAATAATATCCCCCCATATTGACACTCTATAATGAATCCTCACAAGGAACACCTGCAAAAATCTTGTGAGCGCTACTTGAGTGCATGTGGAGAAACATGCACCCATCTGGGAGAGAATATACACATTACTTTGCTCCACATCAAGTCTTTACCCGAATAGCTCATATAGTCATACCTCAACACTCAATGCCAATAGTCATGGATTTTTCAACATACCCAATTTTGTGGTCCTTTAGTATCAATCTCTCTATAATCCACTCTAAGCAGATCAATGGAACATATCTGGAAATTGAATAAATCCTTGCTAACTGATCCAAATATCAAGCAAAACATATCTCATGCATTAGAAGAATACATTACCATAAACAAGGAATCTGTAAGATCACCAGTAATTCTTTGGGAAACAGATAAAGCAGTAATTAGAGGTAAGCTTATTCAGCTTGCATCTCAAAAGAAGACATTGAGAAATAAGTGCATTTTTCCTCCGGAATGTAGATGAATGCTTTGCATCCAAAAACTCCTAGGTGTTTTTACACTTGTTTCTCATTGTGCCGCAGTTCATATGTTTTCTCCACTGTTCTAGAAAAGAGTCTGTTTTGCAAATAAGTGGCTGTCATTGCTGCCTCACCTCAGAATTTTTGTGGTAGTCAAGAGTCTGTCAGCATACATCTGATCATTTCAATCACAGTTGTGTTCCTTCTTTCAACTACTCCATTTTGCTCTGGTGTGTATAGTATTGTGCTTTATTCCATTCAGCTTTAAGTACTCTTGAACTTTGTGTCCTGTGAATTCATCTCCATTGTCACTTTAAAGTATGAGAGGTTTCCTCTGAAACGTGTTACTTACATTTACTACATAGTCCTGTAATTTGTCAAGAACTTAATTCTTGTGTTGCATTAGGTAAGTGACTGTGTATCTATGAAAGTCACACTTGTTGCCTCTGGGTGTAGGTGGGTTTAGGTGGCCACGTACTTCATTGTGAACTAGGTTAAGTGATCTTGAAGCTCTATTTTGGCTGACGTTAGGGAGTGTTGCTCATGTGGCTTTGGAGCAACATTCACAGTAACTAGAGAAGGAGATACTGTCAGATCCATTGTCAGATTCGTCTTTTGTAGATCTTGTATGCATTCTGGGTGACCTAAACACCTGTGCCATATGTGTATACAGTCATTGTGTTTATGAGTGCATAGTCTCACCATTTCCTTCAGCGTGTTGAGCTGATATAGATGGTCATCCAGGTTGGCACTCTCTTTGGTCTGCTTGCCATCCAATAGACTAAGCTGGAAGTCTGATGTATCTCCTTTTAATTCTACATTGCTGTATGTGTTTAACCTATTGTGTATTGCTGAAATATACAAAAAGTGGAACATGGGACTACAGGCCCCAATGGCCACTAAAAAGGGAGCACAACCATAAAGACGGTTAAACAATCATTTTATTAAAAAACACTACACAAAGACAATAAAAAACAATTAAAAATGTACTGCTAGCCCCACCCAAAGGCTAATACTCTAAATAACCCACAGAAACATTTACAACAGTATGAATCAAGCATGTAAAATTGTTAAGTCTCTTTCAAACAACCCCTATGTGCACTCAATAATACCTATAGAATAAATCTCAAATATTTTTGTGCCGGCACAAAAAAAGTAAAAAACCTATATGCAAAAAACTATACAAATTCATGTGCAGTACCAGTGCAGAGACCACCAACATGTATTCAAAACAATAAATAAATTAATAAATTAAATTATACTTCTTGTGATCACAAATACTAAAGTGTCATTCTATTGCACAGTGTCGTTATATTGCACAAAATACATGAACAAACAACCAGCCATTGACATAACCTAAGGTGACCATACATTTCACCTAAAGTGACCATACATTTCATTAGGTCTCCTCACCTTAGCAAGAAGCGGCTTGGACTGCCGCAAAGCGCAGGTGCTATCACCTTCTGCTGCCCCTGAGCCTCCTCCCCAAGTGTTATGTGGTTGTTGGGTAACATTCTCTCAAGTTGTATTGTATGTTACACTTTGTTTCTTTTGTATCCATGCACTGGTCACTTTAGGTTATGTCAATGGCTGGTTTGTTCATGTATGGTGGTCTCTGCACTGGTACTGCACATTAATTTTTCTGTGTTTGTGTGGTTTTTTGTATATAGGTTTTTTCCTTTTTTTGTGTTGGCACAAAGATATTTGAGATTTATTCTATAGGTATTATTGAGTGCACATAGAGGTTGTTTGAAAGAGACTTAACAATTTTACATGCTTGATTCATACTGTTGTAAATTCAATTTGTGTGTGTGGATCCATATATGCTATTTCTTGGTTGTTGACAATGTAAGCAAATATACTTACCCTTTTATTTTTTAGGAACCCCTGGATTGTTATGTTACACTTTGTTGAGCTATGTGTGCGGGAATGCAGAGAGCCATAGATTAGTTAAGATTTTATCTGAAGGTACTGTATTTTGCAGATTAGCTGATACTGCACTTTGCGTTGCTGACATCATACTGTGTTTTTATTTAATGTTCACAGATGTAGCTTTTTACAAAGTATATTTACATTGTGTAACTCTGAAAAACCACCAAAAGTCATGTTTTTTTAACTGTGTTTTTATACAGTTAGATTGCATCACTGGCATCTGTGTGTCATATAAGTCTATGGAACTGCCAAGCCATAGTAGTCTATGAGGGTGTCACTGTATTGAACTTGAGGAAAGCAGTTAATTTTGGGCAGTATGCCAAGGTCCCTTAGCTTGTATGTAAAGGAATGGCCTGGTGGTAGCAATGGTTCTTACCAGGATCAATTATATTCATTGTATTCCTAGCTGGTGATTCACTAAAAGTGATATTCTCAGACTTTTTTTTTCATGAATTGAATTTTTTACTACCATGAAATTTTTTTTCAACTCTTAGTGAATCAAGGCCATTGTATTGTCTTCCTAACTAGCAATTTGTCAACAGCAACATTCACAGGCTTTTTTGTCTTCTTCTTCTTCTTAATTTAATTTTTAGTACCATTATACCAGGGTACTGGATGGCAGAATGAGGCAGAACAGGCAGGGTGCTGGATGGAAGAATGAGGCAGGACAGGCAGGGTGCTGGATGTCAGAATGAGGAAGGACAGGCAGGGTGCTGGATGGCAGAATGAGGCAGAACAGGCAGGGTGCTGGATGGAAGAATGAGGCAGAACAGGCAGGGTGCTGGATGGCAGAATGAGGCAGAAGAGGCAGGGTGCTGGATGGCAGAATGAGGCAGAACAGGCAGGGTGCTGGATGGAAGAATGAGGCAGAACAGGCAGGGCGCTGGATGGAAGAATGAGGCAGGACAGGCAGAGTGCTGGATGGCAGAATGAGGCAGGACAGGCAGGGTGCTGGATGGCAGAATGAGGCAGAACAGGCAGGGCGCTGGATGGAAGAATGAGGCAGAACAGGCAGGGTGCTGGATGGAAGAATGAGGCAGGACAGGCAGGGTGCTGGATGGCAGAATGAGGCAGGACAGGCAGGGTGCTGGATGGCAGAATGAGGCAGAACAGGCAGGGCGCTGGATGGAAGAATGAGGCAGAACAGGCAGGGTGCTGGATGGAAGAATGAGGCAGGACAGGCAGGGTGCTGGATGGCAGAATGAGGCAGAACAGGCAGGGTGCTGGATGGCAGAATGAGGCAGAACAGGCAGGGTGCTGGATGGCAGAATGGGGCAGAACAGGCAGGGTGTTGGATGGAAGAATGAGGCAGGACAGGCAGGGTGCTGGATGGCAGTGTGAGGCAGGACAGGCAGGGTACTGGATGGCAGAGTGAGGCAGAACAGGCAGGGTGCTGGATGGCAGTGTGAGGAAGGACAGGCAGGGTACTGGATGGCAGTGTGAGGCAGGACAGGCAGGGTGCTGGATGGCAGAATGAGGCAGAACAGGCAGGGTGCTGGATGGAAGAATGCAACAGGACAGGCAGGGTGCTGGATGGAAGAATGAGGCAGGACAGGCAGGGTACTGGATGGAAGAATGAGACAGGGCAGGCAGGGTGCTGGAGGGCAGAATGAGGCAGGACAGGCAGGGTGCTGGATGGAAGAATGAGACAGGGCAGGCAGGGTGCTGGATGGAAGAATGAGGCAGGACAGGCAGGGTGCTGGATGGAAGAATGAGACAGGGCAGGCAGGGTGCTGGAGGGCAGAATGAGGCAGGACAGGCAGGGTGCTGGATGGAAGAATGAGACAGGGCAGGCAGGGTGCTGGATGGAAGAATGAGGCAGGACAGGCAGGGTACTGGATGGAAGAATGAGACAGGGCAGGCAGGGTGCTGGAGGGCAGAATGAGGCAGGACAGGCAGGGTGCTGGATGGAAGAATGAGACAGGGCAGGCAGGGTGCTGGATGGAAGAATGAGGCAGGACAGGCAGGGTGCTGGATGGCAGAATGCGGCAGGACAGGCAGGGTGCTGGATGGAAGAATGAGACAGGACAGGCAGGGTGCTGGATGGCAGTGTGAGGCAGGACAGGCAGGGTGCTGGATGGCAGTGTCAGACAGGGCAGGCAGGGTGCTGGATGGCAGTGTGAGGCAGGACAGGCAGGGTGCTGGATGGCAGTGTAAGGCAGAACAGGCAGGGTGCTGGATGGCAGTGTGAGGCAGAACAGGCAGGGTGCTGGGTGGCAGTGTGAGACAGGACAGGCAGGGTGCTGGTTGGCAGTGTGAGGCAGGACAGGCAGGGTGCTGGATGGCAGTGTGAGGCAGGACAGGCAGGGTACTGGATGGCAGTGTGAGGCAGGACAGGCAGGGTGCTGGATGGCAGTGTGAGGCAGGACAGGCAGGGAGCTGGATGGCAGTGTGTGGCAGGACAGGCAGGGTACTGGATGGCAGTGTGAGGCAGGACAGGCAGGGTACTGGATGGCAGTGTGAGGCAGGACAGGCAGGGTGCTGGATGGCAGTGTGAGGCAGGACAGGCAGGGTACTGGATGGCAGTGTGAGGCAGGACAGGCAGGATGCTGGATGGCAGTGTGAGGCAGGACAGGCAGGGTGCTGGATGGCAGTGTGAGGCAGGACAGGCAGGGTGCTGGATGACAGTGTGAGACAGGGCAGGCAGGGTGCTGGATGGCAGTTTGAGACAGGGTGCTGGATGGCAGTGTGAAGCAGGACAGGCAGGATGCTGGATGGCAGTGTGAGGCAGGACAGGCAGGGTGCTGGATGGCAGTGTGAGGCAGGACAGGCAGGGTGCTGGATGGCAGTGTGAGGCAGGACAGGCAGGGTGCTGGATGACAGTGTGAGACAGGGCAGGCAGGGTGCTGGATGGCAGTTTGAGGCAGGGTGCTGGATGGCAGTGTGAGGCAGGGTTCTGGATGGCAGTGTGAGACAGGGCAGGCAGGGTGCTGGGTGGCAGTGTGAGGCAGGACAGGCCGGGTGCTGGATGGCAGTGTGAGGAAGGACAGGCAGGGTTCTGGATGGCAGTGTGAGACAGGGCAGGCAGGGTGCTGAATGGCAGTGTAAGGCAGAACAGGCAGGGTGCTGGATGGCAGTGTGAGGCAGGACAGGCAGGGTGCTGGGTGGCAGTGTAAGGCAGGACAGGCAGGGTGTTGGATGGCATTGTGAGCCAGGGTATCTGTATTCCAAAATACTGAATAGATTAATATTTGATCATTTAGGCAGGACCACATCAGGCAGAACCAGTGCCATGGTCATCTTAGGGAAGGGGAGATTAGGGATGCATAGGCAACTGCAAGCTCCCCGATCTCTGCAGGCATCTAGCAGCCACTCCTACCTGGCTCAGCACACAGCAGCAAAAGACTGCTGGAATCAGACAGGAAGCTAATGTGAAGCCTGACCTTATACTGCTGTGCAAGCCCAGCATCACATAGCTAGAAAATGTCATATTGTCATACTTTATTTATCTAAATCTCTGAAATGTCTGTTTGTTGCAGCTGGCTACACCCTGCCTGCCCTGTCTGACACTGCCACCCATCACCCTGCCTGCCCTGTCTGACACTGCCACCCAGCACCCTGTCTCACACTGCTACTCAGCACCCTGCCTGCCCTGTCTCACACTGCCACCCAGCACCCTGCCTGCCCTGTCTCACACTGCCACCCAGCACCCTGCCTGCCCTGTCTCACACTGCCACCCAGCACCCTGCCTGCCCTGTCTGACACTGCCACCCAGCTCCCTGCCTGCCCTGTCTGACACTGCCGCCCAGCACCCTGCCTGCCCTGTCTCACACTGGCATCCAGCACCCTGCCTGTCCTGCCTCACACTGCCATCCAGCACCCTGCCTGCCCTGTCTCACACTGCCACCCAGCACCCTGCCTGCCCTGTCTGACACTGCCACCCAGCTCCCTGCCTGCCCTGTCTGACACTGCCGCCCAGCACCCTGCCTGCCCTGTCTCACACTGGCATCCAGCACCCTGCCTGTCCTGCCTCACACTGCCATCCAGCACCCTGCCTGCCCTGTCTCACACTGCCACCCAGCACCCTGCCTGCCCTGTCTGACACTGCCACCCAGCACCCTGCCTGCCCTGTCTGACACTGCCACCCAGCACCCTGCCTGCCCTGTCACCCAGCACCCTGCCTGCCCTGTCTGACACTGCCATCCAGCACCCTGTTCCACACTGCCACCCAGCACCCGCCATGCCTTACACTGGCAGCCATCAACCCTGTCTGTCCTGCCTCACACTGTCATTCAGCAGGAGGGCAGTGTGGGGGGGGGTAGCTGGATGGTAGTGTGAGGCAGGGCAGGCAAGGTGCTGGATGGCAGAAAGAAGCAGGACAGACAGGGTGCTGGATGGCTGTGAAGTGCAATGCAGGACAGAAAGGGTGCTGGATGGAAGCGTGGCCTTGGCGCCCCTGGATGGCAGTGTGAGGCAGGACAGGCATGGTGCAGAATGACAGTGTGAGGAAGGTCAGACAGGATGCAGAATAGCAGGGTGCAGGGTGTCAGGTCAAGCAGGGTGTCTATATTAATTCAGGCAGGGTGCCGATGGTGTACGCTTGGCAGGGTGCCTATAGCAGGTCAGGCAAGGTGCTTGATGGCAGTGTATAGATACCAGGGTGTTGGATGGTTATATGTTAGGTCAGGCAGAGTGTCGGTGGTGTATGATTGACAGTGTGCCTAAATTAGTTTAGACAGGGTCCCTATATTAGGACAGACAATGTGCTGGGTGCCTATAGGTCAGGCAGGGTACTGGCGGAGTATGAATGGCAGCGTGTCTGTAGTCGGTCATGCAGGGTGCAGGTGATGTATGAATGGCAGAGTGCCTATAGTAGGTCAGGCATGATGCAGGTAGTGGTGTATGGATGGCAGGATCCCTATAGTAGGTCAGGCATGGTGCAGGTGGTGATGTATGGATGGCAGGGTCCCTATAGTAGGTCAGGCATGATGCAGGTGGTGATGTATGGATGGCAGGGTCACTATAGTAGGTCAGGCATGGTGCATGTGGTAATGCGTGGATGGCAGGGTGCGTATAAGTGGGTCAGGCAGGGTGCAGGTGGTGATGTATGGATGGCAGGGTCCCTATAGTAGGTCAGGCATGATGCAGGTGGTGATGTATGGATGGCAGGGTCCCTATAGTAGGTCAGGCATGGTGCATGTGGTAATGCATGGATGGCAGGGTGCGTATAAGTAGGTCAGGCAGGGCGCAGGTGGTGGTGTATGGATGCCAGCATCCCTATAGTAAGTCAGGCATGGTGCAGGTAGTGGTGTATGGATGGCAGGATCCCTATAGTAGGTCAGGCATGGTGCAGGTGGTGATGTATGGATGGCAGGGTCCCTATAGTATGTCAGGCATGGTGCAGGTAGTGGTGTATGGATGTCAGGGTCCCTATAGTAGGTCAGGCATGATGCAGGTGGTGATGTATGGATGGCAGGGTCACTATAGTAGCTCAGGCATGGTGCATGTGGTAATGCATGGATGGCAGGGTGCGTATAAGTAGGTCAGGCAGGGCGCAGGTGGTGGTGTATGGATGCCAGCGTCCCTATAGTAAGTCAGGCATGGTGCAGGTAGAGATGAATGGATGTCAGGGTCCCTATAGTAGGTAAGGCATGGTGCAGGTGGTGGTGTATGGATGGCAGCGTCCCTATAGTAAGTCAGGCATGGTGCAGGTAGTGATGTATGGATGTCAGGGTCCCTATAGTAGGTCAGGCATGGTGCAGGTAGTGATGTATGGATGTCAGGGTCCCTATAGTAGGTCAGGCATGGTGCAGGTAGTAATGTATGGATGTCAGGGTCCCTATAGTAGGTCAGGCATGATGCAGGTGGTGATGTATGGATGGCAGGGTCACTATAATAGGTCAGGCATGGTGCAGGTGGTAATGCATGGATGGCAGGCTGCGTATAAGTAGGTCAGGCAGGGTGCAGGTGGTGGTGTATGGATGGCAGCGTCCCTATAGTAAGTCAGGCATGGTGCAGGTGGTGATGTATGGATGTCAGGGTCCCTATAGTAGGTCAGGCATGGTGCAGGTAGTGATGTATGGATGTCAGGGTCCCTATAGTAGGTCAGGCATGGTGCAGGTAGTAATGTATGGATGTCAGGGTCCCTATAGTAAGCCAGGCACGGTGCAGGTAGTAATGTATGGATGTCAGGGTCCCTATAGTAGGTCAGGCATGGTGCAGGTAGTGATGTATGGATGGCAGGGTCGCTATAGTAGGTCAGGCATGGTGCAGGTAGTGATGTATGGATGGCAGGGTCGCTATAGTAGGTCAGGCATGGTGCAGGTGGTAATGCATGGATGGCAGCGTCCTTATAGAAGTAGGTCAGGCATAATGCAGGTGTTGATGTATGAATGTCAGGGTGCCTATAAGTAGGTCAGGAATGGTGCAGGTGGTGATGTATGGATGGCAGGGTCCATATAGTAAGTCAGGCAGGGTTCCTGTAAGTATGTCAGGCATGATGCAGGTAGTGATGTATGGATGGCAGGGTCCATATAGTAAGTCAGGCAGGGTTCCTGTAAGTAGGTCAGGCATGATGCAGGTAATGGTGAGTGTATAGATGGCAGGGTGCAGGCGAGGTATACATGGCAGGGTGCCTGTAGTAAGTCAGGCAGGGTGAAGGCGGTGTATACATGGCAGGGTGCCGGGTGCCGGGTGCCTGGGGTATCCTGTGGCGGGGCGGGCAGGCAGGAGAATGAAGGTCACATGAGCAGTGGCGGCGGTGCCCCCTCCTCCTCCTCCTCCCCCCGCTCTCTGTCGGCAGCCGGCACACCATGCCTCCCTCTGTGGCTGCTCGGGATTCCGGCAGCGTTGTGCGCTCCTCG
Source organism: Gastrophryne carolinensis (assembly GCA_027917425.1). Lineage (NCBI taxonomy): Eukaryota > Metazoa > Chordata > Amphibia > Anura > Microhylidae > Gastrophryne > Gastrophryne carolinensis. The sequence goes on from CM051234.1 coordinate 111,396,311, forward strand.
CCGCCCCGGCAGCCTCCTCTCCTCCCGGCTGACCTTCATGTGCCCGAGTGCGGGCTGAGGGGAGGGCGCACCATGAGCCTGTGCGGGAGAGGGGCGAGCCTGCGGATGGGGCACCTTCCTGTCCCCGAGGGGCACCATGCTGCCCACTGACTGCGGCCACCTCAGCCCCGGCTGCCATCTCTGCAGCAGGTAAGTCTGTCATCTGTCATAGGGAGATCCAGGGCTCTGTGATCCGGAGCCCGCTGTGACCTGTCATCTATAGACATTAGACATGCCTGCAGTCACATAGCCGGAGCCTGGCTGTCCTCCATCCCTCTGCTCATACATGGCCAGCACTCAGCCTTCCATTGCCGGCAACTTTTAATGCTTTCCTGCAGTCCATCTGGAAGAGGGGAGAAGGTCACTGGCTTGTCTTCATATATATGCTGGGGGTTAGAGGAGGGCAAACTGGGCAATTGCCCTGGGACACACCTGACTCATTTTTATTTTTTGTTTTTTTTTATTGATTTCATATAACTGCATGGGGGGGGGGGGGGGGGGCAATGAGGAGAATGAATTTAGCATATATACAGTATATATATATATATATATATATATATATATATATATATATATATAGCTAGAGGAATGGGCATAATTCATTTAATGTTGCGGGATAGGGGTGCTGCCCAGTCCTAGAAAAAGCATTCCTGCGGGTGAAGTGACCTACTAAGGGCTTCTAGGAAGCTATAAAAATATCAGAAAGATGGCAATGAAGAGATAGGTGACATAAGGCGACTTTAGAGGCACAGTTAGCTAGGGTTCCAAATATGGCATCCCTCCCTTATGTAGCCTGCATGGCATCTACAGGAGCAAAGCAGCATCAACCATGGCTGTTTATGCCTCTAGCAGGTCAAATAAAGCAAACCTTACTATCTCTGCGCCTGCGAGGATCCTGACAAACCCACCTCTTCCCACCGCTGGGATGTCAGGCAATATCATCGTTGGCATGGGTGGGTTATGTCTCTTTAGATTTCCTGCCAACATCCTCTTTTAAACAGACCTACATCTTCTTGTTCCCACAATTACCTGCCTGCAGATAAAGCAGAAGATGAGACAATCAGGGTAATGATTTTCTCCCCAGCTTTAGTCCTAGAAGGTGGATAGAAGGGTTTTGTTCCACTTTAGACTCAAAGGGGTGATATTGTTTACAGTTTTATTTTTTTAAATGGCATCTCACATGCTAAATGTGGAATACAAAAAAGTGCATGGGGGGCAAGGAGCCTCACAAGCCATTTCCTTTTTTGTAAAGCCTGTCTGTTGACAAAAAGTGTGGAGGCACCACCAACTGCAGGGGAGTTCAAGTTCCTTAAGACAGGTGAGAACAGAAGAGGAAGATGTCTTCTGGTGTCAGCTCTTATCTGGATCAGCTGGTCTGCAGTTTGTTCTTTTTGCCTTTAGGCTTTAACATGCCAGCAAAATATTACGTTGCTCTTGTTCAATCTTCTGGTACTGTGGTGGCCAGAATGCATTCCTCTGGGACCTACTATGTTTTGCTGACAAAATTTCCAGTTGATGGGGAAAGTCAGAGGAGATGGGCAGGCCAGTTTACGCTGATTGAAAGGTTATGATAACTCAGATAACTTCTCCTTCTAACTCAGGGATGCACAACCTGCAGCACACACTGCTGTCAGTTGCAGCTCCTGGGACCTTTGCCTACTCTCTTACTACCTCTGCTTACTCCATCTCTGATTACCTCTGCCTGCATCACCTCTACTTATCTCACCTCTTTCTGCCTCACCTTTCCTGTCTGAACCATGCTCACTTGTTTCCACCTCAACAGTTCCTGCCTTCCTCCTCACTTTTGTTTTTCTCACCTCTTCTTACCACACATTAGCCCACCTCACTTCTTTCGAACTCATCTCTGCTCAATGCTTCCCACCTCACCACTGCTTACCTCTGCTCACTCCTTCCCGCCTCAGCTATGTTCAATCTTTCCTGCCTCACCTCTGCTAACTTCTTCCCGTCTCATCTCTGCTAACTTCTTCTCAGCTCTGCTCACCCTTTCCCACCAAACCTTTGGTGGTCAAGTGGGTGGCTTCCTAGCGGGATTTAGGTGGACATGCACCACAGATCGGATCCTGCTTTACCATGCTGGTTCCTTTCTGCTTCCTTCTCTCCCCATCTTTTATTAAGCCTGCTGCAAAATACCTGGGATTTGCACTATTCCAGGTTTTGGTCCATTCCCCTTGGGCATCCCAGTTTGCTGCATGACACCCCGTTGGTCGGACGATATACAAACCTAGCCAGCATTCTTAGAGATTACCAGCAACATCCCTCTTTTGCATACACAACCTGTGAGCACCGAAATACTGAATCTTCATTTTATAGGCAGTATAAATCTCAGTGTCACGGCTTGTATCTATAGAAGAAGGGTGTCACAGGAAGGCTGGTTGTAGGTTATACCTAAAAGAAATATATATATCCTAAAAAATAAAGGCGCTGTGTTTCTGTGCTTACAGTTTATATATGTAGAAGAGGGGGGTTGCTCGAAAGCTCTACGAACACAATGTCTAACTATATATAGATTTATATAGTAGAAGTATATCTCTATATAGTCCAACATCATATTCTTGGATAGGCAAGGATATCAAACTGAAATACATAGTGGGCCAAAATTAAAAACTTGGACACAGTCGCAGGACAACCTTGATATTTATTGGAAAAATGTCTATCTATCTGCACCAGCCTTTCACAAATGCCTGGCCCAGGCATGCAGCCAGGCTAAAAGGTAATGTGGAACGCAGCCATGGGCCGTGCATATCCCGTTGGATCAGCGGTCAGGTAAGTTCTACCAGCAATACGGGGGGATTTCAAACAGCGATTTGGGATGCCCCAAGACGTGTTGCTGAGTTTGCTCTTGGTCCACTTTAATCAATCAGCCCTGAAATCTTTCAGACTCCAGGGCCAGCAAAATACGTGGTTAATGCTGCATGTCACTTTCCATGATGGGATGGGATATGGTTCCCTGCCTTCCCTTACCTTACGCAGTCACTGGCGGGCTGAGTCAGCTTGACGTCATCCTACGTAGAGGGACACAGCAGCCAGTTCAGCTTATTTGGCAGTTGCATTTGCCAACCACTGGGGGAAGTACTTCTCTACTACATCATCATAGGGGCGGGGTTTTACATCAAAGCCCCTTCCCTTAATCTCGCCGGCCGCCAGGCTGCAATCTGGCATATTTTTTACAGACCTCTGTTCAAGAAGGGACTTGGAAGCTGCTGCTTGGCAAATAGGTCTTTAAACCGCAAAAAATGGGTTCTGGGTGCAGGGGGGCATCTCAATTGCAGATGCCCCCTGCAAATTAATGGCCTCTAATTGGAGAAATCTTGCCTTTCTGCTCTTTCACCCAGAGAAATCCAGTGCTCTGATTGGCTGATTGGCTGACGTGGTCATGTGGGTGTGCACCCTTTTCAAAAAATGGGTGTTGTTCCTGTGTAGGAGCCCCTTCACACCTCCACATTTTTGCTGCGTTGGAAGAGCAATACTCCATTGGAATAAAAGCATGAAAGAACCCCTACCTCAGTCAATCAATGGGCACCTTCACAGCCATGTGCTGCATTTTGCAAAACGAGGCCTGCAGCATTTTGCTTGTGTTCAACGCAGCCCATAGACATCTATTAACAGCGCAGGTAAAGTGTACATATTGTACTCACCACTTGAGCGGTCCATCACCACTTTCTCCATCCGGGTGCCAGTGCCCCTGATGCCTCCTCCGATTGCCTTTGATTCTGCTACTGCACCCTCCGCCAATGGGGCCACCTCTGCAGCGCTTTCGTTAACATATACATAGTGCTGTACACAAAAGTGTACTGTTTGGCACATCCTTAGTTGGTGCATCCTTGACCATTGCTGAGTACCCCCTGGGGTACGCGTGCTGCAAGTAGAGAAACAGCGCTGTTGTATATAGGACATGTCAGGTTCCTCTATGAGAAGGTGTCATGCAGCTCTGAGGATTTTCCTGCACTGACAGCTGTCATATCTCCCCCTCCAGTGACATTGGGAGGATGATTTTGATGTTCGGGCCTGCGTTTCATTAGTATGTGTGCACTTAGATAGCTAAGCCTCGGGGGACGCGCTTTTCAATGTGGAAGAGCACATGTTCGCTGTAATGTGAGAATTGCTACACTGTGGTGGTCGCGCTTAATGTATGCCAAGGGACAATTTGTTCCTGCATCAGCGTTCATATAAATTCATTCTGCTTATTATCACTGTAACTAATTGTAATTACTATCACCACTTACACGGCACATCACTTACAAGATGTGTCATTGTATGCACAGAGAGGAGGAATGGTCTGCGCTGGGCCTATTGACTGGCCTAACCTGCTGACACTCTATACCCAGATACATGGTGACCTTGCTCTCGGATTTCCCATTGGAATTTCACATATGACCTTTGAAAAGCTGACCTCTGCTGAGTTATTGTGACGGAACAGATAGATGTTAGAGGGCGATTGTTCAATCCTGCCAATATATGTGGCTCCCATGGTAATGTAAACATCGGTGCCCGCATCCCCAGCATCTCTGGGATGGGGCTGCTCCCACTCACTATTGCCAAGTGCTATGTCTAAACAGATCCATATTGCCGATTATTAATATGCACGGCATATGGCGCTGATTTAACTAGGGCCTGCGCATGCACCAAAGGACAAGGGAAAGGTATGTTTTTCATAGGTGGTCAGGGGGGTTTCACTTGGGGCATCTCTAATTGGGCTGCCCTGGCGCAAAAAACCAAACCAGGGGTAGTGAATATAACAAGTTTTGTTCTGTTCTGTTTTAAGGTACACATCACAACACAGAATATTTTGTCCCCCAAGAGGTGGGTGAAAAGGGACCTTTGTACCTTTCAAAACTGAATCATGCTTATAGGGTAAGCACAGGAGTCTCTAGCACCAAGTAGTACTGAGTCAGTCGCCAATGGGTACACAATCCTGCCAATATTCTTTTCATTTAAAGAGGAACAAGACACCCAATTTTCACTGTTCGGAGTGTTGTTCCTCTCAGTGGGGGCATCCCGAATTGAGATGCCCCGCTATGTGTGTGCCCCTAGGTCACTCAGCTTCCTGTCGCTCCCACGACGCAGACTCGAGCGAGAACGAAACAGCTGAAATAGCAAAAACACATACAGTAGCTGCATAAATCCTCAATAAATTGCACAAAGAGGATCAAAACCCTTGACAACTGGCACTGAAGGCTAAAAGAATCCAAGTCTAGACAACTCCCTCTTTCCAGTGCATCCAGATTTGGGATGCCCTGCTTCATGGCGTAGGAGCGAGCATCAGCAGGAGAGACAACAGGGATGGCGCCTGGCCTGCGTATGTGCTGTAGGATTGCTGGAAAGGTTCTCTGGTGATTCTAATGCACATACGCAGGCCACGAAGGCATCCTCATTGTCCCTCCAGCTTATGCTTGCTTCTTTGCCAGGATATTGGTACCTGTGCTGATTCAGTGTTCTATGCTGTTCATTCATATGCAGGTTGGGATGCTCTAGGGACAAAGACCAAAATGGGATGGTCAAAATCCCAAGTTTTTGTCCACCTAAACCAGCATGAATGCTTATTTGCTTGAAACCTATAGAAAGCCTTAAAATTGAGCATAATGTTGTATCGCTGCTGACAATAGTGTTCCCTGGGTGAGTGGGGTGCCTTACACTCCTACCCCAGGAGAATCCCAATGGCCGTTGATGTGAGACTCATGCCTGCCACTGGGATACAGACTGGCTGATATTAGGCTAGATTTTCGGGCTTCCTATGTTTTTTCGCCAAGTTCTACCCTGCTGCACATGATGATGGAATAAATATGGGTGTAAAGGTAAACTCTCTTTTTACTTTAACAACGCGGAGCATCCCAAATCGGGATCTACTTGCATGCAGGACTGAAAATCTTTTTCTATTTTTGGTTTGATAAAGAGGGTCAAGATACTTTTTGGGTGAAGCAAGTATAACTTTGGGTTTGCATTTGTAAATTGCAACCCGCATCTCAGTTTGGAAACAACAATGCTCTATAAGCAATGAAGAAACATATTACCTCTTTTTTTTTGCAATCCTAAAAAAATATTCTTACTGGAAAAATTACGCCTGTAACAATGCTCCATTACAGGTTATTTTTTGGTAAAAAAATACAACAAATACAACAACAAATACAATATTTTTCATTTAAAAGCTCAAATGCTAGTTGTAATTTATACGCAAATGCTGAGCCAAAATTAACTGGCAGGCTGATTCATCACTAACGCCAAGTAGCGACAGATGAGCATCTGTATAGTGGCGCTATGAGCGACTACTAGTGGCAGCCACGATCAGCCGTCAGTCGCTATTACAGGGCTCCTCAGTCGCTACCTGCCGTTATTGGTAATCATGCTGCCAATGTTAAATGTGATGTTTCAGATGTGCTGTTGAGTTGTTACACTGTATTCAATACAGCGCCTGAGCGTTTCTTTGCTGTTGCATAGAATTTAATCTGTAAAAGTGAGAAATCTGATATAACATTACGCAAATAACACATGTAACCAGATATTTTGTAGAATTTTGTTTTTTTTTTATTTAAAGAAGCATATTTTTTATAGTGTAAACAAAAAAAGCAGATGTTCCCATCTTCATGGTACCTGAAATGGAGACAAAAGTGTAGTTAGTTTATGTTGTTTGTCAAAAATAAAGTTGCCAAAATCCCCTTTGTTTTGTGTTTATTAATTTAATTACATACAAAATAACTTTTAACTTTATAGAATTAAAGCAAGCCACTTTGTATTTATCTAAAATACCACCCACATATATTTTAGAATTAATTTAAGCTACACATTTTTCTTATTAATAATTTTAGACCACTCACATATTTTTGATGTAATAAAAAAAAAGAGCTAATTATGCTTTGCCGTAGCTCAAACCCAGTCTGGGTGTCCTCGTTACTGTCTGCGGCCATGTTGGGGACTTCTGGCACCAGTGCTGTTTCCTTGGGGGGTTCGATTCGGTGACATATGCAAAAATTGTGTAAGACACAGCATGCGAGGATTATTTTGGAGACCTTTTGTGGACTGTACAGCATCTCTCCTCCTGGGCGTGCCAAACATAGAAAGTGTGGTTTCAGCGGGCCGATGGTTCTTTCCACAATGCATCTGGTTTTGCGATGTGCTGCATTGTATAGTACATGGGCAGAGGTCTGTGGGTTTCTGACCGGAGTCATTAGACATGTGAGAGGGAGAGCAATTTGTAAAGTACCATGAACATAATGTATACATTACAGCTTCTGTTATATAGTTTTGCAATTTAGGCGTCGACATATTTAACTTGTTATTAAGTCAAGGATTATTAATTACCCAGTAGCCAGCCAGGTGGCATTTCATTGTTCTCAAACTTCCAGCACAGGACTGATTGCTGGAGCACGTAAGAATCATGGCATGAGCCAGGGAATGTACCTGTTAGGGATTGTCCCTCCTACTGGGATTAAATCTAAGTTGGCCTGACCCACCGAGGACCTGATTTTGAGTCTATTGCACTGTAAGGAAAGTGAGAATTGAATGGGCTGGTTGGTAAGATGGCCCCCAATTACACGGCAAAAAATTGAACACGGGAGTCCTTGGACTACCTCCCCCGTTCTAGAAAATGCTTGGAAGGGGCTCACCAAGTATCAACCACGCCATTACATATAATCATACATACCCAGGTCAAAAATACAAAATACACTTTGTTATACTTTGGTACATATTAATTAAAAGCACATTAGTTCATGTAGTAATAAAAACAGTACATTATTTCCACAAAAGTTACAGTCATTTATGATATAAAAATAGTTTTATCTTTCTTCTTCTCACTGGGTAGACTAGTTTCGCCAGGATGGCTTCTTCAGTTGGTAAACATTGCTACACATAACATAAAGGTAAAGCAATTTCATATGTTATTATTAATATTATTAGATTTAATTTATCATAATAATTAGATATTGTGATATTACCTGCGTCCAAATGGACAAATGTTCACTATATGACTGCACTTGTTAGGATCAAAAACGATGTTGCCAGCATCGATGAGCGCCTCGATGAATGGGAGATATTGAGATTCCCATATAAGTGATCATACACACTGGGAAAAAGAATGTATATCACAAAGCAATGTATAAGTCATTCAATAATAAATTACTCAGGACAGTAACAATTTATTGTAGCTAGTCACATAGGCTTCACCCAGTGCCCATAGGTTTGGGATGGTACTTGTGCCTTGGGAATACCCGGTGTGGATATTGGGAGTATAGATAAAATCTATCTGCCAAGAGTGAAAGAGTTAGAGGGATATATCTCATAAGTCTAACATGTACGAAGAACAAAAATATGTATTTATGGTGTGAAAGGATGGGCAAAAAAGGCAATCATCCTGTGTTAGATCCCTTCTAATGCAAGGTTAATAAGGTCCTATAAAGAAATATACAGACCGGTCCATCACCATATAAGAGAAAGATTCAAATTTTAAATACCTGTTATTCTGAGGGTTCCCCACAGGCACAAGAATGGGTGCCGAGCTGAGTCAGCCAATGAACGTTGGGCCGGGCCGATTCGTTGAAAAGGCCGCCTATGCTAGGACCCACATGTGCTGCGCTCAGTGCCTCTGCTCGCACTGCCGCCGTCGCTGGACTCAGTCGCACAATAGATGCGGCTTATGGGGGCGTTGCGTGTGACGTGATGACGTCACATCCCCTGCGGCCGTGTTGGTATGGGAGGGGAGCAGGGCATACTTTCACCTCCCCGTGGTGTCTAAAGCGCATGCGCCCAGGGAGTAACCCCTTCGCTGTACGCATCCACGCTCCAGACAACCACAGGAAGTGAAATGGCACCCAGCCACTATCAACAAATTCCTCCCCACACTGGATTTCTCTAATTACCTGTGCATGCGCAGGTAGAATCCACGCCATGGGCCTTATTGTATAATACTATTTGAGAAACGGAAAAGAAAGAAGACAAAAGGAAAGGAAAAAAGAAAAGGAAAAATTTTTATCCGCCCATATGGGCACAGGGGTTGGGGAAGTATATAACTGTGGATGCTAAAGTGGGGGACTTTATTCAAGGGCAAGGAATGCCACCTGTATTCCAGGCGGGGGAATAAGCATATATGTGGCAACCATCCCAAAATGCGCCTTGCGGCTATCAACCAAATGAGCACTGGGGCCACGATGACAGGGGGCTGAATCAATTAAATAAATAATAACTGTCAATAGTGGCCAGCGGTAACTATTCTTATAGGCAGCACTGGTAGGAACATTGGTCCATCAGATCATATACAATATAAAAACCAACAGAGTACATATAGTGACCTATCAATTTAACTTAACAAGAAGTGAAAGGTGAAAAAACAAGCCCAGAGATAATTATCTGCTAAGTGTCCTAGGGACCAGAATCTATCTACTCTATGAGTCCCGACAAAATGAACGGCCTATAAAAATGGGGCGAAGCTTATAGATTCATTCAGGCCAGGTGGATAATGAGCCTTAAAGTGGACCAACACCCAGGATTTTGACTATCCTGGGTCTTGGTCCACTTCGGTGGGGCACCCCCGATCGGGGTGCCCCGCTGTGTGAAACCCCCCCAAACTCCCCGAAAAACTCACCTCTCCCCGCTCCCAGCGCCGACGGACAAGCCGCGGACAAGCGGCTCCTCCGCCGCCGCCTCCCGCGCGTCCCTCTTGACGCGCGCGCACCCGCGCCGGCCATTCGCAGACGGCCGGCGCGGCCGCGTGCATGCCTAGAGGGGCACGAGGGAGGCGGTGGCGGCTGGCCGCCGCCGAAAATAAGGTAAGGGGTTTGGGGTGTTTGGGGGGGTTTCACCCCGCGGGACATCCCGATCTCGGATGTCCCGCGGGGAGGGAGGTGATCGGCCCGGGAATCTTATAGATTCCCGGGCCGATCACCAGTGGGTGTTGGTCCACTTTAAAGAAGCTGATCCACCTTGTCTCCCTCTGAAGTGTAATTTTCTCTAAATTTCCCCCTCTAATATGTGGATGTATCCGGTCTAGTCCTACGACTTTCATGCCAGTCGGGTCTCTATGATGATGAATCAGAAAAAATGTCTACCTAAAGGAGTTTTGACATTGGCACTGCGGATATCGTGTGTATGTTCATATACCCTTTGTTTGAGTTGCCTATTTGTTTTGCCTATGTAAAACCTTTCACAAGGACAGATTATTACATAAACAATATTTTTTGATTTACAGTTTACATAATGCTTCAATTTGATGGATGGTTTGTTGTCTAATGATAGAATCTTAGTTTGGAAAATATACTTGCACATGTTGCAATCCTGGCACTTATAGGTGCCCGTAATTGTGCAGCATGTGCGTTTTGCTTCGCCTGAAAAATGACTATGCACTAGCTGATCTTTTAGGTTACGTGCTCTGCGGAAGGTAAGTCTTGGTTTTGAGGTAATAAACCTCGAGATTTCCCCGTCACTGGTTAATATTGGCCAGTGGCGGGCGAAAATCCTCTTAATGTCAGAGTGATGTTCCGTATAGGTTAGTATCATAGAGAGGTGAACTCCTATTTTTTTGGTTGGGTTTATAGAGTAGCTCCTGTCGTGGTCGTGATTGGGATCTCCTAGATAAACGTACCCGTATGTTGTCCGCTTCCTTCTGGAAGTCTACATCACTTGAGCAGTTTCCAGGGGCCCTGATGTATTCTCCATAAGGAATGCTGGACATCAAATGACTTGGGTGTGCACTGGAGGCCTTCAAGATGGTATTGGCTGCTGTGGCTTTTCTATAGAAGTCTGTTATAATTTGTCCAGAAGGATCTAAAATATTGGTCAAATCTAGGAAATTTACTTTTGTCTTACTGTAGTCCAATGTAAACTTTAGATTATAAGTGTTATTATTCAACTTCGTCACAAATTTGGTCAATTGTGATTCGGTTCCTGTCCAAATAATGAAAATGTCGTCTATGTATCTGTGCCACGTAAGGTCGTGGCACAGGTACGTAGACAGGTCGTCCTCACCCATCAACCCCCTCTCCCACCCACCCAGATACAGGTTTGCATACGATGGGGCACAAGTGGTCCCCATCGCTGTCCCCTGTATTTGGTGGTACAACTTGTTGTCAAAGAGGAAGAGGTTGTGGGTGAGGACAAAACGCAAAAGCTCGAGGAGGAAAACATTGTGGTCATGCGCCTATATGTCTAGTTAATTCAGAAACATCCAGATTGTTTCAAGTCCCTTGGTAGCCAGGGAAGCCAGATCTCACGGCTTGCAGCTTCATGTCATGGTGACATACCACCATGATGTTCATGGAATGGAATTGTTTCCTGTTCCTATAATGCAGCTCCTGTGCATTGGGAGGGCGGAAAGGGATATGTGTACCATCCACGCACCCTAGCACATTTGGAATCCCTCCCATGCGGTAGATCGCACGTTTAATATTGGCAACCTCCTCCTCTTCCTCAGGAAATTTAATATAAACGGGGATAAGGTTGCAAATTGCCAGGACTACCTTGTAAAATATGCGGCTCATTGTAGCCTGGCTGATCCCGCTGAGGAGGGCAGAGGGTGCCTGGAAATTCCCCCGTGCCACTATATTTAGCATGGCACAGAGGCGAACTATGCCAGGGATGGATTGGGTGCGCCTGGTGGATGGATCGATTTTGGTCTTAATCTGATCATATAGGGACTGTAGTGCTGCACGATTCAGACGAAATCGACTTCTGATCTGCTTGTCACTTAAATCCCATACAGAGAGGCGGATGCCAAAAGATCGGAGTGCCCTAAGCCTCACAGCACCCTCTTCCCTTGACTCCTGACCTTCCTCTGCGCTGCCACAACAATACATCCATACCCCAAACATCACCCCCACATCCATCTCACACTCACTGGCCATAGCTCATGCATTGCAAAAAATAGAAAAACACAATCTCAACACACAGACAACCAGTCCAAATACACAATCACAATCCTCACACAATCACACAAATGTAGCTCACCAAAAAACCAGATGTATAGTGGTTAGAACCATCAGCCTGCTTAAAGTATGCTTTCAAAGTACGGGCACAACCAAGAGGGGAGTTGCTGCACAACCCACAAAAGGTCCCCAAAACAATCCACACTTGCTGTATCCTACACAATATTTGCAGATGCCACCAAAACAAATCTCCCAAAGAAACAGCACTAATGCCAGAAAAGCTCAACAAAGCCACAGACAGTAATCAAGAAACCCAGCAAGCCAGTTTGTGCCACAAACAAACACCACAGTCTTTGCCACAGTGTATCAAGATAAGAATGAATAAAGTATTTTGAATTTATACTTAACTTATCCAAAGGACTGGTCCGCTTAGCCTCCTCTTGCGTTTGTTAGCTGTTTCCGGTCTGTAATTAGCTTACCACAGGTGTTGCGGAAACAGCACTTCCATAATAGCGTACTTGTGCGGATTTGGTTGCACAGACATCTATTGGCCAATCCAAGGTAACCTTATCAAATAGCCGTTTTTTCAACATTTCCAATGTTGTTAAGAGACATGGATCCTAGTCATTCCTAATGTCTATATGGCTTGGTAAGTAGCTAATTAATTAGTTTATTGACTGCAACACATGTTTGCCTGATACATCATTCATTGTAGTCAAGATGTATCTCCAAACACCTGTGCAGTATATGTCAATCAATTAACTGGGCCTGTTTGTGATTGTGTAATAAAGCACATAAATACTGGCAGACACATTCAGCAGTTGTTGCCATTCTGTAGTTTGCATGCGTCCTTGTGTATTTGTTGTTTGGTGGTGTGTGCAGCTACAGGATGGAGCCAAATTTTGGACATCTGCCAGCCACTGCTGTGTCTCCTGGTGGTCCCAGTACCTGTGGTGTGAGTCGTGGCCACAGACCTTTCTCAAGGAAAAGGGCACAGGCTGAAGGTGAAGCCCCACCCAAGCCCAAGCCTGCCTATGCCAAGAGGGAGCCAGAATTTAATTTGACGGATAATAATACTCTTGTGCGTCTGACACTGGCTAAATGGAAGTTATTATTTGGCTCCCAAAGTTCGTGTTTAGGCAAACAAGAAAGGAACAAATTGTGGGATGCCATTGGTGAGCAGCTTACTAGCACTGCTCAATACCCACCTAGTGGCCCAGCCTGCAAGAAACGCTTCTGCACTTTGCAAAGGGCCCTTATGCTAAAGATGAAGAATGATCTTCTTGTAGACAGTGGGACGAAGCAGGGTCCAAAGAGTAAATACAGGCCATATGAGGAGATGCTGAAGTGCAAGATTCCACTTTGTCGGCTGCAGGGTGTGGATGCTTGGGATGACACCACAGGTAGGGGTGAAGCTACATTGTTTTTACCTTGTAAATTATTGTTTACAATCATGTAGACCAATGTCTGTAACTAAACTCTTTTTCATACTAAAAGTAGGTCAGGGTAAGTATCATATTCTAGCTATGTCATTTTTTGTAAACATTTGTCTTTGTTTATGCATAGTGGCACATGAGGACTCGCAGGAGTCGGATGATGAGGGGTCCCAGATTCCTGCCCTTCCCCCAGCCTCTACATTAACCCAGTCTGAGGTTGAAGGTGAGAGTCTTGATAATGTGATTTTATGGTATTGTTGTGGATGTTTATTTTAATAGAGCACATTAACAATGCCTAATTCTTTTAATTTGTTTCACATAGATGCCTTCAGAATTGCACCATGATCTCCTCATGAGTCTACATACTCTTTGGATGCTAGTAAGTGCATGTGTCAAGGTGGCTTTTGCTAAAGTAATTTAAATGTGTGAATGTATCTCAAGCATGCTTTCCATTTGTAGGCCAAGTCCCAGCTTCATCTTTGGACCCCACTTCCTGTGTTGCAGGCCTACAGGACCCTGTTGGTGTGTATTGCAAAGCATACTGTATCCTTTGTGTATTTTGGTTTAGAATGTGTATATTTGACAATGTCAAAATGCCAAACCATGAGACCTCACATTCCAAGCTGGATAGTTGTTTCTGTTTGTGCAGCAAACTGATACTAGTTCAGAGTGAACAAACAAGGAAACTGTTAAATACATGTTTTGAGATTTTGGTGATATTCTAATACATTTACATTAACAATACTATGGCAGCTTAAAGTACCGTAATACCAATTATGCTTTCTGTTGTTAGGCCTGAATACAGGAAGTGCTGGTCCTGAAAGCGCCCTTCACAGCGCGGCTTCTAGGGATGAGGGTAAGAATGTGTTTGAATTTTGTAACATAAGGATGTTGTTCTTCATAAAATGTTGTGTGCCTCTTGACATTTGGTATGAACCATGTTTTTTTAGGGCAAAGCTCTAGTGATGGGCTAAGTCTGGACATCTCCGATGTGGTGGGTATGTGTGTTTTTATATTTGTGATTATGATCTGTGGAAACACAATGAGTTTACCTTGTTGGTTTAACAAAGATCTTTGTTCCAAAAGTATCCTAAATGTAAAGGGTGTGTGTATTGCCCAATGGATAACATTTTACAGGTATTGACTCTTTACTGGTTAGACAAAGTCGACACACAATACCAACAACAAAACAAATAACACGCCTTTTCTTTTTAGCATATGTGATGTTGCTGCCACTCTCGGATGATGATTTGCCCCTTTCTGGCAGCCAGACACCTGTACTATTTGAGGAGAAGCACACTCAGGTACCATTGATAAATTGGTTATCGTTGAGCAACGTTTACATGTTTTTGGGACACTCATGTAAACCCATGGAACATACAACATACTTTGATCTTAGGAAGAATCCTTGCCGCCAACCCAGGATTTGCCCTCCTCACAAGTCCCATGTGGTCAGGCTACAGAGGCAGCACCAACGGTACATGTTAATCTAACCATAGATGTGTTTGTTAGAGTTTTATCTGCTAAATACATTCTGGAAACTAATATCTGGCTTTTTTTTTTAGCCTGCGCAACAACCAACTGCCACAGCTGCCCCCACAAGTGCCGAGCTATATGAGTTAGGGAGCCGGATGCTGGAGGCCTACAGTCGCCAACAACCGCGTGATAGAACTCAGGAGCGCATTGCGGCGTTGGAAACCCAATCGCTGGTGGACCAACAACAATTTCGGCAACTGAGGCAAGAAGTAAGTGATCTGCGCTACCAACCCCAGGCAGAATTGATGCATGCCATTCATCAATCTGTTGAGCGCCAGGACGAAACTTTGTTGTTGTTACATCAGCTAATACAGCAGCAATCTATTTTTTTTACTGCACTGTTGGCCCCCAACACCGCCCCTACAAATGACTCGGCACCAACCAGGCCACCCAGGGACTAAAATTCCATTTTTTATTTTGGTCAAATCAAATGATGTTCAAATTTGGTTTGACTTTATTTAACTTAATACATTTTTGTTTATCTGGACAAATTTGTGTTTGGTACGTAATTACAGAGATAGTAACCCATACATTAAGACCTCTCTATAGGGTCGATTCAAAGAAACATGTAACAGCTTGGATTTTGGTGCCGATCATCCTATTTTTCACGTCCGCTCGTGCGTTCGTATGAACTTGCGAGTGATTCTATAAGCAAATACGTTTCTATCCTAAAATGTCCGTCCGTTCGTATGGCAGTTCGGGAATCAGACCTATGTCAGTTTCCATCCTGAATTTTCCGTTTCATTTCTCAGGTTGCAACATTGGTTTTGCCCTTTTTCCTTTTTTGTCTGGACGTAAATCCTTCTGATCTTGCGGCTGCGCACTACAAACTTACCTCATTAAAGTGCATTCTAAATATTTGGTCTTATTTTTCTTTATTTCATTCATTTTGTAGTAACCAACCATTAATGAATGCATTTGCATAAGTAAATCTTACTTTGTTTAATTTTTAGTTAACTTGCATTTTTTACTTGTGGATTTAATTTTAATATTTTGGCTTCAAATGGTACAACTTAAAATTTTGTGTGTGGTTACCCACACCCTCTACATACAGATTGCTCTCAAATATAAAAAAACACCCAGCAACTTCTGCATGTTATGAGCCTAGAAACAGCCAAGATGATGGGTCAGGTATTATCGGGCAGCCTGCAAACAGAAAGGGCCTTGTGACTGTGTTGCTCTGCATTCTTTGATTTCTGACCTTTCCGTGCCCCCAGCTCTGCTGTGTCTGTGCAAAATACAGCAGTAACCCACATCCTGCACTTTATCCCGCTCTCCTCTCCTCAGTAAGTGTGATGCATCTGACCAAAGATGTGCTTAAATAATTAAACAAAGCAAAGGTAAACAACTACACCAATAAATGCAATCTAAAAATATTATTCTAGTACATCAATTTTAAAATAAATACCAAAGGACATAAGTTTCTTTAATTAACGCAAATAGATTGCAAAATAAAGGTTTACATGCAAAGGACTAATTAAGGTCCACATTAAAATGCTTTTATAAGGCATACATGAATCAGGTATGCATTGCCATACAATTTATGGCCTCGGCCATGCTGATACATGCAGTTCATTGGAGCTCAAGACGCGCAGACTCCTCCACATAGCCAAAAAACCTGTTCAAGAACAGCAATACGACTGCTAAAAGGTGTCGGCAGTGGCTTTCTTTTAAAACGTATTTAGAGGTTTGAAAACTGTTCTCTGAATCACACCTAAACACATCCGATTATCCTAAGTTTTACGTTTTGATCCTAAGTTTTAGGATTTGATCCTAAGTTTTACGTTTTGATCCTAAAATTTAGGAACGAACTTGCGATGATCGTAAGAGCATATACGCATTCGTACGTAGGCTCGTGCGAGTCGGAAATGGCCAAAAAAACAGGAAAAAATGACTAACACCCACCCAAACTTACGATTCTCGATCCGAAATCAATTAACTTTTGCTCTTTGAATCGAGGGGTATATCTATATATGTGAATGTGTTTAAAAAATTACAAGAGTAATAGGTTCGGATACATTAGAATGCTTCAAGAATGTAAGGGGTAACAATGTGTTTCACAATCTAGTAACTAATGGGTTAATGTTAACTTTAACTATGGTTTCAAGGTCATGCTAGTGCACTCAGATGCGCTAAAATGTTTGCTGCTTATTCAACAATAGCGACTCTTGGCGTTACAAGGAATTTCATGCCCAACAAAAAAAATAACATGTATCAAAACCACAGCGCCACAGCCAACGACAGGTAGCGACTGGTCATAGCGACTGGCCCTCGCCGCACTAACCCAGATTCAACAAGAGATTTCGATGAAATAGCGTGGGCGCTGTTTTTTGGCTGACTGCGGGATAGAGCGACAGACACGGTTAGATTAATGTGATTTTTTGTGGTGGCAACAAAAATGAAAGCTGTAATAATAACGGGATTGACATTGGGGTAGGGCTGTGAGTTTAAGATTTAAGTGGCACACTAAAAATTAACATTTCACTCCCCAAAAAAAAAAATTAGGAAACATTACATACAGTTCAGGAATAATCCCCTCGATTCAAAGAGCAAAAGTTAATTGATTTCGGATCGAGAATCGTAAGTTTGGGTGGGTGTTAGTCATATTTTCCTGTTTTTTTGGCCATTTCTGACTCGCACGAGCCTACGTACGAATGCGTATATGCTCTTACGATCATCGCAAGTTCGTTCCTAAATTTTAGGATCAAAACGTAAAACTTAGGATCAAATCCTAAAACTTAGGATCAAAACGTAAAACTTAGGATAATCGGATGTGTTTAGGTGTGATTCAGAGAACAGTTTTCAAACCTCTAAATACGTTTTAAAAGAAAGCCACTGCCGACACCTTTTAGCAGTCGGATTGCTGTTCTTGAACAGGTTTTTTGGCTATGTGGAGGAGTCTGCGCGTCTTGAGCTCCAATGAACTGCATGTATCAGCATGGCCGAGGCCATAAATTGTATGGCAATGCATACCTGATTCATGTATGCCTTATAAAAGCATTTTAATGTGGACCTTAATTAGTCCTTTGCATGTCAACCTTTATTTTGCAATATATTTGCGTTAATTAAAGAAACTTATGTCCTTTGTTATTTATTTTTAAATTGATGTACTAGAATAATATTTTTAGATTGCATTTATTGGTGTAGTTGTTTACCTTTGCTTTGTTTAATTATTTAAGCACATCTTTGGTCAGATGCATCACACTTACTGAGGAGAGGAGAGCGGGATAAAGTGCAGGATGTGGGTTACTGCTGTATTTTGCACAGACACAGCAGAGCTGGGGGCACGGAAAGGTCAGAAATCAAAGAATGCAGAGCAACACAGTCCCAAGGCCCTTTCTGTTTGCAGGCTGCCCGAGAATACCTGAGCCGCCATCTTGGCTGTTTCTAGGCTCATAACATGCTGAAGTTGCTGGGTGTTTTTTAATTTTTGAGAGCAAATCTGTATGTAGAGGGTGTGGGTAACCACACCCAAAATTTTAAGTTGTACCATTTGAAGCCAAAATATTAAAATTAAATCCACAAGTAAAAAATGCAAGTTAACTAAAAATTAAACAAAGTAAGATTTACTTATGCAAATGCATTCATTAATGGTTGGTTACTACAAAATGAATGAAATAAAGAAAAATAAAAGACCAAATATTTAGAATGCACTTTAATGAGGTAAGTTTGTAGTGCGCAGCCGCAAGATCAGAAGGATTTACGTCCAGACAAAAAAGGAAAAAGGGCAAAACCAATGTTGCAACCTGAGAAATGAAACGGAAAATTCAGGATGGAAACTGACATAGGTCTGATTCCCGAACTGCCATACGAACGGACGTACATTTTAGGATAGAAACGTATTTGCTTATAGAATCACTCGCAAGTTCATACGAACGCACGAGCGTACGGGAAAAATAGGATGATCGGCACGAAAATCAAAGCTGTTAAATGTTTCTTTGAATCGACCCTAATGTCTAACACATTTGTAGTTTGAAAAAAAAAAAACATAAAAAAGAACATACAAAATGGGATTTGAGGCTCTGCCATAGAAATTTATGGGAGAGCGACAGGTAGCCAGAGGTAATACGTGGCGCTCTGCAGGGCTGAACGTAGGCGCTGTTCGCTGAGGCTGGGATCATGTTGAATCTAACGCTACATGGCGTTCTCCCAGTCGCTAAACAGGATCGGCTTCATAAATGTGTAATTGCGTATTTGAGCCAGCGTTCTCGAGCCGATACCTCTCGCTACCTGTCGCTAAAGAGTAACTACTTGACGCTATCCCTTCTTAAATAAGGCCCTTTGCTTCATTTAATAATTAGCATGGCCACATTGTATATGTAATGTAATGTAATATAGAAGATGGGGGGCACAAGGTGAGTATTTAATGTTTTTTTCATTTTAGCATAGATAGAGACTTCTAATTAACTAACCACAGGCCTTTCTCCAGCCTGTCATTGGCTATTTTGCAGTCTCCTTTATCACTGTTGCTCTCATTATCAGCTTAGCTTGCGTGTCTCTGTATTTTATTATTCTTTTATATGTTTTTGCAAGAATAGAAATGATTAGTCTAATATATAATTTTGCATGTAGGAATTGCACTTTCATGCATTTGGTAGATAATGAATTATAATTATAGTAACATTAGGAGCTAGTGAATATAATTGTGGTTATTTCTTGTGTTTTTACGACTCTGTAATTTGCGGTATGGTTGGATTAGTTCATATTCAAACTTTTCTCATATTAGTATTTAGGAGGAACTTTGGAGACCCTGGAATCTAAAAGATTCCTCCTGGGCTGTCCAAGTTGCTTTCCTTGGGGCTTTCCAAATTAGGATGACCCACACTGTGAAAGCCCCCAGATGCCTAGATCCGCTCACCTTCTCCCGAGCCCTTGTCCGTCTCTGTGCTGTGGCCGCATCCAAGCTCACCTCTAGCCATGCTCGCGCCCAGCCTTTCTAAATGAGTGGTGCGGGCATGCTATGGCTGGGGACGTGCCTGGTGGCACACTCGGCTCTCTTAATCAGCATTCGGTGCTTAGCCGTCCAGGCAGTTTGCCTGACCTGTGGGGTTACACACAGCGGGGAATCCCAGATCAGGATGCTGCCGCATGGAGGAACAACACACGGGAAAGTGAAATTCTTGTGTGTTGTTCCTCTTTAAGGGCCTGATTTATCAAGCACTTCTGCCAGACGATGCCATTTCCGTGCAAAATATAATTTATACAGTTTTCAGCATGTTGCTGCACTGCTTTAGTAAATGTGCTTCTTGTAGTGCAGCAACATGCACAAGTGTGAAAAAAATATTTTATTCTATTTTTTACTACTCTAATTTGCCCTGATGTGGCACTGTCTGGCAGAAGTGCTTGATAAATCAGGCCCTCTGTGTGGTTATTTTTGGTTTATACAATACATGGATTTAGCTGTTTATAGGTTTTTGCTGTGTGGCATGTAACGTTGTATGGCATATGTGGCATGTGCTGTGTGGCATGTAACGTAATGTTTGCTTAACTGACCATTGGGCCCTGTGATCAGCACGTGTATTATTTTTTAAATGTAACCCCCCCCCCCCCAAAGGCCCTAGTAAAATAGAGAAATAATCTTCATCAACAGGGGGCTTCAGACACATACTGCAGAGTGTGGGATCCTGGGACACAGGGTGAGGGGGCAATAAGGGCCAGCACTCTGCTTAACCAAACTCAGAACCTCCTTTTATCTAAAGGGCAAAGCATAGGCAAAACTGTTAGAGAGTTCATATGATTTTGAGGACTGGTAGATGCTGAGAGGGTGCTACTACTTACACCTGATCTGGGTGCTTTTCAGTACTAGTAGAAAGTATGCCTAAGATTATTTTTACAGCTATTTGAACAGACAGATAATTAAGTATGGAAATCAAAATTGTGTCCAATGGTATAGTGTGTATATATGTCCTTTTTTTTTTTTGGATGTCAGACCACATCTCAACTCTATGTAATATATATCTTTAGACAGATTTTGATATTTCTGATTCCCTCCTCCCTCTGCAGAACACTAGCCAGATGGACAATTTGGGCATTGCCAACTACCTGCTTGGTTATAAAAAACAAAGTGCACGCGTGTGTGTGTTTCTTTTCAGGGCTGTGAGTTTAAGATTTAAGTGGCACACTAAAAATTAACATTTCACTCCCCAAAAAAAAAAATTAGGAAACATTACATACAGTTCAGGAATAATCCCCTCGATTCAAAGAGCAAAAGTTAATTGATTTCGGATCGAGAATCGTAAGTTTGGGTGGGTGTTAGTCATATTTTCCTGTTTTTTTGGCCATTTCCGACTCGCACGAGCCTACGTACGAATGCGTATATGCTCTTACGATCATCGCAAGTTCGTTCCTAAATTTTAGGATCAAAACGTAAAACTTAGGATCAAATCCTAAAACTTAGGATCAAAACGTAAAACTTAGGATAATCGGATGTGTTTAGGTGTGATTCAGAGAACAGTTTTCAAACCTCTAAATACGTTTTAAAAGAAAGCCACTGCCGACACCTTTTAGCAGTCGGATTGCTGTTCTTGAACAGGTTTTTTGGCTATGTGGAGGAGTCTGCGCGTCTTGAGCTCCAATGAACTGCATGTATCAGCATGGCCGAGGCCATAAATTGTATGGCAATGCATACCTGATTCATGTATGCCTTATAAAAGCATTTTAATGTGGACCTTAATTAGTCCTTTGCATGTCAACCTTTATTTTGCAATATATTTGCGTTAATTAAAGAAACTTATGTCCTTTGTTATTTATTTTTAAATTGATGTACTAGAATAATATTTTTAGATTGCATTTATTGGTGTAGTTGTTTACCTTTGCTTTGTTTAATTATTTAAGCACATCTTTGGTCAGATGCATCACACTTACTGAGGAGAGGAGAGCGGGATAAAGTGCAGGATGTGGGTTACTGCTGTATTTTGCACAGACACAGCAGAGCTGGGGGCACGGAAAGGTCAGAAATCAAAGAATGCAGAGCAACACAGTCCCAAGGCCCTTTCTGTTTGCAGGCTGCCCGAGAATACCTGAGCCGCCATCTTGGCTGTTTCTAGGCTCATAACATGCTGAAGTTGCTGGGTGTTTTTTAATTTTTGAGAGCAAATCTGTATGTAGAGGGTGTGGGTAACCACACCCAAAATTTTAAGTTGTACCATTTGAAGCCAAAATATTAAAATTAAATCCACAAGTAAAAAATGCAAGTTAACTAAAAATTAAACAAAGTAAGATTTACTTATGCAAATGCATTCATTAATGGTTGGTTACTACAAAATGAATGAAATAAAGAAAAATAAAAGACCAAATATTTAGAATGCACTTTAATGAGGTAAGTTTGTAGTGCGCAGCCGCAAGATCAGAAGGATTTACGTCCAGACAAAAAAGGAAAAAGGGCAAAACCAATGTTGCAACCTGAGAAATGAAACGGAAAATTCAGGATGGAAACTGACATAGGTCTGATTCCCGAACTGCCATACGAACGGACGTACATTTTAGGATAGAAACGTATTTGCTTATAGAATCACTCGCAAGTTCATACGAACGCACGAGCGTACGGGAAAAATAGGATGATCGGCACAAAAATTAAAGCTGTTAAATGTTTCTTTGAATCGACCCTAATGTCTAACACATTTGTAGTTTGAAAAAAAAAAAACATAAAAAAGAACATACAAAATGGGATTTGAGGCTCTGCCATAGAAATTTATGGGAGAGCGACAGGTAACCAGAGGTAATACGTGGCGCTCTGCAGGGCTGAACGTAGGCGCTGTTCGCTGAGGCTGGGATCATGTTGAATCTAACGCTACATGGCGTTCTCCCAGTCGCTAAACAGGATCGGCTTCATAAATGTGTAATTGCGTATTTGAGCCGGCGTTCTCGAGCCGATACCTCTCGCTACCTGTCGCTAAAGAGTCACTACTTGACGCTATCCCTTCTTAAATAAGGCCCTTTGCTTCATTTAATAATTAGCATGGCCACATTGTATATGTAATGTAATGTAATATAGAAGATGGGGGGCACAAGGTGAGTATTTAATGTTTTTTTCATTTTAGCATAGATAGAGACTTCTAATTAACTAACCACAGGCCTTTCTCCAGCCTGTCATTGGCTATTTTGCAGTCTCCTTTATCACTGTTGCTCTCATTATCAGCTTAGCTTGCGTGTCTCTGTATTTTATTATTCTTTTATATGTTTTTGCAAGAATAGAAATGATTAGTCTAATATATAATTTTGCTCATGTAGGAATTGCACTTTCATGCATTTGATAGATAATTAATTATAATTATAGTAACATTAGGAGCTAGTGAATATAATTGTGGTTATTTCTTGTGTTTTTATGACTCTGTAATTTGCGGTATGGTTGGATTAGTTCATATTCAAACTTTTCTCATATTAGTATTTAGGAGGAACTTTGGAGACCCTGGAATCTAAAAGATTCCTCCTGGGCTGTCCAAGTTGCTTTCCTTGGGGCTTTCCAAATTAGGATGACCCACACTGTAAAAGCCCCCAGATGCCTAGATCCGCTCACCTTCTCCCGAGCCCTTGTCCGTCTCTGTGCTGTGGCCGCATCCAAGCTCACCTCTAGCCATGCTCGCGCCCAGCCTTTCTAAATGAGTGGTGCGGGCATGCTATGGCTGGGGACGTGCCTGGTGGCACACTCGGCTCTCTTAATCGGCATTCGGTGCTTAGCCGTCCAGGCGGTTTGCCTGACCTGTGGGGTTACACACAGTGGGGAATCCCAGATCAGGATGCTGCCGCATGGAGGAACAACACACGGGAAAGTGAAATTCTTGTGTGTTGTTCCTCTTTAAGGGCCTGATTTATCAAGCACTTCTGCCAGACGATGCCATTTCCGTGCAAAATATAATTTATACAGTTTTCAGCATGTTGCTGCACTGCTTATGTTTTAGTAAATGTGCTTCTTGTAGTGCAGCAACATGCACAAGTGTGAAAAAATATTTTATTCTATTTTTTACTACTCTAATTTGCCCTGATGTGGCACTGTCTGGCAGAAGTGCTTGATAAATCAGGCCCTCTGTGTGGTTATTTTTGGTTTATACAATACATGGATTTAGCTGTTTATAGGTTTTTGCTGTGTGGCATGTAACGTTGTATGGCATATGTGGCATGTGCTGTGTGGCATGTAACGTAATGTTTGCTTAACTGACCATTGGGCCCTGTGATCAGCACGTGTATTATTTTTTAAATGTAACCCCCCCCCCCCCAAAGGCCCTAGTAAAATAGAGAAATAATCTTCATCAACAGGGGGCTTCAGACACATACTGCAGAGTGTGGGATCCTGGGACACAGGGTGAGGGGGCAATAAGGGCCAGCACTCTGCTTAACCAAACTCAGAACCTCCTTTTATCTAAAGGGCAAAGCATAGGCAAAACTGTTAGAGAGTTCATATGATTTTGAGGACTGGTAGATGCTGAGAGGGTGCTACTACTTACACCTGATCTGGGTGCTTTTCAGTACTAGTAGAAAGTATGCCTAAGATTATTTTTACAGCTATTTGAACAGACAGATAATTAAGTATGGAAATCAAAATTGTGTCCAATGGTATAGTGTGTATATATGTCCTTTTTTTTTTTTGGATGTCAGACCACATCTCAACTCTATGTAATATATATCTTTAGACAGATTTTGATATTTCTGATTCCCTCCTCCCTCTGCAGAACACTAGCCAGATGGACAATTTGGGCATTGCCAACTACCTGCTTGGTTATAAAAAACAAAGTGCACGCGTGTGTGTGTGTTTCTCTTCAGACTGCATTTCCATATTGGAAAATGGGTCACACTGCTAGACAATATTTCTCTGACCGAGTCTAAGCCACAAATGTTCAAACCTCTATAAAGGCCGCCAAGAGGACATGTTTTGCAGATCTCCACACAGATGCCCAGGTGGAGTGATTCGAGCTATAGAGGTAGCTATGTGGAAATCCACAAAACGCGGCCTGTTGGTGGCCCTAGGGGAGAGGGTTAGGCAACCTGTGGCTCGGTGAGCCACATATGGCTTGTGCTGTGTGGCTCGAGACCTGACTGGACTCCCCAGACAACCAATGAGTGTGCTGGAAGCTGCAGGCATACTAATGGGCGAGCCAACATATCTGCCATTTAACCTCTTAGAGATAGAAGGTCGGCTTTTATAGGGGCAAATAAATTATGAGGTACGGATGATTTGCCCATTTGCCAATATCTTCAGACAAAATGTGGCGTAAGGCCATCTCTCGGTTATAAATGTGGCTCCCAAGGTAAGAAAGGTTGGGACCCCTGGTCTGAGCCAACTTATAACCACCCTAGGCTCATAACATATTTTTTTTTTCATTTTGTAGCATCCTATTTGTAATATTCAATCTATTGTATGTTTTACTCTGTCTGTAATTACTTCTTAGTACAGCTCTATTAAAGAAGTTGACTGTTGGGCCATGCGCATGGGGACATCCCATTGCTGATGCTCCCAAAGGCCCGGTATTTCTACCTGCTTCTCGGTTGCCATGTGATTGGCTTCTGGCAGTTACATTGTCTGGGCTGCTGAAAGTGTCCAGACTATTTGACCGCCGGCAGACAACTGCAGGACCGAATTGGGGTAGTCGCCATGCTGGATGGGTGTTGGTCCACTTTAATTAGATTATATTGTTTACTCGGTCTAACGGCCACTCCAGCCCAGGTTTACCGCTTTTAAAATACCCCCCTCCCTGCCACCCTCCCAGCACTGAAGCAGAGCTAAGGGGTAAAATAAAGAAAGACACTTACGGTACCTGCACCCCAAATCCAGTGCCCCAAGTCGGGCAGTGCCGCAGATTCCACTCGATATTCCTCCACTTATTGAAGTCCAGGGAGGAGGTTGGGTGTGCAACACTCCCCATGCCACACGCACTCCTGTCGGCCAATTAAACTGAATGGACAGACGGGAGCACATGCAGCTAGGGGGAGCCGGGCGCTTCAGCGCTGGGGAAGGTAGCAGGTCGAGGGGTATTTTAAAATAATTAAACCTGGGCTGGAGTGGCCTTTTAATAAATCCATATATATTTTATTTTAAAGTGTTAGAGGTTCATTTCTTGCCTGGCTTGATTAGCAATACTCACCTTCACAGTGCACACACTATGTCTATGGGATTATTACTTATGTGTGGCATTAGAATTAAATGTATGTGTGTAGATATATATATATATATATATATATATATATGGACTGTAAGCTCGCAAGGGCTGGGCTCTCCTTCATATTGTCTCCTGTGCTCACAACACTTGGTTGGTGCCAACCTTGTGGCATCTAATTTTGTATTGTTCCCTGTACTTTATGTTTTACCTTGTCTGTAATCATACCTTGTAAAGATGATATATATATAACTATATAAATAAACAATAGTGTGTGTGTGTGTGTGTGTGTGTGTGTGTGTGTGTGTGTGTTGGTAACATACATTCAATATAGCTTTTTCAATACATCTGAACAAGAAGCTGTGTTTCCAGTGCCTGGATTTTCAATCTATTCAGTTAGTCAATAAATACTTTGCCTTGCTGTATATAAGGATAATGGAACATGTCTGCTAAGCCTGCCCTCATGGGAATGACAAGACACACATATTCAGCATGTGGCTATATATCTTTTTATGTCCGATAAACACTGCTTTCTGCCTGCCTAGGAAGAATACAAGGTCTGTACATTGTCTGACTGCCATGCGGGGATTGTTCCAGATTTTACAATTTGGCAATCCATTTAGTCTGAAGTGATTTACCATTGAATGGGAAAAAAGATAAAACTAATGAGCACAAAGAAAAGCCACTAGTTAAGGCGGCAAGGCGCTCTCAATTCTAAGCACCGCGGCTTGTTACTGTGTATGCTACTGTGAGGCAATATTTTCAGTCATTTCACTAGCAAACCTTTAATTCCTGCAAGTGCTGTGTGCATTCTGGCCAAATTTGGTGGAAGCCCAGTCCAAAATTGACCTTGAGCCATAATGAAAATTCCTACAACATAATATAAATGTATTTATGTCTGTCATTAATGTGGGATGTGCTCTTCCGCTACCAGTGCCATTCACTTCTTTTGAAATTGTGAGGCTTCAGCATTCACTAGCAGCATGCTAGGTGTATAACTCGCTCTACAGTTATACAAATATTAATTAATATTAATATTAATTAGTCGTCATCCAGATTGCTCACTTTGTTTAATTCCAAAAGGTTTTCAGCAAAGCAGAATTCATACAACTCAAACTGCAGAAAAGTTCAATGACCATATACATAACTCTTTCGGAAAACATGTAATTTTAGTTACTGGCCTCAAGATGGTGCCCCAACCTCACAGTACAAATGAATCAAATTATTTGCACAGTCCTCACTGTTAAACCAGCCCTGGAATCTTAAAGATCATAACGATTCCAGGGACCGGCTTATTAGGTCCCACTGGAGCATCCCGATTAAGGATTCCTCACTGTGTGCCCCCCCCGCAATAATCTTACCTTTCTGCCACTGCGGCTGCATCCTCGGCATCCCTGCAGTTATGTGCGCTCCCGCACCCAGCCATTCAGACTTCACCCTATGCTGATGTTCAGTCAATACAGCTTTATGCTGTGCATTAATATGATTGGATGCTGATTGGACGAGCGGCCGCACATGTGCAGTGGAAATAGTGGAAAGATTAGTTAAATGGGTAATCTGGGGGGGCATCCCAAATCAGGTGCCCCCAGGGCAGGGACCCATCACTTGGATAGTCGAAATCCTGGTGATTGGTCTACTTTAAGCCATTGTATGTTGCTGGGATAAGGGCAGGGGGTGAGTTTTGCTGGGATCTGGGGTTCACACTGATCCAGGAGGCTCCAGCGGAAGGCCAGCGGTTGGCTTTTAGGCAAATAAAAACCCCTTCGGGATGTCTTGTTTTGTGAAACTCCCAGCATCGCACTAAAATCCTCACTTTTCCTGTGGCCCCATGTCGTGTTTGTGCCTGCACCCCGACTTCCCTTTAGCTGAGGTAATCTCCAGCACAGTTATTCAGATAGGCTGAGGGGTGGGAGCACACCATAGGCTATAGGGAATGCAGGGATGCGGCGAGTGGGCTTGTCATGTCAGCTGGCACAATTTGAGATCAGCCAGTTGGTGATATCAAAATGCCACGGGGCGTGGCTATGGAAAAAGTGGCCTGGTAGCTTTCCTTGCACGTAATAACATGGCTACTAGACCACTACAAGTAGATTTTCATTTATTTATAGGCTGAACTGGATGTTTTTTTTTCAGTTATAGTGGATTTCCAGACAAAGGGGAAACCCACTGGCTCTAAGGCAGAGCGAGAGGGTTACAACAAAGCACCGCTAATTACATCCTACACTAAAATAATATTGATATCCTCTGTACTAGAGGACACGGGGCTGATATTATTGGTCACCTAGCATATTCACTATTCACTCATTTTACATTAAATACAGTACATTCATTTCATTTGTACATTATTGCACTTGCCCATGGAACCCCATCGATTGCTGGCATTCATACGGGCCACAGGGGGTGTAAAGGAGGGTTGTAATCTTTCTTAATTTCTGGAGAGATTTCAGCCATAATCAATACAATAGGGCCATCTATATGTGAGGGATTTATTCAGTTAATATGATATAGCAAAAATGCTGGTGATAATTGCAGAACCTTTGGCCTTCTAGTTTTAAATTGGATGCATCTCGAAAAAAAATCAAGGTAGAGCAATAGTTTCAATTTAATGGTAATGACCAACCTGACTGCCCTTGACCTTATTTCTCCCTATTGGAGACATTGTATAAAGATGGTTCCTAGCAATTGGAAACTTACATTTTGCTATCCAGTTGCTAGTAACACATTAAACCGGAAGAAAACCCAATTTTCACAGAATAGGTGCTGTTCTGAGCGCACGGTGGCTTCAAGGATGCTGATGCCCCCTGCACTTTAACTGCATTAAACTGGAGAAATCGGATCTTTCGTCTTGGTCCCCCAGTGAAATACGGTTTAAAGAAATTTTCCATGGAAAACAAGTAAACGGCTATACTCATCTTTTGTCCAGTGCAGCTCCACCACCCATCCCTGCTTGCGTAAAACTTACTGAGTGCAGAGAATGAGTGATCCCACAGTCTTCTCCGGTCTAACAGGGAGTGTACCCGTGCTGGCCACCCCCAAATGCCTGGCAGGGGCACGCGCTTTGCTACAGTGATAGCGGGGATGCAGCCATTGCTCATGCATGCGCCATTGGACCAGGAAAGAAGGTGAGTTTCCGGGCGACCTGGGGGATTTTGCACAGTGGGGGCAGGGCATCTAGCTTCCAGGGAAGATTGCAGGGCCGCTGGGGTGTGGGTTAAGGGTAGAAATGAGCAAATGACAGTCCTCTAAATTGTGGATAAGCTGAACTGTCTACTGTAGAACAGTGAGATCCAGCATTACCTGCTTCTCCTATCGTGATGGAACAGTGTTATCTTTACTTTTGGAACTGTTAGCACCACTGAACCCGGCTGTATAGGACAAGGACCCTGTTAAGAATAGGGGGCCTCAAAGGGAGTCCTAAGATCAAGGGCCCACCAAGGGACTCCTCTGTTCCACTGTTGGCCCTGAGCCTGGTATTTGAGGCATTTATGAATATGTATACTTTTTCTATATGGCCAATTTGCATTCATGATTATATAAATTAAAGAAATAGCACAATATAAATGTCATACTTCCCTGAAAGTTAACCAGACTCACTAGTCTGTTCTCTTAGGGCACAATTGTTGGGATATTCAAAGGTTTCCTGTTCTGCTGCATGTTTGACATTTCCTGTCTCTTTGTGAGAAAGGTTGACAGAAATTGTCCCATGAAGGTCTGTGAAATCAGGGAGGTTCCATGTTTTTGCATCTTTCTCTTTCACTCCCTTACCAACATACAAACAGTATTCAGATTCCGTTTTTTTTTGCAGCTAGTGAAATTTGCAGCTCAGAAGCGCGGGATATACAGAATAGACAGAACAGAAAGTTAGTTAAATAGGCTAAGTTCCCCCTGCAGCATATGGCATGGTGTGTTCTGATACAGGATGACTTGAGACATGTCCACCTGTCAGGGTAAAAAAAGGTGGTCATGCATAAATAAAATCTAGTGCTTAGCTTACAGAAGGGAGGCTAAATATCAGCTTCAACAACTTTATCCAGCAGCACATCAGGATTAATCATGGCATGTATATTAAGTAAATATGTTATCTTATAATATGACTGTATGTAAATGGCGATGATTTTAACTTCACATCTCATGAATGTCTATAATTGGGCAATACCCCTACCTTATCACATGACTGTATATAGTGGGCAATGTCTCTATCTTATCACATGACTGTATATAATTGGGCAATGGTCTCTATGTTATCACGACTATATATAATGGGCAATTACTTTTTTTAATAGAAGATTCTGGTGATATTTGGTCATATTTCTATTATCTGTTCGCAACGATGATGTGTTTGCAATACTCAGAACAAAATCAATAACTAGAAAGTTAACATTGATATGAAAAGGGCATCTGAGCAGAATGTTACAATCTGGTCTGCATTTGTTTTATCTGATATAGACAAAATGTCTTCTTACCTAATCGCTGTATGCAGTTGATGAATCGTTTTAAGGGCCCATCTGTCTAGATTATGCTGGTGAATAGGACAGATTTGCAAAATGTTCCACTTTCCCGGCAACTTATCTAACCTTTTGGTTTTATTTGTGGTTTCCACCCTTCAGTAATATACAAGATATGTTACTTCCATGCCTGAAAAAAAGAAAGCTTTAGTCTTTGAAGCAAAAAAGATTACCCTCTTAGTCTGCAAGAAAATTAAGTCAGCTCTACATTTACCACCAGGGCAATCCGGTCCTAATTTTGGCTATCCCCCTGCTTAAAAAGCTATAGGAATTGTATGTGCCTGGCTTTCCCCCCTGCTAGCGCCCCCCCAAAAAAACACTCACCCAACCCCTTAATCAATCAGGCCGGGTCTCCTCTTGATCCGGGGGCCTTCGAGTTTTTTACAGTTAACTCTTTGTGAGCTGGTAAGGAATCCATGACACCCCTATACTAGTTCACAAGGTGTGGGGTCTGGCAATTCACCGAGCCCCCCATTACCTGCCTCCCCAAAGCACAGTGGGAGGGGCAGAAGAGCCCGGGGCCATTTAGGCTGTGCAGGCTTGTAGCCTTGCAGGGCCAGGGGCCACCAAAGCTGGTCATTGTGGCTTGTTCTACAAGCCCTGCATAGCTGGTCCCCGGGCTGGTTATGCTAGGTAGGAGGGACCCCACACATTTTTTTTATTTTTAATGGTTTTAACCCTTAAAAATAAGATAAAAAGTGTGGGTTCCTCCGCCAATTACACCATTTTTTAAAAAATGTAACCCTTTATAGTGTGGATAGCAGTTGTAATAAAGTGCTCTTTTCAGTTTGGGGGGGTCTCCTGGGCAGGAATGGGGGGATACATGGTACTGTTGTAATCGGGAGAAATGGGGCTTTCACATGCAATATGGTTTTCTTGATTAAGATACATTTCTTATTTAAAATTGAGACAAATTTAAAAAAAAACATAATTTTTCTTTATTTTTTTAAACATAGTGAAAAATGACCTGTCAACAGAGAGTGACAATATCTCAAATAGGCTGGCATTTTAAAGGATTAAAATTACCTATGCATTTTGGGTATTGTTTTGTTTGGGGGACCTTGTGCTTTCAGATTTCGCTTGATTTTTCTTGTTTGTATATTAATATTTTAGGAAAATGTTTTTTAGTCTGCTTTTTAATACATTTTTTAGGGAAACCCTGTGCAACCAAAGAATTCTTTGAGGGATCCCTCCAGAAAGATAAGCCCATTACAACAAGGTTGGTATGCCTAGAAAGCTTAATTTGTGTACTTTCAGGGAATATATGGTTTGTGGGAGGTATTTCAAATGTAAAGGGATGTTTTGGTTGAAAAAGCTGAAGGTGTGGGCTTTGTCTGCAGAGCTGAAATTTTCAAGTACCGTTACACGCATGCTTTACTTTGGGGTGTTTGGAAACCCTACCCTTGACAGTACCTATGCATGTTAGGCATTTTTCTTTTTAGGGGACCTTGCTTCTTCAGATTTAATTAGTTTTTTCTTGTGTGCATATGGTTTTGTATAGGAAAATGTGGTGTTGATTCTGCTTTTTTATTCCTTTTTTATGGAAACCCTGTGCAACCAAAAAATGTATCGAGGGATTACATTTAGAAAACTGCGCCCACCTCAACAAGCCTGGTACCCCACAAAAGCTTGAGCTATGTACTTACAGAGAATATATAGTTTGTGTGAGGTATTTTAAATGTAAAGGGTTGTTTATTTGAAAAACTGCAAGGTGCACATAGCAGTTGTATTTTATCTGAAAATCTCCTAAAGCGGAGCTCAATCGGGATGCCCTGCTGTGTGAAACTTCTCAGAACACCACTTGAGCTCTCATCCAATGAAAGCAGTCTGCCATGACTGCCATGTCATTCAGCAAACAACTCTCATTGACTAAAATAGGGAGCACACACTGCTGTATCCCCCATGCTTGCTCCCGACCCAGCCCATCTGAATGAGTAGGGATGCGGGGGATGTGGCAGCATGTGCTTGCCATTGACAGGGCCAACCCAAGTGGGTTTTGTTCCATTTTAAAGGAGCTCTATTGTGAGATATATGCTAATATAATCCATAATCCATAAATATAATCCCAAATAATCCATAAAACATGCTCAATAGTGAGAGGAGCTACACTGCTACTAAATGAAAAATCCCACGGACCTTGGGTTTTCATCTATTGGTAGGAATTAAATTCAGAGGTGTCAGGGTTTTGAGTGTACCATTCTACTTTTACAGGGGAGCTGATGCTCTATGGAGCCAGCCTTTCGGGAAGAGTATTATTAAGTAGCATTGAGGTGCCAGGGACACCCCAGTAAAAACACCAACTCATATTGAGGGGTCCAGGGTATCCAGTGTATGTCACCTGCTGGGAGCAGGGCACAAGAGGTGTGGAATAGTCCGATTCCCATGGGTTTGGGTCTGTTGTTCCTTCAAGGGTGCCCCTGAATTATTTGCGGATAAAATCCACAAATAGAAAAAAGGTTGCTGAATCAGGAGAAAAGCAAAATTGGAAATTTCCTGCAAAATTTTTTTTTAATTCTCACACAGTGCTAAATAAAGCTTATGGTGATGGGCTCTGTTTCACAATCATCCAATCATATAGCCTATAAAAAGGTGTAGCTTTTATATAGTTCCTGTAGAAGGCTGTGGAATCGGTAAGACAAAGGGACTAAGAAACCAATGTATGTGGAAACAGCATTCATTTTAGTTGCAGCATCTTTTTATAAATACAATACTTGTAGCTGATTTTGTTCAGCATTACGATCCCTACTGTCATCTCTTTTTAGAGGAGAACATAAGAACATTAGTGTCAGTTCTCTATATTTAGTACAGAAAGATGAAAATGTTCTTGTTCATTCAGAGAGTGGAGCTTTTAAGTCAAAAATATAAACAAGAACATTTTAGACTTTAAATCAGCAGTATAGAACCATAATTTAATGCATTTGGCATATTTAGATTTTACCTACCGGATTTAAAAATAAGACATCTGCACAAATAATTACAATGGCCACAAAGAGATGCAAAAGTAGAATAACGTGTGACATGTTTGGTTTTTCGACCTTCTAAATCCTGAACATGTCTTGGTGTTATGGCATAGAGGTAGGGAAGTGGGCTTAAGCAAGGCACCTAACCCCAATTGCTCCCTGGGTTCTGAGTTTAGGGGCTGCCCACCGCTCCAAGCACCTATGCACTTCACTGCCCCTTAGAGTGTTATCCACCTGTGTGTAGTCACTCATATGGTGTTTATTTTTAGTATACAGTACGTCCTACTCCAAATATAATACTTACAGTTGGGATATACTCCGCCAGATGGCGCTGTACTGCAGAGACATCGAAAATAGGCTCCTCTCGGCCCCTCAAATACCCGGGGACCTCCCACAAATCCCCAAAATTTCTCTGCAGTCTGGCTGCGAAGGACGAGAAATGGCTCTCTACTCGCAGGTGAGCGGGGCTATTTGCCCACGGCCCTGTAGGACTATTCCCACCCGTTGCACTAGTAATATGCCTCCCAGCCTTGGCTGCACTGGTCGGGTGAAGGTAGGCAGCACCGCTGTTAGGTGCTTAGGAGCGCTGCTCCACCGCAATCCCCCACCAAAGGGTAGGCGGTTCAGGCTTATGGTGAGCCTCTATGGGATGCCCCTCCCGCACTAGTGCCCCCTTGCCCCTGCCCATCGGTGGGCCCTGTTTAAGTGGCCGCTGTCCTTCCTCATCCTCCTTGTAGTCTTTGGGGGAAAAGAGGGGGGGGTGTAAATATGTATGCTATGCATTCTGTGTTTTACACCTTTTTTTCCATTCTGTTAGTCTTGTGTCAGCCGCCGCGCTGGCTTGTATTTACTGTCTTTTAAAATTGCTGCCGCTGCGTGCTGACTTCTTCCGCGCTTGGCGGCATTACCTCAGGCGCTGGTGCGCCATCATTGGCTGCTTGCACGTTCTTGGCTTCACGCTCTTCGGGGGAGGGGGGCGGGGCCTGTCTGTGGCGCGCTCTGCGTCATCGCTGATACCGGGCCGCCCTTCGAGGTATACTGACGCCATCTTTATCCTGCTTGTTGGCCCATGCGCGACGGACCCCTACCTACCGCGGTCCGTAAGTGCCCTCACGGGCGGCTTTATATCTTTCACTTTTGTTACTGTGTGCTTACAGGTCTTGTCTGCTTATGTCTTTCAGGCAGGGCGAACCTTTTTGGCTTCTCCCGGCCCTGTATTAGTATATAACTTGTAGGCTTTGTAAAAATAATACTCCCACTTCCCTAGTGAGTTATTGGGGCATCCGGGGTTGCTATATATCATTATTCCCTATGGGCGTATAGCGCCGCTATAATCACCATATGGAGGCATCCCAGGATAATGTGACCGGGGTCCCTTCGGGACAAGAACGGCTGTGTGTAGCGTGTGGGCAGCCTCATGCTGACGCTGACAAGGCGTGGGTCTGTGTACCCTGTGCTGAGCAGGTGCTTGCATTGCAATCTGGCCTGCCAGTGGCTGCACCTCGTTTCACTTCACCTACTCCCCGAAGCTTAAACCTCACTCCTGCTGAGTTGCATACTAGTGGGGATTCTCAGCCTGATGTGTCTTCTAGACTGGCTACTGTTGATAAGTTGATTGCTAAGTCCTTAGCGCGTAAGGCCCCTGCTAAGAAGCGGCACTTGACGCCTAATGTCACTGTCTTCCCTATGGGAACTGAGGAGTTTTGGAATCTTTGTGGCTATACCCCGTCTGATGAAGGGGAACTCTTTTCTGATTCAGGCTCATCTGATGAGAGACCAAGTAGTCATGACGATTCTGGCTCTGACCCCTGGGCCCCGGATGACAGTGACAGATTATTGACCCAGATTTTTGAGGTTCTGTCCATCTCTCTCCCTGTTGCGGCTCCCAGGTAAAGAGGGGAGCTTTTCCATACAGCAAAATCACGTTTGGAATTTCCCAAGCAGGCACATTTCCATAACCTTGTGCTCAAGGAATGGGAGCACCCCAGTAAACTTCCCGGGGTTCCAAAAAGTTGGGATAGGAAGTATCCCTTTCCGGCTGAGGTGGTTAAATGTTGGTCATCCCCCCCCGAGGTGGATGCCCTGATCCTAGGGCTATCTAACACCTCTGTCATGCATTCCCTGACTCTACTACCCTGCGGGATGCTGAGGACCGGCGCATTGACCAGCTGGCCTCCCACACCTTTGCATGTGCAGGGACAGTCAGGCCCATCCAGGACTTGAAGATCCTCAACAGGTTTGTCAGGGGCAGGCGCTTTTGCATTGAAACTCTGCGCTCTGCCATCAGTTCCCTGCGCCAAGGGGATTTCATGACTTCTGTGGACATCAAAGATGCTTATCTTCATATTCCTTTGTTCCCAGGTCATCAAAGGTTTCTCAGGTTCGCTCTGATGGATCAACACTACCAGTTTGTGGCCTTGCCCTTCGGCCTCACTTCAGCTCCCAGGGTGTTTACCAATGCGCTGGCTGGCGTGATGTCTCTGCTCAGATGTCAGGGCGTCCGCGTGCTTCCCTATCTGGACGACATTCTCATCACTTCCCAGTCTCTACATCAGGCAGAGTTGGATACTCAGCTGGTGGTGTCCACTCTGGAGTCATTTGGATGGGTGATCAACCACCCCAAGTCCTCACTGTCCCCTTCCTTGGTAACTCCATTCCTAGGAATGAATCTGGATACAGTTCAGGCAAGGATCTTCCTTCCTCAACAGAAGGTGGACAGTCTGATTGCACAGGCTCAGTCCCTCCTAGCTTGTCCCCATCCCTCCATCAGGCAGGGGATGCAGCTGGTGGGCCTGATGGGGGCATGCTTCGAAGCAGTCCCTTATGCTCAGTTCCACTTGAGGCCCCTGCAACTTCACCTATTGTCAGTATGGGACAAGGACCCAGCGTCCCTGGACAGGGTCTGTGTGCTCCCCCCGGGTGAGGAGGTCCCTCTCGTGGTGGATGGACTCAAGGAACCTGTTGGGGGGCAGATCCTTTCTTGCCCCTTCCTGGGAGACGGTCACCACGGATGCCAGTCTGTCAGGTTGGGGGGGTTTCTGGAAGTCCCTGCAGTTCCAGGGGAGGTGGGGCCCTCAGGAGGCCCACACACCTATCAATGTTTTGGAACTGCGGGCGATTAGGCTAGTTCTGGCTCACTTGACTACTCACCTTCGGGGCCTGCCTGTTCAGGTGCGCTCGGACAACCAGACGGCAGTTGCCTACATCAATCATCAGGGATGGACCGGGAGCAAAGGGGCCCTCCAGGAAGCGTCTCTGATCCTGACTTGGGCGGAGGCCAATGTCCCCTGCATATCAGCTGTGTACATCCCGGGGGTGGAAAATCACCTGGCGGACTCTCTGAGCGGGCGGACCTCTCGCCAGGGAGAATGGTCCCTATGCAGCAGGGTGTTTCAATCTCTGTGTCTCCATTGGGGCCAACCAGATGTGGATCTGTTTGCGTCCCGCCACAATCACAAGCTCCCAGCCTTTGTCTCTCTGTCCCAGGATCCTCTGGCCTTGACCTCGGATGCGCTAGCAATGTCATGGCAGGACTTTCAGTTCCTGTATGTCTTCCCTCCAATCCCCCTGCTGGGCAGGGTTCTGCGCAAGATTGCTCTGGAAAGGGTGCCAGCAATTCTGGTGCCTACCAGGTGGCCAAGAAGAGTGTGGTTCGCAGACGTGGTACAGCTGGCGGTAGATCAGTGCGCTCTGCCCTTGGTGCCAGATCTGCTCACTTAGGGCTCACTACGCCATCCCAATTTAAAAACTCTGGCTTTAACGGCTTGGCTGCTGAAACCCCCATCTTGATGGAGAAGGGGCTGTCTTCCTCGGTTGTGGATACTTTGATTCTCTTCCTGTCTTTGAAGTCTTTGAAATCTCTTCCCTGTCGTGTGTTCTCTATTCCCAGGATTCTGGAGTTCCTGCAGCATGGGTTGGAGATGGGGCTCCAACTCAGTATTCAGAAGGGTCAGGTTTCTGCCCTGGCTATTTTCTTCCATAAGTTCTTTGCTCAGCACCCTCTGATCAGGACTTTTTTCCAGGGGGTCACCCATGTGCGCCCCCCACGTAAGCCTATGGTGCCTGTTTAGGATCTGAACTTGGTTCTGTCAGTCTTGCAGGGTGCTCCCTTTGAACCTGTGCAGGATGCTGCCTTGGCCATTCTTACGCTCA
The DNA here is from genome assembly GCA_027917425.1 of Gastrophryne carolinensis. Lineage (NCBI taxonomy): Eukaryota > Metazoa > Chordata > Amphibia > Anura > Microhylidae > Gastrophryne > Gastrophryne carolinensis. Next base: position 111,433,893 of record CM051234.1, read on the forward strand.
AGGTTGTATTTCTGGTGGCTATCACTTCTGTCAGGCGTGTGTCTGAGTTGGCGGCGCTTTCTACTCAGCCCCCTTACTATGAGAGACACCAGGACAAGGTGGTGTTTCATTTCAAACCTGACTTTCTGCCTAAGGTAGTGTCTGCCTTTCATTTGAATCAGGATATAGTTCTTCCTTCTTTGTGCCCTAATCCTAGCAATGCTAAGGAGAGGGTTTTGCACTCTTTGGATGTGGTTAGGTGTCTGAAGTACTATCTGGTGGCTACTGCACCTTTCAGGAAAACTGATGCTCTTTTTGTGGTCCCTTCTGGTCCTAGGAAGGGTTTGGCTCCTGCCAAGTCTACTATCAGCAAGTGGATTCGTCAGGCTGTGATTCAGGCCTACTCTGCTAAGGGGAAGAATCCTCCCTTCCGCCTTACTGCTCATTCCACTCGTGCTATTGGTGCCTCTTGGGCTTTTCAGCACCAGGCTTCTGTTGAACAAGTTTGCAAGGCCGCTACTTGGTCTTCTGTTCATACCTTTTCAAAGTTTTACAAGGTTGATGTTAGGGCCTCAGCTGATGCTGCTTTTGGCCGAAAGGTTCTGCAGGCGGCAGTGGTTTAAACTGTCTGCTGCTGATTTTTCTTGGGGATCCCACCCTACTTTATGGACACTGCTATTGGATGTCCCAACTGTAAGTATTAGACGTACTGTATACTAAGAATAATACAATCTGTGATTATCACCTGTAGAATTGGTATCATGAGTATACAGTACACCCTGCTCCAACCCACCCTTGGTTGAATTATCTTGGATCCCCTGTATGGTGATTGTTATCCTTGTTATAGTTGATAGTTTGAATTCTCCCGGCTTCTCATTAACTGCTTTTCAATGCTGGGGATTTGTGGGAGGTACCCGGGTATTTGAGGGGCCGGGAGGAGCCTATTTTCGATGTCTCTGCAGTCCAGCGCCATCTGGCGGAGTATATCCCAACTTTAAGTATTAGATTTGGAGCAGGACGTACTGTATACTCATAATACCAATTCTACAGGTGAGTAATCACAGAATTGTATTATTCACTGGTGTGTGTAGTCACTAATATAGTGTTTTTTCACTGGTGTGTTTACCGAAATGTAAGTGCACGGGTGGGTGAAGTAAAAATTGTACAAATTGTACATTAGCACACAGTGGCCATTATTTGCACTATTTCAATTATTGTTTACTCATATAATTCTCTACTTTTATTTTATATGCCTGAGACAGCATACTTAAAAACAATACTTACCCCCAAACAGCATCTGCAAGGCATCTTCTCAGATCAAGAGAAGAAGGAGGCTCTCTGAGCAGGCAATGATGCGTTGGGAGATACTGTTTTCCTAGTGCATGGCACGGCCTGCTTCACTAAATCATAACATCTGGAATTCCGCCACAAGGTGGCGCAGTGGCACTGCAGAAGAGTTGTGGCTCTGCCCGGTACCATATAAAAACGGAATCACCATAGACTTATCCAGTTGTTCTCTGCAGTGCTTACTGCGAAGATAGAAGATAGCTCTCTCTCTATGTGCAGGTGTGCGAGGCAACTATGCCTGCGGCCCAGCATATCTATTTCCACCCATTTCCGGACCCTCTGTGCTTCCCAGGCTCGGCTGTCGGATCGGGTGAAGGTAGCGGAGCACTGGGGTCAAGTGCTCAAGGAGCGCTGCTCCAAGCCGCAGACCCTGTACTACAAAGGGTAGCTGGCCATAGGCTTTATGGTGAGCCTACTAGGGATGCGGAGTTCCTGTCCTAGCTTCTGAGGGGGTGAGTGTTTTTGGACATGTTTTCTATGTTCGGGGTCCCCACCTCCCACCGGCCTGGGCTCCGCTGCTGCCTGCTCGCTCTCCTCCCCACCCTTCTCTCCCCGACAGGTGTTCGGCGGGGGGGGGCTGGGGCGGGTGGTAGTGTGTGTGTTTTTAGCCTGTTTTTAGACTGTTTTTGTATGCTTTTGCCGCCGCCACCGCTTTGTACTGCGCTTCGTGGCGGGCGCCGTTATATTTGTGAGGCGTTTTTTCTCTGTGGGGATGATGTCGGCGAGGTCACGTGAGCGGCGTTTTTCGCGCTCTTCGGGGGGCAGGGGCGGCGGATGACGGGTATCGCGTCGTTCTCCCGCGGCCCGCCACTCAAGGTTCCTCTGTCTGCGCCATCTTGCTTCTGCTGTGTGTCTGGGCCCTCTTCAATCTCTGGGCTGCGGCGGTGATTTCTGCCTGCGTCGCTTCCTCCAGGGTCTGGCGGCTGGCGATCTTTGTCCTGCTTGGTCCGTGAGTCCCCTCTGGGGTTTTTGGTTATCCTTGGGGCATGGGCTGCGGGATACTTATGTATGTTTGCTTATGTCTTTCAGGGGGGACACCTGTGGGTTGTGATTTCTCCCGGTCCTGCTTCTTACTCCCCCCCTTCATCTCCCCACTGATTCTGGGGGCATCCCTTGGGGGGGCATCCCGGGTGGCTTTTATTAGCCTTTACCCTGTGCTGTCATATTGTGCCTGTATTAATCACCATATGGAGGCTTCTGGGGATAACGTGCTCGGGGGTCCTTCGGGACAATCTTGGTTGTGTTCCATATGTGGGGTATCCCCTATCAGTAATGACGTCACGGTGTGTGGGCCGTGCGCCCAGGCTGTCCTTTTGATTCAGTCTGGGCTGCCTGCTTCTTTACCAAGCTCTGCGCCTCCTTCGGCATCGCCTACCCCGCCGCGCCTGCACTTAGCCCCCAGTGAGGGGCTAAGCAGGGGGTCACAATCTGATTTGGCACTTCGTGTGGCCAGCATTGAAAGACAGCTTGCCAGGCCTGTTCTGCGTAAGACCTCTAGCAAGAAGCGGCACCTGACTTCCTCGCCTGCACTCGTTTACTGAGGAGCAGGAGGAAATTGATCTTTTTGATGAACGTTATTCCCTGGAGGAGGGGGAGCTTTTCTCTGGCTCTGACTCCTCTGGGGACCAGCAGGTGGGCCGCGACAGTGACCCTGGGTCTGAGGATTCCTGGTTTCCTGAGGACACCGCTAATCTGTTGTCTCACATTTTTGAGGTTTTACACATTGCCCCCCCTGAGGTGGCTAAGAGGAAGCAGGGTGAGCTTTTTCGTACCATTAAGCAGCTTCTGGAGTTCCCTGAGCAGAGTCATTTCACTAATATGGTGCTCAAGGAGTTGGAATGTCCTAGTAGATTGCCCGTGGTGCCTAAAGGTTTGGATAAGAAGTATCCCTTTCCTGCGGTGGTCGGGTTACCCCGAGGTAGACGCGCCCAATCTTGGATTGTCCAACACTTCTGTTATGCCTTCCCCTGACACTACTACACTGCGGGACAGCGAGGACCGGCGTATGGGTCATCTGGCCTGCCATGCCTTTGCCTTTGTGGGGGCTGGTTTGCGTCCGTCCTGTGCCGCTGCCATAACTGCTATTGCTCTTAAGAGACTGATCAATTGTCTCCTTGCTGGCGCTACAGCTGGAAGGGATGAGTATAGGACCCTTTTGCTGTGCTCTGATTTTGTTGCCTTTATTCTTACTGCCATGGATGATGTAGTATGGCTGAGTGGTAGGGCCTCTGCCCTCTTGGTGGCTATGCACCGCTCTGTTTGGTTGCGTCAGTGGGCGCTGACGCTGTTGCTAAGAAGCCTCTCACTGGACTCCCCTTTGTGGGGCTGCGGCTCTTTGGTGAGCGCCTGGATGTTTTAGCCAAGAATGGTAGGAGGCAGCCTCGGCCTTTTCGGGGGCCATCTGCTTCAGTCTCCTCATTTCGTACCCCCAGAGGAGGTCCTCTTTTCAGGTGCCTGCAGGGGGTCTTGGGGCCGTGGCAGATCCCGTGGTCGTCCCGGTCTCTCATGGGACCCCAAGCCCAAACCTTCTCCCAAGCCCCCTCAGGCATGAGGAGGCGCCCTCACCCATCCTGGTGGGATGATGGCTTCGGCTCTTTGCTCACGTCTGGAGGCTCCGAGTCTCAGACCAGTGGATTCAGGAGGTGGTGTCCTCCGGTAACAAGATAGAGTTTGCAGCCTGGCCGCCTCCCAGATTCCTCAGATCCCGGATGCCTCACAACCCTTTGTCAGCTCAGGGGTTGCGCCTTGCTGTTCAACGTCATTTTCCCGGTGCCTTCCCAGGAACGGGGTCAGGGTTTCTACTCCAATTTGTTCACGGTCCCCAAAAAGGACGGGTCCCTGAGGCCAATCCTGGACTTGAAAGGTCTCAACAGGTTTGTCAGGTTCAAGCACTTTCGCATGGAGACTCTTCGTTCGTCTGTCAGTTCCCTTCGCCCGGGCGACTTCATGACCTCCGTGGACATCAAGGATGCTTATCTTCATGTGCCAGTCTTCCTGGGTCATCAGAGATTTCTCAGTTTTGCTCTAGAGGTTTAGCATTACCAATTTGTGGCCTTACCCTTCGGTATCAACTCGGCGCCTTGGGTGTTCACCAAGGTGCTGGCGGGCGTGATGGCTCTGCTGCTGCATCAGGGCATTCACATCCTTCCTTACTTGTACGACATTCTGATTGCGGCTCAGTCTCTTCAGCAGGCCGAGAGGGATACTCAGGTGGTGACCTCCCCTCTCGAGTCCTTCGGCTGGGTGATCAACTGTCCCAAGTCTTCACTGTCTCCGTCTTTGGTGAGGTCCTTTCTGGGCATGACTCTGGATACCTCTCAGGTCAAGGTTTTCCTGCCCCAGCTGAAATTGGAGGGCCTTCAGAAGCAGGTTTGGGCTCTGCTCTTGTGTCCCCTTCCCTCCATCCAGCAGGGGATGCAGTTAGTGCGTCTGATGGTGTCCTGCTTTGAGGCGGTCCCCTTTGCTCAGTTTCACATGAGGCCTCTTCAGTTTCACCTTCTGTCTGTTTGGAATCGGGACCCTGTGTCCCTGGATCAGGAGTTTTCTCTGTCCCCCCTGGCCAGACAGTCCCTCTTGTGGTGGCTGGACTCAAGGAACCTTCTAGTGGGCAGGACTTTTCTGCCCCAGTGTTGGGAGACTGTCACCACAGATGCCAGTCTGACAGGTTGGGGGGCTTTTGGAAGTCTCTGCAGTTCCAGGGTCAATGGGGCCCCCAGGAGGCCCATGATCCCATCAATGTTCTGGAACTTAGGGCAATCAGGTTGGTTCTTGCTCAGCTGACCTCACACCTTCGGGGTTGGGCTGTTCAGATCTGCTCGGACAACCAGACGGCAGTTGCCTACATCAATCATCAGGGAGGGACTCGGAGCAAGCGAGCCCTCAAGGAAATGTCCCTGATACTGTCTTGGGCGGAAGAGAATGTGCCTTGCATCTCGGCGGTTTACATTCCGGGGGTGGAGAACCTGGAGGCAGATTCCCTGAGCAGGGGGATGTCTCGGTTGGGGGAATGGTCTCTCAGCAACAAGGTATTTCACTCCCTGTGTCACCGGTGGGGTCTTCCGGATGTGGACCTGTTTGCGTCCTGCCACAATCACAAGCTTCCCAGGTTTGTCTTCCTGTCACAGGACCCTCTGGCCTTCGCCACGGATGCGCTAACAATGCCTTGGACAGAGTTTCGGCTCCTCTATGTGTTCCCTCCCCTTCTTCTGCTGGGCAGGGTGCTGCGCAAGATAGCCCAGGAAGGGGTACCAGCCATTCTGGTGGCCCCCTGCTGGCCAAGGAGGGTGTGGTTCGCAGATCTCGTGCAGTTGGCAGTGGATCAGTATGCCCTGCCCAAGAATCCAGATCTGCTCACTCAGGGACGGCTGTGCCATCCCAATTTACAAACGCTGGCTTTAACGGCTTGGCTGCTGAAACCTCCATCTTGATGGATAAGAGTTTGCCGGCCTCTGTTGTTGATACCATGATTAGGGCTAGGAAGAAGTCCTTGTCCTTTATCTACTATAGGATTTGGCATGCTTACATTGCCTGGTGTGAGTCTAGGTCTCTGCCTTGTAGGGTGTTTTCTATTCCTAGGATTCTGGATTTTTTGCAACATAGCTAGGATTCGGGCCTTCAACTTAGTACCCTCAAGGGACAGGTGTCAGCCCTGGCAATTTTCTTCCAAAGGTCTTTTGCCAATCACCGTTGGTCAAGACTTTCTTTCAGGGAGTTACTCCTGTGCGTCCACCACGTAAACCTATGCTGCCTGTTTGGGATCTAAATTTGATGTTGTCTGCTCTGCAGGGTCCTCCTTTTGAGCCTATCAGTGGGGATGCCTTACCCATTATGAATCTTAAGGTGGCCTTCCTGGGGGAGTCTCTGAGCTGGCTGCTCTTTCCATCAAACCTCCTTATTTTGAGCGGCATCAGGATAAGGTGGTGTTTCGGATTAAGCCAGATTTCTTGCCTAAGGTTGTGTCTGTTTTTCATCTCAATCAGGACATTGTTTTGCCTTCTCTGTGTCCTAATCTTGCTAATTCCAAGGTGCGGACGCTTCATTCTCTGGATGTTGTCAGGGCTCTGAAGTTTTATTTGGCTGCTACAGAGTCTTTCATGAAATCTGACGCTCTTTTTGTTCTTCCTGCTGGACCTAGGAATGGTCTGCCTCCGGCTAAATCCACTATAAGCAAGTGGATCCGTCAGGCGGTGGAGCAGGCCTATTCTGCTAAGGGGAAGGTTCCCCCTTTTAGGGTCACTGCTCATTCTACTCGTGCTATCGGTGCATCTTTGGCTTTTCAGCACCAAGCTTCTGTTGAACAAGTTTGTAAGGCCGCAACTTGGTCTTCTGTTCATACTTTTTCCAAGTTTTACAAAGTTAATGTTAAGGCCTCAGCTGATGCTGCTTTTGGCCGCAAGGTACTCCAGGCGGTGGTGGTCTAAACCGTCTGTTGTTACTTTCTTTTTGGGATCCCACCCTACTTTATGGACACTGCTTTTGGATGTCCCAGATGTTATGATTTTGTGAAGCAGGCTGTGCCATGCATTGGGAAAAAGACAATTCTGTGAGTACTCACCTGTAGAATTGCTTTTACTATGCATGGCACGGCCTGCTTCACCCCACCCTTGTTACGTTGTTCTTGGTTAACTCTTATGGTGATTGTTCCAATTTAGTTGGGGTTGTTATCTTTGTTTGTTCCCGGTTCTTGTATCACTGCTTGTCAACTACTGGGTAAGTCTATGGGGACTCCGTTTTTATATGGTACCGGGCGGAGCCACAACTCTTCTGCAGTGCCACTGCGCCACCTTGTGGCGGAATCCCAGATGTTATGATTTTGTGAAGCAGGCCGTGCCATGCATAGTAAAAGTAATTCTACAGGTGAGTACTCACAGAATTGTCTTTTTGGCATGTGGATAGTTTGGTTGGGGGGTCAGGGGTCAGTATAGTTTATTTTTCCCAGCAATTTATAGTCCAGTGCTGTGTATGAACTCTTTGAAGACTATTGATAATACATTTACAGTGAAGCCATGTTGCATCAGTATGATGACGTGGGGATCTCTATGCAACCCTTAACAACCAGCATGGTAGCAAAAACGGCTTAGACAGCAACCAAAACCTTGATTTTAACTCTTGTTCCTCTTCGGGGGAAGGGAGCATCCCAATCTGGTATATTCCACTGTTGTAACTCAGCGCTCCCCCCGTGGTCTTATGATCCCACAGAGCATGTGCAAGCTCTCCTCCAATCAACTTTCAATGCTGTGCATATTAATGAGCACCATAGAAAGCTGAATATAAGCCTGGTTCAGGCGCACGCTGCAGCCAGAGGGATTTGGGGAATATTACGTCAGGCCATGCATGTGCCATAGGATTGCTGGAAAGGTAAGGGTCAAATGATCAAAAGGGCCAAAGAGGGAGGCCTCCAGCTCTAGAGTCTTATAGACTCTAGGCTGGTGGCTGCTCCTCTTTAAATACTTGTTTTCTGTTAAATACCTTTCTACGTTAGATTTACCAGCTGATATCTCTGTAATTTATGGTATATAGAAAGCTACATACTTCTTTTGACCCAGCTTGATAGCCCCCCCCCCACCCCACCAGGAAAGCAGTGTTACCCTTTACATTAGCAGTAATATTTCCCCCACCTCCAAACAGAGGGAGCTCTCATATAATTACCCCTTCCCCTCCACTAATTTATTTTGGGTGTAGTGGATGTGACTGACCCTTACCATTGACGATGTAGGCCTGTAGTCTCAACCCAAGATCTCATCCAGACTCCTCAAATCTGGCTTTAGCAACACAACAGTCGTAACCTAAAAAAAATGTTCAAAGCCATTATCTAATCTAAATTCTGAATGAAGGTACGCTACAGATATTCTTTGTACTGCAGGACAGCAACCACACATAAAGTGAAGGTTGGGTTATGTAGTGGGTCATTCATAGCAGTATGGTTTCTCTACTGTCCTTTTAAAGGGACCCTAAAGTTTCTAATATAACCTCCAGCACTCTGCCTAAGGCGATTAAACCGAAAAAGGGTTTTTTTAAATAATTTACGAGTTTTATGTGGCTAAGCACTTGGGTTAAAGGGCAAGGGTGTAAGTGGGTTATGTTGGAGACTTTTGGGTCTCTTTAAAATAGAGGGTAAAGGCTGGAGTTTTCTATTTAGCACATCATCTTGATATACCCAGAAGTTCCCCGACTTGTTAATTATTAAAATTCTTATCCAATTTCACTGTGTCTCATTCTAGTTTTGTTGTAGGAAAACAAATGTCTGAACACTGTGCCAGGTGACGCAGTATCATTGCAAGGAGGATTATTGTGGCTGTCTCTAGAGCTGCCAATGTGTTTATCTGTGATATTGCTGCTGCTGTAGTCATGCTTAAATGTTTGGCTGTTCTCTTTCAGGATGGACTATGAAGCTGCCCAACTGGAAAATCAGCATGTGCACAGCGTCTATGAGAGAACAGCACCGTACTTCAACGAGGTACAGAGTAAGGCCTGGCCGAAGGTCCGACAGTTCCTTCTGGAGCAAAAGCCAGGCAGTCTTATGGTGGATATAGGTAAAGATCTCATTGCATTATTCCTACATTGTATTTCACCACTAAATTTTGTGCTTTTGACAGTTATTGTGTTTCATCTAAATTTCTGTTTCTAGTGACCAAGATATGTGGCGAGTATACTGAGTATCACTTCTCAAAAATACCAAACAATCACCCACCACCTTTAATCTAAGCAATATTCCTGTGCCCGGCCCAAAAGAATCTCAATACAGTGCATAAGTAGACAATACTAGCAAAAAGGAGTGGTTCCAGTTACCTCAAGATTCAGTTTGAGTCAGCACAAACACCAATCAATCTATATAATCAAATCATTATCATCATTTATTTAATCAATTAAAAACATATGTACTTACAGTACTCCATTTAACACATAACATACAAGACATTCCATATTAAAAGCTTTTCAGCGGTCATGTCCCCTTTAAATGTGCAAACCATACAAACAATCCAATTAATATGACTCTATAACATATATATTTATCTGAAACTCTTTGTGCAAACAAATACAAGTAAAGTGAACCTAGTGCTAAAGTGCTTTATGCATAAGATGATCAAAGATTCATGATCAAAGTTAAAGAGAAATCAAACAACAACCAATCAGACCAATAGGCCGTGCACAGTGAGAAACTTGTAATAAAAAACAATATCACCCTTGTAAGGAGACCGCGCCGCTGTAACAACCAGACCTCTTATCCCCCACGCCTTACTTGGTTAATCACTTTTTCAAGGTACCTGTGCAGTCTCCCCCTCGATCCACCAACCTTATATACAAAGGAGATGACATCACCCTACCCCCCCCCCCCCCCCCCCGCACGCCCAGCGGCCCTGGCCGGAAGGGTTGGGCCATTCCTTCCCCTGTAAACCAACGCCCCTCACCTGCCCCCTGCCCCGCCCCCTGACCGCCCGCATCACGCGGGGAACGCAGCGCTACTCACGCTGACTGTCTCCACGGAAACGGACGCCCTGAGGCGAGTAGGGGTCGCCGGCGGTGAACAGGGTGAAGACCCAGGTACACATCAGCGGAGGAGAAAGGAGGGGGGAGGGAGGGAAAAGACTGCACAGGTTTGGCTGGCATCCACTCAAACATCCTCATAAGTCACAATGTATAAAACAAAACAAACACAAACTTAAAAGTCACAAACATTTACATTACCAAATCCATTTAAAAATATTTTAAACAATGATACAGTATATTGAGTATCACAGTGGCTAATTTTTTCCTTTTTATTTACACATTCCCCAATATGTGCTGTACAGTATATCAGTTTTGTTATTTGTCACATAACATTAATGGTATACTATAAAATAAGCTAGTAAAATGCATGCATCTTGAATTAGGCAATGTCTCAACCACTAGGCCTACAAGTCCTACTGACTCTTGAGTGGGGCACAAGAGAGTATCTGTTACAGCGGCTCTGTTAAATGCTTGGCTGTCCCAGTTTCTCTGTTACTTGGGGTGCCCAACATTCATTGTCGTATCCTGTTCGTAGGACTACACATTTGTAATCCCTTATTAAAGGTGCAGAGTACTCTTTTTAACCATAAAGATGCACTGGGTTTAATCAAATACACTTTCTCTTTAATAGCAATATCTCGTAAAAACAGGTTCACTTTAAGATCCACAAAATAGACAAACGTTCAAGAGAGCCACTGAAACAGATACCTTACACAGGGGCTTTGCTCTCTTGCACCCTGCTCAGAGTTAGACACACAACTCCACACAGATCACAGTGCAAGGTTACGTCCCTTTGGCCAGGGTGAGGGATGCCACCCGACTTTGAAGAGAATTATCTCAGGGCATTGTACTTTACTGCACCAGACTACAGGGACTTGTCCGGCCTAAGCTGTCCAGGGAAAGGGCAGGGCCTTAGGCTACTGAAGACACACTGATAATGCAAAAAGTTCCAGAGGAAACACGGGGCCCAGTAGCCAGAGGAACCCAATCCCCTTAGAGAGTTCAGGGTGATCTAACCACTGTTTCCACGAAGCACGGGGTGTCAGTCCTTCCCTTGGGCCTATTCCTGGGGGTAACTTCTCCCCTCCTTCAGGGGTCTCCCGGTAGTGAAGACCCCAGTATAAGGGAGGCAGTGGTGGCACTGGACGCGGGCCAACCTACCGGCTGGTTTGCCCAGGTACAATGGGCTGACATGCTCTTGTCCCTTCTCCAGTCCTCACCCTCAGCCAGCGCTTCGGTAACGGCCCTCTCTCGCTGCCAGGACGGATCAACTCGGGGGCATTCTGTTTCCCCTTCCCGCGTCCTCAGCTGTTCCTCAAGTTTTCTCCACAGCACCTAACCTCACAAATGCTGCCTACTTTAATCAGGGCCCAGGATGACTCGGCCTACGTACAAACAAGCCCAGCCTTTTATACCTCTCCTCATGACATATAGTGGCCATTCTTGTGATTACCATCTATTTATCCTGAAAATAATTAACCCATTCCTGGAGAAAGTGAGGTGCACTTGTTTTGTGGGATGTCCCCCCAATTTGTATTACTACAAAGGTTGACTGCAGAAGGAGACCAAATGGTCCATCTAGGCTGCCGCAGTGTGTATATGTACTGTAAATCGTATGTCCTCCTTTTGTTAGGATAGATGTATGGTTATCCCTCCGACAGGCATGCACACACACACTCTCTGGTCCAGACAGCAGGTGGGTGTAACCTATGAGTGGCATTTATTGTTTTCAATGGACGCTGCTGCAAGCCACAACCACTCGCTTTTTGGACTGGAGCATGTGCATATGTGGGGGCTTACTGAGCACAAACAGCAGGAGCAACGAGCGGGGCCCTGCCAAGGACCAAGGATATTCGGCCACACTGCCTGTAATGGGGGGGTATTCCGCCAGCTGCCTGTTATGGGGTAATTGGGGAGGCATTCTGCGGGCTGCCTGCTATGGGGTAAAAGGGGGTCATTCTGCACGCTGTCTGTTATGTAGTAATTGGGGGGGATTCTACACACTGCCTGGTATGTGGTGGTAAGGATGGAATATTTTAGCACACTATTTGGTTCAGAATATTTTTTTGCTAATTTTCCTGTAAACACTAATTGTGTCTTATGGTCAGGTGCATCTAATGGTGTGAAAATATATTTTTTATTTCTTTGGACAATGGTGTCCCTTTACTAAAAGTCTATATACTGCATATAGAATAGATTTGGGCACCAGCTGGCTATACATTCCCTGGGAAAATTATATGGCATGAAACATTTGCTTACCAGAGCATATTCAAAAGAGCAGAAGCCGTGTAAAAATAGACTCTTAGATGGTTAGAGAGTGTGTTGGGTAATGCTTCAGAATTCTGAATAGCAGGAAGTAAAAATTGAATTCTTTTACGGTACATTGAATCATTATGACAGTAGACTGTCTTCATTTCAGATCGGACAGATACTCCTTCCTAAGTCTATTATGCAGATACTCTTGTCAAGTGCTAATGAAAAATAGAATTTAATAATCCAACTGGCTTTCTCAATCTCTGTCCTGTTGCCTTGATATATTGCTACAGGTATACCATGACCCTTATAAATGAGAAACTTCACTGACAGACCCCTGTTTACCTTACTGCCCCCTTGTAAAAGGACATTTATAAAATTAACTTTCTTAATTAAACAATATAGCCCCTAGGGTTGCCTCTCCATAATCCTCTACTTTGCAGGAAAAGCTTTTTTAGCATGAAATACATTGATCTCCATCTGCATCAGAGACTGATAGCTCTGACTAGGCTACATCTCACTGCAGCTATTGGTATTTTTATTTGTGAACTTAAAAGGATTATCCAGGCAAAAGTAAAAAGCTATACTTCTCCATCGCCCAGACCCACTGTTGTAAAGCTTACCGATAGTGGAGAATGAGCATTCCACTGGTCCTTCTGGGGCCAAGGTGACAGGCATGGGTGTTTTTGGTTTTCCCCCCACGCAGCAGGCCCACTCTGTTTATTACAGTTGAGGGGGTGTGCCAAGATGGGGTCATACAACCATACATTGAATGGCCAGCTTGGACCAGAGAGGACATTTGGGGTGCTTGTATTCTAAGTGTGCCATACACTCCACTTCGATCTTCATGACATGTGGGTAATCTCCAGTAGAGGGCGAACTTCTGCAGAGATGAATATGCAAAAAAAGAAAGCCCCTCCCGGCCCCTATATACCTGGGACCTCCCACCAATTTCCCAGTTCCTTCTCTGCAGGGAAGGCGACAAGACAGAAGGTGAAGACTTCTTTTACTTGCAGGTAAGCCGGGCCCGCGCCCGGCCGTTTATTATCCCTATTACTGCCAGGACCCTTTTTAAATTGCCCCTATTTGAGCCTCCCAGCTTAGGCTGCGGGTCCTGGTGAGGGTAGGAGCACCCTATGGGTGCGGAAGGAGCCTTGCTCCACCGTGAGGCCTCATTATGGGATAGGCGGTTATCCAGGTTTTTGGTGATCCTGGTGCGGGATGCCTCGCCCCTACATGCCTGTGGCCTTATTATGGCCGGGTTCCCACCCCCCCTTCCGAGTCCCTTACTTCCCTCTGGGGGGGGGGGGGGGCTGGCGGGCTGTCATCCTCGGTCTCTCCCTTTTCATTTATTAAGATTTATATATGAGTGTATGTGTGTGTTGGTGTTTCACTTTATTTTGTGTTGTGTGTGAGGATCTCCTGGAAGTATCCCTGGATGAATTGGTGCATGGTGCTTTACTAGCCCGTGGTGGCTTTCCTGTTAGCCTGGGGAGCTTCTCTCCCTCAGGCTGTGTTAAGAAAAGGTGGCGGGGCCGGGCGCTCGGCGTAGCCCCGCCCCCTCGTTCGGCGCGTTTTGCGGGGGCTTCACTGGCCAGATCTGTGCTGGCCCGCCCCCTTCTCTTCCTGCTTCTCGGCTTCTCCTCAGATAGGGGGCCATTTTTGCTGCCTTGCTGCGGTTGCTGCTGCTGTTCTTGGGGACAGGTAGGGGCCTGTTGGCCACCTCTTTGTCACTTGGGGTCCCTCTCTGGTGGGGGGGGGCCCTGTGGTGCTGTTTTTTTGCAGGTTTTGCCATTTAATTATTTAATTACAATTATATATATATATATATATATATATATATATTTATTTACTGTATAGTAATTGATATGCCTTATTGTATGTTGCAGATTGCTTCATTATTGTGCATGTTAAGGGGTTCCTCCTGGTCCTGGGGTCCCTAGTGTAAATTTGATCACCTCAAATCCTCCCACCGGGACTTTTAAGGGGCATCCCGGGTTGCTTAGGCGTAAATTCCCTGCGGTCTTGCGACTGACCACAAAAATCACCATATGGAGGCTACGCAGGATACTGGGCTCGGGCTCCCTCTGGGACAATCCGGGCCATGTGTGGGGTGTGGGGTAACCCTTACGGGGGAGAATGTGCTGATCCGTATACCATGTGCACAAAAGGCCATAACGCGGCAGTCCGGTACCCAGCCTTCTGGGTCGGCTCCTCCCGCTTCATCGCCTTCTCCTCCCCCCTTATCCGTACCCCAAGTGTCATTGGTGCCAGCGGGGAGTCGCACTCTGATGTTTGGGCTAGGTTGGCCAGCATCGAGAAATTTATTGGTAGCATGGTGGGCAAGAAGGCCCAGGCTAAAAAGAGACATTTGTCGTCGGCCCAGCCCTTGTGGGATGTTGACGACGATTCCATTGATTTGTCGGATTATTCCCCGTTAGTGGAGGGGGAATTGTATGAGGAGACGGAGACTGACTATGTACAGTCTGGTGATGCTGATGTCGGGCAGGCGCTGGGGGATGCCTTCGATACGGCCACTGTTTTGTCACATCTATTGGAGGTGTTGGATATTGACCCGCCTGAGGCGACTACTCTCAAGAAGGGGGAATTTTTTGGGGCCCGCAAGCCCCGTCTGGAATTCCCTACCCAGGGTCACTTTGATGCGCTGATCCTGAAAGAATGGGAAAGGCCCAGTCGGCTTCCTGGTGTTCCTCAGGGATGGGATAAGAAGTATCCTTTCCCGGTGGAGGCGGTTAAGCGATGGTCTTCTCCTCCCGAGGTCGATGCGCCAGTTTTGGTTTTTACCAACTCTTCTGTGCTGAACACCCCTGACGCCACTTCCCTTAAGGATGGCGAGGACAAGCGCCTTGATCAGATGGCGTGTCACGCATTTGCCAGCGTGGGCTCGGCCCTGCGGCCTGTTTGTGCATCTGCCCTAGTGTCGCTTGCTACCAGGTCTCTTATCAGGGACTGGCTGAATGACGCTCAGTTTGATCCGGCTAGTGCTGAGTTCGCTACCCTTAAGAGATGTGAATTGTTCATGGGGTTTGTCTTGGCTGCTATGGAAGATTCTATTGTCATGTGTAGCAGGACTTTAGCCCTATTGGTGGCTATGCGCAGATTGGTCTGGCTCCGTCAGTGAACGGCGGATTTTGGGGCCAAGAATTTGTTTACAGCTCTTCCCTTCCTTGGTGCGCGGCTGTTTGGAGATAAATTGGATGCTGTTGCTAAGGGAGGTAAGTTACCTCTGCTAAGAAATAGCGCCGTCCCTTTTGGGGGCCTGTCTTGTTCACTCCTTCCTTTCGAGGGGCCAGAGCGGCTAGAGGTTTGGCCTTCTCGGGTATCAGGAGCTTGGCCTGGAACAGGGGCAGAGGTCGGGCACGTCCCGCGGCTGCCTGGGGTTCCAAGCCCAAGCCCGCCGTTAAACCGGCTCAGCAATGATGGGGCGCCCTCACCCGCACGGGTGGGGGGATGGCTGCGGCTCTTCTTCCAGGTCTGGGCCCGGGAGGTCACAGACATTTAAATTTTACAAACTGGAGTTCGAGTACTGGCCGCCTCCAAGATTCTTAATGTCTCGGGTGCTCTCGGACCCTCAGGCTGCACAGGGGCTCCTGTTAGCAGTAAAAAACCTTCTGGACACGGGAGTTATTTGCCCGGTGCCTCAGTTGGAGAGGGGCAGGGGTTACTACTCCAACCTTTTCACGGTTCCCAAAAAGGAGGGTTCGGTGAGACCCATTCTAGATCTCAAGGTTCTCAACAGGTTTATCAGAGCCAAAAAGTTCCGCTTGGAGACTCTGCGTTCGGCTATCAATTCCCTTCGCAAGGGGATTTTATGACATTCATAGACATCAAGGATGTGTATCTGCATGTTCCGATTTTGCCGGCACATCAGAGATTCCTTCAGCTTGCGGTGGAGGATCAACTTTTTCAGTTTGTAGCCCTTCCCTTCGGACTGACCTCGGCGCCAAGGGTCTTCACCAAGGTCTTGGCGGGAATAATGGCTCTGCTCAGAGCTCAGGGCATTCGCATTGTGCCTTATCTGGATGACCTTCTTCTCTCTGTCAGGCGGAGCTGGACACCCACCAGGTGGTGTCGACTCTGGAGAGGTTCGGGTGGGTGATCAACCGCCCCAAGTCTTCTCTCTCTCCGTCACGAGTGATTTCATTTCTGGGCATGTATCTGGATACCATTCAGGCCAGTGTGTTTCTGCCCCAGACCAAGGTGCAGGGGATTCAGGATCTGATCATCCTTCTTTGGGCCAGTCCTTGTCCCTCTATCCGACAGGGGATGAAACTGGTGGGCTTGATGGTGTCCTCCTTCGAGGTGGTACCGTTTGCACAGTTTCGCATGAGATCTCTTCAACTTCACCTATTGACGCATTTGGACAGGTGTCCGCAGTCATTGGATCAACCTTTCAGGATGTCTCCCAGGATTCGGCAGTCCTTTCGGTGGTGGCTGGACGCGAGCAACCTGTTGAAGGGCAGATCCTTGCTGGTCCCTTGTTTGGAGACGTTTACCACGGATGCCAGCCTGTCGGGCTGGGGAGGTTATTGAAAAAGTCATCAGTTCAGCGGGGTGTGGGGTCCTCAGGAGGCTCACCCCCCCATCAATGTCTTGGAGCTCAGAGCCATCCGACTGGTTCTGGCATGGCTGACCTCACATTTACAGGGTCTACCGGTTCAGGTTCGTTCAGACAACCGAACGGCGGTAGCTTCCATCAATCACCAAGGAGGGACTCGCAGCAGGAGTGCCCTCAGGGAAGTCTCTCTGATCCTGCACTGGGTGGAGAGCAATGTTCCTTGCATTTCGGCAGTCTACTTTCTGGGAGTGGGGAACACGGAAGTGGATTTCCTGAGCAGGGGATCCTCTTGCCAAGGAGAGTGGTCTCTCAACCCCGAGGTTTTTCTGCATCTTTGCCGCATGTGGGGGACCCCGGAGGTGGATCTCTTTGCCTTGAGGCACAATCACAAACTTCCGGCCTTTGTGTCTCTTTCTCAGGATCCTCTATCTCTGGCAGTGGATGCCTTGTCCCTTGCTTGGTAGGATCTGGGCTTTATGTACCTGTTTCCGCCCATCTCCATGCTGGGCAAGGTAGTTCGCAAACTGGTTCTAGAAGGGGCACCAGCAATTCTGGTTGCTCCAAGGTGGCCAAGAAGGGTTCGGTACGCAGACGTTGTAAGGCTGGCCGTAGATCAGTACCGGCTTCCCATATTGCTGGATCTGTTATCTCAGGGTCTACTACTT
The DNA here is from genome assembly GCA_027917425.1 of Gastrophryne carolinensis. Lineage (NCBI taxonomy): Eukaryota > Metazoa > Chordata > Amphibia > Anura > Microhylidae > Gastrophryne > Gastrophryne carolinensis. Next base: position 111,451,203 of record CM051234.1, read on the forward strand.
TACCCCAATTTACAAACGCTGGCTTTGACGGCTTGGCTGCTGAAACCTTCATTCTGAAGGAGGAAGGTTTGTCTGCGGCCGTTGTTCAGACTTTGATTAGAGCTAGGAAGCGGTCCTCTTCTGGCATTTTCTATAGGACTTGGAGGTCCTATATTGATTGGTGTGCGGCTAGGGCCTTGCCTTGTAGGGTGTTTTCGATTCCTAGGATTTTGGAGTTTCTTCAGCATCATCTGGATCTTGGGTTCCAGCTTAGTACTTTGAAAGGACAGGTTTCTCTGTCGGTTTTCTTCCAGAGGTCTTTTGCCTTACACCCGCTGGTTAAGACCTTTTTTCCAAGGGGTCGTGCATGTGCGGCCCCCTCGGAAGGCTGTGGTTCCGGTTTGGGATTGGAATTTGGTTCTTTCGGCTCTCCAGGGTCCTCCTTTTGAGCTGCTACAGGATATTGCTCTTTCAGTTCTCACTCAGATGGTTGCCTTCTTGGTGGCTATTACCTCTGTTCGGCGTGTCTCTGAGTTGGCGGCTCTGTCGATTCAGGCCCCTTACTTTGAGAGACACCAGGATAAGGTGTTTTTTTCGCTTTAAGCCAGATTTCCTTTCTAAGGTGGTGTCTGCCTTCCACCTCAATCAGGATATTGTTCTCCCTTCCTTGTGTCCTAAGCCTAACAATGACAAGGAGTGGGTTCTGCACAATTTGGACGTCGTTCGCTGCGTGAAGTTCTATTTGGTGACTACTTCTTTTTTCCGCAAGACGGATGTGTTTTCCGTGGTGCCCTGCGGGCCCAGGAAAGGATTGGTGTCCGCCAAGTATACCATTAGTAAATGGATTCGTCAGGCCGTTGTTGGGGCCTATTCTGCTAAGGGGAGGACTCCCCCTTTTAGGGTCACGGCGCAGTCTACTCGTGCTGTTGGTGCATCCTGGGCTTTTCAGCACCAGGCTTCGGTTGAACAAGTTTGTAAGGCTGCTACTTGGTCTTCCGTTCATACTTTTTCCAAGTTTTACAAGGTTGATGTGCGGGCTTCACCGGATGCTGTTTTTGGCCGCAAGGTTCTGCAAGCTGCAGTGGTTTGAGTTGGTACATTCTTTACTGTTTCTGGTTCCCACCCATGACGGACACTGCTATTGGATGTCCCACATGTCATGAAGATCGAAGTGGAGTGTATGGCACACTTAGAATAATACCGTTTTGTGAGTACTCACCTTTAAAACGGGTATTATGAGTGTGCCATACACTCCACTTCGCCCCACCCCTTTTTTCAGGTATTCTGGAGTTTTTTATTTGGTGAACCATTGGTTTTGATTGTTAAGGTCCCAGGTATATATGGGCCGGGAGGGGCTTTCTTTTTTTGCATATTCATCTCTGCAGAAGTTCGCCCTCTACTGGAGATTACCCACATGTCATGAAGATCGAAGTGGAGTGTATGGCACACTCATAATACCCGTTTTAAAGGTGAGTACTCACAAAACGGTATTTTTCCACTCTTGGTAAGTTTTACAACAGCGGGTCAGGAGGGTGGAGCTAAGTATAGCTGTTTTTTTATTTTTTTGCCTGGACAATTCCTTTAAAAGTTACAAGGGGCAGAGGTAAATTTAGGTATTACCTAGCTGTATTCCTTTCCTGGGAACACGTGTTGATAATATTTATAAGTTCAGGTTTTCTCAGAAACCAACAAAGAGTTAATTTCCAACTTTTCAATGTTCCAAAAAAGAAAAGATTGTTTCATCAGAGAGAGGCTCTCGGGCCAGACCTATTGATCCTGGAGTATTAATGGAGGTTGTGGACATCTTGGGGCTTAATTATATGTCTTGATATGTATTTAAGTGTGTTCACCAGAGTCCTGGGAGTCGTCATGGTGGTGCTGAGACAACAAGATTTATCTGACTTTCTTCCTCTATTTTGAGGAAGGTGGACACGACTAGGGAGTTAGGGAGTTCTGCTGGAATATTTGGAGTCGGAGTCCACCCTGGCATAGTTTATAATAGTGTTGTCACGATCACACTCTATCAGCCCAGCCAATACGCCAGACAGAGTGTGATGGTACAAGGGTTAACACGCCACTAGACCCCCAGACAGGGACTACTAGTCTCAGCAAGTCATCAACCCTAATAAACGTGTATCACCAGAGCTTCCCTCAGGAAGGTGAGCTCATCTATTTAGAGGTCAAAGACTAGAGCTGATTAATTAAACATTTAATCTGATAAAAGGTATCACAGTGCTGGAGGTGATTTACAACAATAAAATGACATACAAAAATACAGAAAGAGTATACAGCAAATAACAGTTCAAAAATAAAGTCCTTACGCAGTCCTTTTTGTTGGAGTTTCCCGTGGTTGCTTGTTGCTTGGGCCGATGTTATGATCCCAGGTCCTTAGCTTGTAATGCACAAAAACATGTCAGCTCTCCTAGCTTTTTTTTGTTACCTTCGAATTTTGGAGGGAACGTAGTCTGCCCTCCCCTGTTCCACCCCTGGTGAAGGTAAACCCCCCTCCCATCTGGAATTTCCTTATCTGATGCCAGCCATAAACTGTGTGTGCATGAAAGGGGGGGGGGAGTTTTACGACTGCCAAGACAACACATTCCACTGAATCACAAACAGAGCAGTATATAGCGGTATATAGATACACAGATACTCATAATACATATATTTATTCTATAATCATGCCCTGGGCATGACAAGTGTCCTTTCTGAACATGAACCTCAACATTGATGGATTAATTGTTGGGTTATCTTTTCTTGGAAAAGCAATTATCACTTTAGGGTAAGATTCGAATTGCCTAGACCATTATAGTTTAATGTTCTGTTGCGTGGAAGTCACCTTTTACATAGGTTAAACACTGTTTTCCTTTATTTCTGTTTCCATCCTTCTCTTCTGATGGAAAGACAGCTACGTCATCTAGATGAAAGGGTGATTTATTTTTACTGTAACTGAAACTACTTCTTAGCATATTGACCTCTGCAGCTATCCAGTTCTGGCCATAGGAGCTCAGAACATACATGCTGGTTGTTGGCAGTGAATGTATTCTTAGTAGTTTCAGCAGAGGCATAGCTAGGCTTCCAGCCACCCGGGGCAAAGATTCAGAATGCCCCCCCCCCCACTGCTGACAGCCATTGCCACCTAACAATTCCCTCAGTACTTATCTTGTTGCCACAATCCTCACTGTGGACATTCTGCCCAAATGTCCCTTGCACTGAGCTGTGCAGCAAAGAAATCTGAATGGGATGAGTGTTGTTGTGGAGATGCGAGGTCCACAGTGTTGTGGGAAGAGGTAGGACAATCGAGCGATCCAGGGAGTTTCACACAGCAAGGCATCCCTATTTGGGATGGCCCATAAAAAGGTGGACCACCGCCCCTCAAGTCTTATAGGGACATCGGGGGGGGGGGTTGCTCCTCTTTAAAGTGGAGACATTTCAAATTGAGATGCCCTGTATGCATCACCCATAAACTCACCTCCTGTTCTAACCGCACATACGCAGACTGCTAAGCCAATCAGGGGCTTGCATTCCATTCAGATTTTCTTTGCCAATCTGAGCGGCAAGAAGATTTTAATGAAGCATGCGCCGGCTTGCTTTTGGCTGTGGGCATGCCCATGTCAGGCATTCAGGGAATGCTTGGTGCCAGTACGCTCCTAACCCTTCCCCGGTACCACCGCGCAGGCGCAGCCTCTTGTCCAATCAGCATGCCCGGATCTGCTCACCTCAACTTGTCTAAGACTCATCTAAGATTTGGCTCCAGGTCAATCTAGCTGGGAGAAGTAGAGCATTCTGCAGGCCACATCAACCACTACCCTGTAACAGGAGGCATGCCAACGCCGGCTATTCACAAACACCTGATGTAGGCACGCGTCCTGCTAAAAGTACAGCAGGTGGCCGCCGTGGCTCACAAATGCACCGTCGGATCTGGGGTGAAGGTGAGTTTACTGTGTTTACAGTGAGGCATGCCAAACTGGAATGCCAGGGGGAGAGAATCAGGCAGCCATGGAATCTTCAGACTTAAATTTTTTTTATTTTCATCACACATGACAAATACAATAAGTACAGTGCTGTAGTCACAGAGGCAGCAGTTCTAGATGGTACATTTACAACACTGTTAAAAACAACAAGTAAATTCTTTCTGTAGACACATCGTATCACTACCATAATGAGCCCGGGGGCTGCACTAGGGGAAATAGTTCCCAATTAAGGATAGGTGACACGAAACACATATGACTACAGGCAACTCTGGAACTTAGAAAGGGGAGGTTGGAGAGGGGGGGTAAATGGGATGGGGTAGGAAGGGGGGAGCAGAGGGAAGAGAAGAGGGCAGAGGAAGGAAAAGAAAGAAGAGGAAAAAAAAAAGAGGGGGAAAAGAAAGAGGATGAAGATATATCATACCTAAGGTCCGCTTCTAGTTACGGACTTATACCAATAGTAGATTTACGGCGAAGTCTGCTGGCATAAAATCCTGTATCCAGGGAGACCACACCTCATGAAATCTCTCCAGACCATCTTCCTGTATAGCTGTCAGCTTCTCCGTCGCCATTATCTGGCCTACCTTATTTTTAAATTCCCTAAAGTGCAGTGTTCCCGTTTTCCAAGCCCTGGCTATAACCATTTTAGCGCCCGTCAAGACATGGTAGATTAATTGCATATCACCCCTAGTTCTTCCTTCAATAGGGCTATTAAGCAGGGCAATCCAAGGATTCAGCTCGATCTGACTTCCCAGCATTTTAATAATTGCTCTAAAAATTTTTACCCAAAAGCATCTCACTATATCGCAATCCCGCCATATGTGCCGAAACGGCCCCTCTGCTTGGCATCCCCTGAAACAGAGCCCCTGGTTGTCATTTGTAAAATGACTCAGCCGCTTGGGGACCAGGTACCATCTTATCGTTACCTTAACGTTGGCTTCAATTGAGGCTACTGAAGCAGCTGATCCAAAAGGTGCCCGCCACATATTTTGTGTTAGAAGCGCTGCATATTTTGTTTAATAATTCGTAGATCTCGGAGATAGCCCCTCTACCCCTAGGGTCTTTCTTACATCGCTGTTCAAATAAGGAGTATTGGGTGGCTTCGTTTGTTCCTTCACTATCCCTTATTATTGATTTCACAAAGTGTTTTACCTGCATATACCCAAACAGATCTTTTGGCTGCAATCGAAACTTATCCCTTAAATGCTGAAAGGTGGCTATACTATCCCCCCCGTAGACAGTCCTCCAGTCTCATGATCCCTGCCCTCCTCCAACCATTAAATCTCGCCGGATCTATCACTGCTGGGGGAAACATAGGATTGTCCCACAGTGGCATCAAAGGTAAATGACCTGAGGCCAATCCTCCTATATGCTTGAGGTCGTCCCAGACTTTTAGGGAATGATTTAAAACAGGGTTTTAAATAGATCTCCTCAGTTTTGGGGATACCCACAATAAGCCCTCTATTGGAATCGGGTGGCACAATGTTGATTCAATTTGCACCCAGCAAGGGGTATCTAAGGTTGAGTGGTATGAAAGAACTTGGGATAATTGGGCTGCCTGGTAGTACTTAGTTACATTGGGGACACCTAACCCCCCCATTCTTTTAGGTCTCAGCATGATATTCTTTGCCACTCTTGGGCGTTTACCATTCCATATAAAATCCATTATTTTGCCCTGTAATATTTTCAAATGGTGTGGTGGGATTCGAACCGGTAGGGTCCTAGCTAAATATAAGAATTTGGGCAGCAGTGTCATTTTGATTGCGGCAATTTTGCCCAGCCAAGAAAGGCCATGATCTTTCCATTTAGATGGAGTTTTTGATGGAGCGGTGTATAATTGGTCGCTAACAACGCTTCGTAGCTGTTAGTTAAATTGACTCCTAAATATTTGAGAGCTTTTCTTTCCCATTGGAAGTCGTAGGTTTCCTGTAGCCATCCCCTCCCTCTCCTATTTATGTTTAGTGCTTTAGACTTAAGTGTATTTACTTGGAGACCAGAAACGGCCGAAAAGTCTTTAAGGAACTGTAGTAAGTTAGGCAGGGATATAAGGGAACTAGAAATAACCAGCAGGACATCATCAGCAAATAGGCATAACTTATGATGATGTCCACCTATCTTTATACCTGAGATATCTGGGGAATCTCTTATTAATTGGGCTAGAGGTTCCATAACCATGTCGAACAGGAGGGGGGACAGAGGGCAACCCTGCCTAGTACCCCTCAAAAGGGGGAACCTATCGGATTGAAAACCATTATACTTAACGTAAGCCACTGGGTTAGCGTATATCGCTCTGATCATACCTATAAGTTTCGGTCCAAAACCCCATCTTTCTAGAAGAGAGAGGAGATAGTCCCAGGAAACAGAATTGAAGGCTTTTTTTATATCTAAAGATAGGTACATTGCATGCATACGTTCATTATTGGCGATATGGGCAAGTTGGATTGCTCTCCTAATATTGTCCCCTCCTGTCGCCCTGGGATGAAACCAAACTGGTCTTTATGCACGATGCACGGTAGGGAGCCAGACATCCTGTCAGCTAGGATTTTGGAGAAAATTTTTATATCTATGTTGATCAAAGAAATTGGTCTGAAATTTGACCATATTGTGTGGTCCGTATCGGGCTTTGGTACCATGCTTATTGAGGCTGTCAGAGATTCCTGTGAGAAGGCCCTGCCCGCCTTGATTGCATTAAAGAAGGCCACTAGCTTAGGGGTTAAAATAGTACTAAAGGCCTTGTAATATGACACCGAGAACCCATCAGGTCCAGGTCTCTTATTAACTTTTAGGTTTGAGATTGTGCGCTCCACTTCTGTGATCTTGAAATCCGATTCAAGGGATTCTCTCAAGTGGGTAGGCAGGGCGGGGAGGGAGCATTTATCCAGGAATGTCTGAAGGGCTCCCAGATTTGGAGGGGAGGAATTAGCGTACAGTTTTCTAAGTTGAGATGCAAACATTTCTGTGATCTTTTTGGGGTTACTGGTGGTATCCCCCCTATCATTCTTTAGCCTAATTGGGCGATATATTTGATGGGGGGATTTCAGTTTCCTGGCCAGTAATGAGTCTGGTTTATTTGCTTTGCAATAGAATTTGTGTTTGATCCACTTTATCGCGTTCTCAGCCTTACCCACCAGTGCCAGGTTCAAATCATGAGTGACTCTATGCAATTTAGAACGTAGCTCTGGGATTAAGCGCTCTTTTGCCTTTTCTGACACTTCAAGGTATTCTCTCTCCAACTCATCAATACATCTGTTTCTTTCTCGTTTTTCCTTGGATGCAATTTGAATCAACTGTCCCCTAATAGTGGGCTTGTGGGCTTCCCAACAAATGGCTGCTGAAATTTCAGGGGATTCATTTTCGGCAAAATATTCAGATAGAGCATTGGAGACAGATTCAACTACTGTCGGGTAAGATAAAAGTGAGTTGTTCAGAGTCCAGGAGGGACCAGTTCGCCTGCTGGTTAGGGATTCAAGTTTGAGGACAACACTATCATGATCAGACCAAGATATTGGCACAATTTTTGCCGTTCTCATCACAGGGAGAGATCTCTGGGCAAGAAAGATATGGTCTATTCTTGAATAGACATTATGGGGATGCGAAAAGTGCGTAAAGTTCTGGTTACCAGGGTTGGCTTCCCTCCAGCTATCTGCCAGATGAGGGTTATCTAGTAGGTTCCTAAATGCTTTGGATGCCACAGCAGTCTGAAGGGGGACCAAGGGACTACTGGGAGGACTGTCTATCCAGGAAGGGGTTCAGGGTAAGATTTGAGTCGCCACAAATCACCACTAATCCCTGAGCAACTTCTGAGACCATCTTAGGAAACTTGCTTTAAAATGCTATCTGTTCTGTGTTTGGGGCATAATAGTTTGCAATAGTGATATTGCAAAAAATATATATATATATAATTTTTAAAATATTAAAAATGTAAAATATTAAAAAAAAAAAAATGTTTGCATAGATAGGAGAGGATAGGACAATTTCCTGAATATTGCTGTAACCTCCGGCTAGAACAAAATACACAAAAAAAAAATTAAGGATCTGAGATCTGCCTCAGAGGCTCCCTAAGAGTCCAAGAGGAAAAGCATTGAGGTAGCTCTTCAGCTGAAATTTTCATCCATCTTTGAACGCCAGCGATGAACTGCAGCCTGCTAGCCGGCCTCCTCGCTGCAGCCTCTTCCCCACACGCTGAGCTTTGGCTGAGTCCTCTGCACATCTGGGGGATTTGACCCATTTGATCCTATGCTCTTGTAAAATCAGTAATAGTGGCCTCATTTCTTTCCGCTTTACAATTGTGGTGGCTGATAAGTCCGAATAGGCTTGGTATCTGTGGCCTTGAAATGTTAGTGAGGGTGCTTGTCTTGAAGCCCTTTGGATTAGCTCTTTGGATTTGTAAAAATGAAATTTTGCTATTATATCTCTGGGAGGGTTGTTTGGTTGCTTGCGTGGGCCCAGAGCCCTGTGAATGCGATCAAATTCTAAGCGATCGACAGGGAGACCAGGAATCAATTCTTGGCATAGGGCAGTAACTGCTGCTTTAACATCTTCTATGTGTTCAGGGAGCCCTCTGAATCTTAGGTTAGATCTTCTGTCCCTGTTTTCTGCATCGTCCAGCTTTGCTGCTAATGTGGAGTTATCAACTTTAAGCTGTTGCAGCTCAGATTCTAGGGACTCTTGAGCAGCCACAATTTCCCCCAGCCTTGCATGCTTGCATGCCTGATGTCACCTTATCCAGCTCTTTAGACATGTGCTCTTTCAGCAGAGTAGTGCTAGACAATAGTGCTCTCTGCAGCATGTGCTCAAACTGTTGTAAAAGTGCATCACTTACTTTAGGCTGAGGTGTGATGGGCTGGGGGCTGGCTCTTTCACTCTCACTCTCCATGAATGAAGCCTCACTGTGCTCGATCTCCTCCAAGTCAGCAAGGGACAGGTCCTCCGCCATCTTGCCTGTCTCCTCCTCCGCAGCCTGCTCCGGATCTCTCCCCTGGCAATCCTGGCTCCTCTCCTCATCGCCGCCGCTGGCTTGCAGGTACTGTGGTGCCTGTGCTTTCTCACCTCCGACCCTCCAGGCGTGCTGATAGCTGCTGGGGACTGGCTGGTAAACGGCCGCCGGGTGCAGAGCTGTATCACCCTGCCACCATTAATGGTGGCCCTGGAATCTTATAGAATCATTTGGAAGTCGATGCTGCCTGCCCGACTGGCGAACTCCCTGTGCTGGATTGCCTATTCCGAGCCAAAATGAGATGCAAAATGCCAGAAACATCAACTATTGTCTTAAGCAAGAAGCTGAAACTCAGGGGCGTAGCAGGCAAGGGGGGGGGGGGGGAGTACCGATGGGGTATGTGCCCCGGCAGTGAAGCGCCGGAATTTAACATTTTGCTTCTGTTTGAAAGCCGACGCAGCCTGTCTGCCTGACTGGCGAACTCCCTGTGCCACCAGCCACCCACTGCCAAATATCCCTTCACTCCCCGCCTGCATTGTGAGTAATGATAGCCTGCTCTGTGAGCAGTGGCACAAACAGACGGTGGATAAAAATAGGGCAGGCTATAATACAACACATAATCAGCGCTTAGAGTAAAGTCATTGCTGCACCATGTATGCTTAGACTATCATAATGGATTTTTCTTGCACAGTGGTGTTGAAAATGAAGAGTTTATAAAGCAAATCCCACTAATGAGTGTGATGAGTTTTGTAGCCTTGCTAACATAACACTTCTGTATTTTTAGTCTGTGTTCATCGCACATCATTATTAAATGTCTTCCCTGTGGTAGTTCTCTCCTGCAGCCCCACTGAGACTTGCGGTATTTTGCTTTATTAATAGGCCTCTTGGTTTCTTCACACATTAGATGTGTTTCCAATTAACATAAATTGGACTAAGGTTTGAAAAGTATGTGCTCACTGTCAGGATTTTCCTCTATATTGTTGGCTTCTGACCAATAAATCAAACTATTAGGGATATTTAAATAATATGGGCAGTGTGCCTATCAACATCAAATACTTTTAAGGGTAACTGCTCAATCTTTTTATTATTAAAAGGCTATTAAAAGTCTATACTGTTCCTATCAAATTTGCTGTTACATATGATGAGGCACACTGTTTCAGTGTACTTCAGCCCTGGGCCATAATCTTCCCTGGCTCCTCTTAAGACATGAAAATGAATTCCTTGACTTCGGGAGGGGGGGCATCTTCTATTGCCATCATCGCCCACATCAAAGAAGATGCCCAAGACCAAACTCACAATTAACCCCTTTGGAGAGGAGGAAATCTAGATACATGCATTTTGTCAGGCATCAACCTTATACAAGTGTTTGCGGGTTTGCTCTTGTGCATCTCTCCCTTCTCTCTTCTTTGAGGTAGGGGGCGTCTTTTGTTGCCATCCCAGGCTGGTGTGATGCCACGCTATCTTTGTTAAGCCTTTCCGCAGCTTTTCAGACAGGCAGGGTGGCTGTTCCTATTGGCTACTTGGCCCTGACTGGGGGGATCTGCCCACCTTCTCCTCTCGATGGTGGTGATAGCAGTTGTTGGCGAGCTGATGGTGCACCACCGGTGTATGGGCTACTCTCCGGGGAGGTAATTGGCCACATAATCTATGATCTCAATGTAATTTAAAAGATTATTTAATTGAAAACTATATATACACAGACTGAATGTTTGCATTTTTGGACATATAAAATAGGATGCATACAAATGCATTCCTGATGCTTGTGTCTTTGGAGGATGTTCAGTATCCACTGTTTCCATGCTTTTAATGTGAGTACAATAAGGTAATTTTTTTACTGCTGCAGCACACTCTACCCCAGCGATACTCAACTGGCGGACCGGGGTCCGAATGCGGACCTCGGCGCCAGATTTCCGGACCCCTGCCTGACAGCCCTGCACTTAGTTGCTTCTGTGTTGCTGTGCTTAGAGCTGCCCGCTTGATTGGCGATATAGTGCTTAGTCTCCTTGGCTATGTCATGGCTCCCTGCACCTAGCATTGCAATATGAAGTACTGCACGAGCGGGAAGTGACATTGCAAGGTGCACACAAACTTTGTTTCTCTGTCTCTTTGCCCCATCCAATCCTTTCCCCCTGCCCCAACTCAGCCCTATCTATTCCTATCTATTCCTGTCCCACCATCTCGTCCCCCCAGCTCTGCCCCATTCATCTAACTATACACCCCCCCCCCCCCCCCCCCCCGCTACAGTCCTCCTCCCGGACCTTCACCTCTCACCGGATGCCTTTAAATGGACCTTTCCAAGAAGTGGTTGAGTACCCCTGCTCTACCCCATTGAGCCTGCAGGGGGAGAGCCAGGTCTAACACCCATCTTTATATTGCATTAGCTAGGGAGTGGTTTACCTTGCTGACAAGATAGAAATGTTGGCAGACCTAGTTCACTTTTTTAGGAGAAGAGGCAGATAGAAAAGACTTCAACTGGGGCATAAAGCTAAACGGATTTTAGAACTAGTATTGCGCTATGGTTTTATGATACAAATACTGTGGAATTCTTTAATCACCGCCATTATCATGAGAGCTTGATTGATTGGTGGAGGCTTATTTCTCTGAGATGGAAGCTGCTATGTTGTGATTATATATCTAGCCAATATACGTTAATGAGGGTATAAGGATATTTTCAAAGTTGAAGCATTATTTTTATCTGGTAAGCCTAATGTGGTGGAGGAGCTAAAAGTCACTAGAAGTGTGCAGTCACATGGTGAAAGAAACTTCTTGGATACAAGAGATAGTTCTCTTTGGAGAACATTTGCTCTGTGGCATGGAGTGATTTCTGTGTTTCTGCGGATTTTTATACTTTGCTATTGTTTTAATATTTTTGACACAAGATTTAATAACCGTCACATGAGAGCATCTACTTGTGAAATGTACACTTAAACCGGACCTTCAGCATGATTTAATGACTGGCCCAAACCCTTAAAAAATGATTTCCCAGCATCTAAAATTAATATATTTTAAGTTTTTAGTCACTTACTTATTATTCTTTCCCCCACCGGGCTGCAACTCAGGACGCTAGGATACGGACGATGCCATCTTGCCTCAGTAGCATCACACATACCGAGGAGAAGAAAGTGGGATAAAGTGCAGGGGGCGGGTTATAGCTGTGCTTTGTACAGACAGAGCAGATCTGGGGTCAGGGAAAGGACAGCAATCCCAGAATGCAGAGTGGCACAGTCAGAAGACACTTCCTGCTTTCACGCTGCCTGATGCTCCATGAGCTGCCATCTTGGATGTTTGGATGTTTAAAGGATCATAACATGCAGTAGATGCATGTAGGATGATTTTTAATGTGAGCAATCTGTATGTACAGGGTGTGGGAAACATATAAGATAGACTCTTATTCAGGGTGAAGGTCCGCTTTAATTCTATTAATATTGCAGATTTGTTTTACTAATATTCTTAATATTTTTCTTAGGATAGATGTATGATTATCGCATCTATTCACTTATTGTCTGCTGGAAGTTTGTTCCAAGCATCTACTACTCTTTCTGTAAAATAATATTTTCTAACATTGCTCTTGATCCCTTGGACTAGCTTCTGGTTGTGCCCCCTCGTTTTTTCTTAAAAACACTTACCTCCTGAACCTTATTCAATCCTTTCACATATTTAAAGGTCTCAATCCTGTCCCCCCTCTCCCTTCTTTCCTCCAGATTGTATAAATTACGTTTTTTTTCATCTCTCCTGAGTTGAGTTTAAGGTCTTCTACAATTTTTGTTGCCCACCTTTGGACCTGTTCTATTTGAATAATGTATTTTTTCTGGTACGTTCTCCAGAACTGCACACAGTATTCTAGCTGTGGCCTCACCAGGGCTCTATACAGCGGCATCACAACCTCCCTCTTCCTACTGGTGATGCCTTGAGCTATGCAGTCCAGCATCCGAGCATGTCCACTCATCTTGCAGCTATCAGTAATCAGTATCCCTAAGTCTCTCTCCTTCGAAGTCCTGGCTAACACAGTGCTGCCCATACGGTACTCAGAGCAGGGATTCCTTCTACCCAAGTGCAGGATTTTACATTTAGAGACATTAAACTCAAGTTTCCACTGTTTTGACCATTTATCCAGCAAAGCTAAATCATTTTCCATGTTGCAGACACCTCCAGGAATATACACTCTATTACTCACCTTTGTATCAGCAGCAAACAGGCAAACTTTTCCCACCAAGCTTTTTCTTCTATGCCACTTACAAACATCTACAACAGACTTGATCAATTAAAATGTAACAGCTTCAGTTCCGCATTGAGGACTGTAAATAGACAAGCTAGGCTGATTCATATCATTATAATGGGAAGTTGAGTATATACAGAACTACACTACATTACATACTGTATTTATTACACTAATGAAGCTTGTGTGATTTTGGTAATGGTGCTTTGAAGTACAGTTATATTTAATTATGGCAGATTTTCAATCAGATAGTAAAGCATCTAGGCAAGCTCTCTTTCCAGCTCAGCGTTTATGCCAGAATCCAAGTCAAGAGCACTACACAGGAATTAGATGAAGTCATTTATATGCATTTATATATTTATAAAGCACATGAAGCTAGGTACTTTCCCAGTAGAGCACAAAATGCTTTGCAATCCCAAGGTGCTTTGTATGCCGGGACAGCCTGAACTTCCTGTTCCAGAGCTAAAACTCTGTGTCCTTGGCGCCATGTACCATTAGTGAGGCTTGTGTATCACCACACCTGCTGGGTTAACTTTCTCAAGGCAACTGGATGTCTATACCGGCAAGGTTGAATTAGACATGTGGCCCATTACCTTTTGGTCTAGTTTCCCTGGTTAGGTGAACCAGTTTTGTTTCTCTCAAAAAAAACTCAAAAACTACTCTGGGATGCAGCGTGTAGTATCAGTGTTCTGCAGCACAACTGAAACTGCTGACCATCCAAGTCCTTCTCTTTCACTCCCGCGCGCTGTTACGGTACCAACAATTCTGGCGCCCAACGTGGGGCCCAGGAGATAGTTCCATGTGTGAGGAAGGGTTAGAACCTCTAAGAAGAAAGTTTGACCTGTTTGGAAAACGTGTGAAAATTCTGCTGCTTTTGCTTGGACATTGCCTAGTGTGGATTAAGAGGCTGTTGGAGTGACTCGGAGGCCAAAGGAAACTATTTTGGGTCCGTTTGAAACTTGTGTACTGTCACTTTAACCCTTTAACCGCCAGCCTACCTTGAGATTTTGTCACCCTTTGTTGCCAGACCATTTTGCACTATTTTGCGCTCCCCATGTTCAACTGTGATTTTTGAAGGAATTTCCAGGGATTTCACAGGAAAGTGATTTATTGTTTTTTTCAGCAGAGCCTGGGCTTTAACATGAAATGTCTCGTTTGTCATTTTCTAAGTGTATTCTCAATATGTTTGGGTGAAAATTGTGCAAGAAAATAAAAAAAAAAACTATTTTCTACAATTTGTAGTGTATGTTTGTAATAAAAAAATGTTGTCAATAAAATCTTATTGCGTGTGAAACCCCAATTTCTCCCGGTTACAGCGGTACCACATATGTATAGGTAGACACCCTTTCCTGCTCAGGAGACTCCCCCAAATTGAAACAACGCTTTAGGAGATTTTCAGATAAAATATAACTATGCTATGCAATATGCGCACCTTACAGTTTTTCAAGAATAACAACCCTTTACATTTGAAATAATATTTTCCTAGAAGTAGGGAAAAAATATATATATTCCCTAGAAGTATACACCTCAGGCTTTCTAGGCATACCAGGCTTGTTGACATGGGTGCAGTTTTCTGGAAGTAATCCCTCAATGTATTCTTTGGTTGCACAGGGTTTCCCTAAAAATAAATAAAAAAGCAGAATCAAAACCACATTTTCCTAAAAAAAACTATATGCAAACAAGAAAAAAACTGAAAATCTGAAAAAGCAACATCCCCCAAACAGAACAATACCCAACATGCATAGGTTCTGTCAAGGAAAGAGTTGCCAAACACACCAAACAAGTAAAGCATGTGCGTAACAGTAATTTTACTTCAAAATTTCAGCTCTGCAGACAAAGTGCGCACCTTGTGCTTTTTCTACCAAAACAACCCTTTACATTTGGAATATCCCCCATAAACCATAAATTCCCTGAAAGCATGTTAAGCTTTCTAAGCGTACCCAGCTTGTTGTAGTGGGATCATCTTTCTGGAAGTAATATCTCGAAGAATTCTTAGGTTGCACAGGGTTTCCCAAAAAAATGTATAAAAAAAGCAGAATAAACCCACCCATTACCCCTGGCCCGACTGCCCCCCCCCCCCCCCCCCCCCAGTGGAAACTTATGGTTGGAGGTCACTGGTGTAGAATCTCGGGCCAGACGGGACAGAGATGTATACCCGCCCAGTGGCCCAGAAGCATGATCATCAGGTAATAGTTAGCGCCAGTCCAGTCCTCCTGACACCACAGTCCCCAAAACAGATAAAAGGAAACACCTGAAAGTAATGCATTGTTTTCTTCTTTGTATAGATACTGACTATGAAAAAGTGATATGTTAACGTGTGACTGTCAGGAAAAAGTAATGATCTGGAGCTTTATTCCCTCTTTATCTTTGATCCTTTTTTGTATCACATTATTGTACTGTGTAATTGAGCTGTAATACTTTAAAAAGACAATAAAAAGATTGAAATAGAAAAAGCAGAATAAAAAAACACCTTTTCCTAAAATATCAATATGCAAATAAGAAAAAACAAGCTAAATCTGAAAGCGCAAGGTCCCCCGAGCAGAACAATACCCAACATGCATAGGTACCTGTAACCTTTTAACTGCCAGCCTACTTGAGATTTTGTCACCCTCTGCTGACAGGATATTTTTCACCATTTCGCGTGATGTTTAACTGTGATTTTTGCAGGAATTTCCAAGAAAATGGCATATTTTCTTTTTGTGGCAGAGTTTAGGCTTTAACATGAAATGTCTTGTTTGTATTTTTTCTACTTTTTTTTATATATTTTTAAATAAGTAAAAAAAATAAAAATATATATATTTTTTTAAATTGTCTCCTTTATTTTAACAAAAACATTTATTTTATTAAAGAAAACCATATTGCATGCGAAAGCCCCATTTCTGCCGATTACAATGATACCACATATGTATCGGTAGCCCCCCGTTCCTGTCCAGGTGATCCCCTAAACTGAAAAGAGCACTTTATAACATTTACAAATAAAATACAACTACTAGCCACATAATAAAGGGTTAAATAAAAAAAAATTGGTGTGGGGTCCCCCGGGGGGGGGGGGGGGGGGAGACACCATTTCTTGGGGGAATTTTAAGGGTTTTTGGGAAGGCAGGTAATGGGGGGTCTCGGGGTTAATGGCAAGTCACCCACTAGCCGCAGGTGACTTGCCAGACCCAGAGCCTTGTGAACTGGTATAGGGGTCTCATAGATCCCTTACCAGTTCACACAGGGTTAAATGTAAAAAAAAAAAACACACTAACACAGAGAAAAAAATATTTTATGTTTTTTCAATACTTACCTCCCATCCATCCCCGAGCACCGTGTCCCACGCTGATTACTTTGGCTTCTGCTCTCCTGCTGCTGCTGGAAGCCTTTTATACCTACTGGGTGACAGGTAACATTACATAGGGTCCCCCCTCCCAGGGAGGGGGACCCCATTTTTGGGGGGAATTTTAAGGGTTAAAAACCCTTAAAAATACAAAGAAAAAATGGCGTGAGGTTCCCCCTACCCAGCTTGACCAGCCTGTGACCAGCTATGGGGGTTCGTAGAACAGGGCGCAGGGGCCAGCTTTGGTGGCCCCTGGCCCTGCAGGCTACAAGCCGGAATAGCCTAGGGCCACGGCTCTTCTGCCCCCCCTGGGCTTTGGGGAGGCAGGTAATGGGGGGGCTCGAGGGTTAATGGCAAGTCACCCACTAGCCGCAGGTGACTTGCCATACCCAGGGCCTTGTGAACTGGTATAGGGGTCTCATAGATCCCTTACCAGTTCACAAAGGGTTAAAAGTAAAAAAAAAAACACAGAGACACACTTTAAAAATAACTTTATTAAAATACTTACCTCCCATCCATCCCTGTGTCCCACGCGGATCACTTAGGCTTCTGCTCTCCTGCTGGAAGCCTTTTATACTTACTGGGTTACAGGTAATATAGGGTTAATTTTAAAAAAAATGACATAGGGTCCCCCCTCCCGGGGAGGGGGACCCCATTTTTTGGGGGAGAATTTTAAGGGTTAAAACCCTTAAAAATCTAAAAAAACAATGGCGTGAGGCCCCCCCTACCCAGCATAACTAGACTGTGATCAGCTGTAGGGGCTTGTAGAACAGGGCGCAGGGGCCAGCTTTAGTGGCCCCTGGCCCTGCAGGCTACAAGCCGGCATAGCCTAGGGCCACGGCTCTTCTGCCCCCCCCTGGGCTTTGGGGAGGCAGGTAATTTGGGGGGCTCAGGGGTTAATGGCAAGTCACCCGCTAGCCGCAGGTGACTTGCCAGACCCCCGAGCCTTGTGAACTGGTATAGGGGTCACATGGACCCCTTACCAGTTCACAAAGGGTTAAAAGTAAAAAAAACACACAGAGACAAACTTTAAAAATAACTTTATTAAAAAAAAAACACCCGTAGCCTATACCAGATGGTGCAAAATCCTTGATTGAGAGCAAGGGTATAAGTTTCTTTACTTTGGTACTGAAGAACCGATGTAAATCTTGCCAAGCATCTACGATGTGATAGATGACACAAGGTGGTGGTGAAGGTCCAGCCCTACTCGTCTTCTAATCAGGTGTTCACATCTATCTTGTGCTACAGTGTTTGTCCTTTGTTAGGAGTTAAATCAATCCTAGTCAAAGTTAAAAAGGTTTATAGTTAGCCTAACATTAAAATAGAAATGTTAATCTTAGGTTTTTGGTAAGTATACCAGTCCCACATTCCAGGTAGCTAAACCACACGTGACTGGAGTGAGGTAAGTAATTCTCACAGAGTGAAAGGGGAAAGGACCCTGATCTATGGTGTCAAGAGTAAGATAAATCCAGTTTAATAGCCATACACAAGGGCATCCCAAACAGGTACTTAACTTGGACATCACCCCTAAGCACTTGTGTCGAGGTGGTTCCAGACATCGTTTGTGACCTTGAACCTCGGTAAGTCCTTAATGTCGGGGACAACATTTTAGGAGAGAGAGTGGGGGAGAGTGTAGGGACCAGGTAATAACTAGGAACACTTTAATTAACTAATAAGAATCCTTTAAATAGAGTTAACCATACATTCATTCTCTTTTATGGTTTCTACCCATTTAAGTACATTGGAAGTGCCATAATCTAAATAGACACTAGATGACAGTAGTGGGTTTAGGCCATAGACTAACATTGTCCATAGGCTAGAATGGGGAACATTCTAGAAGGAGAGGTCAGAAGGGTTGGTAGTCATAACAGGAGATAGACTAGTAACATAGTTACAACTGGAAGCTAGTGATTGGTCAGAGGGTTTACCAACCATCCTATCAGATGTCGGACACGAGGCCGAACATGTGATAGAAGGTTCTGGAAGATAGTGAGAAGGGATATAGGGAAGCCCCCAACCCAAACCCAGTGTTAATCGCGTGATTCACCATTTGAATTGAAAGGAGCAGGAGCACAGACTCACAGACAAACAGAGAGAGAAAGGAGAGGTTCCAGCCTAGGACATTATTCTCTAATGGAAGCAATGCTGATGGTTGTACCTGATACTGGACAGAACCAGAGATGTAACTGGAAGACATGTACTTGTTCCGTGTTTGCCGTTTGCTTGTGGAATAAATAAAGAGGAACTCTGCTTTCAACAGTTGGACTGCTGTACATCTTTCTAAGCGGCACCAGTGAGTACTTACCTTTCCCTGAAACCCTAACCCTTACCTACCCACAACACACACATCGGACACCTGGGCCCAGAAGAACCTACTCCCTGCCGTCACGCGTCGGACACCCCGGTACATGAGGGCTACGCTTGCATTGCAAAAGACTGGACATGGTTGTTATTAACATGTTATAGAACTTCATAAGATACCAAAAAAAGGCTACTAACAAAAGCCTAGTCTAAAAATGTAATTTACCAATGCACCTTCAGGGTAAATTTAGCTTTATAATCTGAATTTGGCAAACAAGTGCCTGATTAGTAAGTGATTTAACCTTAAAGTGATTGGCAAGTTAAAAGTTAAAAAATAAATATCAGTAGCTTACCTTACATTGAGTCCCTCCAGTGCTCTCATTCCTGCTATGTTGGTCTACTTAGTGAGTAAAGCACTTCATCATTCAGCTTTTAGTCCCCACCCCCTGACCTGGTCCCTCAATCAACCTCCAGTGGACCAAGAAGGGAAACACCCCCCACTCCCTCCCCAGACGTCCTTAATGGCTACCTCTCTCTGTAGCTATAAAACCCCTCCTTCCTCTCTGGTCACATCATATGCTGGTAGAATGGAAAAGATCTTAGCCTGCAGCATCTCACATCTCCTTTTTCTGGTCACACTATGTGCTGGCAGTAATAACTAGAAGCGCAACAATGCACTTTTTTTTACTATGATATATGTAAAGCTCACAATGTGCTTTGCCACAACCACTGTTTCTCCTCATTTTTTCTCTGCATCGCCAATGCTCTAATACTTTTACAAATAACTTAGGAACTACAGGGTCTTTTTGAAAACGGATTGAAGTTTGAGACAGTGTAACGTGTAGCCTGAGATAATTAGACAACAATTGGGATTGCCTTTAGTATAACTTTAAAGGAGCTGTATCGTGAAATCACCTAATATCAAAACTCCATGTAATCAAGCTAGATAGTTAGAGGAGATGCCACCTATACATCCCAACTGAAATATAGCTTGTGTTTTATTCTAAGCATACAGCACGTCCTGCTCCCGAATAGTAATAACATGTGGGTAATCCTCCGCCTCAGGCGCCGTGCACTGCAGACATGTAGAAAACAAGCTCCTCCCGGCCCTACATATACAGAGGGACCTCCCACAAATCCCCAGATTTCTCTGCAGTGCTGGAACTGTGAAGACATGAAGTATCACGCTCTCGCAGGCGAGCGGGCTTTACAGCCCAAGGTCCTGTGGGACTATTTCCACCCGTCTTCTTCAAAAGAAATATGCCTCCCAGCCTAGGCTGCGCGGGTCGGGTGAAGGTAGGTAGCACCCGGTGTGCTGAACGGAGCCTTGCACCACCACAATCCCCCTCCATAGGGTAGGGTCAGGCCGATGGTGAGCCTCTAGAGGATGCCCCTCCCGCAATTTTGCCCGTGCCCCTCACAGAACTAGTCCATGGACACCGTCTGCTCCCCCTCGCTTCCTCCGGTAACTTGGGGGAAAAGAAGGGGGGGGTGTGTGTGGCAGCCCTAGTGCTAATTCGCTTTAGACTTTGTTCCTTTAATCAGGGGGTCAGTGTCACGCCTCGCTGTACATGCGAGCTGTCTTTTTTACTATCTGCTTCAGCAGATTCACTCCAGCATGTCTGCATTAGAAGTTGCTTATGCTCCGCTGCTTTACTTTGCCGTTGGTTGGAGCTTCGCGCTCTTTGGGGGAGGCGGAGACTCGGCATGACACGCCCCGCGTCACAGCCTGTACCTGGCCCTCCCCTCGAGGTTCGCTGGCGCCATTTTCTCTATCTTTGCGCGCGTGGTGTGGCTCGCCTCCTCCCTTGGTCATGTAAGTGCCCTCCGGGGCGGCATGTTTCTATTTTTTTTCAGACAGCGCATGGCACTGATTCCACTCCCCTTGTCCCTTTATGTCTTTCAGAAGCCAAGACTTCGCTGCCGTCCCCGCCCTAACATATATTACAACGGGTCCTCTTTAAAAATTCTCCCACATTACTAGTGGGTTTTGGGGCATCCAGGGTTGCCTATTGCATAAATCCCTGCGTCTTACTGCTTAAAAATCACCATATGGAGGCATTTCAGAATTATGGAACCGGGGTCCCTCTGGGACGTGACCGGCTGCGTGCAGTGTGTGGCCAGCCCCTGGCTGAGGCTGACAGGGCACAGGTCTGCGGACAGTGTGCAGAACAGGCAGGTTTGCTAACAGAGGAACCTCCCTTCCTTACTCCCGTCTCCCCGCTCCCAAATATAACTCATGACGAGTCCCACTCCAGCGGGGATGACCTGCAATCGGTGCCGCGAGCTTTGCCCATGGTGGAGCAGGTGCTTTCTGGATTGGCGGAGCGTATGGGCCCTGGTAAAAAGCGGTCCCTGACGCCTCCGGGCTCTCCGGTTCCTGATGATACCGATGATTCTGCTGATATGCAGGACCCTGACCCTACCGAGGAAGGTGAGCTATTTTCAGACTCGGGCTCCTCCCATGGGATGCCCTCGGGCCGTGATGAATCTGAGCCTGGTTCCTGGGGTCTGTGTGACACAGATGAAATCCTTATCAAGATTTTTGAGGTTTTGTCAATCTCTCCTCCTGGGGAGATCCCCAAGGCGAAAAGGGAGAGTTTCCATCCAGAACAGGAGCATTTCCAGAATATTATATCCCAGGAATGGGAATCGCCTTGTAAGCTTAAAGGGATTCCAGGGGCCTGGGAATGGAAGTACCCTTTTCCCCCTGATGTGGTTAATTTATGGTCAGCTCCCCTGGTGGTGGACGCGCCGGTTAGGGCTTGTAGGGAATTCCTTGGGGATTGCCTAGCTGCATTTCCCCCAGTAGTTCCATAGTCCCTGTGGGGCTCATTTTTCATTTTTTACCCTGCGGACTTCCTGGGGACCCTACTCGGATGCTGTCTCAGCTGCCCTGTAGTCCAGCCCGCTTCTATGGGGCCTCCTGACTCCGTCAGACATGTGCCTGAGACTATGGATCTGGTTGCTTAACCCTGACTCGAAGTATACTTACATATACATGTACAGATGTATACGGCTACAGGCACCCCATACCTGGGGGTGTTCCTTTTACGCTGGGCCTCCGGTCCAGGTGGTCAGTTGGACTTTTGCTTCAATCCCTTAGTCTAGACATGGGCTTGTTCTTAATTATACTAACTTGAGGGCCTACATCCCTCTACTGGTTTTACACTTCTCCCCATGCTGGCCTTCTTGGTCTTAGGGGGACTGCTGTTCTTGGAGTCTACAGGCACCTCCTTAGGTATGTGCCTGATATCTATTCCAGCGCCATTGCGCCTTTGGATCATTCATTCTGGATGCCCCCTGATCCTGAGGAAGCCTTGGCTTCCTGATAATTAAGAGTCTGTATTCCCGCCTTGGTCGGGTGACTGGTTTCTGTTTCCCCTTGGGGGTGTTACAAGTGTTGCCACAAGGCTTCCTTGCCTGTGAGCTGGTTTGGGTCACTACTCTGACCTATGTTCCCTCAGGGGAATGATTCCTCCCTTTTACTGGTTACTCGGTTATCTGGGTGCTTGGGTATCACTGGCCCTTCAGCACCAGGGTTTTTTATCTCTGTTAGTTCAATTACTAGACTTACGGTATGTCTCTGTTCATACCTTCTTGGTCCTGTTATGAGACTGACGTTAGAGCCTTTGCTCATGTCATGCCTGTTGCAAGTTTTGCAGGTGACAGCGCCTTTACTGTCCGCTGTGCCTTGCCTTTTCTGGGGATCCCACCCTGCTTATGGACACTGCTATTGGATGTCCCACATGTTATTACTATTCGGGAGCAGGACGTGCTGTATCCTTAGAATAATACAACTCTGTGAAGTACTCACCTGTAGAGTTGGTATTATAGGCATACAGCACGTCCTGCTCCACCCCACCCTGGTTTCACTTATTCTGGATCCCCTGTATGGTGATTGTTATCATTAAGATATTGTTACCAGTTATTCTGGGTGGTTGGTTCCTCCTGGCTTCTCATTCTCACTGCTTTTCAATGCTGGGGATTTGTGGGAGGTCCCTCGGTATATGTAGGGCCGGGAGGAGCTTGTTTTCTACATGTCTGCAGTGCACGGCGCCGGAGGCGGAGGATTACCCACATGTTATTACTATTCGGGAGCAGAATGTGCTGTATGCGTATAATACCAACTCTACAGGTGAGTACTTTACAGAGTTGTATTTTTCACCTGGTAGGAATAAAAGTTGGGGTGTCAGGTTTTTGAGTGTTCCATTCCACTTTTACAGAGGTGGTCTGCTTAATTTATGTCTGACTCCTGAGTTAAGCAACAGTAGGCAAAGGTAAGCAACTCCCCCGCTGGCTGCTTACGCAGTTCTCTTTGGCTGCAGCATTGTTGAATCACAACTGTAAGACAGCATCCCACCCTGGAGGCTCAGCCTCTGGAGTCTGGCATTGCTAGGCAATGGCGGTGATATCTGGCCAGTGTAACAGCTGCCTGGCATGCATATGCACCATATTGTTCAGCATGTTTGTTGCTCCAGCCTGCTGCTGTCATGTTAGCCTTTTGATATCTTTGCTAAGCCTTGTTGTCAACCCTGTCACTGCTGACCACGTCTGCTGCTAAACCCTATTGCCAACCCTGCCACACCTGACCACGTCTGCTGCCAGCCCTGGCATGTCTTGTGCCGAGCCTTGTTGCCAACCTTGCCATGTCTGATCACACCAGCTCCTAAATTTGGATCACCCATACCATCAGCGCTGGCTGCTGTCCCAGGTTGACTATGCAGCATTGCCGTTGGCATTACTTTCTGGTTTTAGATAGCAGATGCCTAATGGCCCCACCTGGGCTACTCCAGCGCCAGCTGCCTGGGGTACATGATCGGTGTATTGTTGGTGATCTGTGTCACTGAGGCAGCCTGTGGGGAGTATCAGTTTTAACCACTCTAAATATCTGCCCAAAGTATTTACATGATGGGTAAAGTCATCTACATACATCATAAGAGTTGCAATTACTCTACATTGGTATTTCATCACAGGCTGGTTCAGTGGACAGGTCATTGAGTTGAGCAGAAATATGAAGACATATTTCGCTCTATCATCAGGTTTGATCCCTCTGTGTGTGTATACATTAATGGCTTTCAAAAGATTGCAAGGGCATTTTCAGGAGTCTCTCTTCTCTTTGCAGGGTGTGGGACAGGAAAATACCTTAGTGTGAACAATGTTACCTATAATCTAGGCTGTGATTACTGTGAGCCATTGGTGGAGCTTGGAAGGAACAATGACCATGAGGTCATGGTGTGTGACAACCTGAACCTTCCATTTAGAGGCCAGTGCTTTGATACTGTCATCTCCATTGGAGGTAAGTCTGATAAAGGTCGAAAATAAAGTGTTTCCATGTTCCACAAAACTGTTTTTGAATGATGTATGCAAATTTATCCAACCATATATGTGGTTATACATTCTTGTATTTTATAGGAACTGTTATAAAACATATAAACCCCCCAAAAATTAGCAAGCAATGTGAAAGAGGAAAAATATGATTTATTAAATACTTGCTGTACATTAATCTCCAATATTTCTATGAGATAAATATTTTTAATATAGAAAATACCGATAATCATATCAGCCCAACAACCATCAATTTGTTTCAAACCAATGGTCGCTGAGGCCCTTCTAACACCTACAGTGAAGTGTTCTAAGAATATTCCCTCAAATGCTTGGCACATACTTTCTATTGTGTGAGAAATTAGCCTACACACACAGTAAGATATATAAATTAAAGAGGGTTTAATTGCTAGCACAGTGATTATCCTTCAAATTAGCCAATACATTCCTGAAGTTTCCTTAGAAAGATCCTAAATATTATAGGTAGCTATTATATTTACAATGTATAAGTTACAAGTATAAGTATTTTACAGTTCAATATAAGTATATCATCTATAGATTGAGATCACAGGTAGAGATATTTAAACCGGACCTGCACCATAATTTATTGAAAAGCCTAAACCCTTAAAAAACAACTCCCCAGCATCTAAAATTAATATATTTTACGTTTTTAGTCACTTACTTATTATTCTTTCCCCCACTGGGCTGCAACTCTATTCAGAACTTTAGGATACGGGTGCCGCCATCTTGACTCAGAAGCATCACACTTACTGAGGAGAGGAGAGTGGGATTAAGTGCAGGGGGTGGGGTTATAGCTGTGCGTTGCTCAGACAGAGCAGAGCTGAGGTCAGCAAAAAGGTCAACAATCCCAGAATGCAGAGCAGCACAGTCAGAAGGCACTTCCTGTTTGCAGGCTGCCTGATGTTCCATGAGCCACCATCTTGGATGTTTAAAGGTTCATAACATGCAGTAGATGCAGGTAGGATGATTTTTAATGTGAGCAATCTGCATGTACAGGGTGTGGGAAACATATAAGATAGACTCTTATTCAGAGTGAAGGTCCGCTTTAACTATTATCCTTCAGGTAGAGTGGCCCATCCATTGATTGCTTCGCCCTGTTCCCAGACTCCTAACAAACAATAGGGGCTGTGACCAGCATTCCCAGCCTTTTGGAAGTGTCTAAAAGACCTTCATTCAACTTCCTACAACCCTCCTCCATGAGATTAGATAATATTCTACAAAGTAATATAATTCCCACAATATGCATGTCATATTGTAACTAAGAAATACATAATTCCCATTAATTTCTTAGATACATGAACCCAAACACTAGATATATATCTTCCAGAGTCTGATATTGTGCAGATTATCAGTCTCTGATCAATATATACTGCATTTCTCTATAAGACGCACTTATTTTTCCCCAAAAATGGGGGGAAAAACCCGTTACGGGTGCTCCTGCGTTGCCTGCCACACTGCGGGAGGCCAGAAGAACAAAGAGGAGCGGCGGGCTCTGTCCCGGTCCCCGCTGCTGCTATCGCTGTCTTTTCCAGCAGCGATAGCAGCGGCAGGGCTAGAGATAGCACCCGCCACTCCTCCATCTGCTGCCTCTTCCGGCTTCAGCACGCCGAGGAACCGGGTCCGTGCAGCAGGTGGGCGTGGCCTGCACCGAGTCAGTGCAGGCTACACCCACCCACTGCCCTGACCTGGGTGTTCGCCCGTGCCCAGGAAGAGGCAGCAGATGGAGGAGCGTCGGGAGCTGTCTCTGGCCCTGCCGCTGCTATGGCTGCTGGAAAAGACAGCGATAGCAGCGGTGGGGACCGGGACAGAGCCCGCCGCTGCTTCTTACGGCCGGTCCGTGAATCGAGTGGGCGTGCCCTGCGCCGACGCTGTGCAGCCCACGCCCACCTGATTCACGGAGCTGGCTGCTTGTCAGCGGAGAGGTGAGTTTTACTCTTTTGTTTTTTTCTTTACTTCTGCGGGGATGCCGCACAGCCTATGATAATGGGGGAGGGAGGATGCCACACTGCATATGGGAATGGGGGGCCACACCACACTGCCTATATGGGGAATGGGGGGAGGGGGATGCCACACTGCATATGGGAATGGGGGGAGGGGGATGCCACACTGCATATGGGAATGGGGGGAGGGGGATGCCACGCTGCATATGGGAATGGGGGAGGGGGATGCCACACTGTATATGGGAATGTGGGGGCACATAACACTGCTTATATGGGGAATGGGAGGGGGGAATGCCACACTGCCTATATGGGGAATGGGGGGGATGCCACACTGCCTATATGGGTAATGGGAGGGGGAATGCCACACTGCCTATATGGGGAATGGGAAGGGGGAATGTATACTGCATATATGGGGAATGGGATGGGGGCATGCTACACTGCCTATATGGGGAATGAGGTAGAGGGGGATGCCACACTGGGTATATTTGGGAATGGGAGGGGGAACTGTACACTGCATATATGGGGAATGGGATGGGGGGATGCTACACTGCCTATATGGGGAATGAGGTGGAGGGGGATGCCACACTGCCTATGGAACAGGGGCATCCCATACGGCCTAGGGGAATGGGATGGGAGAATGACACCGCTGACAAGTAGCTGGCTCCGTGAATCTGGTGGGCGTGGCCTGCACAGCGTCGGCGTCGGCACAGGCCACGTCCATCTGATTCACGGAGCCGGCCGTCTTTTCCGCCACACTGTCTATGGAATGGGGGCATCCCACACAGCCTATGGGATTGGGATGGGGGCATGCAACACTGTCTATGGAATGGGGGCATCCCACATGGCCTATGGGAATGGGAGGGGAGAATGCCATGCCGCCCATGAGGAACAGGGGGAATACCACACTGTCTGTAATGTTGTGTTTTTATAGGGTGAAAAATACGGTATATATGTCATGTTTAATATTATATAAAATGTATTATAATCCTATATAAGATTATGTAATACCTGTCATAATTCAGGAATTTCACCACTCCACAAATAATATCGAGTGCATATCTAAGGGGAATGTGAATTTAATGTATGGGTCCAGCCTTATTAGGAATTCAAGGATTTCTTTTCAAAAGGAAATTACATGCAGCTCTGAGAAACTTAGAATCTAGGTATAAATTCTAGTGTGTTGTATTCATGGGCATGGCCTGTTTACTATAGACAAATGGCAGAGTTTTAGGCTCACACCCTATTTTGGCCAAGAACTTTTGGGGGAATATCTGTAATCATATATAAAATAAAATATATAAAATACTTATAATATATTACTCTTCCTATTTCTTTACCAGTCCCCCTTTGGCAGAATAAAATCTATAGATTAACTCTGACATAGTCAGCCTTGAAGGCTTTGTAGTTATTTCACAAAAGTCCAGTTAAGTTCTGGTGCAGAAATCTTGCTGC
Source organism: Gastrophryne carolinensis (assembly GCA_027917425.1). Taxonomy (NCBI): domain Eukaryota; kingdom Metazoa; phylum Chordata; class Amphibia; order Anura; family Microhylidae; genus Gastrophryne; species Gastrophryne carolinensis. Next base: position 111,478,660 of record CM051234.1, read on the forward strand.
TCCAAACGCCAACATGCATCATTATTGGGTTCCCCCATTCTCATGGTAAGGCCACTTGGAGACTGTTGGTCATGCAACAATGAATGCCTTTGAAAATAGGAAGCGCAGCAGATGAACTGTCCACACAAAAACATTCAAAATCATAAACATTTAATGATTCCATAGCTATCTCTCCCATTAGGGTGTATATTAAAAACACCCATCCCCTATACCCTAATAGTGGTTCCCCCAGTCTAGCTGAATAGACCACAGTATCCTGTCTATGTGTGCTTTGGGGCTTACTTTAGGCTTTGCAATTTGCAAAAACTTACAGAAAATAGACACGTCCTACTTTCCCACAGGAAAAGCAATTTGTTGTCAAGAACTTCTATACTTTTGGACAACAGGAAGCCTCCCCCATCCATCTACTCATCTGTTTCTTAAAGAGGAATGTCAGACCAAAAATAAAAAGGGGCAGATTCCCCAGCATTGGCCCCTACTTACCATTTGCAGCGACACCCGGCTGCTTCGGGCCCGATCCTCATCCCTGGCTTAGCCATCTGTAAATGACAACACAGCTTTTCAAAGTCCTGCGGCGCTCAGTGAAGCGAAGCCATTCATGGACACTGCGCAGGCGCAAGATTGGGGGCCGCGCACAGATAATAATACTAGATGAAGTAGATAATAATACTATATTAAAATCACTATGCTTAGCTAACTTTTTAAAAGTGGAAAAGGAAGTGTGTACTTTACCTGATGTCATATTTGTCCAGCTGAAGAAAATGAGATGGCTCAGGAAGATACTTATGAGAAGATACCCCTCCCCCTGTTTTAACTGGAAATAATGTTTAATACCTTAGGACACACACTGATTCAGAAATAATAGATTCTCTGTACAGATTATAATTTGTGCTAGGTTTTAAAACAAGCTGTGCTATCTATCCTGAATTTCAAAGCCTGAGTGTGCAGCGTCACACAATGACCATGACCCTAACTGTCCCACACTATCTCCTTATCTTAATTCCACAAAATAGCACCAGACTTATGCTGGTTGTACACGAACAGATCAATTTTGCGCAACCATACAAATCTTCTAGTGAGTGGCTTTGTTCAGAGATTTGTTGGTCAATCGGTCACTAGAGCTATCGCTAATGCAATCACTAGTTCTCATAGAGAAACACAGTTTTTAGGGCAACTTCTGTTTACACACTCCAATCATCAAGCGAAAAAGGAGACATTTTTGGTTAGTCAAAACACAATACGATGGGTGACTGATTAACCAATTCTCGTTCATTACTTGAACGCAGCGGCCATTTCCACTGAGCGACTGTCACTTAATTGTGGTGGCTTTAGCGATTTCTCGCTGCATTGCTCTGTCTAAACTGGCCATAACACAAAACCGAAACAGCAAAATTAAATTGTTAAGATTAAACAAAACTGTGTTATTTTCTCTGAATTTCAAAGTCTATGCACCCGGCACACAACCTACACTACTGTACCTATGCTACTTATGCGCCATCCACTTATCTTAATTCCCTGCACACGTTTTAATAAAACAAAACATGCAAATAAAATGAAACAATGGGTCGCCTGGCTTGCCACTGTAGGGGGAAAATACAATTTATTTAAAAAATCGCTGAAGATTAATCTCCAATATTTCTGTTTATTTTATTTATGTAATATTATAAATATCGCAAATACCAATAATCATATCAGCCCAACGACCATCAATTTGGTACAAACCATTGATCACTGAGGCCCTTCTCCCACATGCATTTTCTATCTCCTTAATAAAATGAAATTGGCTGGGGATTAAACTCAGCAATAAATAATAACAAGCCTATAATAAATCGAGAAAACCTTTTTAGGTTACTACAAATATTACTTGAAACTAATGTACAACAGAAGGTATTTTTATGCTAAGGTCACTCTAGATCCTATCTGACTACTGTACAAGAGATCTTACGAGAAACCTATTTAGTGTTCTGAGAATAAACAAATTAAATAATGTTTATTCTGTTTGTCCTTTAGTGTACAGCCATTTCCACTTCACAGGGACATTAGTTATTTCTTAGTAATCAGCACTTGGAAGACCAGGGAACCCTTTAGATTTGCAGGATAGGACACTGACAAACTAACTATGTATATTAATAGTCCTTATTATTGGAAAGGTGACTCGTAATGAAGTGCTATATGCCAGGACTGCTTTTTGCCCAGGTAAATAGGTAAGAGTAAAGGGCCCACTATCTAAGGACTGACCTTCACTACTTTTGAGTTTCATTAGGCACCATGGTGTTTTAACTAATTAGGGAGTTGTAGTTGTATCAGTACAATCGTTATGTATGTTACTTCATGTGAACAGCTATTTATTTCTGACATACCAGGCAGTCCAATTTATTTCTGACAAACCAGGCAGTCAGTCAAACTGAACCCTGATATTTAAATTGAATGACCCCAGAAAATAAATGTGACTAACCAATGTACCCCCTAAAGCAGAAATTTTAGCTTGCAATGCTGTGAAAACATTATTCTATAAACCAAATTTGGACAAAAATATTTACAGGGTTCTGTCTCCTGTGTCTCGTTTAGGGGCCATGTGACCACCAGAGCATCTACCACCATCAATGGATCTGGGGCTGCCATAGTTGGAGGACCTTTTTGTAATTTTTGACAAAGCTACTCCACTCCCTCTAACATACCCATTGAATTTGGTTTCTGAAGCCAGAGCTGTGTCGCCCAAGACTAGACCAATTTTTAGCTTTGCCCACTGCCCAATTCCTTCACAAGTGATCACTGAATCCTGTGTCTTTGCTGCCTCATATTTACATTTATGGGGAGCCTGCAGAGTGGACAGAGACTTTTACTGACAGGCACACAGCGAGTGGTAAAATGCACCAGTACACTTATTGTAGGATGTGCCAGGTATGGCTTGTCTCATGAGGCGGAAGATGACTTTAGGCAACTCATCAGCTAATAAGGGATGGTGAGCCTACTGGTAATGTAATTAATTTGAAACAGGCTTTGCTTTAGAGTGGAAGGCCACCTGAAAGATAGATAATTTGGGGCCTTAACTGTCAGGAACCGCTTACCTGATCCGTCCGACGTCTCCAGGCGGCCAGCCGCAGCTGTCACTGTGCGGCGGCCGCGCCGGGCGGCGGCGGCTCGAGCGGCGCCCAGCTCAGCCACGCCCCCCGCTTCCTCCTCCAGTAGACGTGCTCGTGTGCGGCCGCGAGCACGTGTCTGTTATGCCCTCCGGCGGCGCTGTGCTGTGCGCGCCCGCCGGAGGATCAATTAAAGGGCCAATGAGCCCTAGGGGATTGAGGGCTTCGCCCTCTTCTGCTCTGCGGGCCAATCAGCCCCATTGATATCTTGGCCTTTACCTCCTCCCTTCTTGCCAGCAAATTACCCTTAGGAATCCTACGTGCACCAATCAGTACACTGCTCCCTCAGACCTGTCCCTATAAAGGCAATTCCCTCTCAATTGTGAATTGCCTGTGATAGCGCTCAGAACCCTGTGTATTCTATTCCTGTGAAGTTTAGCCTGTTGCCGACTTGATTGCACTGACCATTCTCGATCCTAAATCCTCGTTGCCGACCTCTGCCTGTATTGACTTCTCTTGATCCTGAACCCTTGTTGCCGACCTCAGCCTGTACCCCGACTACATCTTGCCTGATCCTTGGTGCCGCTACGATCTCTGCCTTCCTGTTATCGACCTATTGCCTGTCTCTGGGCTTCCGTCACTCACGCTCCAGTTACTGGTTCTCCAGATCTCTCCATATAAGCTAGCATCCTTTGAGCCAATAAGTCCTGGGGGCAACCGATCCCGGGTAGGCGTACTTGCGTCCCGGCAAGCGGGGGCACCTACAGGTGAAGCTGGCTGTGGAGATTGGGGGTTGCGAGCTCATAAGAGGTCTGGAGTTACCCCCTAGCGTGACATTATCACAGGCCAAAAAGCTGGATGACCTGGTACAGAAGGTGCAAGCTATGGCCACAGTGATCAACCAACTCGCTCAAAGGGTGGCCACTCAGGAGTCTCATCAGGTACCGGCTACCTCTGTATCACCTCATATCACTGAACCCAAGATTCCACTGCCTGAAAAATTTTTTTGAGAGCGAGCAAAATTTTCCAATTTCAAGAATGCCTGTGAACTATATTTCAAGCTGAGACCTATCTCCTCTGGCACCGAGACCCAAGGCCTAGTCATTTCTCTGCTTCAAGGAGACCCGCAGTCCTGGGCCTTTAGTTTGCAGAGTCATGATATTGCCTTACAATCAGTAACTGCATTCTTCAATGCTATGGGCGTTGTATATGCGGATCCTGATTTACAGTCTACTGCAGAGAATAGGCTTCGGGCCTTAAAACAAGGGCGGAATTCGGCTGAAGATTACAGTGCTGAAGCTAGGTGGAACGATCCCGCTCTGTGTAGTCAGTTCAGGGTGGGGCTGTCAGAAAGCATCAAGGATGCCTTAGTCAATTTTCCCCCGCCAGCCGACCTAGATCAATTAATGCAGGTCTCCATTAAAATAGACCGACGTCTTAGAGAAAGGGCCAGGGAGAGAGTCAGGGCTCCCACGTCCTTCAGACCAGTCCAGAGTCATAGATCCCCGGTTCCCCGTGGAGAAAATACCTCATCATCTTCCCAGGAAGAACCTATGCAATTAGGGAGAACACGCTTATCCCAAGAGGAGAAGCAGCGTAGGCGAACCGAGGGGTTATGCCTGTATTGCGGGAATTCTGGTCATTTTGCAGGGTCCTGTCCCAACAAGGAGAAACCGGCGGAAAACTTCCACACCCAGACCAGGTAGAGAGTACTGATCTGGGTGAGTCAGTTTGTTACTCTCGCCAGAATAAGATGCTTGTACCTATCGATTTGTCTTGGGGGTCCTCTAAGCAGACAGTTTCCGCCTTTATAGACAGTGGTGCGGCTGGAAACTTTTTGGACAGGATCATGATCTCCTCCTTAGAGATCCCTGTAGTTCCTCTTGAAAGATCCCTACAAGTTTTAGCTATCAATGGGAAGGCTATCCATGGAGGTCCTATAAATACCAAGACCCCACCTCTCAGACTAATTGTCGGCTCTTCCCACTCTGAATTTTTAGAATTCTTTATTTTTGATTGTCCGGAAACTCCGGTGGTTTTGGGATACCCCAGGTTGCAACTCCATAACCCGGTGTTAGATTGGCGGGCTGGGGAGTTGGTCAAGTGGAGTGACCACTGTAAAGGTCACTGTTTTAATACAGGCCTCAGAAGCGTTCAAGTCTTACCACAGGGATTACCTCAGCCATATGCTGATTGGATCGATGTATTCTCTGAACGCTCTGCTGATACTCTTCCTCCACATCGGTCCTATGACTGCCCCATTGACTTGCTGCCTGGCACTATTCCCCCGAGGGGAAAGATCTATAACCTTACCCTGCACAAGGAGCAAGCAATGAGGGAGTATATTACCGAAAATCTTAGGAAAGGATTTATCCGTCCCTCTACCTCGCCTGCTGGGGCCGGGTTCTTTTTTGTAGAGAAAAAGATGGTGGCTTGAGACCGTGCATAGATTATCGAGCCTTGAATAAGATCACTGTAAAAAAACGATACCCCTTACCCTTGATTGGGGATCTGTTCAATCAAGTCACAGGAGCTCGAATTTTCTCCAAATTGGATTTGAGAGGGGCTTACAATCTGATTCGCATCCGACAGGGGGACGAGTGGAAAACTGCATTTAATGTGAAGGATGGGCACTACGAGTACCTGGTCATGCCCTTCGGTCTTTGTAATGCGCCAGCTGTTTTCCAAGATTTTGTTAATGATATATTCAGAGAATATCTCGGTAGATTTGTAGTCATTTACTTGGATGATATTCTAATTTTTTCTAATTCTTTACTGGAGCACAGACACCATGTTAAGTTGGTGCTACAAAAATTAAGAGAGAACAACTTATTTGCTAAACTGTCTAAGTGTGTGTTTGAAGTCACTACAGTTCCCTTCCTAGGGTATGTTATTACCAACCAGGGTTTGGAGATGGACGCGGGGAAGGTTTCAGCAGTTCAGGATTGGGTCCAACCCAAAACTTTAAAGGAATTGCAACGTTTTCTAGGTTTTGCAAATTTTTATCGGCGTTTCATAAAAGGGTTTTCCCATGTTGTTGCACCCCTTACCAACCTTACCCGCAAGGGGGCTTTTACTGCTAACTGGTCCCCCTCTGCCTGTGAGGCCTTTCTAACCTTGAAACGGGCCTTTACTTCGGCACCTGTGTTAATTCATCCAGATATTCATAAAGCCTTCGTTATAGAAGTAGATGCTTCGGAGCTGGAAGTGGGTGCAGTTTTGTCACAATATTCTGGTAACCCTGAGCGTCTCCATCCATGCGCTTATTTTTCGCGTAAATTCAGTACCGCAGAACAAAATTATGATGTTGGCAATAGGGAACTATTAGCTATTAAACTGGCATTTGATGAATGGCGACACTGGTTGGAGGGTTCATTACATCCTATAACTGTGTATACCGATCATAAAAATCTCGAATACATAGGTTCTGCCAAGAGGCTAAACTCTCGTCAGGCACGTTGGGCATTATTCTTCTCACGCTTTAATTTTATTATTACTTTCAAGCCGGGTGTGTAAAAAATACTAAAGCTGATGCTCTATCTCGCATGTTCGGTGAATGTAAGGATCGGGGTGATTCTGGTGAACCAATTGTACCCACGGGTTGTGTGGTCGGGGCATTACTTCCTGATCTCTCCAATACCTTGGCGCCGTTTCAAGATGAATCTCCTAGTGATGTACCCTTGGGGTGCCAGTTTGTTCCGCCGCACCTGGGTTCGGATGTAATTCACGAATTTCACGATGCCAAAACTGCTGGTCTATTGGGTAACCGTAAGACGTTTATGCTTGACCGTCGTCATGTATGGTGGCCTACCATGAGACGCGATGTTACTGCATTTATTGACGCTTGTGCTATTTGTGCTCGAAGTAAAGGAGTTCACAAGGCTCCTAGTGGCGGTTTGGTTCCTCTTGAAATTCCTGCTGAGCCATGGACCCATATTTCTATGGATTTTATTGTAGATTTGCCTCTCTCACATGGCAATACTGTAATTTGAGTGGTCGTAGATCGTTTCAGTAAGATGGCACATTTTGTTCCTTTGGCCAAACTTCCTTCTGCACCTGAGCTTTCGTGGCTGTTTACTTCGCATATTTTTCGTATTCATGGTATTCCGTCCAATATAGTCTCTGATCGGGGTGTTCAATTTACTTCCCGTTTTTGGAAACACTTCTGTTCGCGGTTGGGAATACAGATCTCTCTTTCTTCTGCCTACCATCCCCAGACTAATGGGCAGACGGAAAGAACTAATCAAACTTTGGAACAATACTTAAGGTGTTATGTTTCTGATGCCCAAGAACAATGGGCGGAATTTATTGATTTCGCCGTATTTGCTTACAATAACGGGCCTAGTGAGAGTACCAAGGTATCTCCTTTTTATTGTAACTTAGGGAAAAATCCTAGAGCTTCTTCCCTTTCAGGGTCACCTTCCAATCTGCCGGCGTTGGAGGAGTGGCTTCAAGAACGGAAGAATATCTGGACACACGTTCAGGAGATTCTTAAGACCACTGGTTTGAGGTATAAGAAATTTGCCGACCGTCGCAGATGACAGGAACCTACTCTTCGAGTAGGCGATCTAGTTTGGGTCTCCACTAAAAATATTGCGCTCCGTCAGCCATCTAGCAAATTAGGTCCAAAATTTATTGGTCCTTTTCCGATTATCAAGAAGTTGAATAATGTGTCTTTTAAAGTTCAACTCCCGCCAACGATGAGAATACCTAATTCCTTTCACGTTTCACTGTTAAAACCAGCGAAGAATGCTCCTCTTGCTGGTCCTGCACCAATTCTTCTTGATAATGAGCCCGAGTATGAAGTGAATAAGATCTTGGATTCACGTAAAGTACGTAATTCTTTACAGTATTTGGTGGATTGGGTTGGCTATGGTCCGGAGGAAAGATGCTGGGTGGCAGCGAGGGATGTTCATGCCAAGGCTCTTGTAAGGAGGTTCCATCGTGACAATCCAGGGAAACTGGGTGAGGGTCCGGAGGTCTCCAGGCGGCCTCCAGGCGGCCAGCCGCAGCTGTCACTGTGCAGCGGCCGCCCTGGGCGGCGGCGGCTCGAGCAGCGTCGGCTCGAGCGGCGCCCAGCTCAGCCACGCCCCCTGCTTCCTCCTCCAGTAGACTGTTATGCCCTCCGGCGGCGCTGTGCTGTGCGTGCCTGCCGGAGGATCAATTAAAGGGCCAATGAGCCCTAGGGGATTGAGGGCTTCGCCCTCTTCTGCTCTGCGGGCCAATCAGCCCCATTGATATCTTGGCCTTTACCTCCTCCCTTCTTGCCAGCCAATTACCCTTAGGAATCCTATGTGCACCAATCAGTACACTGCTCCCTCAGACCTGTCCCTATAAAGGCAATTCCCTCTCAGTTGTGAATTGCCTGTGATAGCGCTCAGAACCCTGTGTATTCTATTCCTGTGAAGTTTAGCCTGTTGCCGACTTGATTGAACTGACCATTCTCGATCCTGAATCCTCGTTGCCGACCTCTGCCTGTATTGACGCCTCTTGATCCTGAACCCTTGTTGCCGACCTCAGCCTGTACCCCGACTACGTCTTGCCTGATCCTTGGTGCCGCTACGATCTCTGCCTTACTGTTATCGACCTATTGCCTGTCTCTGGATGTCCGTCACTCACGCTCCAGTTACTGGTTCTCCAGATCTCTCCATATAAGCTAGCATCCTTTGAGCCAATAAGTCCTGGGGGCAACCGATCCCGGGTAGGCGTACTTGCGTCCCGGCAAGCGGGGGCTCCTATAGGTGAAGCTGGCTGTGGAGATTGGGGGTTGCGAGCTCATAAGAGGTCTGGAGTTACCCCCTAGCGTGACATTAACAAAATGGCCTTCTCCAGTTAAAATAAAAAAAGACACGTACATGCCAGCTGCAGCCAGCCAGTTTCCCTACTATATAGGCTTCGGTGCAAATAGCATGATCCCCAGCCAGCTTATGGTATGTGTCTCTACTGACAATCATGGTTCTGTGGTTGATTGGTAACAGGAAACGCATCACAGGAGTGTTCAGTGTCGATATGCATTCTTTGGTCTTTGCTCATATATTTGTTGGGAGCAATTTAGCTGCATGTGTCGGAGCTGATAGCCCCAAACTGGAATAGAGTCTGCAGGCTGTCAGGGAAGTGTATTTTATTTAATCAATTCAATTTTTTTAATCTAGCATTAACACCACAAATGATCAACTTGGGGTCCAAGGGCCACATGAGGCCCACTGGTTTGGCCCCCGGCTTGCTGTGGGTATAGTGGCAGGTGTTAATTAGAGGCTCAAGAAGAGCAGGAAATAACAGAAGACCTATATAAGAGGGATCACATTGGCAAACAAAAATTTGCTAATGAATGCAGGCTAGTGACATTTTCCCATTGCATGGCACGGCCTGCTTCACAAAGTCATTACATCTGGGTATTCCGCCACAAGATGGCGCAGTGCACTGCAGAAGAGTTGTGGCTGCTCCCAATACCATATAAAAACGGAATCATAGACATCCAGTTTTCCTCTGCAGTGATTCTGATTCTCTATATTGCGCAGGTGAGCGGGGCAAACAAGCCTGCGGCCCTGCATGGCTATTTCCACCCGTTTCCGGACCCTCAGTGCCTCCCAGCCTCGGCTGACGGATCGGGTGAAGGTAGAAGAGCACTAGGGTCAAATGCTCGAGGAGCACTGCTCCAAGCCGCAGACCCTGTACCACAAAGGGTAACCGGCCATAGGCTTTATGGTGAGCCTATTAGGGATGCGGAGTTCCTGTCCTAACTTCTGAGGGGGTGAGTGTTTTTGGGGACTGTTTACTCGTTCTGGCATTTTGGGGTGTCCCCCCCCCCGTCCCTGGCCTGGGCCCTCGCCGCTGCTCGCTTGCTTTCCACGCTCCCTCCCCGTAGCGTGCTCGGGGGAGGAGGGGGATGGGTGGTAGCGGCGAGGGTGCTTTGGCTGTGTATTCACATGTTTTTAACTGTGTTTTAACTGTGTTTCGCTGCCTTGCCGCTTTGTACTGTGCTCCGCAGCGGGCGGCGCTATATGTGTGAGGCGTTTTTTCTCTACTGTGATGGTCACGGGTCACATGAGCGCCGTTTTGCACTCTTTGGGTGGGCGGGCCGGTGGATGACGCGTATCGCGTCGTTCTCCCGTGGCCAGCCCCTCAAGGTTCCTCTGCCAGCGCCATTTTGCTTCTGCTGCGCTTTGGGGCCCTTCTCATTCCGGAGCTGCGGTGGTGATCTGCTTGACGCTTCCTCCTGTGGTCTGGCGGTTGGTGCCCTTGTCCTACTTGGTCCGTGAGTCCCCTTTGGGATACTTATGTGTCTTTATTTATGTCTTTCAGGCAGGGCCACTGTGGGTTGTGGTTTCTCCCGATCCTATCCCTTACCATCCCTCATCTTCCCTTACTGGCTTCTGGGGGCATCCTTTGGGGGGGCATCCCGGGTGGCTCTTGCTAGCCTTTACCCTGTGCTGGCCTATTGCGCCTGTGTTAATCACCATATGGAGGTTTCTGGGGATAGCGTGCTTGGGGGTCCTTCGGGGCAATCCCAGCTGTGTGCCATGTGTGGGGTATCCCCTGTGAGTGACAGTGTCAGGGTGTGCGTGCCGTGCACCCAAAGTGTCCTTACTCTCCAGGCTGGGCTGCCCGCTTCGCTTCCCAGCTCTGCGCCTCCTTCTGCATCACCTACCCCCCCACACCTGCATTTTGCCCCTAGTGAGGGGGATACTAGCGGGGGGTCACAGTCTGATTTGGCACTTAGTGTGGCCAGTATTGAAAGGCAACTTGCCAGGCCTGTTCCACGTAAGGCCTCTGGCAAGAAGCGGCACCTAGCTCCTGTGACATCCCTCTTTCCTGAGGAGGATGAGGGACCTCATACTTTTGTTGGCCTTTACCCCTAGAGAAGGGGGAACTTTCAGGACTCTGACTCCTCTGGGGACCAGCAGGAGGGTTACGACAGTGACCCTGGGTCTGCGTCTGGGGAGGACTCATGGTTCCCTGAGGACACTGATAGCCTGTTAGCTCACATTTTTGAAATCTTGCACATTGTCCCCCCTGAGGTGGCTAAGAGGAAGCAGGGTGAGCTCCTTCGCCCTGATAAACAGCGCCTGGAGTTCCCTGAGCAGAGCCATTTCACTACTCCTAATATGGAGTGGGAACGTCCTAGTAGATTGCCCGTGGTGCCCAAGGGGTGGGATAGGAGGTATCCCTTTCCTGCCGACCTGGTCAAGCGATGGTCGTGTCCCCCTGAGGTGGACGCTCCCGTGCTCGGGCTGTCCAACACCTCGGTCATGCCTTCACCTGACATTACTACACTGCGGGACAGCGAGGACCGACGCATGGATCAACTGGCCTGCCATGCTTTTGCGTGTGTGGGGGCTGGGCTGCGTCTGGTCTGCACTGCTGCCATTACAGCTATTGCCCTTAAAAGACAGCTCAAGCGTCTCCTGGAGGGTGCTACGGCTGGCAACAGGGGGGAGGATTATAGGTCCCTTTTGCTTTGCTCTGATTTTGTTGCCTTTGTCCTTACCGCCATGGATGATGCGGTACGGATATGTAGTCGGACCTCTGCCCTTTTGGTGGCTATGCGCCGCTCTGTTAGGCTGTGTCAGTGGGCCACTAAGAAGGCTCTCACTGGGCTCCCCTTTGCGGGGCTGCGGCTCTTTGCTGAGCGTCTGGATGTTTTAGCCAAGGATGGTAGGCTGCCTCAATGGAGGAGGCAGCCTCGGCCCTTTCGGGGTTCCTCCTCTTCCCTCCCCTCTTTTCGTGCTTCTAGAGGAGGTCGTGGCTCCCTCTCAGGTCAAGGTATTCCTACCTCAGCAGAAGGTGGAGGGCCTGCAGAAGCAGGCACGGACTCTGCTCTTGTGTCCCCATCCCTCCATCCGGCAGGGGATGCAGTTAGTGGGTCTGATGGTGTCCTGCTTCGAGGTGGCCCTTTTGGTCAGTTTCACATGAGACCACTTCAGTTGCACCTCTTGTCAGTTTGGGATCGGGACCCTGTGTCCCTGGATCAGGAATTTGCTCTGTCCCCCCTGGCCAGACAGTCCCTCTCGTGGTGGCTGGACTAAGGGAATCTTCTAGTGGGCAGGACCTTTCTGCCTCCGTGCTGGGAGACTGTCAACACAGATGCCAGTCTGACCAGTTGGGGGGCTTTTGGAAGTCTCTGAAGTTTCAGGGTCGGTGGGGCCCCCAGGAGGCTTATGCTCCCATTAATGTACTGGAACTGAGGGCGATCAGGTTGGTTTTGTCTCAGCTGACCACACACCTTCGGGGTCGGGCGTTTCAGATCAGCTTGGACAACCAGACAGCGGTTGCCTATATCAACCATCAGGGAGGGACTCGGAGCAAGCGAGCACTCAAGGAAGTGTCCCTGATACTGTCTTGGGCAGAAGAGAATGTCCCCTGCATCTCGGCGGTTTACATTCCGGGGGTGGAGAACCTGGAGGCGGACTCCCTGAGCAGGGGAACGTCTCGGCTGGGGGAATGGGCCCCCAGCAACAGAGTATTTCACTCCCTGTGCTACCGCTGGGGTCAGCCGGACGTGGATCTGTTTGCGTCCCTCCACAATCACAAGCTTCCCAGGTTTGTCTCCCTGTCACAGGACCCTCTGGCCTTTGCCACGGATGCGCTAGCAATGCCTTGGATGGAGTTTTGGCTCCTCTATGTGTTCCCTCCGTTCCCTCTGCTGGGCAGGGTGTTGCGCAAGATAGCACAGGAAGGGGTACCAGCCATTCTGGTGGCCCCGTGTTGGCCAAGGAGGGTGTGGAGTTGGCAGTAGATCAGTAAGCCCTGCCCAAGGATCCAGATCTACTCACTCAGGGACAACTGTGCCATCCCAATTTACAAACGCTGGCTTTAACGGCTTGGCTGTTGAAACCTCCATCTTGAGGGATTCTGTTGTTGATACCATGATTAGGGCTAGGAAGAAGTCTTCGTCCTTTATCTACTAAAGGATCTGGCATGCTTACATTGCCTGGTGTGAGTCTAAGTCTTTTCCTCAGGTGTTTTCTATCCCCAGGATTCTGGAATTTTTGCAACATGGTTTGGATTTGGGCCTTCAACTCAGTACCCTCAAGGGGCAGGTGTCAGCTCACCGGTTGGTTAAGACTTTTTTCCAGGGAGTTACTCATGTGCGTCCGCCACGTAAGCCTATGCTACCAGTTTGAGACCTGAATCTGGTGGTGTCTGCTCTGCAGGTTCCCCCCTTTGAGCCTATCAGCGGGGCTGCCTTGCCCATTCTGACTCTTAAGGTAGCCTTTTTGGTGGGCATTACTTCTGTCAGGCGAGTTTCTGAGCTGGCGGCACTTTCCATCAAACCTCCTTATTTTGAGAGGCATCAGGAGAAGCCAGATTTCTTGCCTAAGGTTGTGTCTGCCTTTCATCTCAATCAGGACATTGTTTTGCCTTCCTTGTGTCCTAACCCTGCTAATTCCAAGGAGCGGACCCTTCACTCTTTGGATGTTGTCAGGGGTCTGAAGTTTTATTTGGTTGCTACTGAGTCTTTCAGGAAATCTGACGCTCTTTTTGTCAGCACTATCAGCAGTGGATCCATCAGGCAGTGGTACAAGGGAAGGAACCTCCTTTTAGGATTACTGCTCATTCTACTCGTGCTATTGGTGCGTCTTGGGCCTTTCAGCACCAAGCTTCTGTTGAACAAGTTTGTAAGGCCGCAACTTGGTCTTCTGTTCATACTTTTTCCAAGTTTTACAAGGTTGATGTTAAGGCCTCAGCTGATGCTGCTTTTGGCCGCAAGGTACTTCAGGTGGTAGTGGTTTAAATTGCCTGTTGTTACTCTTTGGGGATCCCACCCTACTTTATGGACACTGCTTTTGGATGTCCCAGATGTTATGATTTTGTGAAGCAGGCCGTGCCATGCAATGGGAAAAAACAATTCTGTCAGTACTCACCTGTAGAATTGCTTTTGCCACCCTTGTTATCGTTGTTCTTGGTTGCCTCTGTATGGTGATTGTTCCAAGTTAGTTGGGGTTTTTCTTGTTACTATTATTATCTCCTGGTTTCTTGAATAACTGCTTGTCAACACTGGATAAGTCTATGGTGATTCCATTTTTTTATGGTACTGGGAGGAGCCACAACTCTTCTGCAGTGCACTGCGCCACCTTGTGGCGGAATACCCAGATGTAATGACTTCGTGAAGCAGGCCGTGCCAAGCATGGCAAAAGCAATTGTACAGGTGAGTACTCACAGAATTGTCTATTTCAGGAGGTCTTTTAACATTTTTACTAGGACTGTTAGTGAGTTAATGGAGTTAGTGATGATAGTGCCAGGATCATGTGGGTGTGAGGGTAGGGTAGGTTTATATATTTAAGTGCACATGTTTGCCTGCAGGGGTTGTGGTGAGAGTAAGTTGGTATGTGTGGTTGGAATGTGTTTGGGGTGTGTGTGTGTGTGTGTGTGTGTGTGTGTGTGGGGGGGGGGGGGGGTGAGTGGTTGACATTGGTTGGTTTTGTAATTACGTAGGAGGTATCTACATTAATTCAAATCGTATTTATGATTAAAAATTAAAAGAAAAATACATTCTCAACTTATGTATTTAATTGCCTACAGCGAGTTCCCAAATCACTTCTTTAGCTGGCACTCTTCAAAAGGTATAGCACCCCTACTTTACACACTGCTATAGGAAGTGCTAGCCAATGTATTAAGACAGAGTAAGTCCGCTTTCAAATAAATTTTTGAAAGTGTATATTTTTGTGTGGCAAAATTATGTCTTAAAGGTGCTAAAGAAGCAGTTTTTTATCTGTTACTATTGGCAACGTACACCAATTGCAGATTTGGTGTACATTGCCAATAGCAACAGAGTGCAAATAGTTGCACAGGACACTGCTGCTGGGTATGTGGAAGGGTGAGTGAGCTCCCTCGATTCAGCAGCAGCCATAGAAGCAGTGTTTGTGTACAAGACTCACTTCTCGCTTCTTGGTATACGTTACCAATAGCAACCGATTGAAAACTGCTTCCAGAAAACTCACATTAGATAACATAGGAAAAACTAAAACAAATGCTATATCAGCTCAGCACCTTGCATACATTCTTTTGGCATAAAAAAATATACACTTTCCAAAATCGGAAGTGGACCTCCCCTATAAGTTATAAGTGAAAGTTTGAGGGGAGTGTTTTGTATTCAGGATTTTCATGTTTATCTACAATGGTCCCTTTTTACTGAGTAGTAGAGATGTCTAGAATGTTATGGGCTAATGCCTGAATGCTGGTTCTCTTTTTGTTTTTAGTAATTCATCATTTCTCAACCAAGCAAAGAAGAATCCGAGCAATAAAAGAAATGGCAAGAATCCTGCAACCAGGCGGTCAGATAATGCTGTATGTTTGGGCCATGGAACAAAAGAGCCGTAGATTTGAAAAGCAAGATGTGTTAGTGCCATGGAACAAAGCATTGCTGCCCCAACTCACCTCGGGCACAAGCCAAAGTGAAGGAAGGGAGGATTCCATGCTAAATGCTAAGCAGCACAACTCAACATTGAAGTCAATGAAAGTCCCTGAGAGCTTAAATTTACACAATTTAAGGCAAACTTTGGACTCCAAGCAAATGCACACCACTGGGAACTGTATAGCCACTGAATCATGCTGCGTAAATTTTTCCAACGAAGATTCTAGACTTTACAGTGCCATCGGAAGATCAATCCGCTCTTGGTTTTTCTCTCGATCCCTTGATGAGTCCTCCTTAAGAAGACAGATTAACAAAATTAAATCTCTGAGCCCGGTCAGTGGTTGGGTAAACAGTACCGTTTCTGTCCAACCCTCTCGACACTGTAGTCTAGATCTTGGACAGGAGAGAGCAATATTTAAAGAGCACAGTTATGATGATGATGATGTTTTCATTAAAAGCAATCTGCACAAAAGGCAACAGTGGTTCCTTGCTTTAGAGTCATCCAGGCGTGAAAATGGAAGGCATTATGGGATAGCTCAGAACGGCACAGGACAGAACAACTTTCAGACAGATTCCAAGCCTTGTGTTTGTAGCAATGAAGGTGATACCAGTAAACAAAGTAAAGTCTTAAGGAGAACATCAACCACTGAGTCCAGTGATTCAGTTCTGGATGAAACAGTAGCTGCTAGTGATCAGGAATCCGACACTGTTGACTCAAAAGCATACTTAAGATATTATCATGTGTTCCGTGAAGGAGAACTGCGTAGTCTTTTGGAGAGTGATGTCCCAGAACTTCATGTTATCAGTTCTTGCTTTGACCACGGCAACTGGTGTATAGTTGCGGAAAAGAAGTAACCTAATGCTTCTGATTCCTCTCTGTGGTAAACTATAGCCCTGTTTTATGCTTCTATGTTTTGGGGATATTTAAAATGTACCTGAAGTTAATGGTCTGCTTTTGCAGTCTTCCCATTCCACCCATACCACCTGCTAAGCCAACATTGGGATGATCCTCCCTTTTCATGCTGGAAACCCAACAATGTAAACTCCATTTCCGACTTCCAGGCAAGGCAGGGGAACATGAGTGACCAATGAGTTATCCAACATTTGGGTGACAAATGATTCAAATGAGTTTCCTGTGTTTTGGCTGCCAGACAGAAGTGGAGATTGGGTAAGTTTTTCTTCTACCACCTGAATTAGCTGGGGTGCGGGGTACCATGTGGTCTAAAATAAGCTTTAGATCTCCTTTAGGAAGTCATAAAACAGATTTATAGTATTTAATAAATATGCTTAAAGCTGAACTGTGACCAAATTATTTTTTATTTTAGATAAGTCAAGGAAAAGGATAGCGCAAAGTGCCAACTGTTTTTCTTTCCTGATTGCAGGGACCAAACAGGCACGGCTAGCGGGCGCCGGCCACACTGATAGGCTGCTCATGGTGACATGGGAAGAGGTGAGTATCAGCTTTTTTTTTTTTATTCTTTATTTTAGTGCTGGCGATGCAAAGTGGGGCAGCGCGACCCAGGCTGCCCTACTGCTGCATATTAAAGAGGAAGTCTGTTCAGAATTACTGTATTTCCCTTTTTAAGTTAATTGGCTTCACAAGTGCAATATCACAGTTAAATCTCCCATGCAGTTAAGGCATTGTCCGGGCAAAAAAACCTTCATACTTATTTTGTCTCCCATGCAGATGATCACTCCTAGTCCAGTGCAGCGTGCCTTACCTCAACACTAGATCCAAGTCCTTCATGGCCCAGGCACGATCGTCAGTCACATTTTTCTAGTCTGTCTACCTTTTGGTAGACCTAAAAGTTGACTGAACCCCACCCCTAACTACAACACGCCATTCAGTATGTGTGCATGGGGGTAGTTGTTACTTCATTCGCTTTGCTGTTTCTTTTAGATTAGTGCACAGTTCACTGGCTGCAAAAATAATAGAAAGAAACAGAAATAAACAGGCAGACCACCACTCCCATTCTTCACAGACTGAATGTAACACTCCCACTGTGTGATTCACATAGATTATTGTGAGACCATTTCAAGGTTTTGTTTAAAGCTGGGTATACAACTTCAACAACAACACTCTTCTAAAAAAACAGACTGGCAGAAATAAGCTGTCTGGAATGTAAGGCGAGCGCTTTGATTTTACACTAAGTTCTTTAAAGGAAAACTCCACTTTAGTGGACCTCAGCTCAGGAATGCCATATAGTGCATGAGGCGATCCACTTTTTTATCACTGCTCCTGTGCCGATCCAGCTTCCACAGCCGATCCGGCTCGCACAGCCCCAGATTGTAAAGCTTCTGCCTTCTCCTATTGAGAACTTGCTCATTTTTCTTAATGGTCTGGCAGGAGCCTGATCGGCAGAATAGGAGCAGCGGTGCATGGGTTGCCTTATACCCTATATGGCACTTCTGGTCTGAGGTCTTAGGAAGTAAGTCCAGAAAAGTGCCCTTTCCTTTAAGTTCCGTGTATCTCGCCAGTGAATATACAAACCGCTAAATTATCATGCAATATTCTTCAACATTCTTGCAAAAACATACAAAAAATATTTAAGATCAATGGAGTCTGATAAGCTTTGTGATTGGCTCGTATAGGGAGCATCTTGTTGCCTTCATTGCGTCCACAATATCTGATTTCCAATGAAATTTTTTACCCGACACTCTCCTTTTAAGGAAAATATGAAATTGCTGTGTAACCATACTATTATATTAAAGGAGTATAGGGAGCATCTTGTTGCCTTCATTGCGTCCAAAATATCTGATTTCCAATGAAATTTTTTACCCGACACTCTCCTTTTAAGGAAAATATGAAATTGCTGTGTAACCATACTATTATATTAAAGGAGTTCTATAGGAAACTTGTCTAATATTAAAAATCCATATAAATATGGCAGATAGTGAGAGGAGAAGTTGTTGATACGCCCCATCTGAAAATCATTCTGGCAAAGCTTGTGGTTTTTCTCTATTTGTAGGAATAAAATGCAGTGGTGAGATGTTTCAGAGCTTACCATTTCACTTTTGCAGGGGATAACTGCTCACCTTTAACTGCTTGTATCCTGAGCCTGCCTGTGGGAGACAGTAGTATTAAAGACTTTTACTCAAGATGCACTGCTTTGAGCAAATGTTAAAGAAGAATAGCAATAAGCGTAGTCCTCCCCTTTAAAATCAGTGCGCTTGATAGGCATCATAGGGACTCAATTACCATCCTAGCTAGAGAAGCTGACAACCTAATTTAAATATTTTAAACTTATATTTCTAATATTTTATATTGTATGGGGACTCTCTCTTGCTATTAAGCATTGTTGTGTAGATTGTTATTACCATTTTTTCATAACAGTGCCGCCTCAATATTACTGGAAGTGTAACTTCTTTGTGAGCAAGGTATACAGTCAGATTGTGAAGCTGGGTCTTGCTGCTGCAGCCTTCAGGACTAAAGAAGATCCTTCTCCTTGCTGCCTAGCCATGCAAACCTCTCTGCTGCTACAGAGGCAACATGCAACCAGAAAGTGAGATTAGGGAGCTGTGCCCACTTATAGTATAGTAGCTACCATGTCGGTTGGTTGCACCTGGATATGTTTAAAGGCCTTTTTAGAGTACATTTTTGTTTTAAAGAGAAACTCTAAGCAGTCATCCCCTATAAAGTGCGAGCAATTCATAAGCAACAAGTATGTAAACAGCTTATTACATGCACAGAAATTGAGCAAATATAAAACTTTTTATAATAACTGTAAATTTGTGTTTTGCTGTAAAACTTCTTTATATTATATTTTACTGTCTTTTGTTTTTTATGGTAAATCATACTATTTTGTTATTTGTCTTGCTAATTATTTTGGTATTTGTGCAAACAATACTTGAAAAGAATATTTTATAAAAAGTGGCCATTTCATCATAATGGTATATTTTTACTATGCATGTTATGTTACAATTACTTTACAATTATTTTTATTATAATAATAATAATGAGTATACAAGCAATACTAGGTGTGAAAAAGAGTGTTATGTGTGAAGTGTTTATTTAATTGGTTGTTTATTACCACCTATGGGTAACTTGCATGTTAGTGACTGTGATTCATTGTACGGTTTCAGTGTGTTCATCATATTTGTAGATCCTGCCATCTTGAATACAGGTTAATGAGCTATTCTGTATCTAGTGGCTCATTTCCATTTCTAAATGACAAAGAATAAAATTGGAAGATATTACTCACTCAACATTTCAGTACCTAAGTTTTTATTTTTAGCGTGTAATATTACATTGAACAGCATACACCAGAGAAGTTTGGGAAGAATTCCACGTTACATTCTAGCTGCATAAGATTGTACAAATCCAATTTGCTGTTTATTAGATGTTTCAATGCTTGTAGAGAGGGGACAGCAGGAGGATTCCAGTTGAGTAACAGTGTGTGAAATAAACACAAGTATGCAGGTAACGACTGTGAATTGGAGTAATATTGGTTTCACTAACCCCAGCAAAAAGAAGTTGTTTTTGAACTGATAATTCTTTGTTCACACCTAGGCAATTGGGAATGAAACAGTAAGATTTACCGGGAACTTGTGTCTGGGTAGGGATTTGGTCTAGACAAGACTGGAAACTGGACACATTGAGACTACTAGCTCAGACCAGGAACAGGGGTGCAAACCAGACACAGGGGCACAGATTCACAGGCTGGAAACCAGGGGGCAGAGTCAGACTGGAAACTAGCAGTCAAAGTCCCTGGCTAGAAGCTGGCAGATTCATAGTTTTGGAACAGTTGAGCAGACCCGGAGGCTGGTAACAGGAGAGGTCTCTGTCTGTGTGCTGGTAGGCACGACAGGGAGCATTTAGACACAAGCTGGGAGCTTGGAACAAATGTTCAGTGTCACAAACTGGATACAGATTGACAGAAATAAATAAACCTGTTTGTGCCACTGGGGAAGCAACCATTTGACTAAACAGGGTACAGGAGGCCTGATAGGACCCGTAACCAAACCTCTTCTTTGGCTGAGCCTCAGATGGTGGGGGTTGGACAGTGCTGTGATGCTCACAGACTCAGAGAATTGAGGGCAGACAGGTAACACATACAAACTGCTCAGCAGACTTACAACAAAACACCAGCGGGCTATTATTTAAGAGGGATACTAGAAGGCTTATGGCCAAATACAGTGGGCAAAGGGTCTTAGAGCCAGCAGGGGTACCGGATTACCTAAGTTCCCATAGCAGTACAGGAGCAGGAGAGCCAACAGAGATATATGAATGTCTAAGGCCCAGGAGAAGGGCAGGAGAGCCTGCAGGTTCCAGAAAGCCTAGGGCTTGGCTTGGGTTGGTGTGCTGCAGAGAACACATGCACATACAGTAATTGTCACACAATAATCTAGCAAATAGGTGAAATTACACAAGGGAAGACAGAGGAGGTTATTACAGTCACCTGTGAGAGGAATACCCCCTGACCTATGGATCAGTAACTTTCTATTACACAGGACACATGAGGTGAAAGTAGGCCCAATTACATCAATTAATTCATTGGCCTTATCAAAGATGGAGACAAACTCGGTGGAAAAAAATTCAGCACCTGGTGCCTAGAAAATTGGTGATTAATATTTCAAAAACAGTGGAGCTTACAATAGATCCCAGGAAAAACCCACCAGCTACACCCTCAATCCACATCAATTGTGAGGCAGTTAAAAGTGTCAAGGAAAATACCTTTCCAGTCATCACTGTAACTAACAATCTTACAAGTGGGCCATAGCCAATTTGTAGGTTTTCCCCACCGCCAATTTGTAGTTTATTTATCCCTCAAAAGGTATTGATGATTGTTTACCTGGGGTCGATAAACACTGGGTGGCACTAAAATAATAAAAAAAAGGAAAATTGTAGAATAATTGAGTTATTCTGAATGCTCTATTGCTTGAATCTTGCTTTGATTTTGGTAATTCAGCTTTGTGCAATTTGCAATCCAGTATTATCCTTGGTGCGTTGCAGATTTGGCTTATGTTTTCACCTGGAAAATGAGCAGGGCGTTTACGGGGCACTGAAAGGTTAGAATGTGGATTTTACAGTAGAGGAATAATAGGGGTGAGCAAGATGGGTACTTGGCGTTCTGATGTGATTGCTAAGGGAGTGATGAAAGCAGTGTTGGCTGAGAAGGAATGGTATAATCCAGACAAGGTGACTGCGCTGGAGTTTACATGGGTGACTGAAAGCTAATTAGAGTGCATAGGTTAATAGAGCACATGCGTAGTTAAAGGAATGCCAGCAAAAAGGGGATTGCAAAATCTCTGGATAATCAGTCATAAGCCATGCACATAAAAATAAATAAATTGTGCAGTGCTAAGACTCCTGTGCTTTATTTTAGGTATTATTCCTTCTTCTAAGCAGGGAAGGAAAATGTCAGGCCGACAGTGACAGATACTATGAAATCTATTCTTGAATGCCATGTTCCTGACGTGGCATCTGCGGTTATCAGTCAGTGGTGCTCACAAATGTAGTGGATCCCATGATCAAATATCAACGGAAAGTATTTTTTACAGTACCCAATACAAGGACAGATAGCATTACCCACTAATCCTTGCAGCAGGCAGAGCTATGCCCCATACAGTCAGAAGCATCTGCCCTAGTGCTGATGAGAGCCTAAAGCTCAAAACACGTGTCCACTAGTTGGATGTGTATGGCTGTGTACATTTAAAGCTAATCCTTGGCATTGCATCCTTAGCATTTCTAAGGGCCTTGGATGACACAGAGACATAAAGAGATGATTTGTATAGCTCTGCCTGCTGCAAGGACTGATGGGTAACGCTATCTATCCTTGTATTGGGTACTGTGCAAATACTTTTTACTACACGTTTTGGGAAAGCTCCTCTTTTTCCTTTACCTAAGTAAAGGGTTTTTGGTCTCTTCAGCCCCCCCCCCCCCCCCCTATATTAAGCCTAACATGGGTCTCTCCACATACTGGCTTGTGACTCTGTTTTAGTACTGACCAGGTCTCACTCCCCATACAGCCAAAAACATCTGCCCTAGTGCTGATGAGAGACTAAAGTTTGAAACACATGTCCACTAGTTGGATGTGTATGGCTGTGTACATTTAAAGCTAATCATTGGCATTGGCTTTTATTAAGCCTAACATGGGTCTCTCCACATACTAGCTTGTGACTCTGTTTTAGTACTGACCAGGTCTCACTCCCCATACAGCCAAAAACATCTGCCCTAGTGCTGATGAGAGACTAAAGTTTGAAACACAAGTCCACTAGTTGGATGTGTATGGCTGTGTACATTTAAAGCTAATCCTTGGCATTGCACCAAAGCGTTTCTAAGGGCCTTGGATGGCACAGAGACGTAAAGAGATGATTTGTATAGTTCTGCCTGCTAAAAGGATAGATGGGTAGTGCTATATATCCTTGCACTGGGTACTGTGCAAATACTTTCTGTTTTACTGAATACTTTATTGACCGCCAAGTAAGTACAGGATACATACAAGGAATGCTTTTTGGCAGAAGATTCACCATTAGAGCTATAAACAATAACATATAATATCTATAATACATATAATACAAAGTAGTAACGCAGTGACATAATAGTGACTGGTAAAAGTTCAGTGCAGGTTGTTCAGTGCCCTAACGGACAAAGGAAAGAAGCTATTTTTGTGCCCTGAGGTTCTAGTTGAAAGAGCCAGGTACCTGCGTCCAGAGGGTAAGAGTCTGAAGAAAGAATGTCCTGGGTGTGTTGGGTCCATAGCTATTTTTTTGCCTTTGTGCAAATTCTGCTCTTGAATTGTCCCTCTAGAGATGGTAAGGGGCATTCTATGATCCGCTCGGCAGTCCTGGTAATCCTCTCCAGCATATTCTTGTCTTTGGCTGTAGCCCCACTGTAGAAGACAGTGAAGGAGGAGGTCAGAAGCGATCCTATGGCAGCATTTGTAAAAGATTTTTAGGATCCTTTTAGACATACCGTACCTAACCAATGGTCTCAAGAAGTATAGCCTCTGTTGGGCCTTCTTTAAGATGACGGTAGCTTGCATGCTCCTCTTCAATCTTGCGTGATCACGGTACCAAGAAATTTCGTGCTGGTAGCGATTTTGACATCTTCATCACCAATCGAAATGGGATGGTGCGTTAGGTGGGATCGCCTGAAGTCAATTATGAGTTCAACTGTTTTCTGGGTGTTCAGGATAAGGTTGTTTGCATTGCACCAGGATTCAAGGGTTTTGACTTGGGTCCGGTAGGTAGACTCATCGTTGTCGTTGATGAGGCCTACCAAGGTCGTATCATCTGCATACTTGATGATCTTGATTGAAGGATCTGAGGAGGTGAAGTCATTTGTGTAAAGTGAAAAGAGAAGGGGAGACATAACACATCCCTGTGAGGCTCCGATATTCGTGATCCTAGACGAGGAAATAAAGGGGCCCAGTTTGACTCTCTGGGTCCTGCCAGTAAGAAAGCTAATAATCCAACTGGATATCCTTGATGAGATGCCCAGAGAATGAAGCTTCCCGTGGAGAATTTGGGGATCAATGGTGTTAAAGGCAGAGGAGAAATCCACAAATAGCAATCTGGTGTATGACTTGGGTCGATCAACATAATCTAATGTAAACTTTATTGCCAGATTAACTGCGTCCTCTGCAGATCTGTTTGCTTAGTATGCAAACTGCAGTGGATCGCACTGGGAGCCAATAGACCCCTTGAGGAATGACATGAAAATACCTTCATGACCACTGGGGTCAGAGCAATGGGTCTGTAGTCATTCAAGGCTGAAGCGGATGACGACTTTGGGACTGGAATAATAATTGAATTCTTCAGACAGTCAGGAACAATTCCAGCCTCTAGTGAACTCCTAAGATGTTGGTTAGGACCGGAGCAATCTGTTCTGCACATACCTTGAGGCAGGTTGTGGAAATTCCATTGGGACAGATGCTTTCCTGGGGTTGAGGGTCGACAGAATCTTCTTAACACCTGACACTTCAAGGACCAGTGTGGATGAAGTATCTGGACAGGATGTGCTACTTGCGAATGGTAGAGGGTTAACAGGGCCTCCTACAGACTTCATTGTGTCAAACCAGCTGTAGAACTGATTTAGTTCCTCAGCAAGCTCCTTGCTCGGAGTGATGGGAGGGGGGGAACCTTTGAAGTTAGTGATCTGTTTTAGACCAGACCAAAGTGCTTTGGAGTTGGCTGAAGTAACCTAAGTTACCTAAGTAAATGTTTTTTTTTGTCTCTTTAGCCACCCTATATTAAGCCTAACATGGGTCTCTCCACATACTGACTTGTGTCACAGCAGTCACTGTTATCTTGCTGTGCTTTGCGACTTCTCTCACTTGTTCCTTGCTAAATCAAGAGGTTTAGAACACTGACTGCAGGGTTTCTCTTCCTTATATAACCTTCAGCTATCTTCTGGACCTTTTCATTCACAAGTGACAAACATGTTCTGGTGTGTATTACCTCCAAATGTTATCAACCAATAAATATCCTATCTGTTGTTACTCTATTTCTATTGTTCCTGCTGTCTCTAGCTATTAACTCTTTCTACCTGTTTCTCAATTAGGGACCTGATTTATGAAACACTTCTGCCAGACAATGCCATTTCAGTGCAAATTAGAGTAGTGCAAAATATGATTTATACATTTTTCTGCTGCACCACTAATGTTTTAGTAAATGTGCTTCTTGTAGTGCAGCAACATGCGTAAATGTGAGAAAAAAATATTATATTTTTTACTTCTCTAATTTGCACCGATGCGGCACTGTCTGGCAGAAGTGCTTGATAAATCAGGCCCTATATCAGAGGAGTAGCAGGGCTTTCTGCCACTCGGGGCAAAGATTCAAAATTGTGCCCCCCACGTGTGCTAAGGCCCCCCTTTGCCACCCCCCTGACCTGCTTCACCCAGGGCACATATCCCCCCTGCTTCCCCCTAGCTATGCCCTGCCCTATATATCTTTTCTTCTAGCAACTTCCTAATGCATTTCTATGGCCTAGTTCTCAATACTGCCATCTTGTGTCTGAAAAGTATCACGCCTACTAATGCATTTCCATTGAATTACTTCCAACAAAAGGGTTTTGACTACTATCTTTATCTAAACTAGTTACTAACTGACAAAATGACATATTCTACTCTAGTTCTTCATCCCTACACTCATATTGATATTAGATTTCAGAATTGGCAGAGGGCACAGTGTTCCCCTCACATGGCCAGTATATATTTTTTTACTTTACTGGCCAATGGCCTGGCGGTACCGGTATTTGTATTTTTCCTGGTAAATGTAATTGCAGTTATATTTTTCCCATCCTCACTTACCAGTAAAAAAAACAAATACCAGCACCGCCAGACCAGTGGCCAGTAAAGTAAGAAAAAAAATACCGGCCAGGTGGCAACCTTACTCCAGACCCACAATTGATTGAGCAAGAGCACGACTGGACATTGCTCCTCACCTATCACACCCACAAAGGGAAAATGGCACAGCAAACCCCGACCACATAAAAAGCAGCAGGAACTAATTTGGCCACATTTTACTCCTTAGAGGTCTGAATAGAGCTCCCTTGCCTAATGTTGTGACCAGTGGCGTAACTTGAGGGGGTGCAGGAGCACTGTTGCCCAGGAAGACGGGGGACCCCTTCATTGTTGCTCCTCCACCCTATTTATCATATTTGTGCTCACTTGGCAGCATTCAGAGAAAGGAAGCGCTGCTCCTCATTGCTCTTTATATCTTTCATTATCTCTCTGCATCCAATCGAATTAGAAGATAGAAAAAATGTACTGTATGACCCTTGATGGGACCCTTGAATGTTCGCACCAGGGCCTCATTTAGTTACACCACTTGGTTACCACCATCTGTTTGTTTTTCAGGGTAAAGAGCTCTTTCCTAAATATTTACATGACACATACAGACCAAGATGCTTGTATAGAAGTAAGACTTGGAAGCGCTGTAACAAAGGGGACAAGCCACTTAGGGCGTGACGCATGTTAGGCCAAATAATTGTGGGCTAAAATTGACCCCTATTTAAGGGTACAACGCAAAGGGCACTTTCTTAGAACATAAAGTAGTTACATGGCACATACAGACCAAGAATAACAGCTACTCATGATTCTTAGCAGTAGGTGGAGCCATGCAAATCACCTTATTTAAGCTTTGCAACTGGGCATACAATCATTGAATACATCTTCTAATTTTTACACAGACATCACTTTCTGCCTGTGGACACGTGTTGTGGGCCAGAGACCCTCATCAGCACAAGGCTGGGTGTAATGGCTGCATGGGTGGTAAGACTTAGGCGCACTGTAACAGAGGGAACAAGCCACACAGGGACTGACCCATGTTAGGCTTATTTTAGTGGGTTTAAAAAAGACCAATACAAATCCCCCTACAATGTAAAGAGTGCTTTCCTAGAACAGAAAGTAGCACATGGCACATACAGACCAAGAATGATAGGGAGTTACCCATGATTCTTAGCAGTAGATGCTAATCATTACTTTTCATCTTTGCCAGCATACAGTAGTTAGGTATATATTGTAAGAATATATCAACAGGCATCACATGTTGCAGGCTAGAGGCCCTAATCAGCGCAAGGCTGGCATGTGGGTTAAGTGCAAGCCACTTTAAAGTGGACCAAAACCCAGATTCCCGTGCTGATTGATTCCCTCCCCCCCGAGGCATCCAAAATCGAGATGCTCCGCTGTGTGAAACCCCCCAGGTTGCACCGTACACTTACCTTGCTTCCCGGTCAAACGGCGCATGTGCAATCCGTGGTCGCATTCCCGATATCCCTCTAGCAGAATGGGTGCCTGCCCCAGGCATTTGTGAATGGCCGGCGAGGGCACGCTCCCTGTTAGAGCGGGGGATGCGGCCGCCAGCACGCTCAGAGCCGCTGGCCTTAGACGAAGGCTTAGACAACGTGATGTCACCGGCTCCGAGGAGCTGATTGGACGAGCGGCAGCGCATGTGCTGTAGGACCGGGAAGAGGTGAGTTGTGCTCGGCAATTTGGGGGGTTTTACACAGCGGGACACCCCCGATCGTGGTGCCCCGGGGGCCAGGACCAAAACCCAGGATATTCAAAATCCTGGGTTTTGGTCCACTTTAAGGATAGATCCATGTTAGGCTTAGGGTTGTGTTTGTTAAACTCACAATAGTCTATATTGGTCCAGAGGGTGGATTGGCCATGGTTTGGGGCCAGTTGGGCTGCTTCTAACACCCACATACAATCCCTCTCAGCTACCTGTACTCAGACCCCACTGTAACCACAGGTCAAGGAGCTCCAGCCCCCAATATTCTTGTGATCCGACCAGAAAGTACATTACCATCATGGGCTGGTAAAATCCTGGGCCAGGTTGGTTCCAGTCTGCCATTGCCTAGGTGCATATTGCAGAGCTACAAAACTCTACAGTGCAGCATTAAAAAACATCTGGTTAATAGGAGCGTGGCTTACCTGTGGCTGTTATATTAAGCCGCAATGGAATCAAAGACAGTCTAGAAAGTTTCACTCATCACCAGAGGCTTGACCTACTTGCTGCCTGTCACTATTAGTCACCTCATTTTACAGTCTTGTATAGTCTTCCCTGCATTTCAGACAACGGCAGAGCCTCGTGTGTGAAAAATAGCTGACACCCTGTCATGGGCTCACAATGTCTTCAACAGGGGTTTTTATTGCTACTAAAAGCCTTCCCTCTAACAGACGTTTCGGCATATTTGTGGACAGACGGATGACAGCA
Source organism: Gastrophryne carolinensis (assembly GCA_027917425.1). NCBI lineage: Eukaryota > Metazoa > Chordata > Amphibia > Anura > Microhylidae > Gastrophryne > Gastrophryne carolinensis. Next base: position 111,506,758 of record CM051234.1, read on the forward strand.
GCGTTTTCTCCAGTCACGGGGAAGCATTCAGGTGGCGGAGCATTTGCCCACACTTGTTATCCAGCTGGATGTGACGGGGACAGGCTGGTCAGAGCACGCCTTCCATTCATAGCCATAGATGGAGGCTATTATAACATGGATGAATGCAGCCAGAAGAATGTACATCTGGAGAGCAGGCATGCAACCATCGCTTTAGTCATCCTTACCCAGCACGGTATACATAAATGTCATAAAGATCATCTACAGTTATGTATACTTTCCTCATTCAACCTTTTTTAACATAAGAGCCATATTCATCAATGAGAGAGGGACAGGGACCACCTTCAATGTGTGATAAAACCCTAACCGGGTGAATCTGATTGGTTGCTGGCAGGAGGCAATTCCCCTAAAATTCCCCCCAAAAATGGCGTGAGGCCCCCCTTACCCAGCATAACCAGCTTTACCAGCTTTGGGGGCTTGTAGAACAGGGCGCAGGGGCCAATTTCAGGCTACAAGCCGGCATAGCCTATGGCCACTGGCTCTTCTGCCCCCCCTGGGCTTTGAGGAGGCAGGCAATGGGGTGCTCGGGGTTAATGGCAAGTCACCCGCTAGCCGCAGGTGACTTGCCAGACCCAAAGCCTTGTGAACTGGTATAGGGGTCACATAGATCACTTACTAGTTCACAAAGGATTAACAGTAAAAAAAAAAAAACACCACACATAGAGAAAATGTCTTTATAAAAATGTTTTTCTTTACTCACCTCCGATTGTAAGCTCCTGTGTCCCTCGCCGATCCAGTGACAGATGTGGTTATCGTCGGCCAGAGGAGGGGGGAGGAGATCAGAGGATCTCCTGCCCATCCTCCTCTGCCCAGTAATCACCGGCATCTGAGAGCTGAGCCACCTCGTAGGGAAGGCAGGGGGAGAGGGCCTGTCAGGCTCTCTTCTGAAGACTGAAGTGTCCCGGGGGGGATCAGAGGCCCCCTGGGTGAAGAGGAGAGCCGGCCGGATCAAACGAGGAGTCAGGTGAGTGTTTTTTTTACTTTTCCTTTACTGTGGGGGGAAGTCAGAACTGATACTAGGGAGAAAGAATCAATTCTAGTATTGTCAAATGAAGTATCGTGGTTTACTTTTTTTGTTGCCTGGACTGCTCCTTTAATATGCAGAATGCAAGTGGATCCCATTGCCCCAGAAATATGTTCTCCCATATGAGTGGATCCCAAGCCCCAAAGAGGTTAAAGTGATCCTATACCAAGGAAGGAAGTTTATATAACAGTCTGTGTTCCTTTTTTTTTTAAACTAAAGCCTTTGTCCAATATTGATAACAACACAAACCGGATGCCGTCGGTCACATTGCTCGCTGGCCGTGCAGCCCCGTCCCAATTCAATTCAATTTTATTGTTCGCCAAGTACATCGTGAGATGAATTCTTTTCGGCATATACACAGTGCAAAAAAGAAAACAGTACAGATAACTACAGTTAAAGTTACAAAGGAAGGGGAACATGGAAAACAGATACGGAAGCAGATAATCTCTTATAAAGTCAGAGTATGAGGACCCATCGATTCCAGCTTGATCCTGAGCCTATGATGCCTGGATATTGTTAAGGATGCGGACGGCCAAAGGAAAGAAACCCTTCCTGGACCTAGAAGTCCTGCAGGCTGGGACCGCAAGACGTTGCCCGGATGGTAAGTAGTGGAATAGGGTGTGTCCAGGGTGGGACGGATCCCGGAGTATCTTTCCAGCTCGCGTCTTGATTCTCTGATTGTGCAGTTCCTGTAGGGATGGTAAGGGGGCTCCGATTATTCTTTCTGCCGTCTTTATTGTTCTTTGGAGTCTACCCTTGTCCCTGCTTGTAGCTCCTTCGAACCAGACAGAGAAAGAAAAGCACAGAACAGAACCAATGACGGCATTGAAGAAGAGCACAAGCAACTTTTTCGACAGGCCTGCCTTCTTAAGTTGCCTCAGGAAGAAAAGTCTCTGATGTGCTTTCTTCAGTAGAGCCGTGTTGTTCCTTTCCCAGCAGAGGTTGTCGGAGATTGTCACACCTAAGTATTTCGTCTCCCTTTCTCTCTTGATTTCCACCCCCTTGATGGTCAGGGGTGACAGGGGTGCCGGGTTCTTTCTGAAGTCCACTACCATCTCTTGGGTTTTGGAAGGGTTTATGACCAGGTTGTGTATAGTGCACCAACTGACAAGTTCCTCCACTGATCTTCGGTAGATTTCCTCTTTGCCATTCTTGATCAAACCTATGATGGTTGTGTCATCGGCAAACTTCACAATCTTCACAGAGTTGTCCAAGGAGGTGCAGTCATTGGTGTAAATCGAGAACAGGAGAGGGGACAGAACGCAGCCTTGAGGGGCACCGGTGTTGGTGTGCCTGACACTGGATCATACTGGACCAAGTCTAACTACTTGGGATCACTCTGTTAAAAAGCTCCCTGTCCATGCACAGATGTTCTGAGGAATGTTGAGCTTAGACATCTTTTCTACCAGCAGGTTCGGACTTATGGTGTTGAATGCCGAACTGAAATCAACAAAGAGAACTCTGACGTAGGTGTCTGGTTTATCCAAATGCTCGTACGTATAGTGGAGGGCCATGTTCACCGCATCGTCTGAGGATCTGTTTGCCTTGTAGGCAAATTGCATGGGATCCATAAGGCTGCCGGTGGTTGTTTTTAGATATTCCAGCACAATCCTTTCGAATGACTTCATGACCACGGATGTGAGTGCAACTGGCCTGAAGTCATTCATCTCAGTGGATAAGGGTTTCTTTGGCACTGGTACAATGGTCGATCTTTTGAGACAGTGCGGGACTACGCCCATTTCCAGGGAGGCATTGAAGATCCTTGAAAACACTGGCGATAGCTGGTCCGCACATGACCTGAGGCTGATTGCAGATATTCCATCTGGTCCTGGTGCCTTCTTTATGTTGAGGCCTTTGAGAACTCATGCAATTTTGTTCTCTGAGACCGAAAGAGTATTTGTTGTTTGAGAGCCGATGGAATGAATATTTTGGCTGATTGACAGGAGTGATTGATCTAGTGACTGGGAGGAACTAGCTGCCATGTTTGGAGCTGAATCAAATCTGCAGTAAAAACTATTGAGATCCTCAACCTGTTGCCTGCTAGGGTTCAGTACCAGGGTAGACCCTCTGTAGTTAGTAAGATGTCTGAATCCCTGCCAGGTCTCTCTTGGGTTACTGGAGGAGAACTGCTTTTCCAGTTTCTTAGCATAATCTCTCTTTGCAGCCCTGATCTCCTTGGACAAGGAATTCAATTTCAATTTCTTAAACATAAGAATGTTCCCATCCCTGTGTGCAGACTCCTTCTGCTTGCGTAACTTCCTTATGCTGTTAGTGAACCATGGCTTGTTGAAATGACCATAGTTCCTGAAGGCTTTGGTTGGTACAATTGTATCTTCGCAAAAGGTAATGTAAGAGAGCACAGAGTCAGTCCATTGCTCTATAGAGTAAGAGTAGAAGACATCCCAATTGGTACTCTCAAAACAGGCTTGCAGCTCGTCAATGGCCTCCTTTGACCAGACCTTGGTTTTTCTGGTTTGGGGAGTAACTGACTTCAGCCGTTGCTTGTATAGAGGTAGCAGATGTAGTAAGCAATGATCAGAGTGTCCCAATGCTGCTGTGGTGACAGCCCTGTACGCACGCTTTATTGTTGTGTAGCATTGGTCCAGAGTGTTGTTCCCTCTTGTAGGGCAAGTGATATGTGGTATGAATTTTGGAAGTTCGAGATTCAGACATGCTTTGTTGAAATCACCCAGAACTATGACAAATGAGTCTGGGAACAACCTTTCGTATCCTGAGATAGCCTCCAATAATGAGCTGAGGGCCATGTTGACGTGAGCCTGAGGGGGAATATACACCCCTATTAGAATAATGCACGAGAACTCCCGTGGAGAGTAAAAAGGTCTGCAGATAAGAGCTAGATGCTCTATGTCGGATGTACACCTCTTATCTAATGCTTGAGCGTTTCTGACCCATCTGTTGTTGGTGTAGAAGCAGATGCCGCCTCCCCTAGCTTTGCCAGTTGCGTCTGAGTCCCTATCTGCTCTATGGATGGTGAACCCTTCAATTTCCAGGCTAGAGTCCGGGATTGAGTTTTTAAGCCAAGTTTCAGTAAAACACAGAACTGCAGAGCGCGACATCCTAGATTCCCTTCCGCTGCACATCAACTTCAACTCATCTAACTTATTGATCAGAGACTGAACATTGGCCAGATGAATGTCTGGGATGGCAGAACGAAATCCTCTCTTCCTTAATCTCACTAATGCGCCAGCGCGCTTACCCCTCCTCCTTATATGACGAGCCTTAGCACGTGAGATATGGTTGATGTGCGAGGTGATGGTAGTGTACAGAAGAGAGAAATTAGGATCGGAGGGTATCGGCAGTGTATGGCGATTTTCCCATCCGAGAAGCATTTCTCTGGAATATACTTTATGATTAACTGGAGTGTAAGTATGTATGTCAGGATTAATGGGGGTGTAAGTATTTTCCATGGTGGAGAATAGCTGGCAGAAAGAGGTTCCTTGAATAACTGCACAACTTGACCAGTAGGTGTCAGCAGAGAGAAGAATGCTTAAGCAAAATGTGCAATAAGCAAGCTGGCCACTGGGTGGCAGCAGGGAAGGCTCATGTAGTGTCCCAATGAAGCAATGAAGCTGCTGGCCACTGGGTGGCAGCAAGGAGCCCCGTATACGGGGAAAAGAAGTGAAAGCAAAAAGAAAGAATGGATGCGTATGATCAGTGACTCCAAGTACTGAGTTACATTACTTGCGTATTGCGCTTGTAACAGACACTTGTTGGTCAGCAGCGTCATCCAATCTCGGCCATACCTCATCAGCAGCAGCCGCACCACGCTCCCACAGCAGGCGTCCTCGCAGGTCTCACACCTCACATGTTGCCAGCACCTTGATCTTCTCCTGCCGATCAGACCGCGCTGTCCCTTGTTCACGTTGCTCAGACGACCCTATACCTGCGGTCTCCGTCTACAGTACTGCCTCTCTCTCCTGCCGCACCAGACACCGGTCAAACCGCGCTGTGCCTCCCTCCTCCAGCGCTGCCTCTCACTCACCCCAGACCATCACCATACAGCCTCCTGGCGTCTGTGGCTGACCTCTCGCGACCTCCGCCGTCACTTAGTAGCTTCCAAGCGATCCGGTTCCATCTCCCTGCAGCCTGGCGTTCGCGCTCCTCTAGCCGCAACCACGTGTACAATGGCTACACCGCATGCACATCCGATGGGGCCCCCCAAAAAAAGGTAAGCCAATGAAGTGGTGTAGAGTAAGGTGGACAATGGGCAAGCAGCCCTAAAAAGAACAAAAAAAACTAAAAGGAACACTGTGTATCAGACTCCTCTCCAGGAGCCTCCAGCCGTGGCTGCCGTTCCAGGCGCCATCTTGGATCTATCTCCCCTGGTGCTTTCCAGTGATGATACATTCAGTTACAGTACACAGGGGTCAGCCTTATCATTTCCAATAACTGCAATAAATCTGAAAGCACTTCAACCTAACTGCCAACATGTTACTGTTAACTGTTGGAACTGATTTAATTAGCATATAACTGCCATGTGGACATTATACTGCTTCCTGTTTTTTTATGAAGGGTTTTTATGAATATTGGGCAAAGGCTTTAGTAAAAAAAAGAAGGGCTGGGGATAGAAGGTGACAACATAACTGTCTTTTCTGAGCATTTCTTAAAGCATCACCTGGCGGGATAGCGAAGAGGGACAGGCAGGCGCATCCCGCCTCCCGCACTGTACACAGGCAATCACTTAAGTTAAGCAGCAGCCAATCGGCCGCTCAGCTCGTCGGGAAGGGAGAACGCGCCAGACCCGATTAGGCAGTGTGCGCCATTGCTGCTGCGTCTCTCACCGGCCAGCTCAGCCCAGGCCGGTAAGAGCCTATGAAAGGGCCGTATATGGCCCGCAGGCCATACAATGCCCAGGTCTGCACTAGTAGATGCTACAAGTGGGTGTCTGGCGCTATAACCTAGCTTAGCAGATGGACAAGTGCCGCTGTACTACCTGTCCAGCATTGATAAATGTGATGTCTGGAGGACACTGTAGAAGCGTTCTTCCTCAATCAATGTATATGTAGCACCCCGAAGAAAAGCTGCCTCGAGGGCAACGCCACATGTAACAACAGGGCAACGCTGCAGCAAACGATCTGTAGCACCAGTTAAGTGCATCTGTCACTCGGCACTGAAGCACATATTTAGGAAAATCACAAAACCAGTGGCAGCGCTCTAACACTGGGCGCTGGACACATTATATGAAAAAATACAATTCTGTGAGTACTCACCTGTAGAATTGTTTTTGATGGTGTCCTGTTCAGGTCGCTCCATTTCTGACATGTGGGTAATCCGCCACAAGGCGGCGCAGTGACTGCAAGATAAAAATCGTAGCTCCTCCTGGCTCCATATAAGGCAGCTGTCTCCCAAAAATCCCCAGTGGTTCAAAAGCAGTAAATCAGAGACATGCCAGGAGGCCAAGAAACCATGTTACTTCATATAGCTTCAACATGTACTCTCTCAAGAGAAAAAAAACAAAGGATAAGATCCATATACAACGGAAATCACCATAACAGACAACAGGAGATTACAAGAACAAGGGTGGGATGGATCGACCTGAACAGGACACCGTCAAAAACAATTCTACAGGTGAGTACTCACAGAATTGTATTTTTCCCAGTGCCCTGTTCAGGTCGCTCCATTTCTGACATGTGGGACATCCAAAAGCAGTATCCAAAAAAAGGGTGGGATCCCCAGTGAGCAACAGCACGTAGTTCATGAGACTTCCGCCTGAAGCACCTTACGGCCAAAAACAGCATCAGCTGAGGCCCTAACATGAACCTTGTAAAACTTTTTAAAAGTATGAACTGAAGACCAAGTAGCAGCCTTACAAACCTGTTCAACCGATGCCTGGTGCTGAAATCCCCAAGAGGCACCAATAGCTCTGGTAGAGTGAGCTGTGATCCGAAAAGGGGGTTCCTTCCCCTTGGCAGAGTACTCTTGCACCACCGCCTGTCTGATCCACTTGCTGAGAGTGGATTTCGCTGGAGGCAGACCCTTCCTAGGCCCGGCAGTGAGGACAAAAAGAGAATCCGATTTCCTGAAGGATTCCGTTGCAACCAGGTAGTACTTAAGGGCTCTGACCGCATCCAAGGCATGGAGGGTCCTTTCCTTAGAATTAGAAGGCGCGGGACACAAGGAAGGCGAAATACCACCTTATCCTGATGCCGCTCAAAGTAAGGAGGCTTCATACAAAGCGCCGCCAGCTCTGAAACGCGACGCACCAAAGTGATAGCCACCAAAAAGACCACCTTTAGAGTCAGAATGGATGGAGCAGCATCGCACAAGGGCTCAAAATCCCACAGGCTTACACGATGGACGTACATGAGTAACTCCTTGGAAAAAAGTCCTGATAAGTCTATGATTGGCGAAAGATGGCCAAAAAATGACCAAGGCCGAAACCTGGCACTTGAGGGTGCTCAGCTGGAAACCCAAGTCCAAGCCATGTTGTAGAAACTCCAAAATCCTTGAAACAGAGAAAGTGCAACAAGGGAGACTCTTGGACTCACACCAGGCAATGTAGGCATGCCAAAATCTGTAATATATCATGGAAGAGGATTTCTTCCGAGCCTGAATCATGGTACACACGACCGCGGCAGACAACCCCTTCTCCATCAGGATGGAGGTTTCAGCAGCCAAGCCGTCAAAGCCAGCGTTTTTAAATTGGGGTGACGCAGCAACCCCTGTGTGAGAAGCCCTGGATCGTCGGGCATGATGTAGTGATCCACTGACAACTGAACTCGGCCAGCGAGGACCCACCAGGATGGTTGGAACCCCCTCCTGGGCTATTTTGCGCAGCACTCGACCCAGGAGTGGAAACGGAGGGAATGCGTAAAGAAGCCTGAACTCCAAGGAATTGCCAGAGCGTCCGTGGCAAAGGCCAGCGGATCCCTTGACAGGGAGACGAACCTCGGAAGCTTGTGATTGTGCCTGGACGCGAAAAGGTCCACATCCGGTTGACCCCAGCGGCGACACAGACCGTGAAAGGTCTGGTTGCTAAGAGACCATTCCCCCAGATGAGCGCCCCCCCTGCTCAGGGAGTCTGCCTCCTGGTTCTCCACCCCGGGGATATAAACCGCCGAGATGCAGGGAACATTCTCCTCTGCCCAAGTCAGGATCTGGGTCACCTCCTTGAGGGCTGGCTTGCTCCGAGTCCCGCCCTGGTGATTGATTGATCAGACAGCCGTCTGATTGTCTGAGCGGACCTGGACCGCACGACCCCGTAACTGGGGAGTCAAATGAAGCAGGACCAACCGGATCGCTCTCAGCTCCAGGAGATTGATAGGCAAGTGAGCCTCCTGCAGGCCCCACTGGCCCTGAAACTTCAGAGATTGCCATAAACCTCCCCAGCCGGTCAGACTGGCGTCCGTGGTGACAATCTCCCAACGAGGAGTCAAAAAGGACCTGCCCACTAAAAGATTTCTGGAGTCCAACCACCACGAGAGGGACCGCGTGACCCGAGGAGACAATGAAAATTCCTGCTCCAGGGACTCCTGTGTCCGGTCCCAACCGGTCAACAGATTCAATTGAAGAGGCCTCATGTGAAACTGAGCGAAGGGCACTGCCTCGAAGCAAGACACCATGAGGCCCACCAGCTTCATCCCCAGATGGATCGATGGCCGCTGGCAAGACAGTAAGGCCCGTATCTGGGACTGAAGGCCCTCCACCTTCTGCTGGGGGAGGAAAACCTTGACCTGAGAGGTGTCCAGCATCATGCCCAGGAAGGACCTCACCATTGAGGGAGTGATAGAAGACTTAGGGTAATTGATCACCCATCCGAAATCTTCGAGAGTGGACAACACCGTCTGGGTGTCGCTCTCGGCCTGCTGAAGAGAGCCGCAATCAGCAAGTCATCCAGATAAGGAAGAACACGAATACCCGGGTTCCTCAGGAGGGCCATAAAGCCCGCCAGCACCTTGGTGAACACCCGGGGGGCTGAGGAGATCCCAAACGGCAGCGCCACAAACTGGTAGTGCTGATCCTCCAGCACGAACCTCAGGAACGTCTGATGTCTCTGGAATATCGGGATGTGCAGGTAAGCAACCCTGATGTCCACCGTGGTCATGAAGTCGCCCGGCCGAAGCTAACTCACCGCGGACCGTAAGGTCTTCATGCGAAAATGTCTGACTCTGACAAACCTGTTGAGACCCTTCAGGTCCAGGATAGGCCTCAGAATACCGTCCTTCTTGGGCACCGTGAAAAGATTGGAATAGAACCCTCGACCTCGGGTGCGGCACCGGACAAATCACCCCAGGCAGCAGAAGGCTTGAACAGCCATTCTCAGACCCTGCACCGTCAATGGGTTCTGGGATATCCGTGACTGAAGAAATCTTGGGGGTGGCCAAGCTGCCAGCTCTATTTTGTAACCGGAGGACACCACCTCCTGAATCCACCGATCCGAGACGCAGTCTCCAGACGTGAGCGAAAAGCAGAAGCCGTCCCCCCACCCCAATCGGTGAGGGTGCCCCTCATGCCTGAGAGGACTTGGCAGGGGGCTTGGATTTAGTTCCCCAGGAGGGATTGGATCGGGTGCGAGACCTACCACGTCCCCAGGAATCTCTGCGGCCACCTGAAAAGGAAGAGCCTCTTCCCCCTCGAAAGGAGCGATAGGCAGACGAGCCCCAAAAGGGCCGCACAGGCTTCTGTCGCTGAGGGAGTCTCCTATCCTTCGTCAGGAGATCCAGACGCTCCCCGAATAACCAAAGCCCCAAAAAGGGGATACCAGTGAGTGATTTCTTGGCAGCGGTGTCGGCTGACCACTACCACAGCCAGATAGAGCGACGAAGCGCAACCAGCAGGGCCGAAGCCCTGCTGCCAAGCCAGACGCTATCGTCCATGGCCGAGGCTACAAATGCAATAAAGTCCGTGCAGGCTAGGAGGTCCTTATACTCCTCCGCCCGCTTGCGAGATCTGGCGATATCAACAAGACGTCTCACCTACTTCTTGATGGCTAAGGAGACAATGGCTGCGGCACAAACCGGACGAAGGCCAGCACCTACAAAGGCGAAGGCGTGACAAGCCAGCTGATCCATGCGCCGGTCAGCAGGGTCGCGCAAGGAAGCAGTATCGGGTGATGCATAACCGTGGTATTGGAGAGCCCCAACACAGGAGCATCCACCTCCGGGGAACGGGACCAGAGACGAACCAACTCCTCAGAGAATGGATACCGTCTGTCCAAACCCTTAGACACCGACGGCAATTTATTAGGCCTTTCCCATTCCTTAAAAACCATTTTGGAGAAGTGGCCCTGTTCAGGAAAAACAAGCCGCTGTCTCTCAGGCCGAAATAAATCCCCCTGCTTCTTTTTTGCCGTCTTCGGGGGTACAATGTCCAAGGTCTCAAATACAGAAGATAACAACTTCTCCGTGTCATCAGGGAGCCACAAATCCTCGTCCGAGGAAGATCAAGGGTCGCTGTCATAGCCACCCGGTCAGTCCCCTGAGGAGTCGGAGGGGAACAACTCACCCTCCTCCATGAAGTCCCGACCACCAAACACCTCATCATCATCAGCAGCAGCAAAAAGCGAATAACCTGGCTCAATATGCTGCTTCTTACTCGTGGCCTTGTCGGCAGCAGAGCGATATAACTGTTTCTCTAGGCTGGCCACTCGGAGTGCCAAATCCGTTTGAGACCCCCCTTCACTGGGAGCTAAATGCAGGTGTCGGCGAGGCCGTAGGTAAAAAAGGGCTGGGGACAGAAGCGCCTGCCCTATCCTGTTCCAGAAGAACGCTCTTAGCGCAAGGGACACAAACCATGCTGAGACCATGCAAACCATGCTGAGACCCCTGAGGGGGCCCCAAGCTCGCTATCCCCAGAAGCCTCCATTATGGTGATTATGGCAAAAATAAATCGTGTTACAAGGCACTGATGGCCCAAACCTGGACAATCCCCAATTTAATCCCTCTTATTGATCCCTCTTAAAATAGAGAATGCGGAGGGGGGGGGGGGGGGTTGGAGACCAGGAGGAACCACAATCCTGAGCATCAATATGGGACTCGTCTGGAAGACACAACAAGAAAACTATGAGTATCCCACAGCAAATGCAAGGATGGACTAAAATACTCACGGACCGCCAGCGGGGACAGAGGAGTCGAGTGAAGCGCCTGTTCCTGGGCAGGGCAGTGCAGCCAAATATCGAGGAATTACTTCCAGATGCGCAGACAATAAGGAAGGCGACCGGCGTGCTGTGCCAGAGTGCACGCAGGCCGCAATACCAGGGCGCCCGAGAAGAAAAGATGGTGCCCAGCCACACAGGAGGGAGATACGGCCCAGAAGAGGCCCCTCCCCCCCGCCGCGGAGTGCTCGCTCGCGCCCGCACAGCGAGGCAGGTGCCCGCACCCCCCCTCCCTCACAGAGCCCTGACAGCAGTAGGGGAGAGGAGACTGACCAGGAATGAGGGAGGGGAGTATAACACAGTAAGACACACACAGATGATGCATAATAAAGCTTGTGGGTGACCTGAGGGAATGAAAATGGCCCCTAGGTGGTTCCTCCCCCCCCATAAAGGCTCACCATAGCCTATGGCTGGCTACCCCTCGGAGGAGGGTCTGCGGCCTAGAGCATAGCTCTGCCGAACACATGACCCTCGGCGTTCCCCTACCGTCACCAGTTCCGTAGCACAAGGCTGGGAGGCAGGATGGGTCCACGGAAGAAGGCGGGAATAGGGATGCAGTGGCCGGCAGGCTTGGGATGCCCCGCTCGCCTGCAATATCCAGAGAGAGTAGACAAAAAAAAAACGATCCTCACAGTGAGACTGCAAGATGAATTCTGGGGATTTTAGGGAGACAGCTGCCTTATATGGAGCCGGGAGGAGCTGCAATTTTTATCTTGCAGTCACTGCGCCATCTTGTGGCGGATTACCAACATGTCAGAAATGAAGTGACCTGAACAGGACGTTTGTTTCTCAACACATATAAACCAGCACCAGAGCGAAAATGGAATGACATTGTCATGACACAATTCTGCATAAAAAAAAACTAAATCTAACAATATAAGTGTTTGGTTGCTGGGCAGAAGAGGCCACACAATCATTTGATCCTAAAATTGAGAAAAATAATTAATTAAAATGCTATTTATACACAAGCAAAAAAACATCATTGCAATGTATGGGTTAATGCTGCTAAACTCCAGGTGCTACATGGCACTGCTGAACATACAGCCCCGGCGCTTTACACTGAGCCACCGCTAGTAATACATGTGATGCTATTAGAGGCGTTCACCAGATTGACTTTCATATATATGGTTTTCACATACTGCACCCGGCGTTCACCCGACGCTACGTGGTACTACATGGCGGACGGAATGCGTATAGAAATTTGAACTCCGTCCAGGGAATCGCCAGAGCGTCTGTTGCAATGGCTTGTGTGAAACAGATCCACGTCCGGATCGTTTTTAAAATAACCCCCATAATAAACAACTCTCTCCCATAGTTTGTGAAAAGTTTCAAAGACAGTCAATAAAATGACCATTCTTCAATATGTCATCTCATTCAATGATGAGTTGATCTTGGTGTTATTCCTGTGTGATCATCATATTTCTGCTTGTCAGCGTGGCCATTTTGGGGGATTTAGTGAGGCCAATATAACTGGTATCAGATATCTGGAAGATGAAGCCTGGGCCACACCTGTGTGCTATTGTGCCAGATATGAATCTGAACTAATGAAACATATATGATAAAGGGGATTGGGTGATGAAAGGCAATGGCATAAAGCTGGCCATTCAGGACAGAGGACTCGCTCATCCTCAACACAAAGCACAACAAAAAGTAATCTATTGGATGAGTAGTTTTCAGTAATTAATACACCGCCACTGAAAACCAATAGGATTCCGTGAGTTCAGTAGGAAATTAAAGGGGAAATCAATGCTTAAAGGAAAACTCCCTTTTTGCCAGATTTTTGTTCTGCATTATTGTTTCCTCTTCTGAAATATAAAATAAACATGTATGTTAGTATTGTGCCCCCAGATCTGTGATATGCTTATCGGTATGCTGTTTCCATATTTCTTATATTCCCATGGCTCTGTCTTGGTAATATAGGAGTGGCTTTGCTGGCCTTTAGTAATGCTCTTAGTTTGCTTTTTTTACTACAAATACTAGAATCCTTCCACTGTAACAGGTGAGCAGCCAGAACAAAGCAGCAGTAATGATCTCCCCAGGCGAGAATGTTGCAGTAACCGTTTAGCTACTGGAACACAAGACTGTGATCCCCCACATCTGAAGAGGTTACATTAATGCAGATAGGGTTAAACCTGTCAGTCTGCCCTAGACAATCAGATGATTAGCAAGCCAGAGTCAAGAAGCTTCTGAAATGTGCATCAGAACACCACTTTGGCAAGGTAAACACAATGCTACTGGGAAAAGCGTCATAGCACAGAGTTGCAAACAAATATAAATAGAAAAAAAATCCACAGATAACTGGCACATGGGTAATTCCTCAAGGGTAATTTTACTTGACGATGATGGTGTTTTTAAAAGTGAACAGAAGGGAACAAACCAAACCCCAGGAAAGTCAAAATCCCAGGTTTTGTTCCGCTTTTAAGGGTAATTCCACTTTTGATGGCATTTATAAAAGTTTCCATTATCGTCTGCCAATATGATGTGCTCAATGTGCTGCCACTATCTGTTATTTTCTTTCTTTTATGTTTTTCCTACTCCATGGTAAAGAAGAAAGAAAACAGTTTTTCCTAGCAACAGTGTGTTTACCTTAGCAATGTACATCAAAGTGGTGCTCAGATGTACAGATCAAAAACTTCCTGACTCTGGCTTGCTAATCGTCTGATTGGCTGAGGCAGAGATTACAGGTTTTACCCCATCTGCTTGAATTCAACCTCTTCAGATAGGGGGATCAATGTCTTATGTTCCAGTAGCTAAAAGGTTACTAGCAGTGTTGTCACCTGGGGAGATAATTGCTGCTGCTTTGTTTAGCCAAAACTGCTAATAAGCTCACCTGTAGAATTCTAGGTTTTGTAGTGAGAAAGTATACTAAGAGCTTTACTAAAGGGCAAGAAAGCCACGCCTACTTTACAAAGACAAACACAAAGGAATATAAGAATCTTGGAAACAGCAGGGTGAAAAGTAAATCACAGGTCTGTGGGCACAATCGTTATACACAGGTTTATTTTACATCCCAGAAGAGGAAAACCAAAAACATGACAAAAAGGAGTTTTCCTTTAAAGTGGATCAAAACCAAAAAATCTATAGGATTCCCGGGCTGATCGATCCCCTACCCCCAGGGCATCCAAAATCGGGATACCGCGCTGTGCGAAACCCCCCAGGTCGCCCCATTCACTTACCTTACTTCCCAGTCCAACTGCGGATGTGCAAGCCGTGACCTCACCCCCCTATCTCTCTAGCAGGGCGCTTTCCCACACCAGGCATTTGTGAATGGCCAGCGCGGGCACGCTGCTTGTTAGAGGGGAGTAGGGGATGTGGCCGCCAGCACCCTCGGACCCACTGGCCTTAGACGAAGGCTTAGCAGCATGATGTCAGTGGCTCCAAGTGCGCTTATTGGACGAGCACCGTAGGACTGGGAAGAGGTGAGTTGCGCTCGGCCATCTGGGGAGTTTCACACCAATCGAAATGGACCGTTTTCAAGAATTACTATGCTCAGAAATGTCCGGCAGCAGCAGGGCAGCCCAGAACGGGTTACGAATACACTCCGGGGTATAGATATAGTTATTAGATCTCCCCTCAGGAGTCTCTTTTCCAAACTAACTAAGGGAGTTATTTAAGAAACTCTAGCGCCATGTAGTGCCTCGTAGCGGCAGGCAGCATCTGGTGAACGCTGGGCGCTGTACGTAATACCACATTTATCAAAGCGAATCTGGTGAGCTACTCTAACAGCGCCGTGAGGCGTCCGATTCATCATTGCAGACGGCTCAGCGTATAGCGCCGGCGCTCTAGGCTCAGAAGTGCCATGTATTACCCGTCGCTCTGTAGCGTTCTCTACATTTCAATGAAGCTTTATTAGTTGTGTATCAATAGCGTGTTTGGCAATTAATTTTTTTTTTTTTTTTGCTCCAATCATTGTGTGATCTCTTTTGGCTGCAAACAAACACTTTTATATATTTTTTGGACTTTTTATATTTTTATGCAGGATTGTCATTACAGGTCTGGCACTATAGTGTTATTCTCCCAGTGTTAAAACAATGTCATCCCATGTGTTTTCACTTTGTTACTGGTGGATATGTGTTTAAAAACAGACTTTGATCACACAGCATCTGGCGCTCTATGCTATAGCGACCAGCTTTAGAGCGCTGACGCTGTGTGTGTTTAGTTTTTTTATTAAATATGGTGTTGAGCGCAGAGTGCTGCCACTATTTCTCGCTTCCTGCATTGCTGTACTGGTGTTAGAGCGCCCAACAAACATCACATTCATCAATGCCCGCCAGGTTACTACAGCGACCGAGACCTGCTTACAGCATCTACTAGCGGTCACTCTAAGCACTGCTATACAGACGCTCATCTGGCAATACCTGGCGTTAGTAATGAATTAGCCTCCAAACCTAACTTTGACAATCTTTCAGGGTACTCTAGTCCCCACACTCCATTTATTACCTTAGTTGGCCTCCAGTTCTGGTTTGTCCTTCTTATGCTCCGGTGCCCAGATGGGGTCTGACCAGTGACTTATACAGTCTGGGGCCTGCATCAGGGTGAACCAAAACCTGGGCTAGTCAAAATCCTAATCCTGGTAAAATAAAACTGGAAACGCTAATAAGGATTAAGGAAAATTTATTGATTACTGAAATATTTTACTCCAACATGTAGTTTGTTAGGAGAGACACCAGGGGGCAGTGAATCCCCATATAAACTGCACATTGTTTCATGAATACAGGCACTGTGTATAAAAGAGCTTCCTGGAAAGTCCTAAAAATAGCGCGATTCATACATATTGGAAACGCATGCATTTCCTGCTGGCCTACGTGCTAAAAAGAAACCTGGACGCGCCTGAAAAAATACTTAAGCACCGCAGACTGAAGAAGGCCAATGACTATATTCTAAAAAAGTATGTTAAATGCTAAAAGAATGATTCGGCAACACACAGGGCTCCAGATGTCCGGCCTTTCTCACGCTGAGCTTAAACAGGAAACTAGGGCTGGAGTTCCACATTCCCCTGACTAGCCCTGACCCCCCACCCACACACATGGAATGATGAGTAGGAAAAAAGTCCAAGCAATGGTAATAATAAGGCAGCAAGGAGCTCAGCTGAAGCCTGTCCCATGTGCCTGTCCTCCATTTACTGCAGTGTGTAGCAGGTATCTACTTTTCTTTCCTTACCATGACTATGCGCAATGTAGTCGCACAACCACTGCATCTGTGCTTCCAGCGTGGGCAAACCCGGAGGTTCCTGTGATTGGAATTGCCCATTGTTCTCAATAGGAGCCGCTCACCCGTTGGCATAACTTCTCATAGCGGGGCTTTGGGAGAGGGATCAGTGGTTCAGGGACAGATAAAGAGGAACATCGGTCTTTTAGACTTCAGGGCCTCCTGAGTTCCAGTCCTTGGGGCATCCAGAATTGCAATTCCGGATGCCCCACCGTGTGAAACCCCCCGAAACACTCTCCTGGAGCCCTTGCCGCATCTGTGCGTTCTGGCCGCATCCCTGCTCAACCCTAGCTGTGTGCGCGCCCAACCTTTCTGATCACTCCACGGCTGCCAGGTGGCCGGGGGGTGCGGCTGGTGGGGGTGCTCGGCTGCTTAGCCACCCAGACAGCTTAGCCATCCTCGGCGCCAAAGAGAGCCAAGTGACAGCGAGCGTGCTGATTGGCTGAGCAAGCCAATGCTGTGCCATGGGAGAGAAGGGAAGTTGAGTGAAGCGGGGCGACCTGGGGGGTACACACAGCAGGGCATCCCATATCGGGATGCCGCCGCAAAGAGTAACAACACACAATGAAAGTCAAATTCATGTTTGTTGTTCCTCTTTAAAGCAGAATTCTAGTGAACAACAACCCTCCTGCCATGCCACACTTTCCTGGCGCTAAGCTGGCAGGGGGGTTGCAAAGAAAAAAACCCCGTTACCCCAGCCTCAGTCCAGTGCTGCTCCATGGCACGAGTGGCTCGCCACACATTGTAACATCCAGCAAACAAAGGACATGTCCGGTTTGTGATTTATCCATTATGAACAGAATGAACTAACCAAATGATTGCAGATTACTGTTGCCTTGTAACTACATTTCTACAAATCGATAGGCCTAGATTAAATGGGGTTAATGGGAACCTGGGTTATATCTCTGTTCCCTTAGAGCAGGGGTGTGCAACCTTCTGTGGTCCAGGGGCCGCATTGTCTTATGGGTTCCCCTCAAGGGGCTGCACTAAAATGGAAGCAGCAAAAACGCAAACAGTTTATTGCTAGAAAGCTGTAACCTTAAAGCTGAACAAAGCCCCCCAGCAGCCAGTTTTGGAATCCAGAAGATTCCAGGGCCAGCCACTGGCTTTTCCCTGGGGCATCCAGATTTGAGGGGCCCCGCTCACCTTTCCTCCCTTCAACAGTGCATGCACGGGCTCCTGCCATGGGTATGTCATTCAATGGGCAGCTCTTATTGTTTTGAATGGGTAGTCCCAGCCATTCAGATAGCTTGATGAGGTGGGAGGAAGTGAGGAGGGTAAAAGTGAGGTGAGAAGAGATTAGAAGAGATGAGGTGGGCACAGGTGATAGATAGCGGTGGGCAAAGGTTCGGCAAGCTCAGGTCATGTGGGCAGATGTGTGACAGACAGAGGTGAGGTGAGACAGGAAGAGCTGAGGTGGAGTAGGCCCTGTTTTAGGAATTAGCACTGCGCTGCCTCTAGTGGTGAGATACCTGCACTTCAGACAAGATGATCTCAGCTTTGCAATGCATGGGTTTTGGTTCTTGCCCCTGGGCATCCCGATTGATCTGACATACCCTTACCCAGTCCTACGGCACCTCCGTGGCCTCTCATTCAATCAGTGCACTCGGATCTGCTCTCACCCCTTGAACTAAGAGCTCATCTAAGCGAATGGATACTAAGGCATCCGCATTGCCCACTACCCTCTTACAGTGAATGACCCGCGTCGGCCATTCACAAATGCCTGGGACGGGGCACGTACTCTGCTAAAGGTATGGCAGGGATGTGGCCACTGCTTGCGCATGTGCTGTTGGACCGTGGAAGAAGGTGAGTTTCTGGTTGACCTAGGGGGGTTTCACACAGAGGGGCATCCTGATTCTGGGAGGAAATCAAGTGGCCCTGGAATTTGCCTGTGGGGTTTGGTACACTTTAAAAGAACTAAGGGTGTGAGGGGTCGCAGCTAAGGGCACTGCAGGCACTTGCCTAAGGCATTTTAGCTTGGGTTTTAAATAGGCCGAAACCCTTCCCTAGGGGACATCCCATAGCAGGATGCCCTTGCAGATTCCCTGGAATCCCTCAGTGGCACTGCAGTTTAGCTTGATCTCTGCTCTCTCCGCTCAGGATGCCCAGCAGTGCTTCTCAGAGCAGAGAGAGCAGCAATGTGGCTATTCTACAGGGAAATGCTGAATTTCTTTGTGATAGAAACCCAGTAAAAGGTAAGCATAAAGCACTGAAATCTTTTTTACGTACTTAGGATTTTTGTTGCCCTCGGCACTTTAAGTTCATTTATCCCCCCCCCCTCCCCCACACCTCTGGATTTTTAAAGCAGACCAAGCCCTCAAATTTGGAGTATATAAAATTTCAGGACCAGGTTTTTTTGGGGAAAACTCAGCTTTGTGAAACCTCCTGGGTTCACTGGTATAGTTATCTCGCAAGTGTTCTCACGGTGCATGCGCAGGCTCTATACCTTGCATCTTGCATATGAATGCATTTCATATAGAATTTTGTTTGACAACAAAGCCCGGCATAGAGAGTGGCGAGTGGCCGAAGGAAGGCACATATCAGCCAATATGAATGGCTGGCCACCAAATCCTGCATAAAGCTGGGCTGCAGCTGTGGGATCACCGGCGATCTAAAGGGGTTTTGCACAGTAGGGCATCCCAAATTAGGATCTCAGAGAAAAAAAAAGGAAAAATAGAAAAAACATAATTTACAGAACAATACCCCCCCCCCCCAGATAGACACCCTAGGAACAGGCCTAGGTTTGCCTGATAATAAATACGGCCCTGACTGCATCCCAAATCGACATCCTCATCTAGGAAATGTAACACTGAACCAAATGTCTGCTATAGACTTTTGGTTCACTTTAACGCTTTGCTTGACAAAACTCTGAAGTGATGGGTCTGCTTTCTGTATTTTCAGTGAATGGATTTTTTCTATTCCCAATAAGTCCAAGCTATGGATATGCCGTCCGGCTGATGTCAGCGAGTGTACTACAGTCTCCATACATAAGCCATTATCTCATCTACAGTTTCCTGGCATAACAGGCAAGAATCGACCCCCACATACTGTATATAGACTGGAAGCTGTCAGATCTGCTTCTGGTGGAATGGGAATCACTTATATCCATACAAGTGTGTTTACTGAGAGCTGTCAGAAAACCGGAGCAGCCTATATAAACAGGAATATTACTCACTTCTTAACTCCCTAAGCTGTAAGCAGGAGCGGGCTTATCATTTCTGGGGCCCCATGCAAAGTTGTGTCTGGGGGGCCCAAGCAATGACAAATCAGGAATGTAGCTGCAGCCTGCTCATGTGCTGTGGGAGCACGAGGGAACTCCGTGGGTCTCACACAGAGGGGCCTCCTGGCAATGTCAGTCTATGGCATATTGGAATTGTCCAGGAAATGTTCATATGGTCATCCAATCTCTACTCCCTGTGGCACCTAACCTCATTCCAGTGAAGCATGTGTAGGTCACGGCCTCGCTATACATTTTACTAGACGCATACCCAGTGCAGCCATTTGTGATTGGCAGGCTCCAGCTAGAGATGAGCATGGATGCAGCCAGTAGACCGCTCTGCACCAATCAGCTCGCTAGCGGCTGTGATGTCACAGCATCTTGTATAACTGCTGATTCTGCAGCAGCTGGCTCAGGTAAGTGTACATTAGCTTCCTTAGGGCTGGCTCCAGGTTTATGTCGGCCCTCGGGTGGCATGGTCTCAGTGGGCCCATTTGTGATGGAGAGTCGCAGGTCAGGGGTCAAACAAATCCATGGTAAAAACTAATAAGGGATGCTTGCCCTCCAACCCCCTATTGGAGCTGTTTTTTAGTTTGGCCCCACATGAATGGGCAGAGTATTGAGGAAGAGAGATGGACAAAACAGGAAGGGCAGAAATGGATGGATGGATGGATGGATGGATGGTGAGGTAACTGGGAGGAAGAGGGATGGATGGGCAACATGACAAAGGACAGGAATGGCTGGGTAGAGCTGGTGTGGGGGGTGGGTAGATGGGCAGAGCTGGAAGAAAGATGGGTAGATGGTCAAAGCTGGGAAGACAGGGATGGAGAGGCATAGAGCTGAGGGGATCAGGCAGAGCTGAGGGGACAGGGGTGAATGGGGCAGAACTGAGGGGACAGGGATGGATGTGGCAGAGCTGAGGGGACATGGATGGATGGGGCAGAGCTAAGAGAACAAGGATAGATGGGTCATGGCTCAGGGTATAGGGAAAGATGGGTCAGGGCTTAAGGGATAGGAATGGATGGGTCAGGGCTCAGGAGATAGGGATGGATGAGGCAGAGGGGACATACAACCAATGGGGCAGAGCTGAGGAGACAGGGATGGATGGAGCAGAGAGACAGAGATAGGAAATGTGTGCAGTTCTTTAAATAAATTGTGCCAGCTCTCAGTGGGCCCCCCTAGGGGGCTTGCCGGGTGCTTACGCCGGCCCTGGGCTTCCTATCTGCTGCACACTTACACGCATTGAGTTAAACGGCACCCTCACTCGCCACAGCTCGTCTGCCCAGGTTACTTATAAAATGGTCTAAGCGGCTGCCACCCCACCTTTGTTTCTTTTGAATTTGTGCAAGCACATGGGGTGTGGAGTCTAGGCTGTACTGCAAGGTCTTTGACCCTTCCACCCCATGGGCTACACTCGAGGTTTTAGGGCAACCTCAGGTAAGCCTGCTCCCAATTTATCTATTGCATTGTATGTCCCAAATGGGGCTCTCAGAGATTAGAGTTAGGACTGCACCCCACAGAGGCACCTTGGCGCTTGGTGGTGCAGCTTCAGCATACTTCTGCAGATGTGTGTGGACCAAGACCTGGTTTTTAACCAAATTTAGAGACAGATTATAGGCTGGTCTGCAAGCTAACAGGGTTGAGTGCTGTGGCTCCTAATTGCCCTGCTAACGTGCACCTCCCAGGTTATTTATTTATTTAAACAGAAAGTTGCCACTGATCTGAGCCCATCTCTGGGGGCCCCCTGGCAGGTAGGGGCCCCATGCATTTGCAGGGTAAGGTGGTTAAACATTCCACTAGCTATGACTTACAGAGCTATGGTTACGTATATATATATATATATATATATATATATATATATATATTTGTCATCAGGGCTGACTCCAGGTTTAAGTGGGCTTTTGGTCAGCAGAGTCTCAGAAGGCCCAGATCAAGACAAGGTTTGTCATGAAAAGCACAGTAGATTCAGGATCCCAGGTAAGTTAAAGATAAACTCCATTTCTGTCAGGTTTTTTGTGTCATGCCTTATTGTCTTCTGCGTTGGAATTTAAAATGTGTGTAAGAATTGTACCCCCAGACCTGTAAATTACTTATCGGCATGCTTATATTCCTGTGGCTCTGTGTTTGTCAAGTGGTAATGGTTTTCCTGGCCTACAAATCCCAGAAGCCTTCCACTGACAAGGATGAGCTCTCCTTCCCCCACATAGCAGAGCTTGGACAAATCAGACAGCACTAATGACAGATGAGAATGCTGTCAGTAACCCTTTAGCTACTGGAACCCTTTAGCTACTGGATGCTGAATTAGAGCAGGAGGAGGAGGGTTAAACCTGTGAGCATCCAAGTGTCATCTCTGCCTCAGCTTTTCAGATGATTATCAATCCAGATTCAGGAAGACTCTGCTCCATATACTAGTTCTTGTACAGTTTCTAAGGTAAACACACTGATGCCAGAGAACTGTTTATTTTATTATTTTTAGTTTAAAAAAAACAAAACAGAAAGATCTGCTCAGCACCTTGAGGACATCATTTAGGCACACTTTTCCTTTAAGCGCAGTGTTTCCTAGAAATCGTATTCCCATCCTCCACATATTAATCTCTACATGAGGTTAGTGTTAGTGTAATGGTTAGTGCAATGGTTCAGAAGGACCCACTACAATTCTAAAGTTCATGGCACTCTCAAAAATCTTGTTCCTATGCTTACGGAGCTTATGGTCTCCAGTAGTAAAGTGACATAAGTGGTCATGTGATACCAATGTCCCTTTCCTGAATCAGGCAGGGGGTGGAGGAGCCGGGTGAGTACAGGGGACTTTTTAGAGGTTCTATAAACATCAGGACTTTGTACTGATAAATGTTGTTGTGGCTGCAGCTGATTGGTCTGACTCTGGCAGTTGGGAACTCACCGCAGTTCGAGACAAGTCTCATGGCTGTCCAGGCCCAAAGCCCATTCACCAGCACCTCCACAACAAATGGTCATCCCCAACATCAGACACAATGATGCAATTATGGCAATAGAGGGGGGTGTGGAGTATCCAGTAAATGGAGTTTGGGCCCAGACAGTGTGGGGAGTTGATCTCAAGTATGAGTGTTAGCAAAACTTTTATTGCAGAAGAATTCGGTAAAAGCATCCAACAATTACAGGTCACATGCTACTCATTTCACAGTTCCCCCCTTAATCATGGTGTTTGAGTGTTGTTTTTTGCTGGGCTGCGTAGTCCCTTTAACACTCACAGGTATCTGGGTACAACTTGCCTCCAACTTCATGCTGACCTCTACCCCACAGAGCACACAGAGGCAATCAACACCCGGGATGAAGTCATATAGATGCTCAACTGCCAAATGAGGTTTTGACTGAATGTGTCCCCCCCCCAAGTTTTGGTTCTAAATTGTACTGTTCTATCTTCCAACTCCCCAGCCCTACACATGAGGGTTTGCTCTGTGGAAAGTGTATTGATATTATGAATTTGCTCTTGTGAGGAAGAGGGCAAATATTATATTTCATTTTATTGCTGATGCCCGGCTCCCCCTTTAAAATTCTCTGTTCTTCAAAATTCTCTCTGTTCTGTCACCCTTTATTTTCCGCTGTAGCATTAAGGCTTTCTAGCCATAAACATGCACCAGACCTAATCTCTCCAGGAAGGCAAATTAGCATCTTTGAGTTGAGCCCTGGCTCAGATCACAGACTCCCTGCTGATTCTCTCACACCTCTGGGCTGAGAAGGCCCCACTGAGTCTGAAGCAGAGGTGACCCCTGGAGAGAGATCCCTCGCATCAAACACCAGTTCCTTAGATATCCGCCACTGTGTGTCCCAGCACCAAGCCCAAGTCACATGTGACTAATTGACTGTTGTATCACTGTAACCTGTAACCCACTTCTCAAAATGGCATTTGTATTCATTCATATTCAATCATAGCCAAATATTTGGGCTTATTAAAGTGAATGGCAGTTTTCTCTCCTAAAAAGTAGCACACATTTTCTCCTGGTGCTGAATTGACCCCCTTATGTACACAATAGATAAAATATAAGAATAAACTGTGCTAATGGTTGTAGTTGTACATTTGCATGTAAGCAGGTGTTTGGGTAAGTAGTGTCCTTGCTTGCAATGTGTACCTAGTGTAATTACATTAGGTTGTCATTTTGAAGGATGTTTGCTCCGTATCTACTTACCTATTAGGTAGCTTGGGAGTGGCGACAATATATGCATGTGGAGACAAGGCCTCACTCACCATGTATGGTGGAGAGCAATTCCTGCATACCTTGGTGCCTGTTTATTGCATGCTGAATTATGCTTTTTCATGCGGAAAAATGTTCACATTCAAAAATATCTGCATAAGCATGTGCGAAAAATGGTGAAAATTGCAACAATGAAAAATAGCATGAAAAATGTATACTCGTACAAAAAAACAGTGCTGAATCAGTCCTATAGTAAAACACCACCCCTAAAGCCCCTTACTCATACAGCAGCAAGGCTAGCGAGAAAAGCTAATGGGCACCAAAACTAATGAATGTTGACTGATTTTCTAAATCTACTTGATCTCTTGAGCATTTCCTAAAACTTTTTGGGGACATAGATGGCCATTGTATGCTTGCGCACACATAGTAATTTTTCCTACGCATTTAACCCATTCGTGCAGTGAGTGTGTGCGTGTACACGTGCAACCCTCCAGTCATAGGCCACTTCCTTACCTCTAGGCCACGACTAACCCCTAAACAACAACAAAAATTCTATACCAACTGCAATATATAATCCCCTCATGTTCAGAGGCTCCACTGGGCATACATTGGAAGAGATCCCAAGTACGTTTCCAGATGTCACTCTCATAAGAAGTCCAGACCATACTGGCTCACACTTGAAGCTTGTCTTGTGAATTGACCTATTTAAAGTGAATCTGACAGTTCTGTGGAAAAAACATAACTTATGCCATTTGGATTGGGTCTAACATTTAATATCCATAAGCAATGTCTGTTGGTGAACTGCAGACCTCATCTGAAATTCAGATTTAGAGCAACACTATAGAACAGCTTATTCAGAATAACCGCTGTGTGTCGAAACTGTCAGTGTAGCTAAGTGTATGGTGTTTGGGCCTGCAAGAAGCTCTGAAAGCTGTGTCTGTAATGGTCATATGAGGTGACATGAGCTGTGTCAGCAAACTAAAGCCATCAGTCGCCACCTAATCCTTATGGTGATGGAGCAGCACATTGAGAATTGCTTTACAATGTGTTACATGACCTCCTACCACTTGAATAACAGGATTATATACATTCCAAAGAGGTTTACTGAAGCTCAAAATTGCATTAATTGCCATTAACCTGTAGGATCAAGCCTGACATATCTTATCATATCCTCATACCAAATGAGATGCATTGCTTATGACTATGAAATATGAGATTTCCAGTCCTGCCTTGGGTCTTTCAACTCACCCTAGGTACCCCTCTACCCTTATATGTATGATAAAATGAATTGGCTTTTTCCATTGCATCTTTTTTTAGCTTTTGAAATACTCTGTTCCCCAGCCACTGGAACATGTACACCCACTACATCAAAGCCAAGGGGTATCTTAGGGTTTGCATCCAGTCTGGTAGATTACTGGTCAACTCTCCCACCATATGACTGATAATTGAGACATGTTTCTCTGAAAAAGAAATAATGAAGTGATATTGCATTTGAAATTCAAGTTTTGTACATGACACTAAGGGGGTTATTTAAGAAGGGATAACACCGGGTAGTGCTTCGTAGCGGCAGGTAGCGTCTGGTGAACGATGGGTGCTGTATGAGAAGCCACATTTAAAGTGGACCAACACCCAGGATTTTGACTATCCTGGGTCTTGGTCCACTTCGGTGGGGCACCCCCGATTGGGGTGCCCCGCTGTGTGAAACCCCCCCGATCACCCGGAAAACTCACCTCTCCCCGCTCCCAGCGCCGACGGACAAGGCATTTGACAGGAGCGGACAAGCGGCTCCTCCGCCGCCGCCTCCCGCGCGTCACTCTTGACGCGGGCGCGCGCACGTCTAGAGGGGCGCGAGGGAGGCGGCGGCGGCAGGGTAAGGGGATTTGGGGTTTTTGGGGGGGTTTCACCCCGCGGGACATCCCGATCTCGGATGTCCCGTGGGGAGGGAGGTGATCTATAAGATTCCCGGGCCGATCACGGGAGGGTGTTGGTCCACTTTAAGAAAGCGAATCTGGTGAGCTCCTCTATCAGCGCCATGTAGCGTCACATGTATTACCAGAGGCAGCTCAGCGTATAGCTCCAGCGCTCTAGGTTCAAGAGCTCCACATATTACCTTTTGCTCAGTGTCGCTCTCCCATACTTTTCAATGGGCTTTCATTTGTTAATGTTTAAATAGCGTGTTTGAAAATTACTTTTTTTTTTGCTCAAATCATTGTGTGACCTTTCCTGGCTGCAAACAAACACTTTTATACATTTTTATTTAATTTTTATATTTTTATGCAGAATTCTATTTACAGGTCTGGAACTAAAGTGTAATTGCCACAGTGTTAAAAAAAATGTCATTCTATATGTTTTTTCTTTGTTACTGGTGTATATGTGTTCAAAAACAAACTTTAATCACACAGTGTCTGGCGCTCTATGCTAGAGCACCCAGCTTTTGAGCGCCGACACTGTGTGTGTGTAGTTTTGTGTTAAATATGGTGTGGAGCACCGAGTGCCAGACGCACTGAGCTGGCACAATCTCTCGCTATCTGCAGCCTTATACTGTTGTTTGAGCGCCCTACACACATCACATTCATCAATGCCGGCCAGGTTACTACAGCGACCGCAACGCTAGGTTACATCGCCCGATACTGGCTTACAGCGTCTACTAGCGGTCGCTCTAAGCGCCGCTATACAGACGCTCATCTGTTGATACCTGTCGCTAGTAGTGAATCAGCCTCTTATATTATTTCCACTGTTGGTGACTGCTTTAGAGTGGTAGCCATATTTTCTGTATGGTCATCAGAGAGATGGGTTTCATTGGGCAATAGCTTGAGACCTGCACCAGTGGCACACATTTGGGCCTAAAAAACTATACAAATACAAGCTTATGGAGAATCTCTCAGGCTGATTGTAGCTTCTTTGGAATATGGATAGTTTGTCACATCCAAAGCATACGTTCTTAACCCCATTCCTCCAAGACACATGAAGTAGCAAAGCTTTATGGTGATCGGCTAATGGCTCTCCTTTTCCATTTTATGTGATCCTGTTTAATGGCAAAGATCATTGGTTAACCTGACTCTCTAGAGTCAGGTTAGGCCATTGTTGGAATGATTCATTTACCTACTGGCAGGGGCTTAGTAGTTCACCTTTAGTGACTGAAAGGGCTCCTGGTATCTATGGCCTCTTATAACAGCTCGCAAGGCTATAGTCTTTTCCTGGGGGTTTTACCACCAAGCTATGGTGGATTAGGTTTGCAAGCAGCAATGTGCCCCTCTGTATATACTTTCATTGAGTCTTATGTGCTATATGTGCAGATGTAACCGTTTTTCAGTTTAAAAAGCGTTTACAGACTGCAGGGTTGTTGTGGGCTGCATATTTTTCTTTTCATTGACCGTTGCCTTTCTGATTAGCTTTTTTGACATAACCCCTAGGCCTGGGGCCATTTTATTTCATAGATAAACTAGTAATGGTCTATTTTATTGTAAAGTTGTATTACGAGTTAGGTTATAAAAAAGCTCTGAACATTTCACAGAGCACTGATCAATCCATCCTCTGTAAATGGAAGGAGTATGGCACAACTGAAAAGCAGCCAAACCTGTCGTCCACCTAAACTGAAAATCCAAGCAATGGAAGCACTAATTAGAGAAGCAGCCAAAGGACCCAGGGCCACTCTAGAGAAGTTTCAGAGATCCACAGCTCAGGCGGGAGAATGCGTCCACAGGACAACTATTAGCTGTCCGCAACTCTGGCCTGTAATAGTGCTAATAGTGGACATTGTGTGCTTACGCACAAATGGAATTTTACCTCCACATTTTTCCCATATGTGGACTTGTGAACAGCACACTTCCATGAACACACCAGTGAATAAACACTATATTAGTGACTACACACAAGTGAATTACACAGTGGACACACCAATGAATACACACCACCAGTGAATAAAACATCATACCAGTGACTATACACAGGTAAACAAACAATTAAGGGGCAGTGAAGTGCACATGTGGGCTGCCCTAAATTCGGCACCCGGAGAGCAATTAGGGGCTAGGCGCTTTGTTAAAGGGCACTTCAGTCATGTCCCATGGCCGGGAATCGAAATCTGCTACCCCTGGTCATAAGGCCAATTTCCTACCTCTAGGTCATGACTGAGAGGGAAAAAGCCATTTTTGAAAGCAAGACATAAGTAGGCCCGTTTGCAGTTTGCCTCAAGCTATGTAGGGGACTCATCAACAAAAGGTGTTTTGGTCATATGAGACCAAAGTCGTACTTTCTGGCATAAATACCAATGTGCTATGTGTGGAGGAAAGCTAACACTGCACATTGCCATGAACAACCCATCCCCACCATGTAACATGCTTGTGTAACCCACCACGGGGGTGTGCAGGCCAGGGTTATTTGGGGCAGTGAAACTCCCCAAATGTCTTTTCCAGGGAGAGCAGACAAGAACTGAAAATCCCACCAGAAAGGTAGCAATGATCCCAAATTACAGCACAGACAGGGTTAATCCCAACTTCTTTATTTAAGAAAAATCAGCAATGTCAAAACAACAGAAGCACATTCACAAATGTACAATAGGGCACCACCACACTACAAGGAGGCTGTCTGGTCAGTCTTTGCAGGTGACCAAGGGAAGACCAGAGCTGCGGAGTTTAACCTCCTCTCAAGGATCAGGCATAACAAGGCTTGGGTCTGCACTGTAAGCCGGAGGTGTCAAGTGGAGGCCAGGCCGCCTCTAGACCCAGAACAGAGGAAGCCTCTTACGAAGCTGGCCGAGAGGTGTACTAGGCGGCAAGTTGTAATTGAGCTAGCCAGCTCCCATGGTGGCAAGGGAACAAAGGGGGCAACAGGGCGGGATGTTTCAGGGCCTACTCTGTATGTTGTCTGCTCTCAGAGGAAAGCTTTCTGGGCTTTTGTTGGAGAAACCTCTAGTTCTCCAGCTCCCTAGTGGGCCATCTTTCTGCCAATTTCTTTCCCTCTGTCCATCCTGTTAAAAAGGTTCTTCCTCTAGTTGTCTAATCTCCCCTTTTTTATCCCCCTCAGCTCCTTCCAGAAACAGAGAGTCCTATTACTCATACTGCTGTTGCAACCTGCTTCCTGTTTTTCTGAAAATAAACTGTTCATTTCTTATCCAGTATTGCCATCAATTGGCCAAACCTTGTAATTGCATCTATGTTTAAAACGTCAGAACATATGTTTGCTTTCTATTTTTTCATTAATAAAATAAACCAAGTTCCTTTCTCCCAAGGGAAATAATTGTATTGTCCCTACAGTGGTAGCAGCAATATGCTGTGGGGATGTGTTTTTCAACACAGCAGACAAAGGCTGCAAAAGCTGGCTAAAGTTGATGGCAAGATGGATGAAGTTTAATACAGGGCAATCCTGGAAAAAAAAGGCTTCAAGAGACTTGGAACTGGGGCATATGCTCACCTTCCAGCAGGACAACAAACCTAAACATACAGTTAAAGCTTCAATGGAATGGTAAAAGTCACAGCATATTCATGGTCCATCTAGCACAGAAGAAAGGGCAACAATATTAGCCTCTCGAAGTTCAAAGCTAATGGAGACATACCCAACCTACTAGCAGCTGTAATTGCAGCTAAAGGTGGTCCTACAAAATACTGACCTAGAGGGGGTGAATAATTATGCACTCCACACTTTCCTGCTTCTTATATTTTAACATGTATTTAACATATATTTAAACATGTTTCATTTTTTGACACTTCACAAATACTTGCTACTGTGCTGCTCTATCACATACAATCTCAATAAAATACATTTACGTTTGTGGCTGAAATGTTTAAAAAATGTAAAAAGTTCAAGGGGTGGAAGCATTTTTTCAAGCCACTGTTTATTTTCAAAAGGAGGTGATCCCAGAATAATTTACTATTGTAGACAGTAATCCATATGAAGCTTTTTTACCCCTTTCTTTATAAGCCCATTGTGATCATTTCTGTAGTACCCTCAACTCAATTAGAGAATATAATGGGGTCGATTCAGCACCAGGTGTAAAAAGTGCTCTATATGCCACGAGTACCAGCCTATTGGGTGGTACTTAGCAAGGTGGTAGACTGGCCTTGACCCCAACCTGATCTGAACCATCTATTACATAGTAACATAGTAACATAGTATGTAAGGCTGAATAAAGACTTTAGTCCATCCAGTTCAGCCTGTTTAACTCCTTCCAGTAGTAGCCATAGCTGGAAATGTTATTACATGCCAGGAAGGCATCAAGGCCACTTTTGAACGTTTTTACTGTATCCATCATTACTACCTCCTCTGGCAGCGAGTTCCATAGTCTCACTGCTCTTACAGAGAAGAATCCCCTCCTATGTCGGTGGAGAAAGCACCTTTCCTCTAACCTTAGTGGATGCCCCTGGGTTATGGTTACACTCCGGGGTATAAATAGATTGTGGGACAGATCCTCTAGCCCCCGCACTCCTTTTATTAACTTTGTTGCCCATCTATGAACGCGCTCCAGTTCTGATATGTCCTTTTTAAGCACAGGTCCCCAGAACTGTACACAGTATTCCATATGGGGTCTGACCAGTGACTTGTACAGGGGTAAAATGATGTTCTGGTCATGAGCACCTATGCCCCTCCTGATGCACCCCATGATCCTATTTGCCTTGGCAGCAGCTGCCTGGCATTGATTACTACAGTTGAGCTTATTGTCAACTAAAACTCCTAGGTCCTTTTCCATTGTTGTTTTACCAAGTGTTTCTTTATTTAGTGTGTAATCATGACACAGATTTCCCCTTCCCATGTGCATAACCTTACATTTATCTGTGTTAAACTTCATTTGCCATTTAACTGCCCATGCTTCCAATTTATCTAAATCTGTTTGTAGCTGCCTGTTGTCCTCTTTTGTTTTAATTACTTTACACAGCTTAGTATCATCTGCAAAGATTGAGACTTTACTGTTTAATCCATACCCAATGTCATTTATATATATATTGAAGAGAATTGGTCCCAGAACTGACCCTTGTGGTACTCCACTAGTAACAGTGACCCAATTTGAGTGTGTACCATTGATAACCACCCTCTGCTTCCGATCATTAAGCCAATTTCCCACCCATCTGCACACGTTTTCCCCCAGTCCAAGCATTCTCATCTTTTGTACCAGCCTTTTATGTGGCACAGTATCAAATGCTTTAGAAAAGTCAAGATATATTATATCCAATGACTCCCCCTGATCCAATCTTGAACTTACCTCCTCATAAAAGCTGATCAGGTTTGTCTGGCAGGAGCGATTCCTCATAAATCCATGCTGATATGGAGTAATAAGGTCATTTTCCCCAAGGTGCTCCAGGATAGTATCCCTTAAGAAACCTTCAAACAACTTGCCCACCACAGATGTTAAGCTTACCGGTCTGTAGTTCCCAGGTTCCCCCCTAGATCCCTTTTTGAATATTGGCACCACATTTGCCAAGTGCCAATCCATCGGAACAGACCCTGTAGTTATGGAATCCACAAATATTAGAAATAACGGCTTGTCTATTACTGTACATAACTCCCTTAAAACACGAGGATGTATGTCATCTGGTCCCGGTGATTTATCGATTTTCATCTGCTTGAGACGGTGCTGGACTTCTTCCTTGGTTAGACCAGTGACATTTAATGGAGGGTTTCGGTTATTCCCCTGCATTTCACTCGGCATGTCAAATTCTTTTGTGAATATAGAAGCAAAGAAGTTGTTAAGCAAATTAGCTTTCTCCTCATTTCCCTCTATAGGGGTCCCCTCCTTGCTTTTCAGGGGGCCCACACCCTCAGGTTTGTACCTTTTACGGTTTATGTAGCTAAAGAATAATTTGGGGTTAGTTTTACTCTCTTTCGCGACCAGTCTTTCTGTCTCCAGCTTAGCTGCCCTTATCTGTTGTTTACATTGTTTATTTTCTTCTTTATAGTTTTTTTAACGCCTCCGCTGTCCCTTCCTGCTTTGAATGTTTAAATGCCTTTTTTTTATTGTTTATTGCCCCCTTAACCTTTTTATTTTGCCACATCGGTTTACATGTGTGTCTAATAGTTTTATTCCTGTAAGGTATATATCTGTCACACTGAAAATTAAGTATTCCTTTGAAAGTATCCCATTTAGCGTCCATGCTTTTGTTTTTAAGGACATTTTCCCAGTCAATGCAGTGTAGGGCATCTCTAAGTTGGTCAAACTTTGCCTTTCTGAAGTCCCGCGTTTTTGTGGCTCCTTGATAAGGCACCCTAGTGACTGCTCATTGGAAATTAATGATATTATGATCACTGCTTCCAAGGTGTCCCCCAACCTGTACCTTTATTACTTTGTCTGGTACATTGGTTAGTATTAGGTCCAATATGGCTTTCCCCCTTGTTGGAGCTTGTACTTGTTGGGAAAGGTAGCCATCTTTTGTTTTAGATTAAAAACTATCACTTTTATGCGAAACACATGTTTCAGCGTCCCAGTCTATATCTGGGTAGTTAAAGTCCCCCATAATCACTACCTCATTTAGTTTAGCAGCTATATCTATTTGCCTTAGCATCATATTTTCTATGGATTCGGATATATCTGGAGGTTTATAGCAAACCCCCATCAGTATTTTATTTTTGTTTCTCCCTCCATGTATTTCTACCCATACAGACTCCACATGGTCATTCCCCTCACATATATCCTCCCGCAGAGCAGGCTGTAGAGAGGATTTTACAATTAAGCAGACTCCACCCCCTTTGCGTTTGTTACGGTCCCTCCTAAACACACAGTATCCCTGTAAATTTACTGCCCAGTCATAGCTTTCATCCAGCCAGGTCTCTGTTACCCCCACTATATCATATTGTTCTTCTGTTATTATCAGTTCTAGTTCATCCATTTTATTAGTCAAGCTTCTAGCATTTGTAAGCATGCATTTCAAATGCTTATGACAATTTTGATAATTTTGTATATTGCACTTATTCCTGCTAGATTTGCTAACCCCTCCCACCTCTCCACCCCCAGTTTCATGTCTACACCCACTGTCACTTTCTTTCCTAACTTCCCCTTTGTAACTGCTTTTACCCTCCCCCCCAATGCTCAGTTTAAACACTCCTCTAACCTTTTAGCCATCCTCTCCCCCAGAACAGATGCACCCTCCCCACTGAGGTGCAAGCCATCCCTGCCAAAGAACCTGTAGCCCACTGTGAAGTCGGCCCAGTTCTCTAAGAACCCAAACCCCTCCTTTTTACTCCAATTTTTGAGCCACCTGTTTACATCTCTAATCTCCCGCTGCCTCTCTGGTGTGGCTCTTGGTACTGGTAGTATTTCTGAGAATACTACAGTTGAGGTCCTTGCCTTAAGCTTACGGCCTAAGTCCCTGAAATAATTTTTTAGGACCTTCCACCTACTTCTTCCTATGTCATTAGTGCCAATATGCACCATGACCGCTGGGTTCACGCCAGCCCCTCCCAACAATCTGTCAGCCCGCTCCGCTACATGCCGTACTCTTGCCCCAGGAAGGCAACACACTGTTCGGCAATCCCGGTCTTTGTGACAGATTGCCCTGTCTGTTCCCCTAATAATAGAGTCACCCACTACCAGCACCTGTCTTGCCTGCCCTGTTCTCCCATTTCCCCTCCCTTCCTTACTGGAGCCGACAGATGTGTCTTGCTGCAGCTGTGCCATCCCTGAGCTAACATCCTCCTCATCTGCCAACCAAACCCTGAGTACAACTTTTCCAAAACTAGAGTGTCTTTACCCTGTGCAGACTTTCAGAATGGTATCCTCCAAACACAGATATACATTAATTCATATTCAGACAACAACAGACAACAGGTAGATAAAAGGACGGTGGGTGGAAATTGGAAGCGAAACAGAGAAAAAAGAGAGGACAAAGAAAAAGGGGCCGCGGGTAAGACAGACTAATGAAAGAAGGAAAACAGAAGAGGGAAGGTGAAAATAAAGGGTGATAGGGAGTGGGTGTGCATAAATGGAGAAATGAGGAGAAAGAAGAGGGGAATAACAGGTAGATGGAGAGGATGTGTAAAAGATGAAAAAGAGGATAGAGAAAAAGATAGATTGAGGGAGCATGTAAAAGAGAGAGGTAGAGACAGGGAAAAGCAAGAAGACAAGAGACTAATAGCAATAAAAGCAGGGGAGAAAGGGAACACAAGTGCCAGAGATAGAGAATGAGGTGATGTATATAATAAAGAAATGGGGAAATATAAAAAACAGTGACCTGCTGAG
Organism: Gastrophryne carolinensis; assembly: GCA_027917425.1. Classification (NCBI taxonomy): domain Eukaryota; kingdom Metazoa; phylum Chordata; class Amphibia; order Anura; family Microhylidae; genus Gastrophryne; species Gastrophryne carolinensis. The sequence goes on from CM051234.1 coordinate 111,540,691, forward strand.
CCAGTTGAGAGCTTTTGCTCAGAAGGGGTGTTGAATCCTGATATATCTTTGCAGAATATAAAAATCATTACAAAAAAACTGTTCTTGGGGCATCCCAATCTTCATTAAAAAATTAACCTTTTTGTCAGTCCCACAGTGCATGTGCTTGCTTTCTTCCAATCAGCCCTGCATACAATGCATATTAATGCATGGCATACAGTTCTGTTTGCATACATCTCCCTGAGACCTGTGGTGGGTTGTAATGGCTGACCACCAAGTGCTGGTGATGTGGCCAATGGCCAAGCATCCGCCATGGGACCACTAGAAAGGTGAGTTTTGCATGTGATCCTGGAGGTTTCACATAGCAGGGATGCTCTGGGTATAGGGTGAGCACCGGTCTTATAGGCTCTAGGGACAGCGATTGGTCCAGTTTAAGTGTAAGCAAGTTATTTAAGAAGAAAAAGAGGACACCTTTAAGCTCTTTCATACACAAGTCCTTATTTTTTGACCCTCTTCTCCCCTTCTTTGCCTTTCTGTAACACCAGTTAAATAATAACAGTTACATTCTTTGACATTTTTTCCCATGAAGCCGTCCAATGCTGCGCTTGTTATGAAAATTTGCTCACAATCCCGGCTATATTAGCAAAATGATTCACAGCTCATTTATTCTTAGTAAATCTCCTTATCCATAACAAACGTCATGCCTGTCATGCCGGGCTGGGATTGCTCGCTGTGCTTTGTGTGTGTCATTCTCCATAATGCTAGGATTTTGATCCAGTAATATGTGCTTATTGAAGACTGAAAGCCATGGCAGCTACAATTTTCCATACTTTAGTTGAAGCTTTTCAAGCATCGAGCAGTCCTTTAACACCTTGGGGAAATATGCGACATCTGTTGCGTTGTTGCCTTGAAATATTCAGAGACCATCACATTTCCCACATAGGTCACCAGGATAGAGTGGCAACAGTGGTGTCACAGCTCCTACAGCTAATAGGCAGATAATGGGCTCACCATCGAGCAAATGACAGCTACACAATTGCTGGGGACCCTATAGGAATGAAATGTTTATGCTGTCGGAAAAGTAAAATATCTTTCATGTGCATATTGGTTATGATGTCTCTTTGAATTTCTCATTTCCCACAAGACCTGTATGTTCAGTTTAGTCATTGTAATGTGGGCTGCTCAACATAAAAATTTACCAGTCTATCATTTGCAAAAGACAAAACAATAAAGAAACTTCCCAGTTTGAGATGCCCCGGGGGAGGCAGTTTGCATGCCCTGGAGTATCATATACTCCAAGGTGGGTTTTTGTCCACTTTAACTATTAAAAATGCACCATGGGATGTGATTCTTTTTCTGAGTCTTATTTCGCCAAGTAAATTAGATAAATTCAAGGAAATTCTTTTGATAAGAACTATAATAGGGATCTTTCCCATGAAAAAGTGAATGTAAGCATTAAATGTTAAAGACATTAAAGAGTGCATGTTAAAAATAACCACAGCTACACAGTCAGTGATGGACCAGGGCCAAAAATCAGCAAGGGACTCTTCCAGTCCATGATCGGCTTGTGACACCCTGCCCCCTCCCCCACTGAACCTTTGAGGCAGTCAAGAGGTTAGCTCCAGGCAGAGGTAGATAGGGCCTAGTATTGTAGGAGTGGATAATGCAGCATAATGCGGATAATGCGACAATGCCCCCCTGGTATGATACAGAGGCTATAGCATTGGATACAGAACATTAGCTGGGGGTCTTGGCTGAGGGGTATAGTGGGGTCGGGTAAGGAGGGGTTTGGGGGAGGTGAGATAGGTTGTTGATGTTAGGAGCAGCAGCCCAGCGGCCTACTGGGAATTCTCTCGGGTCCACCTATTACTAGTTCGCCCATGTACACAGGGAGCTCATTGAATAGTTGAGGTGCATTTGATATTTAGCTGTTTACAGGTTAAGAGATAGTACCTGTTCTAAATATTGTATCTTATTGTATCTTTAACCTGAGGGAGAGATGGTGAATGGGGAGTGTCCAGGATGGGTGGGGTCGCTGATGCTTTTGTAGGCTTTTGATTTAATCATCTGGTCAAACAGTTCTGTCTAGAGATGGAAGTGTAGCACCGATAATCCTTTCTGCTGCCCCTATAACTGTGTGCAACTGCAATTTATTCTTTTTATTGGTGCGCCCAAACTAGATGGAGAAAGACATGCTCAGAACTGATTTTATGTTGGCAGTGTAAAATATGACTATAAGCTTCTGTGGTAGGCCGTATTTAGGGCCAGATTAAGGGTGGTGGAGGCCCCTGTCCAGAAAATCTGGTGCATGCCCCTGATTTTTTTTACCATTAAAGCAAATATCTAGTGTCTTCATAACCTCACACCATGGATTCCTTTCTCTGGCACTGAGGCAGCACAGGGGTTACAAAAAACAGTTGGAATGCCCTAGTTTCTCAGGCCATGGGCACAACCATCTTGTAGAGAATGCACAGAGTGGCACCCCCATTCTGTTAACGGTGCCATACTTACATGGGCCAACATGTGCGTGCACAGTGGGGGGATGTCACTCCGATACCGCTGCCCCGGGTGAAAGTGCTGATTTACAGTTGACGTAAGGTTTTTTTTGGAGGGGACATGCTGGGGCTTTTCATGTATGTAGAAACAGGCTACCCACTGAGTAGATAAACCAGGCTTCTCCCCTGTAAAACTGCAAAACCAATCATTGCTCCTTGCTCCAATCACTCTAATGATCACAACGCTGAACGCTCTTAGACAAACACATACACATCTAGTCTTGTACATCATTGCTGCGTGCGTGTGTGTGTGTGTGTGTGTGTGTGAACCCCATCCATCAAACTAGATGACCTCCCTGTATATCCCAGATAAGTAGGTTATGTTAGGAAGGTAGGTGGGTGAGCAGGTGGGTAAGTGGCCATTTAGGTGTATAGGCAGGTAGAAAGATGGGTAGGAAGGCCAGGGTAGTCAGGTACGTGGGTGAGTAGGCAGGTAGGTGAGTAGGTAGATTGATGGGTAGGTACTCAGATGGGCAGGTAGGGGCAGTCAGGTAGAGGAGTATGTGGGAATTTAGATAGGAATTGCTATTAGATAGGAATTTAGGATAGGTAGACAGTTGGGTGGGTAGACATGGAGATACAAAGGTCAGTAAGTAGGTGGGTGGATAAGTAGGTGTTTGAGTCAGCAGGTAGATAGGCTGGTAGGTAGGTTGGGGACGGGTCAGTAGGAAGGGAGATAAGTAGGTAGGTGGATGTGTGAGTCAGTAGACAGGTAGATAGGTATGTAGGTGGGTGGGCAGCTAGGTATGTGGGTGGGTCAGTAGGTGGGTAGGTAGGTGGGTCAGTGAGTAGGTCTATATGTAAGTGTGTCAATAGGCAGGTAAATAAGTGTGAAGGTCAGTCAGCCAGTGAACATCAACATAAGCACTTCAACTGAAGTACAGTATACATCAACTGCCAACATACCTCACTGACTGTCATCACTGCGGATCTGGGCTGGAGAATCCTGTTGTGTGCTGTCCTCAGCATTGTCCACCACTTATCCCCGCTGGCTCCAGTCCGCACCACCTTTCTGTGCTTTTCTTGGTGCCTCCAGTTGGTTGCTAGCCCCCTAAGACCGGAGAACCAGGGCTCCAAAGTGGGTCACCCTGGGAACCGATGCACCTCGTCTACGGAGGTCCACTTCTGAGCCCTGGTTCTCGGGGACCATAGAGGCAAAGATGGCCAAACGGAGAATGTAGCTGATCTTCAGCTACAGAACAAGCCCCTCCACCAGTTTTTATACCCCAGCTCCAGCGAGCAACAGTACCAGGACTTTGCGGTATTGCCTATTGAATCCACATGCCTTTGCAGCGGTGCATAACTGAAGTCCTCCTCTTTCCAAAGACACCTCTGGACCCAAAGAACCGATGCTCCAAATCATCTGGGGAATCAATGCCCATCGACCAGAATGGTACACTTCCAAGAGCCAGGTCCTAGGGGGGCTAACAACCCCCTGAAGGTGTCGTTGGAAAGGGAACCTTGGGTATACACCTCTGCAAGGGCATGTGGATCGAAAATGACTGGACCAAACGGCAGTACCACAAAGTCCCGGTACTGTTGCTCACATGTGCTGGAGTGGTACACTTCCGAGTGATGGATCTCTAGACCTAAGGGGCTAATGACACACAAGGTGTCGCTGGAAAGGGGTGCCTACAAGGACATGTGGATCGGGGCTGACCAGAACAAGCGGCGGCACCACAAAGCCCCCTAACCATATACCGAAAAATAGTGGAGGCCCTCTTGCAGGGCAAATGGGGGAGACCCGGAGGCATGCGTCCCTGCCTATAATCCAGCCCTGGATGGATTTCCTCAGTAGTTTTTGCTGAGTAGTACCATATCAAGATACAGGCTCCATTTGCGGTCCTGTGGATTGGGAACAACGTTGGGGTTGCATTCTGGAAGTTGAACACAAGCTGAACGGCGCTGATGAAATCAATGATGGTGGGTGGCGCCTGCAAATTTGATTATCTTTACTGTATCCTCTGTAGATGTGCAGTCATTTGTGTTCAGAGAAAACAGAAGCGGTAATAGAACACATTCAGCTCATGTCAAGCAGCAAGAAACATTGGTTGTTTTCTTAACTTGCTACTGGACTTCTGTATACTATTCCAAAGGCGGTAAGTGCTATCATGCTTTCTTTTAATAAAGCGGACTCTCACCCAAATCTAGCAGAAAAAAAGGCTGGCCCTAAATATTTCCTTTGTAGCTTAAATGTTGCACAAACTACATAGTATTGGTGGCAACATGCAACTAATTACAATCCAAAGCCCCCAAACAGTTGGGACGCTATGTAAAATGTAAGGGGAATGCAATAGTAACATAGTAGTAACATAGTATGTAAGGCTGAAAAAAGACTTTAGTCCACCCAGTTCAGCCTGTTTATCTCCTTTCAGTGGTCTAGTAGCCATAGCTGAAAATGTTATTACATGGCAGGAAGTCATTCAGGCCACTTTTAAACGTTTTTTCTGTTTCTTTCATTACTACCTCCTCTGCCAGCGAGTTCTATCGTCTCACTACTCTTAAAGAGAAGAATCCCCTCCTACGTCGGTAGAGAAAGCACCTTTCCTCCATTTTCTTAGAACATAGAACAATAAAACATAAAAACACATATCAGTATTAAAATGCATTTTTTAATTTCATTTAAAAAATGAAACTAATGAAAACTAATAAAAAGCTGGAGGGTCAATTTTTAACTAGGTCACATAACCATATAAAAGGGTTATATCAGCAAAAAATTTTTAGAAGCAAAGATGATGAGAGGTTCACTAATCTGTAGATAACTGAATTTAAAAATTGTGGAACAATTTTAGAAAAATGTCCCTCAAACGTCTGAAGACTTTAACTATCCCACCATCTACAGCACGCAATATCATAAAAAGTTTCACAGAACCTATAGAATTTCATGTGTACAAGGGAAGAGGTTAATGAACAGTAGTGGGTGCTTGTGAACTACAGAAAAATAAGAATATCACCATTTGAAAATAGCCTGGATGACATTGGCTGGAAAATGATTATATCAACAGACATGAACTCTAGGGGGCGGAGCTCGCCATGGAGAGGTGAAGACATGCGAGCAGACCGCTCCCGGCAGCTAAAGCTTTTCATTAGCATTTTAGGCTTTTTGGAAAGCTTCATTATTGAGGACTTTATCATCCATTATTGGGGACTATCTCCTTAATATACGTGGAGAGGCAGACGGAGATCATACCTGGCCTGTGGAGCGGCAAGCGGTACCGGGTGGTGGGCGGCGGCGCTGCAGTAATCACCTCACCTGCTTCACCTGGGCTGCGGCATCGGAGCCGGTCAGTGCGGCGGCGGCGGAGATCGTGTGGAGGCGGCGAGCCTCGGATCCTTTGGGGGTCCACCCCGCGGCTTCGAGCGGCAGAGCCGGCGGGAGCGGCACGACGGAAGGGCCGCTTACACAGTGGCGTGTGGTGCGCGGAAGGAGGCCGCCGGTCAGAGGTTTGTCCCCGGCCGGCAGTGGGGCTGGAGCGGAGGAGAGTGAGGAGGGTGGAAAGGGCGGGCTCCGTGATTGCTGGAGTCCCCCCTGGCTGCTCACCTCCACTAAGGAAAGCCGGCGCCCAGGTGGCTATATCGAGCGGTGTTAACCTCCTTCCTGATCTAGGTCTTTGTCTGCCCTAGGCGGGGGATCGCAGAAGCGCATCTGTAAGAGAAGGCTGTGGTGCCAGACCCCGGGCATTTGGAGGATTCCCCCCCTATTTTTCATCCCTGATGGGGGATGCGCTGGACAGATTACTTTGCGCACCTTATTTACAGCATTTATAGCATGGTCATGCCTTTACCTTGCAGTTGAAGAGCGCTTTGTATTTATAAGGAGCTGACAGGCTGAACCTCAACATAGAATATACAGGTATTCGCCTCCCTGGGAGGGCCATTCTGGGAGATCCCTTTGCACCCACTGAATTGGTCACCCCCTCTGAGATTTTTGTTTTGACCTTTTGTGATAAAGGCTTAATTACGGAGTATCCCTGTAAAACACCATCTTGGGCTTTCCTCATATTAGAGCCTCTAAAGGTAACTTAAAAGACTTACCATACATTACTTATTGAGATACTCTGGAGACAATCAGATCGGACTAGCATTTACTTGATTTGCTCCTGGAAATCCTTACTAAGACAGCTATATATACTTAGACTTCAACGGATCTAATTAAACGGCCTGTAAAGTAATCTAGGGTAGATATCCCAGGTTGGGATACCCGTATAATATCAGGAGTTAGATATCTTTTGCTCAATAGGTCCGCCTGCAAAGGGGCGAGGGTCCAGCTATCGCCCACCAGAAAGATTCTATTTGCCGCAAGAGCTGAGAAATCCCCAGCAAGCACCTTTAAAATATTTTGGACCTGACTGTCCACATTGAAAGGGCTTTATTGAAAGGACTGATTTGATCCCTGCATATCTAATATATATTAATTTTTGTAATTATCAACTATTTATTTGCATCAGTGGAGGGTAGAATAAAGAGTCCCTCCGAAAACACTACCTCTGGGAACTCTTCTGATATTATAAGAACTGTTTGTCTAATTAAGAGCATCAGAAATGGGAGGAGGTACCAAACCTAAGGACAACAGGGGACAGACGACAAGAAGCACTACAGCTACCACTCAAGGAGACCTAAATCGTTATATATCGAAGCCTACAGATTCCGTACGGGAGTCATGTGCGGCTGGGGGAACCCCCCGTGGAGGGCGAATGAAAGATTTAGTGGCTGAAGAGGAAGACCCCGTGAGCTTGAATTCTTCTACTTCAGACAATACCTTAGCGGATATATGGGCCTTCATGAGAGCTATGCCAACAAAAGAGGATCTTTCTTTGAGTACTCGTTCTATCAGTGAGAAGTTATCTGAAGAAGTGGGGCTCCTACGTAGAGACCTTAAACAATTAGATTCCAGGCTAGTCGGGGTGGAACAGCAACGTGAGGAGGATAGATCTACAATTCAACAACTCACCTACAGGCTTCAGGCACAAGAATCTGCGACCGCCACTTTGGCCCTCCAATTGGAGGACATGGAAAATCGCAATCGACGCAATAATATACGCATACGTGGACTCCCCGAAGCTACACGAGCAGAGAACCTTCTACCTACCTTACAAGGGATTTTTCGTACATTATTAGGGGAACCTATGGGCAGTGACAGCAAAATAGAAATAGATCGAGCACATAGAGCAATTGCCCCTCCCCCTCGTCAGAATGATCCTCCAAGGGATGTAATTTGCAGAATTCACTATTACCAAGAAAAAGAAGCAATTATGGCAGCAGCCAGAAATAAGGGATCGCTAGATTTTGATGGCGCAATTCTACATTTTTATTCAGATCTAGCGAGGGCTACTCTGGCAAGACGGAGGGCCCTCCGTCCGCTACTGGAAGCTCTTAAACAGGACAATATTACGTATAGATGGGGATACCCCTTCGCTTTATTCACCGCAAAACAAGGAAAGACGTTTACCATTCGCAAATATGAAGATCTTCCAGGCTTCTTTAATCATTTTTCCCTGAGCCCTGTTCAAGTGCCAGACTGGTCTACATATCCCCCGGAGTTTAACTCTTCACGAGCAAGAAGAGGAGCGGAAGATCAATTTCAGTCCATGAATTCATAAGGAAAATTTTTTTTATTTTTTTTCTTTTTCAGAACAAAATATGTAAAGACCCAGGATGAAAGTGGACCTTATCCAGAGCTATAATATTAGACATTTCAGTTAGGATTAAGGACCTTTTCTATTTTTCCTTTCCTCTTTTTGAGAGACAAATCAAGTGCAATTTAAGCACCCCCCCCCCTTTTTTTTTTTTTTTTTTTTTTTTGTGGTAATTGTATAATATGTGCATGAAGGGAATAGTTGCAGGTCTGGTGAGCACTGGGGAGGGCTGGTGTAGGGTAGAGGAGGTCCCGATTGTGGGATGCAGTGGAGTAGCCGGAGATAGGGGAGGGTGCTGGGCTAGGGCTTGGTGAGGGACTGAAGTAGGAGGGTCTGGGAGGGGCTGAGCGCGTCTGGTCGGATGGTCAGACGCGGCTCGGACGATGAGTGGGGGAGAAGCACTACACCTTGGATAACTAAGTCACATACTCAATTGTATAAATATACACTTTTTTGTCTTGCACTTCCTTTTTCTTAATTTAGTGGCAGGTTCCGCCATTTATTACACTTATACATTTTTTTTATGCAACACCTGAATCACTTTCACGTTAGTTCACTGGTTGTTTTGCTAATAGGCCCGAGTGGGGATGAGCGGGCCCCATTGATGTGTTTGTTGCACGGGTAGGAGATGTCCTCCTCTTCGGACCCTTAATCCAGCACTGTTCAGTGGCTCTCTGGAAGGAATGGTACTGGGGGGTGGTCAAGCGGTCACACGCTTACCGGTGAGAAGTCACCAGAACTGGTCCCGACAGGGGGGAATTCCCTGTTTGCCTGGGGCCGCCTCCCGGTGCCGAGCACCAGGGTGTCTCTGGCCTCCGCTGAGAGGTGCTGAATTGTGAGGATGTGGTCCCCAGTGGGTACCGGGCCGCGAGCTGTTGTCAACGTAGGTAATGGATGGGGGGGTGTATATTATGGGGGGTGAAGGGGGTAGCTGTTCTAGGATTGGGGGGGCGGCCCTGAGATTCCCCCCCCCCCCCCCTTTAAACATTTTTTTTTTTTTTTTTTTTTTTTTCTTTTCTCCTTCCTTTATGGGGGGGAGGGTCTAATAGTTAGTATATCTTACTGAAAAGAATGTCTTTGAACCTAGTTAATAGGGCGTGATGATGTGATAATAGGTTGTGGAGCTAGAGGGATATTAGCAGTAGAGTAGAGCTTTCAATTGATATGGGGAGCATGTTAGGAATTTAGGTCCTAAAATTAATAATTAATAAATGTCTAATATCTTATATTTTTATTTTTTTGCGATTATTGGCTGCCGGGAGCGAGCGCTGATCTCGTGCCGGTGTATTATACGATCCTTTGACTACACAGTTGAAGTTTTCGGCCGTGGTCTCTCTCTGCCCCCACATTTCTAGGGCATTGGGTGTTGAGGATCAGAGTCAGATTGACATCTGGGGCCTCGACTCCCGGTTAAGACCCTAGTGTAAATCCCGACACGGGCAGCGCCCGTCTCGGTGATCAACGAATCGTTCTTTAATATAGTGGGGTTTTTTTTTTTTTTTTTTTTTCCCCTCTCTTTCTATCTTTCCTCTTTTCCTTTTCCTTTTCCCTGGAACCAAAGAATATTTTAAATATAAACCATCAACATGTCCAGAAGTAGAGAAAGTTCACAGGGGGTTCGAATGATTAAGGATAGTGACTTGGCCCCTCTTCATGAGCAAAAGTTCAGAGCCGTTTCGATTAATGCTAAGGGTTTAAATACCCCACTGAAAAGATCTAAATTATTTCAGGAGTTAACTAGGCTTAAAGCAAATATTGCATTTATTCAGGAGACACATTTTAAAGGCGGGGGAGCCCCTAGACTGTCCTCCAGATCCTTTTCCCAGTCGTACACAAGTAATGCGCCAGATGTTAAGGCAAGGGGGGTGGCGATAATAATTGCCAGGAATACTCCCTTTTGGGTCACGGATAGGATAGCAGATGAACAAGGTAGGTATCTGATCCTTAAGGGTTCTTTGTTTAACAAAAATTATACTCTGGCAGTGGCCTATGCTCCCAATTCTGGGCAGGTGACCTTTCTTGAGGCTTTTCTGAATAAACTTATGGAAGTGCAAGAAGGCCCTATTATCCTTGGGGGAGACTTAAATGTGACATTAGATCCACTATTGGATTCTTCAACGGGGCGATCAGCGCTGTCATATGTGGCATTAAAAGAATCAAGAAAGCTCTTCATAAGGCTCAGCTCTGCGATCCTTGGCGTATTAATCATCCTAAGGTTAAAGACTATTCTTTCTATTCCTCAGCACATGCCATGTACTCTAGAATTGACTACGTGTTGGTGTCCCATAGCCTATTACCCCAAGTGTTAAACTCAAATATAGAGATTATGACTGTGTCGGACCATGCACCGGTGACCCTTACTATCACCTCAAAGGGGGCTCCAAAGGGAGAGTGGACATGGAGATTGAATGAGTCCCTACTACAAAACGAAAAGCTAATTCAAGATTTTCAGAATATTATTAAAAACTATTTTGAAATAAATAGAAGCATGGATACCTCCCCTGTTTAATAACTGGCTAGCTCATAAGGCAGTTATTAGAGGCTCTTTCATTAGATATGCAACTGAGAAGAAGAGGGAGCGACAACAGGAGCTACAGAAGCAAATAGAAAGAGTCCAGAAGCTAGAAAAAGTACATAAAGCATCATTGGCAAAAAGTAATTTATTGGCACTTACTGAGGCTAGAGCAACATTGAACTCTCTCTTAACTTTAAAAGCGGCCCACATTATAAAGCGTTGTAGAAGGCTTTATTTTGAATGGGGCAACAAAAGCAGCGCGCTTTTGGCAAGAGCCCTTAAGAAACAACAATCTTTAAATTTTGTAGAAGCTACTATTGATGGACAACAAAAAAAGCTTCATAGTACACCAGATATAGCTAAGACCTTTCAGTCCTTTTACCAGAAGCTATATAATATTTGCCCAAAAGGACTAGTCCCAGAACGGGAGCACTTAGCAGTGATAAAGAAGTATATAGAGGAGTCTGGTATGCCTAAGCTTGGGACGGAAGAGAGAGAGAGATTGGAAGCCCCCATCTCTATAGAGGAGTTAAGCGCTGTGGTTAAGGCCTCACCTAGTGGAAAAGCTCCAGGGCCAGACGGATTTACAGTAGCATATTATAAGCAATTTCTCCCTCTCTTAGCCCCGCATTTTCTTTCGGCATTCAACTCAATAACCACACTTTCGGATCAGGTTAAGATCCCAAGTGAGGTATTATCTGCTCATGTGACAATAATCCAGAAACCGGGGAAAGATCCGCTTGCATGCGGAAGTTATAGGCCTATATCATTGTTGAACGTAGATCTAAAACTCTATGCGAAAATTTTGGCAAACAGATTGTTAAGGTCGCTTCCGAAGCTAGTGGACGGGGATCAGTCGGGCTTTGTACCGGGTAGAGAAGCCCGTGATAATACAACCAGAGTATTGAATTTACTGCATAGAATCGAACAAACTAGAGAACCGGCAATTTTTTTGTCTACCGATGCCGAAAAGGCATTCGATCGGGTAAACTGGCAATATATTAGGGCAGTTTTAGAGCATATTGGTTTAGGTTCTAAAGGGGTAAAGATGATTATGGCCTTATATACGGAGCCCTCAGCCAGGATTAAAGTAAATGGCATTCTTTCAGAGCAGGTAGATATTAGAAATGGTACTAGACAGGGTTGTCCCCTCTCCCCAGTGATTTTTGTTCTATCTATGGAACCTTTCTTATGCAGAATTAGGGGGAGAGAAGATATACGGGGGATTTTAGTAGATTCATCTACTCATAAGATATCAGCATATGCTGATGATCTTCTGTTTTTTCTTACAAATCCGGTAGTTGGACTACCAGTCCTGTTGAAAGAATTTGAACACTTTGGTAAGCTCTCTTTTTTGAAAATAAATTACGATAAATCAGAGGCCATGGGGCTGAATCTTTCACCAGGAGTTGAGGCCCAGCTGAGAGCATCCTTTTCGTTTAGGTGGCCTTCTTTGGCCATCACATATTTAGGCACCAAGATCACGAAAACGGTAAACGAGATCTATGCAGCAAATTTTGGTCCCCTTTTTTCCAAAATTAAAAGTGATTTGGAGAACTGGGATTTACCCACTTTCACGTGGCTAGGAAGAATTAGAATCCTTAAAATGTCTGTTCTGCCAAAGATTCTATATATATTTCAAGCCCTTCCGATCAGGATCCCTAGGGCATACTTTAAGTCCTTTAATTCGCTATTCATAAAATTCATCTGGCAGAGACGTAAACCCAGACTGAAACTTCGGCTTCTATTTAGAACTAAACAGATGGGAGGATTCGCATGTCCAGATCTGTGGCGATACTGGCATGCGATCCACCTTCAACGTATTCTAGACTGGCACCACCAAGCCACAAAGAAGAAATGGGTGAACCTTGAGGCATCTTGGCTACAGACTCCACTAAAAGAGATCCCGTGGGCAGTTAGAACAGGGAGGATCCTGTGCAGAGATCATCCGCTTATTTCCACTACGCTTGGTATTTTTGGAAAGCAAAGGGAAAGAAATAAGATATCTCCATGGCCAACTCCCTTGGTGCCACTGGTGCACAATCCATCATTCCCTGTAGGTATTCTTCCTCGTCTCCGTAAGATCTTTGAGGAAAGAGAAATCCCAAGAGGACTGCATCTTATCTCACATGCGGGATGGATGCACTTGAATGACCTAAGGGATAAATGGGATACGCCGCTATTCGACCAGTGGCTTTTGTTCATTTTTCAAAGCTTCCTTGTGAGCATAGGAACTAGACAGGCATTCCTTAGACCTTTAACCCCATTTGAACGACTGGCAAGAGAAGGAGATCCCCCAAAACACTTAATCTCTAAATTATATGCTTTATTGGAAGACGACGGGGATGATGAAAGACCTCGATTTTGTGGGGAATGGGAGAAGGACCTGGATAGGCATTTTACGAAAGATCAGTGGAAATATATTTTTGGGGCTACACATAAGACCTCAGTCTCTACTAAAATTCAGGAAACTAATTACAAGTGTCTTACTAGGTGGTATTATACCCCGAAAAGGCTGAATGGTTTCTCACCGTCTCACTCTGCGGAATGTTGGAGATGTCGGGGAGCAGTCGGAAGTTTTCTCCATGTTTTCTGGGATTGCCCAAAGGTCGCTCCTTTCTGGCATGAGGTGGCAGACATCTCTAGTGAGATTTTGAGACGGCCTATCGCTTGGGACCCTTCTTTGTTCCTTTTACACCTGTCGGAAATGCCTCTGAAGGTCTATAAGAGATCTCTTTTGAGACATCTTGTTAATGCAGCAAAAGTATTGATACCTAGGTTCTGGAGATCTGAAACAGCTCCTTTGTGGAGAACTGGATTGTGGAAATTAATTATATCATGGAAATGGAGGAGCTTACAGCTGCGATTCACGAGACTAAGACGCAGTTTCGACAGGTTTGGACACCCTGGCTTCTCTATAAAGAAACGGCAAGATTTAAGCAGTTAATGAATGCCGATGCTCCCCCCTCCATCATTTTCTCAGAATGAATGAGATGCTGAAGTTTTAGAGAATTAAGTATTAAATTATGGTAGGCAAATTAGAAATAAGCTTAGGACATGTATAGAACGGCATAAGGGAATAGACCCCTCCCCATGGTGCAAACTGATCTTCACTTTTTCCCCCCGTTTCCTCTCTCTTCCTCCTATTTTTCTTTTTGCCCCCCCCCCCTTTTTTTTATTTTTTTTTTTTTTTTTTTCCGTTTGTTTTGTTTTGTGGGTATAAAATATAAAATATTTTCTTTTTCCTTTTGTCCATAGGTTTTTTTTTGTGTTTTCTTCTTTCCAAACGAAATTATTAGTTTCCCTTTTTTTTTTCTTTTTTTGTTGTTGTTAATTATTAGATGAATAGATGATTGTATATTGTATAAGTGTCAATGAATTTGATTACTGACACATTATATGCTTATATATATGATGACAAAAGGATAAAAAGAAGTAAATAAAGAATTTAAAAAAAAAAAAAAAACAGACATGAACTCGACTGAAGCAGGGCGTGGCTTCGGCATGCTGGAGTGAAGGAGTCTAACCCGAGTGCTCCTTACAGCCCTGCCTTATAGTTGCATTTGCATCTGACTATCAGCTGAGGGGCAACAAGGAAAGTAAAGCTAAGGGAAGCAGTTGTGGGACCCACATGACTGGCATCAATAAATTCTTCAGGCCAGGGGAGTCACCAAGCAAGCAACAGCAATGACCCAACATGGCGTCTGCTGGGACACAGGACGAGGGCAGAGAAGAGCGGGGAGGTGCTGCCGCTTCGGCCCGGCAGTTAACCGTCCAGAAGACACAGTCTGCTGTGGAGAGATGTGGAGACACAATCACACACTTTATATCAAACCACAGGAAGGATGACACGTCCTTACCCATTCAATGGGAGGCTCTTAAATGTGTACTTAGAGGGGTGTTAATAAAACACGGAGCCAGGCTTAAATGAGCACATACACAAACTTGAAGGAGCTAACAAAGAGAACAACACTCATCAGCTATTATTCGAACTACTATAAGTGAGAGCAAAACTTAATCAGCTAATCGTCGATCTCATGCCTGGTGGGTGTGGACTCGACAAAACCTGTTTTTGTTTTTAAAAAAAACAGGCCACTGTTGAGCCAGCTGCATTAGTGCTGCTTTAAGGTTGGCAATGTTTATTTATTCATGATGTGCAATCCTTAGGTGTATAAAATGTAATGCATATCTGGATGTGGATGCACTGCATGTGCAAGTTCTTGTTGACTTCAGAGTTCCTTTAAAGAGACAGTCCAGGCAATGGCAATAATTAGGGCTCACTTGAAGCTGGTCCCATGTGAGTCTCCTCCATTTCCTGCAGTGCTCTGCACAAGTTGTAGCAAGTTTGCCCCTCCTTTCCTTTCTATTCTTCCATGACAACACCCCAACCTGAGCGAGCCTAGCCACTTTGGCTAACAGGGCTCACCCACACAGGTATCGCTGAGGGATGGATTAGCCTTGCGACCACATATGTGCGTGGTCATGGAGAAATGTAAAGAAAAGGAGGAAAAACTTTGGAGACCTGCTATAGCAGCCACATCATGTTGCAGGAAATGGAGGAGAGGCACATGGGACAGACTTTAGGTGAGCTCCTTGCTGCCTTATTATTGTTGTTGCCTGGATTGCCCCTTTAAATATAGTTACTAAACTTTTACAAGCTAGATACTTTTAAATGAGTTAAAATTTACTTTTAAATTTACACGCGTGACATGTCTTGAGTCTTGGGCTGTTGTAAGTAACTATCAGATGCTAGCATTAGATTATAATCAATGAGAGGGGGGAAGAAAAAATAAAAGGACATCATTATCTGGACAGAACAGCAAGCTTGCAACATTCTCTTCCCTCCTCCATCATAAGTAGAAAAAGCTTTTACATGACCCAACAGCAGGAAATGTCCCTGATTGCTTAAATTCTCCATCATTTCCTCCACTTCTCCTGTCTAATGCCATGGTGGCGGCTGTCTGTTTTGTTTTATTCCCACAACTGTTTAATCTATTACTGCAGCTATTTCTACAGCATAAGTCTCGTGTTGCAGAATATTTTCTTGCTTAACTACAAATTAGAAAATGACTCCCTAATTAGATTTCTACTAATAATGTTTTTGTAGAAGATAGTAAGCTATATTTGTAAGGGGCATGGCGCCAGTTTTTTCCCTAGTATTAGACCCAACATCCAAATATTTTACATTGAACCATTTTACATTGTTACATTGAACCATTTTATTTTTTACTTTCAATTTGGAAATAACATTTACAGAAAAAGTGAAAATGACTTTGGTTATTCTGTGGACATATTGCATCAATAAGCAACACAGGATTTCACACAAAAACACAATACTGAGATGAAAACACAAATAAGGACAATAAGTATATTGAGGTGTTGAGGTACAGTATTTGCCAATTGTATATCAGTCAATAAACACTTATACAATCTAAAGAATGGAAACAAAAACAAAGGAGAGAATTGGATAGAAGGATTAACAAAAAAGGAGGGGGGGAAGGGCCCAGTAGTGTACAGGGTCCCATCACACTCTCATCTCCGCAGGCCTATCAGGTCCTCCCTGAGCCCAAGCTCCTCAAGTCACCATTGATTGGTCCAAGCTAGGATGGACATAGGCAAGTTGGGGACCCCTGGATAAGATACATAACAACAGCATCCTATAGTGTATGCTACTGCTTCCAAATGTTCAAAAATGTATCCTTATCCCCATTGGGAAAAAAATCATATCAACTGTAGAAATTGCAGTTGATTTATCAGGAAAACATTTTTGCACTTTTTTGTATGTTACACTTAGGGGTTTATTCATCAAGCCATAGCGCCAGGTAACGATTGGCAGCGACAGGTAACGACAGGTAGAGAACGGTTACTGCCTGGTGCTGTACGAATTATCACACTTATCAAAGCAAATCTGGTGAGCGACACTAACAGCCATACATAGCGACCGATTCATCATCACAGACGGCTCAGCGTATACCGCCGGGGCTCTGGCATCCAGAGCTCCTGGTATTACCTGTTGCTACCTATCGCTCTCCCATACATTTCAATAGACGATCCTTTTATTCTCTTTAAACAGGGTTTTATTTTATTTATTTATTTTTTAAATAATCAAATAATTGTGTCATCTCTCATAGTCTAGAAAAAGTCATTTTCGAAAACTTTTTTGATTTATAATATTTTTATGCAGAATTGTCCTTACATGTCTGGTATTAATGTGTTCATGTTACAATGTAATAACAATGTAATTCCATATGTTTTCGCTTTGTTACTAGTGGATACATGTTCAAAAACAGACTTTAATAACACAGCTTCTGGCGCTCTGGGCTACAACAACCCGATTTTGAGAGCCGGTGCTGTACAAGGCTGCTTTTTTGATGATTATGGTGTGAGTCGGTCGCACTGAGCTGGCGATAACATTCGCTCCCATACAGCACTGTACTGGTGTTAGAGCGACTCACACAATATATTCATCAATGCCAGCCAGCGATTGAGACGCTCTGAAACAGCGAATCATGCCCGAGGACATCGACTACTAGCAGTCGCTCTCAATGCCTCGCTACAGACGCTCATCTGTCGGTACCTGGCGCTAGTAATGAATCAGCCTGCCCGACTGGGCACTTTAAGACCCTGTGACACAAACTAATGGTTCTGCTCAATCTGTAATCTGGTTCCTATTTATCAGGATCTGGCAAAGTATTGCTTGCCACTGACCTGTGAAGTTGCTAGCCATCACGTAACTATCCCCAGAATACTAGGTCTCTACCACTGTTTGGTATCTCTGAATGTGTGGTTTTGGCAGTATGTATGTTTTATGGTTGCTGATTCTACTTAGCCAAGAATATGTCAAATAGTTCATTGTTTCAATACCTCTCTTTGGGATTTATATAAGAAACGCTCAGGCCACATGGTGCCACGCAGTGCCAGATGAGTGTCAGGTCCCTGTGCAAAAGGTGTATTTATCAAGTCAAAAAGCCAGAGGGCCTCAGATAGTGCCAGGTAGTGTCCCAACTATCAACAGCACCGGAAATGGGATGAGTGCCGGCACTGAGTTCCCTACAGCGCCAGATAAGACCAGACGCTCACCCTGCACTGTGTGGCCTTATCCCATGCATTTCAATGGGCTGGGATGCTTATAATTATATTATAAATTTAAATATATATATATATATATATTTGGCTGGTGCATGTGCCATGGGATCCCTGGGCTGTTTGGAATTGTTGTTTATGTATTTTTGTTAACTTTTGTGTTGCGCTGTCTACTTGTGATTTGGGCCATGCAAGAAATGACAGCGGCCTGCTATGACAAGTCAGATGTCTCACGATCTAATCAATGGGGAGTCTATGTAATTCCCAGTGTTTTAAAATGTTTAGTCCCCAGCCCCCCAAAGCCCCAAACCAGGGTTCTCCTGCAGGTGTTGGGCACCTAGAATCCCCTTCCGGCAGCACACTCTCGGGCACTGTGTGTTTTTTTTAATGCGGCTCCTTTTCTGTGCTCCCAGCCAGCGCTAGGGTTTGCAGGCACATTGGCTTTAAAGTGGACCAACACCCCCCGATCGCCGCAAAAACTCACCTCTCCCCGCTCCCACGTGACCTCGTCCGGCCAATGACAGCGCTCAGAGCCGCTCTGGTATGTGCATCCAAAGCCGCTTGGACGCGCATACCAGAACGCTGTCATTGGCTGCGTCTCTCGCTTCCCTCTAACAGGGAGCGCGCCTGTGTCGGCCATTCACAAAACGGCCGGTGCGGGAGTGCGCCCTGCTAGAGGGAAGCGAGAGACGCGGCCGCGTCTCGCGCATGCGCCGTTGGATCGCCGGTAAGGTAAGGATTGTGGGCCTCCTGGGGGGTTCCTCCCCGCGGGACATCCCGGTTTCGGATGCCCCGCTGGGAGGGATCTGATCGGTCCGGGAATCTAATAGATTCCCGGGCCGATCCCCCCTGGGTGTTGGTCCACTTTAATAAGCTGCGCACTGCGCCGACCCACCGGCTGGGAGGGAGTGTAAGCTGAGCGTGGGCTGCCTTCATCTGCCTCAGCAGTGCAGGAGCTCATCTAGCGCGCAGGAAAACTAATTAAATTACCCTCCCGGTCTAGAACTTGCTAAGTTGCTAAGGTAGGGACCATGAAGATTTGTGAAAGCTTACAAGCTCGGGTGATGTAGATTACAAGGATATATAATTATTAAGGTTAAAGAACATGTCCATGAAGTTCAGCCAAGGTAAGTGCAATGAGGAAAGAGCTTTAGCTTATCAAGAATAAGGCAAATCATCCGACATCAAAAATCTAATATACAATTACATATAGATTATAGTTCTAAGTAGACATTTGTATTATTATAATATCCAAGGAAAATGTCCAGCTTATTTACTTTTGGTGTTTAGTGCATCTGTTAAAATCAAAATGTGCATTTGTCTTAAATTCTGTCATTGTAAACACACGAGATATGAGGGTAAAGGGGTCGATTTACCACCAGGTGCAAAAAGTGCAATTTGGACTTTTTAAATGTATTAATTACTGCAGATTTTCCTATTCTGAGCTCTAATAGATTAAAGCAGAAAAAAACCCTCGAGCGGCTGGCCTGGAATCTAGGAAAGATTTCCTGGAATCTTTCTGGAATTTTCTCTGGGGCATCCCGAAACCTTTCCAAGCTCCAACGATGCATGCACCAGCTCTTGTCCACTGAGAGCCGTCTGCAATGACAATGTCATCAGGCTGCTCTCATTGTTTACAATGGGGAGCGTGTGATGCCACATCCCTGGCTCCCCATTGATTAGAACATGAAGCATCTGACTTGTCATAGCAGGCAGCTCTCGTTGAAGTCCGTGCATGCATAGCTGGAAAGCGGTGAATGAGTTTTGAAGCTTCTTGGGGGGGTCACACAGTGGTGCATGCCGATTCAGGATACCCCGGGGACACAGAACACAACCCGGAAAAGTTAGATTCTTGCAAAAGTGTTACTAAGTCCCATATGTTTAATCCATTTAATATATAGTAGTTGATTGTAGCAGAACAGACTATTGGGTAACCTTGTTGCCTGTATTTTGCCCTACCAATGTGTACCCTCATATTGGATATATGTAGATTCATTGCACATCTTTGTTTTATTTTCAGTCCATTTATTTATAGAACTATATGTTTAAGGAAATGATGCCTGGAAAACAAAAACTTAGGCCCTTATTTATCAAGGGCTAGCGCCAGGTAGTGTCTGACGAGCGCCAGGTACCACCAGCTATCGGCGGCTACCGAATCAAGTACGCCCGCGGCGGTCACAATGACGCATTTATCACGCTAAATGAGGCTACCGCCGGCGAGAGCGTCAGCTAGCGCGGGATTCATCATGTAGCCGACTGCAACGAACAGCGCCGCTGCTAATCCCATCACAGCGACAGGTATGACCTGGCGCTCCCTGGCGTTGTCCAATGCATTTCAATGGAGCAATCTTTAAATAATCATAATTAATTGCTATTACTGTTTTTTTTTATTTTTTTAATGTCAAAAATTCTGTGACCACTTCTGCAATGTTAGGTTTTTTTTTAAAGTAAAAAAAAAAAAAATAAAAAAAATGTGCAGAATTGATATTACAAGTCTGATATTAATGTATTCATATTACAAAATGTTTAGAAAAACTTGTATAATTTTTACATATAAAAAAAAAGGTTGTTTGGGGGTTAAAAACTACTTTACACACATCGCCGCCAGCGCTCTGGGGTTTAAACAAGGAATTCACAGCGCGAGAAATTTTTGAGCGTGATTTTTTAATGAATCTGCAGCAAGCCGTTCGCTCTGGCCATTCGCTGTCAGGTGCACCTATACAAGCGGAACCTGTGAAACAGCGACCCCTAACCCCGTATTCAACATTACCGCACACCGACTGAGTCGCTGTCAACAAGCAAACCCCGGCCAAGCACAGCGAATACTAGCTGGCGCTGTGAAAATCACGCTACTGGCGCACATCTGTCGCTACCTGGCGCTATTAATGAATCGGCCTCTTAGTAAAAAAGTAAAAACACATAAAACATTATTGTCATTACATTACCTGCATTTTTCTTTTAAGATGAAGCCTAACCCTGGCCCAGTTCTTTTTCACTGGTATCCATACACTGAGAACATAATGATCAGTTCAAAAAGTTCTGAGTAGGACGTATATTTAACTGGGATATTATTACATATAGGTATGTATTTTTTATATTTTATAAATAGGCTCCAAACTAATTGTGGATACTTTGGTTTGCCAGTCCACCTTATCATTTGAATTTTCTCAAGCTCCAGATCAGATTCTCTATAAGATTCTCTATAAGATTCCCGGGCCGATCAGCTACCTCCCCGCGGGGCATCCGAAATCGGGATGCCCCGCTGTGTGAACCCCCCCCTGGATGCCCACAAACCTTACCTTCTCCCGTTCCAATGGCACATGCGCGGGCCGCCGCGCGTCCCTCTAGCAGGGCATGCACCCGCACCGGCCGTTTGTGAATGGGCGCGCTCCCTGTAAGAGGGACGCACGAGAGGCGGCGGCGGCCTCAGCTTGTCCGTCGGCGGTGAGGTAAGTTTTTTGGGGCTTTCTGGGGGGTTTCACACAGCGGGGTGCCCCGCAGAAGTGGACCAACATCCAGGATAGTGAAAATCCTGGGTGTTGGTCCACTTTAACTATTGAAAGCCTGACTGCTCCTATTCCATGGGGACTAAAAACAGCTTTGTTCTACAACAGTTGTAGTTACACTCTTGTCTACACTCTAAGCCATGTCCAAATAAAGTAAACATTCATCTGCTTCCGAAATTCAGTCCACACTTATGGCCCATTTCCATGAGCTTATAAATCGAATGTTTGTTGTGTGAGTGAATGATTGTACCACTTATATGCAAGCGGATGATTTGCATTTGGACGTATAAGATTTGCTAATTATTTGTTAGAGCAATCGTTTATTTGATCACTTGTGTTGTGTGTTTCACAGTCAATTTCTGTTTCCCATGTCAATGGGCTCACGACGAATGAGCCAACAATATGATGGTCGTCTAACTAACAAATTCTCGTTCATCCCTCGGTCTCAGTGGACATTTCCAATTATCCATTCTCGTCTGATTGTATTCAATTCACAGATTTTTCGTTCGCAAACCAATTCGTGGAAACAAACCATTAAAGTATTTTACAACCTGTTTGACAATCTTTATGGGACTGTGTAACAATCCAAGAAAACTGTGTAAAGGGTTTAGGATTGTGAAAAAAAAGTTAAAGGGGAGGAGGAATCCACAAAATTAGAACGTTAACAAAAAGAGAAACCCACAAATTAGCTCCTGGGCAGCAGGCCTAAAACAGCCATATCATTCCAACAGGGCATTTCAGAACCATAGACTAAGCTGGGACTGTTAAGCAATATAATAGTACAGATAGATGTGCATGTTGGGGGTAGGTTTGTTTTGAAATCTGTGTTGTGGCCTTTAGGACATGTAACAACTACCTGTTCTGTCTTTCTACAGCTGTCTACAGTTGGGCAATTGTATGCCTGCATAATAGGCTTGCATTGTGTCGGCAGCTGTAAATAAAACTGTACAATTGTACAACTGTGCCACTGACAAACAGCATGCTAAAGCTGCTCATACAAATGCAGATAGGGCCACCCAAGACCCAAGATTTTGGCATCAGCAGAGGAGGTTGGGGTTTGACAGCCTGTTTATAATGGAGAGGATAGAACAGACCTTCCTGTCCTAGGTTTGTCAACTGACTGTCACAAAAACATGCTTGCCTGAATGCCTGTGAACATAACATAATGAAGAAAGGTTTAACGCATGCTGGCACCTTATCCTGCAAGGAGTAATATACTGTCATCCTTTCTCCATGACCAACTTTAATTGATAAGATGGGAATCCACAAAAAGGCTTGGATCAGATGTGTCATGGCTGACACCAGCGGTTAAAAGGGCAATAAAGAAAAAGAAGAGGGCATTTAAACATTACAAGGCTCAACTCTCAGCTGTAAGACTTGAAAAGTATAAATTAGTAAATAAAATGTGTAAGAAAGAAATAAGGTTGGCAAAAACACAAAATGAACGAGATGTGGCCAAATAAAGCAAAACAAACCCTAAATGTTTTTTTTAAATATATAAATTTAAAGAAAACCAGAACAGGTAGGTGCCCTAATTAATGATAATGGGGAAATGGTCACTGGGGATGAATAGAGGGTGGAACTGTTAAATGGATTCTTTAGCTCTGTGTACACTAGAGAGGAGCAAGGAGCCAACACAGGAGATGCCACTGATAGCCATAGCCCAAGTATAATTATTAACAAAAATAAACGTGGATACAATCCAAGAAAAATGAAATAATTGAAATGTGAATAAGACTGCAGGACCAGATGGACTTCACCCACGAGTTCTTAAATAACTCAGTTCAGTTATCCCATCACCTCTGTTCTTGATCTTTAAAGACTCACTAACAACTGGTATAGTGCCAAGAGATTGGCGCAAGGCAAATGTAGTGGCTGTTTTTAAAAAGGGCTCTAGGTCTTGAGGAGCTTTTAAGGGACTACATACAAAAATATGTAACTATGCATAATATTATTTTGACAACCAGCATGGTTTTACTAAGGACAAAAGCTGCCAGACTAACCTGGCTTCTCCTAAGAGGTGAGTAGAAGCCTGGACAGAGGGGCGGCTGTGGATATAGTTTTTCTGGATTTTGCAAAAGCATTTTTCACTGTTCCCCATAGACTGTTATTGGGGAAATTGAGATCTTCAGGATTAGAAAAAACAGTTTGCAGAGAGTTGTGGTTAATGATACCTACTCTGAATGGTTATTGGTTGTAAGCGGGGTACCCCAGGGTTCAGTGCTGGGCCCTCTATTATTCAACTTGTTTATAACCGACATAGAAGATGGAATTAAGGCCTCTATTTTTGCAGATGACACAGAGATATGTAGCACAGTGCAGGTCTATTGAAGATGTTCACAAGCTTCATGCTGACTTGGACACCGAGTGTCTGGGCATCCACTTGGCAAATGAAGTTCAATGTGGATAAGTGGGATAAGTGTAAAGTAATGTACTTGAGGTCAAATTATCTGCAGGCCACATATGTCCTCAGAAGAGCAAAGCTGGGAGAGTCACTAGTTTAAAAGGATCTGGGGGTACTGGTAGACAACTGGCTAAAAACAGTATGCAATGCCAAGCAGCTTCATCCAAGGCTACCAAGATATTATCAGGCGTTGGAATCATGGGATAGGGATGTCATTTTGCCTCTTTACAAGACACTGGTGGCCCTCTCCTGGAATATGACATCCAGTTCAGGGCACCTGTTCATAGAAAAGATGCTCTGATGATGGAAAGGGTGCAGAGGAGAGTCACCAAACTAATAAGAGGAAAGATTATGAGAATTAAATCTGTTTAGTCTTGAGAGGAGACGACTGAGGAGGGACATGATGAACTTGTATAAATATATAAATGGCCAATACAAAAAATATGGAGAAACACTATTTCAGGTAAAATCCTCTCTAAAGACAAGGGGGCACTCCCTTCGACTGAAAAAAAAAAAAGAAATTCAGTCTCCGGAGGTGACAATCGTTTTTTACTATAAGAACTATAAATCTGTGGAATAGCCTCCCACAGAAGCTTGTTACAGCATCAACCGCTGACGGCTTCAAAAAAGGATTAGATGCTTATTTAGAAGAAAACAACATTAACAGTTACTATTAGTGGTTATCAGTAAAAAAAATAAATTAATTAACTTCCCCTACCCTTACACCCTTGGTTGAACTTGATGGACATATGTTTTTTTTCAACCGTATTAACTATGTTACTATATGTAACTATGTGTCTAGACAATTAGACTCTTGTCCAAGCTCTGTTTTCCAGTGTCCTATGAGTGCATTTCGATAGATCAGCTGCTGCAAGTCAATTCTGCTATATGTAAAAATGACTGTTCACGGCTGGTCCTCATTTTAGACATTTTTTTGTAGCAGATCTGACCACCAGCCTCCTAAATGATCATGCAAAGCTTAGATTTCCTCCAAACCTGAATTAGATTTATTTTTACCTTGTATATACATTTCATACAGTATACTAGGGTTTTATTGTGGCATGAAGACATGGTATTGAAAATGTAACAGTACCAGCATTAGCAGAAAAAGGAACAGAGGAGCACTATTTTGACTCACCAGATGGCAGTAATGTGAATCCTGTAGACAGCTCCACGTTCCCTGTGTGTCTGTGATGGATGTTTTCTTTACTCCATAAGGCTTGGCAGGTAGCTTACTCAACTGCTCATGGATGACATGGAATACGTTTCAAAAGCTTTATTTCTATACAGAAAAACCTCCTACAGCAGGAATCTTAATACACACATTCAATACAGCAGGAAACTTGTGATGTAACCCATACTACAGCAGTAGATAGAAAGACTGTAGCTGCAGAGGGGAAGAGCAGGTGGGTACTGCTTGGATGCCAAACTAGAAATGGCTGAGGGCGAGGGGAAGAAGGGAAGAGATACTTGCATCAGAGCAAGACTAAGGGAGCCAGGAAGGGACAGCCAATGTAAATAAACATTATAATAAACAGCCCCCCCAGGTAAAGTAAAATACACATCGTGGGACATGACGAGCACAGAAGAAAGTTTGAAACTTGGGGAAAGAACCTTTGGACACCTAATAACCCCTGCCTAGGCAGCTAATTCTGAGGCACCCCATGGAGAGGGTCAGTCCCAGGAAGAAAAGGGGGTCTCGTGAAAGTACCAAACCAGAGTTTATGTAACACATAACTAGGATATGGCAGGCTGTCTAAAGTCATGTACTTCCGGCTGTAGCTATAGAGCTGTTGAAACATTCAGCATCATTTAATGAAAAGCCCAAAACATTAAAAAGCTATTCCCCAGCATCTAAAATTAATATATTTTATGTTTTTAGTCACTTATTATTCTTTCCCCCACTGGGCTGCAACTCTGTTCAGGACTCTAGGATACGGGCACCGTCATTCTCATTGACTGCTCTTCTCCATTTTTCTTTGCATTGCTTGTTTATTTGATGTTTTACAGTTAGGTAAGTTAGATATGTAATTAATATCCAGTCTTGCTGTACCTGTGTGTAAGGGTGCTGGTCTCACCGCAGCAGGTGTGCAACGTTAAAAGATAAGCGAGGTGAAGAAGGTGGGCAACAGGCAAAACACATCTGAGGATGTGTAGAAATAAACACATGGCAGCCATGGAAAAACCCAGCACCCCTCTTAGCCTGTTCCTATTTCTAGATAGCAGGGTAGCATTTGCTACCTTACTTGCTAAGTGTGCAGGCTGATTAAAACACTTCACTCACCAACACATAGTGCTGTCAGCTAAGACACTCTAGTTGTCATGCTTTCCACTCCAGAGCTCTACCATAAATGTCCATCAATAATGGTGCATCAGCTATGGATGCTCACATTCCTCCCCCCATGTGACTAGTAGCAGGGATGCAAACCGAGGCTGGAGGTGTAACAGGATAGTTCCCTGGCTAGGAGGCTAGGGGGTCTCTGGAGAGTGGGGGGGGGGGGGGATACCCTGGGTGGGGTGGACTCTGTTAGAATGGGGATTTATTAATGTGTATAGTTTAGATGTAGTTACTTAGGTCGGCCACTAGAGGCCTCCATAGTATAAGAAATAGAATAAGTAGTGTAGTTACGTAGGTTTGCCAATAGAGGGATAGGCTATTTAAGGGAGAGCTAAGGAGAGTCTAGAGAACATGTGTCAAACTCAAGACCCGGGGGCCTTTTTATGTGGCCTCGACAGGTGCCAGACAGCAGCGCCACTTCTTGTGCAGCACATCTTTGCGTCTGTGCTGGAGGAGAAGAGAGTAGTGCCACTTTTCTGTACCTTCGTGCAACCAACTCACACCATACAAGGGGGCCCACCTAACCCACCCAAACTACTGCCACAGCAGAGGGTGCAGCATCTGCAGGAGGAGTTATTGCTAGCTATTGCCAGATGGCATGGGAGGGGGGGGGGGGGGATTGTGGGGCTGCCCTGGCCATTATTATTCAGTGCCTGCATCTAGCCTGGAAAAAATAGTTCTGCATTTGCATCTGTCCTGCCCAAAATATGTCTGTAATCATATATTTGAATGGTTGTATTTGCATTCTGTGTTTATTATTACTTGGCCATTTGAATGCAACCAGAAAGTTGATGGTTTAGAGAGGAAGGCCCTAGGGGTCATGCTAAATATTTGGTAAAGCCAGTGTGTGCATTGTGGTGTGGATTTCAACATGAATCCTGGTGAGTGTTTTAATGTTTAGACACAAAAAAGTGCAAAAAATGTTTTTTTCTACCATTTTCCACCAAAATGACCTGTACCTGTGATGGGGCACATCATCATTTAGGTTAGTCACATCATTATTCCAATGAGGTAAGGGTATTAGTTTTTATGTTTGGAAACAACAGAACCCTGTGAAATCTTTAGAACAGCCTATAGGGTGCTGTTATTTCCAAACTTTAAAAATATATCCTTACATCACTGGGAAATTAATGCACCTAAACTGTAAAAATAGGCCCTCACATGTACGTGTGTTTTTTGGGGGAAAATGTAGGACAAAGACTTTTTTGGCACTTTTTTTGTGTGTTATTGCTAAAAAGCTCAATGGGATGCAGGCTGCAATGCACAATGGAAGTCACACTGGCTTCACCAAATATTTAACGTGACCCCCCCATGTGCCCGGGACGCCTTGGGAGCGGCTTTGGTTCTTAGAAGTTGGGATCAGAGGAGAAGCCTCTGGAGCGCTGCTCGGTTAGATCCCTGGGAGTGGAATGGGAGAGGACGTGAAGCAAGACTCATTGTCATCCCAGAAGTGGATGCCCAGAAAGGATAGAGAACACAATGAGAACTGTGTTTCTCTGTTGAACTGTGTGGAATAAGAATTTGCTGGAGAGTGAAGTGTTTAATATAGAAGGGGCATCCCATAAAGAAAACCATGTTCTTTACTTCTCTGCTGTGCTCTGGAGAAACATGGACCATCATTCCATGGACTGGGTACATTGCCCGGTCCCTGGCCAACCCCCTAGCCCGGTTTGGAAGTCCAGAGCCCTGTTTGGAGGGGGCATCACCAAGTACATGCACAACCTCCACGTGTTATATACAGAGGCATCAGAGAACTCAAACTGGATGGCTGCAGCCTGCTGGAGAAGGAGCCTGCGTGCTTACAGGTAAGTTATTCTTAAGCTGCCTGGACTTTCTCTAACACCCTCATGGAGGAGGAGGGAGCAGGCTGAACAGTAACCATTTCTTGGCAGCACAGAGTTATGTGGACCAGCAGTATCTTCAGGGGTTGAGGTGTGGCCTGGAAGAGGTGAGTCACCTTGTGAGGATCTGTAAACTTTTGAAGATGAGGCGGGGGAGAGGATAAGCGCACGCAGAGCGCCAACATTTTTCCTGTTAAGCCGTGCCCCCTGGTCATGTCCATGCCACAAACCTAGTTTGTGTGTAACTAAAATAACTAGTGGTGTAACTAAATGTACCGGGACCCGGGTGTGAACATTAAATGGGGCCCTTTCAAGGCTCATACAGTAAGATTGTTTCTGTTTTCTGACTTTTAAAGCGGACCTTCACCCTGAATAAGAGTATCTTATGTTACCCACACCCTGTACATACAGGTTGCCCACATTAATCCGGACCTTCACCCTGAATAAGAGTATCTTATATGTTTCCCACACCCTGTACGTACAGGTTGTCCACATTAATCCAGACCTTCACCCTGAATAAGAGTCTATCTTATATGTTTCCCACACCCTGTACATACAGATTGCTCACATTCATCTGGACCTTCACTCTGAATAAGAGTATCTTATATGTACATACAGGTTGCCCACATTAAAAATCATTCTACCTGCATCTACTGCATGTTATGAACCTTTAAACATCCAAGATGGTGGCTCATGGTGCATCAGGCAGCCGGCAAACAGGAAGCGTCTTCTGACTGTGTCGCTCTGCATTCTGGGATTGTTGTCCTTTTCCTGACCCCAGCTCTGTTTTGTCTGTGCAAAGCTTAGCTGTAACCCCACCCCCTGTACATTATCCTACTCTCCCCTCCTCAGTATGTGATGCTTCTGATTCAAGATGGCGGCACCCATATCCTAGAGTCCTGAACAGAGTTGCAGCCAACAATGATGGGGCCTCCTGGGCTCCGGTGCGGTTGCACCCCCTCAAGTTACTGCCCTGCCCCTAACTCAAAAAGGACCTGGAACTTCATAGCCCTCTTGTAGATGGATCATGAAAGGGAAAGTTAAGATTGTACCTAATGTCAGGCTTACAAAATGGCTGAATGGGGGGTGAGTTAGGTGCATCTTAGGTTCCAACAGGCCTCTAGGTATGGAAGGGTCCTGGTCTACAGGGAACTTAAAGTCTCCAGGGCCTGCCGATTCCCAAAACGGGATGCCCCCCTGTGTGAAATGCTTAGTATATCCCCCTCACCAAGGTACCAAAGATGCATGTTGAGGCTGTGCTGCCATCTCTGGCCTCCCTCTGGATGATGCACACACCCGCACCAAGCATTTCTGGATGATTGGCCCAGCCAATGGGGAGCAACCAGCTGCTCAGGATCTATTCAGCTTCACTAAACTGCTCTTATATCAGACTGGCTTAGTAAAGCTGAATGGAGCACTAGCCTCTGATTGGAGGAAAGCATGTGCATGCACCAAGGGATCACTGACAAGGTAAGAATTATATTCGGATGCCCCGCTAGTGAGGGACAAAATCACAGGGATAGTGACAATGCTGGTGATCGTTTATCTTTAACCCTCCTGCGTCTGCCATCTGTGAGCCCTGCAGTGCAAAGATACCTACCTATTTCTCCTGGTGCTTTATCTGAAGAGGGACCTGGAAATGACTGCACACAGTGCAAGTTGTATTTACAGTTACCTGCCTTGCACTGCATTGTGGGTCAGCCTCTCAGTACCCACCACCACTTCCAGATCCTTATTGTCAGCCTCCCAGTCTTCTGTGATGTGGATTGCACTGTGGTACTTGCTGGAGGCGTTAGGTAAGTACAGGGGGTAAATGACAGTAGCAGGGGGTTCACACAGCAAGGCATCGGGATAGGGATAGTCAAAATCACAGGATTCTGTCCACTAGAATGCATCCTAGGAGGCATCTTGATTAGGGATACCCCATAGTCCAAAACCCTATGTACCCCCCTCAGTCAGAATCTTATAGTCATCTAATTTTGGGATCCTACCCCATTCAAATGCAACATCAAACAGAGGGGCTTTCCTCTGCAGCTGTATCCCTGCTCGCTGCTGCTCTGCTCTGGGATGGGGGGGGGGCACATAGTGGAGGGATGGGGATGCGGCTACTCGTGGCCACATTTGAACAGTGGGGGATCATGCAATTAAGTGAGTATGTGAGATGAGATCAGGTCATTGTAATTAACTTTTCATAGTCTCTTTTTTTGGTATTTTTTTTTACAAGTAGTTTTTTTGCAGTGGATTGTAATGTCAAGAGTGTGAACTTGGAGCTATACATTGTATCAGACATACCATGATGCTTGGCAGCTTTCCTAGTGGATTGTGTACATACAATATATCCTTATTTTTGTTACACGTCAGACACTGCTATATATGTATCTGAATGTCCAGATCCATTTCTTTGTTTAAATCCTAAATACAATGTCTATTGTGTATAATTATATATATATATATATATATATATATATAATTATATATTATTGTGAGAGGTTGGGCGATCGGCAGTGACACGGACAACAGTCTTTCAACAGCAAAACAGCTTTATTTAGCAAATAAAGTGTTCAAACGCAAATTATCACTCACTTCAGGGTTTGCAGCATCAATGCAATAAATCAAAAGTGGTTACTTCACCCAAATCAATGTAAGTCCAGGGCTGGAGACACCAGCAAGATGTAACGTCAAGGCAAGTTAAATCCACTTTGCAGGGCATACAAGGCCTCCACTGCTCATCCCCACAGTTAAGGGGGTGCAAAAGCCAAATCCTTCGGCTTGCATACAGTCCTTTTCTTCACCACTTGTGCACCTCAGCCTGGGCTCCCTCCTACAGGCTGGTCAATAGACAACTGACAGGCCATGTGACTCCTTTTTATTCAGGCTTCCCCTGTAATCAGCCTGAACACCTGTGCACGGCCTAAAATCATGGAACAAAGCTGAAAGGGATTGGGGAAAGTGACCTGGGTCCTGAAAACCCGGCATGGATCGTGCCTGATACAGCCTAGCAGGGGAGAAATACACACCATTTATGACATTCTTATACACTTTATCACAATATATATATATATATATATATATATATATATATATAATGTACTGAGGGTTTCCATGATGCAGAAAGTATATCAAACCAGGGCAAAGCATGCCACAAATTATATTTTAAAAAATTGCCCCTGAGTATCTTGGCATACTAATATTAATATTATTAATTATTATTATTATTATTATTATTAATATACATTTCATACGGTCCATAATGTCATTCGAATAAGTGGGATTTTAAAGTGGAACAAAATGTTTATATGTATATATGTTGAAGAGATTTCCCTGGCCTCCTAATTGTCCAGACGTGGAGGCTGATTCATTACTAATGCCAGGTATCGGCAGATGAGCGCCTGTATAGCGGCGCTTAGAGCGGCCGCTAGTAAATGTCCGTGTGCGTGTATCGGGCGCTGTAACAGTAACTAGTAATCTGGCCGGCATTAATAAATGAGATGTATGTTGGGCGTTCTAACACCAGCACAGCGTTGCAGGGAGCGAGAGGTAGCGCCAGCTCAGTGCGACCGACTCTCAGCAACTCACACCATATTTACCAAAAAGAGCTTAGGCGCTCTGTATCTGGTCGCTATAGCATAGAGCGGCAGACGCTGTGTGATTAAAGTTGGAACACATATTCACCAGTAACAAAACAAAAACACATGAAATGACATTGTTGTAACATTGTGACATTAATACTTTGATGCCAGACGTTTTCAAAAATGACTTTTTCTATGCCAGGAGAGGTCACACAATTATTTGAGAGAAAAAAAAAACTATGTTTGAACAGAGGAAAAGGAACGTCCATTGAAATGTATGTGAGAGCGTCAGATAGTGACAGGTAATACCTGGCGCTCTGGAAGCTAGAGCGCTGGTGCTATACGCTGAGCCATCTGTAATTATGAATCTTACGCTACATGTCGCTGTTAGAGTCGCTCACCAGAATTGCTTTCATAATTGTGGTTTTTGCGTACAGTGCCCAGCATTCACCAGAAGCTGCCTGTCGCTACGAGGCATTACCTGCCGCTATCCCTTGATGAATAAACCCCTTAGCATCTGTTGAACCAACTCGATCATGGGGTTGGCTCTATGGATCCTCCCCATATTCACCCTCCAGCGGTTGTGTGGTGCACTGCAGTCAGCAAGGCTTAAGACACCTGTAACAACCTTCCAGGACCTTAATAAGTCACTCCCAGCCCGTCTAGTTGCTGTTCCTGCTGCACATGGTGGTTACTTTGGATATAAGCTGGTGGTCCTAATATTTATACTGAACATTATACTTAAACAAAGAACTGATCCATTCACAAAACTTAACTCAAAGCGAAGTGACAAGACAAGAGTTCTTGTTGTCACTGAGGTCTAGATTTAACTTGCCGATAGACATTGATGTTTGGTCTGGCAGAGATGCTCTGTGATGTTATTGGTATGTTGTTGTATCATTTCTATATCTTGAATGGAGTCTTTTCCTATCTGAACTCTCCAAGACAGTATACAGGCAAAAGTGTTTACATTTGAAGATCAGATTCTCTGGGTTTTGTCTAAAAATCTCTGGAATTTTCAGGAGACGTAACAAACCATCTTCCCCTGATTTATTGAGCTAGTGATGCAAGCACAGGCTTTCTGGCTCGACAGACTCCCAGCTATTCAGCCATTGGTGTGTAAATGTGTACAGCCAGTGATCTGGAAAATGCCTGAAATAAGGCAGCTAATATGCCCATCTTGTGTGAAAATAGCAGAGAGCACCTGTCTTTCCACAAACGATTGCCCTGGGGCAAAAAAGTGAAATGATATGGAAAGCTTTATCTAGAGTTTTTTTTAAAAGAAAAAAGGGGGTTCCCCAAATCCCCTTGACAGGGGATAAAACCAGAGACTGGCACTCTGTTATATATGAATCATATTAAAGTTTATTTGAAAATCTAGGTCACATACTAAGACACATTAAAAGAATTTTGCTATTAAAAAACACATAAAACACTTATATACATACTGCCAACAAAGAATGGGGAGGGGGGTTTACAATTGTCTCATAATATATACCAGTGGGGGACTACTATAAACTATGAACTAAATAATAATTATTCTATATATATACAACTGTAAAAAAAAGTGTCACGTGCTATTAACCCTTTAAGTGCCAGCCTACCTGGAGTTTTTGTTACGCTTTGTTGCCAGACCATTTTTCACTATTTTGCGCTCCCCATGTTCAACTGTGATTTTTGAAGGGATTTCCCAGAAAAATTATATATCGTTTTTTTCAGCAGAGTCTGGGCTTTAACATGAAATGTCTTGTTTGTCATTTTTTAAGTGTATTCTTAATATTTTGGGGTGAGATATGTACAAAAAAATAAAAAAAATCTATTTTTTACAATTTGTAGTGTTTTTTTGTAATATAAAAATTGAAGTTTGTCAATAAAATCTTATTGCGTGTGAAATCCCAATTTCTCCCGGTTACAACGGCACCACATATGTACTGGTAGATGCCCTTTCCTGCCCAGGAGACTCCCTCAAACTGAAACAGCGCTTTAAGAGATTTTCAGATCAAATACAGCTATGCTAAGCGCTATGTGCACCTTGCAGTTTTTCAATAAAAACAACCCTTTACATTTGAAATACCCCCCACAAACTATATATTCTCTGGATGTAAACACCTCAAGCTTTTTAGGCATACCAGGCTTGTTGATGTTGCCACAGTTTTCTGGAAGTTCTCCCTCAATGTATTCTTTGGTTACACAGAGCTTCCCTAAAAAATGATAAAAAAGCAGAATCAAAGCCACATTTTTCTAAAGAAAACTAGATACAAACAAGAAAAAACAAGTTAATCTAAAAAAGCAACATCCCCCGAACAGAACGATACCCAACATGCATTGCTACTGTCAAGGGAAGAGTTGCCAAACACCCCAAAGTAAAGCTTGTGCACAACGGTAATTTTTGCTTGAAAATTTCAGCTCTGCAGACAAAGTGGCACCTTGCACTTTTTCTACCAAAACAACCCTTTACATTTGGAATACCTGCCACAAACCAATTTCCTGAAAGTACACATGATAAGCTTTCTAAGCATACCCAGCATGTTGTAGTGGGCCCATCTATCTGGAAGTAATCCTTCAAAGAATTCGTTGGTCGCACAGGGTTTCCTTAAAAAATGTATAATAAAGCAGAATAAAAAATGAGTTTTCCTAAAATATCAATATGCAAACAAGAAAAAACAAGCTAAATCTGAAGGCGCAAAATCCCCCGAGCAGAACGATACCCAACATGCAAAGGTACTACTAACCCTTTTAACTGCCAGCCTACTTGAGTTTTTGTCACCCTCTCTTGACAGGTCATTTTTCACCATTTTGCGCTATGCTTAACTGTGACTTTTTCTGGAATTTCCAGGAAAATCATATATTTTATTTTTGCGGCAGAGTTTAGGCTTTAACATGAAATGTCTTGTTTGTAATTTTTTTACTGTTTTTTTAATATTTTTGAGTGAATTAAACAAAACAAAATTTTTTTTTAGAAAATTGTCTCCTTTATTTCAAATAAAACATTTGTTTTATTAAAGAAAACCATATTGCATGTGAAAGCCCCATTTCTCCCGATTACAACGGTACCACATATGTATCGGTAGCCCCCTGTTACTGTTCAGAAGACCTCCCCAAACTGAGAAAACACTTTATAACATGTAAAAATAAAATACAACTACAATCCACACTATAAAGGGTTAAATCAAGAAAAAAATGGCATGGGGTTCCATGGGGGGGGGGGGTAATCCCCATCCCCATTTCTTTTTTATTTTAAGGGTTAAAAACCCTTAAAAATTCCCATAAAAAATGACATGGGCCCCCCCCTATCCAGCATAACCAGCCCGGGGATCAGCTATGCAGGGCTTGTAGAACAGGGCACAGGGGCCAGCTCTGGTGGCCCCCCGCCCTGCCAAGTACAAGCCCGCACCGCCTAAATCAGCCCGGGCCCTTCTGCCCCCCCTGGGCTTCAGGGAGGCAGGTAATAGGGGGGCCGGGGTTAATGGCAAGTCACTCGCTAGCCGCAGGTGACTTGACAGCCCCCGAGCCTTGAACTGGTACAGGGGTCTCATGGACTCCTTACAAGTTCACAATGGGTTAAAGTGGACCAACACCCAGGGCTGATCGGCCCCGGAATCTATAAGATTTCTGGACCGTTCTATTCCCTCCCCCCGGGGCATCCAAAATCGGGAAGCCCCTCTGTGTGAAACCCCCCGGAACACCTGCTACCACTTACTTGTATCCGGTCCTACGGCGTATGCGCGGGCCGCATCCCCGCTATCCCTTTAGCAGGATGCATGCCCAGGCCGGCTATTTATGAATGGCCGCCGCGGGCACGCTCCCTGTTAGAGGGAAGTGGGGGATGCGGCCACCAGCGCGCTCAGAGCGGCTGAGCTTAGATGTCTCTTAGACGTCTCTTGATCGGGGTGGGTTTCACACAGTGGGGCATCCCCAATCGGGATGCCCCAGGGGAAAGGACCAATACCCAGGATAGTCAAAATCCTGGGTGTTGGTCCACTTTAAATGTAAAAAAAAAACACACCACACCACAAAATGCTGGAAGCATTTATTACCAGCTGGGTGACAGGACATAAGGGGTTAATTTAAAAAAAATTGACATAGGGTCCCCCCTCCCAGGGGAAGGGGGGGCATTTTTTGGGAATTTTAAGGGTTAAAAACCTTTAAAAATACAAAAAAAAATGACGTAGGGCCCCCCCTACCCAGTGTTACCAACCCGGGCCAGCTATGGGGGCTTGTAGAACAGGGCGCAGGGGCCAGCGTCGGTGGCCCCTGGCCCTGCAGGCTACTAGCCCGCATAGCCACTTGGTGGCCCAGGCCCTTCTGCCCCCCCCTGGCCTTTGGGGAGGCAGGTAATGGGGGGCTGGGGGTTAATGGCAAGTCACCCGCTAGCCCGCAGGTGACTTGCCAGACCCAGAGCCTTGTGAGCTGGTACAGGGGTCTCATAGACCCCTTACCAGCTCACAAAGGGTTAACTGGAAAAAAAAGACCACACAATAAATGATTTTATTAAAAAAAAATTTTTTTTTACTGTACTTACCTCCGATTGTAAGCTCTTGTCCCTCGCCGCTCTGATGACAGATGCCGGTGATCGGCATCCAGAGAAGGAGGAGGCAGGAGATCAGAGGATCTCCTGCCAGCTCCTTCCCCAGCACCGATCACCGGCATCTGACAGCTGAGAACACTGAAGCCGGTGATCAGGGGCCGTGATGATGCCATTAGCTCCGCCCCAAGGGGGAAAGCGGAGAGAGCCTCCCGGGCTCTCTCCTGAAGATCCGTAAGTCCTGGGGGGGGATCGGAGGCCCCCCAGGTGAAGAGGAGGGTCGGCGGGAGCCAGCGCACAAGCAGGTAAGTAAATGTCATTATTTATTTATTTTTTTTACAGGAAAGCCAGTGGCAGCTGAAACGGGGGGGGGGGCACCCTATTCCAGGCCCTCCCCTGCAGCCGGGGGAGGTCCGACGGACGATCGGAGCACACCATCTTAAAGAGGAGACCCGGCCGAATCAAACGGGGGATCAGGTGAGTGTCTTTTTTTTTTTTTTTGCCAGTTAGCAGGGGGGAAAGCCAGGTACGTAAAATTTCCGTAGCTGGCGTTTAATGACAGGAGAGGCAGCTACGTGAATTTTACGTAGCTGGCGTTAAAAGGGTTAAAGTGCATCAAGATCAACTAGGTAGAGCCATGTAGATAACACTAAAAATATGAAGAAAAGTCCAAATCACAATATAAATACACCATTAAATACCTCATTCATCCATAAAGTGCTAAGTGCTTGCCACCACTGGAGACCCCCACAATGAAAGCCCTGCAACGTGTTTCGTGATGTCACCGTCACTTCCTCAGGCAGAGTATGCAGCCTTTTTTTTTATGTTGGGCATAACCCCAAGGTAGCAATATTCTTCTTCCTCTTTGACCCTTACCTTTATTTTTATTTATTTTTATTTAATTTGAAACCTCTCGTCACTAGAAGAACAATAATTCAAAAATAGAAAATCCCATATTAAATAAATGGTAGCAAAACTTTTTAAGCAGCTACGGTAGTATTACTTTTTGTAAAAGGAAGTGTATCCCCTTTTATAGAGAATTTTTAACTAACTTTTAGTTATATCTGATATTATCTCTGGTTTATTAACAGTTAGTTGAGTTTGGGCCTAGATCAATAATCAGATACAGCCATAATTTTAACCTCCAATTTTACACTACCATCAGATGACATGGTGAGTGGCCTTCACTAAACTGTGGTGAGCTCTCCTCCTCATGGGTGGTTGTCACTTAATAATTGGTGGAGCATGTCTCCATGGAGGCTGATTCTCTAATAACACCAGGTATTGGCAGATGAGCATCTGTATAGCGGCGCTTAGAACGACCGCTAGTAGATGCTGTAAGCGGGTATTGGGCGCTGTAACAGAGCGCCTCAGTCGCTGTAGTAACCTGGCCCGTATTGATGAATGGGATGTATGTTGGGCACTTTAACACCAGTACAGCGCTGCAGCAAGCGAAAGGTAGCGCCAGCTCAGTGCGACCGGCTCTCGGCGCTCCACACCATACTTATGTAAAAAGGACACACACACAGCATCGGCGCTCTAGATCTGGTTGCTATAGCATAGAGCGCCAGACGCTGTGTGATTAAAGTCTGTTTTTGAACACATATACACCTGTAACAAAGCGAAAACACATGGAATGACGTTGTTGCTGTGACCTTAACACTTTAGTGGCAGACCTGTAATGACAATTCTGTATAAAAATATCAAAAGTCAAAAAGTTTCTAAAAGTGTTTGTTTGCAGCCAGGAGAGGTCACACAATGATTTGAGCAAAAAACAAAAAAAATAGTCAAACACGCTGTTTAAACACAAGCAAATGAACGGCCATTGAAATGCATCGGAGAGCAACACTGAACGAAAGTTTATACCTGGCGCTCTGGAAGCTAGAGCGCCGGCGCTATACGCTGAGCCGCCTGTAATAATACATGTGACGCTACATGGCGCTGTTAGAGTCGCTTACCAGATTCGCTTTCATAAATGTGGTTTTGCATACAGCACCCGGTGTTCACCAGACGCTGCCTGCCACTACGAGGCATTATCTGGCGCTATCCCTTCATGAATTACCCCCATAGTGTAAAACCTCAGTACCTCAACAGGAGAACCCTCCATCTTAATATCAAATCAAATCAAAATATATATTAATACTTTATTGTGTGTTAGGATGGAGAACTGACCCAACTCAATACTTAACAACAGATGGGGAACACTTCTCTGGAGACACAAATGGGATGACGAGCTTGCTGCATTTGAGTAAATTACTTCAACACTGCTTGAGTGGCTGTGTACAGGACCCAATGAGTAATGCTCTTGTTCTGCACTGTTTTCAGTGGAGACGAATAGCTGCCGTCACTACATTTTTAAACCTGTCTGGTTGATTCTAATTCTGGTCTTCTTTACACAGTACTATGGTAAAACAAACAATAAAATATAAAAATATAAATAAACAATAATAATACAATAAGGCTGGGGGGGTCATCATCACAGGAAATACTTTGAGATAGTTTGTTTGCAATCTTACACAAAGATTTGCTTGATAGTTAATACTTTTCTGTTTGGTCAGAGTAGAAGATTGAAGTGCACCACAAATATTTTATAGATTTATGGTATGATAACAATGAAAGTGGTGGCATCAGTAAGAGCGCACTTTTCCAAATTGCTAGCTTCAGACTGAGAGAAACCTGTATGTGTGCCACGACGGGTTGGTCCATTTTGGTATCATCATCCTTAGAGGTCCAAGGTGAAGATGTGGTGTGGCTTAACCAAAACTGGTAACAGTAGGTATATTTCAGGGCAACGGCTGACAGACTAGTCATTGATGAGCCTACCACAGGTTGCCAAATTGGCACTTGTGACACCTGATTTTAGTGACCATGCTGAGTTTTTTTCTAATGAAGATATAGGTAATTCTGCCCTGTACAGTCTTTGGAAAGTCTGTGAAAATTGATGTTTATGGAAGACCACTGAGCCTCTGACTGTGCATGAGGCCAGAGGAAGGAAGCCCGCAGGGCATATTTTACCAGCCACAAGCCAGGCCACAACCCCCCTCCCAAGTGCCATGCGCATTGTGCTTTCTGTTTCCAGTCAAACAGCGTGCTCCACTGCTGAAAGTATAGCAATGGATAGAAGGATCATGGACAGGGGTGGACATGGCTTGTATATAGCAATGAAACAGAAGCTTTATTATTGTAGAGGCAGATAATGGGGCAGGGATGAGATATCTACTTACCCTTTCCCCCTGCTGGCATCTAGGGCATCCCATGTAGTCTGCATGACCTTGCAGATACTTACCTTTTTCCCCCTTGGGCCACCTTCTGTTTTGGTGTTCTGTTTTACACTGCTGTTTGTTTGCTTTGAATCTGCTTCATGTAGTTGCAAAGAAATCACGCCAACACACAACTTATAACATTTTTAAACTCTTGGTTTATTACCTTTTTTTTAACAATATTTTTAACATTTTTTGTTGTGACCAACATGGCACCTGCATACAAGTCAATAATATACATTACCACTTGTTTGTCTGAACATGCACGGACATTTTTACTTACTTACCCAAACTGGTTGACGCACACTTTTAGGGGGCCATCCTCCTCCGCGGAGCCATCCCTTCTTTAGCGTCTATAGAGGGAAAGAACCTGAGTTAGAATGTTTCTGCATGTGTGGTTTGTGCAATGCTTGAGTATTCTTCTGCTTCTGAGGCACTGCTTCCGTATCAGGTGGCCCCATCGCTGCATACTCACCCTCTGATGAATCTGTAGGGACAGAAAACCACAATATACCTGCACTTAGCAAGCATGTTATTAGACTTTACATGCAGCACAACCTGTGTGTTTTTTGGGTATCGGCCTACCGGAGTGTGCAGGAGCTGTGGGTGACTCCAAGCCCAACACACTGTCACGCTCAGAGTACTCCAATGTCACGCTCAGGTAACTCCAGCCCTCCAGGTAAGCCCTCAACCCCCAATCTCCGCAGCCAGCTTCACCTGTAGGAGCCCCCGCTTGCCAGGACGCAGTATATGCCTGCCCCCAGGACTTCAATGGCTCAAAGGAAGGGAGCTTACTGGTTGGAGGTCTGGAGAACCGTTGACGAAGAGCGGAACCAGAGTGAGTCCCAGAGATGAAGCAGGAGTACGAGGAAGTCCAAGACAGGCTAGAGGTCAAACCAGGTAAGCTTAGATGGCGACGATACAGAAGGATAGGCAGCTCGAGGTCTAGGTGCGAAGCAGGGGTCAAGGCTGGCAGTGGTCAGGATGGTGGTGGATAGCAAGGGTCGGCAACAGGAGATCAATCGGAGAGTAGTCAGTTCAGGCAAGGGTCGGCAACAGGAGATCAAATGGAGGGTAGTCGGGTCAGGCAAGGGTCAGCAACAGGAGATCAAATGGAGAATAGTCGGTTCAGGCAAGGGTTGGCAACAGGAATCAATCAGAGATAAGTTCAACAGATAAGCTAGGTCCAACAAGGCTCTATCACAGGCACTGAGCAAGGTAAAGCCTTAATAGGATTGCAGATCTGATTGGAGATGGGAAGGTGAGTATAAGATTGGTGCTATTTAGAACTCTGATTGTAATTGGGTCCACAGCCAAAAAGGGTGTATAGCCCAAAAAGCTCCTTTGGGCTCATTGGCCCTGACAATACATGGGGCGTCCTTCACCCACACCACCTGGGCTCATTGGCCCTTTAATATTTCCTCCGGCGGCCGCGCTGAGAGCAGCGCCGCCGGAGGGCAAAAACAGAACGTGCTCGCGCGCACGCGGGGATGCCGGCAGAGGAGGGGGCGGACACAGGCGCACTCGCAGAAGTGCGAGCAGTCGCCCGGCGTGGCCGTCGAACGGCGGAGACTTCGCTGGAATGTGGTGCAGGTAAGCTGGTTATGACACACACCCTCCACTTCCTCAGCCTCCATGGCTAGTGGTGGTGCTGATTCAGAGGAGAAAGGACATTGGCAGGGTTCGGGCCATCACCTTACACCCCCACCCTGTCTTCATGGCCCTACTGGTCGGACCCTTCGCCTCTGGGTGGGCTTGATCCGTAGTCAGAACTCCCTATCAGCAGCAGGAAATCCAGTCAGAAAACCAGGGCTCCTGGCACAGCCAACCATGGACCAATCAACGTTC
Source organism: Gastrophryne carolinensis (assembly GCA_027917425.1). Taxonomy (NCBI): domain Eukaryota; kingdom Metazoa; phylum Chordata; class Amphibia; order Anura; family Microhylidae; genus Gastrophryne; species Gastrophryne carolinensis. The sequence goes on from CM051234.1 coordinate 111,581,750, forward strand.
AGGACACCAGAGCACTATGCGGACCCCAGGACAGACCCCAGTGCGGGCCCCACTGAGGTGTCCACAGCGGAGCCCCATGCTGAGCAGCATTGCCACACCCAGGCCTGCTCTTTCCCCGGCCAGAAGCCTGGAATCCATCCGTTCTGGGCCAGGGAATGGGCTTAGTGACAATGGTCACTCACCCTGGGTGCAAACTAACAAGGGGAAAGTTGAGTGGCTGATTTAATGATGCCCAGCTGGAGGTTCTGATGGGTGGTGTTGCCAAAAATTATCGACTGACTGGGTCCTGGTCTGGATAAATACCCAAAGCGTTGCGGGAGCAGTTATGGTTGGAGATTGCCCACAATATGACGGGCGTGGGGCCAGACCCCAAGGATGGTGCCCAGGCCAAGAAAAAGTGGGACGACGTTAAGGTGGTGGTTCCCCAAAACTTTGCACATGCTGAGGAGCGGGTGTTGGGGATGCTGCACCCCAACACCTACCAGGGGCTGTTGGACACCATGGACACCAATAGGCGGCATGTGCCCACCAGTGGTATGATTTAAATGTGGGACCCAGTGTGTATCACTTGTAGGGTATTTGAAGGGGCATATATACTGTTAAGAGGAAACTACCAGTGCATTTACCTAGACTTTGCAACAACACCCCAGCCAGCAGCACCATATCCGCAAGACCCACTACCGGCCCCGCTGGTTTGGCTACCACCAAGACAACAACATGGCTTGGCCCACCCACCAGCTAGACACTAAAGGAGCCAGACAGACAGTGATGAGGTAAATTAGTGAGCTTAATAGGCAAAAGGCAAGGGGCAGGGTGAAGGAGAAAGGTGAACCCAGGGTAAAGTTTGTGTGGTAACATTGTGAAAAACTAGCTTCCCAAACTCTAGTTATGCTGGACAGGCACATTTTTATTGATCAATTTTCTGTTGACCTACATCCACAGTTGTGCAATAACCATACAAACTTGTGACAATTAACAAGTAAATAGAGAATAAATACCAAAACTCTAAACTGTGGATGTTATTTAACCACACAGAGACAAGCCAAGGGATACAATTAATCACAAATGACATAAGTGGTAAAAAAAACATATCACGAAAAAGAGGAGTCCATCATATGCTGTCGAATGCTTTGGCCCGCACGGCTATGGGTTCCAGTATATGATGGCCAGGAATCTCTGGAGCCGAGCCTTTAACAGTCCGTAGGCACACTCAACTGGGCCCCATTATAAGCCTTCTGGCCAGGTGTCTGGGGCATTAAGGGGAGAGTCAGGAGCTAGGGCAGCAAAGGGTAGCCTGAACCACCTAAAAGACAAATGAAAATGGAAATGTAATTATTAACAGGCAAGGCTACTTCAAAACAGCCTAGACCAAACTTATTACAAAAGAGTAGGGCCAAACAAGCAAAAGGTAAGGCCGGATGCTCGGACTAAGCATTTTTAACTGCAACAGGAAGAAGGGGACATTCAAAGAGGGGCATAAGCACAGTCCAAGTGATGGAGGCCAAGGAGAGCAATTAGCTAGCACAATAAACCAATTACAAAAAGGAGGCACAAACCAAAAGAAAAAAACATTGCAAATGCAACATAAACAATAAACACACAGATCCAATCCAGCAATAAACAGACTTGTCGATGGCACCCCTGACAATTGGCATATTCGCAATGTTGAAAAAAACCCACCTCACCGTGTTCCAGGCAGGCATGCTGTCAATGAAATCTAAGTATTTCTCCTGCAGGACTGCCATGGCATCAAGAAATTTAGTCAGGGTATGGCTTAGCAAAGGCTGGGACATGCCAACTGACAGAGCCCCTAGCCTCTGGAAGGAGCCACTCGCTAAAAATTAAAGGCAGCCAAGCAATTTGGTCATACCTAACTGCATGTCCCTCTCTTGTGGCGGGGGCCAACCATGGCTGCAACTCAGAGTAAAGCTTCTCAAGAGAAAGGCAGTTCAGTCAGGTCAATTTGAACACCTGCTGATCAGTCATCTGATCGATATCCAGGAGACTGCGGGTATGTCTAAGCTCTGGAAGGTACATGGTTAACAGCCCACGCTGTTGCAGACGCTCGTACTCTTCACAGAACTCATCAAGGGGCTCCATCAGAGGTGCAAAGGATGTAGGCTGTATCTTCACTAGAAAAAAAAGACCATTAAAGTATTCCCGCTAGCAAGAAGAAGGCGTAATTTTCAACCAGCATCCTGCGGCTTTTATAGGTCCGAAAACCCACTAATCTGGGCTCTGAATCCTGCACAAGCGCAGGACACAAGACGCATGGACAACCAAACTCTCAATTTGGTGTACGCATACCGTAATTTTTCGCAAAAAGGACAACTCTGCCACAAAATCAAGGCTCTGAATCACCCAACACGGAAAATAGACCAATTGCCACTTAAGAGATAGTGTGCTAGAGAGGCTCGGAATCAGGCTAAATTTGTTGAGTCCGGGGTGTCTATGTGGATGGGTACAGTGGGGCCAAGTACAGGGGCAGTGGCAGGGAGTAGAAAGGAGGGTTGGACTGTATGCTTGAATGACACCCAACCAATGTGGCTCACTGGGAATTCTCATGTGAATTCTCTCTATGACTAGCCCACCCCTGTATGGTATTCTTGGGTGGTCTGCCGGGTTTTGTGTCAGCTTACTAACATAGGAATTAATACAAATTCTTTAACAAAAATCTGTGTGACCATCTTGTCCGTGAAGGGTCTCTATAAATGTCAAGGAGAATAATCCCACTACAAATATGCACACATTGTTTTCATATTTTTACAGCCAAGTATATTTGCACATATTTATATCAGGCATTCTTTACATTCTTTAACAACTTAAGTTCACTGAATTTGGGGGGAAAATGACTTTCTTATCCGAAATGGTTAAGAACAATTTAACCCATTGTATACCCATGTCAATCTTTCACTGATCTCAAACTGTGAAACCTGATAAATTATTAGGTTTTGTAAACCGAATTCTCCAGTCACCAGCATACTAACAAAGCATAATGTTCTGAATGATCAAAGCAGCAGCTGACCGTTTGTTGCTCCCATTATCAGCTACATACATTATTATGGCCTTAAAGCAATTAACACGTTGCTGCTTCTACATCTCATGAGCCCTTTAGCCCTGTAATTGCCTAAACAATAGGCAGTGCCAAAGGCCGAGCACTATTTAATGAAGCAACACATCCAGTAAGCACACAAGTAATCATCTGACTTATTACAGGCTTAGAATAAAGTGATCAGCAGCATGAGAAACCTAGCTTGGCAGTGTCAGGTTATACGAAAGTCAAAAGAACAAGTATAAAAAAATGGGCCAAAGTGTTTACAAAATTGAGTTTTTTTTTCGGGTCTGTGGACAGATTTCTATAAGAATTAAAAAAAAATGTTTACCCCCTGTACGTGGATTCTGATTTTAAAAAACAACCTGCGCAACAGAAAAGGGAATAGTTGTGTTGCTTGAAAATAAACATGAATCAGTAGCTTACCTTGCCATATCTGCCCTCTCTCTTCCTGTTATCTCGCAGCAGCCCCTAGAAGCAGAAACATGGCACTGACTTTTGGCAATTTCCCCTAGCAGTAGACCACCAATCATAGGGCTTGACTGGTGGCTCTCTGTGTATTGCAGCATTGGGATTACGTGTCAAAGTATGCCCTGTCCTCCAGGGATGTACATACTCAAAGGCCCCGCCTCTAAGCATAAAAGAGCTGCCTCTGGGGGAAACCCCATTAGCAGCAGGGCGGCCGCAGAACACTGGGTAGAGAAGGCGGCGAGGGACTGTGCCACTGGACATGTAGGGGGAGTATAGGTTAAATTGAGAATATTACATTTTTTTGGTGTGGTCCCTTACTTATTACTTTAGCTATCTGTGAACTAATAAGAGTTCCAATAGACCTCTATACTAATTCACATGGTAGGGGAGCTGCTTGCCACATTCCTGACATGCTGGCGGGTGGCTTGAAGGTACATTTGTCCTATTACATGCACCCCCACCAACCAGGAGGGTGCAGAAGAGCCCCATGCCCATTGGGCCATGCCGAAAGGACCGGGGACTGGCTGCTGAGTCCCTTGGCTCTGGACTTATCAGCCCCTATACTTGCTGTACCAGGCTGGTTAGTGCCTTGGAAAGGGACCTCGTGTGTTTTTTTCCACATATTTTTTACAGTTAAAAGAAATAATAAACAAAATAAAAAAAAACCACTAAAAGCAGCCTAAAGAGGTCTCTGTGCCCCATCCTACCCACAGCAACCCCTAGCCCCTACAATGACCATTTTACACCACCAAAGTTTGACTTGGGGTTTGTGGTTCAGGGTCAAGTTTGCATGAACCTGGTGAATCCAAACTTCCCTATTAGTGATGGCTTGGTTAGGGCTACAATTGTTAATGTAATTCTTTTAGATGAACCCCAAATTTGCGGACTGCCAGTACAGACCGCAGTAGCTCACCATAAAAAGTAGCTGCACAACAGAACTGTATTCAAACAAATAGCTAAACTTTATTAAGGTTAAATCTACAATAGCATAGTTTGTAACAAACTATGCTATTGTAGATTTTTCCACATATTTTTTACAGTTGCCCTTTAAGGGCTATTTGCGCTCCTAGTCAGCACCAGTAGTGTCAGTATTCCAGCTGTGCGGGCATCCCAATTTATTTGTTTATAATTTTTTTAGATATTTGCAGCCAGTGGAGGGATTGACTGTGGGGTGCAGTGCTGGAGATGCATGACGAAAGGTGGATGAGCAGCTAAGTTGAGAATAAATTGGATCAGAGGAGTGCCAGTCTGTGTGCTGATAGACCACAAAACCAGGTTATGATTAGGGCCTGCACTAGATTTTTATGGTATCCTGCAAGAGGAAGGGACAGATGCTGGAGAATGTTTTAAACTGGATATAGCAGAAGTTGGCTAATGGCTGAAAGTGCATTTAGATGTGACCACTTCCTGACATGGAAGTGTGAACTAAAGACCATGGATGTTACCTTAAGCAGACTATTTCCTGTTGCATTTGTATTGCATTTTGTTACATAATGTTATTGTGTGTCATTATGTTGTGACAACCAGGTAATCCTGAAAGCTTACCTTTTGAGCCAAATATACTGGCAGGCTGATTCATCACTAACACCAGGTAGCGACAGATAAGCGTCTGTATTGTGGCGCTATTAGCGACCACTAGTGGCCGCCACGATCAGCTGTCAGTCGCTATTCCAGGGCTCCTCAGTCGCTACCTGCCGTTATTGGGAATCACGCTGCCAATGTTGAATATGATGTTTCAGATGTGCTTAAGAGGCGCTGTTGAGTTGTTAAACCGTATTCAATACAGCCCCTGAGCGTTTCTTTGCTGTTGTATAGAAATCAATCTGTAAAATTAGGAAATGTGATCTAACATTCTGCAAATAACACATGGAAACATTTTTTTTTGTTTTTTGGATTTATTTAAGCAGATATTTGGTTTAATTTTTAAAAAACAAAAACAGGTTTTGCCATGTTCATGGTGCCTAAAATGAGAAAAAAAGTGTAGTTAATGTTGTTGCTTCAAAATATATTTTACTAAATCCCCTTTGTTTGTTGTGGTTAAATTTAATTACATAACAAACACCTTTAAACTTTAGAGATTGAAAGCAAGCTACTTTTGCTTTATCCATATCAACTATCACCCACATATTCTGTTTTTTAATTGCTTTAAGATACACAAGATGACATATTTGTCAAGTAATGTTTTGAAGAGCCCTGTAATACAGTAGTTGTAGTATAGTTAAGGTGACCTAGCTTACCGAAAAAAAAAAAGGTAATCATGCTTTCCCGTCGCTCAAACCCAGTCTGGGTGTCCTTGTGACTGTCTGCGGCCATGTTGGGGACTTCTGGCACCAGTGCTGTTTCCTCGGGGGGTTCGATTCAGTGACATATGCAAATATTGTGTAGGACACAGCATGCGAGGATGATTTTGGAGACCTTTTGTGGACTGTACAACATCTCTCCTCCTGGGCGTGCCAAACAGAGAAAGCCTGCTTTCCACAATGCATCTGGTTTTGCGATGTGCTGCATTGTAGCGTACTTGGGCAGTGGTCTGTGGGTTCCTGATCGGAGTCATTATCCACGTTTTCTGCCCATATCCCTTGTCCGCTGTTGAATAATCAAATTGAGAGAGAGCAATTTGTAAAGTACCATGAACATAATGTATACATTAAAGCTTATGTTATCTAGTTTGCCAATTTACTAGGCCACATATCAAACTTGTAATTATGTCAAGGATTATTAATTACCCAGTAGCCAGCCAGGTGGCATTTCATTGTTCTCAAACTTCCGGCACCGGACTGATTGCTGGAGCACGTAAGAGTCATGACATGAGCCGGGGAAGCTACATCTCACGGCCCGCAGCTTCATTTCATGGTCACACACTATGGTCATGACGTTCATGGAATGGAACTGTTTCCGATTTCTATAATGCAGCTCCTGTGCACGGGGAGGGCGGAAAGGGATATGTGTACCATCCACGCACCCTAGCACATTAGGGATCCCTCCCATGCGGTAGAACGCACGTTTTATATTGGCAACCTCCTCCTCATCCTCAGGAAATGTAATATAAACAGGGATAAGGTCACAAATAGCCAGGACTACCTTGTAAAATATGCGGCTCATTGTAGCCTGGCTGATCCCGCTGAGGAGGGCAGAGGTTGCCTGGAAATTCCTCCGTGCCACAATATTTAGCATGGCACATGGTTCGATTTTGGTCTTAATCTGATCATATAGGGACTGTAGTGCTGCACGATTTAGACGAAAACGACTTCTGATCTGCTCGTCACTTAAATCCCATACAGAGAGGCGGACGCCAAAGGATCTGGATGCCCTAAGCCTCACAGCACCCTCCTCCCTTGACTCCTGACCTTCCTGTATGCTGCCACAACAATACATCCATAACCCAAACATCACCCTCTCATCCATCTCACAATCACTGGCTATAGCTCAGGCACTGCACAAAAAACAAAAAACAATATCAACACACACACAACCACTCCACATACACAATCACAATCCTCACACAATCACACAAATGCAGCTCACCACAAAACCAGATGTATAGGGGTTAGAACCATCAGGCTGCTGAAAGTATGCTTACAAAGTTTGGCACAACCAAGAGGGGAGTTGCTGCACAACCCACAAAAGGTCCCCAAAACAATCCACACTTGCTGTATGCTACACAATATTTGCAGATGCCACCAAAAAAAATCTCACAAAGAAACAGCACTGATGCCATAAAAGCTCAACAAAGCCGCAGACAGTACTCAATAAACACAGCCAGACACTTTGTGCAAGCTAGGGCTTAGTAACCAAAAACACCACAGCCTTTGCCACAGTGTATCATGAAAAGAATGCTTAAAGTATTCTGAATTTATACTTAACTTATCCAAAGGACTGGTCCGCTTGCGTTTCTTAGCAGATTCCGGTCTGTAATTAGCTTACCACAGGTCTGGCTGAAATGCCTAGCGCTTGCATAATAGCGTACATTAGCGGATCTGTTTGCACAGACATCTTGTCCAATGAAAGTACGCTGTTCAAAATTCAATTCAAACATTTCCAATGTTATTAAGAGACATGGATCCCATTACTTCATAATGTCTATGTGGGTTGTTAAGTAGCTAATTAATTACTTTATTGACTGCAACACATGTTTTCCTGAAACATCATTCATTGGAGTCAAGATGTATCTCCAAACACCTGTACAGTATGTGTCAATCAATTAACTGGGCCTGTTTGTGATTGGTTCCTAAAGCACATAAATTGTGGCATACACATTCAGCATTTGTTGCCATTCTGTAGTCTGCATACGTCCTTGTGTCTGTTGTTTGGTGGTGTGTGCAGCTACAGGATGGAGCCAAATTCTGGGCATCTGCCAGCCACTGCTGTGTCTTCTGCTGGGCCCAGTACCAGTGGTGTGCGTCGTGGCCGCAGACCTTCCTTAAGGAAAAGGGCACAGGTTGAAGGTGAAGTCCCACCCAAGGCCAAGCATCCATTTGCAAAGAGGGAGCCAGAATTTAATTTGGCGGATAATAATACTCTTGTGCGTCTGACACTGGCTAAATGGGAGTTATTATTTGTCTCCCAAAGTCAGTGTTTAGGCAAACAAGAAAGGAGCAAATTGTGGGATGCCATTGGTGAGCAGCTTACTAGCACTGCTCAATAACCACGTAGTGGCACAGCCTGCAAGAAACGCTTCTACACTTTGCAAAGGGCCCTTATGCAAAAGATGAAGAATGATCTACTTGTAGACAGTGGGACAAAGCAGGGTCCAAAGAGTAAATACAGGCCATATGAGGAGTCGCTGAAGTGCAAAATTCCACTCTGTCGGCTGCAGGGGGTGGATGCTGGGGATGATACCACAGGTTGGGGTGAAGGTACATTCATTTAATCTGGAAAATGATTGTTGATAATAATGTGGTTACATTTCTCCTAACCAAATATTTCTCATAATAAAAGTAGGTCACGATAAGTAGTAGATTTTAGCTTTGTCCTTTTTTATAAAAAATGTTCTGGCTTTATGCATAGTGGCACATGAGGACTCGGGTGATGAGGTGACCCAGAATCCTGCCCTTCCCCCAGCCTCAACCTTAACGCAGTCTGATGTTGAAGGTAAACAGTCTGTATATATATATATATTTATTTATTTTTTTTAATTTTTTGGGTACACATTAACAATGCATAATTATTTACTTTGGATATTCATAGATGCCCTCAGAATAGCACCAGCATCTCCTCATGAGGCTACCTACTCTTTGGATGCCAGTAGGTGCATGTGCCAACCTGGCTTGGGTTTAGGTAATATAAATGCGTGAATGTCTCTCAATCATGGTTTGTAATTGTAGGCCAAGTCCCTGCTTCATCTTTGGACCCCAATTCCTGTGTTGCAGGCCTTCAGGACCCTGTTGGTGTGTATTGCAAAGCACACTCTATCCTTTGTGGTTTTTGGGTAACAATGTGTATCTTTTCATATGTTAAAATGCCAAACCCTGATACATTACTTTCCCAAATGGATAGTTGTCTAGGTTTGTGCAACAACCAGATCCTCTTTTGGCATTTACAAATGATGGAAATGCATTAAACATTTTTTAGCGTTAAGCTGCTATTGTGAAAAAATGACATTAACAATACTATTGGAGGTGCTAATTATATCCATTCTGCTTTATTTTAGGCCAGAATACAGGAAGTGCTGGTCCGGAAAGGGCCCTTCAACGCACGGCTGCTAGGGATGAGGGTAAGAATGTGTTTGGTTTTGTTCAAGTAAGGATGTTGTTTGACCAGAAATGTTGTGTGGCTCTTGACATTTGTTCTGAACAATGTTTTTGTAGGGCAAAGCTCTAGTGATGGGCTAAGTCTGGACATCTCAGATGTGGCGGGTATGTGTGTTCTTAGATATGTGATTATGCTATTGGTTGATACAATGATTTTAGCGTGTTGTTTAAACAAACATCTTTCTTCATAATATCTAAAAATTGTCAAGGTTGTGTGTATTGGCCAATGGGTTACTTTGGACAGATATTGCCTCTATACTGGTTTGACAAAATGGACGCACAATATGAACCTAACAAATACCAGGACTTTTCTAATTAGCATATGCAATGTTGCCGCCACTCTCAGATGAGGATTTGCCCCTTTATGGCAGCCAGACACCTGTACTATTTGAGGAGGAGCACACTCAGGTACCATTGATGATTTGGTTATAGTTGTCCAACGGTTACATTTTTTTGTGACAATCAGGTTCACACATGTAACATACTGTGGTGACCAGGTTAGGGAAGCTGGGAGGCAGCTGTGGGTCACCGGCTTTTGAGGTGGCAGGCCGAAGCCTAGGTTCCGGACAGGTAGTAAAGTCTGTAGGCCCAGATGGTATGAGGGCCCTGTGTCGTGACGCCAAGAGGGTTTGGTGGCACCGGTTACCCTACCAACCGGGGGTCCCAGAAGATCCCTTGCTAGGTGCTGGGTAGCAATAACAGGCAGAGACCAGATTAGGATCAATGGAACTTTTACTGACAGTCTAGATGGTACAGTGACAGTACAGATCAGGAGCGATCCTGTGGTGTGGGAGACTAGAGGACTTGCTGAGACTTATAGTGCCTTTTAGGCTGAATAGCTTACTTGCAAGATTGAAGATTCTGCAGCCTTGGAGATTAGAGCTGAATTCAGGACAGGCTCTGTGACCTGGAATATGAGAGATGATACAGTAGATTTATCAGCAGACCTGAAAAGCATTACTTCTTTGTCCAGGTGCTGTTTTGGATTCTTTTTCCACACTAGCCACATGAGAACAGCCAGCACAAGCACAGATCTGCTCCCTTCAGATGTCCCAGCTATTCTGACTAGAAAATGGAGGAGAGGCCAGGCTTAGAGGCTCAGCAGTCCTGATAGGCTCACCACTTGTCACGTGACCCTTCCCTAGCAAGTTAGTTACAGCATTAGGGAGTTATTAAGTTTGTGAAGCTGCACAATGTGAAAACATTAACTCTTTGAATGCAAACTACATAAATTCACATAGGAAACATGGCATTACATGAAAACAGGATATAAAAGGTTATTATACAGGAACAGGATATATATATATATATACTGTATGAGCACAGATATATTATACCATATTAGCTATGCAATATAACAGACCCCAAAGTCACAGGGACAGCCGAAGGTCGAGGGGACACATATAGAACAGTATTGCAAATGCTGTACTGGGACATTGCAATACAACATACTTTGATTGTAGCAGGAATCCTTTGCGGCAACCCAGGATGTGCCCTCCTCACAAGTTCCATGTGGCCAGGCTACAGAGGCAGAACCTACGGTACATGATAATGTCACCATAGATGTATGCGGTTTTGATGTATCTGCTAAATCAAATCTGGAAACTAATATTTTGTTTTCTGTTTTAGCCTACGCAATAACCAACTGCCCGAGCTGCCCCCACAAGTGCCGACCTGTGTGAGCTAGGGGGCCGGATGTTGGAGGCCTACAGTCGCCAATAGCCGCGTGATGGAACTCAGGAGCGCATTGCGGCGTTGGAAAACCAATCTCTGGTGGACCAACAACAAATTCGGGACCTGAGACAAGAAGTTATAGATTTGATAAACCACCAACAGTCTGAAATGATGCATGCCATACAACAAATGATGCATGGCATCCAACAATCTCTAGAGCGCCAGGACCAAACTTTGTTGTTGTTACATCAGCTAATACGGCAGCAGTCTATTTTTTTTACTACACTGTTGTCCCCCAACCCCGCCCCTAACAATGAGTCGGCACCACCCAGGCCACCCAGGGACTAATTTTTTTTTATCTGTGTCAAATCCAATGCAGTTACAATGTGGATTGACTTTTTTGGATGTAATAAATATTTGGAAAAAAGCACTAATTTGTGTTTGTAAACTAATTACATAGCTACTACCCACACATTAAGACCTCTCTATATCTAAATATGTGAATGGTTTGCAAAAATTGCTACTGTAATTCTTTAGGAAACATTACAATGCTTACCAAATTTAAGGCCTAACAATGTTTTACTGAATGACAAAAATAATGGGCTGTTGTACACTTTAACTATGGTGTAAACGTCAAGACACACTTCAAGTTTGAAACAGATAACAATGTTTATTATTTTTAAAAAGGCCAACATGGCCAATATAAAAATCCGCACAGCGGATAAACCCATACCCCCCACCCTACGGCTGTTGCTTCTTCCCCAGCAGCAGATATTGGGTCTGCCGGACGTACTGCCACAGTCTGCGATGCTCATTAATACAAGCTGTAGTGCGAAAAAACCCTCATTAGTGTTGAAATGGATCCAAACGTAAGCATATTAATTACAATGTAATAGTTGTGACTCATTATGTGGCCACTTAATTCACATTATGCTAAACTAGGGAACTACCCTACCCTATATATTGACATCCCCTCTTTAAAGAATTTTATGGCTACTTAAGATTGTGGACATTGTTTTTGCGGTTTGCCTAAAGTACTCATGTCCTTAGTACTAAATAAACAAATCCTTCTGCTATTCTTATGATAGTTCATAAAATTACTATTGAATGAGTTTGTTATTGAACAAACACACTCACAGGCGAAATGTATTATGTGTTTACATTTAAACAAAGGGGAGGCAACAATCTAGCATGCATAAATGCATTTCTGATTGTGCTAGCTAGATTGCTAATTAACCACGTAATGACCTTTCCCCTTAGGCGTTGGGTATTTTTGAAGACATAAGTTTGAAAGGTAGGTCTGGCAAACAAGTAATTGTACTCACCATCGCAGCTGTGGCTATGGACCATGCTGCTGGGGGTTCCAGGACCTGGGGTGGGGAGTATGGTGACAGGGTCCGTCTGCGTGGAAACATCTGGGGAGACAACTAACATGGTTTGACACATGTTTCCAAGATCTTAGCAGATTTATTGGTTCCTAAGGTCAGCTGTATAATTTTTTAAGGCCACATGGAGCAAACTATACCATTTTTGGCACACATTACCAGTGCAATGCAAATTCAAGATTTTACATTGACATCAACATATTTATATTTGAGTCTGGCACATGTGTTAGCAAAAAAAGAAAACATTTGCTAACATATTTGCAACGCAGCATTATGCTGTAATGACTAAAATGTTAAATTTGTTGGGCTTGCATTTGTCTTGAACTGGAGTTGTGTTAATGAAGTTTATGAAATTTGCACTACAATATAATGCTATGTAGAATCAAACATGTCTATGTAGTTTATAATATCATTACATACACCATGTGAGTGATAACAAAAAACACTTACCACGACTATGCCCAAGTGCAATGTTTGGCGCATAGCTGCTGGAGGTGCCGGCTCTATGATGCCCTGAAAAACAGATAATGATGGCACAGGATATTTAACAAAGCACATATTAAACCTGGAACAGACAAACAACAATTAGAAATGCACTCACCAGAGGATAAACTGCTGCTGGTAGCCCAGGGAGGACTCTGGGGAGGAGGCATGGAGCCTCGACTCCTCACATTCGGAAAAGAAGAGGCCAAAACCCATGGGCTACCCTCCTCCCTCTCACTTCCTGATCCTTGAGGGAGTGTGGGCGAGTCCATGTCCTCTTCCCCACTTGAGAGTGGCCACTAGGGTTTAGAGACTCAACTGAGTCCGAATGTGGGGAGCTGAGGCTCCATACTTCCCTCCCCCCAGCAGCACGTTCCTCTGGGGCATCATCCCCTTCCTCCCCTGGGTCCTCTAGATAGGACTGGCGAGAGGGACCCTCCCGCAGACTCATCCAAGCCCACCACTCTTGTGCGGGGGAGGATACCCTTCCCACGTTTGCCCAGGGGAGGACGCTTATCTGCGTTGAGGGGAGAAAAAAAAAGGACACCTCAAAAAATATTCCAAAAAGCTACTACATTATACAACGACATTATTGTTAGGATTAACATGTTGTCATGTCACACTTACCTGAAGCATAGGCCTCATAGAGCCTATATACGCCCTCATTGTCCCGGCGCTTGAAATCTGACCACTTCTGGATGATAGAACGTGCAGTCAGATGTGTCTTGAAGCACCGGGTCACAGTGGCTTTCACCTCCAACGCTATGCGCCTTTTTGCACCACGGCATAGTCGTACTCAAACACACAAAAATCCTAAAAAAAAAAAAAAAAATTAATACATATATATATCCGTGCAAAAACATATATACAAAGCTAGATTATTGCATCTGACAAATAGAACCTATACTCACTTTCACTACCTGCCCGTTAACCCACTGATCCACCCTTTTCCGCGTGGCCTTTCTGCTTGCACGGGATGTTGATCGGCCAGGGGAGACAGGGGGGGAGGGGTGGGGGGGCTGAATCAGAGGAGTAGCTGGGGAGACGACATGCAGGGCGTCTAGGCCGCATGACGGATCCTCATAGGTGTAAACCGGAAGTTGAAAAAACGAAAGTGAAAGCAAAAAATATGACACTCCTCGCATTAATAATACGCTAATATACGCATAGGAAATCGCAAGTATACACTAAGATCTCATCCGCTACATGCACACACGCTAAAATGTATTTGACATATTTTGATTTATGCTGCGCAATTATTTTTAACAGCGTAAGAGCATCTATATATAGATGTGTGAATGTGTACAAAACCAGACTCCAGATATAGCTTTAGATACATTGGAATGCTTCAATAATGGAAGGTGTCAAAATGTGTTGCACATCGTGATGCCAAATGGGTTCATATTTGCTTGAACTATGGTTTCCAGGTCATGCTAGTGCGGTCAGATGTGCGCAAATGTCTGCTGCGTATTCTACAACAGCGACTCTGGGCGTTACAAGGTATTTCTGCACAAAAACAACAAATGCACATGTATGAACAGCACAGCGCCGCAGCCAGCGACACGTAGCGACTCTGCATAGTGACTGGCCCACGCCGCAATAACCCCGATTCAACAAGGAAATTTCAAGGAAAGAGCGTGGGCGCTGTTTTTGGCTGACTGCGGCATAGAGCGCCAGACACGGTTAGCAAAAAGTGATTATTTGTGTTGTTTTAAAATCTACTCTAATCTTTAAATCTACTACTGTTTTCCATGGCCATGGTGCAAATTACTGTCACATTTTAGCATGTATTGGTTTTCTGTTTTGCATTTGCATGTTGCTGTATTTTGTTCTCTAATTAACTTTATTGCTAAATGGCCTGGGGTCCACCTGAGACTACCTGTGCACCAGGAGGAGCACATAGACAATGCTAATGGGCACACATCTGTAAAATCTTTATAGCTTTGACTGCTCTAATGTATGATAGGTGGCCAGATAGGTGAATAAATACTGTAAATGATGGCCAGGAAACAGCTGAATGCAGGGGAGCAGTGTGAGATGTGATTATGGTTATGGAGTTATCATACTTCTATTCTCCGAAAGGCTGAATAATATAGATGGAATGCTATCTGCAAAAACAGACTCCAATAGACTCATTTACAATGTGCCAATAGTGTGAGAAAATCCCTACTGCTTACTTTTTGCAGGTGGTAATTATTTAACAAAGTAATCATTACTGATAAGAAGATCATTTCCTACTCTTAAAGAAAGCCCTTTAATTCCAACCCCCATCTTGGTACCTGATGTACTATGGATATGACTGCTGATCGGACCAGAGCAGTGAGGGACACAATATGGCAATCAGGTAATATTTACAGAACAGGAATAGGAGCAATCGAATGACTATAGCCCCTCTTTAATATGGGCTAAATAAAGAACCGGGAACTCGTCTCGCTGGGATTTTCTTCTATGGCTGATATGGTCTTTGGTCAGCGCTGATAGACTCGGCCGTTGGCCACACTGGTAGGCTGCTCATGGTCACGTGGGCCATAGAAGAGAATCTCATGAGTATCCAGGTGTCTGGTTCTTTAAATGCACATATTAAAGAGGGACTATGGTCATTTCTGACATGCGGCTGGGGATGCTAAATGGAGTCACAGCCTCACTTGCATCTTCCGGCTTTGTGCATTCAGTTGTGGCAGGCGTGGCTGCGCACAATCAAAATAGGAGTGGAGTAATGCCGCTGCCAGACGCGCATTTTTTTTTTATTAAAGCCTTCAGGCTTGAGAGGATCTACCAACCATACGCTGCAAAAGCAAATGCAGAGTGCTGGTCCGTGGCCTTGTGGTAAAGGTAAAAATACCTCACACTGCAGAGTATCCCAGCTCTGGGTGACCCAGGGAGAGGGAATCAGTCAGCCCTGGAATCTCAAGACTTCAATGCTGATTTTGGTCTGCTGCAAGTAAAATAATCAGGATTAGCCTATATAAAATGCATTCTGTATGCATGGCTTCAATGGATTTGGCAGGGGATAATGGGGAATAATGGGTGAAGCATTTTGTCACCTAGTGGCTGTGGCAGACATGTACCTTTTTATTTATGTAAAGGGATCTCCCTAATAACAAGATATTAAGGAAATTATTCCTTTCTTCTTAAATGCTAACTAAATAATGGAACTTTACTCATTATCTAATAAGACAAAGGTTGCCTCTGTACCTTGGGCTGGTAATGAGCCCTGCTTTGTCCTCTGTCTCTGTTTCCAAGCCTCAGTCTGAGATTTCCACTTTTTTATGCCTCAGTGTCACCCTGTCAGTGTCTCACTTGGTCAGGGCCCTGGCTCTTGGGATATGGACACTCAGGGGTTTCGAGTTAGAGCCCTTTGACCATTTGGCTTGGGGCCCCCGGAGCTCTGTGCAACATTCTCTCTTTTTCTGCACAGCTAAACCATGCAATTTATCAGGCCCAGCTCAGCAACATTTCCTAACCAGCTTGAATTCCCTGATAAGCCCTGGATTGGACTAGGGATAGATTCTACTCCTTTATCATTCACCAGCTTACAGTAGTAATATTATTATTCGCAGTATCCCAATATATGCAAAAAGGCATTTAGGGCAAACTTTGGTCTCATACAACCAGAGCACCTTCTTCCACATTGCTTCCCCTACATAGCTTGAGGCAAACTGGAAAAGGCGTCTTCTTATGGCTTGCTTCCAGAAATGGATTTCTCCTTGCCACTCTCTTTCATAAAAGCCAGATTTGTATCTACATGACTAAGAGTTGTCCTGTGGACAGATTCTACCAGCTCAGCTGTGGATCTCTGCAGCTCCAGAGTGGCCCTGGGCATCTTGGTTGGTTACCCAACCCCCCCTTGCCTGGTTTGTCAGTTTAGATGGACAGCAGCTTTGGTGGGTTTTCATTTGTGCAATACTTCTTCTATTTACAGAAGATGGATTAAACTGTGCTCCTTGAGATGCTTAGAGCTTGGGCCTCCTCTACTATCTGTCTGTGGTCATTTATCCAGGTCTATCAGGAGAACAATAGGTGTGTAATTGTGTCATTAGAATAGAGATAAATGGTGGCAGCAGGCACTAAGATAAGTGGTGGTCCTATGAGGCCATTTATCTGTCTGCGAGAAGAATATATTTTGTATTGTATTTTTGATACCTGGGTTGATCTGATTGTTTAGGGTTTCTGCATATTTCCAAATAATTCTGGTGAATTGGCTGAGCAGTTAATATGCCAGGATATTTTCACCTGACTGACGTCTTCCCAAAAGTGCTATCAGCATTATAAATATATCGACTGACATCCATCACAGGATAAGCCCATCCCTGCTGAAAGTGGATGGACTGACTGACAATCTCATGCCTAGAAGTTGACAGCAGACACCTGCCAGCCAGCTCGGGGGAAACATTTGGAAACGTCAAATAACTCTTCAGTTTGTGTTTTTCTTAGGTTGAATTGAGTATTTAAAAGCAGTAATATGAGCACTTTGGTCAGCCAAAATCTCCATTTTTGGGCAATAGCTGCCCCAACAACATCAGACAAACAGACAGCGAGGTCATCTGACTGTTCTTAGATTCTTAGCTTTCAGCTACAGTGACATTGACAGATATAGCAGAAATATTATTAAACTTTGACATGATTCAACATATTTAAAAGGTAAGTCTATTCTCCACGAAATTTTTGAAAATGTATATTTTTTGGGTCAAAATGATGCCACCAGGAAGTTGAGATTAGATAGTATTTTTTCCTATGTTAAAAAAGTATGTTTTATGGAAGCAGTTTTCACTAGCTGCAATCTGTTGCTATTTGCAACGTACACCAGTCTGTAGATCAAGAAGAGAAAAGTGAGTCCTGTACAGACCTGGGCCTGTGTAGGTGTGAGTGAGCTCCCTCGCCTCAGCAGTGTACATAGCAGCAGCAGCAGGCTCACTTCCATATTCTTGGTTTACAGACTTGGTGTATGTTGCCGATAGCGACAGATTGCAGGTAGTGAAAACTTCTTCCATAAAATAAACATGTAAAACAAAAAAATATGAGGATATCCTTTTGGCACCAAAATTCAATTTAAAGTACATTTTCCCTTGTGGACTAAAACCCACGCCCCGACGGCCCTGGAATCTATAATATTCCAGAGCCACTACATTCCCTTCCTCCAGGGTATCCAGAATCGGAATGCCCCGCTGTGTGAAACCCCGCAGGTTGCCCGGAAACTCACCTTCTTTCCCAGTCCAACGGCGCATGCAGTGGTTGCATCTACCACTGTTTGAGGTATGCGGGGGATGCGGCTGCCAGCACACAGATCTGCTCGCCTTAGACAAGCTCTTAGATCAAGGGACACTGATTGAACGAGAGGCCACACATGCACCATAGGCCCAGGGAAGGGAAGTTCGGGTGACATGTGGGGTTTCACACAGCAGGGCAAGAACCAAAACCCAGGATAGTCAAAGTCCACTTTAATCTATCACAAACCCCTCCCTTGTAGGTTTACGCCTGGCATAGAGAGAACAGTTATACCTTTATAATACCTTTATAATTCAGACATTTCTCTTAATAAAAATACACTACTCTAGGGGGAGTGAAGGAGAGATTTGAGATAATGTGTGTTTTGGCGAGCGCTGCACGCCCGTCTCACAGCCGTCATCCATCTTGCAGCACTTCCCTCATGGCTGCATCCAGCTGCCGCCCTTCCCCCCATGCTTCCTCCTCACATGCTCAGGTGCGCGCACGTCTCCGTCCACTAGAGGGCGAGCGCACTGGCTTCCTGAGGTTTAAAGGGCCTGTGCAGCACTGATTGGTGTTGGTCATCCAATCCTGCATCCTCTTCCCCTATTTAAAGAGGCACTTCCTTCCTTCAGTGCCGGATCTTGGTCTCTCCATGCTTGTTGAAAGTCAGACATTCTTGGATTGCTCACCCGTGTACCGACCTCTGCCTGTCCCCGACTCCTTTGCTGCCTGCCCCGACCTCGGCTACTCGCCTTTACCGCGAACCTGTGCTGCCAGCCCCGATCTCTGCCTGTACTTACTACGCCTTTTGCCTGCCACTTGTGTACCTCGCTGAACCTCGGCTGACTGTGGGACTGGGCCGCTGTTGGGGGGTAGTGACCTGTCTTGCGGTGGGCTCTGGTGAATACCGGTGGCACCTTAGACTCCGCTCCCCTGACACGGTACCCGCCAACGGTCCCACAGTTAAAGCGGATCCACACCTGAGTCCGCTCCACCCGGTCCGTGACAATGTGAAAGCACAAGAGGGATGAAGGGAAATAATGAAAAAAAGAGAGAAATTATGGAAGCATGGAAATACAGAGAGGAAATGTCGAAAAAAGGGATAGAGGGAATACAGAAAAAAGAGAAAGATGGAAGGAATGTGAAAAAGAGAATGTGGAAAAAAGAAACTGAGGAACCATGGAAAATAGAAAAGGAAGGTGGAAATCTCAAACAAAAGAGGGAGATACAAGAAAAGTGAAAATGTAAATAAAGTTGTAAGTGTAAAGTAATGTGGGCAAGAAAAAATAAAGAGGAAATGTTGAAAAGGGAGAAAAATGATGGAATGTGGAAAAGAGAAAGCTGGAGCGTATGTGGGAAAAATGGGGCACTGGAAATGTTGAAGAAAGAGGACGATGGAGGGGATGTGAAAAAGAGAGAAAGAGAGAGAATATGGAAAAGAGGGAAATATGGGGGAGGTGAAAAAGAGAGAATGGTGGAGGGAATGTAGAAATAAGAAAATTATAGAGGGAATGTGGAAAAGAGGAAAAAAAGGTTTTGCTATAACTAAAACTCAATAGACACCAACAAGTCTGGTGCCCCATGGGCGTCCATAGGATGACAATGCTCTGTGCGGGTGCTGCATCTGTATACCCCAAAGGCTGGCCCTGTGTAAGAGTAACAGTCAAGTGAGCCTAGATCCACCCATTCACTGTTTTGTTTCTGTATCAAGATGGTCAATGATCACTGTATATTATTAGCATTGCTCCTATAGGCTTGTTCATCTTTGCTAGCCCCATTTTTCCCCAATCAAGCCTTGTACTCACCATGAACAGAAGATGACTGTCTTCTAAATCCACTTAAAAATCTTTTGAAGAGGAAAACTGCATCTCTGAGGGTTTGGGAAATGGGATGTGTCTCTGTGATTTATTATTCATCCTACTAAGATGCCGTAGTTAAAGATGGCTCAAAAACATATGTACAATAAAGCGTGGTGGGAGCCTCTTTGTATGTTTATGGCAGCACCGTAATATAGTGTCACATTTTCTAAACCCCATCTCATATACATTAGCAACAGGCCCTACTTTATTAGCCTGATCAGATGTTTTCCATTCATCAGTGCCACCAGTTACTGTAATTATCTCCCCACCCCCTCTATTGTCTCTGCTGTCCTTCATTTATCTTTGTCTGGCCATCCTGGTGGTCCCATTCTTTTCATTATTTCCCCGTACATCACTTCTCTGTCTATAGCATGTTCTTTTCGAATGGATAACAAATGGATTATTTTATCATGTGTATATACAAACACATTACATCACTCTACATAGTTGTGCTATATGCAGCGGCCGACTTATCATTTCTGGGGCCGCGTGTAAAGTTGTGTCTGGGGGCCCTAATCAAAGACAACATTTTGTATAGCGAAATTCAATATTAAAGTGGACCAACACCCTGGGGTGATCACCCCCCCCCCCGAGATCGGGATGTCCCGCGGTGAGGAACCCCCCCGAAAACCCCCCAAAAACTCACCTCCTCCGCCGCCTCCCGCGCGCCCCTCTAGCCGTGCGCGCGCCCGCACCGGCCGTTTGTGAATGGCCGGCGCGGGCGCGCGCGCTGTCAGAGGGACGTGCGGGAGGCGGCGGCGGACGCGCTGGCTTGTCCGTCGCTGTCAGCGCTTGTCCGTCGCTGTCACCCGGCCACGTGGGAGCGTTTTGAGGTGAGTATTGGGGTGCCCCCCTGAAGTGGACCAAAACCCAGGATAGTCAAAATCCTGGGTGTTGGTCCACTTTAATGCACCTTGTGTGGGATGTAGCCACGGCCTGCTCATGTGCTGTGGGAGCACAAGTGAACCCAGGGGGTTTCACACAGAGGGGCATCCTGGCAATGACATAGGGAAATGTTCGGGAATGACCCATATGGCCGTCCAATTTTGACTCCCTGTGGCATCCCAAACTAGGATATCCCACTGTGTGAAACCCCATTAAATCGATGCACCCACTCATCTAACCTTGTTCCGATGATGCATGAGCAGGTCGTGGTCTCGCTATACCTTTAGCTAGGTGCATACTCAAGGCAGCTATTTGTGATTGGCCGGCCCAGGCACACCCCCAGCTAGAGGTGAGTGGGGATACAACCAGTGGCCGGCTCTGCACCATTCAGCTCACCAGCGGCTGTGATGTCACAGCATCTTGTATAACTGAATGGAGCTGAGTGCACAGTGGTTTCCTATCTGCTGCACACTCTGCATTGTGTTTAACCACATGCCCTGTCCGTTTATTTAAGTTATCATTTGCCACTGATCTGAGCCGCCTCTGGGGGCTGCATGGCAGGTAGGGCTCCCTTGCACTTGCATAGTTTGCGTGGTGGTTAAAGTGGACCAAAACCAGCTTGATCGGCCTGGGAATCTATAAGATTCCCTGGCCGATCGATTCCCTCCCCCTGGGGCAACCAAAACGTACCATTCTTCCCGGTCCCACAACGTTTGCACAGGCCGCGGCCGCATCTCCGCTGTCCCTCTAGCAAGGCACGTGCCCTGGCTGGCGTGGGCACACTCCCTGTTAGAGGGAAGCGGGGGATGCGGCTGCGCTTGGAGCCGCTGGCTTTAGACCGGTCTTAGATGGCGTGATGTCAGCGGCCCACGAGTGCGCTGATTGGACAAGCGGCCTCGCATCTGATCTGCCCCAGGGGAAAGGACCGAAACCCAGGTTAGTCAAAATCCTGGGTTTTGGTCCACTAGCTATAAGTTGACAAATGCCTTGTTGGTTTTGTAGTTCAAGTTATCGGGCCCTGATGCAGAATATGGAGCTTTAGCACAGCTCATATAAAAAACCCCTGACTATACTTTCAGGCCTTGTGGACCTATCAGTGCTTTTGGCAAATCTTTTAGACTCTGTGAACGGCCCCACTGTGTGAAACCATGCTAATTGCCCACAAACACTCACCTTTCCAGCTATCCCACAGAGAGTTTGCTTTGGCCGCATCCCCCAGCATCTCGCAGCTGAGGCAAGCTCCCATGCCCAGCCATTTGGGGGGGGGGGGGTGTAAGCATTCACAGACTACAGGGAAACCGGGGTTGCGCCACTCCCCTTTATCTATGTCGGTATCTGTGTTTAAAATAAAGCTGTATGCTGTGCCTTTATATGGACGAGAACCTGCAATCCCTCAGCCCATGCGCAGGCTCTTGTCCATATAAATGCATGACGTACAGCTTTCTTTATACACAGAGAATGTCATAGAGAAAGGGGAGTGATCTGTGGTCCCGGTGGTCTGTGGGAGAGTATGTGGTCAATCCCAAGGGGTTTGATCCCAAATCAGTATGCCCCGTGGCCTAAACACAGTTTGAAATACCCACACACCACTACATCAAGTCACTACAAGTCAAAGTTTCTCTCCGTTTAGCCCCCAATCACCCTTTTTTAAAAGACTTCCAGTTATACCCTTTGGTGGGAGCCTCATGAACATTCTTGTAATGGCACCCGGTGGGTTACAGTTTTTCCCCTGAATGTAAGTTTCTATGGCCCTGACATGATTTCCATCTCACGAGTTTGTTTCAAAACATCATAGGGAAAGTAAGTCCCATTATTTAGCATTTCTATGACGTAAGCAGACGGTGCCACCCCAAATCTGATTGGCGTGTAGTGCTTTTGTATGATCTGTCAAGACTCGTAGATTTAACGCCTAGCAAAGTTATGTTATTGCAGGGACAAGTTGTTAAAGTAATAACTCCGGCTTTTATGGAACAATCACCCACTCAGCACTTAACAACTTACCTTATTTATTGGTGAATGATTTCATGTCTCATGAGATCCAGAGAGTTGCCAGCACACAGTGTACTGGATAGAAACCTAAATTTATTTCAATCCATTAAATGGTAAAATAACCTGGTCCATAAATGAAAAGCACTCACATTACTCGAAGGAAAGACAGGCTGGCAATGATCCAATGTTATTCACACCAACACACAGACCTTAATCATAGATACAAATTTACCTCCATAAACCTGTGATTATAGAGACCTGGAAGCCGAGACTATAGAGCTTCTGCTCCAGATTCGGAAAAGGGTGTTTTGTTTTTTATTGTAATTTTTGTATTAGTAGGACGTTCCCAGCCAAGTGAAGAAAGAGACATCTCAACAAACCTGCTTTTTCTTCACTAATAGTTTCAAGTACCATAAATAGTAGCAGTAAAATCAATCAATATTTTTCTCTATAATAGTATTTAAAGAGAGGAAGGCAGAAAAAAATCATACTCGTGTTCTGTTCTTCGTGGTGCATTAGTTCTGCTATGGTTTGAAAATACTCACTGGGTGCTAAGTCCATAGTCATCCACTAATCACAGGTGAGCATAGGGGACGTGCCCCCAAATACCGTAGATGGTGCGTGCTTGAGTCGCTGTGACTGATGCAGAGCGCTGGATGTTGGTCCAATTTGCCACTGGTGAATGTCGATGCTACCGGGCTCAATATCAACTCCCTGGGAGCTTTTTATGGACCAAACCCCTGGATGGTTAAAGTCAATCCACCGCTGAGGCCCTGCTCACCTGCGACCTTCACCCTGAATAAGAGCCTATGTTATATGTTCCCCCCACCCTGTACATACAAATTGCCCGCATTAAAAATATTCCTACCCGCATCTACTGCATTTTATGAGCCTTTAAACATCCAAGATGGCAGTCCATGGAGTCTCAGGCTGCCTCCAGACAGGAAGTGTCTTCTGATGGTGATGCTCTGCATTCTGGGATTGCTGACCTTTTCCTGACCCCAGCTCCTCAGTATGTGATGCTACTGAGGCAAGATGGCGGCACCCGTATGCTAGAGTCCTGAACAGAGTTGCAGCCCAGTTGGGGAAAGAAAATTATGTAAGTGACTAAAATGTAAAATATATTAATTTTAGATGCTGGGGAATAGTTATTTAAAGGTTTGGGCTTTTCATTAAATGATGCTGAAGGTCCGGTTTAAGAATGCTAGCTGATGTGACCTGCCTGCTGTCTGTATCCCCGGCTTCCCTCCGGTCTGGAGAGCATTCCTACCCCCCAGCCTATCTGAATAGCTGGGTGTGGGAGCGAGCCTCAGCTACAGGCAAGCCAGGGATGTGGCCGTGAGCAGCAGAAGCACTGTGGGAGCTACCAGGAAAGGTGAGTTTACCAGCGACCCCAGGGGCAAGCTAGTGACTGACTCTGGAGGACAACGTTGTGCAGCTTTAAAGCAGACTAGAACCCAGGATTTTGACTATACTGGGTCTTGGTCCAGGGTATCCCTATTTGGAATGCCATGCTGTGTGCCTCTGGATGAATTTTCTGCCAGCCCCATGGTACATGCGTGGGCTCTTGTCCAATCAGTGCTGTATGATGAGCTCCAGCACAGAGAAATGGAAGTGTCCACGTCCCCGGCCTCCCTGAGGTTTGAGGTGCGCTCCTGCCCGTGGCATAGCTCAATGATTGGGCATGGGAGCACACCTCAGCTACGGGGAGGCCACAGCATGGAAATGCCAGAAAGGGGAGTTTGTGGGGTGATCGGGATGCCCCAGAGGGTACTTGATTGGCTGGCCTTGGAGTCTTTTAGATTCTAGGGCTGGACAAATTGGCGGTGTTGCATTTAAAGGGACTTTCCAGGCAAAGAGTCACATTAGTCTGCTTTCTGCTTGTCCCATTCTGGCTGTCAGGGGCTGCATCTTTTGTTTACCAGCATTTTCCCTGCATTCCCCGATAAACCCTGTAGAACTTGCTCCCTTGTGCTGGCTCGTCATACAGAGTCTCCTCACTGAATTTCAGTTCTGGGTGTCATTTATCATGACATAGCAACAGAGCCTGACTTTTCCATGTACATTGCTGTCAACTGTTTCCAGACGAGCAGTGCCTTGACGGGATGTTGCCACCATTTTTGTTGTGGGCAGAGGGGACTCCGCAAGATTGCGTGGTGTCCTGGTGGGGTGAGGAATGCAACAAGAAAAAATTGTCCTTGCACCACCCAAAGATATCTGAAGAAAAATATGAAAGGTGTGCCAAAATGGGATGCCCTATTGACCAAACAATTCAAGAATCCAACAATTGTGGCCCCAATAACCACAAAAATACAATCCAAGTCAGCACCACCAGCCCAAAGGAAAATCACAGACTAATAATCGACATACTATTTACAAATGTTTTCATACTAAAAATAACTCACAACAATCTAAAAATCATTATTCCCGCAGGGAAAGTACATACGTGAAACATATCCAAAGATAAAAATACCAAACACATACCAATATTGTGTAATTAATACAATTGATCCAAGATATATAACAAAAAGTGCTAGTGCATGTCTAAAGTGCCTGAGTAAGGTGCTAATATTGATCTAGAAATCCAAAAAGAGAAACTTTTTAAAGTGCACAAAAGAGAGAAAGACATGGAATAAAATCACCATTTAGTGTTGGTCCATGATGCCCCTGCTGTAATCCTGGTATCCTTTCCCCACGCGTTCCGTGAGACTAACTCACTTTCCCGAGGTGCCAGCGGTGGGGGTGAGGAAGATAGGGTCTAATTTAAGCCATGGTGCTGACACTGGGTTGGAGAAGTAGGCCCCACGGCGCTCTGGCACAAGACGTGGTCTGAGGAGGTCCTCCCTGGCTGGGATGTCGCTCCAGAGGTGAGCTGTACCCCTAGCCTGGTGGGGAGGGAGGCTGTTCAGTTCAGCAAAGGGAGTGTGACCACCACCGTGTGGTCTGTGTAGCAGGTCTCAGGCCTGTGGGGAGACCCTGCGCCAGTCAGCCTGGATGGAGAGATAGGAGGATTCCTCGCAGTGGTGTCATTACAGTGGGGTGGCCTGCGCCTGGCCGGGAACCCAGAAAGACTTTGGGGTTTATTCATGAAGCTTTAGCGCCAGGTAGTGCCTCTTGGCGTCAGGCAGCGCTCTGTTACAACGCCCAATAGCCTTGTTGAACTGTATAGGAATAAAGTTAACCCCTGGATTATAAGAGACCTGTGTGAATGTGCTGTGATTCAGAATCAAGTTTATTCGCCAGGTATATATGGATATACATACACATAACTCCCAATTGTCCCTGATTTAGAGGGACTGTCCCTCTTTTGAGCCCATGTCCCTGTGTCTCTCGTTGTTCTCATTTGTACCTCTTTGAGGTTTAATATGCAGATCTGCATCAATGAATGATTAATTTGCCTATTCATAGGTTTTATATTGGGTTTAACTGTTACAACCTATCTCCTATCCAATGAATCAATGAGGGGGCGTGGCTTAATTTAACAACTGTCCCTCTTTCCCATCCTGAAGCGTTGGAAAGTATGCATACGAGCAAGACGGCAAGAACAACTGCCCCCGTCTCCATCGGGGAAACTGAGGATTATAATTTGGGCTGGTGTGCAGCAGCAGAGAGTTTCTTGTCCCCCACTGGGGACACGCAGATTACACATGCATGAGTAGGCCCTGATGTAACTGAATAAAAGATGCAGCCTGCATGGCGACTGCAGCCTAAATTAATCTTTTGACTGGAATGACCCTTTAATGATTACCACCAGAAAAATAAAAAACAATGCCCCATAGGACACCATGGACTGAAGCTGGGAACTGAGGCTAAACCTGAAAAGGAAAAAACTTTCCATATTTGCTGTTGAAAAGACAAAGGTTTACAATGAAACAGCTGGTTGCCACATGGCCCAGCACCCACCCCCCACTGACACTGGATAGTTATGATTTCACCCAGAGGGTTGCTTGCCCCCTGCATTGTGCTGCCCTAGGCACAGGCCCTTGGGTGCCTAGTGGGAACCGCAGCCCAGTCTATACATCCAAACAGAAAAAAAAGATGATGACAACAAGGGACTGAGTAACAAAAGTTCACACTAGGCACAGTTTCTCAAATAAGGGACAGTTTGGAGTTTGCATTTTGTTGTAATACACATCAGATTACATTGTTGGTGAGCTATAGTTTTGTACTAACTATATGCACTATTACATGGTTCAAAAATAAAAATCCACAGTAATATATTAAGATAGCAAGCGGATGGCTTAACTTGACACCCTGCATAAACAACAGCCAAGCTTATGTCTTTCTTTTATTAATGGGAAGAAGAATCAGGAGTGACAGATAGTGTCAGGTAGTGTTGTGCCATCCCCCCCAGGGTTCGGGTTCAGCAGGGTTGGGCAAACTATGAATAAAAGTTTGGTTTGGAGACCAGGACATCCTCATTGAACTCTGGGGAATGATTTTGCCTCTGGGGGCCCCTCTGGCTTGTCAAGGGGCAGAATCGGGGCTGCAAAAAAAGACAGATTGTGATGGTGGGGTTGTGTGTGTGTGGGGGGGGGCACAGAGCCTGCAGCAGGACGCGACTGTAACTTACCTGAGCCCCGCAATGGTGTCCCTGGTTGGGGTTAACGTTCCCTGATGTCAAAAGAGCTACGCCCGGGGCCACAGAAAGATGGCCATGAGTGGCAGCTGGCACAAGAAGTACTGGTGTGTCCTAATTCATGTAATTGGTGGCCATCTTTCTGTGGCCCTGGCCATAGCTCATTTGATAGCCGGAACCCTGACTGCCGACCAGGGACCGGTTTGCGGGGCTCAGGTAAGTTACAAGTGCTTCCTGCTGCACACTCTGCATAGGTAAGCTTAGCAGCCCATCAATCAGCTTTTTGTGTTTGGGCCAAACGCTGAACTCGAACATGGACCTCTGGCTGAACTTTGCGGTTTGGGTTCACCCAATATGAGTGCACATACATTCAGCTTTTACAGGGAATTACTACTCAAACCTTTTTAAATGGGGTCCCGAATTCTGAAATACTGTACCAACAACACATTCATATTCATCCCCATCAGCATCCAGTTATTAAATGGGATTTGGCCTATGTCGAGTTTTGGGACCTGTACCTGGGGCATCCGATTTGCCCAGCAGATGTGAATGGGGATGCAGGCAAAGAAAAGCTGCTGTGGGATCGAGGGTAAAGGTAAAATTTTTGGGCAGCAGGACCTCACAAACCAGTGTGCCCCACAGACATGGTTTGGGCCTGCCCTAGAATCTAAGGTCAGCCCAAAGTGTTTTTGTCCTCTTTAACTCTCTTTCCACACCTCACTGGCATCCCTGTTTGCCATCCATTAACGCTGATCCTCTAATGACCTGTCCCCTGAGCTAGTCTGCACTGGAATTGTGTGTTTGATGTTACAGGCTGGCACAGAAGACAAGCAGTTACAGGTCCTTGTAAAAGTGGAATGATACATTCAAAAACTATCACTCCTGATTCTTTTTTCTTCCAGTAAAGGAAAACATGCAGAGTATAAGAAACCATTCCTCCACTACAGAGCATGTTTATTTGGATGGCGGGACATAGCACTGTGACATTTTAACAACAGCAAATGGGGCCCTGGGTCATGATCCAATCCAGCAGTTGTTGACCCTGCCACTCAAGCCCCCAGCAATCTGGGACTTTGAAATTGCTGCATCAATGGCTTGGAAAGGAAAGATGGCAGGATGTTAAAAATATCCAAAAGGTTCTGTCTGTAGGGTAAGGGTGCAGGGGGTATTAGTCAACAGTGGAGGCCCCTGAGCAGAAAATCTGGTGGAGGCCCCAGATACAGTAATTTTTTCCTTTAAATTAATAGTCCAGCCAAGTGACTGATTGGTGGTTGTCTGCCACCCACCTACTTTCTGGAATGTCAGATCAAGTCCCTCATGCCACCCTTGTGCGGGTGCGTGCTGCTCGGGAACTCCTGCTTTGCCATTCTGGGAGGGGGGTAGTGTAGTCGCCCAGCTGGTCCAGCAGAAAACAGTTACCTTCATCGAGCTGCCAGCGGCTGTGCTTGCCGGCTTATGTGCAGTGACAGCTCTGCACGTACCCATCACTGTAGCATTGCTGGTGGCAGCTTTGCTGCTCTAGACTTTCCGTCCTGCCCTGTGGTGGCAATGGCTACAAGTTTGCAAGAACAAAAAATACTTGCCCAGATGCGCCCGCACTGCCGCCGATAGCTTTGTTGCCGACCCCGCGGGCCGTCAGACCAAAGACTGAAAAGCCTCCTGGACCAGACCAAAATCCAAAGGTTGGTGGAGGCTCCCTCTGCAGGGAAAGCCAGGGAAGCCATGGAAGTCCCTTGTGCCCCCCTTCATAACCCGATCCTGGGCATCCTGTAAGAGGACCAATCATCGGTATAGTCAAAATCCTGATGATTGGTCCACTTTAAAGAGCGTACAATGAGGGTCAAATGTACAAAAACAAAGAAGTGACAAATTGTAAAACTCGAGTGGGTGTGTGCTGGCAGCAAAAGAGTTAATACCTGTCACCTCCTTGATCTGGCCATGTCCATGTAATGCCTGTGGGCAGCCAGATATCATTTACTGTGCAAATAGAAGGCCCTACTTTTGTTCAGCTGTTATAAGGTCTGAGCACATGCTGTCAAGTCCTTAGATGTGATGTGATCGGAGACACGAGTCTAAACAAGGCCCAGGTCAGGAAAAGGCCAGCCCACAGGTTTGCTAAAGAGTCTATTTAGAAAACAGTAAAAAAAAAAAATCTTTCGTCCTTTTTTCTTTGTCTTTCCTGCTCTGAATTGCACTTCCTCCAAATTTACTGCTGTAGGGCAAATTGTTTGACAAGGCGACTCCTTCCCTTATCTGATGACCCTCAGCTGGCTCAAGGTGCCGAAAAGCACTCTGGCCTTCCTCTTCAAGCTTTACACCATTGTCACGTCACGTATGAGTGTGTCCCAATCACAGTGTCCTTCATTTACAGCATGTGACCCTCTGTCTCTTCTATGAAATGATATTATTACTTGCTCAAACCTAATAGAATTTATCACAAGAAAAATATACACTACAATACAAATACTATAAAATATACAATAACAACTGAGACTGGGTGTGAGAAGCCATCTCTTACCATCTGTCTGGCCAAGTGGGGCCCTGGTCACAGGGATACTAACTTAAAGGGATTTACCACCCAATAGTAAAAACAAAAAGGAACTCCCCTTTTGTCCACCAAAGCTGGGCAGTCCTAGTCTGGCAATAAACAAATCACCTGATCGCTGGGTCACAGCATTGCTCCATTCCCGAATAACGGTTTGAATTGATGGGGTGTCAGGATTGGGACCGGCTATCAGTCACAGGAGCGATTCCACGCCCTCTCTATGCATTGCAATAAAGGGGGGGGGGGTCACGCGCGAGCCACAGAAGCACCAGTTAATCGAGTTGGGGCTAGGGGCTGCGAGCCATGCGATCCAGCGAACTGTTGAGTTGCTGATTGCTGGACTAGGACTAATCGGATGTGAGGGTCAAAAATGAGTAGCCTTTTGTTATTTGTATTAGGAGGTCAGTCACTGTAACTTACCCACCCCCGCGCCACCAGTGAGCCCTGCATTAGAGAGGAACTGACCTTTTCCTATTGAAGCACCATCTGGGGGTGGACAGGAAGCAGCATTAAATGTCACCTACTCCAATAGGGAACATGCATCATCGCAGTGCTGACTTAAAGAACTGATTTCAATCATCTCAACCTAACGATATGAGTGTTTTTTATTGGCCCTGGGCACCAGACCTGTGCTATAGGGCATATCGTATATTGTAATATTCAGGGCTAGGAAAGGCCGGGCGACCCTTGAGACCTGGCATTATAAACCAAGCATAGGGGCTTGTAATTCCAGGGCTCAAGGGCTACTCAGATGGCCCCTGGCCTGAAACATTACAAGCCCATATGCCTTATAGCACAGGTCCGGTGCCGTGCACTGGCCCATGCCATGGGCTGTCGGGTTCATCCGCACCACCCTGGCCATTGTTGGTGTAGGTAATGGAGTATGAACTGATATAGGGGTCCATGGGACCCTTTAACAAAAGATGGAAGATGGGGAGGGGCGAGTATAAGTTACATTAAGAACAATACAAATAATTTGGTGTGGTCTCTTATTTCGTTTTCACTTGGGGGAAACCCAATCCAGGGGATGGCACCTGCCAGGCTCAGAGGGTGCCATGCCGGTAGAATGACACATTACCTGCACCCCCATTTGGGCCATCGGGGGGTGTGGAAGAGACCAGTGCCTGTTGGTGTGGGCACGGGGTTCTTCCAGGCACCCCTGGAAGAGACTTCAGTCCACACCAAAGGGCATAAGGGCTAGTAACTTGCAAAGATAGGGCCACCAATAGTGTGACCTCTAAGCCCTGGGTTACACCTCCTTTTTTAAAATAATAAAACAGAATAAACAGCTAAGAAAAAAATAAAAAGAATCGTGCTGTCACTTTCCCTGTTTTATTGAATGCAACTTAAGCTTAACAAGGAAAAGTGCTAAAAAAATTCAGACAAACATTTTTAACAGATGGAAAAATGCCAAAATAATCACCAAAAATATAAAAGGCAGTTTCAATGTTAAAATGAACGCCTTTTATAATGGGCATTTAGTTAAACACTGAAAAAATGCAATTACAAAAGTCAGTCTATTCATCATTAGATAAAAATTGTATCTAACCAGAAATACCCCAAAAATATAAAAAAATAAACCAGCAGGCAGTTTCAATGTTAAATGGGATGCCTTTAAAATCGGTTCAGGTTGGCCCATTACTAATAATAATGAAACCCTAGTGCCAATTTCTAGGGCTCTCTGCACTGTGGAGGTTGACTGGGAGGGTAGCATGGGGGAGGAGGTGGAAGTCGATCCCAGTGGTGATGACAAAGTCCTAGACCTAACATGGACTAAAGGCCATTAGAGTTTGGAGGAAGAGGTGCTGATCACACAGCGATCACAGGGAGAAAGGGGCCAGCGAATGGTCAGCCTGTTGCTGCCACTGCCCACCACGCCCAGGGACTGAGCATGCCAAAGCTGTCTCAGAGGATCTCCCCAGCGTGGCATTTTTTCAAGCAGTGCAGAGACAACAAGACACTGGTAATTTGCAGGCTGTGCCACCAGTCCCTGAAGCGAGGGAAATATCTTAATAATCTCTGTACTACGTCAATGGCCAGGCACCTGCAATCCAAACACGAGCTGCAGAAACACCCGCTGCTGCTTTGGTTGACTCAGCTTCTACCACCACCTCCCCAACCACAAGGCCACCTGTCTCCCCCCAAAGGGAGAATGTGGGACCACAACAACCACCAGCAGCAGCATCACTACCATCAACAAGTGTATCCATACTATCCCAGGAAAGTGTTCAGCTTTCCATTCTACAAACTTTAGAAAAAAAGAAGTTGGGCCCATCTCACCCATGAGCCCTGGCCCTTAATGCAAACATTTCCAAGTTGCTGGCCTTTGAAATCCTCCCATTCTGCCTAGTTTAGAGGGGGAGTTTTAAAGGTCTGATGGCGGCTGCTGTTCCACAATATCCCATTCCTAGCCACCACCACTTTTCTTACCAGGCCATCCCTGCCCTGCACCAACAGGTTGAGGAGAAAATAAGATATGCACTGGGCAATGCCAGTGTCCACATCACCATTGACATCTAGTAAGACATCTAGTAAGACAAAACACCACTGACATGAAGTAAGCATGGGCACGGATGTTACATCTCTCTAACTGGCCAATGAAGTGGCGGCTGGGACTGAGGCAGGAAGCACTATAACACATATCCTTCCACCACCAAGGATTGCTGGACATCAGTCATTGCCTTCTGTTGCCTCCTCTCCTTACTCTGCTTCCTCCTCTTGCAGTCAGTGCAGCACCTGTGCCAAAAATGTGAGCGCTGCCACGGGGAAACGGCAGCATGCGCTGCTTAAACTCACCTATCTGTGCGAAAGACCCCACACCGCCAGGAGCTGTGGACTGGCATCAAGTATAAGACAGATGAATGGCTGCTGCTGAACCTTCGCAAGGTGGTGTACGACAATGGGCATAACCTTGTAGCAACCTTGTGCCAGATTGACGCACATCCCTTGTCTGGAGCATGTCAACTTGGTGTTGCAGAGCTTCCTGGCCCATTATTCAGACATGCCGGAGCTGCTGCATAAAGTACAGGACCTGTGCACACACTTTCGGCGTTCCCACGCTGCTGCTTCTTGCCTTCCCACCCACCGTCTATGTTTGAAAGGGTGTGTGAGCAACAACAGGCATTAGTGGAGTTCCAGCTACAAATGCCCGGGTGATTAGAATTGCAGACCAACAGGATTTCACGAACAAATGAGTGGGCCTACATGAGGGACATCTGCGCGTTGCTGCAGTGCTTCCAGTAAGCTACCAGTATGGTCAACGCTGATGATGCCATCGTCAGCGCTACCATCCCCATCCTTTGTCTGCTGGAAAAAACCCTTCAGGATATGAAAGAGGATGTGATGGTGCCCCAGGAGGAGGCAGAGGAGGAGGAGAAAGGCCCATTTTCCCAGGCATTAGGGCAGTCACTGTAACTTACCTACCCCCGCGCCACCAGTGAGCCCTGCATTAGAGAGGAACTGACCTTTTCCTATTGAAGCACCATCTGGGGGTGGACAGGAAGCAGCATTAAATGTCACCTACTCCAATAGGGAACATGCATCATCGCAGTGCTGACTTAAAGAACTGATTTCAATCATCTCAACCTAACGATATGAGTGTTTTTTATTGGCCCTGGGCACCAGACCTGTGCTATAGGGCATATCGGCTTGTAATATTCAGGGCTAGGAAAGGCCGGGCGACCCTTGAGACCTGGCATTATAAACCAAGCATAGGGGCTTGTAATTCCAGGGCTCAAGGGCTACTCAGATGGCCCCTGGCCTGAAACATTACAAGCCCATATGCCTTATAGCACAGGTCCGGTGCCGTGCACTGGCCCATGCCATGGGCTGTCGGGTTCATCCGCACCACCCTGGCCATTGTTGGTGTAGGTAATGGAGTATGAACTGATATAGGGGTCCATGGGACCCTTTAACAAAAGATGGAAGATGGGGAAGGGCGAGTATAAGTTACATTAAGAACAATACAAATAATTTGGTGTGGTCTCTTATTTCGTTTTCACTTGGGGGAAACCCAATCCAGGGGATGGCACCTGCCAGGCTCAGAAGGTGCCATGCCGGTAGAATGACACATTACCTGCACCCCCATTTGGGCCATCGGGGGGTGTGGAAGAGACCAGTGCCTGTTGGTGTGGGCACGGGGTTCTTCCAGGCACCCCTGGAAGAGACTTCAGTCCACACCAAAGGGCATAAGGGCTAGTAACTTGCAAAGATAGGGCCACCAATAGTGTGACCTCTAAGCCCTGGGTTACACCTCCTTTTTTAAAATAATAAAACAGAATAAACAGCTAAGAAAAAAATAAAAAGAATCGTGCTGTCACTTTCCCTGTTTTATTGAATGCAACTTAAGCTTAACAAGGAAAAGTGCTAAAAAAATTCAGACAAACATTTTTAACAGATGGAAAAATGCCAAAATAATCACCAAAAATATAAAAGGCAGTTTCAATGTTAAAATGAACGCCTTTTATAATGGGCATTTAGTTAAACACTGAAAAAATGCAATTACAAAAGTCAGTCTATTCATCATTAGATAAAAATTGTATCTAACCAGAAATACCCCAAAAATATAAAAAAATAAACCAGCAGGCAGTTTCAATGTTAAATGGGATGCCTTTAAAATCGGTTCAGGTTGGCCCATTACTAATAATAATGAAACCCTAGTGCCAATTTCTAGGGCTCTCTGCACTGTGGAGGCTGACTGGGAGGGTAGCATGGGGGAGGAGGTGGAAGTCGATCCCAGTGGTGATGACAAAGTCCTAGACCTAACATGGACTAAAGGCCATTAGAGTTTGGAGGAAGAGGTGCTGATCACACAGCGATCACAGGGAGAAAGGGGCCAGCGAATGGTCAGCCTGTTGCTGCCACTGCCCACCACGCCCAGGGACTGAGCATGCCAAAGCTGTCTCAGAGGATCTCCCCAGCGTGGCATTTTTTCAAGCAGTGCAGAGACAACAAGACACTGGTAATTTGCAGGCTGTGCCACCAGTCCCTGAAGCGAGGGAAATATCTTAATAATCTCTGTACTACGTCAATGGCCAGGCACCTGCAATCCAAACACGAGCTGCAGAAACACCCGCTGCTGCTTTGGTTGACTCAGCTTCTACCACCACCTCCCCAACCACAAGGCCACCTGTCTCCCCCCAAAGGGAGAATGTGGGACCACAACAACCACCAGCAGCAGCATCACTACCATCAACAAGTGTATCCATACTATCCCAGGAAAGTGTTCAGCTTTCCATTCTACAAACTTTAGAAAAAAAGAAGTTGGGCCCATCTCACCCATGAGCCCTGGCCCTTAATGCAAACATTTCCAAGTTGCTGGCCTTTGAAATCCTCCCATTCTGCCTAGTTTAGAGGGGGAGTTTTAAAGGTCTGATGGCGGCTGCTGTTCCACAATATCCCATTCCTAGCCACCACCACTTTTCTTACCAGGCCATCCCTGCCCTGCACCAACAGGTTGAGGAGAAAATAAGATATGCACTGGGCAATGCCAGTGTCCACATCACCATTGACATCTAGTAAGACATCTAGTAAGACAAAACACCACTGACATGAAGTAAGCATGGGCACGGATGTTACATCTCTCTAACTGGCCAATGAAGTGGCGGCTGGGACTGAGGCAGGAAGCACTATAACACATATCCTTTCACCACCAAGGATTGCTGGACATCAGTCATTGCCTTCTGTTGCCTCCTCTCCTTACTCTGCTTCCTCCTCTTGCAGTCAGTGCAGCACCTGTGCCAAAAATGTGAGCGCTGCCACGGGGAAACGGCAGCATGCGCTGCTTAAACTCACCTATCTGTGCGAAAGACCCCACAGCGCCAGGAGCTGTGGACTGGCATCAAGTATAAGACAGATGAATGGCTGCTGCTGAACCTTCGCAAGGTGGTGTACGACAATGGGCATAACCTTGTAGCAACCTTGTGCCAGATTGACGCACATCCCTTGTCTGGAGCATGTCAACTTGGTGTTGCAGAGCTTCCTGGCCCATTATTCAGACATGCCGGAGCTGCTGCATAAAGTACAGGACCTGTGCACACACTTTCGGCGTTCCCACGCTGCTGCTTCTTGCCTTCCCACCCACCGTCTATGTTTGAAAGGGTGTGTGAGCAACAACAGGCATTAGTGGAGTTCCAGCTACAAATGCCCGGGTGATTAGAATTGCAGACCAACAGGATTTCACGAACAAATGAGTGGGCCTACATGAGGGACATCTGCGCGTTGCTGCAGTGCTTCCAGTAAGCTACCAGTATGGTCAACGCTGATGATGCCATCGTCAGCGCTACCATCCCCATCCTTTGTCTGCTGGAAAAAACCCTTCAGGATATGAAAGAGGATGTGATGGTGCCCCAGGAGGAGGCAGAGGAGGAGGAGAAAGGCCCATTTTCCCAGGCATTAGGGCAGTGCACATATAGCTCGCAGGGTGGGTTGCTGAGCTGAAAGCGGCCAGGTACTCCACTGTCCAGCCAGCAGAGAGTCAATGGAGCGTGGCTGGAGGCAGGAGCAGGAGGAGAAGAGGAGAACGTGAAACTGAGGACAGCTTCTCCTTGACTCAGGGCAGCCTGGCTTACATTATTGGCAGAGTTCGCAGCTGACTTTGAGGGGTCAGGGGTGGCATGAGGCTGAGGAGGAGCAAGTCGCCTACACAGCAGGGGCACCTCACAGGGGAGGGTGAGC
Organism: Gastrophryne carolinensis; assembly: GCA_027917425.1. Taxonomy (NCBI): domain Eukaryota; kingdom Metazoa; phylum Chordata; class Amphibia; order Anura; family Microhylidae; genus Gastrophryne; species Gastrophryne carolinensis. Next base: position 111,618,305 of record CM051234.1, read on the forward strand.
ATGGCCACAATGTGGAACACCTTATTCCACTGCCTGCCACATCCACCACCATCAGATGTGGCCTCTAGTACCAGGATGCAGACTTTAATTCGCATGGTGGATAACTATCTGTCACCGCAGGGGGTGTCATCACCGACAGAAGGATCTGCCTATCCACATCTAACATGGACATTCTTACATACCTTAAAAAGATGTCTATATGTATATATTTATTTATTGGTGTTAATATTTATTTATTAATGTATATATGTATATGTTGATTGATGTATTTATTTATATATTTCTGTATTTATTACATTTTGGGGTTTTCTGTTACTGTTTTGAGTACATTCCCTAGCCCATTTTGTGCAGGGCAATCGTCCTGGCATTTTTCTTGATTTGCAGCCCTCTAACCTTTGCTACCCCCATTTTACAGCCATTTTTGGGTCCCCAAGTTTGGGCCCCCATTGACTGCAATGGGGTTCGGGTTTGGGTCGAGTTCGGGGACCTTAAAGTGGACCAACACCCAGGATTTTTACTATCCTGGGTTTTGGTCCACTTCGGGGGTGCCCCGCTGTGTGAAACCCCCCAGAAATCCCGAAAAACTCACCTCTCCTCGCTCCCACGTGACCGCCGCTGCCAATCCTCGCCGACGGACAAGCGGGAGGCAGCGACGGACAAGAGAGCGCACCCGCCGCCGCCTCCCGCGCGTCACTCTTCACAAACGGCCGGCATGGGTGTGCGTCCTGCTAGAGGGACGCGCGGGAGGCGGCGACGGGAGCCGCTGGATTGAGGATAAGGTAGGGATTTAGGGGTTTCTGGGGGGTTTCACACAGCGGGGCACCCCGATCGGGGGTGTGATCGGTCCGGGAATCTTATAGATTCCCGGGCTGATCATGGGAGGGTGTTGTTCCACTTTAACTGAACTTTAGCATCAAGTTGGGCTGAACTTGTGAACCCAAACTTCAGCAGGTTTGCTTGCTCACTAGTGATAACCCTACTCACAACAAATAATAATAAAATTCCTTAATTCACCTGTATTCCAGTTCAAACATCAGGGACATTGAATTTTGGAATGGACAGGAAGCCATGCTGCATTGTTTGATGTGACAACTCTGGTTTTATTATTTTGACTTCATGAGAAGCATGTAAAATATTTCCGGATTGGTATCATTTTAAGTGCTTTAGGTTTACAGCTTACAACACAGTGTTCAGTTACTGACTTGTGCACTGCTGGAGGGGATAAGTACCATTTCCTATGTCCATCTCCAGTGATACACTTCATTACATCAGTCTTGTCTCAAGCACGAAAGGATCTGTTGCAATCACTCAGCACGCACTCCACAGGAGATGCAGAGCTCATTTGTAAAGCTAAGACAGAGGAAAACACGGCAATCATTTATCCCATACATATGACAAACTTGTGCTCCTCGTCTAAGTGGTTTAGCGCAAAGGTTCCATACAACAAGTTTCAAGCAGACATCTTTATTTTTAGGAAAGACAATGCTGCTGACATTCCAGCTTGATTTTTTGACATCTAAAGCAGCAGGTAAAGAGCTGGAGGGAAATACCTTGAATCTTTGCCTAATAATCCCTGTAAGGAGTATGGAATGCTTTCGGAATGATTTCACCATCAAGACTTTCTTGCTACAGGGACTCTGCTCTGCTAAGTAATCATTGCATGGCAGCTATGCAAACTATTTTTTTCAGTCCCAAGTAATTGCTTTAAATGATGTTGTAATCAGGCTGTGGCGGGTCCCTGTGAAGGATTAAGAGTGCATTTAGTGCAGGCATTGCTGTCACTAGGTGCAGGTCATCGTGAACCAATGCCATCTCTGTTTGGAGTGAATTCTGGATAGCATCCTTACCCTTCCTGTAATTTAACCAGGAATGCAATGCCCGGAAGGCATGATGTGCTCTAATCCATAAATGCTAATCAGATTTGGGCTGTTATCAATTTAGGGCCACTTTAACCTTGTACAGAAGGTTACTGAACTTTGTACATTGTAGCTTGCTTTAGGCTAGTAATAGAGAAGCCTAACAATGAACAGTGTCTGTTGGGGTAGCTGATTCTTGCTTGGTTGGCTGGACCCTGCCATGGTAATCTTTTATCAGGAGAACTAACTAAGCTCTTTACCTCTCCTCTACAAAACAAGGAAGGATGTGGCCCACTTGCTAGTAGATGTTTTATAAAACTGGAAAATGATCATGTGCTTTAATTAGTGGCTCAAATGCTAATAGACGTCTCCACGTAAAAGGTCATAGGCAGGGCTGCCATCAGGGCAAAATGGTAATATTGTTGTGGGAAACCCTAGCAGAACATGCTGGGATGGGGCCAACATGTCCACACTTTGGCTTGCATTCTGTTAGGGGGGTAGAGTTTGTAAGGTAGAGTTTGTAAACCCTGGGAGGGGTACGACTGATCTAACAGCACATAGTTTTGCCTACATGGCACAGGTGGCCATGTGTAATAGATGAGTCTATAAGTGAGTGGGCAGAACAAAGTGATTGGGTGACAGACCAACAGATCGTAATGGCCGGTGCCAAGTACTATCCAAGCCTTTGGGTGCCCTGCTGCACATACAGGCGGATATCACATGGAGAAGAGTCCTGGGCACCGGAAAGCTGCAAGCAGAAAGTGGTAAGTATACCCCAAACTCAACCCCCTGCCCAGGCACCCGGCTTGCAATCATCAATCAAGATTCCCCATGCACAGAACCAACAATGACTACTGGTCCTCATGTACGGAATGCTGGGTTAAATTGATACTGCAGGCAAAGGTTATAGAAACATAGAAAGTTGACGGCAGAAGGAGACCATACGGTCCATCTAGTCTGCCCTTATGTATATACTGTAGGTTCTCTTTAACCTAGGATAAATGTGTGCTTATCCCAGGCATGTTTAAAGCAGACCTTCACCCTAAATAAGAGCCTATCTTATATGGGGGTGCACGCATGTATTTTTGGAGTGCACTTTGGGGATGCGTGCATGTATTTTTGGAGTGCACTTTGGGGGGGGTGTGCATGCATTTTTGGAGTGCACTTTGGGTGTGTGTGCATGCATTTTTGGAGTGCACTTTGTGTGTGTGTGCATGCATTTTTGGAGTGCATTTTGGGGGTACGTGCATGCATTTTTGGAGTGCATTTTGGGGGTGCGTGCATGCATTTTTGGAGTGCATTTCGGGGTTGCGTGCATGCATTTTTGGAGTGCACTTTGGGGATGCGTGCATGCATTTTTGGAGTGCACTTTGGGTGTGTGTGCATGCATTTTTGGAGTGCATTTTGGGGGTGCGTGCATGCATTTTTGGAGTGCACTTTGGGGGTGCGTGCATGCATTTTTGGAGTGCACTTTGGGGGTGTGTGCATGCATTTTTGCAGTGCACTTTAGGGGTGTGTGCATGTATTTTTGAAGTGCATTTTGGGTGTGCGTGCATGCATTTTTGGAGTGTACTTTAGGGGTGCGTGCATGCATTTTTGAAGTGCACTTTGGGGGTGCAAGCATGCATTTTAGGAGTGTGTCAGGAAGTGCTGGTCCAGGCTCTAGGCGCCTAGCAACAGGGGGAGGGAAGAAGCACAGACAGGGTGTCATATGCAAGTTCTGGGAATCTTACAGACCCCGCCCATTATGCTGATTATTATGCAGCATCACAGATCAAAGGGCCACGCCCATTTTTTTTTAGAAGAGAAAGTGTAAACCTCAATATCTCAGCCATTTCTTCTTCAATTTAAAAACAAAAAACAGTTTAGGACAATGCCAAATGTAGCCTGACACAATGGTGCAACAATTACCTTTGCCTGCAGTAGCACTTTAATATGACGTCACATTCTATCCTCATGTAACTCCAACATTTCATAAGTTTACAATATTAAACAAACAGCTTACATATGAGTATGCACCACATCATGTTTCATGATATTAATGAAATAATATACATTTGGTACTTATTTACAGTAAATATTGCCAAAGCTAGGATATTATTCAGTTTAATTGGAAAAATACTTCCAATGGCTCAATAATGTTCCATAATAGAATAAGCACTCTGTGTAGTCGGATGAGGTGGAATCCCTTGTGTAGACTGTAATGATTATAATAATAATACTTAATGATCCTCATTATCTAAATGTACTTTATATACTGGATATGTTTAAGGCTTACTCTAATCCTATGTTTCTCTATATTGTTTGCCTGTTGCCATGGTAATGCAAGCATGCGGGAAAATGAGGCCCGACAGGCCTGTCACTTATTCTGCATCACACTGACACTAAACCCATATTAAGCAAACATGTAAGAAATAGCTGATGGCTTGTCCCTGCTGGCACTTCCGTTACGGGTCCGCTGGTTATATGCTTCATTTCAGCTCCGCTTAAACAATTTCTGGTCGCTACGGTAAATTTAATGAAAAGCCCAAACCCTTAAAAACTATTCCCCAGCATTTAAAAATTAATATATTTATTATATTATTCTTTACCCCACTGGGCTGTAACTCTGTTCAGGATACATGTGCCACCATCCTGCCTCAGAAGCATCACATACTAAAGGAGTACACAAAAAGTGCAGAGTTGGGGTCAGAAAAAGGACAGCAATCCCAGAATTTAGAGTGGCACAGTCAGGAGACACTTCATAGTAACATAAAATGTAAGGCTGAATAAAGACTTTAGTCCATCCAGTTCAGCCTGTTTAACTCCTTCCAGTGGTCTAGTAGCCATAGCTGGAAATGTTATTACATGCAAGGAAGGCATCCAGGCCACTTTTGAACGTTTTTACTGTATCCATCATTACTACCTCCTCTGGCAGCGAGTTCCATAGTCTCACTGCTCTTACAGAGAAGAATCCCCTCCTATGTCGGTGGAGAAAGCACCTTTCCTCTAACCTTAGTGGATGCCCCCGGGTTATGGTTACACTCCGGGGTATAAATAGATTGTGGGACAGATCTTGACCCCGAATATATTTATACATAGTTATTAGATCACCCCTCAATTGTCTTTTTCAAGACTAAATAAACCTAACTTGGACAATCTTTCCGGGTACTCTAGCCCCCGCACTCCTTTTATTAACTTTGTTGCCCTTCTTTGAACGTGCTCCAGTTCTGATATGTCCTTCTTAAAGTGGACCAACACCCAGGATTTTGACTATCCTGGGTCTTGGTCCACTTCGGTGGGGCACCCCCGATCGGGGTGCCCCGCTGTGTGAAACCCCCCCGATCACCCGAAAAACTCACCTCTCCCCACTCCCAGCGCCGACGGACAAGCGTTTTGACAGCCGCGGACAAGCGCCTCCTCCGCCGCCGCCTCCCGCGCGTCACTCTTGACGCGCGCGCGCGCGCGCCGGCCATTCACAGACGGTAAGGGGATTTGGGGTGTTTGGGGGGGTTTCACCCCGCGGGACATCCCGATCTTGTTTCCCGGGCCGATCACGGGAGGGTGATGGTCCACTTTAAGCACAGGTGCCCAGAACTGTACACAGTATTCCATATGGGGTCTGTCTGCAGGCAGCCTGAGACTCCATGGGCCGCCATCTTGGGTGTTCATAAGCTCAGAAAATGCAGTAGATGCAGGTAGGATGATTTTTATTGTGAGCAAGCTGTATGTACAGGGTGGGGAAAACATATAAGATAGACTCTTATTCAGGGTGAAGGTCTGGTTTAAATACAAATGAAATGTATAAGATACTCTTTAGGAGTCTGGATTTATATTAACCTGCCAGTAGGCCTGTGCTTAGGCTCCAACATTTGAAAGAAGGGAACATGTAAACACAAATCACTGCTCTACAGAGTTTCCTCTGTAATGTCCTTCTCCATTATTATAACTTGCAATATAAGTGGCAGTCGGGTGAGCTGGGGGCTGTCAGTAATGGCTTCCACACTACTTTCAGGAGATGCCTTGGAGTTCACTGCCTAGGTGGTTGCCAGGCTGCCAACTTATTGTAGGGGGTACCACACATGTTTTTTTACCTGTCTGAACTGCATTGAACTCTATGACAGAGTCTGGTGGAGATTCTTCTGCCATGATGGTGCCATGTGGGGTATACACTCCACTCACACTTGGGCAGCCCCCCCGACTGACTGATGCGTGACAAGCCCGATATCCACTGATGGACGCTCACTAGACTCCCTATTTCCAAATTAATGTGTGTGGGTGTGCACAAATTGGATTTTTGGGGGGGGATTTTTGGACATATATGGCCACTGTATGCTTGTGCACATAGGAACTTTTCTTCCACATTTACCCCATTTATGCAGTGAGTGCGCACCTGCGGAGTGTGGAGTGGTGGGCTGCCCTAGGTTAGGTACCTTGTTCAAGAGCACTTAAGTCATGTCCCAGCTGGGAGTCAAACCAACCCTTCAGTCACAGGCCGCTTCCCTACCACTAGGCCATGCTCCTGTGATCCTAGAGGAGTTGCTTCATATGGATGGTAAGAACTCTTTTCCATACTGATAGCCATATAACTATGTGGTACTGGAAGCATCCTTGTGTGGTACATCACCCTGTGTGTCCAGGGCTGTGTGGTATATGGTTATTATGTGTTTTTTTCATGTGTGGTATATGTATGTCATACAGTATATGTGGTATACAGAGGAGACAATATTCATAGTGTTCTCTCTATCACAGCAGCACTAGAAAGCTGTTAGCTAGCTGCAAGCTATTTACATTTCGATAGCAGACTCATAAATTTATGTCAGTTATGTCAGCTCATGTTTTAAAATGACTTTATGTCAGTTATGTCAGTTATGTCAGCTCATGTTTTAAAATGACTTTATATCAGTTATGTCAGCTAATGTTTTAAAATGTATCATGGGCTGATTACAATTGAAACAATTATGATATCAGTTGCTGCCTAGCTAGAAAAATGTAGCGCAATATAATTCTCGGGGACCTGGCAGATTTTCTGGATGACTCATCTTGTTGGTTATAGTCACAGCATGAGGGAGAGATAATGTAACCCGACTGTTTTAAACTCCCAATGCAAAATTTAGAACTGTGAAGATCTGTCTGTGTATGTGTGTGTTACATATGTGTTTCATGTTTTACATGTGTGTCATAGGTGTGTTATATATGGATTTTATATAATTGGTATATGTGTTATAGAGTATATGTAGTTTATATGTGTTATGTGTGTGTTACATGTAAAGTAAATGTGTTATATGGATGTTTTATCTGTGGGATATGTGTGTTCCAGGTTTTACAGTGTAAAAATAGGATCCTCCAATAGGCCACAGGCACTGACTGGCCATCAGCAGGGCAATACAAAAGATCTAAGAGACTAAAATAGTGTGTCTTGCTTACCTGGGGCATTTTTGTTACTTTTTGTTATTTTGTCATAACCCTCAGATTTTATATTTTGACAGTCGGGCAGGCTGATTCATCACTAACGGCAAATGAACGTCTGTAGCAGGCATTTCAGAGTGCCCGCTAGTAGTCGCCGTGCTCGGCCGTGGGTCGCTATTTCATAGCGACTCAGTCGCTGTGCAGCAATGATGAATACATTGTGAGGAGTCGCTAAATGACCAGTACAGCGCTGTATGGGAGCGCATGTTAGCGACTGGTCAGTGCGCCCGACTCACAGCATATTCGTTAAAAAAGCAGCCTCACACACCACCGGCGCTCAAAAATGCTTCTCTGATGGCCAGAGCGCCGGAGGCTGTGTGATTAAAGTCTGTTTATTTGTATGTATACACCAGTAACAAAGAGAAAACATATGGAATGACATTGTAATAACATTGTGACATGAACACATTAATGTCTGACCTGTAATGTCAATTCTGCATAAATATATAAAACATGAAAAATATTTGCAATAATGGCTTTTTCTAGGCCAGAAAAGGTCACCACATTATTTGAGATTTAAAAAAAAAAAGGATAAAAACCCTGTTTAAAGAGAAATAAAAGAACGTCCAATGAAATGTATGGGAGAGCGACAGGAAGTGAGAGGTAATACCTAGCGCTCTGCAAGGCTGAACGCTGGCGCTGTTCGCTGAGGCTGGGATAATGATGAATCGGACTCTACATGGCGCTATCCCAGTCGCTCAACAGATTCTGCTTGATAAATGTGTAATTGCGTGCCATGTTCGGCGTTCACCTTTCGCTACCTGTAATTTACAAGGCACTACCTGACGCTATCCCTTCATGAATAAGTGCCTAATTGTTTTTTAGCTGACGGATGGACCCCAAGGATAATTTCCTTTGCTGGGCCAAAAGAATGATTTAATCCGTTGGGCCCAAGGTGCTTCAGTACAAACCTATGTGTGTGTGTTACAAGTGTGTTTGGTGTTTTACATACATGGTATACTGGATGTGTGTTATGTGTATGTTATATCTTTGGTATATTTGTTTACAGGTTATTACAGCCCCTTGAGGCAGTACAATATGACAATGTGGTCTTCAGAGAAGCATGTTGTCCAGCCCTGCTCTGGAGCCCACCCTCCACATTGCACAATGATCAGCGCTGAGTGCTTTATCTATAGATCTATACTTAACTGGAGAGCTTCCTGTCCTCACAAGAGCGCTGTGCGTCACTGATAAACAGGCTTCCCCGAGGTGGGCGATTAGGTGGTCCCCTAGGTTCAAACGATTTCATTTAAAGTGCATCTGTAGGCTGCCAAATAAAAGTAAACTCGCTTGCATCTAGCATTTCTTCCTAACTCAGTGAGTGTGCACTACAGTGTGAAAGAGTGTGCTGCTGTAATCTGATTGGACAAAGAGACAAGATCCCAGAATCCACTGCAGTGTAGACATGGTAAGATTGTAAACCATTATTTTGTGATATATAGCAGACCTCCAGCTTGTGTCTGGGGATGCCCCTGGGATGGGAGATGTCAGTGGCCCTAAGGGCTGCTGCAGGAGTTTAGATTAGAGGTCTGATTTAAAGTGGACCAAAACCCAGGATTTTGACTATCTTGGGTTTTGTTCCTTTCCCCTGGGGCTGTGTGAAACCCCCCAGGTCGCCGAAGCCAACTAACCTTTTCCACATGCCAGGCCGCTCGTCCAATCAGCACGTTCGGAGCCACTGATGTCACATCGTCTAAGCCTTCGTCTAAGGAGCGGCTCCAAGTGCGCTGATGGCTGCATCCCCCGCTACCCTCGAACAGGGAGCGTGTCCGTGCCGGCCATTCACAAATGCCTGGCGGCAAGAGGCATAGGGGCGATGCAGGCGCGGCTCGCGTATGCCCCATTGGACCGCAGAAGAAGGTAAGTGTATGGGGGTGACCGGGGGGTTTCACACAGCGGGGCATCCTGATTTTGGATGCCCCGGGGGGAGGGATTTGATCGGACCAGGAATCTTATAGATCACTGTGGGTTTTGGTCCACTTTAATGATGATATATATGTCATATTAATGCACATACCCAACAGCTCTGGTGAAGCAAGCCGAGTTAATGTCTAACAAAAAATCTGGAAGTGTGAATGTAAAATTAGACTTTGAAAACATGTTCATGTTATTCCTCATGTGCACTAAAAATGAAGCATTAGATCTGTATCAATACCTTTCGGGGATCTCATGTCTCCAGGAGGCTCCTGTCAAGCCTCCGATGTAACCAGATAGTCTTGGAAAAGGTTCAACTTTTCGAGGTGTGTAGAAATGATTCAAAGCGGCAGCACATCCCTCCCCACGCTCAGCATTTCATGAGGGAGAACATTGTCTGCAGACCATCAACAATAATTCCATTTGTAAGTCAATCCTTTGTTAAATGGCTTCGCATGATGTGTCATGGTGCTCCTATCAGCACCACAGGAGATGGCCTGCTCTGCTGAAAACCCAGACTAGAAATGCATCCCTGCCTCTGACAAATTGCAGCTCCTTGTCAGTCATGGCGCTATGCCATTATGTTTGTATCTCTGGGGCATTTCTTAGAGGAAATGGTAATAGATTGTATTTCATTAGTGGCCATATATACAAAGCCCAGATATGTGGCACCCTAAGATCATGGCCATCAAGTTGCCTCATGTTTCATTTTCCTAACAAATGTCACAAGCAAACTTACAGGTATGACGTGTGTATACTCCTCCGGAAGAGTATAGAATGTACAGAGTTATATATAGAATATATGGAGTCCCAACACATTTTCCTTTGGTCATCCAGATGCTGAACATGCTTAAAATGGAACAACCAACCCCCTAGAGCAGCGATACTCAACTGGTGGACCAGGGTCCAAATGCGGACCCGGCACCAGATTTTCGGCCCCCTGCCCTGACAGCCCTGCACTCAGTTGTGTCTGGGATGTCATGCTCAGAGCTGCCCCCTTGATCGGCGATTTAGTGCTTAGTCTCCCTGCCAGTGTCATGGCTCCCTGGCACCTAGCATTCAATATGAAGTACTGCATGGGCAGGAAGTGGCATTGCACGATACACACAAACTTTAATTCTCTGTCTCTTTGCCCCATCCAATCCTTTCCCCCCACCCCAGCTCAGCCCTATCTATCCCTGTCCCACCATCTCATACCCCCAGCTCAGCCCCATACAATTCTGTCCTACCAGCTTTGCCCCATCCATCTCATCCCCATCCATTCCTGTCCCCCCAGCTTTGCCCCACCTCCCAGTGTGCTGTTTCCGCCCTCCGCCCGGACCTTCACCTCTCACCGGATGCCTTTAAATGGAGTGGTCGAGTACACCTAGAGTCTCTAGGGGCGGTGGCCTCCATCTTTATGTGGGATGCCCCGCTGTGTGAGACTCCAGGGGTCACCCGATCCACTCTCCACTCTTTTCCTCAAGCCCACACCACATCTCGGTACCCCAGACCCATTCCAGCTATACATTTAGCTGGGGCGTGTACCTGCAGCAGGCATTTCTGATTGGCTGGGGTGGGCACGGCCATAGCTAGAGGCAAGCATGGATGTGGCCAGCAGCAGTCGCTCCATTCAGATATTCTTGCTTCTCTGAGCTCAGAAAATCTGAATGAAATGCATACTACTGAGCTGCCTGGAAAAGGAGCATTTCTGGGCAATCCCAGGGGACACACAGCCCAAATCAGGATGCCCGGACCAAAGGAACAAAACCCAACCCTGAGGCACACTCCCGTCTCAGCTAAAGGAAAGCACAGATGCTGCCATGGTCTGTAAAAAGGTAACTCCAGGGCTCTTCCCTTTAAAAACACTGACTCTGCTTATGAACTCTTGAAGCTTTAGCATGGATATTTAGTTAACACCCATGTGCATAGGTTATATGTATTATTATTATTTTTATTGCATGTGTGTTTTTTTATTTTTTATTACCATGTATATAGGTAATATGTATTATTATTATTTTTGCATGAGTGTTTTTTTTACCCATCTTAACCTCGTGTGAAAAATGATAAAATTATTCCTTGCATGTATATAAAGCAAGTGCTTGACACATCTTTATTAAAAAACAGTTTTTTTCTGTTTCATTTAGCATATAAGGCTTAGGGCTGGGGGAGGTTTGTGGGTGTTATATTAAAGTTATTAGTGTATCTTTAAAGTAGGCTGATGAGCACCTCTAGCACAAGGGCCTCGAAGAGTTAAAACAATTCTCATGATAGAAAATATTCAATTTATGAGAAAAAAACCTGAGAATTTCACTGTTACTGAATCACCATATAAAAAGACAAAGACAGCTTTTACTACACTGTAGAAAAGAGTAAAAAGTTCCCTACATTTCTTAGCAGTAAAAAGTTTCATTGACTTTCATTGTTTTCCTATCTGGTGATTCTGCAACAGTGACATTCTCAGGCTTTTTTCTCATAAATTGAATTTTTTACTACCATGTGATTTTTCTTGTTTCTCTTATGGAATCGAGGCCAAGATGTATAAGCCCACAGGGTCATCACTTCAGAGGCTGCTGGTTTCCAAGCTCGTTGACTATCACAGAGAAGCAAGGCCTGTAAGTGCTTCACAGAAGTAGGCCTGGTCCTGAGGGTTAGAAAAGACGTTTGCAACACTGTAACAGCCATGTGTTTTGGAAACTATTTTCTGTTATTCACAAAATAAACATTTCTGCTGTTTGACTCACTTGCTATAATTTCAGCAGGCTTTACTATTGTAACTCTACAGCAGTGCAAGAAAACTTGCAACTTCTCTGCTTTAAGATGATGATTAAAGAAAAAAAAAAGGATTACAATGATTCTACATTTATGCTCTGTGCCACATCAATATAAACAGCAGGAAACGCTTAACAAATGTGTGTAAGCCTCCTTGGACTCAGTGAAGGAGAAAAGCACAAAAAATTGCCTAGATCAGAAAATGTCATGGAAATACGCAACATTTGGTAATCTTCCTTTCCACCACATCAAGCGGCTTTCCTCCTCTCTGCCCTAGACGGTGGAATGATGTGGTGAAATTGAAGTTCTAAAGATGTCATAGCAAGGAAGCATCTCCTGGTTATGACGGGGAGGCCGATTTATTAATAGCGCCAGGTAGTGACAGATGAGCGACAGTAGCGTGATTTTCACAGCGCCGGCTAGTATTCGCTGTGCTTGGCCGTTGTTCGGTTGTTGACAGCGACTCAGTCGGTGTGCGGTAATGTTGAATACGGGGTTAGGAGTCGCTGTTTGACAGGTTCCGCGCTGTATGGGAGCGCATGACAACGAATGACCATAGCGAACGGCTCCCAGCATATTCATTAACAAATCACGCTCAAAAAATTCTCGCGCTGTAAAATGCATGTTTAAACCCCTAAGAGCTGGCGGCGATGTGTTAAAAGTAGTTTTTTAACCCCCAAACAACCTTATTTTTGGAAAAAAATAATAAACAAGTTTTTATAAACATTTTGTAATATGAATACATTAATATAATTAATTTTTTTGACCTTAAAAAAAAGATATAACATTGCAGAAGTGGTCACCGAATTTTTGACATTTAAAAAAAAAAAATAAAAAAAATAAAAAAATTAATATCAATTATGAATATTTAAAGATTGCTCCATTGAAATGCATTGGAGAGCACCAGGTAGCGAGAGGTCATACCTGGCGCTGTGATGGGATTAGCAGCGGCGCTGTTCGCTGAATTCTGCAACATGATGAATCCGGCGCTAGCTGACGCTCTCGCCGGCGCTAGCCTCATTTAGCGTGATAAATGCGTGATTGTGTTCGCAGCCTGGCGTTCTGGAGTCAGTAGCCGCCGATAGCTGGTGCTACCTGGCGCTAGTGAGACACTACCTGGCGCTATCCCTTGATAAATAAGGGCCTAAATGTTCTCACACCCTGTAATGGCATAATGGCTGCAAACTGGTCCAGGCCAGGAGACAACTGGCTGGCAGCTCATGTTTTTTCTGGTCAAAGGGAGTCTCTCCGTCTCCTGTATAAAATGTATATAATTGCAGCATTCTGATGCACTAAGCCATGCATTACAGTCACTCTATACAGCTACAACCATTTTTTCTGAAACCAGTGTTTGGCTGGAACATTCGTTCTCACAGTGCAATGACAACAACAATGGACATTTCCCTACAACAATGGAGAAGGAAGAGATTTGGTGGAGCTTTTAGGTAGTGTCACCTCACTTTTAATTGTAGGATTGCCCCTAGATAAACCATTTATCAGTCCATCAAAAACTTCAGAATTGCAAGGAACGCTTCAGGGCACCCAAGAACGTCCAGCAAGTGTCCAAGAAAAGATTAAGCTGCGGGACTGGTTCAACACCAGTACATAACTTACTTAGGAATGGCAGCAGGCAGTTACCAGGGCATCTGCAATTACAGAGGTGTGAAGGCTTTTGACTGACCTGGTGTAAAAGAAGGGCAGCACTTCAGTGGTACATGGTCCCAAGCAAGTTAGCTTCTATAAATCCTGACGTACCATTGACATGTTTTAGAAATTGTGGACAGGTAGAGGACACTTACCATATTTGGTGGACATGTTCGAAGGTTGCACGATTTTGGAATCAAGCATTCAGTAAAGGAATTTGGGTCCCAAAATCACCCCTAACAGCCCTCTTAAATTAACCAGCTATAGGGGTTCCCAAAGTGTCCTGAAATGTATCTTTTTGTAGTCAAGCCTAGCCATAAGTTGAAGATACAACACCTTTTTGAAAAGATTAACTGGGTAATGGTGAATAAAAAAATGAGTAGCATACTATTAGGGAGATTCAATTCCAGGAAATCTGGAATCCTTTGATCCAATTCTTGGGGAATAGAGGGGGTGCGGCGTGTCCTTGGACTTGATGCACGAAAATTTTAATTTGAGCCTGAACACTAAGCCAGGCAGTTTCTTTGCACAAGGCATAATGGCCAAATGTGATATGCAAGCATATCATTTCATATTTACATAATAAAAAGTTAAAAAAACAATATATTAAAAAAACGTAGAAATCACAATACAGTCCCTGGATTCTGCCTGCACACAGATTGCTGGGTTTCCCAGTTCTTCTGTATCTTTATACAGTGTGTATTGCATGCATGTACTTAGTATGGGCTCCATGCTTGTGCTGCATTCCTGCGGTTACAGTGTGTATGCTGCCATTGTACTTTTAGGTTAAAACAGCATCTTGTTTGTATTTCATCCAGGAGGTATTAAACTGAAATGAATGTTTGTGTTCCAGCAGGGAAAACCCATATGTGTGATTCTTGGGGCTCTTCCTGAGGTTACACATTGTTTTTCTATAAGACATTCCTGCTGTTCACATTGGCGTTTAGCTTATGATATCATTCCTTCTTGCTGTATTCCCCATCTGCTCTGGAGCAGCCAGTGGCTTACCTCCCTGATGAAGCACACTGCCAGCAGAGGCTTATAGGTAATGGGCACAACGTGTAACGGTTGTGTCAAAAACATGAGACATTCCCTAACTTACATGAGATGTATAGGAAGGCCCTTATTCTTCCAGCTCATGGTCCATCTATAATGAGAAGTCTCATGGGTCTCTCTCTAAGGTGGCTGCTCCTCTATTACGGTGCTCTCAAGTCTTACCCAAACGTACATCCATCACTTTGTGCCAATGAGTTCCACTAGCCCGAAAAACTTGTTCACGAGTAAGAAGTGATAGCTGTGTAAATATTAGGAGTTATACTCAAGCATTGCATGCCCAGCTGACCATTTCCAGGCACAAAAGAAATGGTTTGCATGACTCCACTTACTCATTAAGAGCCAGGGTAATCCTGTGGTTCTAGGCCTGTAAATATAAATATAAAGTAAATATTTTAGGAAAGTGCTCCTTAACATTCACCTGTGGTTACTAAAATGTCTTCAAGAAAATTACAGCAGGCCCATTTGCCTTGACTCATCACTGTAGATACTGCATGGGATGTGTCCAAAGTGAAATGAATAATTCTACTGTGTTTATTATTACGAAATTAATATATATATATATATTTAAATTTGATCCGTATAAGTTAAACCGGACCAACACCAGGGTGGTCCCTGGGACCAGTCGCGGGTCTCCTTTCCCGACGCTGGCTCATAATTAAGGTGAGTATTCTGTGTGATCTGTCAGTTAGGTGCAAGGGGGCTCCAGTGCTCTGGATGCCCCCCTGAGCTTCTTGCTATCTGCAGAGTAGGGAACCAACACCCATAAAAGTAATAACGAGTGTTGGTCCGGTTTAAGAGACTACTGACATAAGTCTGTAGTTTTTGTGTGTCAGTGTCCTTTAAATGGCATCTGCAGGGACAAAATATGATACTCACCTTATTACCCCCTTGTCTCCCTTTTTAGTAGATCACAGGGCAAGGCTGGACACCCATTCCTGGCACCAACCTTCTGCATTGGGGGGGAGTGAGGTGGAGAGGCTGGAATAGTACGATTTTAAGAAAACTGGAGAAAAAAGTTACAGGTTGAGGATCCCCTTATACTTTATATGCCAAAGATGCCCCTTGGCAGTTTAACTGTCTTCCATAGCACTGTATGAATATATTGTTACAGACAGGGGAGGACAGATAATATATAAATTATACAAGCAGGATACAGCTTTAAAGTTGAATGACAAGCAGGAGGTACAGCTGCAATTCCCTTAGATAAGTCACTTAGATAAGTCTCTATGAGCTTGCCACTGGAGTTTTTACCTGTTCTTAAAGGTAAAACTGCTCCAGCTCCTTCAAGTTGGATGGTTTTCACTGGAAGCAAGATGGTGTTCTTGTTCTACAGGGTTACCTTTGGTCTCTGTGCTGCCTCTCTTATTAAAGAGGAACAAAACTCAACATGGCTGGGCTTGGAATATAAATTATTCCCTGGCTGGTCACTGGCCTTCCTCTTTGGAATCCCAAACCTGGATGCTCTGCTCTGTGAAACCGCCCTGGGGCACCGCAGAACTCACCTTCTTCCTGGCTCTCTCAGGCTGCAGGCATCCCCAGCATCGTTGGGTGGTGTGCTTGCTCCCACCCTGAGTCATTCAGATTGGGGGCAAGAGCATGCCCGCTACTGGGGATGGGTCCAATCATTATCCCAAATGCCATAAACAGTGGCTCGAGCTGCCCTGCTACTGCATATTAAAGAGGGATTCTTTAAATATGCACAGCAAATGGCTCTGATTGGACGAGAGTCCTTGCATGCACCATAGGACTGGGGAAAGGTGAGTTTTCTGGGTGATCTGGGGAGTTTCACACAGCAGGGGACATAACCCGGGATAGTCAAAATCCCAGGTTTCGTTCTGCTTTAATTCCCTCCTTGACCAATCTGAGAGTTTTGGTGGGCCTCTCTTGGCAGGGATTTTGTAGTACCATGATCCTTCCGTTTGATAACGGATATGATGGTGCCTCAGGGGATCATCACTGACTTCTCCACAACTTTGTCCCTGACTTGTTTGGAGATCTCCTAGGTGGTGTTTGGTTAGTGGTGCCTCTTGCTTAATGGTGGTGCAGCCTCTGGGGCTTTTCAGAAAAGGTGTGTGTATACTGACTGACCATGTGACACCCCGATTGCACACGGGTAGACTTCATTGCACTAAGCATGTGACTTCTGAAGGTAATTGGTGCCAGCCAATATTGGGCTCAGGCATGGGGAAGAGACACTGCCTGCTACTGAGAAAGAGGCACAATATGGCACATACCTATACCATACCACATAGCAGTATGGAATGGGTTCGGAGGTGGCAGAATCTTTTCCTTTACGCACCGTGCGCTATTTTGCCTAGAAACCATGCCCTTACAGCCAGTCTATCAAACCTACAGGGTCATTCAAGCTCTTCAGACCACCCTTCCTTCTCTAGCAACCCTAGAGCAGCAGTCCCGAGCCAGGAAAAGTCCCTGTGTTGCTAAACAACTGTATCTGCAAATGTGTTCCTACCCCCTTTGGAGCAGCTGCTTTGTCTGTGGTGGCCCATAAACTCCAAGGCAGCTTCATCCAGAACACTACATTGTGTATTCAGGTGACCATGTTTTAAAGTACACAACAGGGAAGAAAAACACAAAGCACAATACCTCTGTATACCTTTCCCCGCATTGCTACCCTGACAATGGGCCTTGATTTTAGGAAAGGCTGTCAGTCATTTATAGGTGGCTCCAACTCTCTGAACAGTTTCCTCTTGACATTCAATATGTCCATCAATTATGGGAATATATCATGTATATAATAATATAATCAATGAATTAATAATCATTATGAGCTATATGATGATGGGCCAGTTTGTAGGCTTTACCTGAGATGTCTGGGAGGGTTATTATTCATTCAGGTTACAGTACAGCATTTTTAATTGATCAATTGACTGATAATTAGTCAGACACAGCAAGTCTAGCTTTGTACATACAGATTGCCCGCATTAAAAATCATCCTACCTGCAGCTAGAGCTCCAAAATGGCTGCTACCTTTCTTTTTCAACTGTGCAAGGCTGGTGGTCCATTTAAAAGAAGAAGTTGAAAAGACGGCAGGCTGATTCATTATTAGCGGCAAGTAGCGACAGATGAGCGTCTGTAGCAGGCATTTCAGAGCGCCCGTTAGTAGTCGCTGTGCTCGGCCGTGGTGCGCTAGTTCAGAGCGACTCAGTCGCTGTGCAGCATTGATGAATACATTGTGGGGAGTCGCTATATGACCAGTACAGCACTGTATGGGAGCGTATGTTAGCGACTGGTCAGTGCAACCGACTCACAACATATTCATCCAAAAAACAGCCTCATACACCTCCAGCGCTCAAATATGCTTCGCTGTAGCCCAAAGCGCCGGAGGCTGTGTGTTTAAATGCTGTTTTTAACATGTATCCACCAGTAACAAAGCAAAAACATATGGAATTACATTGTAATAACACATTAATGCCAGACCTGTAATGTCAATTCTGCATAAATATATAAAAAATGGAAAATATTTTCAAAAATGGCTTTTTCTATGCCAGGAGAGGTCATAACTTTATTTGAGATTATTAAAAAATATATATTATTAAAAACCACCTGTTTAAAGAGAAATAAAAGAATGCCCATTGAAATGTATGGGAGAGCGCCAGGTAGCGAGAGGTAATACCTGGTGCTCTGCAAGGCTGACCGCCGGCGCTGTACGCTGAGGCTGGAATAATGATGAATTGGATGCTACATGGCGTTGTTCCAGTCACTCAACAGATTCTGCTACATAAATGTGTAATTGCGCGCCATGTCCGGCGTTCACCTGCCACTACCTGTCGCTACCTGTCATTTACAAGGCACTACCTGACGCTATCCCTTCATGAATAAGGCCCTAATTCTTTAATATTCAAATACCAGCAACATGGGAGCATGCCAAATCGCAGGGCTTGTGTTCCTCAATCTAGCGCTGGCAGCCAAATGAGTGACCGCCTCCAACCATTCAGGTTCCAGGACAGGTGTTCTGGTCCAACACTGGTGGTCACATGAAAAGGGGGCAATTCAGCAAGCCTGGTATTGGGCCTGCTGGGCAGATGTTTGTAGCAAGGCCTCACCATTTAGGATTCCCACTATGCTGTGGGACCTTCAGCCTATTAAACTGCAGCTGCACATGTAGCTATTGGCTACAGCTTCATGTGAAATAGTTCTTTCTCTTATTATGAAGGTGGATATTCCCTATTATTTGGATTTCTGGGGAGTGCTTGACCCAGCGCACTTATATTATATTAACACCCCACTTTAAAGCAGATGTCCAGTCCACTCTGTGCCCCTCCGTGTTCCTCTTCTTTCCTGTCTCTATGGTGCCAGGTGTCTGACCCTGTGGCGGGACCTAGAGAGCAATGAACGCACTGTCAAGTACTGTTGCCAGGGATGGACCCCGGTTGAGTATTTTTTTTGTTTTATTACTTCCTATCCCTAATTGTGCAGAGAGGCATCCCAAATTGGAATGCCCCAGGGGGTGGGAAGGTAAGCAGACCTTCAGTCATTTTTGACTGGCTGTCCGCTTTATATCACCCGCACTTAAAGAGGACCAAAACCCAAGATTTTGACTTTCTTAGGTTTAGGTCCTTTCCTCCACTGTGTGAAACCCCCCAGATCGGCGAAGGCAACTCACCTCTTCCCGGTGCTGTGGCGCATGTGCGGCCGCTCCTCCAATTAGCGTGCTTGGAGCCGCTGATGTCACGCCGTCTAAGGCTCCATCTAAGGCCAGTGGCTTGGAGCGCACTGGTAGTCGCATCCCCCCCTTTTCCTCTAACAGGGAGCGTACCCGTGCCAGGCAATTCACAAATGGCTGCCGAGGGTACGGGCCCTGCTAGAGGGATAGCAGGGATGCGGCCGCGGCTCGCGTATGCGCCGTTGGACCGGGAAACAAGGTAAGTGTATAGGGCGACCTGGGGGGTTTCACATAGCAGGACATCCCAATTTTCGATGCCCTGGGGGGTGGGATTACATGGACCTGGATATCTTATAGATTCCTTGGCCGATTGCGGTGGGTTTGGTTCACTTTTAAGCGGACCAAAACCCACATTTTTAACAAGCATTTCCTGAATTGGTATCCCTATCAAGAGTACCTAATGCCAATTTTCCCTGCTCTTGCTTCATTCTAATCCCAGATAATGCCGTCTGTTTTAGCTATAAAGCTCCGCCTCCTCCATTCATTGCCACACCTCTGCAATGACTGATCGCCTGCAATTCTACATCGAGGGACAGCAAAAAAAAAAACAGTGTTCCAGGAAAATATCCATTTCTAATTTTACACCCTAAGAAGGGAGTATCAGCAGGGGCTTTGGCCAAATGTATTTCAAAAGTTCATTGGGTTTTGGTCTGCTTTAAGTGACGCGAACGAGCTCTTTGAATGGAAACTCTTTAGTCTATTAGGGCCGCAAACCCAAAAGCACGTTTTAGTGGAACTTACCCTGGAGGCACTATGATGAGCTTTAGCTTGCGTGCTCTTGAAATGGACACAAACTGGAAGTACAGTAATAACTTTGAAGAGGTCAGCGAGTATTAGACATCCTGTAAGGCCGTATGGAAAGAATGAATGTACACAGCTTTTACTGTGTCCCCGGGCGATATGGGGCAGGCTGAGCTTTGGAGAGGATGAGGTGAACATAAAATGCCTCCGCTGTAGACACTTGTGTGCCGGCCGCCCGCTTTCTTGTGCTGTGTAGAGGTGATGCTGGCTAATCCCTTCCACCTTTGTTGGGATGTTTGATGGCTTGTAATGCGGCTGCCTTGAATTTTTACGGTTATTCCAGGAATACCGCCGGCTTTGCTCCTGGGCCCCTCTCTGTTTTGATGTTTTATGGGTGACGGATACAGTTGCACAGCTGAAACAGATTTAATGTTGTGGAACAATCCTGTTTGACATATGCTCCCTTTCTCTTCCTCGCTCTCTCCCGCTCGCTCGGCGCACCTTTTTCCCATTTAAAGGGGAATGTGCAGTGACTGACCATGTACTTTATGTATATTTATTAGGTTCAGTATGAAAGAACACATTTATCATCAATATTTTGCTATTTTTACAATAGTCCTTTAGACCAGTGGTTCTCAACTTTTTTATGCCAAGTACCCCCTAACGCCAGGCAGTGTCGGATTGAGCAGGGAAGTGCATTCCAGAGAGGTGGAGAAGCACAGGAGAAGTCTAGAAGGCAGGAGTGTGAGGAGGTGACCAAGGAGGAGGACAGGAGAATATCAGAGGCAGAGCGGAGGTTGTGCTTGGGTTGATAAGCTGGATCAGACAAGAAATGTAGGGAGGGGCCTGGCTGAAGACAGCTTTGTAGGTTAGTGTTAGAAGTTTCAACTGAACTCTCTGAGAGACAGGTGACCAGTGGAGGTTATATACAATGCATCAAAAACATTTCCAGACAAGACTGTTTTTTTATTTACTGAAGGGAAGAAAAGTCAGGGGTGACAGGTCTGTGAATGTACTAATCTGCGTGGGTTTTGGTCCACTTTAAATTGGACCAACAGTCAAAAATGACTTAAACCAGACCAACACAATAGACAGTGCTCAATTCATTTACCTTTTTCTAACTTGCTGGGGCAAATGTTAAAAACAAAATGGCAGCTCATGGACCTGAAAACACAAAGTGCTGCTGGTTTTCCCGTTACTGCGAATTGTCAGTTATTTCGGCTGAATCCAGGAAGCAGCATGGCTGGGAAAGGAAGCTCCAAAATGGCGGCTACCACAAAAAAATCAGTGAGAAGGCATTATAGCTTTGAGTGGATGCAGGAGCAAATGTAAGTGCTGACAATGATTCAGTATTATTTTGGGTTTGGGGTGTTTTCTTTTCCAACTGTGGTCCGGTTTAATTCTTCCGATGTGTGTAAATGCTTTTACCCATCATGCAATGGTTTGGTCAGGTTTTGGCAGTGGTTATTGCTAAGGCTGGCTTAGAGAACATGCAGTTATGCCCTGTAAAATTAGTCTATTAAAAAAAACTCTCAGCCCCAGGGTTTTCTTTCTTCCAGTAAAGCAAAGCAACAAGCTTGGTGGGGATTGTTCTCACGTGGAGAGTATAAGTAACCTGTCTTTTTGTTGTCGAGCATGTTTTTACAGATTTTTAATTTAACAATAGAGCCTTTTTAAGAGGCAAAAAAGACTTTTAATCCACCACACAAAAATCATATACACACAAAATGAAACTCAGTAAAAAATGTCCATTAGATGCCAGCTAACCGACAGCAAAAGAAAACAACCTGCAGCCGATCATTGGTGTTTTTGATGTCTGCAGTGATAATCGGTGTGAAATGGATGTCAGGATATTCTTTTCACTTGTTTTGACTCCAATCAAAGGTGTTACTGATGTTGACTTTTTGAAGAGATTCTTTAATTTGTTATTTAAGTTAGGAAAGAACGCAAGCATTTCCTGAACTGTCACCGAGGCTTCCTGGTAAGTGCGAGATTCAGAGACTAACCTGTCTTAACGTGCGCCTTTATCTCGCCCCATTGAGCATTTTATTTCATGCTTATTGTAGTGAAACCATACAAGCTTATGTAACAGGTTTGGTTTGGCACCAGGCTGACATCTTTGTATAGCAGAAGGCGGGTTATCATTGTGCCTCCACAGTTACTCCTTCTGAGCTATTTTGTCTTCTGTTGCCTTCTGTACCCCGACCTCAGCCAAGCTATGTAGCCAGGGCCGGATTAAATGTTAGTGGAGGCCTCTGGGCAGAAAAATCTGGTGGAGGCCCCAGATACAGTATTTTTTTCCTTTAAAATGATAGTCCAGCCAAGTAACTGATTGGTGGTTGTCTGGCACCCGCCTACTTACCGAAACGTCAGATCGAGTTCCTTGTGCCACCCTTGTGCAGGTGCGTGCTGCTCGGGAACTCCTGCTTTGCCATTCTGGGAGGGGGGTAGTGTAGTCATCCAGCTGGTCCAGCAGGAAACAGTTCCCCGCATTGAGCTGCCAGCGGCTGTGCTTGATGGCTTATGTGCAGTGAGCAGCCGCTGATGCTCTGCACCCATCACTGTAGCATTGCTGATGGTGGCTTTGCTGCTCTAGACTCTCCGTCCTGCTCTGTGGTGGCTTTGGCTGCAGGTTTGCAAAAACAAAAGAAGGCTTGCCCAGGCGAGTGGGGGCTCCACTGCCTCTGATAGCTTTGTTGCTGGCCCGTCAGACCAAAGACTGAAAAGCCTCCTGGACCAGACCATAACCCAAAGGCTGGTGGAGGCCCCCTTTGCAAGGCAAGCGGTAGAGGCCCCCCTCATAATCTGACCCTGTATGTAGGCAGCAGCTGTGGGTCTGTATTAAAGTTTTAGTAAATATATATTAAGACAATACTTACCTGACCTTTAGCAGTATCGATCTCTGGCAGAAAGGCCAAATTATAATTGGTGCAATAAAGCACCTGCTGTGGGCCCCCATAGCCCAGAGGCCACTAGCCCCATTAGCACCCAGGGCCCATCGACAGTGTCAGGCTTGGGGAGATCGATGTCCCAAGCTGCGGGGCCATGGGCTATTGAAAGTATTGTTGCTTTCTATTTCCCAGCAGCTCAACATCTGGAACCCTTGGGTTACTTTGCCCAGCCTCAATCTTGTGCAGACATGCAAAACTGGTTGCAGGCCGCTCCACGGCTCAGCTTCTGTTGCCTTCTGCACCTGCTCAGGCCACACTGCAGCATCTGTCTGAGGCTTGGCAACCTCTTTATAGGCCTTCTGGTCCTGAGTCCTGGATTGTGCAGAATGGTCAGCAGGAACCACCCAGCTTCCCTTGCTGGCTAGACTCCAGTTCCCTATCAAGTGCCTTACCAGCAACCCCTTAAAGGACCAGTAACACGTCAAAAGGCACACTTTCCTGGAGTCCCTACTAATCTGATACCAATACCATCCATACCAAATAATATCCATTGTGAGCAATTGCCATCACCTAATTAGTAAATAGAGTGTATATATATGTAATTTACTCTCAGTATAACTACAGATGCCCTATGAAGCCCTCAGAGGTTTGTTAAAGAACATTAGCGGAAAAAACAGCATTATGAAAACCAAGGAACCATCCATAAAGCAGGGATGAAGTTGGGACAAAGTTTATTGCAGGGTTAGGATATAAAGGAATAGCCCAGGTTCTAATCATCGCAGATCACAGATCATTGCTCAATCCATCATCCATAAATGGAAGGAGTTTGGCACAGCTGCAAACACACCAAGACATGTCTGTCTAAACTGACAACCCAGGCATTAAAGTGGACCAAAACCCAGGTCTGCAAAGACAAAAAGAGGTTTGCCTAGGTGCAGGGGGGCCCCACTGCCGCTGATAGCTTTGTTGCCGGCCACACAGCCATCAGGCCAAAGACTGAAAAGCCTCCTGGACCAGAGCATAACCCAAAGGTTAGTGGAGGCCCCCTTTTCAGGACAAAGTGGTGGAGGCCCCGGGACGCGCGCCCCTTGCGTCCCCCTCATAATCCGCTGCTGGATGAAGCTACAAAAGTCTTGAGAATACAGCATAGGTTCACCCTTCAGCAGGACCATAGGGGTCATGCTAAATATTTGGTGAAGCCAGTGTGACTTGCAGTGAGCATTGAGGTGTGAATTGCAACCTACATCTGAGCTTTTTAGTTTTTCACCCAAAATGACCTGTACCTGTGATGGGGCATTTTTACAGGTTAGGCACATCATTTTTCCAATGAGGTAAGGGTATTTGTTTTTAAGTTTGGAACCAACAGAACCCTATGGGCTATGCAGAATAAAATGGTGAAATCTTTTGCATAGTCCATCACTTTTTTTTGCACTTTTTTGTGTGTTATCACTAAAAAGCTCACCGAGATGCAGGTTGCAATGCACGCCGGAGTCGCACGCCGGAGTCACACAGGCTTCACCAAATATATAGCATGACCCCCAATGACGCCAAACATACAAGCAAAGCTACAGTGGAATAGTTTAAAGCATAATATATTCATGTTTTGGAATGGCCCAGTCAAAGTCCAGACTTAAATGCCATTTGGCTGTTCACAAATGCTCTCCATCCAATCTGATTTAGAGATTTTTTGTAAATAAGAATAGGAAAGAATGTCAGCCTCTGGATGTACAAAGCTGGTAGAGATATACCCCAACAAACTTGAAGCTGCAGCGAAAGATGGTCTTCCAAATGCCCCACTACACCATTCTATACACCATGATGCTCAGATCAGGTTTTTACATATTAGACAGCTATCACCCTCTCACCCATGTTTCAGGGGTTTGGGCCCACATTAGAACAAGGTAAGGTAAAGCATTTATGGTATTGTGATTGGGTTTTAATAACTTTCCATGGATTGTGAGAGCTTAAGCTAAAAAAACCCTTTTTGTATTATGTGTTATGTTTAATTAAAAATGTGCTTCAAACCTTATATATTATTTAACTAAAATTTGAATTTTATTAATTTGACAAATTTGTCAGTGCAGTAATTTTGATCCCAACCAATGAAAAAAATAGTTCTCTGGGTCAGTGTACTGTATTGTGAGGGAGGAATGTGAGCAGATTATATGATAATAGACTTTAAATTGTCTACGGTAGATATTAATGCTCTGTCTGTCAATTGTTTATTTTCAATATTATTTTGCTACCTGATTTAAAATATTTAATTTGCCAGAATGTATTGTATAAAACTAATTTTGGGGGAAAAGGTTATGCTCTCATTTAGTGCAAGGCTGCAAGTAATTTATTTCTGAAGCTTGGGCGAGTACATGTACTAAAGGCATTTCCAATACTGCTCACAAGCAAGGAAATATGTTCATTTTTCAAAAGTTCCACATATAAGAAGCTGGTAGATTTCCAAGCCACATGGAATGTTTTAATCATATAGTAAAGGTTTGAATTAGACGATTCTAAAATCTAAAATCCCAATAATTATGCAACTTCTAAAAATATCTCAAGGAGAAAAAAAATTAAACACATAGGAAAAATACTCCTACAATGGTGCCTGAAGTCTGCAGTGTGGCCAGGGGTGATTTGTAAAATGTCCTTCATCTTACGACAATATATATATATATCCGGCTTTAGGCAAAATGTACTGGTCTAAATCAAACATGGTGGCAATATTTCCTTTCCCACCTACTGACACCACAGAGCATTCATACATCAATTTCTGTCCAGCACTACAGAGTTCAGCACTACACAGCATCCCTTATCCAGCAATGGTAAATGAATAGGCTTCCCTACTTGAATGTAACTTACACCCAGTTACATTAAATTATCCCCATCCCTCTCTCCCTATTTCCCTCCAGCCTAGAGCAGTACATAGGGTGCAGCAACAATTAAAGTCATTCAACAGGCAAATAATGCATGTGCTATTCTGGCCATCACCTGATCACTGGATCTGAGCTTGCGCTGCTCCCTCTTTTCCCGCATTGCCCCAGGGCCTCAACTATATTTACCGGTGCTTGAGGATTAGGTCCTGTCCACCGCCATCAGTCACAGGGGCATTGCCACGCCCTCTCTATTCACTGCAAAGGAGGGGAGTGTCAGGCCTCAGCACATTCCCTCTATTGTAATGAATACAGAGGGCATGGCAGTGCTCTAATAGATGGTCACGATCCCACATGCCATCAAACACTACCCCATGTAATGACCCCCGGTGGCATGGGAAATAATGGCTGTGACATGGGTTTGGATCCAGTGGTCAGGTGAGTATCTTCTTCCCATTATCTGCAACTGGACCAGGCAGGGGGTTGCAGAAAAGCCTGGTGTCCCTTGTCATGTGCCTGCTGTTTTTCCAGGGGTGCTGTACCTGTGCCGAAGGGCTGGTGAGTACTAGGGCCGGGGCTGGAAGTTTAGCCCTTGAAATTGGCTTACCATTTCCTACGCTTGGCTCATCAGTTAAGCTTTAGGAGTGATTGCCGCACTAGTACCAATCAGCTGCACATTAAAAAAGGTAAGTACAGTTTTGTTGGTTTTCTTTAGCTGCTAAATCACTTTAGCTGCTGAGAGCACCAGGTTTACAGACACAGTAGTTTACAATTTACAACTGATGGCTTGTGGTCACCATGTCACTCATATCAGCGTTTCCAAAGGAATAAATGTGCAAAGGCTATTAAACAAGCAGTAGCTATGACCTGTACCTGAATAAAAGTAAAAAGTCTGTAAGTTATGGAAGACATATGCATTGCCACAAATGCAAATGATTGGGGTTCATTGTTCATCTTCCTTGCGAGGATCCAATGTCCAGATAGAAAGAAATAACACATCCTCCTCCTGTTCTATTCCTGTTAGCGTGAACCAGAATAATACCATTTTGTGAGTACTCACCTGTAAAATGGATATTGTCAGTGTGTCACACACCCCGCTTCCCCTTTAAATTCTGACGATAGGGTTATCCTCCAGCAGGAGGCGACGTTGCAGAGAGAAGTCTTGAAAACGAGCCCCTTCCGGCCTATATATACCTGTGACCTCCCACTTATCACTCAGTGAATTCAAACAGCAGTAAGACAAGGTACCAGGAAATCCAACGGTAACCTCAAAATAAAATAAAGGAAAGCTTCACCATATAGAGGATCCAGGATACCAAAAAAGGGCGGGTGAAGCGGGGTGTGTGACACAATGACAATATCCATTTTACAGGTGAGTACTCACAAAATGGTATTATTCTCAGTGTGTCACACACCCTGCTTCCCCTTTAATTCTGACGATAGGGACATCCAAAAGCAGTGTCCACAAGGGGTGGGTATCCGACAGCAAAATGAAGCATAACTTAAACGACTGCAGTCTGGAGAACTTTGCGGCCAAACACAGCATCCACTGAGGCCCGCACATCAACCTTGTAAAACTTAGAAAAACTATGAACCGAAGACCAGGTTGCAGCCTTACAAACTTGTTCAACAGAAGCTTGGTGCTGAAAAGCCCAAGACGCTCCAACAGCACGAGTAGAATGAGCAGTGATACGAAAAGGGGGAACCTTCCCCTTGGCAGAATAGGCCCCAACAACCGCCTGACGAATCCATTTGCTAATGGAAGACTTGGCCGGAGCCAAACCCTTCCTAGGCCCACAGGGCACAACAAAAAAGGCATCAGTCTTACGAAAAGGAGAAGTAGTAATCAAATAGTACTTAACACAACGTACCACATCCAAACAATGCAAAACCCTCTCCTTGTCATTCTTAGGCTTAGGACACAAGGAGGGAAGAACAATATCCTGATTCAAATGAAAAGCAGAAACAACCTTAGGAAGAAAGTCCGGTTTGAAACGAAAGACCACCTTGTCCTGATGCCTCTCAAAGTAGGGCGCCTGAATCAACAAGGCCGCCAACTCCGAGACACGCGGAACCGAAGTGATAGCCGCCAAGAAGGCAACCTTCTGAGTCAAGGTAGACAGAGCAATATCCTGCAAGGGCTCAAAGGGAGGAGCCTGAAGAGCAGAAAGAACCAAGTTCAAGTCCCAAACAGGGAGTAATGGCTTCCCGGGAGGCCGCACATGTGTAACCCCCTGGAAAAAAGTTTTGACTAAAGGATGAAGCGCAAAAGGCTTCTGAAAAAAGATAGACAAGGCAGAAACCTGCCCTTTCAAAGTACTCAGCTGGAGACCAGAGTCCAGCCCCGATTGCAGAAAATCCTGGAAACTGAAAAGACCCTACAGGGCAAAGATCTAACCTCACACCAAGCAATATAGGCTCTCCAAGTGCTATAGTAGATGGTAGAAGAAGACCTCTTCCGGGCACAGATCAGAGTCTTAACAACCGAGTCAGAAAGACCCTCCTCCTTCAAGATGAAGGTTTCAGCAGCCAAGCCGTCAAACCCAGCGTTGGTAAATTGGGGTAACACAGCCGACCCTGAGTGAGCAGATCGGCCCGAAGAGGCAGAACGAACTGATCCACCACCAGCCGAACGATGTCTGCGAACCACACTCGCCTTGGCCACCTTGGAGCCACGAGAATGGCGGACACCCTTTCCAGAGCCAGCTTCCGTACCACCTTGCCTAGCATGGGTATCGGAGGAAAAAGGTACAGAAACCCCAGGTCCGCCCAGCTCAGGGACATGGCATCCACCGCCAGAGCCAGAGGATCCTGAGAGATCGACAAGAAGGTCGGAAGCCTGCAATTGTGACGAGAGGCAAACAGGTCCACCTCCGGTGTCCGCCACCGGAGACACAGAGACCGAAAAACTTGAGGATGGAGAGACCATTCCCTCAGACGGGAAGAGCACCTGCTCAACAGATCCGCTTCCCTTTTTTCCACACCCGGAATGTAAACTGCCGAGAGACAAGGAACATGGGCCTCCGCCCAGGTCAGGATCAGGGACACCTCTCTGAGGGCACCCAGACTGCGAGTCCCTCCCTGATGATTGATGTAAGCAACCGCTGTCCGATTGTCCGAGCGAACCTGAACCAGAAGGCCCAGAACATGCTGAGTCAAATGAAAAAGAACCAGACGGATGGCTCTCAGTTCCAGAACATTGATGGGCAAGTGGGCCTCTCGAGGCCCCCACTGCCCCCGAAACTGAAGATCCTTCCAGAACCCCCCCATACCGAAAGACTGGCGTCCGTGGTGACAATTTACCAAAGAGGAGTAAGGAAAGACCTGCCCCTCAAGAGATTGGCCGAGACCAACCACCATTGAAGGGACTGCCGGACCCGGGAGGACAACTGGAAGGGCCGATCCAACGACGCCAACAGATGAAGCTGAAGTGTCCTTGTGTGAAATTGAGCAAAAGGAACTGCCTCGAAAGAGGCAACCATCAACCCTACCAGTCTCATCCCCAGACGGATGGACGGTCGAGGATTGGAAAGAAGGAACCGAGCCAATTCCTGAATCAGAAAAATCTTGGATTGAGGCAGAAATCCAACCGCATTCCCAGAAAGGACACCACCCTGGCCGGGGCGAGGGATGACTTGGGATAGTTGATCACCCAACCGAAACTCTCCAGCGTGGGGACCACCGTTCTGGTGTCCGTCTCCGATTGATTGAGAGAAGGAGCCATGATGAGAAGGTCGTCCAGATAAGGCACTATGCGAATGCCTTGAAATCTGAGAATGGCCATCACCCCTGCCAACACCTTGGTGAACACTCTTGGAACCGAAGTAAGGCCAAACGGAAGTGCCACGAATTGAAAATGCCGATCCTTCATCACGAACCGAAGAAAACGTTGATGAGCCTGGCAGATGGGAACATGAAGGTAAGCATCCTTGATGTCTATGGATGTCATGAAGTCCCCCTGCCGAAGGGAACCGATGGCTGATCGTAGAGTTTCCATGCGAAACTTCCGAGTAAGGATGAACCTGTTGAGGAACTTCAGATCCAGAACGGGGCGAACCGACCCGTCTTTCTTGGGGACTGTGAAAAGATTGGAGTAATACCCAAGGCCCACTTCCAAGTGTGGCACCGGCCGGATGACCGCCATTTCCAGAAGATTTTTCACCGACGCCAGGAGCCCCTGCGCGGCCAAAGGATCGGTGGGCACCCGAGACCGGAAAAACCATGAAGGAGGGCGAGACTCGAACTCCAGCTTGTAACCGGACAACACCACCTCCCGGATCCATCTGTCCGGAACCTCCTGGTCCCAAACCTGGGAGAAGTGTCGCAATCGTCCCCCCACCCGCACGGGTGAGGGCACCCCCTCATTGCTGAGCAAGCTTGCCAGCAGGCTTGGGCTTGGCGCCCCAGGACTGACCGGGACAGCCACGACCCCTCCCCCGGGTCCAACCTGCACCCCTGGTAGCGGGAAAGGAGACCCCTCTGCCCGCTCTGGCTCCCCGAAAGGAGGGACTAAAGGAAACCGCTCCCCGAAAGGAACGACGCGGCCTTTTGCGTTGAGGCAACTTACCACCCCTGGTAACTTAATCCAATTTGTCGCCAAACAAGCGCAAACCTACAAAAGGAAGAGCTGTAAGCGACTTCTTAGAGCTAAAGTCCGCCATCCACTGGCGCAGCCATACCGACCGACGAATAGCAACCAACAGTGCCGCGGTCCTGCTACACATAGCAAGCGCATCCTCCTGGGCGGTCATGACAAAGGAAATAAACGACTCACACTGCTTGAGAGAACAAAACTCATCACAAGTGGGATCAAGATCTGCGTACAAATCTCTAACAATGGACCTGACAGCCATCAAAAGAAGCGCCGAAGCACACACCGGCCTCAGTGTCGATCCAGCACTGATAAAACCATGGCGAGCCAATTGATCAATCCGACGATCCTCACCATCCTTAATGGTAGTAGTGTCAGGGGAGTGCAACACAGCCGTGTTAGACAGCCCTAACACGGGGGCATCGACGTCAGGGGGAACAGACCAAAGCTTCACCAAATCCTCTGGAAAGGGATATCGCTTATCCCAACTAGGAGGAACCCCAACAAGGCGCGTGGGTTGTTCCCATTCCTTAAGGACAACCCTCACAAAGTGTTGTTGCCTGGGAAACACCAAACGCGGCTGGGGCACATCAAACAACTCACCCTTTGGCGGGGGAGCCGCCTCAGGCGAATCCAAGGCCAAAATCTCAAACATTTGAGCCAAAATGGAAGGAGTGTCCAGGAACACCCCCGCAGCCTGAACTCCAGCGGTATCAAACAATTGCTGGTCTGCAGGCTCGTCCGACTACTCTAAGAGCTCCCCCTCCTCAGCCGGGGGACAATCGGACCAATCTAACACTTCCAACACCTCATCCTCCGGAACAGGCGACGCTGGAGAAAGGTGCTTCCGCTTAGCCATAGCCTTCTGAGCCACCGCGGCGGAAACCATTTTCTCGAGGCTGGCCAACCGTGCACACACCTCGGATTGCGAATCCCCACCTTTGCCAACGTCACACGGGGTCCGGAATAGGTGGGGGGGGTAGGGGGTGACGGATGTTGTGGGGAGCCAGAAGCCGGAGTGCCGGACTGGCGCGCAATATTCCGCTGTGCACATGGAATACAAATTATGAAATCGCCTGGGAGCGGAGCCCCACAACCCCCACACTGCCCGGATAGCCCCGAAGAGCCGTTTCCGGTAATGTCGGAAGCCTTCATATGGTGAAATTTATGGTATTCGCAATAACCCAGGGATTTACCCGTTAAGCAACCCGGGATGCCCCTTTTATAATTAAAGTCCCGGGAATGGGAGGATTTTTAACCAATAAGACTAGCCAGGTATATCAGACCGGGAAAATATAACAAAAGGCCTGCTGTAAGCAAACATACACCTACAGACACTATACATTAAATAGACAAGGTATACTGAAAAAACACATATATATATATATCTCTGAAAATTTTTAGAAATTAACATGCAGCCCTTTATACCCCAAAGGGCATTATAAAAAGTGCACCATCACAGTGATGAGCCAGTGCAACCAATCCTATGAGTAATTACATCCATATGAGCCACAACATAGGAATATATATACTGCATGAAAGATGACCAAACTAGCATGACAACAGACATAAGCAAAGTGTATACTTGCGCAAGCCTCTCAGAGCCCTCCTTAACAGTCCGGACACAGCAGACAACTCCGGAGGAGGGAAAACGCAGGGCGGGCCGGACAAAGCGCACAAAGTGCTCCAGCCCCGCCCCCGCTCATGTCAGTACAGCGCGCCCCCTAGAGACGTCGCCAAAATGGCGACGCCGTATGAGCGAGGTGGGTGCCCGCAAACAAACAAGGCGACCCACCCGCACCGAGAAAACATACATACCACTAGACCACCAGGGACACCCAGAAAAGGAGCCCCCGCAGTCCAGGCCACCTGCGGACTAGACTGCAGCGCCGACCCCACAAGCTATCAACAGTGCATAAAGCATACAGACATGGATGTTTAAACACATGCATGCAAGGCACAATGGATTCACACATCAAACACACTCAAGTCAAAGCAAGACACCCCCAAAGGCCACCCCCCCACGCTAAGGGAGAAGGGACCAGGTGAGGGAAGGCTAGGGTAAAATGGGGGACTGGGAGACGGGGCATCCCAAATCCGGATCACCAGCCGGATAACCGTGTTGCCCCACGCATGGGGACGAGCGGAGGAGATAAGCTCCTAGGCACCATGAGGTGCCGTCTACTATTGCCCAGCCAGCAGCCTAGGATGGGAGGCTTCCAATATCTTTAAAAGAGTACACAAAAAACAGGCAGCTGGGCAGAAATAGACCATAAGGGGATGCCGGGGTCTGACCCCGGCTACCTGCAAGCAGGAGACTTCTTTCTTCTGTCTTGTCACATCTTGCAGAGAGAAAACACTGGGTGTTAAGTGGGAGGTCCCAGGTATATATAGGCCGGAAGGGGCTCGTTTTCAAGACTTCTCTCTGCAACGTCGCCTCCTGCTGGAGGATAACCCTATCGTCAGAATTAAAGGGGAAGCGGGGTGTGTGACACACTGAGAATAATAAAAATATGCTTTACAACAACCTCCTCTTATTTCAGACATTGACTGGACGACTCTCTGCACAGTTTGAGTATGCAACTATGTGAAATAAATATATGTATCCCCATATGTGGCTGTCTTAGGTGATTTAGAGTTCAGTTAGTTGGTTAGTGCTGTGTACACACAAACATACAACACTACAAATACTAACATATGCAATGAAGGTGAGACACTGATTTTATACATGGGACTTCAAAATTTTAAATTCACACCTTGGGCAGTGAAAAAGTCAGTGGGGGTGAACCCATTGTGCGTTAGAGCATTTGAGGACTTGTCTGCTTTCCCTCCTTCATAGACGTGGGGCATTCAATCCAATGGATGGTTGGTCAGGTACTTTCACTCTAATCTCGGACAAGCTTGAATTTTCTCCGGTGTAGATGGACCTGGTTCCTTCATCATGGGTAATGGCAGGTAAGTGTATTGTAGACAGCATGACTAATGGCCTGACATGACCTGAAACATGTTACTGGCTACAGGCTACCTTACCTACCACAGGCTAAGGCTGTTTAGGAACCAAATGCTTTTGGTTTGCCTTTCCATAAATCAAAATGCAAAGCTGAACTTGAGAGACACAAGTTTTGTTAACCCAAAATATTATGGTATGTAATTACGTCACTGGAGGGGAGGGACATAGAAGGAGATTACACTGAAAATCCCCTCCATGCCCCTCCCCTCCAGTGATGTCATTAGTCACATGGGTGGATTCCACAAAGGTTCCACCTCTGTGATATAAAAGGTTCCTTCCCTAGCAGTCCAGCAAGGGAAGGAGGGTGGGGGACCTGTGTTTAAAGGGTAGAGGGAGGCTGAGTATTTCACCATTCATGATAACCGAATGCTGTACACCAGGAACTATGCGTCCAGAGGGCTTCTGAACTAGATAGACCCCGTTCATCACTAGTTATATGTAGTCAACTTACATAGGATTATATATTGAATAGCTGTAACTTGAGATCTGTAAAACAGAAATTATAAAACAGTTGCAATTATAATAATATTACTAATAATTTTGGTAGACATGTTTGAATTTACTTACTGCTGGCTGCTTCCACTGATTCCCTTTCCAAGTTGATGTCAAGCATCAACCTATTTTCAGTAAAATTATTTATTACCAGATGTCTTCAAACCCAACTGGTCCTTACAGACAAATATCCAGTGGTTCAAACCTCCAGTTTGGATAAGTCAGTCCCAAAGTAACTCGTCTAGAATTTCCTAGCGCCTGGATATTCACAGGGAAAGAACATCTGGAGCTTGTGAAAACATTCCAGAGCCATGAGCCTGTCAGGTGTATTACATCATGTCAGTTACCCTGGCAAGCCCGGCGTGATTGATTTTACACTCCTTCACAATGAGATCTGCTAATGATCATTGCGTGTTCCATATGCTGGAGTAAAACAGCATTCTGCTCATTGGATGGGGGAGAGGACGCATACTGCACACGTATATGGGAGGATGGAGTACAGTTGGCCACTCCCAGTGAAATCATTTATTTCATAGGTCTGATATAATAAAAAAAACTTAAAACTTAAAAAAAGATTACACACACCTCATGATGTGTTTGAGCCAGCTAGTAGAAGTTTGGAATGGCGAATGGGAACTTAGGGACCACAGAAATGGCTGGGGCCTCCACCACACTTAATCTGGACCTGATTCTAACCCCTAATTACAATTAATTAAAGAAAATCAAACCATGCTGCCCTAAGTGATATTATTGGCAGCTGCCAATAATATGCATAATGAAGAAGAGACACAGACCTATGATATAAAAGAGTATCAAGGAACAATTACCCATGATGTGGAACCACAATAGTTCTGTCGGGCATCACCCAAAGTTCCTCTGGTAATTAGCACCATGTTGTTCCTGCTCCCTGTAATGGCCATGTCAGCACCCGGGTCCGCCCCCCACTGGGCGGTGGGCAGGTCCCTAGCGCCTGCTAATGTGTCAGCTGGAGAATTGGAGTGTGCGTGTATCTTGCTGCCTAGAAAACCGAGTGAGAGGGCGTGCCTGCATTCACCAATCACAACTGGCGTCCTCGGGGATTCCCCCCTGGACGGGGGATGGCACAGCTGCTACCATCCATACGTGGCCTCGTCCGTTTTTTATGTAAAACATTAAAAAACTAAAACAACACACCATATGCATAAATAGTAAATAGAAATTATTTCACAATTTTAATCAATTGATCCAAAATCTAGCATTTAAAATAAACATTCAGCAAGTTTATCCATTCGGTATATCCCTGGATTGGTCCTACCCATGTACAGGTCCTTCTCAAAAAATTAGCATATAGTGCTAAAGTTCATTATTTTCCATAATGAAATGATAAAAATTAAACTTTCATATATTTGAGATTCATTGCACACCAAC
The DNA here is from genome assembly GCA_027917425.1 of Gastrophryne carolinensis. Taxonomy (NCBI): domain Eukaryota; kingdom Metazoa; phylum Chordata; class Amphibia; order Anura; family Microhylidae; genus Gastrophryne; species Gastrophryne carolinensis. The sequence goes on from CM051234.1 coordinate 111,653,657, forward strand.
TGAAACTTTTCAGGTCTTTTTTTGTTTTAATACTGATGATTTTGCCATACAGCTCATGTATACCCCAAAATCCTATCTCAAAAAATTAGCATATCATGAAAAGGTTCTTTATACGAGCTATTAACCTAATCATCTGAATCAACTAATTAACTCTAAACACCTGCAAAAGATTCCTGAGGCTTTTAAAAAAGCCCAGCCTGGTTCATTACTCAAAACCGCCATCATGGGTAAGACTGCCGACCTGACTGCTGTCCAGAAGTCCATCATTGACACCCTCAAGCAAGAGGGTAAGACCCAGAAAGAAATTTCTGAACAAATAGGCTGTACCCAGAGTGCTGTATCAAGGCACGTCAATGGGAAGTGTGTGGGAAGGAAAAAATGTGGCAGAAAACGCTGCACAACGAGAAGAGGTGACCGGACCCTGAGGAAGATTGTGGAGAAGGACCGGTTCAAGACCTTGGGGGACCTGCGGAAGCAGTGGACTGAGTCTGGAGTAGAAACATCCAGAGCCACCGTGCACAGGCGTGTGCAGGAAATGGGCTACAGGTGCCGCATTCCCCAGGTCAAGCCACTTTTGAACCAGAAACAGTGGCAGAAGCGCCTGACCTGGGCTACAGAGAAGCAGCACTGGACTGTTGCTCAGTGGTCCCAAGAACTTTTTTCTGATGAAAGCAAATTTTGCATGTCATTAGGAAATCAAGCCAGAGTCAGAGTCTGGAGGAAGACTGGGGAGAAGGAAATGCCAAAATGCCTGAAGTACCCACAGTCAGTGATGGTCTTTGGTGCCATGTCAGCTGCTGGTGTTGGTCGACTGTGTTTTATAAAGGGCAGGGTCTATGCAGCTAGCTATCAGGAGATTTTGGAGCACTTCATGCTTCCATCGGCTAAAAAGCTTTGTGGAGATGAAGTTTGCATTTTTCAGCACGACCTGGCACCTGCTCACAGTTCCAAAACCACTGGTAAATGGTTTACTGACCATGGTATTACTGTGCTCAATTGGCCTGCCAACTCTCCTGACCTGAACCCCATAGAGAATATGTGGAATATTGTGAAGAGAAAGTTGAGAGACGCAAGACCCAACACTCTGGATGAGCTTAAGGCCGCTATCGAAGCATCATGGGCCTCCATAACATCTCAGCAGTGCCACAGGCTGATTGCCTCCATGCCACGCCGCATTGAAGCAGTCATTTCTGCAAAAGGATTCCCGACCAAGTATTGAGTGCATAACTGAACATAATTATTTGAAGGTTGACTTTTTTTTTTTCTTAAAAACACTTTTCTTTTATCGATCGGATGAAATATGCTAATTTTTTGAGATAGGATTTGGGGGTTTTCATGAGCTGTATGGCAAAATCATCAGTATTAAAACAAAAAAGACCTGAAAAATTTCAGTTGGTGTGCAATGAATCTCAAATATATGAAAGTTTAATTTTTATCATTTCATTATGGAAAATAATGAACTTTAGCACTATATGCTAATTTTTTGAGAAGGACCTGTAGGTCAGCTTAACTAACAACTCCAGGCAACAGATCTACTCCATTATGCCCAGGGAGACTCTACATATCAAATATAATAAAATACAAATAATTTCCTATAGTTTCTCTCTCACATCTAAACGTGTGTTTCAAATCCCACTTCGTAATACAACTTGCACACTTCTCAGTCTCAATCATGACTGCAGTCTTCTGCGGTGTTCCTTCTTCCACTTCTTAGACACGGGGCAATATGGCTTCCTATTCAATGGAAATATTTTATTGGGTTCTCTCCAGCTTTTTCTCTTCCAATACCAAGATAAACACCCTCTGTGCATGTGTTTATCATCAATAAACTGAAAAATATCAGTGTAAGTCAACACCAAAAACACACTGAAGTGCCACCATAAACCATTTCTTCCAAACCTTGTATGAAGAAACATTATATTAGCATAAATCACACTACACTACTTCCCATATAATTATTGTCTACACTGCAACTATGGATGAAATCCAACTTACCAAACTCACAATGATCTCATAATCTCACCCCCCCCCCCCCAAACCAAAGCTCCTGTGTAATCAAACCAAGCCAATCAACCCCTAAGAACAAAAATAGTATATATCCATGTGACAGTGGGGCTCAAATGCGACATTGAGCGAGGTTCTCAGTATTCATCTGCCGCAGCAGAGTGGAGCAATCTGCTCAATGGCCCATTTGACCGCCAAGGGATCATGGAAGTAGCTATGTGCCACAGTTCATGGTGGTTCCTAATAAATTTACACTGCGAGACATCCCTTATCAAAATGGACACATTCTAAGGGGACCAAAAATCAGTTTATACTTGTGGTCCACCTTAAAGTTTACATTGAACTTTAGAATGGGGATGCTTTCTTTGATTTGAAATATAGAATAAATATTGGTCCCAGATTGAATACTTCTGAAACCGCTCATCTCCTGAGAGTTTTTCCGCACTTTCTTGTCTCAAGCGTTTACACCTAATAGTGCAAAAGCACTCAGTGAGTGGCAGCTCTGTGGACGGAAATGCCTTGTTGACAAGAGAGGTCAGAGGAGAATGGCTGGTTCAAACTGACCGAAATAGCTCAGATAACCTCTCTAGAGCTGTGGTAAGCAGAAAAACACTGCAGAATGCACAACATGTATAAACTTGAGGCAGATGGGCTACAACAGTATTATACCCACCCAGCACAGATAAGGAGTCCCTAACAGAGTGCTTGAAGAGTGTATATAACTATCATTAATCCTAAATTGGACCAACAGGCCTGTTCAGTTAAAAAATAAAAACTCCCCGAAATTCACTTGCCCCATCTGCATCCATGATATTGAATCATTGTCAGAGCTTACACATTTACTCCTGTATCCACTCAAAGCTTAAACCAGACCTTCAGCATCACTTCATGAAAAGCTCAAACCCATGAAAAACTATTCCCCAGCATCTAAAATAATAGATTTTACATTTTTAGACGCTCACTTTTTATTCTTTACTCCTTTTGGGCTGCAACTCTGTTCCTAGAATACGGGCGCCGCCATCTTGCCTCAGAAGCATCACATACTGAGGAGAGGGGACAAAAGTGCAAGGGGCGGGTTATAGCTGTGCAGAGCAGAAAGAAGAGCCCAGAGCAGAGCTGGGGTCAGGAAAAGGACATCGATCCCAGAATGCAGAGCAGCAGAAGACACTTCCTTTATGCAGGCAGCCTGAGACTCCATGGGCCACCATCTTGGATGTTTAAAGGGTACAGGGTGGAGGAAACTCTTATTCAGGGTGAAGGTCTGGTTTAAACACTGCAGGTCCACAGGAGGCCATTTTGGTGACCTCCTATGACCACAGAGGAGTTACAAAAAGTAAACACATTTTTATGTGCATCTTTCTGAATTGCCCGGGGGAGAGATGCATATGAGCACTGTTTCCTATAAGGGTGTTGTCCTGTTAAAGTGGACTTATAATCACAATGACTTCAAGTGGATTAAAACCCTAAAATTACACCCCCCCCACATTTGACTCACTCCTCAGGGGCATCTCAATTTTGGTTGTCCCTCAATGTGAAACCCTCCGGGTTAGCCAGGTACTCCACTCGATCTGGGATCCCATGGCGCAGATGTGGCCCTAAGCTGGCATCTCTGTGTGCCCTGGCAGACTAGACTGTCTGTCGGTGCAAGTGTACATGGTGGAGGTGTGCATGGTGGAGGGAGCAGGGAAGCTTCAGGGGTGCACCTAAGCTTAGGCAAACACAGCACCCCCTTTTCCCTCCTCCTTAAGTGTTTGCACTGACAAGCGCACTGTCAGGGAACCACGGGTCACGTGATCCAACTATAAACCAGGGACCTCCTGACACACAGAGAGCGTTCCCCAAAACCCTTGTCCGAGTTCTCCTATCAGAAACACCAGGCCCAAAGCCTGTGGACACACAGATTCTTGGTTTAAGGCAAACAGATCGCTCAAGTTAAAATTTAAGTTTTAATGCTATAAGCACACTAGGCAGTGATGATGGAATATGAATTGATACAGATGATACAAAATGCTGTTCTGAGAAGGTTACAGGATAGAGTGAGTTACACAGAGAAACAATAATCAATTACCTTAATATGCATTTTGCAGAGTAGTAGTGATGGAGAGATCTCACAAGAGGTAAGTGAAGAGCTTACAGATGATTTGGGACACCTCCAGCACGCTGCCGTGAGACCTCTCCAGAGAATGACAAATGCCTGGCTCAGGGTTACCCTATTTATGCAGCGAGACCCCTCCACCCCCTCCCCTCTGTAGGACGGGTTGTCACCTCCCACTGTTCTGGGGCTCGCTTCAGCCCCTAAAACGCTTTAGGGGTTATAACTTTGAGCAGGGGGGTCGTATGGCTTTTGGAAGCGGTACCAAACGATTGGGCTAGACGCGGGGCATCCAATGAGTCCAGAAATGGGGTCCCTAAGTGGGTCAGAACCTTAGATCTCCGTTTATCTGGTTTTCCTTTATTGCTGAGCCCGCAGTAACCTACCCCCGTGTGCGGTTTCTGTACCTGGTTTGGTGCTGGGACACATGGGGGCGCAGCTATGGTCCGATTTGTGTTGGTGCCGGATGTCTGCAGCTCCCCTCTTTCATGTGACAAATTCACAGCCAGGGGTCCAGTGAGCTGCAGACCCAGCGGAGTCTTCTCAGATTAGAGGTGTGAGGATTGCCAGCGGGAAGTCTGTGATCTGCCCTGCTTAACCTGTAAATGCTAATTCCTTTTCCTGAGTGCATATTGATGACTAGGAGGGAAATAAAGGGGAACTCCAGATTTGGATATGTGAGGTTTCTGCACTTAAGCTGGGTCGTTCCTTCACATGCACGCAAAAGAAATGCATAAGAAAAGGGTCTTGGGAGGGGAGTGTTTTAGACTCTAGGGCCAAGCTCCATGGATTTTAGTCAGGACATCTCGATTTGTGTTGCCTCTATAGTTAAACCAGACCAAAACCCACCCAACTTGTGAAATACATTTGGCCATAGCCCCTGCTGTTATTCCCTTCTTAGTGTGTAGAACTAGAAATGGATCATTTCATTTTTTGAATCCTCCTGGAACACTGTTTTTTTACTGTCCCTCTCTGTAAGATGGCATTGTATTGGTGTGGCAATATCATCATTGCCACACACAACAATGGCAATGAGTGGAGGAGGTAGAGCTTTACAGCTAAAACAAGGGCCATTATCTGCGATTAGAGTGAAGCAGGAGCACAAAAATTGGCAAAAGATGCTCTTCATGGGGGGGGGGGGGGGGGGCAATTCAGGGTATGCTAGTTAAAAATGTGGGATTTGGTCAGCTTTAACAAGGCACAATCAAGCATGGAGCTCTGTATAATGAAGGACATACAATTACTGGGCCTTCATTGAAGTTGGCCCCTTTTAGAGGATATATAGTTGCCGCAAGTGTGTGTAGCTATTGGATGGAGATCTGCTAGGAACAAAAGAGTATATCTCCAATGCAGGGCTCACTGATGGCATGAGGGGTAGGTAAAGTTAGTTCTGAACCAGAACCCTTTGGCAGAGTTTCAATAGGGGGGTTTAGGTTTGTATTTAAGCAGAAATCAAATGTGTGGCACAGAACCCACCTTTTAGCTCCAATAAGTGGTCAATCCATGCTCCATTTTTCGTTGATTTAGGTTATTCGAAATCTGTTTTAATCCACTGACTTGGCTGCTGTTTCCACTGGATGTTGAGCTCTAAAATGATATTTTATAAATAAATACAGGATTTATTAAGAAATATCATTTTAAACACAACTAGTTATTGCAGGCAAAAATCCAGTTGTCCCACCTCGGATTTGGATGAGGCCAATTCTAGTATATGTGTCTAGAATTTCCTATTGCCTGGAGATTCGCAGGGAACGACCATCTGGAGCTTGTGAAAACATTCCAAAGCCATGAGCCTGTCAGGTGTATTACATCATGTCAGTTACCCTGGCAAAGCCGCTCTGATTGATTTTACACTCCTTCACAATGAGATCTGCTAATGATCATTGCGTGTTCCATATGCTGGAATAAAACAGCCCTGTCAGGAGGAGACGCAGGTAATCTGCTCGCTGAGTGAGGACGCACACTGCAAGCATAAAACGGGAAAGACTTACATGCACAAAAAAAGTCTAATCTAGAGCAGGGGCCCCCAATCTTTCTTAATATGGGAGCCACATTCAGCAATAAAAGATCGCCGCAAGTCACGTTCGATGTGAACAAATTATAAATGTTATATAACCCTTAGATAACCACAAAACTGCAAAACTGAATAATAATAATTCATGTTGAACCCCTCATCCCATAGAATACTTCAGGCACGTGGAGAAGCATGATAGGTTAAAGGAAAAGACCACCTTGGGGGACTTCTTCTGAAACCTCCGACCAGCCAACGCCAGGGGGCACAAGGCTTCTTGCTTACCTTACCGCCGATACAGTGCTACTCACCCTCCCACAGCTGTGGTTTGTAAAGCTGAAAGCTGCGCTTGCTGGTTCCGGCTGGTGGGCAGGCGTAGCATGTGTATGGCTGGCCCCACCATTAAAAACAATAGAAAATATTAGTCCAAGCTTCTGTCCTCTATGCTTCACAGGAATGTGATACAAGTGTTCAATAATTTTCATATTTCTCCACCTGCACAACTCTTCCATAATTCCCATGCAGGGCATGGATAAACCCAGCACTTTTTGTTTGCAGGTGGCCTGCAGATCCATGAGCCACCATGGCAGGAGTTACATTTATTATGCATATGAGCACTGATTGTTGTGTTGGTCCAGTTTGTCATTTTTGACTGTTGGTCCACTTTAAGCTAAACTTCAGCATTGCACACTAGGTGCCTTGGATAGTCCCGAGACTTAAGAGGTTATTTGCATGGCTCTGCCCATGACAAGGAGTGATTGGAAAATCTATTATTCCTGTGTAATTGCTTTCTGTTTTATGAAAGCTCATCTTTTCCTTCATCTTTGAGTAGATGGTATTTTGGTCTCATTAGCCCTCCTATGTTAGTGGTTTCTGCACATGGTGGGTTGTTTCAGAATAGTACAAAAGACATTAAGTGAGTTCTGCATACAGCAATGAGATGTCAGCTGGTTTAGGGTGCCAGAAAGGCTAAGATCATGCAGAAAAACTTATCTTTACAACTGTGGTGAACAGTAAAGTATCTTAGAAGGCACAACATGGTGATGGGCTACAGCAACAGAAGATCTTCATTATGTGAATAAGGAGCTCCTAGTGGCTTGATATGTGTATGTATGTATCAATCTTGTAAGGAAGTGTGCCTTCTGACTCATTATGGTTCCTAAAAGCATAGCATATATACATAAAACCGCTTTTGGAATTGGAGGCTAGACACACAGTATGGGGCAGAAATTTACAATAGGAACATAGAAATCTAGGTTAAGCAAGTGTGAGAGCAGGGAACAATAGGAACTCCCCTATTACTGGAGCCACCGATCGGGGCGGGGGGATCCCAGGAAGCTACCTTCTCATGCATTAATTTCGAGGCACCACTTGGAGAAAACCAGGGAAGCAGATACGTTGGCCAGTTAGGGGAAGAGATGCTTGGAGGTTTCCTAGTTGAGAGAAGTTGAGCAGGCAATTGGGTAAATCAGGCTTATGAAGGTGCATTGACATTTAAGAAGCTGGTATACATATTGTGTTTAACGTGGCGAATTCTCACTTTATTGTAGTGAATTGTGCACGTGGTGATGTGCTGAAAGTAATGTACATTTTGCTTAGTGGAATGCTGATATCTGTTAAGCAAGGACATAACAGGTGGTGTCAGTTAGGTCAGGTAACTGGCTAGGTAGGTACTGTTGGGGGAACAAAGCAGATGACAACGGTTGATATTGAGTGACTAGCCCTAAACATAGGGAGATGTTATGGGAAACGTTATAAGGCGTTATGATCCAGGGATGTGTGTAAGCAGTATAAGTTGATAGATTTAAAATGATGGAGGTAAGGTAAACAGAGGGACCATTGCAGAAAAAGGTAGATTAGATAGAAGGGAGGTTAAGGAAAATCCAGTTTAAAGAATAAATAGGTGGCAGCTTTCACTCATAAAGCAAAGGGGAATGCAGCATGGAAGCTCCGATTGGCGATACAGATCCTGTGACAGGTAGACTGGGTTGGAGGGGGGTTTCAACCCTAGTTAACATAACATGATCTATGTCCACTATTTCACTATATATTGTCTAAGAGTCTAAACTAGGGGACAATCCAAGTTTATGGAATAAGTCAGGTAGTCTGCTGGGACCCCGATCCATAACTTCTGCTGGATAAATACACAACCTCCATCTTGACTACCACAGACCTCACTTAGGCCCAGGACAGCCAGTTCAAATAGCTGCATGTATGACAAGCGTGCCTCAGCTAAAGGTCGCCATCAGGCATCCACTCCATTGCCATCAGTCCACTTTCAGCAAGAACACTCAAATCTGAGACTAGTGGATAGGCTCCTGCAGTACAGATGCATCAGTCACTGACACAGATCTTTCTTTCGCTCTCATTTCAATGACAGTCTCAGTGTTTCTGAACTTCTGCTCATACTACCCACATTTCTACTATCCACTCAAATGCCGCCTCCAGGGTTTTTTTCTGGGCCACCACAGCTCCTGCTATCATCACAGAAGATCTCTGACAATTGCAGCATATCACCATGTTCCTGGTCTCTGTTATGGCTACCTAGGATAACAGATCTCTGACAGGTGCTCACCTTCCTGCAGACGCTGAAGCCCCACAAAAGCCCCTCTCTAAGTGGTGAAAAACAGGGGACAGCTGGGGGAAGAGTGGGGAAAAGGCATCCTGGTATATAAGTCTTGGTTGTCATTCCCACCTTAGGTCTTACCTGCTACTGGTGGCTGAACAGAAAATGAGGCTACAATCCCCGTCCTATTAAATAATACAATGAACATTTTATGCAAGCCTGGGTGGTGATTCACAAAGCTTGATGTCTTGACAGTACTTAAAGAGAAGCTTCACTTTTGACTGAATTTTTGAAAGTGTATACTTTTTTTGCCAAAAGGATGCCCTCAAAGGTGCTGAACTGTTTTACTATTTTTTAATTTTTTTTTCTTTTTTTTTTCGTTTTCACTTTATGCAATCTGTTGCCATTCGCAGCATGCACCAAGAAGAGGGAAGTGAGCCATGTACACACTGAACACTGCTGCTGGGCATTTGTTTGGGTGAGTGAGCTGCCTCACCTCAATAGCAGCCATAGCAGAAGTGTTCTGTGTGTACAGGGCTCACTTCTCTCAACTCAAAAAAAAAAAACTTTCAAAAATGCTATTGCGAGTGGACTTACGATTTAACCCTTCTAATGCCAGCCACGTAAAATTACGTGGCTACCTCTTCAACTGTTAAATGCCAGTCACGTCAATTTTACGTGCCTGTCTTTCCTCCCTGCTAGTGGCCAAAAAAAAGAAAAAAGCCACTCACTTGACCCATCAATCGATCAGACTGGGTCTCCTCTTCAACCCCCCCCCGTGCTACCTCGGCTTCAGGAGAGGGCCTCCCCCTGCTTCCACAGCCGCTGACAATACCTGTAAAAAAAATAAAAAATGAAATGTACTCATCTCCATGCGCGATCCTTCCCATCGGGTCTCCTTATTACATATACCCCCCACACTCTTCTGGCTTCAGGAGAGGGGTCCGAGTAGGCCGCCTCCCCCCACTTCCACCTTCGCTGCACTGCCACCTCAAGCCCCGCCTTCTTGGGAGCGGGGCGGATATACCCCCCACACTCAGGCCTCCTGAAAAAATGGGGCTCTGATCAGAAGATCATCTTAGTATGGCATAAATATCCTCTGATGCCCTAGAAGAGCAATGAAGCCCGACAGAACTTTGGTAAAAACCCTTGGAGCTGAGGACAGGCCAAAAGACAGAGCCACAAACTGAAAATTTAGACCATCTACTGCGAAATGTAAAAACCCCTGATGGCCTGGGAAGATATGCAGGTAGGTGTCCTTTATATCCACTGTGGTCATAAAATCCACTTGCTGAAGGGCAGTTATCCTACCAGATCCGAGTTGCAGGCAGGCACAGGTGGAGGAGTGGCAGGAGCGGAAAGAGCACCGGCGAAGGGAGCCTTGGCCTGGCCAGACAGCAGTCTTAGGAGGTGCAGGTGGGGGCACAAGGAGAATGGGCAGAGGCCTGAGCAGCGGCCCGAAGAGGAGCAAGCGGATGCCCCTGGTTCCTGAACAAAAACCTATACAAAGGAAAAAATACATTCATTTAAGGAATATGAGGAATATGAAATTTAACTTGTTTGCTTTGATTTATTAGATTTAAATGTTGCTTTGATTCTGGCCCGCATCAACAAGCCTAATACATCTAGAAAACTTGAGAATATAGTTTGTGGGGGTATTTCAAATGTAAAGTTGTTTTCTTGAAAAACTGCAAGGTGCACATAGTTGTAATTTCTTGTAAAAAAAAATCTACTAAAGCGCAATTTCAGTTTGGGGGGTCTCCTGGCCAGGAAAGGGTGTCTACCATTACACATGTAAGCGGAAGATGGAAACAAACATTAGAAATGGTAAAAAATAGATTTTTTTGCACAGATACAATAAATACAAGGAACGGAGGATCTTCTTTGAAATATTTAATAGTGCATTTGGCTATATTATATAAAGACATATGCATCAAGATATAAATCTATTCTCTATGCTCTTTTGCTTTAATGCTTACCAAGTTTAGCATATTTAAAAATCAAGGGAATGTATCCAGATACAAAAAAAAAAAAAAAAAAAGACATAGCGGAGTTATAAATACACGTATATCTTAAATAATTACATTTGCCATGCATTTACGGTCTTAAACTTACACATAACATTAAAGTGGTATGTACAGTGAAGCTTTTATACAATGGGAAAGGTTACAATGAATATACAAAGTTTAGATAAGGATATATGTGGAAACACTGATAATGAAACACTATTATTCAGTTTGTTACATAAAACAAAATTCTTCATTAAAAAGCATTTAATTTAATACTGACTCCGGTAAAAACAACTTGCAACAACTTCCATTTACAAAGATTCTCCTTTCATCCTACATACAATTAAATTACCTTTAACATTCCTTGTCCCCTGAAAAAAAACTGTCAAATTCAGGCCTAAAGCTCAAAGGCTCCGCCTACCATAAGTCCCACCCACATTCAGAGATGACTCCCACTGTATTAAACTCTGACTTCTCCTATTTTTACCCTCCTTTAGCTTAGTTATTGCTGCCCATTATTGTCATTAAAGGTAATTCTCAGGTGATTATAGAATACAGCTGCTTGTATATGAGACTTACATGAAAGAAGCAGAGGTTAGTGTAAAACCTCTAGCAAAATTGTAGCTGAAATATAAAGATTGCTCAGCTTGTTCATATCACTGGTTATGGCCATTCACACCAGTAAAGCTGCTTAAAGAGGAACAAGGGATCCATCTTCTAGGCCCCTTTGTTTCCCGGCGAAGTTCCGATGGGCAGCGTCATCTTCATCCATAAGGCCCTGCACGCGGCCCCCCATCTCGTGCCTGCGCAGTGCTCATGAGTGGGATGCAATGCGGCCCGCAAGACTTTGCTGATCGGTGCGGGCTTTTGAAGAGCATGGCTAAAGCCGTGCTGTCACTAACAGACAGCTATGCTTGCACGGGGGCAGCGATCGGGCCCTGAAGCAGGCGGATGTCACCACGGCGACATCCAAAAGGTGAGTAGGGGCCGATTGTGTGTGTCTGTGGGGGAATCGGCCCCTTTTTGTCTTCAGTCCGATGTTTGCCTTTAAAGGCAACAATGTAAATGGAGGAAAACTATCAAGTTGACAGTGGGGACAAAACCAACGCACAAGAGTGAGTTGATCCTCCTGTGTATGGGCCTGGCACATCCGGGGTGTTACAATGGCATCAGCAGATTCTACCCTGGTCTTGTAGGTTCTTTCTAGCCATGACCTTGAGAGTTATGGCAAGCAAGACTCCTGGCAGGGTTGCCCACCACTGGGACATACATGGAGTACATGCACTTTCTGGGGCATTTTCTTCTATTAGCATGGCAGTCAATGTGACGGTGAGATATATTACTTCTTGCAATTAAAACAAAAGCCTAGCAGTCACAGACAGTCAGAGACAAAGCCCAGTGCACCAGAAAGAGACAATCAGTCTAAAAGTTGCAGGAAAGAACCCAACCCCTCCCACCCATAGCCAAAAAATAGCAAGGAAGTGCTGCAAAAACATTTGATACTTGGCAAGTTGGCTTAACTTGAATGATTTTGATGGACTTTAATATCCAAATTAAAAGTTTGTTCAAGTGTAGAATCAAAGCATTCTTTTCCTAAATCCAATTCAGCTGATGAATCCTGCTGTGTGATGCCTTGATGCATAAAGCTGCTGTTGCTGATTTCTAGCCCCTTTTCTACTGTCCACCCAGATCTTTTTACCATACTGAATGGAAGGATCTCTATTCCCTTGCAGGTAAGTCGCTGTTTTGTCCTCTGCTTGCTAGTCTGGGAGCTAAGACAATAATGTTTTGATTTTACACTCTGCCTTCTGCGGTCTTAAAAAAAAAAAACTTCTTATGGCCTGTACTGCTTACATTAGGTCGATGTAACAAGCCCTGAATCTGGAGGATGGGATCAGTTCAGTTTAATAAAAGGTGAAGTCAAATTTCTCATTGCTCATAATGACAGACAAAGCAAAATGTAATTCGGATGATGATAGAACAGCTTGGGTTAAGCGTTGTGATACACATGGAAAGGAGGAAGTCCAGGCTCTTCTCTATCCAAGTAAGTCATCTGCAGCCAAAATTAAGCTAGTTTCTACAGATAACCCAATTTTGTGCAGATTTCGTTGTGCAGGTGTCAAAACCTTGTTTGACAAAGATTTTACAGGACAGTCCTTCAAGTTCTATTATGTACACAGTATTCACAGCTCTGTTGTGGAACTTCAAGAGAGTCCAGCTGAGGGATCTGGAGATGACCTTAAACCGATAGATCAGCAACAATGCAGCAGACTCGCAACATACTGAAAAGATTTTTTGCCCATAACTCAAAACAACTGCAACTAAACCTGAGATTAAAACCCTATGCAAGGAATCTATCAGTGTACCAGACACTAGATGACTGGAATCAATTCACAAGGACAACACACATTCACACATGTTCACTGTGCAAATCTTTCTCCTCTGGAAAAATAATAATAATGTAAAATATATATTTATATATGTATACAAGCATGAGTACCAATTATTCCAGTGGATACACCAGTTCCTCAGAAAGCGTAACAAGAAACACAATATACAAGGTAACTGCATACAGGAATGTGGCATTATTTAGCATAATAGATACTTTACAATAAAGTCCTTTTGCTTCTCAGAAGCAACGTCAATTGATATGTATTAAAACATATTGGGCGATTTACAATGAGAGCCTAATGGCAAATGAAGTCTAGTCCACAGCACTTGGCACCATAAAACAAAAGCAGCTTCAGATTTTGAATGTATGTTTTCCAAGCAAAGTCCAGGATCCTTTGCATTGTCCTGATGATGAATGTCATGGCTGAACAACTCTACTTCTTAAGATGCTGACAGTTCTGAGATGTCACCTTGACTTCCCGTTATTGCTTTCTGGTTGAGCGTCGATAAAGGAGTCCCGAATCCTGACAATTTCGGCTGCACACAAGTGTCCATAAACTTTATTGTACCATTCTGGCATGTGGCCTCTAAAACAAGAAAGAGATACATCATTAAGTCAGTTTCAAACATTGCGATCAAAACATACATTCAAAAGAACCAATAACATTTTAACTTATTCCAACGGCAACTTTGTAATTCAATAAAAATACAAAAAAAAAAAAAAAAGATACATTTTGTTTATTTTCCCTAGAACAACCCCCATGTCTCAGGGTCCATCACTTCCAATTGGATGTTGGCCACACAGGGGGAGACTCTCAGATGGGTTTCTGGTCTGCTCAGTTATGATGGGAATCCCCTCATTTACTCTTTAAGTAAACAGTAGCAGTAGGTGTAAGGCTTTGCAATAGCAATCAAGCAAAGCACAAAACTACAGGGAAAACTCATCAACCAACATTCTAGAATTGGAATTTATGGACTATGACATTCACCAAAAAGAACAGAAACATCCATTATATGCAACATTCTTTGCAGCATTGCTTGTGATGGTGATCCATACATAGATGGAGGACAGTGTGCAATGACTGAAGGCATTCATGAATGTTAGCATGTGATGAGGAATGGTAGTGGCAAGCCCAGTCATGTGGAGAAAGTGAATGGCAGGCTGAGGAAGTCTTGTCATTTGTCTAGTTGGAACTGACTAACTAAATAGAAGAATGAGTCAGGCGCATTTTTTAAATATCCCCCCTCCCCCAAAGACGCACCTCTGCAAGCGGCATTTTTTTTTTATCTGTGTCCTACTGGCAAGAAATGTAATTGGTCTATATTACAGGTAAAGGGAAGCTATTAAATGCTCAGGGCATTTTTAAACAATGCTTAGGTGATCTGCTTACTGGCTCGTCTGCTACAGGTCAACAGGATGCTGCGAAAATTAGGCCAAAAATCAATGGTCCATGAGCAAAATGTCTTCAATGTCAATACCCACTAATACGGGTTGCACATATTGTCACAAGGGCAATACCCACTAATACGGGTTGCACATATTGTCACAAGGGCAATACCCACTAATACGGGTTGCACATATTGTCACAAGGGCAATACCCACTAATACGGGTTGCACATATTGTCACAAGGGCAATACCCACTAATACGGGTTGCACATATTGTCACAAGGGCAATACCCACTAATACGGGTTGCACATATTGTCACAAGGGCAATACCCACTAATACGGGTTGCACATATTGTCACAAGGGCAATACCCACTAATACGGGTTGCACATATTGTCACAAGAAGCTGGAAACATGGTGGGGCCACTGCAGTCAAAGTTAAAGTAGACTGAAACAGAACCTAGAGTCTAAAAGACTAGGTCTGGCTCGATTCTCCCCACCTACCTCAGAAGAAACCCAAACAGTGATGCCCCCCATCAATAAACTAAACTGGTGCAAGTATCCTGCACCACTCAGATTGTGTTCCGATTGCCAGAGACCTGAATGTTTGCAGTGGGGAAATGCACAGCAGAGGGAGAGGGGGAATACAAACCACGTTGCAGAATCCGCATCTAGAGCCTGGAGGTATGAGGGCATCAGGGCTTAGGGCAGGGGCTTGGGTACCCATGTTACCCTGGATTAGAATAGGATGGACCAAAGGTCATTTTTGACTTTTGCAGGTCAATCTGCATGGAACATTCACAGCACCGATGAATGAATATTAGCCATTATCAGATAACAGATGCAGACATTTAGCTGAAAATGGTATGGAATGAACTTTGAGCATGTAGATAAAAGGATTAACCAATGCCACCTTGTGAGGATTAGGACATCCCAAAAGCTTGTGATTACAGGAGTCAAAGCTCTGAGTGAAGCGGAGCCCATACAGAATAGAAGAATTGTATTTAATATGAACCCTGCTAAAAAGACAGAACCCCAACAGACACTGCAGACACACAACTAAGAAGATCTTTCCTGTGTGCCCTCACTGCATATTCAGCGGCATATCCACACACTGCAGATGCAAAACCACCACACGTGGAATCGTACAGTTAAAAGGAGGTGCCTCACGAAATTGTGTAATACTAAAATTCCATATAAAGAAGAATAAGTGAACAAAACTTCCACCAAGCGTGTGGTTTTCTTCTCCTGGTAGCAATAATCCAGGTATTCCTTCCATTAAAAGAAAGAAACACTCCCGTGACCCCACCATCCAGCATATTTATATGGATTTTTATCATTAGGGTATTTTTTCATGATAGTCCCCCTTTAAAAGCTGCAAGCGGTAGCTCACATATTGGGTATCTACTACTGAATGTAACCTACCTCAAATCTGCTCGGCACAGGTTGGTGAGCTTGGATTTTCCTGTGCCACATGGCTCAATGAGGTATTTGGATTGAAGTACATTGACTCTTACTCCAAGTAAAGGTGCTTGGTCATGGTCCACTGATGTGAGCTGAAGTATGCAGGCTCCTTTTGGCAAATTAGTTCGCCATGATCTGTAGAAAAGAAAACAAAAAAAGATGAAGATCTAAAGAAGCACAAGCTTATAAAAGAACACTGAGAGGTTATTATATTAGTGCTTGTATTTTGAGGCCAAATACTGTTTTACCCACCCTACCCCACCCTTATTGCCTGTCTAACATGATCTAGCATGCATCTCCTTCCCATGGGGGAATCAGAAGCTTGCCCAAAAGGCATCTCCTACTTGAGCAGCATCAGAGGATGCCAGTTTGTCCCCCAGCTTCCACAATGTAGAGAAGATGCCGTGACAGAACAGGGAAGACAGGTGGGAAGGGTTTAACTAAAGACAGATTATTTATAAAACGGTGTCTTAAATAATTTACCCATACCCACCTTAGAACAACAAAGTCTCTAGCTGGATGCGGTGCCATGTTGTTCTGCACATATTGATAAATGTCAGTTTGCTCATCTAAGGTCTCAATAACTTTCGAGTCTAAAAGGTCTTCATCCCACAGATGTTGCGCTTTCACTAGACGCTGAAGAACTTCCTCAGGCTGCGCTGGGATCTCAACAGTGCTTTTCCATAGCCGAAGGGGAGGACCATCAGGAACCTGTGAAGTTAATATGCATGGAGTAAGTACTTGAACGTAACTGTGTACCCAAAGCATCAGTTGCTCTGAAAGCCAAAAAACATTTGAAAGTAGATATAGTGTGCTATGAAGCTAGACTCCCCAATCCCCAGTGATTTTTACTCTTTTGGGTTTGGATCTGCTTTACAGTTGCATCCCGATTTGGGTTGTCCCTGTGTATGCATGGACTCTCCACCAATTAGCACACAGTGCTGTGCATATCTCTGCCCGGCAATCAATTCAAAATTGATGAATTGATGGGGACCTCCACTGGGCTACTGCTTCTGTCTCTGCACACTCACTGTCTTTCCACACAGCTAGACATGTTTGTTGCTTGATATTTAGTTGACGAGAGGGTTAAACTGGGCGGTAAATTAGTTCCCAGGCCCTGAATAATAATAATAATTGTGTATAAATAATAGTGATTGAGCTGCTCCCACCCCCCTTTATTCATTTGAATTGCCATGAGCACAAGCAGCGAGGAATTCAGTCAATATGGATTTCTCCCTGTGAAGTGTTCTAAAGGGAGGCTGGCAGCTTCCCAGGTGAGTAGCTCTCAGTTATTTGTCTGCATTGCATGTCCCAACTTTGGGGACTCAGAATTAAGAGTAGGGACCACACTAAACACAGAGTGCCTTGCCGGGGCAGTGTGGCTTCCACATGTATCTGTAGATATATGCAACCAAATCTCTGTCTTTCCACATAGCTAGACATGTTTGTTGCTTGATATTTAGTTGATGAGAGGGTTAAACTGGGCGGTAAATTAGTTCCCAGGCCCTGAATAATAATAATTGTGTATAAATAATAGTGATTGAGCTGCTCCCACCCCCCTTTATTCACTCACTGTGAACCCTTAAGATATGCTTGGTGGTGCATGAAGTGGATGGAGGGGTCTGTGCATGCACCGTGGGAGAGAATTTTGAGACAAGTATACTGGTGAAATGGATGGGCGGCTTCCAAAATCAGGATCCCCAGGGGCAAGCTGACATTTTTTAGAGGTAAGTATGTCCCTTTATTCTTTAATGCTTTCAGAAGTGCTGGCATGAAAACAGTGTGTTATTTGCCATTCAGAGGGACCTGTGCCACGGAGATAGGCTTTAGAGTAAGGAAGGTCCAGTATATATCAAATGTTTTGATGCTTCTGTTCTGCATATATATGAAATAAAGACAAAACACTCACTTTTTTGAAGGCAAGGTCGGCCTGCTCGGATGTGGAACAGCTAACCCAGCCTTTAAACTTGTCTTTGGCCTCTTTCAGCAAACTGTCAAAACCTTCTTGCAGGAAAGTCTGATAGTCGCACTGTCCCTCATCATTCCCACTGACCAGGTCATCCAAGTTCACTGGCCTAAGGTCCTGTTCCATGTAAGAATTGCGACACTTGTTCATTTCTTCAGGAATCTAGCACAAGAAAAATTAAAGATCAGATCAGCTAAGAACAATAGCTGTTTGATTGATGTGTTTAGTGTGTGCACACACACTGCATAAATCACAAATGGCAAGTTACCGGATGTGTACTATTGCCAACAAGGCAACATCTAACCTAATCCAGGAATTTTACTCCAATTATATTACCAGAAAAATATACATATTGTATTGATGTAATGAAGCATTAGAACAGAAACAGAAAGCAGAGGGTGGTATAATCGCAGAGTACAAAGTGACAGTGTGTACCTGGAAGAGCTTCTTGCATTCAGCAATCATATGTGCCAGGCCTTGGGTGGCTGCAAGGTTTTCATTCAGATCTTTTTGATCAGGTTTCCCCAAGCTCTGTTTCCTCTGCATGACCCTGGAGTAATGTTCAGTAAAGGTTATTCATTCTGAATTGGCAAATAAATTACACTTTTAAGGCAATAGAAATAAAATCAGTGATAAACACCAACCAACTGAAAAAAATACAGCTATAGAGGTTTCATATTTTTAAAGAAACTAACAACTATGCATCTGTAAAGGAACAATACTTTAATTATATGTAAGGATGAATAAAGATCCAGAGAAAGCAAAAAACTTACCTAGGAGAGGAATTTTCTCTCTTTAGGGTATTGAGGTGAAACAGAGAGGGGGCTAAACACACTGCCAAGTTAGTGGGTGTCATCTGGTTTTCATCGACAGCTGCAGCAACATCACTCAGGAAATACAAGAGAGTCTGTAGAACCTCCCTGTTCTCGTCAGGCAGCAGCATAATAGCAGCCTTGATTGCTTGGAGACGCTGGTCTTTGGGAACATCTATATAAAGTAGAAACAAAAAACTCAATCTATAGAATATACACTAATGTAAATTGAGCTATAACATATGATAATCTTCTTTGATTTGAACTTCTGAGACTGTTCTATAACTAGCCTCTCCCCCACGACAACTTTAGTCAAGCTAATTTTGAAAAAAAATCATATGTTTGAGCTTAGTGGAGTACATATATTTATACAGAACCTATTTCACTTCTTATGGCTACATTCACTGCGTGGTGCAAGCATAATTGCAATCTATGTAGTGCATTGCAAAAAGTTGAAGCTACCAGAAACTCTATAAAATGGTTAAAAACTATGTCTGTTCCCTAGAATTTAACACTTTTCTTGTCACTATTGACCACTCACATTGGTAGATTTGCAGGAACGTTTCTGAGAGTTTATTGGTGAGAACTGGTTCAGGCAGGTCCCTGAAATATTGCTTCAGCATGTCTGCTACATCATAAGCTGACTGTCCCTCATATAGTGACCCATCGCCACTGTTCTCGCTTAGCTCTCGCAATGCCAGAATACGAGACTTGACTCCTGATTTACGGAAAAGTCCAACCTAGGAAACCAAAGCAGAGATTTAGGGTAACAGCCTTGTATAGCTACGTAAAATAAGAGCCCTTTAAATGTTTTTCCCCTAAAACTTACCTGATCCAAGCACTGACTCCGCAAATAGCGCATGGCTTGCTGTATACACTGCGGCAATGGCTGGCCAAACCTCTGAACGTTGACAGACAGTGGAACGCCAAACACATTCTTGTCTTTATAGTCTGGAACTTTGACACGTTTCATAAATTTGGGGACAGCCCTGCACAAAGAAACAGAAATAAAATTATGTATAACACCAAGCTCCTTTAAGTGTTGGGAACTTCAAGTATGAATGACCATATGCTGGTTGCTGAATCAATAAGGCAGTAGCTGAATTTGATCACAATCCTTGACTATAATAAGATGTAAGAAAAGATCCTTGAATAGACACTTCTTTCAAAATGGGAGTTTCTGGCTGGTTTTCTAAGAATATGAAAACTCATTTCTCAACGGGACAAAGTTTCAAACTGTTGAAAAATTGCAAAATCTACTCAGCAAGTGCCACCAAATGTAACTCGATAATCACAAGCAGTGCTGAACATGGGAATGTTCTTTATTTTTATTGGATTGGCCAGCTTTACTACCTTTAAACTGAAATAACTCCATGAAAAGAAAAAAAAACTCTATTCGCATAAGTCTGCACAAAATCAATCTAATTTCGTGAAGTTTCAGATGAATAAAAAACCAGAAGATTCACTCGGTCGAATAATGAATGTTGTGCAGAAGCCAAAAAGAAAGTCAATAAATCCTGGCAAGAAAGAGCCCTAATAATGTCACTTCTTCACTCGTCTCTTCATCAAGACAAAAACGGTCTTGTTAACAAAGAAGGTTTTTGTGCATCCAGCTCGGCTGTTAACAAAGCCTCAAAGTGAGGTCTGCCACCCAGCAGCATGCAGAGCAGCAGAGACACCATGTTAAGTATTAAGCCCTGACAGCCAGAAACATCGGCTCTACAAATGAGCTCTTTAAAAATGAAAAGCAATTGAGAAGAACATGACCGGGGCTAAAGCGTCACAGTAGAACAATGCTCTAAGAGTCAGTTTAATGTATAGGGCCGTATGAGAGACACCTACTCAACATACAAATTACAAGGCGGCAGCCAAGATGAGCTTTTGAAAGAACGACTTAAAATAATAATGCTCATTGTATATACAGCAAATATCCACATTAATGACTCATTCTGGGAATGTAAAACATGCATTAACTATTTGCAAATCCCCATTTCCTTATGCTATGAAAATGACTGCTTTTTGTGAATTCACATAATCACGGCTTTGAATGTGAGAAAACTGATGCTGTAGGTTACGCATATTTGTGGTGAGAAGAAAAATTACATATATTAAAGACACCACTGGCATCCCATGAGCAATGTCTGACTAATCTGGCAAACAGTCAAGAACTTAAAGATAACAGGAATTATTTAGAAAAAATATCCCCGTTAGACTCTCTTCAATGAGTCCTTTAGGACGACAAACGGAGAGAATGGTTCCACCCCCGGGAGGAAACACAAACTAAACAAAGGTTAAAACCCCACCCCTTCCTCTCCACCTCAGTCTTCATCAACTAACAAAGTATACCATAGGACAATGGGAGGGGGTGCCAAAAAGGGACCTGAGCACAGGTTGGGAGGGGGCGCCATTTCAAATGTTTGCCCCCGGGTGCCAGAAGGTCTAGCTACACCTCTGAACTAACGGGGATTTTCTCGTCCTTCAGAACGATAGGATTAGCAAGTTTTTAACTTAGGGGTGGGAAGCTGCTAGTGAGTACATTCTACCAAAGGACTGATGTTTTGCAGAAATGAGATCTAGTCTATAGTGCTTGAGGAAGGTGTGTGGTGAAGACCACATTGCTGTTTTACATAACTCTTCTATAGAGGCACCTGTCCCCCCTGTCCAGGAAGCCGACATAGACCTTGTTAAATGTGCTGAGATCTATTGAGAAGGAACTCCTCTGGATGTGTAAGCCTGCACAATAAGCTATTTTATCCACCTAGAAATAGCGGATTTAGCGGCAGCTAGACTTTTTCACTTGCCACTGAAAATTATCTAAATCTATTCTGCTATTCACCATTCTCTAGATATTTCTAAATAAATGATTAGAGCTCTTCTAACATCCAACAGTGAGAGATCGCCTACTTTTCCTGCCGCAGTAGGTAATGTGGGGAGCACTAGGTCTTGGGACCTGTTGCGAGAAGTAGAAATCTTTGGCAAAAATAAAGAATCAGGTCTCAATATGTGTTGTGCAGTAGGGTTCCTTCATCGATAGAGCTTGTAGCTCACTTACCCACCTTGCTGATGTGAATTTCACACAACCACTTTTCTGGTACTTGTGGCTCAAATGGAGGTTACAGTAACCCTTTCAACACAATGATTAAGTCCCATGTTGGAAAACCTTTAAAAAGGTGCTGGCCTTTTACGGGTCATCACCTTAAAGAACCACTTAACAAGTTGATCCTGTCTCAACTGGTAGTCTAGAAAAATGGATAATGCTGAAGTCCAAGTCTTTAGCGTACTTACTGCTAGCCACTTCTCAAACCCTTCCTGCAGGAATTCGAGGACTGTAGGTACATCCTTTTTCTTTCGTTTGTTAGTCTAATAAAATGAAGTAAAACACTTTCAAAGCTTTGCTTATATGCGTCTGGTGGTCAATTGAGTACTTCTTCTCTTCAAGATCCATCCTATCAGTTGAAGCTTTGCTGGCTCTGGATGTAGAATGGGACCCCGATGAAGCAAATACAGAATATTTGGTAGATGTCATGGGCCCTTCTTCACCATCCTTTTCAGTTCTGAGAACCAGGATCTTCTCGGCCAAAACGTAGCTATGAAAAAGTCAACGTTCCGTGAAATTGGAGGATTTCCTTGTTATGTATTTCCCCTTTCCTTGGACATTCAGATTGTCTAGGTGGGCTCCCCAACCCCAGGAGCTGGCATCTGTGATAATCACTACAAGATTCTTTGGTCACCACAGTCTTCCCCTTTTTAATACCACCGGATCATTCCACCAATGGAGGCTTTCTAGTACATCCTCCTCTATTTGAACCTTCTGATCCAATGAGTCTGGGGACTTGTCCCAATGCGATAAAAGAAATCTCTGCAGGCTTCTCATGTAAAGGTGAGTAAATGCGACTGCTGGAATTGCAACTGTCATGAGAGTGAGCAAGGTCATGATTTCTCATAGAGAAACTTATGGGGACTTGAGGAATTCCTACAATTTTTTGAAAGACACTATCTAAATCATACCCTAGAAACCTGCAACAGTGGATGGGTACCAGATTAGATTTTTCTAAATTGACTATCCAACCTAAAGTTAAAAGCAGAAGTCTTCTCTAAGTCTGCTAGTAGCGATTCCTCTGACCTGTTTAGCAAGAGTAAATTGTCCAGGTACTTAATTTTAATTCCTTCCTGTCTGAGGTGCGCCATAGGTACCGCCAATATCTTTACAAAGACCTGTGGGTTGCCGACAGGCCAAAAGCTAAAGCCCTGTACTGGTAATGATAAAGCCCCTAATCTGTTTGTACTGCAAATCTCAGAAATGAGCAATGTAGCGGCAGAATTGGAATATGCAGGTAATCCAAAAATGTAAATACACAGTTATGTCTGTTAATACAGACCCCAAGCTATCAGCATAAACTGCGAAATTCCTGCGGAATTTTGCAAAAAGTGTTAAGGCTGGGTGATACACTGCTTGCACCTGGATTGCCTGAGATCGTTGACTGGTAGTGGGCCGAGAACAGAGGCTTCACTGCTGTGGGCTACTGGTGAGTCGCCACTGAGCTGCTGTGCCACTGCCTTTCTCAGTCCGGAATCCCTTCCAGGCTATGTAGTGGCTGGAGAACTGATGCTACTTAAACTTCCGGGTCCCCCATGTGTAGAGGCCACGCCCAGAAAGGACGTCAGGGCACACCGGGTGAGCAGCAGCAAGTCTCCTCCCTTCATCACCCTGCGTCCCAGGCAAGGAAAAGGACCATAGCTGAAGCTGACGACCGGAGGCTCCGGTAAGCAAGCCCAGTTTCCCACATACAAAAGCATTAGCACCCGCCTCCACCGCCTGTGATTTAAAGAGGACAGCGTACAACTCATGCGATGGCCGACTATGAAGGAATGCCCTGGCCGCCTCCGGACCTCAGGTGAACCATGCGCACAACTTGTGCAATGTCCGACTATGAGGGACTTCCCTGGCTACCTCCAGACCTAGGATGAACTACAATTAAATATAAAAAAAAGTGGTCTGGGGCTTGGCGGGCTTCTCCTGGGCTTTTGGAGCTGAAAATAAAAAATTAGGTGGAACTGCTCTCTCTCGTCCTGAAGGACGAATGGAGAAAATTCAAGGCTGACTATGAGACAAGCACATTATCTATTAACGTACATAGCAATTCTATTAGACCTAATAAGCCCATAAGTAAATAGCTAGTCATGTAAGCAGCTAGCCTGTGGCAGAAGTGTATAGTATGTTGGGGAGAAATGAGGAAAAAGCACGGGGTGGGTGTTATGTCTATAATTGGTAATTAAATGTCTCAAACAGTCTATCTAGAGAGATAAACACACACAAAAGGTATCACGGTGTGTGTGTGTGTGTGTGTGTGTGTGTGTGTTCGTGTGTTCTGCCAAAAGCATCCTTTCTACAACAAAACAGCAGGACAGGGGGCGTGCAGCAAAAGCCCCAACACCCCTGCTTATGTCTGGGATTTCCATCAAGATTATTTTGCCCTGATGCACGCACAGCTCATTGCTGTATATGTCTTAAATTTGAGGATTTCATAGAGTAAAACCGCAGTTAACAAGAGGTGCCACGGTCATTTGCAAATGTGTGCAACTAAGACAGATTTTAATCATGTTTTAAGAGACCAGTTATATGATTTGTTGCTGGCTTATAGGGTTTGAGTCTTGGTAGGACGTTGTGGCAGCGGGTCAATACGCGAATGGGATGGCATTAATCCTCTGCTACCTCCTGCTTCATATGCAGAAATATATATATGGGCATCTTGGGGTAAGCCAGCTCCCAATTGGAAAATACATGCAAACAAGACCTCTATTTTCAAAGTGGACCAAAACCAGGGGTCTGACTATCCCAGATTTTGGTCCATTCACCTAGGACATCATGGTTTGGGATGCCCCACTGGGGGGGGGGGGGGATAGTGAAATCAGGGGTTTTGTCCCACTTTAACTGGTTTTAGAGACTTTTGGTTGCCTGAAGTGAAGTATATGCCTAATTAAAAGTCTATGGAGCAGACTACTTCAGGAAAAAGCAGAGAGGCCCGACCAGATGTTTATGCATGTCTACAGTCCAAATTTCTGGTGTTGCAGAGGCACACATTTTGCAAGCCCTTTTACATTAAATTATTACATTTTACATCATGTACACAAAAAATGTTATGAGTAGAGTTTTATAAGAAACCACATATTCATATGTTGAAAAAACTGAATATATATTATCCTAATCAAAGTAACCACTTTAAGCTTTTTAAATGGTCCTCATTTTTCTCAGCATGTAACTTAACTCTATCTACAGCTATTTTTATGAGGAATTAATAAAAAAAAAAACAGACACACCTCAGACTATAATAATAACTTGATTATGTACAGTTCCACCTAGTCTCCTGTATTGTTAGAACATGAATACCAGCAACTCACCAGCTGAATCCATGCTTGTTTGAAGGTGTGTACTTCTCCAGAAGAGCGGTCAACTTTAAAAGCGAGTACTTCTGTAGCAGATTAATCTGAGTCACTGACTGGCAGTTTATTTGCAGTGATGCCGACCTTAAGCTAGGTCGATGTGAGCTTTGGAAGCTGTGCCATCTAAACCGATGCCTGCAGCGTATAAAGAGATGATTAGGATCCTGGCAATTACAGCCTGCAGATATTTGCCATGATTACGTTAACAAGCCTTCGCTTACTTTTTTATGAATCACTATAATGACTGATCAGCATGAAGTCATCGGAACAACTGCCTACACAATTCAGCATGAACAAGTCTTGTTAAAAAAAAAAATAAATTATAAAACCAATATTAAAAAAAAGTTTGGCCAAACAGAGAAACACCAACAATGACTGTGGGGCAAACCTAGGAAAGCTGGAGCAAAATGGAGAAGAAATTATGAACTATTTAGGTTTGGTAGGCCTTATTCTGGTCCAGTAATTTTCCTTTTGTTTTTGCACCAGTCTTGCTTAGCGTAATTACTGACTAAAGCACAATTCATAGCTTTCTCCACAGCAATATCTTGTGTCTGACCACAGCATCAAACTTTGTTTATGGACAAGGAAGCCCTGCTATATTCTTGTTGGCTTACACTATAAATTCTTCAAACAGGAACTCCTCAGACAAGGTCACAGTGCTTTCTTGCCGCATAAACCATATTTAGCCTGTCATTTCACATACAAATTCATAAACATTTCCACTTCTCTTACTGAATGCCACAATTAGACCCAAAGGACAGAGACCCAATTTAGTTTGGCCACATGAATAAACTGGAAAAGAATAAGAGCTGCTTTATTTTCCTTTTGTCAGTCTATGACTCCACTGGAGAGATTCAGCCTCATATTCCATTCATGTACCAGACGGAAGATTCATTCTATAAAATGAGCAATATTGGGACTGGTGACTACATATGAAATGGGGTTTAGGTGCCAATGGAACTACTTTGTGAACATCTATTACTGTTCTGGCTGATCACTAACCTAACGATTCAAAGCAAAAGATTTTTTGGTATCAGAATACAGATGCAGAGTTAAATCTTCTACTTGCATACTATTAATAAATGCTGGGGGGCATGTCCACATACACTGCAATAATACTGTACAGCATTAGGAAGACCATCGGTATGGGATCAAAGGACCAGAAAAATGACCATGCTTTACATCCAATTCTGCTGTCTGTGGAAAATACATAGTTATCTAACCTACTTGAGAGCATTTGTCTGCAGTTCTAGGATAGCAGATGCGCACCACATAGCCTAACAATATCAATACCTCTATTTTCTTTACTCTGCTTTACTCTGCTGACCAACAGTATGAATAATCTCAGCAGCTTTAGCATTGCAAGATATATGGGCATCCTACATGTGAAAGCTGCAAGGTTTGGAATCCTGCCTTGTGAGGCCATGTTTAGTGAGGTTTATACAATAATCAATTCAGCCTTTTCTATTTGCTTGACAGTTGACTACAGTGTACATGTTGTCATTTAGTATACTGAAAGGTGAAAAAGACACCATATACAGCATGTTGTCACAGAATGTCAACATTGTGCTCTTACAAAGGAAATACCAACTAAAGTATTAACCGTAGCTAAACAAATGTACCAGTTCTTTGTATTATAGTATGCAGGCAGACATAGTGGCGGACAGAGCCGTTATCTTTTCAATAGGCTATATGCCTGGCATAGAAGCTGTGGCATCCACATTATTAAATAGAGCAATACTGTTGCATGTAAAAAATGTTGTTATAATGACACCGGGTTGTCGGCAGCAAAGTGTGCTTCAGGCCAGTGCTCTACCCAGGTCACCAGCTAAAGTGCCCCGATATTTCATTAGACCAGGAAGAGATGCTGCATCTGGCCATTATGACTGGGGGACTGGAGATGGCGTTTCATGCAGTACTAGAGTTATGTACTGTTCCCTGCCATGACTACTTTTATTGAAATGGTCACTGAGCCACAAGATTGCTTCAGTGAGCGGAAAAAAATCCAAACTTTTGAGTATTACTGTGTAAACTGTAAAGCTGGTTGAGCACCAATGTTGTCAAGCAGCCTCCACATTTCTCTCATTGCGGGTTTACTTTAACATTTAGCAAGCAAAAGTTCATGTACGATAAAGCCATGTACAAGCAAACAAACCTGTTGGATCGGGTCAAGGATGCTCCAACCCCGGAGTCTCTCCTTCCTTGGAGAACTGTTGTTTCATCACACTCATTCAAGGAGTTCCCAGTGCAATCTAGATCACTAAGCACACTGCAGTCATTATCAATATCCAAATGGATCTGTTTGGGAGAAGAAGGACAAGGAGACACCGAGTCCAGAGCAGAATCCGAATCCCCCTCATCATAAAACTTTTCAGTCCATTGGTTGACTATCCTCTGCATTCCTTTCACATGATATAAGATGTCATCCAGCTCTGGGAAAATATCCTCGTTTTCCAGATCAGCCAGTTCCCCATTACTGGAGTACAAAAAAGTGCCCGGGACATTGTCATATATGCTCAAGCGGCTTCCTTCAGAACAACAAGAATTGAGCCTCCTGCGGCTGAATGAAGTTTTGCAGCTGCTAACGCTGCTGACGCTGTTTTCCCTTGTAAAATCATGTCCATGAAAACTGCCATTTCTCCAGCTTACAGAAGAACTGCTGTCAGTGGGAGACAAGTTTCCATTGGAAAGTGCTTTAGGAAAGGTTCCTGGCTTGTGGTCCTCTGGGATAAAAAACACATCCTCACCAAAATTCCTTTGGTTTTTAAAGTTCTGCTCAAGAACATCGCTGAACGTTGACTGGTTGAATGGGTCAAAGCCTTCAAGGTACATTCCAACTCTCTTGTGGCATGCGCTTAGGCTTCGTGTTCTTGTGACTGGACTTGGAGTGCTGACTGCACTGCTAGTCTCAGACTGACTACTACTACTGCTTGTCTGTGTAGAATTGGATACACTCCGTTTACGTACTTTAGGTGCATTTATGTGGTTTCCATTGATGGAGGAAATCTCCACACAGTTGAGTTGTTTCAGCTTATCATCATCAACACCTTCTTGTAAGATAGGTTCACTTATTGTTAAGCCAGTCTTGGGTTGAGATTTCTTTTTGCCGTTAGAGGTTTTGATTTTCAGACTTTCCATTCTCTTTAGGAGACTCTTTGTTCTAGACCTTGAGTTTTTCTCATTTGCTTTAATGTTAAAATTAAAACTGGAAAGTTCCTTTGGTGATGGAAGGCTACCAAAGGAGTCATCGTTGGCAAAAACATTTCCAGATGAACAAACGCTAATGACAGAGTTGGTTCTCGTGGTGCCTGCCTCACTGGGTGCATGGGCCCTTTGGCTGTCACTGCTGGTGCTGTGGATGGATGAAACCTCTTGATGTTCACTTAGATCTGTGAGAATGCTGTCCTGGCTTGCCGCATTTGCTAGCTGATGTGGCTCTCCAAGCACCAGTTTATGTCCCTGAAACACATCAAATTCTTCCAGTCTAGACCACCTCTTGCTGTGCCTCTGGAAGGTCCATTTACCACTGATCGCACAGGGCTCATCTTCATCAGAATCTTCACTCTGTACAGGTAAACATAAAAAGATTTCATTTTATGGGTATGCAATAGAATTCTCATACTAGAAAGTGGGGTTTATACTGGAATAAATACAATGTAGAGGTATTTGTAATATATGCTTGCAACTGCCGAGTATTGAAAGTACACTGAATTATTGGATTATGTTTTCAACTTTGTCATGTACCTCAATATCACCCACCAATACAAGGTCACAGGATGGTGGAGTATTATATGTACTTCACATGGCCCAATGGCAAAGTCTTTTGCCATCAATGTAACCATCCCAAAATGATTCACGCTTGCAGCTTGTTGACTTGGCCACCTGGAACAGTAACTTGTCTGCCGATCTCCTTAACCCCCCTGGCGTTATGATAGAGGCAAATGTAATGGTAACGAAAGCGATACCATTACATTTGTCTCTGACGCACGGCTCCGCCCCCATGAGCCTCTGCGGCTCACAGAGACGGAACCAGGAAGTGAGACGGACGCCGCAGCCGCGGCTCTCACCTGCGATCGCAGCGGGGACATCGCTGGATCGCAGGGAGAAGGTAAGGAGACTGCGCCGCCCGCTCTTGCTCCCAAATCAATCCTGAGCGTGACTCGGGGTTACCGCCACTTACAGCGCAAATTAACCCCGAGTCACGCTCGGGATCACCACTAAGGAGGTTAAAAGCCAACTGACTAACCAAATCATGTAGGATCATTTTTTTAGATCATGATCTTGGTATTACGCACAACACATTGGATTTCAATAAAGACCATATCAGGAACCTTACATACTGACATACTGAATACATTACTTTGTACAGTGCCAAATAAGGCCTCCAACACAGGAAATCGAAGCCGCCAAAAATTTTACGTTGCACAAAGAACATTAACCCACAGTCACCACCTTGGTGAGGTCCGTTGTTTCAGGCAAATTAGCAGACTTACAGCAAATAATGGCCTAAAGGCCAAATACAGGGGCTTCTGTGCTTGCATGCCCCCATTTTAAACATGACATGACTTGACTTACAGGCCAACCCCCAAAAAAATTTTAAATTGCAATCTGTTGAGAAACTTACCCTTTTTCTATTGGGGCTGATTTCAAGTTTCATCACAGCACATTTGTTTAAAGTGTTGAGCCTCCTGCAAATGTTTAAAAGAAAAAAAAACTGTAGACCTCAAACTAATACAAAACACAAAAGTCAGTTCTAAATAAACTTAATGGTATTAAACAGGTTTACAATTTTGTATAGATGAAACAGCACACCACTGCCAAACAGAGACAAACAGGGGCCTGAAAATCAGGCCAGGATTTTAATGGCCATGGACAGCCCTCAAGCTGCTAAGCTTTAACTCCAATGTTTTTTTTTAGCAAGTCGACAAGTGCCCACTATAGTGAAGGCTATAGCATTGTAGTCCTATGCTGGATCACTGAAACCTGAATAAGAGTCTATGGTTTATTCCTCCACCCTGTATATACAGATTGCCCAGATTAAAAATCATCCTATCTGCACCTAGTGCATTTTCTGAGCTTTTAAACATCCAAGATGGCGGCCCATGGAGTCTCAGGCTGCCTGCAGACAGGAAGTCGCTTCTGACTAGGTCACTCTGCATTCTGGTATTGCTGTCCTTTTCTTGACCCCATCACAGCCCTGCTGAGGGGTTTCGGGGGGACAGGGTTCTGCACGCTGCTATGCTTGCCTGTTATGGGGTTCATCAGAGGGATTCTGCACACTGGCCGTTATGGGGGTTGGGGGGTGGTCATGTGGAAAGATGCTGTGGTCCAAGGTTACAACAAGTTGGTAATCCTACGATTCATATACATGGTACCCCTTTCAAGTCCGCTTATCCCAGCTTACATAACGAAATAACGAAATCAATGGGAAAATGCCCACCTGACTAAAGCAAAATCTAACATTTTAACAAAATGACCTGAAAGCTAACCTTTTCAATACTGGATCTGCTGTAAATATTACTATCTAGTACAATTAGGCTTCTCGGGTTTTGGTTTTGCCAGTCATGTGAGAGAAGTGAAGAATTGTTCACTTTGCTTAGGTATTGGAATATTATAAAGATGCAATATTATCCTACTAAAATATAAGTATCTCTTAAAGGTAAGAATGTTTTCCTTCAAAATACATTGAATTAAAGGCATACTGCTGTGCAATGTTCAAACTTCTGCTCTGTAGGTTTTAAATCGTGTACTTCAAACAAGATCATTTATCACATGGGAAAAGCTTCATTTATTTTGCACAGAGAACATGTTGATTCGAAGACTTAAGGCTCCATGATACGTAAGGCGCTCCACAGCGAGCACAGAGTGCCCTTTCTTCCACATTTACACATCTAAATGCTAAATCCTAAGCAAACACGTCATGTGGCTGATTTATGTTTTTGGCCCTGCCAAATTTATGCTTTACAAACCATTTAAAAAATGCATTTGGTATGCACGACAAAAACAAGGTTCTTTAATGTGAAATTTTAAGCTCAGAAATAGAGCATGGTTAATTTTTCTGGCAAGTAACTTAAGTTGACTTTTCTCTTCAATTTAATTTCCTTGCTTTTACCTGACATTAATAAGTGGAAGAGGGCATGACCAGTCGGCACTGACCTATAACCATCTGATAACCTGGTCACTGTTTCAAAGTTAATGAGTTCCTCCAACTAAGCTCTCTTTTGCTTAAGGGGGAGAGTTAAATGGGACATACTTGTCAAGAAGGCTTTTCATCCCCTAAAGAAGGCCTTCTAATTAACGGAGCAGAATTTTACCCAAAGTCTGGCTACACGCTTACCAGCATAAGAAATTTTATAGGAGCTGCATGTCCATGCTCTCCCGCATTAACACCGTGTCCTAAGGCATAGGTTAAACCAGGAATGTGGGGGGTATTTTAAAGCAGAGTGTCACAGTGAACTCTGTCTAAAAGCAAAAAGGCGTCATTTCGTGCAGGATAGATAGGTGGCTAAATCACTCGCACACACATACAGCCAATTTTTGTTTCAATTATAGAAATTTGGTAGATAATACTGCTCCATAGTAAAACTTGTACCGGCAGGGAGACAAAACAGAAATGGTACAATTCTTAAAGTGGACCAACACCCAGCGGTGATCGGCCTGGGAATCTATAAGAAAACCCCCCCAAAAAAACCCAAACTCCTTACCTGATCCGCCGCCGCTTCCTGCGCGCCCGCGCCGGCCGTCTGTGAATGGCCGGTGCGGGTGCGCGCACGCCGAGAGTGACGCGCGGGAGGCGGCGGCGGACGCACTGTCTTGGACGCCGATGTCACCCGCTTGGACGTCGGCGGGGATTGGACGGCGCAGTCACGTGGGAGCGGGGAGAGGTGAGATTTTTGGGGTTTCTGGGGGGTTTCAGAGAGCGGGACACCCCCGATCGGGATGCCCCGCCGAAGTGGACCAAAACCCAGGATAGTCAAAATCCTGGGTGTTGGTCCACTTTAAAGAAAAAATAAGCTAGACAGGATTGGGAAATGTATGTGTGGGAAATACCATAAAGAAAGTTCTAAAAAAAATCTAACAGCAATACAATGCATAACCTCTGATTAACTGGAATTCTCTAGTAAGATCCAGTTTCCAAAAACTGCACATCGGCTTTGATGTTTAGAAGAGAATCTCCAGTCCTTCAGATAAGAAAGCCTAATCTCGGAAGGCTTTTATTTTATTGTATCTACATAGCAAAACTGCACATTCGGCTGAAAAAGATATGGCACCCAGTCTGTCCTGGGGAAGATAAACATTTACTGTGTAAGGGAAGAGTTTGGGAAATGAAAGCTAAATGGCCATCTCAGAAATCAGATATCATGAGCAGGAAAGGGTTAAACATCTGTTGACTTCCGAAAGATCGGCCCATCAATTGTTTGACTGGAAGAGTTTGTTTTTAAACAACAAGCCTATAGAAAAGCTTCTGTTTAGACAAGAATTCTTCCATTGTTAGCATATTCCAGGCAGCCATAGACATCGGGAGGGCGTTGTAACATGATGTGGCTGTCTTCAGATGTCTGGGACGGGCAGGATCCTTCACATTGCTCGAACTTTTAGTTAATGCCATGTAGGAGGGAGGGAATCATGTTTAAACCAGATTTCCATAAATACTGCAGGCTGCAATCCAAGGAACCCAAACCAAGTGCCTTCTAATTATATACGAGTTCCACGAAACATATTCTTGAATAGCGAAATTGTAACATCATGCCTGATGAAGTGGGCTAAGGATTCCCCAAACTCGCCCTCAAATATACTCAAGGTAGCCTAGAAAAGGTATTGCCTTATCTCTTCACTTTCTAAAATGTCTTAATAATTCTAAAATAATCACAAGGAATAATGGACAACTGTGCAACTACCCAAAGCCCAATACAACAAAAGTGACTTTCAGATTAGCTCGCACATTGGGAGACTCAGCAGATTTCATGTTTTCTAAAAGCCTCCAGCCAGCAGGGAACCAGGGGATTAGGTGAAGTCAATGCCCCAGAACAAGTAGAACTGTAACAGAAAACAGCCGGTGGAGTAGTTTCCACTAATGAAGGTAATTTATGACACAAGAACTAAAACCAAACACAGACACTTCTTTATGTCTTTACGGACAAGGGTCACTGGTTTTCAATTTAGGACACTTCAGGTCCTGCTTGGACATTCCTGGAGAGTTTGCCCACAGATCATCTGAAGACACATGATGGTCTACCTCTTTATAGCTATTGTGCAATTAAACTATTCGGCTTAGTGAAAAGCCGTTTCCAATTTTACACTGCATTCTCTGTAGGGGACGTTTGCTTCTGCAAATATACATAAAATCTGCTGTGTGCATCATTGCATATACAGTGTGTGCTAAAGGAATGGTTTAGGGCTACCCCAAATTAACACCTACCCAAACAGTTGTAAAGAGGTGATAGGCATATAGATAAAGGATGACTGTACAGGAAAAGACTAACAAAACTAAAGTATAGTCATTTCTAGCAGAAAACACAGGCTGAGCTGAAAGGAAAACTTAAATCTTGCCAAAGAGAAATGAATTTAGAATAAGATCTATTTTTTTATTTGACAAGTAAAGGGGTTGTACAAGGCTTTTTCTTCACACCATAGAGAGGAACAGAATACCATATAAACACTAGTACGTACAGCAGAATTACAATTGACATACATATGCCAAAATGATAAACGAACCTTAACGAGGGGTAAATGAGACTCCTCCCAACTCCAAGAGGTCACCATACATTTTAGGTTTTAAGGAGTGACAGAGCCGAGGAATAAGTGACGTTGGGCTTTTGAAATGAATGTCTACTGCATGGAATGTTTAGGCCTACTAAAGTTGTACAACCAATTATCAAATGTATTTAGCTCATTTAAAGTGGTAGATCCACCCTAAACCTTCCCTTCAAGTGCATATTTATATATTAAAAGGGAAGTCTGAGAACTGGCTATAATACAATAATCTGCTGGTACCTACTGAGAAGAAGCACTTCTCTGCAGCACCGGAACACACAGAATGCACAAATAGAGATTATTGAAGCCTGTTTCCTGGCTTCCATTTTAGTAATAGACTGAAAGGCATCCCAACAGCAAACTTGGGATACCCCTGTGGATGGTAAAACAACTAAATAGGTCCTCAAGTGTATTTTATTTATTATTGTTATCATTTATTTTTTTTTTATTGCAGTTTCTCTATATGGCAACAGTTTCAAGGAACCAAAGCAGAAATCATTAGAAATCAGATGTTCCAAAATGTACATTGTAAGCGTGTCCTAAATCAATCACTAACCTGCACAAGGCTTCAATGGCATCTCTGTCCAGGAAATCATGGTCCTTCTTCACAGCAGAGATATCAATAGGAAAGAGAAGATCTGGATGAAAACCATAAAATAAAATGTTAATATAAAACCTCATCTAAAGACATGTTCTGTTTTACCCTGTTTTTTATATTGTACAGCACCATGGAAGATGATGGTGCTTTATAAATAAACTATAATAATAATAATCTGTATGATCAATGGAAATAAACAAAAATGTTCTGTATAATTTGTTATATAATAAAATATATTGAGAGTGACGTGCTTTGAATGGATTGTTAAATATATTGGCATTATCAAGAGTGCACAGCAATTGCGGTGTGATTGTGGCTAAAGTCCTCATCTTCAATTTAGAGGGTTTTTTAAAAGTTAAGTTTGATATGAAAGCATGTTTCTGGATCTCAAACTCATAA
Organism: Gastrophryne carolinensis; assembly: GCA_027917425.1. Taxonomy (NCBI): domain Eukaryota; kingdom Metazoa; phylum Chordata; class Amphibia; order Anura; family Microhylidae; genus Gastrophryne; species Gastrophryne carolinensis. Next base: position 111,688,552 of record CM051234.1, read on the forward strand.
TATTTTGGATGTTGGTTGGGGGTACGGATGCATTTTTGTCATGCACTAGTGTGCATGTGCCTGAGCCTAGCAGACAGCCTTATCTCAAGGACAAAAAACTGTCTGCAAATTCTGATTCATCAAAAGACGTTTACCGCCCGACATCTATGGGCTGAAGCTGCCTACTGATGGTGTGAAAGTAAACAAATGCTGCTTAAATTGTCACGCTCAGGTAATAGCCTCCTAATGCCTCATGTACATATGCTGCTAACTCACTAAACAACACAGTAAGATATAACAAAAAATTTAATTTATACAAGCGATGGCGATCAAAGACAAACATATCTCAATGTGTGGATTGGAAGAAGTACAGAGATTTACCCAAAGCTGGCAACTTTCCGCAGAAGTCTTTACATCATCTGAAAGAGTTAAAGGAACCAGATGCTTCCTATACATGATAGAGTAGGGGAAAAAAAGCCTCCCAAGATAAATGATGCCTGGTGCCATCTCAAATACCACTGTCAAGGCACGATTTTCACATGAAGGAGTCTTTACTCGCAGCCTTGATAAAACTCACATGGGACACAGAGGAAAGGTCATGGAAGCTGGGCAAGGCATAGATAAAAGCCAAGGGAGAAGCAGAATTGAAACCATCTGCACAAGATCAAAGCTTAATACCATACAGAACATCCTACTTGAAGATAAAATACTTACACATATGTACACATATGTTTATAGCATATTACAAAACCAAAAGATCAGCAATCATTTACCGTGTAAGTGGGACTATTTTGGATACATGTACCACAAAAGGCAGTAGACAACATTTGGAACACCAGATTTTTCGGAATTACAGCTTTTGATTGTTGGATGGCACAGAATTCCGAGAGACAGCAGTACAGAGAGTTACAAAACCAAAAAGGAGCAAACAAATGTTGCAGGAAAATGGCCGAGCCCTAAAGAGCTCTGGATAATCTATGGGGCTGTCACTCGGAAAAGAGGAGCTTATTGTCAAATGCCTTCAGTTTCTACGAACCACTTATGATGGATTATCTTTACACGAAAGACATCATAAGGCCGTCTAGCCTACAGATAATACATCAGCCATCATATATCCTGCAAGTTCATAACCCCGATGTAATTCAGCGTAGGGAAAATTGCCCATGCCCTAGTCACATTAATTGTTATTACATGTTAACAAAATCATTTTAATTTCTGACTACAGGTTTTTAGAAAATACCATTTTCCGATTAAATTCTTTAGGTAAATGTAGATTCAGGGGTCATTAGCTACATTACAGCATTCTATAACATTTGAGTAGTTGCTGCTCTTCCTTCCTTTGAAGGTAGTTGAGTCATGCAAATACGCAGTTCCCAATTACTGGACTAGGAGCTGGGGGGGGGGGGGGGGGCATGGAGGAGGAGTAGACACTAGTAAAGCATTTTCTCCAAAGTGCTTAAACCGGAGCAACAGCCTGGCACAGTCAGAAAAGAAAAGTAGCGGCCATTTTGAAGCTTCCTCTCCCAACTGTTGTAACTGACAATGCACAGTAACAAATCCCAGCACCACTTCCTGTTTGCAGGTGGCCTGCACACCCATGAGCCGCCATCTTGTTTTTAAAATTTACCACAGCCCGAGTTGGAAAAAGGTAAATTAATTTTTATGTGCAGCAATATAAATTGCCCCGGGGAGGGATGCATATGAGCGCTGTTTGTTGTTTTGGTCTGGTTTAAGTCATTTTGACTGTTGGTCCAGTTTAAGTGTTCAGACTATTGAGGAGCAGGAATTGGGGAGGACTTGCTTTGCCTGAACTATACATAAAGCGTCTCTATCATTTGATATTCAGCAAGATACAACATGAATTGCTGGAGTTATTTTTAACAAAGGAACTGGGATTGAAAAGAACTACAGTTAAAGCCTTGTCCAGGAAATGGCCTTTACTGACCTACATCTGCAAGCACAGCTCTCTTCTTAGTTATTTTTGGCTCTCTAGGAGTTGTTAACCTCTTCCCAGCATGACCGCTTTTCCAGGATTTACAAGGCCCATTCTTCTCTTCAGCTCGGGCACCTTTAGCTTCTCTTAGAAACTGCTTTTAATAGGAGCTCATTACATTTGTTGAAAAAAAACCTCTTCTAATCTGAATAGCCTTGGCCATTTTCTCAAAACAGCAGAAGAATTTTCGACAAAGTCAAACTATTTTACAGATCGATCTAGAGGTCTATTACTTTAATGGCAAAGAATAATTGTAGGAAATTCGTTTTTCTTCTCCCGCAGAGCTTACAAGTGCTTTCTTTGAGACACACACACACACAATTGACCACCTCTGCGCATCAGGCCATCATTCACGTATGAGGAAGACGCAGTGTAGACAAAACAGAGGAAGAGGAACCTAGGCTACAGGTATTTGGCTTTAGAAGTGTGTTAGAAGTCCCGGGGATCCGAGGTTGCATCTGCTTTACGTCAAACTAATTATTTTATTCTTTTTATGCAAAATTTAAAGGTTCACTGCATTTTTCCCCTGACAGCGAATGTTTCTTATACACTACAAGATATTGAAAAAAAAAGTACCCTTAAGGCTAAAATGAGCCCTCTGAAAGCATTAAACATAACTCCTTAGAGACACTAAATTTTATCCCTTCTGGCCTACGACTAAACTACAAATAGCACCAAAATAATACCCACACAATGGATTTGGTTTAGTTTTCTACAATAATGAAAGGGTCAGATCCTCTATGAGGGCTTTATTAGTTTATAAGTCCCCTCACAAGGTAATAACTAGAGATGAGCGAACTTCTTGAAAGTTCGATTCGGGCGATGTCGCCGAATTTCCCCAAGAAATTCGGGTTCGCCCGAATCGAACTTTCACGAATCACTCATCTGAAAAAAAAAAAAATGCCGGCATGGTGGGAGCGGGCAGGCCGTCTACGCCTGTCAGCGCCTGCCGCTCCCACCATGCCGGCATTTTTTTTTTTTATTTCAGGGACAATTCGATCGGCACGAACCAAAAAAAAATTCGGGTTTGTGCCGAATCGAATTTTCCCTGAAATTCGGAGCGAATTCCGGTTCGTCCGAACCGGTTCGCTCATCCCTAGTAATAACCTGCCTCACCAACCGCTCGGTGCAAAAACATTTTACTTTCATGCATGCTATCTTACTCTGTTCTGATCTGCATTAAGGTTGAAAAGAAAGTCTCTTAAGTTTTCAATTAAAAATCATTGTAAAGAAAGTTGTGAGATGTGCCATACACATGCAGCAAACTGCATACATTGCATTAGTTCATCACTTTTCCAAACTATTGATTTTTTATTTGGAATGGATTTATAGCTAATTAAAATGTGGCTGAAAAAAACATTTAGCGCAAAATAAAAAGGTGGCAGGCCTGCAGGTTAAGACATAAGATGAGATAGGGGAGATAGGTTACATATCTGAGGCAATTTTAGTCTACACAGTCTGCTGAGATGGCCAAGATTTGCTTGTATGTCATTGACTGTCTTTACGACAATAAGTATCCAGTTTCACAAGACTTTTATTGTACACAAGTCTGACTCTCCCAGAATGGAGGTTCCCAACATATGTGTCTGGCCACCTTTGTGTGTCATAATACCAGTCTGGATGTGTCACATTTGTCCGAGACAGGAAAAGTTGTAAAATGAAGCTAGGAAAGACAATGGGCAACATCAGATACACATTCACAAGTGAATAAGGTTACATTCACAATGCAATGTGTTTAGGCGTGTTGCGTTGCTCGGTGGTTTCTTTTATTTTCACCAACAGAAACTTTGAAGATCAGTGTGGGGAGGGCCCTGGCAAGACTCTCGGAATCCCCCCAAACAGCTAGTCATTCCCAGTGCAGCTACAGGCCACATATAGCAACCATTGCCAAATTACAGTGTGCTAAAACAAAGAAGAAAAGCTCCCTCCTGGTGTAGCCTCCTCAGATAACCTTTCTTCTTCAGGAAAATCGCCCTCCCTTGCCTTCGTACTTGTGATGTTGAAGAATTACACTCAGACAACACAAAAAAAAAAAACAAAAAAAAAAAAAAACGACCCATGTTCACATTTCTATCCTCCAATGAACTGCACTGTGGCAAATGTACACCGGCTATTACTTGGATTGCAATTTGTAAGTACCACAGGTTACAAAATTCAATGCATGGTACAAAAAGTGTACTGCACTGAATTGTTACACTCATACCTGTAGCACAAACCTGGTAACATGTAGTACAATAGGTGCCCTGAGCTTCATTATTCCAACCTACACACATATTGCAATGGGGAACTGTAAAAGCTCTCCTTGCTGACTGGAAGGAGGAGATTCTGGTGACAATGGCAACATTAAATAGCCACTCCAGCCCCGGTTCAACAATGATAAAATACCCGCTCTGCCACCTCCTATTAGCGCTGAAGCATGGCTATTAAACAAAAAAAAAACACTCATCTGCACCCGGAATCCAGCGATGCCACAGATTTCACACAATCTTCCGCCACCGCACTGGGTGCCAATGCTTCCAGCATTGCGTGTGCTCCCACCCGCCCATTTACTTTATGCTGGAGCCGGCTAGGGGAGCATGTGGCAGAGAAAATACAGTCACAAAAAGAGTTGATTTTGAGCAAATTACAATGTGCTGGAAACAATCTGTGTGTAAAGGGGGCTATAGTTGTTTTTTAGTTCATTGTCATCTATTGGAAGGCAAAAACTCCATAAAGACGTTACTTTCCTGATATAAGACATTTCTGTATGCAGAATTTGCATTGCAAACTAGCCCCTTAAGTGATCCAAGACCCATAGTCTAGATCAGGGGTACTCAACCACTTTTTGTATAGGTCCATTAACAGACATCCCATGAGAGGTGAAGGTCCGGACGGGGGGCTGTCGAGGGGGGGTGGATAGTTAATGTGCAGTGCAGTACTTCATATGACAATGCTAGGTATGCTAGGTGCCAAGGAGACTAAGCACTGCATTGCTTATCAAGGGGCAGCTGATCAGGGACAGCTCAGAGCATGGCAACACATAAGCAACTGTGTGCAGGGCTGTCATGGAAGGGGTCCGAAAATCTGGCACCGAGGTCCGCATTCGGACCCCGGTCCGCCAGTTGAGTACCACTGGTCTAGATAATGGGTGCTGATCACCATTCAGATGTTTGGGGGAGCTGCCAAAAATGAATTAAAAAATGGTGTATTAAAAAAAAAACATGGTGTATAGGAGCATTCAAAGAGTTGAATAAACATTTGTAACATACCTTCATACAGTTGAGCATACTGTGGAAAGCCTGCCGCCCGCAGCCAATCACATGCTTCCTTTGCCTCAATTTCTGCAAAAATAAAAAGACAAAGTCCCTGCTGTTAGAGATTTACAAAGTAACAAGTTCTTTAGCACAACTTTTCCTCTCAATAGAAACAGCATTAGCATACAAACACACCACAAGGGGAACGTAGCTTTCAGTATTGTCATTCAGAGAAGTGTCACTATTTAAAGTGGGGAGGATTACTTTTCACCATTTCCTATTTATTGTTAGCCAAATTACACTTTCGACATGCGCCTTCTTAGCCATGAATATGATTTAGTTTTTTTAAGCAGCCTGACAAATTCCAGTTTCAGCGCCATTAGCTTCGATGTAGATTGCACGCTTCTCCTCTTGCCTTGGTCTAGCACAGGGCACTTTCAAGCAGTCTTGTAATGTGCCCCACGCTACCAACTAAAGAGGGGACCTGCCCCCACATGACTGAACCTGCAGTGAAGCCAGGAGAGAAGCATGCTGAAAACTAGAGGACAGGATCTTGTAGGACTTAGATCGTGGGGGCTGCCACATAAGTGACAGCTTTCAAGTACTGCTGAACAGGGACATTATAGCTCTTGAATATTGTTTTATGGTTGCTTTATGGTAGTTCTAGAATTTAAAGGAATCACCATAACTTCTTTTAAACAATATTCCTGAGCCTCTATGCTGAAAGAAAGATATTATGCTGAAAGGATGGCTGAAGAATTTTCTTCCCAGCACTCCACAAGTGGGAGAAAAGAAAAGCATCCAGACAAAAAGGAAAATCACCGGTAATGTTTAGACTGCCAAGAACATATTCCATTCTGGGTTGAGGTTTAAATTCAGTCACCTTTAACATACGCCCCCTGGGGATGCCCGGTTTGATGAAGCATATTCCCTACTGGAGGAGGTGCAGCTGTGCCCAGCAGATCCCATCAGATAGAGCTTCTATTATACAGTAGTAATATCTAATATAATACAAATTGGTATCTTGGTTCACTAGAGCTTTTACAGAAAATAGGTGAACATCTCTGTAACACAGGGCCAATAATGGCACGAGGGGGTAGGTTAGGTTAGTTTGATGTTCCTGTGAACCAGGACCCTCCCTACCACAGAGTTGCTGAGAAGTGCGTGGGTCCACATTAACCTTAAAGTGGAACAAAACCCTTAAGGCACGGCCCTAGAATCTAAAATATTCCAGGGCCAGACCTACTGGCCTTCTCGCGGGACGCCCCACTGTGTAAACCCTCCCCAGGCGCTGTAACGCTCACCTGCTTCCTCACCAACGTAAACACCAGTGGCCCTTGCATCTTTGGGATGTGCGTGCGATTCTGCACCCAGATTATTATGCACGGAAACAGCACTGATTGAACGAAAGCCCGCACATGCGCCATAGGACCAGTAAGAGGTCATCAATCTGAGAGGTTTCTGTGGGGCATTTTAATTCCAGTCAGGGAACAAAACCTGGGATAGTCAAAATTTGTTCCACTTTAACCACTGTAGAACACAGAATTACATGGAAAGGTGACAATACACTTAAAATGGTCAACCAAACAGAGAATTTGAAAACGGGATAAAAGCTATAGCAGCCGAATTATGTGTCTGCGTGTTATGACACACTTTGCTTGTTGTGACATAGACCGAACGATAGGCTACGAAGTGAAAACAAAGCAAACAGAACAAGACTCAACTGTTTGATCAAAAAAAAAAAAAAAATCTGAACAGAGACCAAAGCAGGCATTCCTGGATTCAATGCCAAAGGTAGGGATGGTATTTAAACCGAGATAAGGTAGAGAAGGAATCTCAAGTCAAAGGAATAGAGGTTAAATAGTTGTGTTAATGCGATCACGTTTGAACTGCAGCCAAGCTCAGCCAAGTTAGAAACAGAAATAAAACTTTTAGATTAGGCACCTTTACAAGCAAACTGCGCCAAATCCTCTAAAATGTCTTGCATTTATATGCCAGCTTGCATTCAGGATTTCCACAAGGTATAAAATGACAATAAAATAAACAGGCCCGCGCAAAAGTGCGCAAAAGTACGCAAGTACACCAGATGATGAACAGCAATACAGTTCGGCATGAATAACTGTGAGATCATTATGATGGCAATTGATAAAGGGAGCAGAGGTGGTAAGTAGATAAAAACGAGTACTGTTACCCTAAATAACGTTGGAACATTTTAGCAATGGCCTGGCAGACCCCCTTCTAGTTGCCTATTGTCAGGAAAATCCCCAGAGAGAAAAGCAGTGCTGAAAACATTAGGCCCAAAACAGTGTTGGACAAAGTGCTCAAAAGCCTTAAACCGGATGATTTATTGAAAAGCCTAAACCATTATAAAAACGATTCCCCAGCATCTAAAATTAATATATTTTAAGTTTTTAGTCACTTATTATTCTTTCCCCCACTGGGCTGCAACTCTGTTCAGGACTTTAGGATACGGGCGCCGCCATCTTGACTCAGAAGCATCACACTTACTGAGGGGAGGAGAGTGAGAAAGTACAGGGGGCGGGTTATAGCTGTGCTTTGCTCAGACAGAGCAGAGCTGGGGTCAAGAAAAGGTCAGCAATCCCAGAATGCAGAGCAGCACAGTCAGGAGGCACTTCCTGTTTGCAGGCTGCCTGATGTTCCATGACCCGCCATCTTGGATGTTTAAAGGCTCATAACATGCAGTAGATACAGGTAGGATGATTTTTAATGTGAGCAATCTGTATGTACAGGGTGTGGGAAACATATAAGATAGGCTCTTATTCAGAGTGAAGGTCCGCTTTAAATAGACACCCAACCTGAACTAAAATGAACTCTCTTATGAATGGCAGCACTGAAATGAGAAGAAATAAGGAGTAGCTCATCGGCTGCCATTTTTATTTTACTCATCATTCTTATCTGCATTTTGAACTTAGTTTATTAACTGCAAAGAGTAAATAAAGCAGCACTGGAAAAAAACAGAAAAGAAAACACAAGTACACTTTCTTCAGTACTAGAAAAAACCATCATACCTTACACTTAAAGTGGACCAACACCCAGGGGTGATCGGCCCGAAACCCCCCCAAAACCCCCCAAAAAACCTTACCTCTAGACGTCTGCGCGCCCGCGCCGGCCGTTTGTGAATGGGGGGCGCGCCATGTAAGAGTGACGTGCAGGAGGCGGCGGCGGACGCGCTGTCACCCGCTTGTCCGTCGCCGGGGATTGGACGGCGCGGTCACGTGGGAGCGTGGTGAGGTGAGTTTTTGGGGCTTTCTGGGGGGTTTCACACAGCGGTGCCCCCCCCCCGAAGTGGACCAAAACCCAGGATAGTCAAAATCCTGGGTGTTGGTCCACTTTAAATTGTATAGAACAGGACTCACCACAGAACAGGTGAGAGGGTAGCGTTACTTCAGTGTCTTGTGAGATTTAGAGTGGCTTCTAGGGGTAATACTGAAAATACTGAAAGGGAGGTGAAAAAATATGCTCCTGTCAAAACTAAAACAGGTGGTATGCAGATTCACACAAGAAGTAAAGAGACATGGCTACAGAGTACATGTCTTATCTATGGTGATAGCAACTAGGCGTAAGCATTTTTCGAAATACTAGAAGGCCAACAGCTATACGCAATGAATATACATTCTGTCCAGAACGATACATGAAACCTATTAAGAAGAAATTTCAGAAACCTTAGACAAAGGCAGAATCTTCCATAGGGTGTAAAAAGCAGTTCTACAAAGTGAAATGCACACGGACACTTTCACAATTTGCTTAATCAAGCAGGAAGGTGGTGAGCAATCAAATTCTCAAGGTTTATCCAGCCTTAACTACATTCAGTCTTATTGATGACCCAGAACAAAAAGACTTAATTAGACACAATCAACTAGACAAATTTACCACCAACATAGTTTAGACACTTCTGATGTCTAATGTACACTAGCAACACTTAATATATTCCAGGGGAATTTCACTGAGGGCAAAGGAAAAATCCTCAAAACATTTGACCTCTAAGCTCTAACACTTCAAATATTTAATAATGTGCAGGTCAAGGTCAACTAGTAAGTTCATAGAAAGCTACAAAAAACCCATCAAAGTAAGCTGTCACTCAAGATGCACAAGTTCTAATTAGCAAGATTGATTTGGAGAGAAGTGTCGGACAATTCTCTTAATCCCGGGTTAGGATTCCCAGGTCTGCAGCCATACATACACAATTGCCAAGTTAAAGATGCATGGCATGGAAGTCTTGTTGACCATTGTTTACTTGCACTCAAATTGCACAAAGTATGGCTGCATCGATGCCGCTATACAACATAAATAGAGGTGGACACCATGTCGAACAATTTTATGTTAAGAGCGGCAGACAAAAAAGCACTAAGACATTTAAAGAGTACCACAGATTCGCTGCCCCCTCCCCCAGCAAGGTCCATCATGGAGTTTCCCCAGGATGCCTGAAGTAACTTGGCCCCAGCTGATCGTAAAGCGAGATGCGCTGTCCATGTGGTGACATCACTGGCTGATGCATACCGTAGCACCAGAAGCCAAGTGACATGCTACCAAAATAAAGGACCATATACAGTAGGTGTCCAGGACCTACCTATGCGTTAGTCAATGTTGGACCTGCCACTGGGATCAAGGAATTATATGACCTCTTTAAAAAAATCATCAAATAGCTTGAGCATTTTTAGAGCAGGTATTAGGCCCCAGCTAATCGGCTCTTAATTCATATGTTGGTCAAACCGACAGCTATACCAAACTACAGAAAATACCTCTCACTTGCAGCAGTGCCACTCAATTTTCCAACTGAAGGCGGACGTTAGCCAATACAGCCATATCAGCAGTTAGCACTGGCTCGCGGGGATATGGAGCCAACCAAGTCACTAGGTCCCAGCACTAGAAACAAAAGCATTAAAGCAGCTCAAGACATTCAAGACATTTCTGGTGTAAACGGCATTTATTTCAAGCTATGCTACATCATTTTCACTATATGCACACTATGACCCATATTGCAGCCTGTAATTACTGGAGATCTCATCAGAATGGAAAGGCCTGCACATAAGATTTCTGGTCCCTGTGACATCTATAGCTTGCTTTCCTGTTAGATGAGCTTCCATTTGCTACATCTCCATCTCCAAATTCATGTTATAAGCTCTATACCTCATCTGACCACCAAAAGAATTCAACCGGTCTCCAGGTGATGAAGAAGCATCCTGCACGTATTATCCATAAGCCTTATGGCCATACAGATAACATTCCAGGAGACAAAATATTTATGCACTGTAGAGAACATACTGGTAGCAGAGTATATCTAGTCCACTTCCACGAGGCCTGATGCTGCACTTATCTTCCACCTCCCCAACCCGGAATGTGTCAGATAACATCTCATTGTGTGCGCAGGAATTTTGGAAGATGCAACGGGTAGCATGCAGCAGGAAGTCTCGCTTCTAATGTGGTATTGTAACACGCATGCAGCAGGCACAGGGGGGGGGGAAGGAAACAGGAAATTTTTATTGGACACAGCCTTGTTTGTTAGCCAGAGTCCCAAAAATGGGTTTTGTGTTAGAGGCTCAAGAGAGCTCCTTTGTGTTAAGTGCTGGGAAAAACTAACCTACTTTCTTAATCTACGACAGAACATCTTTTATCATCGGATTTGGGATGATACACGGAAATGTTGTATTTATGAGGCACAACTGTTCCAGTTCTAATAGAAGCTGCAACAGAAAACGTGTGTATAATACTGGTAGAGGTAAAACTTGTACAGCTTAAGAAACCCATCTGGCTGTGTTTTCAGGACCAGTAAAAGCATTCAGGTCAAACAGATGGTCCTACAAGCCTGAGACTCAGACATCCTTCTGGCCACTTTGGCTCCTGGTAACAGCAGGGGAAGATTTGCTTATCAGCTTCGGTGGCTCTATGGGAAATGGTCCTGCCAGCTGCAGTTACGAGCAATTGCTGTTTCATCACAAGGTGTCAGCTAAACTTTGACTTGAAAGATAGCTGAAGACATGCAATGAAGATCTGTTAAACTAAAGACAGGATCGTCAGTCGTCTGTTTCCAAGATATGATTGAATATTTTAGAGCCTAGTTCCCACCCATGATTAACAAGATCTTGCTCCAACACCCTAATAACAAAAAAAGGCAAGGAACTGGTGTAATATGCATGAATAGGGCTGTGGAAATTGGCTACCCGGGCAGGAAGCTCTCAGAACAGTCCACCCCATCTCCTTTAACCTCTAAAAACTATACTGTGCCAGCGTCTACATACTATTTACTTCTCGGATGAAGACTGGGCAAGTGGCTCCTAATTCTGGGATTCCTCTATTTTTTTGACCTGCCTTTATTTCTATCACTACTAATACATGATCTCTCCTCACAACCTTCTGCCTATCCTGTCCTCTTGTCTTAGATTCTTAATACAAGCTACTACCTTCTGAGTCATACATTTTATCCATTTTAACCTATTTGTGCACTAACCTGGACCTTCGTGTAATCCCTGTTGTTGTAACCCTAGCTGCATACCTGTAATGAGCCCCTCCCGCCCCAATTCGACAAAAAAAATCTCATGCTTAGGAGTTCTGTCCAGACAAATAAAAAGGGCTTATCAGGTCCTAAGAGTCCTGCCGCATCCGCAGCCACCCACCAATCACTGGAAACACAGGGGATGTATGCTCCCAACTCGTCAATGACAGTCTAAAGCATGCTCACTCTGTTCACTGCAATGGAGCGGGCATGCCAAGGTCTGAAACTTCCTCTTTCGCATTGAACAGTGAGTGCATGTGTTACAGACACTGAATGATGGAGGATGGTTGTTCATTCCTTATAGTGGCAGAGAAGGGGCAGCCGAGGAAGCAATGAGACTCTCTGGGGACTTGCTAACAGCTGCTGAGGACAAAAGCCAAGTTTATTTTTTAATTTTATTTTCCTAGACATATAGTTACGTACTTTACATAGATTCATACTTAGAGAATGTTTGTTTCATTGGGGGTTAGTGACCAGCCTAGATGTTTCCAAGCAGCTGTGGAAGATATAAAGTCTGGAGTGTTCCTGACATAAAGGTTCACTAAATCTATTGGAGTTTACATTTACTAAATGGGGGTTATTAGACATTCACAGAAAGTAGAGGACTTGATAAAGGGGATTTCAACTTCTCCTGACCTCCCTGGAAATCACCAGATTTACTTATACGTGGCTAGGGTTTCTAGCCATTTTATCCAATATGTTAGAAAGCCAATGTTTTCTTTCCAGCATTTCCTTTACACTTCCTTTTGCCTCTTTGTACTTTGGCATCCTTCGGATGCGATTAGAGATTTCAATAAAAGGGCCTTTTATACGCCTTGGAGAGTGAGATGTGTAGAGCCAGCTCCTGGAAGAGGAAGGCACACTCTAATAACAGGATCCCTAGAAGGAGATGGCATGCCAGCCCTTTCACAGAAACGTGATGACAGTTAAAGAATGACTTCATTTGCATCAGTGACTGTGGCTTTTGTACACAAAGCTGACATTTTCAAAAGCTACCCAGGCATGTGAGGCCTCCTAGCAAGACTGTACGTGTACAGTTAAAACAGGCAGTGAAAAGTAAGATGTGTGAGGAAGTCCGCATACCAGTGTCGTACAGATAACACAACACTCATTCCACAATTGGAAGTATCAAAGGAGCATTTGTAGGGTAGTTTACCAAAAGCATTTATTTACCCCAAAGAAGCCTAGAAGCAAACAGACTTGGGTTTGCTCAAGCTTAGTCTTTATAATAGAGATTGCCAATTGGTCACTGGAGCAAATTTTACTTTGCATATATTTATTTTGCTTGATGCCGAACTCAAGGATCCACAATGTGTCCATCACTCCCTGGTATTAGAGGCACCACCCACAAACTGAAAGCAAAGATTTTGGGTAAGCACTTTGCACGAAGGGGGGCAAGGTGCATCACAATAAATCAGTCAATAAGGCTAAGGGGCCAGATACTGTTCTGTAATGTGATTAAAGGAAAACACAGGCAAAGCACAACTCAAACCGGACCAACAACTGTTTTTTCAGTTGACATAGACAATGCACGGTAACAGGAAACCCAACAGCACTTTTAGCTTACAAGCGGCCTGCAGCACTAGGAGATGCCACTTTGAAAATAAACCACAGTAGGAGTTAGAGAAAGGTACATTCATTTTTATGTGCAGCAATCTAAATTACCCTGAAGGAGGGATGCAATTTTGGATGCCCCCCCCCCTCCCCAGGGCTGCATCCCGCTATTCTTCTAGCAGAGCACGTTCCCACAATTGGGGTGGCCCGGGGGAAAGGGCCAAAACCCAGGATAGTCAAAACCCTTCGTCCTAGTCACAAGTTAAGCAGTTTTAGGCTAGGACCATTCAGCAAGCTACACAAAGCTCTTAAAAGGGGACCTACACCCTCCCTGCTGATTCTGTTATAGGTAGTGTCCAGGTCCGCAAAGACCCTTCTACCCAGGAGTCCTAAATTGTTAAGATCTAGTCACATATGCAAGCATTATAAATAACACCAGGGTAATTCTTTGTGAAGAACCCCCCCCAATCAGACAATAAATGATCTACTGCTTCAATAGTGTGGAGTTTTTCCAGTGTTAAAATATTTACTACAGGATCACCTTTCAAACACAGTCTTCTGTGCCTACATTTCCCAGCATATCACACCCATTCTTCTGCCAGTTAAACGCACACCCAACATACCTGAGAATTTCTCAAGGTACACGCATAGGTTTGTTTCCAGCTTTTTTTTCTCGCACACCCACTAGAGCCCATATCTGCAACCGCTTATTGCCTTTTAACTCTGATAAGATTACTTGTCCTGTCCACGGATGGAAACTATACAGTCTGAAGCGGATATCTCAGGAACGCAAGCTGTGAGCTCCAGCACCAGTTATCTCTGCTTCCATAACACAGAACAATAGCAACTGTGTGAAAATTCCCAGTCTCACTGATAGACTGTTTGTTCAGCTCGGTTATGTTGAAGGAGGCTGAGGAGAGTGTTGAAGGTGACAAAATTGCAATGACCACCTTCAAAACTATTTGAATAACTATTGTTACACATGCAGTTAGTTGCGCGTGAAAATCCATGGGTTTATTTATGCACTGTACATTGGAATTGATGAGATCTATCAACTAGATCAGGGGTTCCCAACTGGTGGTACTTAGGTGCTCACAGGCAGACTTGTCCTGCATCTGCAACTCAAGCATGATTTGCACCATAAATAATAATAAAAAAAACAAACACTGTACAATTTTTTGTTTCAAAGGCTGTTTTGTATGTTTCGATTAAGGTTTAGGAAAGTGGTACTTCATGACAACATATTGAGAACTCCTGAACTAGATTAAATCGCTTGAGGAGGAACTCTAGGTGAACCGAGGCTAAATATCACTTCCCCCTTGGCCACTGTAATTTACCCCCCACCCCCGCTGTATCCTTCCTTAGGGGTGACGCCAATGCTTATTGGATTAGGTTGAAATTTCACCTTAGGTGAATAACTTTATGTACAAAAATGTAAAAAAAATTCTTCCAGATACAACACATTTTCTGCAATACGAAAGTAAGTAATGTTAAAAAAGCCAGTAAAATGTTATAATTAGGCAGCCTCAGCTTCTAATGGGGTTACTGTAAATAATGGGATCCCTGTGACATAAAAAGGTGATAGAAATGATTTGGGTCTGCTTTCTCAAAACCTGCTCGAGTCTCCTTAACTTGCTGGTAAAAGATTCATCAAGAATTTCAGAGAGCAAAGTAACTTTGTCCTACAAGATGGCTAAATCCCTTTTATCCAAACATACAACCAAGACACTTTTCAAGGACTAGCTCTATATTAAGAGGAGTAATGTGAAATAGTTATTCTTGTGTGAAATGTAGGGTGGCGATGAAGAGGTGGAGCATGCTAATGAAAGCAGGAAGTCATTGACTTGTAACCTCGATATCAGAGTTTTCAATAACTCGCATACAGGAACAATACAAACAAATAAACTCTGTAATTCACTCAGTGCTAAGCTGCGATGTTCATTCATTCTTCATTAGCTCCTTCCCTCCCCTCCGAGTGCTTACAGCGCCTGTCACTGTGGGAGGGGGGTCACTAGCCAGACTGAGAGGAGCCAGGTGTTAGGGCTGACATCTGTCCCGGTGAACCAAGGTCCAACCATCTTAAACATGATAACCACCAATTCAGGATAAAACCCTGTGCTGACAGATGCAATTAACCTCTGTAGTGCTATATTCAATAAGCAACAAAGAAACACCTCTTTCATTCAGAAAAGCCTCCCATACTTTTTTTTTTCTTGTTAGTCAATGCGCCAGTAATATAAGTATTGGTTGCATTACACAATACTAATATCCGATGACAAGAAGTATTTTAAAAAACATGTTGTGAGAGCTTTGAAGACATCTATTTAAATCAAATAGCAGCTATGGAAAAAACACACACTTTATAGATTGCTTTAAACCCAGTGGCCAGTACATGTTGCTTTGTGGCAGGAATTATTTTGCGTTCTTGGTCGAGTTTTCATTCACGCTTGCATCTGAGCCTTCCTGTCTATTAAATCCCATTAAATGTATGGTACCACAAACACAAAACACACGCAGTAACACATGAAAAAAAGCACTTCCGTTTGTGCTTGCGGACCTCTAGATTTAATAGGGTAAGTTTGCAGCCAGATCCCAGCAGGCAAGACTTTTTGCTGACGCATTTTCCTCCTCTCTGCCTGTACCAGAGAGGTGTGTGGGTCATAGAGGTGCCATTGCTGGATTTTATTTTGGGGTACCGCAGTGTCTGCCGCGAACACAGAAACGCATGCAGTACCAGACATGTGTGAATGAGGGTTTAGTGCCAGATTGTTGTCACGTATACTGCCCCCATTAGACCACCAAGCAATAAGGAACACTACATCATAAAGTAGTTCTAAAGAACTATCATTCTAAAATACTCTTAGGTAAACAAATTAAATGGCAAAAATCATCATTTAAGTGAAAAAAATAGGAAATTGTTTAACATCAGCAGGATGAGATAAGTTACCGGTCCCACAATTCTGCAATAGGAGAGCAGGAAAACCTAGCAAAGCTTCTCTCTTACTACACTGCTTACTAAAGCTGTCCAGTGGAAATCTCACAGCCTCAACATTCTTTCATATTCATCAACCTTGTGGTCAAACATAATAAACAATAGAAAGACAATCCTGACATCCTGTGCGCCACACACAAGGTTATTTACACTACACCACAGTCCCCTGTCTGTCAGTGTTTAAAAGAAAGAAGTATGCCAGGAATGATCAGGAGCAGCAGAATTAGAGGATGATCTCAAAAACGGAATGAGAGGGGTCACCATCAAACATCAATGTTGCAGGTGGTCATAGGTGACCAGAATAATAAAACTGTTTCCAGATACATTTCAGGCTATGACATTTAAACTGGACCAAAATTCACATTTGACTAGTCTAGTCTAGTCACTAGAATTCTTAGGGAGCAACCCAATTTGGGATACCCCACAAAAAGGAATTACTGCCTAACCCCCAACTGAACCCCCTGCAGTTACCAAGCCGCAACTAATGCACAGAAATACAGTGCTGGATCACAGCTTAATAAGTGCAGGGACTTGGCTCAGAATTTTGAGGTATCCTGAATCACCCATAACGAACCATAAGGACCAAAAGTTATATTTGATTTTGATCAGGTTGAAAAAAAAAAAAATTAGCTGCCAGTCCAAATTTCAAAATAGGAATGTCAGTCGGAATTCCATAAAATATGGTATAACTGGATAACTGTCTGATAGGAAAGCCTAAATATTGTTAGCCTAAATTTGGCTATGCACACATATGATACTGTGGGAACCACTAGTAACCCTACTGCAGTTTGCTGTCATTAGAGGAGAACTCTGGCTGCATTTGCCTAGTGGTATTGCTCATGTAGTAGATTGTGTATATTGGGTTATTGGTATTTAGTTTGCACAGAGCACATTGTTTAAGATTGTTCACTTCAGTTTTTTCATTATATGATATGATATTTTAGTAGGTGCCCTTATTGGAACAGGGATTAATATTGATTGGATGGTTATATATTTTTTGTATGTATTTATATATACATTGCTTTATGTAGCACCCAGCACTTTAGATTTATGTTTATGCATAGCAGCTCAGACTAGCAGCGGCCACCTTATTAACATTTTGTTTTTCACTTTTAGTGTGCTTATATTTAATTTGTATGGGGGATAGGTGGGTGATATAATATACAGACCCTGTTTTTTTCTGGGGTTTTTTCAGTGCCGGCACAGATGCTGTGGTGAGTTGGCGCAGAGGTTTATTACCTCTGTACACACTTACCTCGGTATTTCATCTTTATATTACTATATAGGTTTTTGCCCATTTGGCATTATTTACAGTGTGTGAGTCTGTGTGCATCACCACATTTGCAACACTGTTTTCCCCGAGTTTGGGGCTGTTGGATATAGGACTATTTATATTAATTGGGACCCATTAATTGTTTTTAAGTGTCTTGTGTTATGTATGTGTATTTTATGAATTTATATGTATCAAAACATTTTGTAAGAAGAGTTTTGATGTGCTTTTGGTGCTCCTTGTAGGGAGGGAGGCGTGTTTCTTCACGGCCGCCACTCCTATTGAACTTGCCTAGTGGTATTGTGCGAGTACTAAGCTCTGCAGATGACCAAGAGGGGTTTTGCAGTAGGATCAACATGTCTGGACCTTGTCAGAGCCCTAGCTGGGAAGGGGCTGAGAAGACTATTTGGATGTTAGGCTTCCTGATCTGCTTTGCTGATAACCTGGATGCAAAGGTTTTGAGATAAGCCAAATCCAGGTGGCTGCAGAATACACACAAGTGAGGATTAAAGACATGTAGATTTATTATGCATTTGGAAATATTCTTTATTGTGAGACTACAAGATAGAAGCAACCGGGAGGCTCACTGGCAGCTGAAGAGCCCCAGGTTGCCCATTTTGAACATCAGGCCCCATTTGTGTTTTTGTTGACAATGTCACCCCCACCCCAGTGAGAGCCCAGGAGCAGCCCGCTGTCCAGCCAGGCTGCATGTGCTGAGTACAATTGGTTTCCAGTCAGGTGTAGGCATGCCAAAAAAAACAAACTCCATCAACAACTAAAGTGTATAAGTCGTGATAAATCAAAGGTAAAAAAAACTTCTAACCTTGTTTTTTTCTGATTTAATCAAACATGTAAAATGGAGTTTGAGAAGTTGAAAGAGTTACCAGCCAGACAGAACATATATGATTATGTGAGCATAATATATGATTGGATGCAAATGTAAATACTTCAGTATCATGCATGCAGATCTTTTTCAACTGTGCCAGGCTGTTGGTCTGGTTTAACATAATACCACATAAGCATTATATTTCTCCTGACCCCCCCCCCCCCCCCCCCCCAGGTAGTTATTCTAGCAATGTGATCAGAATGTAGTCTGTCCACTGGGGTTTATTGCACAGGCAAAGGAAAAGGAAACATCTGACGGCATTATGTTTAGAGCGTTTTTTTGTCATATACATTGCACGTCAGGGTGGGTCTGGCATTGTCTGGAGCCGCTAGGAGTCCAAAGGCATTGGCTCATTTCCTCCTTCCTGTCAGGGAGGACACAAGTCCAAGAGCCCTTGTTTACCTCCGCTGATCATCCTGTTCAGAGCCGCATCCCAATAGGAAAGCCAAAACAGAGGCGCCACCCAAACGCTGAATGCGGCTAGCTAGTCACAATAGGAGGCAGACATGGTAACAGGAGTTTGTAGGCATAAATGGAAGCCAGCAAGTAAAAATAGAGCAGTATGTACTCAGGGAGTCATCAAAAGAGGTACTGATGAGTGTTCGGCTGTTGCCTATAGCGACAAGGTTTATTTTAATGATGCAGGGCATCCTGTGCAGGTCAGATTCAGCCATGAGTATTGCCATAATACAATACAGGTTGTTTTTCTTTATAAAAAGGTGAAAAGGTACATGTGTGAAATGAAGACATGAATGTGTCTGTAAGTTCTCAGTCATCCAGGTCAAGGTATATCTATATCAGAATCACTTAATTCGTCAGATACATTAATGATTACCAAGGAATCATTTGTGACTAGATACCGTGTTTCCCCGAAAATAAGACCTCCCCTCCTCAGTCAGCTGCAGCCGGCTCTCTCTGATGACGAGTGACGCCCCTGACGTTGCGCATAGGGGGACGTCACTGGGGGACGTCACTCGTCATCAAAGCGGCCGCCACCAAAGTGAAAGCTGCTGTCTGCTGCTCGCTCTCTGACAGTAAGTTAGTGAGTAGTGGCAGCAGACTGTGAGGAAGAAAAAAAAAAGAATTTCTATGGGGGAAATGCCAGGTGAAGTGAGGGGAGGGGGGGATGGAAACTAGAGAATTCCCTGGATTCTCTAGACTCTACCCCCACCTCCCCCACCTTCACCCACTGATGATGAGGAGGGGGGATTGTATGTTTTGGATTCCCCACATATGCCACTACCGGTAGTACAGGAGAAGGGGGGTAAATTGGGACAGGAGGATCAGGGGGGGAGGTAACATGAAATTTTGACACAGTCACATTTTGTCTGGTTATGCTGGTTTGTGATGGCAACTACTACTGTTTAACAGTTAATACATTTCCTTTTTTTGTGACTGCATGTGAATTCTTCTTCATGGAAAAATGTAAGACATCCCCTGAAAATAAGACCTAGCGCATCTTTGGGAGCAAAAATTAATATAAGACACTGTCTTATTTTCGGGGAAACAGGGTACATGGTTACAAGGAGGAGATATGACAGATTTAGTTAAAGAGCATCTCACTAAATATTGACAGGAGGTCTCCTTGTACCAACAGCACACTGCTCCTCCCCACAATTCAGCCTCTACACTGAGCAGGGGGATCTGGGCTGCAGTGATGAGCAGCAAGGCATTCCTGCTATTAGAACTAGGGGAAATCCAAGCAATTTCGGTTAGGGTGCCTCTTTAAGCAAAAACAAAACGCCACCAGATACCACGACTGAAGTATAAAATATTTGCATGATATATAGAGTAGAAAACTAGTAAGGGAGTCAAGACTCTTACTGAGTGGCCAGGCAGTTACAAGTACAACCCTCCCCCCTACAAAAATACAGATGGGTCCCATTTAATCAGACCACCAACATGTGGAGCCAAAACTGTGACCCCTTGCTTGGTGCAGAGGAACACTAGGACTGATACATTTGGTGGCAATTAAGAAACAAACAAGTAAAAGCAAAAGACATCCTCTCAAGCTACACCTTTTCATGGCAGTCAGAGCTAGCAAAGGATGGCCACCAGATTCTCATGCCCCAGGCCATGGGTTATCTTAGGCCAATACATCAGACCCCGCAATGCTGTCAGCATTGCATTTAGTTATGTTAGAAATAAACACCCTGGTAGGCCCATGTCAGGTTCCTGTAAGCCATCAGGGTCCTTTAGTTAGCTCCAGCCCTTAGTTTTGCCTCCAAGGAGCTATGCAAAGCTTATTGGCCATATTGCAGCATTTGCGCCTACATCAAAATCCTTTCAGGCCAAGGTTAAAACAAGCTCTCCCGAGATAAAAAGAAGCCGGGGCTCCTTTTACAAAGGTGGCGACGATAAACGTGTGGTAGAATGTAAACACAGGAATGTTTCTGTGACGGGAGCACATCTGCTAAACATTTTCCATCCACCCTCCTTCCCATTCTGGAGCCAGCCGAGGCGGGCATGGCAGGGAGGAGGCCAGGTGATAGGAGAGATGCCACCGCCAGCTGCTGCCAGCCGGGAAGGCAACGTGGCACCACAACGGGAAGCACAGCAAGTGCTAGCCAGATGGATGCAGAGCTCTATTACCTCTCCAGATTTGCTGATAGATTTACATCTGCAATCTGTTATGGTATTATTTTCCCCTTGGTTCAGGCGTGGCACAAAAATAAAACTGACAAGCCGCACCTCACTCTCCTCTGGGAGCAAGAAGCTTACAAGCGCACACCAGTATCCCCAGACAACTAATAAGGCATTACCATGCCCTGCACCAGAAATGGCAGTAACCTGGGCAACCACTTAGAACTTTCTCCTTTTTAAAGAGGACCAAAACCAGACCCAAAGTGTTACATGGTCTAGGGGTTTAAATCAAATCGGGTCAAATGGCTTAAAGAAATGGTGTAACCAGCATAAGTATTGAAATACAGGGGCCAACTTCACAGGTCACCTGCTTGGAACAGGAAAACTGCCTATACAAATCTGTTCTTCGGTTCCTATTTAGTAGAAAAGGTGGGTGCAACAGCTTTGCAGCCAGCTACAGAGATGTTGTAAATACTAACTTAAAGCGGACATTTGCCACTCTGTGCCAAGTCCTGGTCCACAGTATCAGTAATTAACCCAACCTACCCTTCACACCACCAGGGAGCCCTGCATTAGAAAGATACTCAGCTTTTTTCTAATGGAGAGTTCCATACGAAGGGGGACAGGAAACAACTGCACACGTGCATCAATAAGAGGTGTGCAGCACTGCAGCTTAGAGCGCTTTTCCTGTCCCCATTAAAGTGGACCAAACCCCAGGATTCTGACTATCCTGGGCTTTGGTCTTTACCTCGGGGGGCACCCCAATCAGGGGGTGCCCTGCTGTGTGAAACCCCCAGGACCAGCTCACTTCCCGGTCCTACAAATGCCTGGTGCGGGCACGCTCCCTGTTAGAGGGAAGCGAAGGATGCAGCAGTCCGAGTCGCTGCTCTTAGACGCGCTGTGGGACCAGGGAAAGGACCAAAACCCAGGATAGTCAAAATCCTGGGTTTTGGTCCACTTTAAATAGAACCGTCTGAGAAAAGTAATTTCTCCTGTATTTAGGTTTCATGGCAGCAAGAGTATGTGGGTTGGGGTCCTTGCAGAACTGGACCCTAGCTAAACAGGTCTGCCAAGAAGTATTTAAAAGGGAAGTCCAAGCATTTTGTAAAACTTCACCCACTCCTCTCTCCCACTGTGCTAAGACTTTGGGCAACAACATGGAAGACAACTCACTGGTAGATAGGTAGTCTGCACAGTAAGCTCAAACTGGGACCTTGAGTGACATGCCAGGCACCTGATCCTGTGCAGCAGTATGACTGTACTGCTCTGTCAATCCAACTGTCATTCATGTCTATGGCTGCCATGCAGAGCCCCGCCCCCTGTCAGCATCAGGGGAGGCTGTCAGCAATCAGGTGAGTTGTTTTATTATTTTAACATCCAGATCTGGCTTAGCACCATCAAGAGGAAGGGGAGGCTGGGGTGGCAAAAACTCTAAGTCTTCTTACCAAAAAATCTTATAAGGTCAACAATCATTTGGGATGCCCATCAGGTTAAAGATCCCCCAAGATAGGAACAGGAAACATCTGTGCACTTCAGTATTACATGCTTCCTATTAGAGGAGGTGCAGATGCCATACATGTGTGCAGTTATCAGCCCCTTCTTTGATAAAGTCAGTTTAGGGTCTGACAGAGTAGCAAGGGAGGGGGTTAGGTCTCCTGTCATCACTAAATGCATAAAACAATAGCACACGATAATATTTAAAACCTTCCAATGGCTTCTGTACAGAGTTTGCAACAAGTTATCAGATATTAAAGTCAGTAAGATCTGTCTCCTTGTCTTTCTCATTATTCTATAAACAAGGAATCTAAAGCTTTCCTTAGAGACAATACCAGGCATGATCGATCCCTCATCAGCAGGAACCATTAGGGCAAGGATTTTCCAGTTGGAAAGGGTAGGTTTGTGCGCTGGTATAATGGGAAAGCACCATAGCAATTCATTAAGGCAGCATATTCTAATATTCTGTGGATAATCACATAGGCAATGGTGTGGGGATCCACAGGACATACGACCTGTTGTGGGTATTTAGAAAAGGTTTGGGAAACACTGTATTCGAGGACAAGCATATGCTTTTGGTTATTGAGAAAACCCTAGTCGCTTGCAGCAGCTTCCCCAGTAGATGGCAGGGTGAGCAAACTACCATTTGTAAAGTAAAAGTTTACACTTACCACTTAGTTGTACAACTTTACTATAAACAGCATGGTGTGCACCTATGACGTTATCACAGACTTAGTGACATGCATGAGCCTCCAAGTAAAAGGAGGGAGGGGAGGCTGCTGCATGACACCAAGAGAGAACCAAGCAATCAGACAGTGCTTTCCAACCTATCAAATCTATGATCACCCTAAAGTGGATCCTTATCAGGACCAGTCTGAACAGCACAGAGATATGGCAACTGCCAGACAGGGTGACCGTCTTCTCAAGGAGGAACCTTTAGAAGCAACCATACATGATTGGGCACCAGCAGAAACCCCCCAACTTTACTTCCAGATGTCAGCCCCAGCACACCCACACATCACAGGCAGACCAGCCAAAGAACACAAGAGAAATCCAAGACACACAGTACATTCAGGCTTTCTTCTAGCACCGGCAGGAGGTGTTGCTTTTTAAGAAGGTCTCAAAAGCCAAAAGTATGACATCATGGGAACCGCACACAGGAGGGGGTCATTTGCCTCCTAAAAGGCAGGAGATTCATTAGCCTGGACTTCAAAAGAAATTATATCCCAAGTCTGAGGCTCCATAAAAAAAAAAAAGCTACAAAAACCACTTCCACGTAACGTGTGCCATGCTGTCACCAGTCGACTTGTGTCTATGAACTATAGTTGGATCCCCCTACAAGAATTTTTTAGGGATGACAAATAGGAAACGCCATGGTCTATACCCATCACTGAGCAATTCAATTCACTAAATTAAAATACACAGAAGCAAAGGCTGAGGAGTGATATTCATTGATTAACCAACAAGGAGACCCTGATTAACATATCCCCTAATAAATACTCAGCAGCCAAGGAACTCTGCACCACAAAGGAGATGCTACATAGGGTCCCTTCAGTAACTTTTTTTCCTGAATCAGACACAATTAGATTACTACAGAATAACACATAGGGTTTCATTTCTGTAAATGTCGTGATAGCAAACCTGATCTATAATGTGGAGGATCAACCATGTTGGGGCTCCTTTAACCTGGTCCCCAACTCAGTCACAGCCTCTGCAACCCCTGTAGTAATGCTCTTATAAGGTGATGGGTCAGAAATTGGCCACACACCCCCATCCTATGCTAGGAGCCACAAGGTGGACAATTGCTTTTAATCACAATTAATGTCTCATTACACTCACAGCAGTTGAGCAAATGGAAAGATCCCTTAAAGAAGACTCTGACACCCCTTCAGCCTTTTGCTGGCCATTCACAATCTGTCTGTTGATTTCACTAACTTGCAACTGTTTTAGATGCTCAACCAACCAATGTGACTGTTCATAGGATAAATAACACAAAATAGATGTAGCTGGAATCTATAAGAGAAAACGGAATGATCACTTAGAGAAGACCATGCCCCTGTTTTTTTGTTGGCCATATTCCAAACAATCTGTTGATTTCACCAAATTGTGACTAGCTGTTTTAATCATTCCATCAGGGGATAAGCAATATAAAAAAATGGATGTCTGTATGAGAAAACTCAAGAGATCACTTAATGAAACACCCTCCTTGCTGGTCATACACTAGACACTCTGTTAATGTCACCAAATTGCAGCTGTCAGTTTTAGAAGTTTAATCAATGTGATCATTCCATTTGGAAAATAATCAATACAACATAAATCGTGCCTGCCGGGAAACCTTATTCAGTTGGATACAGTTTGCCCTGTGTATGGCTTATCACATCTTCCTGTAATCGGATGATCACAGGAATAGGATTCAATCAGTGAATCAGAGGTTGGATGGTCAGCAAAAGTGGGGATTGAATCCTTCATACAAATCTGATCACATCCTCTGATCTCACATACAGCGATCAATGTACAAGCACAAACTTATACACAAGGCGATCCCCATTTTTTCTTAAATTGATCAAATTGAAGGAAGAAAAAGCAGAGAAGTTGCGGTCATGGTGCGATCACAGGGCAATGCTAATAGCGACCATGATCACAATAGCTTTGACCTAGGCTATCTTGAGAACTGGTTGTATGTTGTAGATGGCTATGCGCCATGGCATATGTCAGCGCTAGCCAGGCAGAGCATATGTCACTGATGCCCCCCAGCCCTTAGCAGTGATGGAGGGGATAGAGATTGGCTCTTACGTGTCAGGATCATTATCTCCAGCTTCTCTCTGCACATTGGGGGCTCCAGTGCCGCTCGGGCTGCAGTTACAGGGCTCCGGGGCGGTAATGCCGGGCTGCGGGCTCCGGGCAGCCACAGCTCATTATAGCCAATAGCCCGAAGTCGGGGGTGACAGCGTGCAGTATCCAGGCTCTCCCCGGCCACAGCTAGCAGCAGCCATTCCAGTAGGTATCCGCTATGGGCGCCATGGCGACTCCTCCTCGTTATCCCGTGTGGTGGTGGCAGCGGGGAGCTGAGTGAGCGCTCACTGGGACGGCGACTTGTATGACTGAGCGCTCTCCCTCCTGTGCCCGCTGCTCTCCTCACACTCTGCCGCCTCTATAGGCGGGACGCTCCCCTCTACAGCAGCCAATGGCGCCGCGCTCACCGCCGGACAGTGACGCCTACAGGCCAATGGCGGTACTGCGCTCCCTGAATACCTCAGTCATTTTCCCTATTTCCCCTCATCTCATCCCTCCACCATGATTTATTGAAAAGCCCAAACCCTTACAAAACTATTCCCCAGCATCTAAAGTTAATATATTTAATGTTTTTAGTCACGTACGTTTTATTCTTTCCCTCAATGGCCTGCAACTCTGTTCATCACTCTAGGATATGGGCGCCGCCATCTTGGCTCAGTAGCATCACATACTGAGGAGTTGAGAGGGGTCAAAAGTGCAGGAGAGCGAGGTTATAGCTGTGCTTTGCACAGACAGAGCAGAGCTGGGGTCAGGAAAAGGTCAGCAATCCCAGAATGCAAAACGGCACAGTGAGAGGCCACCTCCTGTTTGCAGGCTGCCTGATGCTCCATGAGCTGCCATCTTAGATGTTTAAAGTCTCAGAAAATGCAATAGATGCATGTAGGATGATTTTTAATGTGAGCAATCTGTATGTACAGGGTGAGGGAAGCATAGAAGATAGGCTCTTATTTAGGGTGAAGGACCGCTTTAAAACATGCCCCCTGTTTAATCTTATGCTGCTATTACCGTCACCTTCATACATTTCCTCCTGCTCATGAAATTAGAACAATGGCCAGGATTATCACTCTGTCAGGTTTTTTGTGCTTCTCCTGATTTGGCTGTGTGCATCCCTGTGTATCGAGAAACTAACCTTCCCAGCGATTCCACTGAGCATGTGCGGGCAGGCAAATGGCACGTTCCCCCCATTCAGCTTATACTAGCCGCAAGCCGAAGGGAGTGAGGGCACCTCTATCTGAGGAGCGCGCCCATGTCTGCCATTCAGACGCCGTTCACATCCAATCCACAAAGGGTGACCGTGGTATTAAAGCGGACCTTCACCCTGAATAACAGCACACCCTGTACATACAGATTGTCCACATTAAAAATCACAGCAGAGGATCCAAATGTGGGATGCCCCAGGGGAGGGCCGGAGGAATCTTTTAGATTCTATTCTATTACCCAGTGGCCAGGGGAGTAGAGAAGAGCCCATTGCCTGGAATAGCACTGGGGCCCTGAGGAAGATCATAGCGAATGCACCATGCCTGTGTGCTGGGCAGGTTATTGCCTTGGAAGGGGAGCTAACACATTTTTTCCTTTCTGTTAATTTACACAAAATAAAAAAGCCTCCCACTCACAGCAGCCTAAAGGGGCCCCTGCACCCCACTCCACCCACAGCTGCCTCTTAAACTTTACAATGACCATTTTACAACCCCGAAGTTCAGGTCCCCTTTAACTTCTATGGGGATCAAGTTGGGGCCCCCACCAAACTTTTCACTGAACCCAGGCACCCCAAACATCCACAGGCTCACTCATCCCTACTACTTACCCATTCTATGGTGGTGGTGTTACTGTCCAATACTGGCATGTGCCAACCGTGCCTCCTCCTTCACAGTCCCCCCCCCACCCATGACTGAGCCCAATATGGGGGCTAGGAGGGGTCGGCAGATGGTTGACAACACTAAAACAGACTGGCTGCGAGGAAGGTAACCCCCCCCCCCCCCAGCATACACAATGGCTCTGCTCGCCCATCCCTAGAAATAGCCCTGCCTCCTAGTATCCATCCAGCTCACCTCTAAACATGGGCATAGCTAGGGGGGGGGGCAGCAGGTCAGGGGGGGGGGGCAAAGGGAGGCCTGAGCACAGGTGGGGGGGTCAGGTTGAATCGTTGCTCCGGGTGCCAGAAAGCCTAGCTACGCCTCTGCTCTAAATGTATTCAGGTACCTCACCTGGTCCTAAGCTACTTCCACGACCTGCCAGTGGTTGGGATCTAAGAATCGGCTTTGCCAGATAACTGAGAACCACCAGCCCCTTAATCTACTAGATACTCCTGCCTTAATCTGTATCTTCATGCCTTATGCAGTCACTCATTGGTCCTCTACCTACCTCAGAATTAAAAGAATGACGGACTGTGAAACCCAGATAAATGGTGCATTAGAGATTTCTAAAGCGATGAGCAGGTCAGTGCATATCGGGGAGTGTACTTGGTCTCCAAGTCATGCTACTGAGGGATTTCTGGAATGACAGGCAGGTTAAGATAATCCCTATGGACATACGGCTTCTATAGGACACGCTTATCAAAGTGGAAATACACCAATCTCACTACATTTCCACCAGATTTCCTCTCCTCCCCTTTTCCTTTGACTATTTATGAACATTGTTGTAGAAAAGCTTTCCCCAGTCAGTCATTGCAAGAGAGCTTTGTGTTCTATTTATGTGCCTTAAAGGAGCTCTATTGCAACAACAGTTTAAGATTAAAAGTCCTGGATAAAAGTTGGATAGGTAGAGGAAGACTTACTTATATGCCTCACAGGGAAATAAATCCATACAACCGTGTGTATTTCTTTAAAAACAGCTTTAAAGTGGACCAACACCCAAGATTTTGACTATCCTGGGTTTTGGTCCACTTCGGTGGGGCACCCCGATCGGGGGTGCCCCGCTTTGTGAAACCCCCCAGAAAGCCCCAAAAACTCACCTCTCCCCGCCCCCCACGTGACCGCTGCAGCCAATCCCCGCCGGCGGAAAAGCGGGAGGCAGCGACGGACAAGAGAGTGTGCTCGCCGCCGCCGCCTCCCGCGCGTCACTCTTACAGGGCGCGTGCCCGCGCCGGCCATTCACAAACGGCCGGCATGGGTGCGTGCCCTGCTAGAGGGACGCGCGGGAGGCGGCAGTGGGCGCCGCTGGATCGAGGAGCAGGTAGGGATTTAGGGGTTTCTGGGGGGTTTCACCCCCGATCGGGGTGCCCTGCAGTCAGGGAGCTGATCGGTCCAGGAATCTTATAGATACCCGGGCCGATCATGGGAGGGTGTTGGTCCACTTTAAGTCATTCAACAAGCAAATCTAAAACAAGGGGTACTTACCTTTTGTCCAGCACAGCTGATTGGCAATAGTCTGGTGATCAGTAACTCACCTGATTGCTGGATCCGAGCCTGTGTCGCAGCCCTCGCTTCCTACATGGCCTGAAATCCTTTCACCTGCGCTTTTGGGACGGGGGACGGGTCCCGCCCCCTCCTTCAGTCAAAAGGATACGGCCATGCCCCTCTCCATTCACTACAATGGTCAGGGCATGCCAGGCCTAGACACACTCTTTTTGATTGCATGGAATGGAGGGGGCATGGCAATACTGTATGACTGATGGCAATCCCGACCCCATACATGGCCTTGTACAGTGCAGGATGTGGCAAGGGCTCGGATCCAGTGATCAGGCAAGTTACTGATTGCCGGACTAGCATCTATCCGCTGCATGGGACAAATGGTGAGTACCATTTTGTTTTTTATTTGCCTGCCGAATCTCTTTGACTGTCTGTTATGCCCACAAACATATAAAACTCAAAATACTTACCGTACTTTCTCTCACCCTTTCCCGAGATCAGGTCCCAGAGTGTGCATGTGCCCACAGATTCCAGGGTCTGCTCGGCCAGCTATTGCAAGCAAATTGGTGGATTCTTATACATTTTTTTTTTTATATAAAGAGCCATCATCTTCTTTAGGGATGCCCCGTCCTTGCCTCTTTCACAGTGACTGGAGCACACCTTGCTCCATTCACTACAAAAGAGGAGGCATGCCAGCTACTGCCTCTATACAAGGAGGTGGAGGCACTTTCAGGGAAGCAGCTGCATGGCAGCGGAGGTACATTTTTTATTATTCTTTATAATTGTCTGGACAGGGCCTATAAGACGGGGACCAGGGCCGTATTTACCATTAGGCAACCCTAGGCACGTGTCTAGGGTGGCAACCTGGAAGGGGGGGAGGACAGTGCCCTTACTACTGTAGTAAAGAAATTAAAAATCATATAGCCAGAACATTAATGCCTCCTAACAAACACCCCCCCCCCCAGCCACAGAATAATGCAGAGTGTATTTGTGTAAAGGGGGGGGCAATGGCTTGAACACAGACCAGAGCATCTCCCCTCCACTGGTCATGTGACTCCTGTATGTCAGAATGCAGTAAAATATGGAACATGCTTGTCTGCTTCTCTGCATTTCCCCTTTGTGCCCTCCTCCACACACATACTCTGCATCTAGCCCATTGCACCCTTTCCCCCTACACACTTTTTTCTTTTTATATGGACCGTGACCTAACTTAAAAAAAGGGGACGCAAGCACTTAAAGTGCCTAGGGCACCATAACCACTAAATACGGCCCTGACGGGGACCTGTTAAAGTGGAGATAAGCCAACTCTGTGCCAGGTAGTGTACTGCTCCCAAGGATGGTTACCCACTGAGCCCTGAATTAGGGATATACTCCTCTTATCCCCATAAAGCTTTAGGGCCATGAAACAGCTGTACGTTGCAGTGTTGCATGTCCTCTATGGAGAGAGTGTGACTGCTGTAGGTGTGTGTTTTCTATCCCCATTGGATGGAACTCTGCAAGTTAAATGTAATGTGTGTATATCTCTAATGCTGGGCTTGTTGATGGCATACAGGCTTTGCCACCATGCAACCCATGCGATTGCCTCTCAAGGGGCCCCCATAAATCTGCAGAGTGCACACTGGAAGCAGCTGGTGTCTTACTATTGTTAATGTTTATTTATATAGCGCCATCAACTTCCGTAGCGCTTTACAAGGTAAGAATACAGACAAGGTAAAACATATAGCACAGAGAACAATACAAAATTAGATGCCACAGGTTAAAACCAAGTGTTGTGAGCACAGGAGACAATAGGGAGGAGAGCCCTGCCCTTGCGAGCTTACAGTCTAATATAATACTGATGTAATACTAGGGATGCTGTCAGTGCCGAGGCTACATGAGAAATAAAGCTGCTTTAGTCACAGCTCAGTGCTTTGAGCAGTGAAAAAACTGAGAGCCTGTTTCTGCATGGCGCACACACAGGGCAACCCAAATCCCCCCAGCAAGAGGGACAAAACCAAGATATTAAAAATCTTGGGATTTGTTCCTCTTTAATATGGTATTTTGTTATATAAAGATGCCTTTGATTAGGGCCCCCAGACACATCTTTGCATGGGGCCCCAGAAATAAGCCCTCCCCTGCATACAGGGGTGGGTTAGGTGTGGAAGATCCAAAGGCAGGTTTAGGTCCACTTTAAGTATTAGCACCAGGGCAATACACCCCACAAGGGGCAATTATAGTCATGGATAGGACATAGATGTAGAATAGCTCACTTAAGTTAGAAGTAGCTTCATCTAGTGGATAACTGGCATTAGCTCCATCTTGCCTCATATTACCAGCAATGTATTATTGTCTTATGTGAAGCCCTTGTAGAGTTAAGAGTTAATCACCCCCCTCCCTCTATTTCTATGACATCAGTGCAGGTTTAAATTAAATTGCCGCAATGTATGAAATCTATAA
Source organism: Gastrophryne carolinensis (assembly GCA_027917425.1). NCBI lineage: Eukaryota > Metazoa > Chordata > Amphibia > Anura > Microhylidae > Gastrophryne > Gastrophryne carolinensis. The sequence goes on from CM051234.1 coordinate 111,719,623, forward strand.
CGCTGTGGATGCTGTGCCAAAGAATTTGATCCGGTGGGATATTTCTCTGAATCAGTTATTAAGCTGACATACTTTGGCACAATACGCACATTGTATCAGGAGGCCATTCTTTTCATACATCTGCATTTGGCTGCCTTTGTCTCAATAATGATCTACTGTATTCTTGAACATTTTGGATATCTTTATTGTGGTGATAAATACAGCAAGATGGATACGACATGTGCATTTAATTGGAGACATGAATTTGTTTAAGCAGATGAGGCTTATGCTCAGTTTACACGGTACGATTATCCAGCAAGAAACTTTAAAGCGACTGCAATTTAGTGATAATTTGTGGGAACAGCTGCTCAACGAGAACTGGTTAATCGGTCGGCCATTGTATCGTTGTGGCTGACCAAAAATGTCTCGTTCATCGCTTGTGTGTAAATAGAAGGCACTCTCAAAGCATTGTGCTTTGCTATGAGAGAGCGCCATGCGCGATCGTGCATTAGTGATCGTTCTAGCGTCCGATAATGCCGCTCAATTGCAGAAGATTTGTATGGTCGCTCACTGAGCGAACAGCCAGTTGATCTGCTTGTGTAAACCCAGCATTAGTCTACTTTGCTTATTCCCCACCCTCTCCTCCGTGTAGGCCACAGGGATTCTCCCCTAATTCCACTCTGAGGACCAAGAATGAAAAACGTTTAGTTCTACAAGCTTCTTCCCTCTTTGTTAAAGTGGACAAAACCCCATGTTTTTCAATCAACATGGTGTTGGTCTGCATACCAGGGGCATCCCAATTTGGTTCTTTGGTGGGGGTCATGCTAATTATTTAAGAAAGTAGGTTTAATTCTGAGTTTGCATTTGGGTTGGAATTACTGCATCTCCGTGTGCACACAAAGCTTTTTGCTTCTTTTCCCCCCATTAAATCACCTGTATCTGCAATGGGGCATTTTTCCAGGTGAGGTAAATCATTTTTTCAATGACGTCAGGCAGGATAATTTTTTAAGGCTTGGCACTAAAAGAACCCTATGGGGTATGCTAAAGAAGGCTGATTCATTACTAGCGCCAGGTGAGCGTCTGTACAGCTGCGCTAAGAGCGACCGCTAGTGGGTTCGCTATGAGTCGCTATTATAGAGCGCCTCAATTGCTGTAGTAACCTGGCCGGCAACCTGAGTCGCTATAACACCAGTACAGCGCTATATGGGAGCGAACAGTAGCGACTGGTCAGTGTGACCGACTCAAACCATATTCATCAAAAAAACAGCCTCACACAGCGCCGGCGGACAAATTTGGGTCACTGTAGCCCAGAGCGCTAGAAGCTGTGTGATTAAAGCCCGTTTTTGTACACATATCCACTAGTAACAAAGCGAAAACACATGGTCGCATTTTTACATTCTGACATTAACACTTTAATACCAGACATGTAATGACAATTCTGCATAAAAAAATCAAAAAAGTCACAATGATTTGATACAAAAAAAATTATTAAAAGAAAACCCTGTTTAAAGAGAAGAAAAATAACATCCATTGAAATGTATGGGAGAGCGACAGGTAGCGACAGGTAATACCAGGCACTCTGAAAGCCAGAGTGCCGCCGGGATACGCAGAGCCGTCACTGCGAATCGGTCAAGGCGCTCACCAGAATCAGCTTCATAAATGTGGTATTGCGTACAGCAGCCGGCGTTCCCCTGTCGCTTACAAGGCACTACCTGTCGCTATCCCTTGATAAAGAAAGCCCTATAGTAACATTCACAATTAATTTTAGAGACTGTCATTAACAGAATAATGCAATTTCATAGTAAAAGAGGAAAGCCTTATTAACTATTTTAAAGAGGAGCAACATCCCCCTCAAGCAGGGGCGTACATAGTATTCACAGGGCCCCATAGCAAAGGTCATAGTGGGCACCCATGACACTCGGTCTTAGAGTCAAAAAGTCATCCCCTGCACCACTCCATCCACCAAAGGGGCCAGATGGAGGGGCCCAAAGGTTAGTTCCTCTAGCATTGTTCGCCGTGCATTAGAACCTTTTAATGCGCCATGGGAGCAGGGATCGGAATAGGTTTGAGGCCTGGGTCTTCCCTGGCTGCTATTGCAGTATGCAGTGTTGGTGCACTGTGTGAAGGGAGCCCCAGGGTCCAGAGCAGTGGGTTCCAGAAGATGGAACTAAGAAGTCAGCACCTAGTTTTCTCGAATTCTCTGTGCACAGATTTAGTCCCACCCTGCAGAACCTACAGTTCTGCCCCCTGGTGCTCCCTGCATACTGGGGTGGCACTAGTATGTAGCTTTTGCTCTAGGTGCTGCAAGGCGGTGGGGGGACATCTTTCAGGGGGCCCCTTTCTCCCACAGGCCCGGTAACAGCTGCCTCCCCTGCCTTACCCTCAAGTCCTATAAGACCTTTGAGGAGGTTGGTCTATCTCTTTATGGGGGGGGGCATCCTGAGTGGGGATGCCTTGCTTAACTACTCTACTTTTCCATGAGCCCATGTCGTGGCCGCTTCCCCAGCATTCCTCTAACTGCGGATGCGCCCTGCCTGCCAGGCCTTTTAAATGTCTGGCATGTGCATGTCCGAAGTTAGAGGCGCAGCTGGGGGTACTTGCTCCATTCAGTGCAACAAGTCAATCTGAATGGGACAAGCACCACTGATTGGCTGAGCGTCATAGGTAGAGGCCACAGGTGAGTTTGCAGGATGCCCTGCCAGAGGGCAACAACACACCAAAAAGTCAGTTCCTTGGGTGTTCCAATTATCCAGGGCAGTTTCTAGACAAATAGCAGCAGCAGTGCAGGATGAAAAAGAATCTGTCGCTCACCCATTATATGGTTCTGCTGCTGTCCCATGAAGGTATGTGCCATGCCTCTACCTTAGCGGCAGGCAGTTCCCCCTCCCCATGACTAAACCAAACATGGGGGGATAATGAAACTTTCTTTCTTGGCTTTCACCTCTAATAGTTGCCCTGACGCTCCTGCAGAAAACAGCATGGCTCGGATAAGGGTTCCCCCAATAGCCGTGGTGCCCAGGATGATCGCCCTGCTCACCCTCCCCTAGAAACAGCCCTGAAATTATCTGTATGTGAATCTAGAGGGCCCTTATAACAGAGTAATTTGATTTTACAGAGGGCCCCTCCAAAGAGAGTCCTGTGTTAAGGGGTCCACAGGAAGTATCCCCCTGCCAACCAGTGTGCCAGTACTAGCCTGGGTAGAAGGATGTTTGTTTTACTTTATATTTTCCATGCTTACCGTTATCGGCATTGCATCAGTTTTTTGGAACTGTTCCTTTCTGATTAAATTGCTTTGAAAACTGTACAAGATTCTGAGAATTTTACACTGTATTACTCATATTGCGGAGATAATCTCAAATGCAGCTCAGTGCATTTTGGACAATAGGCAAAGCACATTTAAAGGAATTGTCAAGGCTAAAAAAAAAAGATATACTCTGCTGTTTGACAACTTTATTGCACTCCCTCATCTGCAAATAAGAGGATGGAGCTGCGGGGGACAAAAAGACAAAAGTATAGGCATTTTTATTTTAATACCTAGACAGGGAACTGGTTTAGAAAAACTCCTATTTTATATACTTTGCTTGTGCATTCAAAGTGCTTCACTCCACTTCAAAGATCAATGTTTCTCAGCACACGCCCTTAAAAAGTATACAGCGAAAGACATCTGTAATTAAAGAAAAGGAAACAAAAGGACTATACAAAAAGTTCCTGAAACTCTTTTCTTGTGGCAAGGTTTACTCATAGCAATATAACACTGCATTCACACCACAGCCTTGTAACTCCCACCCCACCCTACAAACAACTATATGTAACCAAATACAAAACATCATATTTTATTGAGTACAAATATTCATTAGACCGCTAAAACTCTAAAAGAAAATCCTGCAACACTGTGGAATATAAAGCAAAGTAATAGGTATCACAAGCAGAGGACTAAATGGAACAGGCACACCCTATACTGAATACTGTGCCAATAATGAAGGGAAAACAACCCAGTCCAAAAATGTGCTGTGTACCAATATAAATAAGAAGCAGCAACTTTCCAGGCAATGGCAATATATAGGCAGCAAAGAGCTCACCTTTTAAAGTGGACCAAAAAACAGGATTTTGACTATCCTAGGTTTTGGTCCATGCCCCTGGGGCACCCTGATCGGGGATGCCCTGCTGTGTGAAACTCTCCAGGTCGCCCGAATTAACTCAACTCTCCCCGGTCCTATGGCTCAGTGTGCTCAGATCCACTCCCGCCCGTTTGTCTAAATCTTCGTTTTAGGGGAGCGAATCCGAGCGCACTAGTGGCTGCATCGGCCCTGCTAAAGGGATGAGAAGGGAAAAGAAGATGCGTTTCTGGGCGACCTGGGGTCATGCAGCAGAGCATCCCAATTCTGAATGCCCCGAGGGGAGGGAATTTAGCAACTCGGGAATCTTAATTGTTCTATGGCCAATCCCTGTGGGTTTTGGTCCATTTTAAGCACCTCCTCCATTTCCTGTAGCATGCTATATATTCTGTAGCAGATCTCCAAAGTTTGCCGCTACTTTTAATTTCATTCGTCCAGGATCATGCTCCAAAATTGTTTGCACAGGTGTCCCTGTCCCTCTGCACTCCTGGCGTGAGCGATCCTGGCTGTCTCAACCACTGTGGCCTGCCAGGCTCACACTGGGGGTGCAGAGGGACAGGGGTGGCTGTGTGACCAAATTTGGAGGTGGTCGCAGAGAAATTGAATTAAAAAGGAGGGACAAATTTGAAGCTCTACTACAGCATCTAAATCACATAGCAGGAAATGGAGGAGATGCAAATGGGACAGGCTTAAAGAGCCAAATTTATCGGGCCTGGAGTCTAAATGATTGTTGATACCAAGCTATGTCATCCCCCTCTCTACAATCGCCCTGACAGTACTCACTTTTCCAGCCTTCTAGACTGAAATTGTGGGCTGCGGCTGTATATCTGGTCTCCCCGCAGCTGAGACGTGCTCCTGTGCCCAGCTATTGAGATAGGGTGAGAACAGGAGCGCACTGAAGATTGCAGGGAGCGTTCCTGCTCTGCTCTGAGTTTAATTAATATGCATGCCGTTCAGCGCCGCTTGGGTGAGCCCGTGCATACGCTGTCAGACATTGCAGTAAGGTATGTTTTTAAGGCAAAGCGGGAGATGTGCTCCTTGGTACATTATTATTATTATTATTATTACTATAGTCTGCACTCTCCCTTGAGGAAAAATCCTCCATTTCACCTGAAATTGCAGCAGTGTCAATGGCTCCTAAAGCATGCATGTCAAATGAAACCTATTTGGGAATGAATGTCATTTATTAGATATGATAGCATACCCTATAGATAGTGTGGGGCATGCCCCTGATATACAAACTGTGGCTCCTCCGGCTTTGTGCAGAGTACCCTCCGCCCATTCAATTACAGCCCACGCAGCTTGCAGACATTGCCAGGATTCCATATCTCGGGCAGGGATTTTGCCCTTGGTATGGGGATTGGGGGGGGGGGGGGTTCTGCCACACTGCGTATTATAGGATTGGGAGGATTCTGCCACACTGCTTTTTATAAAGGGATGGGAGGGGATTCTGTCAAACTGCCTGTTATAGGGGGATTCTACCACATTGACTGTTATGGGGAATTCGGGGGATTGTGCCAGGCTGATTTTCCCCTCTAAGCCCTGGATGCATCTTATGGAGCGAACATACATTACTGTACATTACTCAGTTTGGTTCAAACCACATGTTACATCATGGACTACTTTTTACCCTGTTTGTTACATAGGAATTCTCCTATTTCCTGACTAATAAGCATTCCATTCTTTTCGCTTACTCCCTTGCTGCATTTAGTCTTGCTAAATGAGCACTTGAAGGACAAACTCCAAGCAAAATTATTTCCCTTTAAATCTAGTAAGCCCCTTATTGTCCCTTTAATTGCTCTTTAGGTCATCCTGGGTGTTTTATGATATTCTTAGAAACCTTTTGCTAAGATTTAGTATTTAACACAAGACATGTGACTCAGGTTTATAGGCACTAGTCATCATCTTCGTTACAGATATTTAAAGACAATGGCTTAATTGGTCATATGCCAAAAAGTTAACCCTCTGCACCCTGACGGCCTTGATGCGGCTTCCTCGCTTTTACATTCATTGCAATCTATGTTAAAGTGGACCAACACCCAGGATTTTGACTATCCTGGGTTTTGGTCCGCTTCGGTGGGGCACCCCGATCGGGGGTGCCCCGCTGTGTGAAACCCCCCAGAAAGCCCCAAAAACTCACCTGGCCAATCCCCGTCGACGGACAAGCGAGGTCCGTCAGCGGACAAGCGAGCGCGCCCGCCGCCGCATCCCGCGCGTCACTCTTACAGGGAGCGTGCCCGCGCCGCCCATTCACAAACGGCCGGTGCGGGCCCTGCTAGAGTGATGCAGCGGTAGGGATTTCGGGGCTTTCTGGGGGGTTTCACACAGCAGGGCCCCGCAGGCCCGATGCTGATCGGCCCGGGAATCTTATAGATTCCCGGGCCGATCAGCATCGGGTGTTGGTCCACTTTAACTAACAGTCCATGTTCTTAACAAGTGTTAGCTAGGTTTTTCAATAGTATGAGTGTGCAGCGGGTTAACTTTCTTTTTTGCTTAGTGTGTGGTCACACCCCTCTAGCACCTCTTGACTGCTATATATTGACTGGATGAGCACATCCCATTTTTCTTTTTAGTTGGTCATATGCCTAATAGTCAGATGGAGAGGTCACCAACACGCATTGTCTACAAGCTGACAGGTCTTCTCATTTGCACTGCACGTGTTACAGTCACATTTGCAACATGTTTTAGTTCTATTTGTACTGTATTAAGACAAAAAGTGAAGCTATTGTCTAAAATAATAATACGTGAATTTAGATTGAACTTCATCCTGGCATAGAGTAGATTTAGGTTTGTGTCAGCATTTAGTATGAAGATTTCCACTGAATTCTGTTTATCTGCATACAAAATGCTGACATAAACCCAAATCTAAAGTTCAATCTAAATTCATGTATTATTTTAGACAAATGGCTTCACCTTGCCTCCTACATCCCCCTGTTGTGTGAAATCCCCAGATCACCTAGTACACTAACCTCGCTGGCAATCCCATGGTGCATGTGTTGGCTGTGGCGGTAACCCAGACTTCCCTCCAGCTGATGAGTGCATCCACTCCAGGCATTTCTGAATGGCTGACACTGGTAAATACAGGACAGCTGAGGAGCAGCCAGTCCTCCATTAAGCTTTACTAAACTACTTTAATGTCGGATCAGCTTCGAAAATTTGAATGGAGTGCTGCCCGCTGATTGGAGGAGAGCCCACGCGCGTTTGATTGCCAATGAGCTTTATTATCCAAGGGATTTCACACAACGCGGCATCCCAAATCAGGATTCTCTGCTGAAAACAAACTATCAGGAAAATGAAAATCCTGGTGATTGTTCTTAATTGTGACAAAATAAAAAAAGCAAGGAAAATTGAAAATTAAAGGGACTATCAGGAAAATGAAAATCCTGGTGATTGTTCTTAATTGTGACAAAATAAAAAAAGCAAGGAAAATTGAAAATTGAAAAACCAGACTTGACTATCTTGGGTTTTGGTCTTTGCCCCCTAGGCACCCCGATTGGGGATGCACCACTGCGTGAAATCCTGATCTCACTCACCCTTCCTCAGTCCTACAGTGCAAGCGCAGCCTCTCGTCCAGTCAGCATGCTCGTATCCGCTCCCGCCCCTTCGTCCAAGAGCTCATCTAAAGCGAGCGGATCTAAGCGCGCTGGTGGCCTCATCCCCAGCTACCATTTAACAGGGAGCGTTCGGGTGCTCGCACATGCGCCGTTCGTTGGACTGGGAATGAAGTTGCGTTTTCAGCGGACCTGGGGGGGTTTGACACAGCAGGGCGGATCAGGGTGCACCAGGGAGAGCAAGTATGCCTGCCCTAGAGTCCTCGAGACTGGATGGTGTATTGGTTCACTTTAAAAGCTTCTGATTGACTTGGTCAGCAGCCCAAATGACTACTCCTTCATGAAAACGAGTACCTAATGAACAACATATGCTCATAGATAAAGTTTAGATAAAGTCTAGTCCCATATCTACCAACTTTTCAGGGTGGGAAACAGGGACATTTGTTAAATTAGGCCATGCCCCCCAATTGAGGGATGGATAGGTGATAGGTTGTAACAGTTACAATAGAAACACTGTAAGTAGTCAAATGATTCATTTATTGATGCAGATCTACATGTTACACCTCAAAAATCGACAAATGATAACAACGAGGGACAGGGGGACATGGACTCTAAAGAGGGACAGTCCCTCCAAATCAGGGACACTTGGGAGGTATGTCTAGTCATATGTAACGCCCCACCGTACCTTCCTCCCCTGGCACTGAGGCAGGACTGGGTTATTACAAATATAAAAACACCTTACCTTACGCAGAATCCAGCATTGTCAGTGGATCTTGGGTGGCAGCCACACAGAGGCTACACAAAGAAGCATCCCATGGTCTGTGTGTGCTCCTGCCCCCACCTATTTGGGCAAAAGGCCAAACAGGGCCACACACAGGGGAATAGCTGCCACTCTCTACAGTCTCTCCAAGATGGCCATGTTCCTACCACTACCTGTGTGGCTACTAAAGAGGATGCTAGCAGACTGGCAATTAGAGTCAGATTAGCTAGGAATGCCATATTAGGACATTGGCCATAGATGTGCACCTATTGGACACATTGGCTATACATTTAAGATGTGGATTGCAGTTCTGGGTTCCTATCATTACTCCTATCTATCCTTCATTACTCCACTGTGCTTTCCCTTCAGACAGGAGTCCTATAAATCACATGGCTTGCATCAGGGCTAATTAGAGGAATATGTCTGCAGAGAGTCAAAATATGACCTCTGAGGGCTGGCGCGTCAAGGCTGAGCTAGCTTACCGCTCTTGTGAAAGCACATTGTTTTTGCATTTCTACACATTTTTTGCTGACTAAAAATGGATCGGAATTGCTACAAGAATGTATAACAAAGGACACAACGCTGAAAATAATCAGCCAGTCCCTTCCATACCAAATGATTCCTCTAGTCAACAATTTAAGTCAAATAAGGAATACTTTTGACACTCTTGATCTAAAGTGGACCAAAACCCAGTCCGATCGATTCCCTCCCCCTGGGGCACCCGAAATTGGGATGCCTCGCTGTGTGAAACCTCCCAAGTCGCCCCATTTACTTACCTTGCTTTTCGGTCCAATAGCGGATGTGCAAGCAGCATCCCCGCTATCCCTCTAGCAGGGTGCATGCCCACGGCAAGCATTTGTGAATGGCCATTGCGCGCACACTCGGAGCCGCTGGCCTTAGACGAAGGCTTAGACGCCGTGACGTCAGCTGCTCCGAGCATGCTGATTAGAAGCGAGGCCGCGCCTGCTGTAGGACCAGAAAGAGGCGAGTTGCGCTCGCCGATTTGGGGGGTTCAGACGGGGGCAAGAACCAAGACCCAGGATAGTCAAAATTCTGGGTTTTCGTCCACTTTAAAAAATGTATGTTGCTGATGTTATTCTTGCTTTTTCCTGACCTCAGACACAACTTTAGGTGAGGCAGGATTGGGATATGTTCACACTTATGCATTGTGGTCCAGCTACAGGATGTAGGCGCTTTGGGCTTGGATTTTACATTCTGATTTGTGGAGCATTTTGCATGAATTTGCATTTGTTTTCCTTCTTAAACAAAAAATAATGTAGGAGTCACTATTCTGAGGTTCCCAGCCTGTGCATCAGGTACTGTGATCCCCATGGCTTGGAGGCTATGCCAGGATACCAGCCTCTAAGCCATTAAAGGAGCACTATCGCAAAAAATGGCCCAATGATAAAAATCCATATAAATCTGCTGGGTGGGGTGGGGGTCATGTATACAGCCAGCATCAATAAATATGCAGCCAGGCATGTTTCTCTTTTTATGAACCCCTAGATTTTATTCCAACCATGAAAGAATAAACCACAAGCTTGGCTGGAGTTTTATTCAGTTTGGGTGTAAAAGTGACCCCTCCTCTCATTAGCCGACGTGTTTGTATGTATTTTTAATACTACACAATTTCGCAATAGTGCTCCTTTAACCACAGGTCCAGTGCTCTTTTATGGGTCCCCCAGTCACCCCTGGAAGAACACTGGGCTCATGCCTACGGACACCAGGCTTTTCTGCACCCCCTGGCCAGTGGGAGAGTGGGTAATTAAGCAGAGAGGAGAGGGGCAATATTGGCAAGCCACTCACTGGGAATGCCTAAAGGGGACAATCTTCTACTCTTTGAACTGGTGTAGGGACCCCTTGATACCCCTTATCATTTCACAAATAAAAAGAAAAGAATAACATTTCTATAAATCTACATTGACCGTACTAACCTTCTGCTTTTGCTTTTCTGTCTCTGGGTGACATCCTTGCAGGACCACCAGGCAGATGCTCTACTATCTGTGGTGCCCACCCTATTCGCATCTGAAACTCAGGAAGAGAGTACTGTCAATGTAGATTTATAGAAATGCTTTTTCACAGTGTTTATTTTTTCCCTCTTGCTGCTTTATAAACTGGTGAAGTGTCCCGAGGACCCCTATAACAGCTAAAAGGGTTGGAGGGCCGGCAAGACATCTGCCGACAAATCAGTGGTTGAGCAGCTTCCATCTTTTTTATTTGTATTGTTTAGATGAGTGTGAGTACTGTAGATGTACTGGGTGGCTTCAACCCTTTTGGCCCAATGTCCAATTTATCCATTGCTGCATATGTCCACATGGGTAGATGAGGGTCTTTATATGCATGTGCAATGGAGACCTCTGTTTTAACCAGATTATAGAGACAGATGAGAGGACTTGTTGCTCCTTGACAATACTGGGGCTCCTTCAAAAGTATACTTTCATGGCACTCCCTACTCTGCGCTTTGTGGTGCAGTCCATGAAACGGACTTCTCCGTTAGGCGTTTTACAGATATAGAACAGTTGTCCCTGGCAAAGGGACCTATTTTGTGTTGATCAAAATCTTTTAGTCTGAATGACATTCATGGATTTTCTGTAAAATGAAATTTTGCTTCTTAACAGGGTCCTGAGTCAGCATGGCTAAGCAATAGGCAGGTATTACTGAATCCTTTTTATTTTACCAGCTTACAGATGCTATTTAATAATGACCTGAAATTATTGCAACTTATTCTGTACATGATTGGATGTCTGAAGTGAGAAGGTTTATTTTAAAAATGAAGGTGATTGAGAGACACAAAGGAGAAAGCAGCAAGACAGCGTTTTGCCCCCCTCCCTGCCCCTGATATTATGGAGAAAGTAAATGTTTATTAAAGCTTGAAAGTACTCAACGCCTAAATCTGTGGGCCTATGCAATTTCCTATAACTGTTTCCGGTGCTTCTCTTACACATCTGAAATCTGGCAAGAAAACAGCAGATTCAGGCCAAAATGGTGTGTTATCGACTGTTTACAACTGTGTTACCTAAGCTGGGGTTGGGCAGCACAATATTTGTATGTGTGGACAGCCCGAGTCCCATTAAAATGCCTCTTTCATATGCTGAAGCTTAAACCTATTAATTGAATAACTGACAAAAAATAACATTTATTGAGGGGGATGGGAGGAAGAATGTAATTAAATTAGGCAGACGGATTAAAGGTCTTGGATAGATGAGCTGCTCTGTCTCCACTAAGTCTTTAAATAAACATCCATATAGTTAACTGTAAAGGTCACAAAAAGGATCAGAAGGTTTAACTGAGAGTTAATCAGTTCTGCAAATACATAGAGTATATAATGCCAAGGTTTCTGAAAAAAGAAAATTCAGCGTAAAAGGGACGCTTTATGCTTACCTTGAAATTTTGTATGTATTCAAAAACATGGCCTCAGAGAGCTAGAGTGCTCTACACCTGCTCAGGGCCTCCATCAGGAATTTAGGGACCCCATACCGAAAATTACACATTACAAATTACAAATTGTAATGGCTCATTTCCATGCATTGATTTGTGAATGAAGAATTGCTAAATCGACCACAGATTAGAATAAATCCATGGAAATGCCCATTGTGATCGAGCAGTGAATGAGAATTTGTTCGTTGGTCGAGCATCGTATCGTTTTGGCTAACATCAAATTTTTAGTTTGTTGCATGACCATTGATATGTAGAAACATAAAATAAATCACAAATAGGACTCACAGCTTGAGCGATCTCACAAATGATCACTATTGAAAATTTATAAGACAAATCTGTGTCTGAGCGCAAATCGTCCAGTGGTACGTTCATTCACTTGCTCAATAAACAGGCGATTTATCTGTTCATGGAAATGGGTCATTATGACCCCTGTTTAACCTAAACCCAATTTTGGGACAGGATAACAGAGCATCATTTGATATCTTTATATACCCAAAGGTCTCTTTGCTGTATATCACCTTAAGGCTTATCTATATGGCCAAGTAACCTAAATATATTTATAAAAAGTTATGTAAATGAATGACTATACCACCCTGCATCCCCTACACTTACTGACAACCCCAAATACATCCCTGCAACCCAATTCATCATCAGGGCCAAACTATTGCACCAAAGGCCCTTCTACCGTACTGCAGAGAGCCATAGTGATTGTCAGGATCTGGGGCCAACAGCAATGACTCGGATGACAGTTCCTATTCAAATGATAAGCATTTTATTGAAAATAAAATTCCAACAGCCAATATCTCTTAACTTCAGAGAATGTTGCAACATACAACACAGTACAGCAAGCAGTTATCTCACCAGCTCTAGCAATGTCCAGGGTAGGATAATACAGCGTACTGCAAGTCCTTGTTGTAACAGGTCCTCTTTCAGGGCATACAAGTCCAGGCTGTTAATCCACAAGTTCCAAGTTCGTTTGACACAAAAAAGTCCTTCGGCTGCAATTCAGTATTGGGAGCAGCAAGGCCTGGGCTCCTCATCCCAGGCTGTCCAACGGCAGACTGAAAGCCTCATCGGCTCCTTTTATTAGGCTTCCTTGCAATTAGCCTCATCACCTGTGTGAGAACTGGGAGTAGGGGAAAAACCTGTAGAGGGCTGGGAATGTGGACTGGGATCCTGTAAACCAGGCATGGATTGTGCCTGATTGAGAAAAGCAAGGGAGAAATATACACCATTCAGCACCTTCCCATACACTTTACCACATGGGCTTTTAGACTTGTGGCTCCACTTTCATTAATGATTTGGGCAAGGGGTACAAAACTGACAATGGTTATGTAACATGTATCTATTTTAGAATGTCACAGGATCCCAAGCTGTAAATACTACTGTGCATACATTCCAGGTGTAACCATTCTGTCTTACTGAGGTCCTGTTGTTTATATTGTCAGCCCTCCTCCCCATTCCAATTATAGAGCAGGATTTGCTACCACAGGCTCAATATATTCCACCCCTATTGTAAAAATCTGGTATAACAGAGAGATCCACATACCAACCATGGGCTCTCTAAAACCTTGTTACCATCCTACTTTAAAAGTCCCACTTCAGTAGACTATATCCATCTATGCAACTCCAAATGCAAAGAGCATTCATACATCCAAGGCCCACATATTTAAACCTGTATACCACCTAAACCATCAAAGGACCTCTCCCAAGGGCATACAGAAGTTTCATATGGTCCAGTAGCACACCACTGCTATGTTCTCCCCAGTGCTATGGCAACGTTGAAGGGGCAGAGCTGGAAAACTCCTTTAAAGTGGGCCAACACCCAGGGGTGATCACCTCACACACCGTGGGACATCCGAGATGGGGATGTCCCGCGGGGTGTAACCCCCCCAAACACCCCGAAAAACCTTACCCAGACACTGCTTCCGCCGCCGCTGCCTCACTCGCGCTCCTCCAGACGTGCGCACGCCCACGCCGGCCGTCTCTGAATGGCCGGCGCGGGCGCGCACACGTCAAGAGTGACGCGCGGGAGGCGGCGGCGGGCGCGACCCCTGTCCGCCGACGGATGTCACTTGTCCGTCGGCGGGCATTGGACAGCGCAGTCACGTGGGATCGTGGAGAGGTGAGTTTTCGGGGTGTTTGGGGGGTTTTTAGGCAGCGGGGCACCCCCGATCGGGGTGCCCCAGGGAAGTGGACCAATACCCAGGATAGTCAAAATCCTGGGTGTTGGTCCACTTTAAGTTGATGCTTTTATCTTTTCACCCCCTCCCCCCCAGCAGCTCATCCAAGTGATATTAGCTCTCATGTGACAGTGATGTCATATAGATTAGATTCTCTGAGCAAGGAGAGCCACTGCCCCCCCCCCCCCCCCCAACATGTTGTAGCTGGGAGCAAGAAACAACCCTGGATGACAATAAATGAAGCTTGAACCTCTGCCATAGGCCCCTTCATTTCCATGGTATGTAGGCCATTGATCACTCTGTAGCATTCTGCCAATATAAACCATATAAATGCTCTTTTATATAACCCCATGTTCCAACCATAATATTCAAGGACTTCACTATACAGCCCTGGAACCCACTCATACTGGCTTCCTTCTTATACAACACTGCAGCTAACGCATGCCATCTGGTACCAGTGACAGACCTCTATATAATACTTCATCCCACCTATTCCATACACTGATGTATAGCAAACCATAAAGCTTTGGTTCCATAATGTGATATACAATATGTAAGTGGTAGGTGGTTATTAGCTGATGAGAGAGGTGTCCTCTTGGTATTCTCATTTACATTAGAAATGAAAATGGGTATGAAGCTCAGAACATTGTGATGACAGTCAGTATATACCACATTTTAATAGGCTGTCTGATTAAAAAAATGTCTATACTAACCTGTTCTTCCCCGTAGCAGCTGGCACAGTGCCTAGGCCCTCAAAACTTGGAGATTGGGTCCCATGATGTTCATGGCCACCTACATACTGTGGGAGACCACCAACTATTGCAAGCTTATAGGTTACCAGAAAAACCCATCCCCTCAGCTTTACCAGTGCTCCAGTCACTGTTAAAGAGGAAACACAGCGACATGAGCTGGCAGCACACCACGAGGACTGATATATAAGACAGGTACATGCTGCTGGGGAAAAAAGGTGAGTATGTTTTTGGTTTTCAAGATTTTCAAGCAAATAGTAATGAATTGGATTACAGAGACTAGAGTAGTGCGAGTAGCATAGTTAGATCAATTCCGTTTTGCCATGTAAAATATCTGATATAATTTGAAAAAGAATTGAAAAAATCAGCATTTAGAAAAACATGTTTTGAACAATGCCCCCTAATCTGAGGCGAGCAGGTGGTAGTGGGAGCCGCTGGGCTTTCCTTTTCACATAGCAGCCACAACCTTCATTGTGTTTCCAGGAGAAGAAAAGTTGAAAGATCAAAGCAAGTCTGAAGTGTTCTTCAGAATCCAACATTCCTAATCCTGCAGTTTGTGAAAAGAAAAGTACCTGGTGCAGAGCAACTGAAAGCAAGGACAACAGCCGGACCCTTACCCCATATTTTGATTACATTATCCTGTGACAGGGCAATGATGGCTACCTTGTGCTTTATGGTATTCTAATACTATGTCTCAATGTAGGTGCTCACAGATGCAATTTCATCATGTCGTCTGCTTGCACATTTTTTTTCACCCCTCTCTTATTTCATTTTTGCTCCTGTCAGCCTTTCTAAACTACAAGGCTAAAACAACAACATAATCTCTAGTGTCCATTAATCATTAACTCTCTCCTACCTGAATTTACACAGCAACAATAATGGCTGCCAAAAGAAAGCTTCAATAGTCATGCAAAAGGTACACTTGTCCATGCAAGCATGACACGCGCATCTTCTTATGAGGTCAGTATAGTATTGGCTTTCTTAAGGAGAACACCAAGCCAATCGCCTGAATGCATGAATTAATTTTTTCATATAATACATGTCATATTATCATTCAAGAAAGAGAGAAACCGGCATAAATAATTGTAATAAGGCCTGATGCTTTCACTACAGTCACTCGTGTAGGGTTATTTTTAGAACTAGGCAAGCAGGGCTAGGAACATTGTGTAAAACAGGGGTTCCCCAACCCCCCACTCCAATGCCTGGGCTCACTAACTGATCCCTGCTGCCTTTTTCGTCATTTATGTTTTTCACAGTCAGTTAGGAAATTGGGCCTGATTTACTAACTCTGGATTAACTTCAGATTAAACAAAAACTGTTTCACCTAAGCTAGAATAATTCACCAATACTTTAGAGAAACTGGATGCATAGAGGTGGACAATGGCAGGATAGTCTAGCTTTGCTGGCAAAGGCCATATACATTTATAGTGGCATTTCCCCAAGATTAATGATTTTAAATATATATATTTATAAAAACTAAAGTGATTGTCAAGTCAAAAGTTAAAAAATATCAGTAGCTTACCTTTTATTGAGCAGCTGGAGCATTGTGCTTCCTCCTCTGTCTGTCTCTTTAGATAGGAAAATAACTGGTGACCTGGTCCATCAAACAACCTTTAGTGGACCAAGAACGGAAACACCCACCACTCCCAGCCCAGACTTCCTGATTGGCTGCCTTTTTCTGTAGCTCTGAAACCCCGCTCTCTTTCTCCTCCTCTCACACTCACACACATCCTAGTGTGCTTACATCACATCTCTGTTGCCACACCTACGGTTTTGCTTAATTTTTTTCTATGAATCTCCAAGGCTTTAAATCGTTTTTGATTAGTGGCCGCAATGCTCCAGAATGCCCCAGAATATAGTATGAGCTCCACAAATAAACCAAGAGGATGCTCTTCTGGTTTCTGCCATGCGCTGCCCCATAGGCTGATTGCCCTTTTCTGTACTCAACAATGAGGGAGCACAATCCTTTGCAGATTGGGGGCAGGGAAGAATTTTCAGACCACCCCTGGTGAGAGTTCCCATCTACGCATCACAGATCTGGAGCATGCTGGAGCCATCAGGAGTTGATAACAGGAGAGACATAATTTTTAGGTGTGTGGGAGGTTTTAAATCATTTGGTTCCATCATATTTCTATTGGTGCATCATCTGGTTCCTAAGACAATCGCCTTAACATTTGACCTGTATCACCACCTAGATCTGTTATCTGGGGTTTAATAACCCCCATGTTGTGCAAAATTACAGAATCCTTAGCTACTAGAAAGAGGCACCACCTGCTTGAGTATTACATCATACATATCCTTTTTCTCTGAACTGTGTTTAGAAAAATCAGTGGTCCAAGGAAAATAAAGTGATGATGTTTCACCCCATGTTTCTCCCCGCCCTCTGCACCCCATATCGAACATATTAAAGCTAAGCACCTAAATAACTGTATAATGGCTTTTCCTGTATTACCATATTTATGTGATTTGGATGTGTTCAAGATTACTAAAACAGTCTAGTCGATTAATCCATGACATCCAGATTTGTTATTTCATCAGAAATATAAAGACAAAACTATTTTTCACTTATACAATTAATAAGAGCTACCAAAGACCTTGAGATTACTTTCAGACTGGCTCGGTCCACAGATGGTCTGCCGCAATGAAACGGGCTGAGAAAGTGACCAGATGGTGGTGGTTTTCGTGAACAGCGCAGGTGCTGCAAATAATACACGACTGTAATGATCATTAATAATCATACTAACCCTGCAGATACTGCTCAGAAAGATTTATGGCCTGTGTCAGTAATGTAATAAAATAATACGATTACATCATGGAAATGCATAGCAAATTAGTAGATGTAAACAGGAGAAACTTACAAAGATAAATGTCCAACATTACAGCGAGGAAGTCTGTGCATATGATAAAGCTTATTTCATTTCACAACATTAAATGTGAACAGTCATCGATCATTAGATTGGTAAATATTGTGACCCCTGTTGGCGTGACTCATAAGGATAAACGTAATAGATGATTTTAGACCCTGCATCATTGATATTACCTAAGTATCACCTAAACAGAAAAACACTGCGCATAAATCTACCCGATTGCCATTTGTGTCATCCAAATGTTTTACTCATCTAGAAATAACTGGCCTGCTCTGGCCGAAGCCATTAGCCTGTATAAACATCTATCCTCCAGCTGTCGCTTTTTGAGGTGTAGATTGGTGGGTGTAAAGTCTGTTTTTTACTTAAAGGGGAAGTATTCCTTATACATATCATTTAAAATTTGTTCGGTGCTATAAACAAAATGCTTCCTACAATTTTCTAGACTAATAGTAGCAGCATGTCTAAAAATCACAGGGCTCCAGTGCAATGTTTTGATTGGACGCTCTACCCCAAAAATCTGGCTGCCTGTAATATAGACAGTCTACAAAGTATTGTAGACATACACTGCCCATAGCTCATATCATTGCTACTCCACATTGATCTGTGCTGTGTTGCCAAATTTACTTCTTTAGCCTGTAGTTAAACCCGACCTTCACCATGATTTATTGAAAAGCCCAAACCCTTAAAAAATGATTTCCCAACATCTAAAATTAATCTATTTTAAGTTTTTAGTCACTTACGTATTATTCTTTCCCCCACTGGGCTGCAACTCTGTTCAGGACTTTAGGATACAGGCACCACCATCTTGACTCAGAAGCATCACACTTACTGAGGAGAGTGGGATAAAGTACAGGGGGGCAGGTTATAGCTGTGCTTTGCTCAGACAGAGCAGAGCTGGGGTCAGGAAAAGGTCAGCAATCCCAGAATGCAGAGCAGCACAGTCAGAAGACACTTCCTGTTTGCAGGCTGCCTGATGTTCTATGAGCCGCCATCTTGGATTTTTAAAGGCTCATAACATGCAGTAGA
This sequence comes from Gastrophryne carolinensis, assembly GCA_027917425.1. NCBI lineage: Eukaryota > Metazoa > Chordata > Amphibia > Anura > Microhylidae > Gastrophryne > Gastrophryne carolinensis. The sequence goes on from CM051234.1 coordinate 111,738,291, forward strand.
TGCAGGTAGGATGATTTTTAATGTGAGCAATCTGTATGTACAGGGTGTGGGTAACATATAAGACAGACTCTTATTCAGAGTGAAGGACCGCTTTAACTGCTAAATGGCCTATGGGACCTCTGACATGTTCAGTAAAGAAGATGATTTTTTTGAGGAAACTCTTGGGAAGCATACAATCAAATTACTATGGTTTTCTTTTAACGTACCCTCATTCTCAGATAGGATATGGCAAACCATTCACTCCTGTCTTGGAGATCATTCATAATGTCTAAAGGCTATTTTATATAACACAGAGGCCCAGTTGCCAAAGTGGCCCCCTTTTAACCAACTCTCTTTTCAGACACGATAGAGCATAGCATTAACTGCTTTACCATACACAGATCCATTGTCATGTTATTGCTCACCAATCATTTGTACAACAATTAGACCCAGTTGCCAAATTTCCAGGGATTCATTTTTATCACATCACCCAGAATGTCAAAGAGCCTTCTCAACCAACTTGTAACATCTGGGTCCTCTGTACCAGTAAAAGGCTCCATGCCATATGCTTTACAATGGCTCTTCTCTACCTTGCTTACTATGAATATCCTCTTGTAGCTTTCAAAAGAGCGGGGGAATATTGGATTACTTTGGCTCTATCACATTCATTGCAGCATTTTGTATGAACTTCATAATGTAGCTATACCCTTTCTGCCCTGAACTGTGCCCTTATTACTGGAGGAGGGGGCTTGGAAGACATGCCACTAGGGGTTCAGCAGCTGGGCTGTAGGGAATTCTAAAGGTCCTTAAGGGTTTTGTGGCGTGTGTGCACAAGTTAATGCATTTTTTGAAATACAGGGAGAGTTAACAGGACTGCAGGACTTATAGTTGCTCTATACTTCAATGAAGACCAACTTGAGCAGCATGTCCACGTTCAGAAGAAATAGAACCATTATCAAGGTAAATTGATGACTGCCTAACATTTACTGGAGCACTTCACAACACTTATTCTAGCTGTAGAATAGTGGAATAGTCGCACAATGCCTGGATATTTGCTGGTGATTCTCTGGTTCTTCAAAGATCTCTCTCAGCTGCAACTATTCAGAAGGTGAAGCTATATTCTCATCCGCACATGCTAAAATGCTTGCTAGGGCCTGGTTGGAAGTTATAAAGCTAATGAAATTGGATTGCAGTCTGCAGGTTTTCGAATGAGATTTGATTAGGTGGTCAGGGATAGATTTGGGGGCTTAGAATTCAGTGTCCATGGTTTAGATTGTAGTGATTGTTTGGTTAAGTTTTACACACATTTTAAGGAATTACATTTAAGTGTTCTATGCCATAAGAGACAGGTGACAGATGCCCTCTAGGGCATTCTAAGCCCCCTACCTACTTCATGCCCACTTAGTAATTTAATCATTGTTGTAAATGGTTTACCATTAGATATACCTAGTCTAGCCTGAGAAAGCTTGACAGCCCTAGGCATACAATAAATGCTTAATCTTTACCTGCATCCCACAAGAAACCTCAGCACAGCTTGCATTTTGGGAATTACTTCCAGAAATCAAAAGGTCTTTAGCTTTTCCTCTCTTCCACTCTCTCATTTTCAAATTTCTAACTTGGCTGACAATGCCGCCGTGGATATCAAAGAGCAAATATCTAGAACACAGGACTATTTATAATGGACTCCCAGCAAGTTAAGCCACCATGTCAGCTAATAAAGGGATTTCTAATGAATCCTGGCTCTCAGCCAGAGGTTTTTCTTTCTTCTTTTAGTTCATAACACAACAGTGTGCCATTCCTAGTATGAGAAAGGGGGGCGGGTGGTCACATAGGAGCCCATCACTGTTATATAACTGTGAGCGTGAGAGAATATGAGCCTATTGATTTAGAAAACATAAAAATCAAATGTTATAGCTAGTCTTCTGGTTCTAAAACCGAAAGCAAAACGATACCTAGAGCTTTCTGGGAGAAACTGTGGAAGGATTACAAAAAATACGCATGGCTGAAAATGAAAATTGCAGCTAAGAAAAAAAAATCTAAATAGGATCTATGTACTTAAAGTAAATATCTATCCATTTAAAAATAAACAAAAAGGATAGTCCGCTTTGATCCTCCACTGCTGATTGCTTCTAGCCCAGCTTTTTAGAACTCACTATTCCTAAGGCCCATATGGGGATGCCCCGCTGTACACAGACACCCTTCAAGCAGAATATCCAGCTTGCCGATACTCACCACTTCTACATTCCAACAATGGCAGCCAAATGAGTAACCATAAAGGCTCGTTGGGCAGTCATACTCATCACTATATGATGCCCAGCCAGAGACCAATCACTCACAGTGGCATGTGAGTCTTTAAAATATCTCAAAAGATAAAAGACATATGTATATTTTCATACACTGTATTTTCTTGTTCTTGGAAGAGATAAACTCTGTGTTGTGTCTATATCCAGCTCTGCCTGATAAATCAGATATGTAATTTATGTTTGACATGCAAAGCCTATGTTGTAGGCGAGCATACTTGCAAGTTCTTGGGGACCACAATAATGCCTTACTGTCTATACACTACTAAGGTAATTTATTAAGAGGAGGGCTCTTTTTTTATACACCACCAGCACCACCAGTCTTGTGCAGAAAGGAAATGTGGTGTTCAAATTTAATTCAACTTATTGGGAGTTTGAAGTGCAAAAACTCACCCACTAACCTCCTCACTCATTGTCCCCATTGGGAGCAGTACAAAATAAGACATTTGAAAGCTTACAATTAGTATAGGAAGTGCCAAAATTGGGGGAAATAATTGCCCCCTCAGTAGGGAACTGTGTGTGCCCCCCCACATGAACATCCAGTGCGGTCACTTAAAATATGCAAGTGACACTGGAGCATGGATAGGTGTTTTCCTGCTAAATTATTAACATTCTTAATGAATGAACCCCAACTAATAGGTATCCCAATTCGGAATGCTTTGGAAAGTGGATGGGGGGTTGGGTACAGTGACCCATTTTATTGCAAGATGACATGCATTAACTTAAAGGGACCCACCAGTCAAATAAGACTGGAAATTCAATTTAAATTGGGCAACAGGGTCTATTCCAATGAAGGTTGTCCCACCCCACATACAGGTACTGGCAGGAACAAACCATGGCCCTGGTATCCTTCTGCCTCCACACTATCATGCAGCATTACAGCCCTATGAGACCTCCATAGTCAGTGAGGTCTGCATAGCCAACTCACACATGGCTGTGCATCCAGAACTCTCTAGGTTTCCTGCCATATCATGGTGTTGCGATCTAGCAGCCAAAATAAGAGATCAATAAAGTAGGCAATAACAAGCATTAGGACTTCTGTTGCCATTATACGGGGCAGGATATTCCTCCTTAGCATTCTGCCTTGTTGCCTAGCTTATGAACCCTTCACGTAAGTCAAAATTATGACTGCTTTTCCCCAATGCTGCTCCTGACTTAAAATGGACCAACAACTAACTCCTCTTAATGTCCTGGTAATGAATTGGATAAAATACTCACAAACAATTTTGGCTTCAGAGGAAAAAGTTAAATCTTCATTTGGCTTATATATTCTTTCTAGCACTATTTCAATATGTTCTAATTGCTCCCAGCATGAGATTGCAAGGAGGGGAAGGAGGGGAGCTTGACCAGTTAGTTTAGAACAATGGTATCCTGTCAGAAACCAAAGGCATACAAATGGTATACCTGGGGAAAACAAAAATATATAACAGGAATACCAAGCAGCATTGTTTGCTGTACAGTGTAATGGAACCTAAAGCATTTTGGGAGGAAAAAGATCTATTTAGATCCTTTTCTTTAACAAGGAGAAAAAGAGATTGTGGGATTAAAAAAAGGGGGATCAAAAATTTAAAGTAAAGGCTACTTGCAGATGCTTTATGCTCCCAAATAAAATATTCAGCAAAGCCTGAATAGAAAATCCAACGCTCATGCATTTATTACAAAAAACATGTAAGTAAAGCCAGGAGATCCTAGCAGCAAAATTTTCCATCTAGGATCTGAGAAGTTTAGTGAAGAAGCCTTTTGAGCACAAAGAACCACACACAGCTTCACCGGCTCAGGAAAAAGCCAGTCACCGAGAATGCCAGAGAACAGGAATCCCTATTTAGCCCACTGAGCATTTCACAGCACAGCTTTTCCAGTGGAGAGAGATGTCCCGTACCTACAGAATCCGGAGTACTTTACCTTTTTAAAATGACTTGTAAACGTACAAAGCTGGCTTGCGAGGAGGGAATTATTTTTCTTTTGTACCCCTTCATCCATTTTCTATATCCTGACTAATAATTGATCTGCAGCAGAGATGAAGAATTTACTGAGTGCATCAGTGTTTTGAAAGCTGCCATACAGATATATATTCTGATGTTTAAAATTGAATTTCTAGACAGAGCAGGAATTCAGGACATTTTGGGAGAGACAATGGCAAATTTAACTAATTAGATGTTTTAAGAACTTCTCAAATCAGTAAATAACCCAGCAGTCATCTGGGACTTCAGCTGAACTGAAATGTGGACCCACTGAGTTTTCCTGTCTGATTTTCGAACTTGCTTTAGGACCTTCAACCAATGGCCATCCTAGTTGGGGATGCTTAGGGTGTAGGGGAGGCAACAGTTTAAAGACCTGATGTGGCACTTTGGGGTTTTGCCTGCTTTAAAAAGCATAATGTCTGGAAAGAAAGATATTTTTAGCTTAAATGGGTGAAATGAAGAACATAAAGACCAATATAAAAATGGATTTGAAGTAACTGTCCAGTTCCTGAAGAAAATGAACCTTGTCCCCTCACTTGTCGCCTGGTCCCAACAATTGTTTCCATGGCAGAAGTGAGGACATGTGTCCTAAATTGCCGGGGCTTCTGTCCCTCAACAAGATCCCAGGCCTTTTCATTTTACCCACTGGGTATTGCTGGTGGGGAAATTGGGAGGGATAGGACTGTCACTTTAAAACAAATGATGGCCTTCAACAGAAGTACTTACTACAGGGTGCTAACAGGCCTAGAGTAACAGGTTCTCCATGAGAAAAGTGGAAGACATTAAGACGTAACATTTCTTTTAGTATTATTTTGAATTTACAGAGACAGCTGGAGAGTGCAATGCTCTGATATATCATTACAGAGCCTTTGGCCTTGTCTAAGGCACCCATGTCTATGTCCACTTACTAGCAGGCCTTAGATGAAAACTGAGTTATTTATTAGTTTGTGTACTGAATATTTGGTATGTGCTTAAACTGAACCAACAGCCTTGCACAGTTAAAAAAAAAAAACTTTCCAAAACTCACTTTCCCTATCTGACTGCATGATACGGAATCATTGTCAGCCCTTACATTTGCTCCTGCATTCACTCCAAGCTTAAACACCTGATTTACTCCTCTTTGGGGACATCTTGGAGAACCTGGGAGGCTTCCTTTACCAGCACCCCAGACATGCTTCCTCTTTGCAGGCCACTGGATCTATAGGGCCACCCCATTAAGGGTCGAAACTGACCACAGCAGGAGTTACAAAAAGCTGCGCAGCAAGTTGAGAGCATGACAAGTGTGTTACAGCTGTTTGTGGTCCAATGGAATTTGTTTTGGGATGGGTTGCAGTAAAGATAATTTAAGATTCAGGCTGGGTTGTGGTTAGAGATGAATGTGATGCCCCAAACAAGGGGGCATGTGCTGCATTTTACGAGCTTGATCAGTAATTCAATTCAACAAACCTCAATTGTTCACTGCTATAGTGCACTATAATAGTCTAAACCCGCCGTTGCATGTGCTGCATTGCAAATTATTATGCAAATTGGTGTTAAGTGTAATAAAGATTATTTTTTTTCTCATTAAAATCATGGATGGTGTCTTGTTTCAAGGCCTTTTTGCTTCGCTGAAATCCATCTCATTAGTATGACAGGTTAGACAAATAAAGGAAAACTACATAAATTGGACCAAAACCCGGGATTTTTAGTTTTTGCGGGGTGACCCCGTGGGTGTTCACATTGTGCCGCATCCCAAATCAGGATGCCTCAGAATTACTTCATCAGACAGCCCTGGAGTGTTTTAGACTCCAGGGCCAGCCAAAGTTTGGCATCTTTAAGAATGATGTTTCACAATATTAAGCAGTCCACAGGTTTCAAGCAATTTGATAAAGAAAAAGGATCTCCATGTTGCCAAAAAGGGGTATAAAAGTATTAGATATGTCACAAAAACATGAAGACAAAAAAACACCCACTCAAGTCTATAAGACTCTTGAGGCAGTGGTCTATCTCTTTATTGGACATCCAGAATTAGGATGCCCCGTTGTTTGAAACCGATCGACTCATCTCTTCCTCGAGCCCTCGCCGGATCTCAGTGCCACAGTTCCACATCCCTGCTATACCTCAAGCTAGGTGCACACTCACACCAGGTCTTTCTAAATGGCTGTCACATGCACACTTATAGCTAGATGGGAGCAGGAATGCGGCATGGGGGCCTCGCTCCATTCAGATTACCTTGCCAGACCTCTATTTTAAAAAAGAGGCAGATTCCTCTGCCCTAGTTTACTGAGTTTAGACTGGGCAGCTTATTCCAGGCTAAACCATCCACCCTTTCGAGTAACCTATCTGCAGTTTTTGCGTGCGGAAACGGTGATGCAAATGGCACAGGCTACAAACCCTGAACCTAAATAGCAGCTGTGATCTTCTGTGTAAGACATTTACATTTGTCAGGCCTCAGGAGACCTTAAAATACAAATTACCACGCAGACAGACAATAGCACCCCTTCTCTTTTCCTCTTCTGGGTCCCCTGCACACTCCCCTCAGTCACCCACTTTTCTGCTCCAGGCTAACCAAAAACCTAGTCAAAGTGATAAGGAACAGTTCAGTTTTCTACAGATGTCTGTAAAGCAGAATTAAATTGAATTTCTTACCCTCACCCAAGGAAAATATAGTGAACAACTATGGAGTTTTAGGTATGGCCTACAGTAGCTATTAAAGTTGACAACAAGTCAAAATCCCCTCTTGGTACCACTGTACCCCAACATCCAAAAGTGTGATACCTGAAAAGTGGGTAATTTAATAGCTTATGGGTCATTTTTTTTGGTTTTTGGTCTGCTCCAATCTTGAGAACTGAGACGCATCGTGAAACAAAAGGAAGCACTTCCGGACTCATCTCAAACCTTTTGGGCTTTCATCTCAAACCTTTGGGCTATTCATTTAAGTAAATGCCTCAAGCAGTTTGTGGTAGCATAGCAACCATCTATAGCACTCTTAATATACTGCATTTCCTAACAGTCTCCTGGAACAGGACTAGAGTTTGATAAAACGTCAAACTTAGTCACAGCATTCCATTTGTATAAACAGCATGTTCTGGCATCAGATCGTGTTGTTATACAGTTATCATTCACAGGAAAAGCCAGAGGCATGAACTATGATAATGTAATCAAAATCACTCAGGTTTTGAAATATGACTGGCTGTTTGTTAAAGTGGGATTAAAGGGAATTCCAGGGAAATTGCTTGTTCAGGAATTCTTCGTATAGTAAGACTAAAGGATTCCTGCTCTCAGCAAGTCGAAGGGTATTTCACAAAGATGTCAGTAATTACTGACTTCATGCAGATCTGCAGATTACGTTTGGTAGTGTTCAGTAACCTCAGTTAGGTGATATCAAGTCTGCATGAGTACAATTTTTTCATATAACGTGTGTGCTATACAAATACTCAACATCTGTCACGGATACATTTGTTATGGACTTTATCACACAGTTTTTCTTTGTGTGGGAGCACCCAAGAGGGTAGTCCTGGGGTCTGGACCCCTCTAGACATGATTGTGGCTGTCTTTTATGGCACTCCTGGCCAATGAATGCATGCTGTTTGCATTAGGGCATAATTAGCAGCAATTAGCAGCTAGACAATAACTATGCAACAAATGACAGAAGCACTCAAAGGTAAGCAGAGAAGAGGAGGTAGGACAAGGGGAGCAGGAGTTCATAGAGTTTAGGTCACATCTCAGGAGGAGTAGGAGTGGGCTTTCCTAGTTTGAGTAGAGATGGGTGAACCCGAACCAAAAAGTTTGGGTTCCCAAATCCTGAACAAAGACTTCAGCCAGAAGACAGAAAAGCTGGTTGATGGGCTTCTTAGCAGCCTTACAACCCGCTTCACCTACAGTTGCAGCAGCAGGAAGCTGCTGTGACTTACCTCTGCTCGATCTCCTTCTGTCAGTGGCATTGGAGCGGCGGCTGCAGCATTTGAATCTGGCCCCAGCTGGAGATAAAAAAGATGGCCACCGGCTCCCATGACTGAGGACACTACTAATGCCACTCACAAAAGAGGATCATAGGCAGAGGTAAGTCACAGCAGCACGCTTCTGCTGCACACTCTGCCCCCCCCCCACCACAGCTCCGCAGCTACCCCCCAAAGTTCGGGTCCCCATTGATTGAACATTAATTCCAAGTTCGGCCGAACTTGCTGTACCTGAACTTTGCGGGGGGGGGGGGGGGGGGGGCGGTGTCGCCCATCCCTATTTATGAGGTTTCTGGCCACAAAGAGTTTAGCAGTACCTACAATATCTTACAACATACCCATCGATACTCCTGTCCTGTCATATCCTCATTTACCACTACAGTAGTTGGGGAAGGAAGAAGCTACGCCCCATCTGTGCCACGCCCCTGATACAATTCTGATTCTTTTATATTCCTTTTCTGCAGTTAACTGTGCAGGCCGGCACTAAAAAACTCCAGGGCCGGGTGTTTTCAATCTCAGTTCAGGATGCCCTGCTGTGTGAGCCCCAGAAAATCCCAGGTGTTGTTCCTCTTTAGAAAAGCAGGTTGCTTTCACACTCAAAGGCACACCTAGAGTTAAACCTGCTCCAGCAAATAATTAGCGCCAAGTGCAAAAATAGCACTGCTTTTTTTAATAAAAAGTGCCATTAACTTTTTTTATCTGCTTATCTGAGTCAAATCAGGGACAGAGCATTTCTATTTTATTTTACCTGAATCAGTCCCAGTGGAGGTCATGTTAATTATTTGGTAAAGCAAGTTTAACTTTAGGTGTGCAGTTGGGAGTTAAGTCTAAGTGAACTTTTTTACTTTTAAGTAGACCACAACCCAGCTCGATCGGGCCGATTGAATTCCCCCCCGGGGCATCCATAATCAGGATGGCCCCCTGTGTGAAACCCCCCAGGTCGCCCCATTCACTTACCTGGTTTCCCGGTCCCACGGCATGTCTAAGAACAGTGCCCGCATTCTGCTATTCCTCTAGCAGGGCGCATGCCCGCTGCAGGCATTTGTGAATGGCACGTTCCCTGTTAGAGGGAAGTGGAGGATGCGGCCATCAGAGCCGCTTGCTCTTAGATGCGCCGTGGGACTGGGAAGAGGTGAGCAGGTCTCAGCGTCCTGAGGGGTTTCACACAGCAGGGAACCCCTGATCGGTATGCCCCCGGGAAAAGAACCAAAACCCAGGATAGTCAAAAACGCCCCAAAAAATTGCAATTAAAAAATTAAATCTATTGTTTTCCTTGAAAACACCTGTACCTGTGATGGGACATTTTTGCAGGTAAGGATTGAAACATTTGGAAACAAAAGCAACCTATAGGCTATGCAGAAAAAGTTGGCAAATTCTTTAGAATACCAATGGGATGCTGTTCTTTCCAGTGCACTGGGATATCCAGATTGGTCACCGGCAGTCACGTGATTGCCAGCCACTCGTAACTGAGGAAATGGTTGGGTATAGCATTGTATCAGTATATAAATACCTGAATAAATACATTATACAATGGAAGAAATAAAAGCTAGCCACAGGGCTCTACCTGTCTGAAGCCAAACCCTGCAGCAAAATAATGTTTATGTGGGCGTGCAGCCAATTCATTGTTAGGATGCTCAGGAAAGGAAGACACGTGATTATTTTTGTTTTCGGTGCGACAATACCATTTTATTTTCACTGTTCCTGTTATGTGAGCGAAGCATGAGCCCAGTCCAGACAATTAATGATTGTCTTCTATAAAGCAGCATTTAGGGATTTCTGCTGCCGGTACAGGAAGGGTGAGGTGAAGGGTGTTAGGGGGGTGGGTGGGATGAAGGAATGGAGACAAAGAAACCTCAAAGGAAGATGCAAGACACTGTGGCTTTTGTTTTTAGTTCCAAGATGGAAATAACTGTCTCCAACTCTGATAAGCTGTCCTTTTGATCTCCCTTTCTTATAATTAGCGATAGACACTAAACCCTTTTCTGCAGCTGGTTTGATTCAGGTTTTAGACCATGGCAAGCGGGGAAGTGGTCTTGGTGTTGCACAACAGGCGTATTTACCTTTACTCCAGATGACCTTTGTTCATCATATATGCTTTCATTTCTTGCTACTGTTTTGGTTCATTTCAGGGTAATTCAGTTAGCTACAATTGTAAATATTTTGCTGACTGCTGTTTTATCTGATAACCTCGGTCAGCGGGGTATCACATTGGAGGATTTTGTTACATTAAAGACCTATTACAGGGTCCTGTCTAAAAAAAACGAAATGAACTGGGCCAACCTCTAAGCAGCTGCAAAGCGGTCAGCCATGGATTTTATTTTGAGGGTAATATGAAGGGGAGTGTTTTGCATGGTGCCTTAAAAATATAATTTAGAATTGGAATGATTGTCACCAAGTACTATATTAAGTAGGTAATAGGTTAGGGTTAAAGTCATTGTCCAGGCAATAAGCTCACCTTTTGTCCTTTGCAGATGATTGCTCCTAGTCCAGCTTGATCATCCATTGCTTTTATATTCTAGCTGGTGCGTCATCCCGCGCCCCCCCCCCCCCGCCATCAGTCACTGTAGAGCGAGAATGCCCTCTCCATTCGCTGTAAGTTAAGGCGGTGTTCCGGGTCATTTTTGCCTGCACAATAACTTTAACAAGATGGGGGTGAGCAAGGGGGGCATTATAAACCAGGAGCATGTAGCCTCCTTAGAGGAGTCCTGGTCTGGAAAGAAGAATGAGCAGGGTGTGCTGGGAGAGGAGTTTGGATGAAGAGCTGAAGTTAGCAGGGTTCCGCCTTAAGGAGTGTAACCAAAGAAGCCAGATTTGCATCAGAAACCCTCTTGGAAACTATTTTTGTTTGGAGGGGGTCAAGATCTTTTAAAGTGAACCAAAACCCAGGATTTTGACCAATCGGGGATGCCAAGATGTGTGAAACCCCCTAGGTCGCCGAAACCAACTCACCTCAAGTCCTACAACGCATGTGTGGCCGCTCGTCCAATCAGCGCACTCGGATCCGCTGACGTCACATCGTCTAAGCCTTCGTCTAAGGTTAGCGGCTCTGAGAGTGCTGGCGGCCGCATCCCCTGCTACCCTCTAACAGGGAGCGTGCCCGCACCGGCCATTCACAAATGTCTGATGCGGGTACACGTCATGCTAGGGGGATAGTGGGGATGTGACCGCAGCTCACGCATGCGCAGTTGGACCGGGAAAGAAGGTAAGTGTATGGGCGACCTGGGGGGTTTCACACAGATCTTTTTTGGACTGTATGTGGCTCACGGCCATCTCTCAGTTATGAAAATGGCTCTCAAGGTGAAAAAGGTTGGGGACTCCCGATTAAAGGCTGAACAAAACCAGGGATTTTTACTACCCCGGTTATTGTTCCATATCCTCGGGGCATCCTGATTGGACAAGAGCCCACACATACACCTTAGGACCTGGGAAAGGTAAATTTGTTTGGCAATCTGGGGGAGTTTCACATAGCGGGGCATCCTGACTTCAGATACCCTTAGAGAAGGCTGAAGATTCCAGGGCCGGCCGTGCTGGGTTTTGTGCCACTTTAAAGCTTCCATGAATTTTAAGTCAGTACTGGTACAGAGAAAATTCAATAAAAGCAAAGGAATGAAATATTACTTATCGTGTAGGTATGCCCAGAATGGTCTTATTGAGACTGGCAGATGAACTGTTAATACGTCAGAAATAGTCAGAAATATTTCTAAGGTGATGTGGAGCCTTGAATAACAGAGTCAAATACTTGCAAAATGATGATTGGCAAGGATACAAATATTTTTAAAGGAGAACCTGTTCTTCTCTTCAATGGCATATTTCAAGTTTACCAGAGTTACAGAATATTTTCCACTCATTTCTGGACACCGTGATTATTTTATTTGCCTAACCACCTTTTAAAAACATAATAAAGTTTGTTTCTCATAATTGCTCCCCACCTTTAAAACTAGCATTTAGGAATGTTTAAAATGTATTGAATGTTTATTTAAAATGCTGTGCAAACTTCTGTATAGAGCGGCTGCTCTGTTGAGCAGTGTGTCCGGGCTGCAGAAGTTTGCCGCCTGATGTCACTTTCGCAGCTATTTCTGGCTACTTTATTAGCAGACAAAAATGCAAAACTGGAGCAGAATCAAAGACCAGTATGAGGTCCTGTGATCCCATTCCGACATGATAGAAAATTGGGTCAAAGACAGGAAACACGCCAATGTAAATGTATTTCTCAAAACATAAAAAAAGAAACAGATTTTGGCTAATTAGGATCCACTCCAATTTAACCTAAAATCGAGTCTAGAGGAATATTAATATTAATCTGCTGGGCAAATGGTGCCCCCCCTCTATGAAACCCCCCAGGTCATCAAAACTAACGCACCTCTTCCCGGTCCAACGGTGCATGCGCTGCCACTCATCCAATTAGCATGCTCAGAGCGAGCAGCTCCGAGCGAGCTGACGCCCACATCCCCCCTACCCCCTAACAGAGAGCGTACCCACGCCGGCCATTCACAAATGCCTGGCGTGGGCACGTGCCCTGCTTGAGTGATAGCGGGGATATGGCTGTGGCTCACGCATGCGCCCTTGGACCGGGCAAGAAGGTAAGTGTATGGGGCGACCTGGGGGGTTTCACACAGTGGGGCATCCCAATTTTGTATGGCCCAGGGGGAGTCAATCAGCCCGGGAACCTTAAAAATTCCCGGGCTGATCGCCGTGGGTTTTGGTCCACAAGACGTTTGGACCTATGCTCAATAAATATAGGTAGTTTTTTCAATAAATATATATTGAGTGCTGGGAGGAGATGAGAGGAAAGATCCTGGCACATTACTATCTGGATCTTTCTACTATTAGAGTGTTTCAGCAGGGAAATTTGTCCTGTGCCACTAATCACTGCAGGTCTGGCACTCCAGAACTCACCTGATCGTTTTATTGGAGCAGTCGCACCTCCTCCTGTGTCTTCTAGGGCTAGGGGTGGGATTAATGGCAGGATGGAGTCGCGACTCGCCATCAATCACCGGGGTGTGGCCATGCCCTCTTCATTCATTGCAATGGAGGTAGTGGCTGAGGTCTTACACTCCCCCTCTCCTTTGTAGTGAATGGAGGGGCGTGGCCACATCCCCTGTGACTGATGGCGGAGGTGTGGTCTGGCATGAAAGTGCCAGAGAATAAAGTTTCAGGGCCCTGGCGGTACGGGAGCGCCAGACCTGCAAGTGACCAGCGGCACAGGACAAAAGGTAAGTACACTTTTACTTCTTTATTTCCCTGCTGTATGACTTAATAATAATAATCAGAATAATTTTGGATATATGATTATTGTGCATATATGGCCATTGTATGCATGCACACTCATAGGAAGTTGTGCTCCACATTTAACCCATCCATGTAGTCGGTGTACAGCTTAGAGTAGTGGGATGCCCTAGCAAAGGCATCTGGGGAGCAGTTTGTAGGTTAGGTGCCTTGCTCAAGAGTCAAGGGCACTTCAATCATGTCCACGCCCGGTCACAAGTTCACTTCCTTCTCTCTAGGCTACAGCTGCTCCTCATGTGTTATGTGTTCTTTATACCCATCTCAACATGGTTTCCCATTTTCTATTTTTCTTTATCAGCTCTTTTGTATTTTCATGCTTGTCTCAGAAGCCCAATAGACTTTCTGCATCTTTTGCAGTTCCTCTTTGATTTTGTCCTTAGCTACAGTGGTGGACTTGCCATAAGGTGAGCCTAGAGAGTTCCTGGTGTGTCACATTGGATTAGGGCTGAGCTGCAGTTTCTAACACTCCTATCCTATGTCCCCTTTTTCTCTCTCCCTGCTCTACTGTACCCTTCCATCGAAAACTCCCAAACCACTTTTCTGCCCATACAATACCATACAGCCTCACCATTATGTCTGTGGGGCTGGCCCAACTCAAACCTGCCAGATTATCTGCCTCTACAGTATTAAAGCTCCAGTTCTATCTACTTGGCCATAGCCACGATACATAACCATATCCCAGGATCTGTCCCAGTGGCCAGTAGTATCGTGGGCTGATTGCTGTCACCAGTCTGCCACTGCTTAGCTGCATGTAACTCAGCAGCCCCTACCTGGCAAAGAGATGGACAATGTGAACTGTTAGGGCGAGCGCTGCACGCCCGTCTCACAGCAAGTCACTTACCTCCATGGCTGCATGCAGCCGTCATCCATCTTGCAGCACTTCCTCATGGCTGCATTCAGCTGCCGCCCTTCCCCCCCATGCTTCCTGCTCACATGCTCAGGTGCACGCACGTCTCTGTCCACTAGAGGGCGAGCACACTGGATTCCTGAGATTTAAAGAGCCTGTACAGCACTGATTGGCGCCTGCTCATCCAATCCTGCATCCACTTCCCCTATTTAAAGAGGCACTTCCTTTCCTTCAGTGCCAGATCTTGGTCTCTCCATGCCTGTTGAAAGTCAGACATTCTTGGATTGCTCACCCGTGTACCGACCTCTGCCTGTCCCCAACTCTGAACCTTTGCTGCCTGCCCCTACCTCGGCTACTCACCTTTACCGCGAACCTGTGCTGCCAGCCCCGATCTCTGCCTGTACTTACTACGCCTTTTTGCCTGCCACTTGTGTACCTCACTGAACCTCGGCTGACTGTGGGACTGGGCCGCTGTTAGGGGGTAGCGACCTGGGGGTCACTCGCCGCACAAGACCAACCTGCCTTGCAGTGGGCTCTGGTGAATACCGGTGGCCTCTTAGACTCCGCTCCCCTGACACGGTACCCGCCATCGGTTCCACAGTTAAAGCGGATCCACACCCGAGTCCGCTCCACCCGGTCCGTGACAGTAAGATCTGGCCATGGATCCCGCTGAGGTGCCACTGCCTAACGCCTCAGAATTGCTCACTGTAGTGGCTATGCAGACTCGCCAAATCAACCAGCTCGCCGCCATGGTTCAGCAATTACTAACAATCCTGCAGCAGCAATTGCCACCTTCCGCTCCAGTGTCGCCGCCACCTGTAGCACCTCCAGCTAGAGTTTGTCTCTCCTTGCCGGCTAAATTTGATGGGGATGCCAAGTCATGCCGAGGTTTCCTTGCCCAGTGTTCTCTGCATCTGGAGATGTTGGCGGACCAGTTTCCCACTGAACGAGCCAAAGTGGCCTTTATTATTAGTCTGCTTACAGGAAAGGCCCTGGCCTGGGCCACTCCATTATGGGATCGCAATGAACCAGTGACTTCCAACTTACATGCCTTCATTTCTGAGTTTCGCTATGTCTTTGAGGAACCAGCCCAGGCCTCATCGGCAGAAGCAGCCCTGCTTAACTTGGTCCAGGGCGACCGGTCTGTTGGCGAATATGCCGTACAGTTCCTCACCCTGGCGTCAGATTTATCCTGGAATAATGAGGCCTTGTGTGCCTCCTTTAAGAAAGGACTTTCTAGCCATATTAAAGATGCCCTAGCGGCACACGTGATTTGCCTTCGTCTTTGACTGATCTTATTCGCTTGGCCACACGCATCGATGTGCGTTTTTCTGAAAGGCGAGAGGAACTCCGCCTGGGAAAGAAATTTGAGTGCCCTAGGAGGGCTTCACGTCTGGCCCCTGTTTTCCAACATCCACCTTTGCCCGCTCATGCGCCTTCCACTGAGGAGGCTATGCAGGTGGACCGATCTCGCCTAACTCCTTTGGAAAGAACTCGTCGAAGAAACGAGAACCTATGTTTGTACTGTGCCAGCTCCGAGCACTTCTTGAAAGACTGTCCTGTTCGCCCGCCACGGGCGCACCTAGTAAGGGTGGGAGAGGCATCCCTGGTTGGGTGTGCTACCTCTTCACGCCTTACGGTTTCAGTGCAACTCTCCATTTCTGCTAGCGTCTCTGTGAATTTGTCAGCTTTTCTGGATTCGGGCTCCGCGGAAAACTTCATCGGGGCCTCTTTGATTGACAAGTATAATATCTCTGTGAGTCGCCTCGCAAGGCCTCTAGTTATTGCTTCAGTCAATGAAGATAAACTTGATTGCATCGTGCGATATCGCACAGTACCGCTCCTTTTGAAGGTTGGACCCGACCATCAGGAGAGTATTGAGTTCTTCGTCCTCCCCAGTAGCACTTCTCCAATTCTTCTCGGCCTACCTTGGCTTCAACGTCATGATCCCACGCTTGACTGGAATACTGGCGATATTAAGTCATGGGGCCCAGCCTGCCCCAAGAGGTGTTTTGGACCCATTCCCGCCAAGCCTGCTCCTGTCACTGCTCCCTCCGCCCTGGTACAGGCACCAGCCGGAGAGGCCTTTGTATCTCCTCGCCAATATAGCAAAGTCTTGAAATTAGAACCTGAAGAGAACATTCCGGTTCATAGTCTCATCCCTGACTTTCTGGGTCCCAAGAAGAGGGGGAGACCCAAGGGGGGGGGGTACTGTTAGGGCGAGCGCTGCACGCCCGTCTCACAGCAAGTCACTTACCTCCATGGCTGCATGCAGCCGTCATCCATCTTGCAGCACTTCCTCATGGCTGCATTCAGCTGCTGCCCTTCCCCCCCATGCTTCCTGCTCACATGCTCAGGTGCACGCACGTCTCTGTCCACTAGAGGGCGAGCGCACTGGATTCCTGAGATTTAAAGAGCCTGTACAGCACTGATTGGCGCCTGCTCATCCAATCCTGCATCCACTTCCCCTATTTAAAGAGGCACTTCCTTTCCTTCAGTGCCAGATCTTGGTCTCTCCATGCCTGTTGAAAGTCAGACATTCTTGGATTGCTCACCCGTGTACCGACCTCTGCCTGTCCCCGACTCTGAACCTTTGCTGCCTGCCCCTACCTCGGCTACTCACCTTTACCGCGAACCTGTGCTGCCAGCCCCGATCTCTGCCTGTACTTACTACGCCTTTTTGCCTGCCACTTGTGTACCTCACTGAACCTCGGCTGACTGTGGGACTGGGCCGCTGTTAGGGGGTAGCGACCTGGGGGTCACTCGCCGCACAAGACCAACCTGCCTTGCGGTGGGCTCTGGTGAATACCGGTGGCCTCTTAGACTCCGCTCCCCTGACACGGTACCCGCCATCGGTTCCACAGTTAAAGCGGATCCACACCCGAGTCCGCTCCACCCGGTCCGTGACATGAACAAGATGAGATAGGCAGTAAAAGATAGCTCACTGCTGCTTTCTTGGTAAATTCAGCACATGGTACGATTTTTATGGTAGGTCATTGTGGAATGGCAAATAGCATAAGTCATGCTGGGGTCAGTTACATCAAAGGAGAAGAGGGAAAAGTTATTTTATATTTTCATATCCCAAAACTTACCCACTCCCCTTTAACTGAGGCTTCAAGAAGGCTATGCTGAAAACACACTTTTCCAGCATATATCAGCATAGGATGGGTCTCTATGTGGGGTGTCTCGGGAGTGTCCTGGTTGTTTGAAAAGCCTTAAATAAAAAGTTGAATGAAAAATAGAAAAATAATGTGAAAATAGCATCATTAGTTGTTTCTCCATTACGTTTTAACTACCTGACCTTCACGCTCCAAAACTACGTTAAAGATGCTAAAAATACCTAAATAGACCAATTTTTAAAGGCTTGGGGCACTGTCTATTGGCATGTCCCAGCCTTCACTGAGCCACACCCTGAGATGCCATGGTTGCCCTGCAAGAGAAATACATATCTTTTCTTGACAGCATGGCAGCCTGGAACACTATAAAGTTGGCTTTTTTCAACATCGCAAATATGCAGAATATCATGGGTGACATCAACTGCACGTGCGTGACATTGGTGCCTCCTGTGATGCAGTATATGTATCGGTATGTTTAGGTGCTCACTGGTCCTCCTTCTTGTCAATTCTCCTCTGTTCAGGTTAGCCTTTGTTCTACTCCCCTAAACTAGGTAATCCTTGTTGCTCATTGGGCACCCTGATCCCTGTGTCCAAGTTGCCTATGGCCCCTTATCTGTTAAGCTTTGCTTTTGGTAGATATTTTGTATTTTTTGGGCCAATTTGCCCTTGTGGTTTCCCTTCCTAGTAGATCTGTGTGTGTGTCCTAGCCTTGATATTTGATTGGAATTTTTTTAGTTTTTTTTTTGTCCTTATAGGTGATTCGGGCTACCCCTGTTGCCCTGGTTGCTGACCACTTTTTTACGTCCACAGACGCAAGGCCAGACGGCCTATTACCAGGCCCACCGCCGGACCCATGCCATGGTGGAGCGTGCTTTCAGGTTATTAAAGAGCAGGTTTCTCTGCCTGGACCATACTAGCGGAACACTTCAATATAAGCCAGAGAAGGTGGTGAAGATTATTGTTACATGCATTGCCCTTCACAATTATGTCTTGCTGGAGAAGATGCCGACATCTTTGAGGCCATCTTTATTCTGGCACCCAGAACTCTACCGGCCAGTCAGTCTTCCTTTAGTTAATTTGTGTCTGCTTTGTTTTACTTTGTTTTGTTTGATATTTGCTGCTGTACCCCCCTTTGTTTTTGTTTGGTTGTGACTAAACAAACATACAAAACAAATTGGTTTTAAGTGTCTTTTATTTGTAAAGCTACCTTATTTGGCCCCACATATTGTTCTCACAATGGGCAACAACAAAACATTTATTCAAAAGCAAAATGATTGGGCCCCAGGCCAAAAAACGAAAAAAACTAAAGCAGTCTGCCCTGCAGGTGAGATTGCCTGGTCTGCCATGTTTGGTGTCATAGAAACATAGAAACATAGAAGGTTGACGGCAGAAGGAGACCATACGGTCCATCTAGTCTGCCCTTATGTGTATACTGTATGTACTCTTTATCTTAGGATAGATGTGTACTTATCCCAGGCATGTTTAAATTCAGTGACTGTTGATTTTCCAACTACCTCTGCTGGAAGTTTGTTCCAAGCATCTACTACTCTTTCTGTAAAATAATATTTTCTAACATTGCTCCTGATCTTCTCCCCGACTAGCTTCAGGTTGTGCCCCCTTGTTCTATCATTAAGCTTCTTCTTAAAAACACTTCCCTCCTGAACCTTATTCAATCCTTTCACATATTTAAAGGTCTCAATCATGTCCCCTCTCTCCCTTCTTTCCTCCAGACTGTACAAATTAAGTTCTTTAAGTCTCTCCTGATAAGTTTTAAGTTTAAGTCCTTCCACCATTTTCGTTGCCCCGCCTTTGGACACGTTCTATTTGAATAATGTCTTTTTGCAGGTAAGGTCTCCAGAACTGCACACAGTATTCTAGCTGTGGCCTTACCAGGGCTCTATACAGCGGCATCACAACCTCCCTCTTCCTACTGGGGATGCCTCGAGCTATGCAGCTGAGCATCCTGCTTGCTTTTCCCACTGCCTGGCTACACTGTCCACTCATCGGCTACACTGTCCACTCATCTGTCTGGCCTCCAGGAGGGCCACCATCCATCCCGCCGTGTTGGTGTTTTGGTGGTCCATTTGGGCAATTAGTGCCCCAAAATTGCTATTGAGGCGCTGTTGCTCCACCCCCCTGCAGACAGGTCCTCATGGAGCAGAAGTCCCTAGTCTCCTTAGTCTCCCTGTAGCTGAGATGAACTCCAGTACTTAGCCATTCCTTTAGACTGGGGTAGTAGTGCACCACAGGTCACGGGGGGGCTGGGTATGCAACCGCTCCTATTTCCCTATCGCAAAGCTCTGCTGCATGCCTTACATAAATATGCATGACAGAGAGTGCTGATTGGATAAGAACCTGTGCATATATCATGGGACTGGCAGGAAGGTAGGGAGATCTAGGAGGTTTCATACAGTGGGCTTACCAATTTGGTCCACTTTAAATAAAGTACTATATCTGTCACCATATTGACAGCGCTCAGTAATGTTGGGACCATTAGCCAACTTCTATTAGTTAAGACATCTAGCCCTGGGAGTAGCCCTCTCTCAAACTGATAAATTGTTGATAAAAAAACAAATGTTGTATTTTAGAGAAGTTAAGAATTGCAAGCGGTGGCCACTCCATAGAATTGCAGCCTGGTGGTTATCCTATGTAGTTTAGGACTGATATAAAGAATAGAGCAGAGGACTGGGAACAAAAATGAGTCCTGGATTCCCATTATAGCCTGCTTCACAGCTAGTTAATGGGTGCACTACATAGCTGATGCTTTATCATCCAGCAGGGGTGGATATGACCATGGTACTGAAGCTTTAGTATCGTAGAGGCACAATAGCAAGGGTGGGCATGTCCCTTACAGACATGATGCTGAGGCCGTAGCAATGCAGGGCCAGAACATTTCTTGATGGCTTGGGGGCAGCTCCAAAGCCAGAATGCCATTTGGAATTCACCCATCTCTCCCTATGACCAGTCCACTAATAATATGACCAGTCCACTAATAATAATAAAACATATGGGCCCAGGGGGTTGTGATTTAAAATGGTATGATCTTTAGTAGATTGTGTGAACTGACATTCTTTGTTAGGGAGTGGGGCATTATTGGAGAAGACATTTGCAATGACAGCTGGAGCTTCCCTGAATTTAGTACTGTATGGTTGCAGGGATTACAGGTGGAGTCGTGGGATGTTAATTTGAGAAAATCCATTGCACATCTGGAACCTTTGGGAATGAAAAACACAACCGGTATCCAAAATAGAACAGATGTCAGGCTGCTGACAGATTTCAGGACATTGTGGAAGCAGAACTGCTGGCTTTAGAGAACTTTCTTATTTCAAATGAGAAAATCTTGTTAAGCAAAAAATTGTTATAATGAGCTTATCACAGCAGCAATAAAACACTAATATTATAAAACCTTACCAACAGGGCATTTAAGCCAGAGGAAAATTATACAAAGTATATAAGTTCTGATGCAAGAAACCTAAAGCAGAGCTCCTGCATCATTTAATGAAAAGCCCAACCCCTTAAATAACTATTCCCCAGCATCTAAATTTTTTTTGTTTTTAGTCACTTCTTTTCCCGATTGGCCTGCAACTCTGTTCAGCATTCTAGAATACGGGTGCTGCCATCTTGGCTCAGTAGCATCACATACTTAGGAGAGGAGAGGGGTCAAAAGGGCAGGGGGCGTGGGTATAGCTGTGCTTTGCACAAACAGAGCAGAGCTGGGGTCAGGAAAAGGTCAGCAATCCCATAATGCAGAGCGGCGCAGTCAGAAGACACTTCCTGTTTGCAGGTAGCCTGAGACTACCATCTTGGGTGTTTAAAGGCTCATAAAATGGTTTTTCCCCTACTCACAGGTCTTACCAGGTGATGAGACTAATTAAAGGAAGCCCTGTAAAAGGAATTTCTGGTGACTTTATGTGTTATCTGTACTTGGAACCTGTGGATTAACAGCCTGTATGCCTTGTATGCCCCGAAAGAGGACCTGTTATATCAAGGACATTGCTAAAGTTGGTGAGGTAACCGCTTGCTGTACTGCATTGTGTGCTGCATCATACACTGATGTTAAGAGATTTTGCCTGTTGGACTTTATTTTCAATAAATTATTATTTGAATAAGAACTGTCTTCCGAGTCATTGCTGTTGGCCCCAGATCCTGACAGTCTGTATTGGTGGAGTCGTTCCAAGGACATCCTGCTGCTCATCTGTTTCACTGGACTAGGGATCAATACTTTCCATTACCCTAGCCAGGGCTGAATTATTAAGGAGGGGCGTGCCCTGGGGCTTCCACCACTTGCTCTGTAAAGGGGGCCTCCACCAACCTTTGAGTTATGGTCTGGTCCAGGAGGCTTTTCAGTCTTTGGATTGACGGGCCGCAGGGCCAGCAACAAAGCTATCAGCGGCAGTGGGGGCTCCCCGTGCCTGGTCAAGCCTTTGGCAACCAAAGCCACCAAATGGCAGGATGGAGAGTCCAGAGCAGCAAAGCCGCCGTCAGCAATGCTACAGGGATGTGGGGGGTACAGAGCTGTCAATCGGAGGCCGCTCCCTGTACATAAACCACCAAACAAAGCTACTGGCAGCTCAATTCCGGGAACTGTTTTCTGCTGGACCAGCTGGGCGACTACAATGCCCCCCACCCAGAATGGCAAAGCAGGAGTTCCCAAGCAGCACATACCCGCACCAGGGTGGCACAAGGGACTCGATCTGATGTTCCTGTAAGTAGGTGGGTGCCAGACAACCAACAATAAGTTACTTGGCTGGACTATTATTTTAAAGGAAAAAAATACTGTTTCTGGGGCCTCCACCAGATATTGTGCCCAGGTGCCCCCACCACACTTAATCTGGCCCTGACCCTAGCCATAATGATTTTCTCTTCTACATGTCTGTGATCTAGCAAGAATTCTTCCTGCTGTCACTTCTGGAGGCTGCTACCATCTCATCCTGGTTTATGAGTTAGCAGATCTCTATGCTCCTAGGGCTTCTAAGCTTTCATTTCCATCTTGCAGGGTCTCTTCCTCACTTTTTTCTTGGAGGATGCAAGACACATATTCTTGTGCACTTGACCACGCAGTCATTCTATTCTTCTACTGGAGCCTGTTGGTATTCTATTCTTGACTCTGGGTAAACTCCATACTCACACACTGGGGTCCCTCTGTGTCCAGCTACATTATTGCATTCTTTGTTTAGTCTCTTAATCCTGTGTATTTATGTTGGTTTATGTCTGAGGTTAAGAGACTATTATTTTGTTGTATTATTCTTGTCCACGATATTGTTTTTGGTTGTATTCCCTGAGTAAGGTAACCTTTGTGTCAGTTCCTTTGTAGTGTGTAACCCAAGTCTCCGCTGCACATAATCTAGCCTTGTCCTCATCCCAATGGAGATCCCTGCCTAGATCCTTCAAAGAGACGATTTTCTGCACTGGGGAGGTTTCTGGGTGGACCTAAAACACCAGCCAGCCCAGAAAAAGGCGCTCACACTGTTCAAACAAAGGAACCTGAGCTTTTTATTTTATTTACTAGTGGCCCATTTTTTATCTCTTTGTTCATGGTACAAGTTAGTGGCCAGAACCAGATTTGTAACTTTCTCTCAACTGATTTAGGATTTTTCTTGGATTTCATTCACTCCCTGTAAAGCAGACATATCAAATTGTCCATACTGTCACTTTAACTCAGTTGCATTAATAAGACTATGGGTTGGTCAGATATGTAAAAAAAACCTTTTGTCTGGCTGTTGGGGCACTGAAATATACATGGAACAAGTTAGCTTAGTGTCTTTAAAAGTTCTCATTCATCCAGGTTATGGTGTATCTTTAGGAACACTCGCCTGGTAGGAGTCCTCTTCCTTTGCCTTGATTTATTCCTACATATACATAAGTTAGCTTAGTATGTGTATTTGAGGTTTAAATCGAGATTTTGAACTTCAAAGACAGCCATTGTTTAAAAGATTTATGTGATTCAACAAGGACAGCAAGCAAGTTTTCTGTTATTTAGATCACTAAGCTTGGATTTGCTTTGGCCTTTATTCTTGGATGTGCGCATACTTGAAGGAGACTGGGCCAAGGCACAGCTGCAGTGAGAGAATTGCAGAGTTTCCTCTGGGTGACCTGTTTTTTTTCCGGTGCACGTCATTTAATACTTACCAGTCCTTTTGCTTATACTTTTTACTCAATTAAAGTTGCTACGTCGGGCTCTCTAGAGGCATGAGGGCCTTGAAATCTTATATATAACTGGTCATTGGTTTGACCAGTTCTTCTACAGCTCAAGGGCAATTTTAAAATTTATATGGTTGAGTTCTTCGAACATTTTAGAAACTTTGACTGTCAAAGTTTTCCTGAACAAATTAAAGGGGAAACATTTTATAGAATCTATAATAAAATGGAAACAGCTGGTGTTGTGGTAACCAGCTAATGTTAAGTTCCACTTGTTAATCTATAGTACAAGTTGGTTGCTATGGCAACAAGTCCAGAGGCTGGCTCTTATGTTACATGCCTTATGATGGGAGCGATTTCATTTGCAAAATAACAGGTGCCTACAATGATGGGCAATTTGATACGCCAAGTAAAACCTGTCCCGCCAGACGTGTTATGTCATTTTCCACTCTCATTACTCCAAAAAATACTGCTCTCAAGTAATCTAATTCCTACATGTCAAGTAAATATTTTGGACAAATGAATATATATGAATCCAATTTGACAGCTGTGTTTATACAAAGATGCATACAATAAGAAGAGAGTGATACACTGTATGTGGGAAATGTGATGGCGTGAGTAAAAGCTAACCTCACACGTTAAACTATCACGGCAATGCTTCCACCCTCTCCTCCAGGGAATGAGAAGTACTACAATGTCAAAGACAGTATGTGTAGAGTAATGAGTGTATATGAATTACTTAGGAAACATAGTTAAAGTGGAACTATAATGTTAACTCCCCTCCCCCCCTAACCCTGATCTTACTATAAAGAGAAAAAAAAGTACTTGCATGATCAGTGCTGGGTCCTCTTCTCCTCCCCCATACTGCCAAGTTGGCAGTGCTGCTGTACTGGAACCTTCAGTGACACTTCTGTCATCCAATCACTGTAGCAACTTGTTGAGCCTATCAGCGATTGCCTGATGAAAGTGTCACTCAAGGTTCTAGCAGCTGCTAGTATCCTTTAATCCTCCGGCAAGTCCAAGTATTGCCGTAGATGCTGCAAGAGGGATAGGCAGCTTGATCTCCCATGCCACTATTGTATGTATGCTGGTGGCAGAGAAAAAAGGAGGGTGTCTATATAAATATGGCAAACGCAGAGCTCTAGTGAGGAGGGTGGTTGACATAACTACATATCTGTCAAAAGCTGTAAGTACCATATTTTTCACCATATAAGATGCACCTGTCCATAGGATTTGGGGGAGGGAAAATAAGAAAATGTTGTGCTAAAACACAATCCCCCCAACAACCAAATAATAGGCAAGGTGCATTACAGGCAGAGTGGAATTCTTACCCTCATTCCCCATGGGCAGTGTAGCATTTCCCCCTCTCATTCACATAGGTAGTGTGGCATTCCCCCATCTCATTTATATAGGAAGTGTTGCATTCCCCCCTCCAATAGGCAGTGTGTCATTTCCCTCTCCCATTCCCATAGGAAGTATGGTATTAATCCCTCCATTCCCCATGGGCAGTGTGGCATTCCCCCTCCCATCCCCATAGGTAGTATGGTATTAATCCCTCTATTCCCCACGGGCAGTGTGGCATTCCCCCTTCCTTTCCCCATATAGGCAGTGTGGCATCTCCCCATCCAATTCACATAGGCAGTGTGGCATTTCCCCCTTCCCTTCACATAGGCAGTGTGGCATCCCCCTCCCATTCCCATGGGCAGTGTGGCATTTCCCCTTCACATTCCCATAGGCAGTGTGGCATTTCCCATTCCCATAGGCAGTCATCCCTCCTCCCATTCCCATAGGCAGTTTGACATTCACCCTCCTATTCCTCTAGGCATTTGGCATTTCCTCTTCTCATTCCCATATGCAGTGTGGCATTCCCCCATCCCATTTCTATAGGTGGCGTGGCATTCCCCCTCCCATTTCCATAGGCAGTATGGCATTTTCCCCTTCCATTCCCCATAGGCAAAAGAAAAAAAAAGTAAACCCACATTTCCATCAAAACCACGCTGCTGGCCAGGCCGCCATAGCAACGGGAGGCCAGAAGATTGAGGCGCATCGGCCACACCCACCTGCTGTACAGAGCCAGGTGTTCGCTCCGTGTGAGCAGACACAGCGGAGGAGAAGTGGCAGCGACAGATACGAGGATGGCTGGGACAGGACGGGGTGCCCCATTTTTGGGGAAAAATGAGTGACGAAAAATACAGTAGTATGAATCCTGCCAGGATCATGGAGCAGTGATTAGGCACTGTGCATCCAATGCATAAATAATACTTTATGTGCGCTGCCACTATCAGCAGCATGTCTAAAACTTTTAATGGGTGCTACTCCAGCCCATATTCACCCTATGCAAGTTAAGATTACCAGCAGCTGGCAGATTACAAACCATGTGATGGCCGGCAGCCAATCCGGGTGCTCAGTTTTACCAAGGGAGTGAGAACAAAAGTAAGAAAATCTTGGCTTGCAGGGAGTTAATATGCAGAGAGGGCCAGCAATCAGAATGCCCATTATGTGAAAAATGGGTGTTGGACCGGTTTAAGATACATAACTGTAACCAGGGGTGAACCTAGGCTCTATGCTGCCTGAGATGGAAGTATAGAAAGATGCCCCTTCACTCTTCAACAGGGCAGCACAAGGGGTAAAGAGTGGAGGCGGGCTGTGGCTGCTGAGCCTCCAATAACCGACTTAAAAACATGACAGCATGCTACAGTTTCTCAATCTCCACTGAACCAGTGATGAATAAATATGAAATATATTTTAACTAAAAATCACACACATAAGAATGTATAAATAGTTATTAGCTGAACAGGCATCTGTTCTGTACACATGCTATTTGGCTTTTTCCAGATGCTGGTGTCCCCAGGGCCTTGGAGGATGAATAGTCTGCCTCTGCCTATGGTGGCTTACCAGGCATTATAGCCTTTGGCACAGGTCCATTGCTCCTCCAGAATACTGGGCCCATGCCAATTGGTAGCTGGCTCTATCAGACCCCAGTGCCTGGTGAGGGTGCAGGCAATTGTGCAGGGTATCAGCAAGCCATTTGCAGCAAGTGGGGCAGATGGATTGCTTATCCTCCACACTTTGAAATGATGTGTGGCGGTTGATTTTATTTTACTTTTTAACGCGGAACAAAACCCAGAGCTTCACACAGCGGGTCATCCCAATTTGGGTTGCACCGCAGACACAGAACAAAAAAAGTTTAACAATTAACGGAATCCATAGCTCATCTCTCGTTTTAAATAAGAACAGCACCCCCTCTATAGGACTACTTCTTCCTTTTTATGGGGCATGCTGAATTGGGATGAGCCAATGCGTGAAGGCCTGCGTGAAACCCCAGATCCACTCACCTCTTCTATGAACCATTATCAACTCTGCACTGCAGCTGCATCCCCAGCATACCTCTAGTTAGATGCTAACCCATGCCAGGACTTTCTGAATGGCCAAATAAGGCAGCAAGCGGCAAGCAGGGATGCGTCCAGTGGTGCTTGCTCTTCTGGTGCTTGGAATGAGCGCTATATTGGCTCCCCTAAATTTGGCTTTATTGGCATGCCTCAAATTCTGGCTTCTGGTTTCCTAGAGTATGGAAAAGCAAAGCTGGTGCTGGATAAGCACAGCCAGGGGAACAGACGGGAGGTTTTGCTGGGTTGAGGGGTTTTATTCTGGCAAGGACAGGCACCCCTCTCTATTATTGAATGTGTTGGTTTGCTTTAAAATGCTTAGCTGCCTCAATGAAGGAATTGAGCTAATAATGACAAATGTACACTAAATACTCTTGGCAATGATTTATATTTATTTAAACCCCCACTGTCCCATAAATTGTTTAAACAAAGAATATTTCATAGAAATATGATTTATTGTTGCTACAAATCAGGCATAGTGGGAACTGTTAATCTGACGGTTTTGGGATTAAGTAAGATGATGTAATTGGCGAAATAATGGAGAAGGTGTGGACGCATTGCTGTGTGTAAGGATCACTACACTTATGCAACTTGGATTTCCTGGAGACTGGGGTTTGCTGAGCTACAACACACAGCTCAGTTCTGAACAAGGCTTGATTTTATCTGGCTTGTGTTACCAGAGGAGACAAAGATTAGGGGCAGCGAAAGTTTTGCCTCGGCCTTTAGAACCATCTCACATCTGGAAAAGGGTGGTTCCACTAGGCACATATGAGACATTTGAAAAAAGCCTTATTATTCCACTTTCTTCATCCAGCCCAATGAAGTCACTTGGAGAGGTTCCATTCTAGCAGTTTTAACACATTTTTCTTGTTTCTTATGCCACAGCGGAGCCATGGACTGTACTGAATCCAATCATTCGGGGGGGTAGCAGTGACATTTATTTTGTTATTTTTTGGAATATTGAATGTCTAATGCCAACACTGTTAAATCCACAGGGTGTCACATAAATCAGTTTACTAACTTTAACAATAAATTAGATGCTGTTTGTTTAAAGGGAAAATCCATTTTGAAGTTGCTTTTAATTATACATTTTCTAAAATCATTATATATATATATATATATATATATATATATATATATATATATATATATATATTATAATGAAACTACGGCTATATTAAAAGCTGATTATACAGTTGGAATCTCAATGCCGCATATTACATTTCACCTTACCTCTAAACTGACCAAACAAAAGGATACAGAAAATGATGTGATTATTGTCAGCTACCTCTAGAGTTGCTTAGGTGTCTGATTAACAGGGGTTGTAAAAGATGCACGAGTCTGGAGTCATTAGTAAAAATATGCTAGTCATAGCAAACTACTTGTCTGACCCATATCTACCAACTTTTCTCGGTGTCAAAAAGGGACATTTGTTATATTTGGTCATAGCCCACATTGAGGGAAAGATAGTTACAACAATAGAAATACTTTAAATAGGCAAATGAATCTTTTATTAATGCAGATCTGCATGTTAAACTTTAAAGAGGGCCAAATAAGAACAACGATCCATCGTGGGGCATGGACTCAAAAGAGGGACAGTCCCTCCAAATCAGTGACACTTGGGAGGTATGCTGCCATCATTTTATTTGTTCTTACACCAGGGGATGGGGGTGAGTGTATTAGGTCGTACAGGAGCAGGTGCTAGCAACACCCCCACTAAACTCACCCCCCCCATGTGGCTCCCGGCTAGTCAAAAAGAGCCCTCTACCGGGGGCGGACTGGAGATGAAAATCAACCTGAGATTTTACTGGTCGTTGTCAGCCTATGAGCTGCTTAGCTTTATCCCCACTGTGCGTTTGTGCATTGAACAGGCTTTTGGGCAGGGGTGGATATGACCACTCTTAAAGCAATGCCCACACAGTCATGATACTGAAGCATTAAAGGCAAAAATGGACTGGGGGGGTAGAGTAGGGCTAGATATGGGGGTTAGAGGGAGATTTGGCAGGCAAAAAGGAAGGAGTAAATTATGTTGCAGACTTTGTTTGAGGTGGGCTTTGTGCCCAGGGCTATGCCCAGTGAATCACCCTCAAAAAAAGTGCCGCCCACCAGGATTTCTCCTTGTGCTCCCTATGGCCAGACCACCCCTTCGCATTACAGCTGATGCTATAGCATTACTGGGACAGATTATGGGCAGAGTGCATATGGACACTATTTATATGATGCAACTAAGGCTATAGTATTGTAGGGGCAGACACTGTGGCAAGGTGGGTATAGTCCGCCACAACCATGATGCTGTTGCTATAACATTGGGAGCAAAATTTGAGCTGAGATATCTTTGCTGGGGGAAAACAGTGGGGCTGGGGGAGAGGCTAAGAAGACGTATCCCACTGTGAATTATCTAAGGTCTCCCTATGGCCAGTTTGCCCTTGCATCAAAGTCAAAGCTGTCTGGGGTACAGGAACACTGTAATTAAAGTTGGATAAAGGTGGAAGGGCTTAGGTTTACCTGAATGGGGTATGTACACTGACGGACTGGGGCCAAAAAGCATCCCTGGATTTTACCAGCCCCTGGCTGGCCTGAGACATCCCTGCTGAGGCCCCTCCAACCTATAACATTGGGGGATGGGGTTCTGTGGCTTGTGGGTACAGGGGACTGAGAGGGAGAATAAGGGGGCATGGTTTGAATGTGGGTGTTAAAAGCAGCAGCTCAACTGGCCCCAAAGTGGTGCGGCATTGTCCTGGGTGTCCCTATGGCCAGTCGGCCCCTGGGTATATAGATTCAGAACGTCCATGCAGTGACAGACCTCAGATTAATGTCATCTTTGTAACACAAGACAAAGCATTCAAAATAATTCAGTTTTCCCATTGTAGCAGAACAATTGCACAATGTGGTGTGTTGATTGGAAAAGCTGGTTATTGCTTCACAAACCTTTAGGAGGAGAAGTAAGGCGTCAAGAAGCTGTTTTCCATAAAGTTAGCTTATACCAGGATGCCTTTTATCGCAACTGTATCTTGTTATCAGTCATTTTTGTTACCTCTCATCTGTAATAATTGTATAGCACCAAGGAAATTGATGCTAGCATACTAATAAACAACAATAATAATGTTAAACTAATTGTGTTCCCGTAATTGTGTATACCTTCCTCATGTAATTTTTTCCTTCTTTTCAATAAGAGAACTATCCCTCCTGTTCTAACAGTCCGGAGACAGTCATTCTCTCCTTGCGCTTGTGAAAGGACGCACAGTATACAAACAATTTAGTATTTTGGGATGTTGTTAAGGATTGAGGGAAGAACACCATTATGAAGGGCCAAAATGCCCATGACTGCCATAAAACGTACAATTCTTTCTTTGATAAGGCAAAAGCGAGTCACCCAATAACTTACTCCAAAAAGGACATTACGTTCCAAACAAGAAGTATACAAAATTGTAATGCGCACCAGCCTAGGGACACTGGAATGACCCATGCTACATGGCTGCCGTCTAATGCTGTCAATGGGGCTTTGTCATACTTTCCCTAGGCAGCTGTAAATACACATTCCAAGCTAAACTCTGGATGAAAAAACATGTGTGATTCACTCATGAGGGAGTTGCTGAAAATCTGCAATTACTTAGCTATGCAGTTGTAAGATGTTCATAAAATGCCACACATTATTCAAATCTGAAGGAATATACAATTTACAGCTTCTTATTCCTGCTGAAATGTAAGATGGAGTTGAAAAAGTAATATAAAATGACTGAGCCCCCTTTTTAAATGACTGAACCCCCTTTTAAAATCTGTATTATATACAGGGCCTCTGTCATGGCTGCCTATTTCATATTCCCTTTGACTGACTTAAAGTGGAACAAAACACAGGATTTCGACTATCCTGGGTTTTGGTCCTTGCCCCCCGGGCACCTCAATCGGGGACTGTGTGAAGCCCTCCAGGTCGCCCATTCAGACTTACCCTTACCAAACCAAATTCAGGGCCCCAAGGTAAAAATGTTTATTAGGAAAATCCATCCACTAATTCCCACACTTACAGATATATACATGAACACAGTAGACAATTCTAAGAACAAAAACACAGGCACCGCCCAGTCACCTTGGGGCCCTGAATTTTGTTTTGGGCATAGTCTCATAGTACCCCCTTTTTGCTGGAACCATGTGGTGGCTGTGCGCACCCACAAAACTCTCTACAGACGTACCCTTCCCCAGTCCTCATCCAAGCAGCGTGCTCTTATCCACAGAGCTTGGCTGGTGGCCGCATCCCCCACTACCCTCTAACAGGGATTGTGCCCACACCGGCCATTCACAAATGGCTGGCATGGACACTGCCCTGCTAAAGGGATAGCGGGAATGCGTTGTTTGATAATGAAAACTGACTATTTTGAAGAGAAAAAATATTCAGAAAAGTAACAAAACCAGTCAGCAAATAGCCAAGAGACAACTGGGCAGAGTACATTAATGATAATATCTATGATAAACTCCATGGTTGATGATTGTAAGGGAAATTAGAGATGACGGGGAGGCCGATTCATTAATAGCGCCAGGTAGCGACAGATGAGCGCCAGTAGCGTGATTTTCACAGCGCCAGCTAGTATTCGCTGTGCTTGGCCGGGGTTTGCTTGTTGAC
This sequence comes from Gastrophryne carolinensis, assembly GCA_027917425.1. Taxonomy (NCBI): domain Eukaryota; kingdom Metazoa; phylum Chordata; class Amphibia; order Anura; family Microhylidae; genus Gastrophryne; species Gastrophryne carolinensis. Next base: position 111,769,857 of record CM051234.1, read on the forward strand.
AGCGACTCAGTCGGTGTGCGGTAATGTTGAATACGGGGTTAGGGGTCGATGTTTCACAGGTTCTGCGTTGTATGGGTGTGCCTGACAGCGAATGTCCAGAGCGAACGGCTTGCTGCAGATTCATTAACAAATCACGCTCAAAGATTTCTCGCGCTGTGAATTCCTTGTTTAAATCCCAGAGCGCTGGCGGCGATGTGTGTAAAGTAGTTTTTAACCCCCAAACAACCATTTTTTTAAAATGTAAAAATTATACAACTTTTTCTAAACATTTTGTAATATGAATACATTAATATCAGACCTGTAATATCAATTCTGCACATATTTTTTTTTTTTTTTTTTTACCTTAAAAAAAATATCTAACATAGCCGTAGTGGTCACAGAATTTTTGACAGTTAAAAAAAAAAAAAAATAATTATGAATATTAAAAGATTGCTCCATTGAAATTGGAGAGCGCCAGGGAGCGACAGGTCATACCTGGCGCTGTGATGGGATTAGTAGCGGCGCTGTTCGTTGCAGTCGGCTACATGATGAATCCCGCGCTAGCTGACGCTCTCGCCGGCGCTAGCCTCATTTAGCGTGATAAATGCGTCATTGTGACCGCCGCCGGGCGTACTTGAGTCGGTAGCCGCCGTTAGCTGGCGGTACCTGGCGCTCGTCAGACACTACCTGACGCTAGCCCTTGATAAATAAGGCCCTTAATGTGACTGTGCCGCGGTGCAGACAGTAAATAAGGACCAGCGTTGCTTATGCAGTAACCTTAAAGCAGACCAACAGTCAAAAATGAATCAAGCCAGGCCAACACAACAAACAGTCCTCATGCATCCATCTCCAGGGCAATTTAGATTGCTGCACATAAAAAATAATGTTCCATTTTCTAACGACTACTGGGATAAATTTTAAAAACAAGTTGGCCGATCATGGGCTTGCAGGCCACCTTCAAACAGGAAGTCACGCTGGGCTTCCTGTTACTGTGCATTGTTAGTTATGTCAGTGGGGAAAGAAAGCTCCAAAATGACCACAACTTTTCTTTTCCAACTGTGCCAGGCTCTTGGTCCAGTTCAAGCCCCTAGGATGCTATTTGAACTAGTTACAGTTAAACAAATAAAAACTGAAGAAGTCACGATGCCATACATGCACAAATTACATATTACATTACATGAAGTGGAGGGCCAAGAATGATAAGACTCTGGTGCAGCCGCTACCTCTGTAACTCCCTGTAGTTACACTCCTGAATGGGGTGAGGAGGTACAGTATTATGCTCAAGCATTAAACCCCCAGCATGCTCTTTCTGGGCACTTGAGCTATCACAAAGGTGATGATGAATTGCATGGCTCTGCCTGGTGTGAAGAACCATGGGTAATATTGTTATTCTTGGTCCGTGTGTTTCATGTAACTATATTATGTATTAAGAAAGTCCTTATGGGTCTTTCCCTGTGTGGTTGTCCCCTCTGTTGAAACATATCTAGCAAATTTTGCACAGTGTGCCAAGTGAAGGAGATATACAACCTGGAAATGGCCTTGTAGTCTGACCTGCAAGCTTTTGCAACAAAACAATGGAGCCGTGAAGCGCACAGCTGGTTTTGCTGACCTCCTGGCCTCTGTTGGACAGGTAGCAAGAGGTAAGCACGTAGTCTACATGTTTAGGTCTCGCAGACAAGGGCATGGAGAGGGTGGGATGAGCAATAGATATAGGACTTTACAGTGCAAGGCAGCTTCTTTTCCAAACTAGATATATTTCGCTTGTTTCAGCAGGAGATGATTATTTTCTTACTTGTCCTGTAGCAGATTGTATGCTGCTGAATAAAGTAGCTGAGATCTGGCCTATCATCTGTAACCAAGCCTCAGGTTTTATTTATGCATGTTTATTTTTCACCCTAAAAGGTGGACCTATCTTTACTCCTCTTGCAGTATACTATGTGACCATCTCCTTGTGTCTGCAGGGGGAATAGCTGCTTTTTTCTTTGCTTAGCTTTCTTTTTTGTGCCTCTTTGTACACTGCAGAGCTTACTGTGCTTCTATGCTGGAAGTTTTTAGCGCTTCTCAGTAGTTTTAGCTACACCGACCTGTTTCCTCACAGACACTTGGAGCAATCTGAGCCTACTTTTCACAGAGACATGCAGAAATATAGAACATGGCTGTATAACATAAAATGAAAAATCATGCCAACAATTATCTTCTTAAAGATCATATTTTAGAGATCTACTTAGGGAGGGAAGTCACCTATAATGTGGAAGGTTCCCGTTGGAAAATCCTGCCAGCAATGTTCTATTATTTGGGAAACATGTCAATAACTACTTCTATCTTTTTCAGGTAGACTCTGAACACCAACAGAAATTATAGATTATGGGCCAAACTATACAATTTCTTAAATCTAGGTTCAGTCAGAGAACTTCACATTAAAGAGACCTTGGCCTCGATTCACTAAGGGTTGAAAAAAATTCTCATGGTAGTAAAAAGGAAGAGAGAGGAAGACCATGAAAAGAATTGGCACTTTGTACTGCAGAGTGAAAAGGATTAAAAAGTTAAATACTTTCCTCAGGAGTAAAAAAGGGCCATTATCCTTCATTGTATTCCTAGCTGGTGATTCAAAAAAAGTAAAAAAGGCTTTTCTCATGAATTGAATTTTTTACTACCACGAGAGTTCTTTTCAACTCTTAGTGAATCAAGGCCCACAGCACCTCTTTTCATGCATCTCACCCATTCATCCTCATTTGCCACTGGTGGTTGACTGGGACGTAAGCGTGATCTGATGAGAATTATGTCAACAATTATGTTAATTGTTTTCTATGTCAATGGGCATCCCAACTTGGAATGCTTGGGTATAGGAAGTGTACCTGCCCAACGATCGTCAGGGCTGGATTAAGTGTGGTGGAGGGAGACCCCTGGAAACAAAATCTGGTGAAGGCCCCAGTATTTTTTTTTTCCTTTAAAATAATAGTTTAGCCAAGTAACTGATTGGTGGTTGTCTGGCACCCGCCTACTTACTGGAACGTCAGATTGAGTCCATTGTGCGGGTGCGTGCTGCTCGGGAACTCCTGCTTTGCCATTCTGGGCAGGATGGAAGTGTAGTCACCCAGCTGGTCCAGCAGAAAACAGTTCCCTGCATTGAGCTCATTGAGCTGCCAGCGGCTGTGCTTGGTGGCTTGTGTGCAGTGAGCGGCCGCCGATTGACAGCTCTGCACGCACCCATCACTGTAGTGTTACTGACGGCGGCTTTGCTGCTCTAGACTCTCTATCCTGTCCTGTGGCAGCTTTGGCTGCAGGTTTGCAGGGCTTGTCCATGCTCACTGCCACCGATAGCTTTGTTGCTGGCCCCCTGGCCCGCCAGACCAATCCAGCCCTGATTGTGGTTACATAGGGCGGATGTCTCTGTCAAATCATTGCCCACGTTATGCTCTATTAGATTGTCATGTGATCACCCTTAAAGCAACACTGTACTTATTTTTTTAGCTAGATATTTCCCTGTCCTCTCATTGCCTAGATAAAACAAAGTCCCAGCTTCAGTATGTGCTCCATGTTGTACTGTGATCTGTTCATGTAGTGTGCCCCTTCATCTAATCAACATGGGGATGTACAATGTAGCTTTAAGTCTGGGGGAAGAACATTTTCTTGAATTTGTAGGTTATCACCCATATGTTGCATTTTTATATATATTTAAAGCTTTTTCTTGGGGTGTGCATGCCTCCATCTTATCAATGTTGTAGATATTCTCCATATTTTGTTGGAAACATAAAATGACAGGACCCCCAGCAACAATGAGAATGGTATGGCGTGGAGGAGGTGTAAGAACCACACTAATGCACTTTTTGCTGGTTTGGCAGTGACAGATTTATGTCCACTTGACATTTTGTCATTACAGACAGTAGTTTTGGTTGGCATATATATTGACATTATAGAGAATGAGCTGGTGGAGCCTGACAGAGAGCTTATTTTTTTACAAAGGCATGGTTGATGGGTGAAAACTATGGACTTTCTGTCCCCGAGAGATCATCCGAATTCTCATTTCATTGCACACGTATTTATTCGTTATGCTCTTGGGAAAAATCCTATCTGTATTGCCACAGAGCAGACGTCTTCCCAAGAAGTATTCCTGACATATTTGCAAGCAAAGAGAAGTGTTCCCATATGATGTAAAATATGAGCCAAGTCTGAATTTTTATCCTCTTATAAATCTATAAGCACTCTCGTTCTAGATATAATCCCACTTACTGTATATATGTCAGCATTCCACAATGAGGTTATAACACAAATCACATGGTGCTGCTCGGGCTGGAGCATAACAACTGGGCACTTATATGTCTGGTTTTCATGCATTCTGAACAGCTAGGAACAGCTGCTGTTACGAGTTGCAGACAATGTATGTCTTCTCTTTTTAAATCTACGACAGCAGTGTGGCTAATTTACCATCAAGATATGACCAGTTATGTATTTTCAACTTTTTTCATTAGTCATTTTAATGAGGTATTCTGTGTTAAGTACAAATGTCCTAACATGCTTCCCATTCTTCTCTGTAGCAGAAATATTCACAGAGCTCCCTTTATCTTGAGGGCTAGAATTTCATGTGTTTAAGGAGTTATTCAGCAGAAGTGGGATACCTCGGGTGGGGGACAAAGTGGCACTGAGAAAGAATTTGGGTTTAGGGTTGATGGGAATTGTGCACCCATAATATCTACCCACCACCATGTTTTTGCTATTGCCTTCGCATACAACTTTATGGCAGCCTAGTGGCTTTGATTTTGGTGCTTATTCCTCCGATATTGTAGGACCGGTAGGACTAGTGGGGGCACCCATAGGTATTTAGGTGCTAGAAGGAAATACTTCCCCTTAGGGATACTTCCCCTTAGAAACTTAAGGTCATAGACAGCTGCAATAGAATATCTACTCACTGTTGTAGTAGAGTATGTATAAAAATCACATGTGCTCAATCCTCCTCCTCAAGGGCCACTACCAGGCCAGGTTTTGCAGATCTCCACACTGATGCACAGGTGATGCCATTCGAGCGGAGTCTACAGTTCTGCCTGAGCACTAATGACTCCAAATGGGCATCTGTGTAGAGCCTGGCCTGTTGGTGGCCCTTGAGGAGGAGGGTTGAGCACATGTGGTCTAGACACTCACAGAAGTCTGGAAAATCCTACACTTGCATCTTGCATCATATAACTTGCTATGCCAATGTTGCAACAATGTTGTAAATGGGTGGAATCAGATGTATTGTAAGTGAGAAACCAGATCTAGTGTATTCATTGTTCTGGCTGTGCATCTAGCTGTGGAGTAAAAGTAGACCTGTAGATAAGACAGCCAGGAATGAGGGAACCCTTAGGCCATATCTATGCCAGAAATATGTGGAAAGAGCTAAAAGACCCGGTATCTAGTTGTACCGTGTTGTGTCAGCTGGAGCTCTTGAAGGGGGATAAGGACTGGTGTTGTGTTGAAGACATCCAAACCTAATAGGTCTACTTATTTCACTTGACTTCTCCATGGCTTTTCCAAGTTGCACCTTATACTGGCTACCCAATAAGGTGGCATACTCTTTTAATTGCCTTACACCAAGTGAAACTTCTCCAAGTTTCTTCTATTGCACCTCCTATTCATATCTCTTTGCTTTGTAATTGACTGACCACATTATGCAGACAAAAAGCTTGCAATTAACAAGTGTCCAAAAATGGAAAGAGTTTATGCTTTTTTGATTTTTTTCTGTACATATACATATATTAAAAAAGAATCTAAACTATGAACTAAGGTTTAAAATCTCAACAGCTTGTGGCTGCTTTTTGTGGTTATGTCTGTCTGGTCTTTACTTTTATAAGGGTTTTATTACAGTTTATTGCAGAGTGTTTTTAACATTGTAGAATGACCTGATTTAAAGTATCAATGAACCATAACATTGCATTTATGCTGAAAGAGTCAGATGTAGCATGTGTAACTGTTTAATTCTGCTTATCTGCGTTACAGCTCCCTGTAATACAGAGTATATTAGGATAGAGTAACATTCATATTTGAATTTTTCCCTCTTAAGTGTACTGGTTTGTTTTTCCAGTGGAAAATCGCAGAAGATTTAAGGCAAGATCAGTCAACATGATTGCAAAATGTTTAGTATTTATCTGTTCCAATCTTGGGTTTCCTGAGCTTCTGCCTTACCCACAGGAATCTGGTCCCTTAGTGAGGCTTTAAATCCATCATTAATTAGTGGTTGGCCATCCTCAAATCCACGCTACATGGTGGAGAACCCATCAAAGCAGAGTAAAGCAGAGCCAAAATGCATCACCAAACTACTAGGGGCCAAGATGGACAGGGGTTGGAGCTTGCTTGAAGTTTTTGCCTGTCTTGCAGCAAGTGTCATATTGGAGTGTACAGTCTGGCTGGAGAGTGAGTGATAACCATACATTCTAAATCACAACAATTGACCAAAAAATGGAACCAAGGGAGGCACAGCCCATATAGAAAAAATGTAATCTTTATTTCATACCAAATAAAACTAGTAACAGTGTTAAAAACCATTAAAAACACATACATACAACAAAGACAATACGACATATACATAGGCGTAGATGGAGGGCAGAATAAACAAGAAATATATATATTTTTATGTCCTGCTTATGATCCGGATCCTCTAAACACAGTGACAAATATTCAATAACCACAATATTAATGTATGTACACCCTAGAGTAATACAACCACATAACTGTGAAAATGCAAAACTATCAATTAATAGTGAAAATGAAAGTGTTCCCTGTATGTCAGCCCCCATAGGGGCTATCACCCTAAACAACACCAATCACAAATTAAGAAAACCAAGATCAAAATAAGCCAATATCAATAATAATAATACACAATCAAAATAACATGTGCAGTGATATCCACACAGTCTACCACCTTACCAACCAGCCACGTGTTCTGTGGGTCACAAGCTTGAGCCTGATGAAGTGGGAATTGTGACCCATAGAACGCGTGGCTGGTTGGTGAGGTGGTAGACTGTTTTTAATACTGTCCAGTGTTTGTGATATGAAATATCACAAAGAGGTCCTTTTACTATATGGGTTGTTCCTCCCATGGTTCCATTTATTGGCCAATTTTTGTGGTTTGTTATAGAGGTTTTAATCTGGGAGCAGCAATCCTTTAATACAGTTGGGTTGCATAGGCATTTTCTGTCTAACCATACATTCTGACTAGTGTTGGGCAAACCCCTAAAAGCTTGGGTCCAGCAAGTTTGCCCAAACTTTGAACAAAATTTTGGAACCCAAAAATACTTGGAAGCCCATCAACTAGCTTTTCCGGGTTCGGCCAAATGCCGAACTTGAACATGAACTTCTGGCTGTAGTTCGGTGCGAACGCGAACTTTGCGGTTTGGGTTTGCCCCATAATACTACTCAACACTAGTTATGGCCTTTATGAAAATGAACCAGTATTGAATTTCAGCTGACTTCCCCACCTTGCAGGCAGATTCCATTGATTGGCTACAGCATGTTGTGTTTTTGTGTAAGACAGAGCATATATGAGTATAAACTCTGCCTCCTGGTGATGTTACTATGGTCTCCACTGCCTCTGTATTAGGTTTTTTTAGTCCATTTCTATCCCAAAATTAATGGTGCTGTGCTACATAGGCAAACCATGGCATAGCATGATTTACTCTTTCGTACCCCCCCCCCCCACCCAGATATAGAAGCATATTTTTAGAAAGGACCTTCTAAAGATCTTCCTGTCTGAACTTTTGAGACATAAAGCACAATTTTTTAGGTTACCATAAAAGCTATTTCTGCTTTGCAATGGCATACCATAGAACACATGCTACTTTTTGAGGGCTGAAGCTATAATATTTTATGGCCCTGGCAGATGTCCACTGTGAAGCCCATTTCTGCTTTTAGCTTTGTATCCTTACAATTACAACTATTCAGAAAACACAGCAAATTACCTTTATTAAATTGACACCCTTCTGCTTCCAGGGCCACCCGTGGATGACCTTCACCAGTAACACCGCTCTGTCTCTGATTATACCTAATGTTTGCCTTTTTTAATTATCATAATATCCCCTTGATGTTTAGTGGCCTTTATGTGCAATATAGGAGCATTTAGCTGCTTTAGTCAATTTCCAGAAACCAAAACACGCTATGAGCTGGCTAGGTGGAGAAGTTTGCTAACTAACCTGTCTTTGCAGATTCCAGACTCCAACTTGGTGTTGTTCTGGAAGCTGCAGGTAAACCTCTTTGGAGATAGAGGGATAATTATTTTATGGGGTGGAAGGATTCCTCCATGTGGCAATTTCGTTGCCAATGTCGCTACATCTCAGTGCTAAATTTGCCTCTCTAGGTTAGAAAGGCTGGGCCCTACAAAATGGGAACAATTTTGAGTGTGTCTGGACAATGACTTTAAAGTGGACCAAAACCCAGGATTTTGACTTTCCTGGGTTTTGGTCCTTGCCCCCGCGGTACACCCAGTGCCTGTGTGAAACACCCAGGTCGCCAGAACAAACTCGCCTCTTCCCAGTCCTGCGGTGCATGCGCGGCCACTTGTCCAATCGGCTCGCTGGGATCTGCTCAAGCCCCTTCGTCCAGGAGCTCATCTAATATGATTCAAGCACACTGGCGGCTGCATACCCCGCTACCCTCTAACAGGGTATTCACAAATGCCTGGCGCGTGCACACACCCTGCTAAAGGACATCCTGATTCTGGATAATTTGGGGGAGGGAATCCAGCATTCCTGGAATCTTATAGATTTCAGGGCCGATGGGGCCTGGATTTTGGTCCTCTTTAAGAGAAACTATTCAGTTGCATTACATTGCTTTCTGTCAATCTGGCTTTTACAACCATCAGGTCATGAAACTTACTCGGCAGTAGTTGTTTTTACATGCAACATCTGTATGGTATTTATACTAATGATGCCATCCTGATCATCCTGTTACAATTAATAAAAGTCACCAAAGTTTCAAACGAAAACACTTGATGCGTCATAATTACCAAAGCTAATAGGCTAAATGAATCTATAATGAATACCATTAACACTATTGGATAAGCTTTATGAGGCTAATTACATCGTCTTCCAGCACTGTCCCTACTCTGCTCAGATGGTCAACAGTATATTATTACCTTAGCACTAATTATGCTTCTGTAGTAGCCGCTGGTGAACAGTCCAGTCCAAAATAACAGTTAACAGGCTAAAGAGGGAAGGGTCAGTTTGAAAAGACTTTGATGTTGCCAAGAAGCTATTAAAATAACATGGTGGATAAAAACAAACAGATGTACAGGAATCATTGTCAGAAGTGAAAACCTTTGATCCTTCCCGTCTCTATCTGTTGCTACTCCTGATCTGGCTCCCAAAAGACACTAGTAACTTTGCTGTTCCAGCAGATAGCACCACTGAGATAAATAGAAGCTCTGTAAACAGGCTAAACATGCAGCTTTCTCTGAAACATCTTTGATCACTGACATTTACGAGGCAAGAATGCGCCTTTCCAATGCTCTTTCGGTAAACAGGCAAATATGTCCTCTGGCTTTAGATCCATCTTAAGCATAGGAACTGTATGTATGGAATGTACAAGTGTGAATCTGGTAAAGATAATAACAGTTTATATTTTCCATTCTTAGAACTGTTAGTGCTACCGTTTAACTTACAGATATATGTTGTGTACACATTTTTGTTGTATAGGTCATTTTTTCCTTGACAGTGATGTCAAGGAAAATTACAGGTAGGAAATTGCTGTAATCCTGTGTACTTTGATACTCAAAAGGTGCTACTCCCACTCTCTCATCATGTTAAATGTTTGTATCAGACCAGCGTAATTGTGGAATTGTGGAGCGATCGTGCTTTTGGGGAGTGTCCCACAACTCCCTCCAAAAGCCCTGGCAACATCATCTTGAGGTTGCGGCACTAGCAATCCCCCTTCATGTGAGTTGACAGCGCTAAATGCTGAGCTGCACACAGCAATTGAGGGGCACTCGCCCGAAAGCGCGAGCGTTTCGCAATCGGCCTGTTGTGAAACCAGTCTAATAGACAACATTAGCGTTAGGGCCAGGCCTTTCTAAGTGGGAGGCGTTATCACAGATAGAGGCAGGTGCAGGATGCAGATTTCCATACAGAATTCCTTTGCCACACTGAATAGTGCGTCAAAGGAAATCTAAATGGAAGAAGTGACAACCAGGAAGAGGTGATTTTTCGGGTGATACTTGAGGATAAACACAGTGGGGGTCATGGAGGAAGTAATCTTCTGAGATGTTGCGGTGGACCTAAAAACCCTGTCCCAGGAATGTATTGTACACTCAGTGGCAAAAGATTTGAACAATGTTGAAGCCCTGTATTGCAATCCGGGTATAACGCTTCTGCCATTGACCATTTCCTGGGTGTTTGGGACTTTAGGGAAATTGCTGGATTTATTTTTGGGAGGAACAACTACCAATTTGGCTGGGCCTTGATTCTTTTAGGCTGATCAAATACCCTGATTCAGGATGTCCTGCTGCGTGAGCACACAACAGACCACAGGAAACCTAGGGATGCATTCAATCTAGTTTTTATTCAAACAGAGTTGTCTACCATGCATTAGTATGAGAGAGCCAATTCATGTCCGCTTTGCGACACCACAGGGAATTTGACTTGTACTGACTTTAACCTTGAAATCCCTCACTCAACCTCAGTAGTGATCTTAGCCCTGCACTAGTGTTGATGCACTACTTTTATCCTCTTTCATGCTACTCTAATACTGGGTACTGGGTGCCCCACCAAGGGGTGAATTAGATGCAACTGCTGCTGGGTAGGCGGCTCCTACTTCAGAACCACCTCTTTTTTCCTACCTTTAGCCTCTAGAACCTACTTTCACTAGATACTTTTCTTTTTCCTTATTTCATGTACCCCTCCATGTGGCTCCTATTCCAGGGAGACACTCCTTTCTAACTACTTTACAATCTGGTGAATACTAGTATCTATTCTTTCCCTTCACTTTTAGAACCTGCCCCCCCCCATGTGGTGCTTTGGAATTGGATGCCTGTGCAGAGGCTCATTCCTCTGTGGGGTAATTCCCATACCCTGTCTCTGCGAATCTGTGCTCTGACAATTCTGTCATGCTAATGTTAATTCCCTACCTGTTGAACTAGTAAAAAAAGTTAAAAAAGCATGAATATTAGAAACACTGTCCCCACCACTTTGTTTTGGACCATAAACAGCTGGTTCACACATTGTATTTTCCACAAAAAAATCCAGCACTGAGAAGGTGAGATGCAAGTTGAATTTTTGAAGATTATGTGACAATGACGATAAAGTAGACCAGATCTCTTGTGTGCAGAAGTTTAACAAAGAAATGCGTGGGGAAGACAGGTTTGGAAGAGCCTTGTAACAATTACCAAGGGTTTTAAATTAAGATTTCAATGTTCAGTAAGAATACTGTATCAAGGTCCAGCTCGATTATAGATCAGAGGAAGCCCTCTTCAACATTACACTTCCTCAACCCTAGCTAAAACTGCTCTTCAGAATTGACACCAGGAACCGGCATTCTCGGCCTCAGCACGGCTTTGACTTATTGGTGTGATTTCCTTTATTGTCACATGTTTTATATGAAGGTCAGTTTTGTTTTTTAGTGCTGTGTAACATGAGGAAGGGTTGAATATCCTTTTTTGTTGATACAACAGGAAGAAGGTTTTTTATCTCATTAATTGTGTCCCAAAATAAATCTAATTGGGGACACAACTAGCCTCACGCTAGCCAAAACCAAAGACAAGAAAAACCTTTCATCTTAATACAGGTGTCCAGGCAAAATAGATGGGAATCTATTATTTTGCCTGTACAGCCAATTTAAAGACTGGCTGTTGTGATAATGTTCTGATACTAGGTGGCTTATTTATTCATTCTGCATTACAAAAAAAACAAGCCTGCTCAGCTCCAGGGGCGTAAATATCATAGGGGCAGCGCAGGCACGGGCCCTTGGGCTTGTGGAACAAGGGGGCCCGGCGCACGATGCCTCCACCACCCTTGTGGTATGTACCTGCTGATATACTTACCTAGCCATGTCGCCTCCTTTCCTCTAGGATGCTGGACCGGCCTCTACATCATCACCACCACGCATGGGCCCTGCCAATCCTCTGGCATCAGAGGAGCATGCCCTTCTGCTCCAGTGGCTGTGAATGTGCGCCCTTCCCCTCTGCCTGCCCTGCGCACATGCCCTGCTCCTCTGATGCTGCGCCGAAGAAAGTTGTGAGTTTGGGGCTGGGGGACCCTAAAGTGATGATGGGGTCCCATGGTGGAGAGCCCTGCTATGGGACCCCATTAGGGCTATGTACGCCCCTGCTCAGTTCTCTCTGTAGGAGGGCCTTCCCTGTCACTCAAAGATATTTACCTATTATTTTTCTACCTTTCAGTTTAAAAAAGCCTTTCTATGACATGTTTTTAAATATTAGACCACTTTCACAGTTGATCTTTTGAAGGGACTGTCCATGCAATGACAATAATAGGGCAGCATGCAGCTCACCTAATGTAAACTAACCATTTATTTACATTTGACTCAAATTGACCACTTTATAGAGTAATAGGTGTGGCAGGGACATGATTCGGGAGTTAGCTTATTAGTGGGCTTTTGAGGAACAGCTATCATCAGCATTTTAAGCTACTTCTTTGTGTGTAAGTAGATGTAGCCGTGCCCCCAGACATACGTTTGAAGCACAATTTGGATATCTCTGGCAAATTCGTACAATCCAGTACTGCTGTTCAGTCCAGCAGGAGCAGAGCCCCAGTTGTAAATTGACAAGTCATCCTGGATTTGGTAGGACAGTCTTCCTACTAATGTCAGAAAAGTGGGAAATGTAAGTGTCCCCAGAGTTTTTTAGGGGGGCAGTGGTACAAAATGCCACAAAATGGGGCTGTCCCACCAAAAATGGGACATCTGCTCAGTTTAATCTAATGGCCAGTCCCATGTGCCTCTCCTCTATTTCTTGAACCCCCAAGTCGTAGCAGGACTCCAAACTTTATCCCTTCTTTCCATTTCATTCATCAAACAAGCGCATGGAAAAGTGGTGTAGCTGCCACTCTATCCCTTGGGGCTCTCAGTGCAAAGGAGCACAACAAGCCACAGTGGTACCGCAGCTTGCTCTGACCACAACAGAGCATGCCCAAGACTCATGGCTACTAAGCTATGTCCAGAAACGACACTTTGAAATTGCTCATTTTTGTATATATACTGGGACTAAAGTGGGAGAAAATTTGCATGTGTCTGGTCAGGAGCTTTAGCTTCCAGTTTAAAAGTGGCTATTTTAGTGGTGGCTGGCTAATCCTATATGGCTGACATACCTCTGTGTTTCATTTCATGATAACATGGAAATTAATGTCATCCTATAGGAATGTGTAAAATGCAGAGCTGGCAGCTTAAAGCAGCAGCAATGTAAAGCGATGGCAAAGGCAATGCGTAATATTTCTATTATAGTAACCCACAATGATATGGCAACTATCTTTGCTTCCTAGCAATATAGCTTTGCTGTTTTATTTTCTAGAATGAGCTCAGTCCACACTGGTAAAGATAGTCCTCCTTTACTATTTATACAGCTATTTGCAGTCCAGCATAAATGACTATTTGCGAGAGGTCACAAAATGTAGCAACTGGATGAGAAAGAAAGTAGGCAAGTATAGGGCAACCATAGAGAGAACAAATGTAAACTGATTAAAAATAATGCTCACATGTCCTACATGAACGCTAGAAGCCGATGTGGTTTGCCAGGCAGGAAGAGGTGGCACCATGCACCCACATGCTGAATGCTACTGGTCACTGGCAGGGCATGCATCAAGACCAATGTGGGAGCAAGAACCAAATTCTCCAGTTATTTTGCCCTGTTTTGGCCATCCTATCCTTTTTAACCAACCAGGCATCCTAAATCAGGATTCCAAGTCATGTCTCATTGGAGGTCCACTTTAAAGCCCAGCTCTAGAGACAGACTAGTTACATCCTTTTTATTGTTTTTGACTGGGGGAGAATAAAATTTACTTATTGGTTACTAGTAGGACAAGAAATAAATAAATTAAATAAATTTAACAGAAAAGTCATGGATGTCATTGACTATGGAAGGTGGTGTCCAGCACACAATATAACATTTCTGTACTAGAGATACAACTCTGTTTCCATGTGATGTCCAGCTTACAGAAGGTTAAAACATAGCCTTTACTTCAGTCGATTAAAACAGCATTGTTACATAGGTGATATATAAACATGTGCCAGCATACATCTTGCAGACTTGAGACAGCCCTGGTGGTGGGAAGGCTATGTTTTAACCTTCTGTAAGCTGGACATCACAATGCAATTATTTGGAAATGCATCAAGAGATTTCAAGGTCCGGGCTTTGAAGGACAAAGGGTGAGCTGGTTGTATTGGAACTGTCCATTGCTATTATTTTAGGCGAACTTTCTGAATCTGAGGAGTTATCAATCTCATGTAGAAGAGCTATGTACTGCATCTGAATGCTCTTTAAATACGTGATAAGGGATTGCTACCAGGACTGGCCTTATGTTAAAAGGTACCCTGTGCAAGACTGCTGGATGCCCCTCACCCCAAAGCCAAAACAAAATGTGTGCCATTGAATGGACCCTCCATCCCTAAAGAATAAACATAGCAGTTAGGACCAACTCCCCTGCTGGAACAAAGCACACCGTCTACCACCCAGTGAACCCCACTTATGCTACAATAAAATATCTGGCAAAGCCTTTGCGGAGCTGGTGGCACCCCCAACTTCCTCCTTTGATTTCTACTCTTAGCTGTTGTTTCAGGACAGTTGCATTAAGGCTGTCTACTACAGGAAAGAGGGATTACCCCCGTGATTGCCCACCAGCAATCATGCAGTCTTTTGGCGGTCGGATGCCTGGAGAAGGGTTCCAGACCAGGTGACCACCTGTGGCCAGTCATTAGGCTTGGTTTTGCCGAGGGAGCGAAGAGGAGGTAAGAGAATACCATGCTTGCAGGGGAGGTATGTGCGGACAGGTAATCCCCACACTGAATACAGGTACAATTATTTTAAGTTCAGACTGACTACTGTTGTCAGAAATGGCTGAAATATGGGTTATAACGCTCCATCTCATTCATTCGTTCATAACCATTGACATGTGGAAACAGAAATCGACCACAATTAGGAGAGGGAACAGGTGCTCTAAAAAAAACAATTAGCCAACAAACAGGGGCTTAACTATAGGGGGTGCAGGATGTGCAGCTGCATCGGAGCCCAAGAGGTCAGAAGGGTCCCACTAATGCTAATCCCACCTTATTTATCATATTTTTGCTCACTTCGCATTATTTATGGAAAGAAAGCACCAATAGCCTCGGCTGTTTCCAACTGATCCAACTCTATGAGCCTTGAAAGGACTCCATTTAATGTTCGCACCAGGGCCCCGTCACGTTTAGTCACACCACTGCTGGTTGCATACAAGATCTATGTTCTTCGCTTGCTCAATGTGCGGTTGATTTATTTGGTCATGAAAATGGGCTGTTAGAGTGGACGATCTGGGTTCCTTTGCCAACTTCAGCTGAACAGAACAACCAGGAGGTTCTACTGTTGCCACAGAAGTTTAATCTTCCGGGGGTGGTGTATTATTTTTTGCCCCATACATTCCGAAACACATTTATAAGATGCCTTTAAAGGTTTTCATGAGGTAAGCCTTGTAGACATTCGGTAATAACAGTGGGGGTCTTCAAGCCATAATTATCTTATAGACATAATTATCTATGTTCATGTTAATTAAAATATTTTGTAGTCTGGTAAAAATGCAAAAAATGTTGAAATCAATATTTCAGCCGCACAAGGTAAGCTGCTGCATGAGGACAAGCAAAGCCGCAGAGATCAGAACCTATCTGCCAGAACATGTGTTGATAAGAAAAGATTTTATCACTTATCGGACAAATTACCACACATCCTTTGAATAGAGTTTAAAAAACAAATTGCTGGACAATTTCCACATTCTCAAGGGGAGGGATGTTGTGTTACTGGAAGGATGAGCAATCTTTTCAATTGATCAGGCACCAGGCCAGATATGTACATGTCTTTTCAGAGATAATTTCACGTTTCTTAAAATTCCATACTAGCGCCAAAGAAAGGTATTTTAAAAGAGTTATTAACAGCAAAGTGAACTACTATTTGTAAGAGCATTAGACAAACATAAAAGAATCACATTCCAGAGCTCGCAACAAAGAAACATATTACATATGTAATAAAAGCTACATTTGTTTAGGCTTAAAAAGCTGATCTTATCACCCAATTTGATCAGACCTATGACCTGTGTGCCCTAAATTAAGTGAGGTCTGTTGTAACTGGGGGTTACCCCCTTATAGAATGTCTGTAAACCATGATTAAAATGTCAAGGAATGGATGCAGAAATAAATCCATGTTTGTGAATATTTCTTGTCGGAGCTTCCATCAAGGCACCACAGACATAACTCCAGCAAGGCCCAGACAGCATCACTGCCACCTACCATTATATTCAGCAATTCTTTTGCTCTGCATGAGGGTGGGTTCTTGATCATGCAATATGGGTGAGTATGGGCACCTGTGGAATTGGCATGGGTAGAACCTAGCTAGTAGAGTGGTTCTAGGGAACTAATGGGGGGAAGGGACCAAACTTTATCCCTCCTTTTAATTTCATTCCTCCACAACCGCATGGAAAAGTGGTGTAGCAGCCTCTCTATCCCTTGGGGCTCTCAATGCAAGGGAGCACAACAAGCCACAGTGGAATTGCAGCTTGCCCTGACCACAACAGGGCATGCCCAAGACTCATGACGGCCTTATGACATGCTTTACCTGGCTAAGCTATGTCCAGAAACACTTTGAAACTGCTCATTTTATGCAGTTCCTACTGGGCATGAAATGGGAGGAAGTTAGCATGTGTCTGGACAGGGACGTTAACTTCCCGTTTAAAAGTGGCTATTTCAGTGGTGATTGGCTAATCCTATTCTTTTGCTCTGTATGAGGGTGGGTTCTTGATCATGCAATGCGCGTGAGTATGGACACCTGTGGAAATGGCATGGGTAGAATCTAGCTAGTAGAATGGTTCTAGGGAACTAATGGGGGGGGGGTGACCATATATTTTATTTTCTTAGTAGTATTGGGAATCCAGAAGTGGCAGAATGGGACCAAGTATCCCTGGCCTTTACCAGCCCACAAGCTGCTGAGCCCTGTCCCCCATGTGCTTTCCAGCCATTAGGGGTGCATTTGTCAGTCAGTTGAGGCAATAACATTTCAAATGGCAGTTAATGGGCATGGTGGATAATGGAGACTCTTAAAGTGATGGAACTGAAGCTTTAATCTTTTAGGGTGTCAGGAGGTGAGCAGGTAGAGACCAATGGGTGGAGTCACTAAACACCCAGACATATCAGATGCCCTGGTCTTCACTGGAGCCCTAAGCAAAGAAGAACTGCCAGGCTGCAGGACACTGCAGGTCATCCACCCAGCAGTACTGGGCACCAGGGCCTGGACACATCCTTGGAGACAAGGTATTTAGGCAATAGCAGGGTCAAAGTCCAGGCCGGGGTCAAAGGGCAGGCAGTGGGAATCAAATTAGAAAGTGCAAGCAAGAGGTCGGAGCCGGCAGTGAAGAAGTGTAGTCAAAACAAGCCAGATTCGGAATCCAGAAAAGCAGTTCTAGGGTGAACCAAAAATGAAGTTGAAATGTCCAAAGCCAAGGGTCAAAATAAGGAGTTGAATATAAGCAAACACAATCTAGCAAAAAAGGAGGAAAGGGGCTGAGAAGATCCAAAGACAATCCAGCAATTTTCTAGTGGCAAAGCACTTCCGTTTAAAGCAGAGTAAACAATCAAAAGGCACGCATGCATCATGTGTTCACACTAATCACATCACTGCTCTAATAACATGACAGCAATAATCACATGATGGCAAAAGACAGCTAAGAGAAAATCCATAACCAAACTACCTGCTGGAGGGAAGACCTTGTCTGTTTACACTGAACCTGGAAGCAGGTGAATGGGGCGCATGTTTAGTGCTCCTACTGACCTTTTGGACCATTGAAGAGCACGCATGTGCAGGAAGGACATGACATCAGGTGATCGAGCACCCTACAAGCAAGCAATCCTGTGCAGGCACCTGTTATCTGGCAGAGACTTGACATGGGGCAGGTACAGTGGCAGGGTAAGCCTCCCATCCCACAGTCATCATGCTGAAGCTATAGCATTTCAGAGACTGGGGGGGTACAGCAGGGATAAATATGAAGGGAGAGGTTGGGAAGACTTAGCGGCCAAAAGTCGAATGGGGTTTTAGAAGAGAAATAAGTCGATTCTGACACAGCATCTGGGTGAGGTGGGCTGTGTGCTAGGGGCCATGCCCAGCCCAATCTGTCCTAAAACAGTGTGTACCACTGGTAATTCTCCTTGTGCTCCATATGGCCTAGAGCCCTAGTTGCAGATTGGGGCAGATTGGGGCTCTTGGACATATTCATAGTATGGTTGGGTTGTTAATGTATTAAAGAAAAGTCTTTTGGTGTTAAGGATAACTTTAAGGAGGCCATGCCAACCAGCAGGGGCATGGACGTTTTGATGAGTTTCATTCTTTTACAAGAGTTTTGATGCAGACGGCTATCTAAAATCAGTGTTCTTGGCAAGAATCAGAATTGGCCCACTTATCCTACTACCCATGATAGAGATGGCCCGGTCTACCGTGCAGCTTATTTTAAGTTAAAGCTGAATTTGGAGCATAAGAAAGATTCTTTTAGTAACGTTGCTGCATATACTTTATGGAAATATGAGTATGTGCGTGCCACAGATTTATTTGGCAATCCTCTGGTTCACATAACTGAACTTTGAGGATGTAATTAAGGTATTTATGAGTATTTAACAGAAATCTGACTCCAAATGCAAACTGAGAGGAGAATTCACTAAAAAGTGTTTTCTTTTCTTCCTGGAGTTAGGATTTCTTTGAGGAAATCTATCACTGATTATGGGAATAGTTGGGGATCTTGGTAGCTTCAAATGATATGGTTAATATTTTACCATTCCAAAAAGAAGCAAGGAATGTAAGAAGTTGTCTGAAATTCTGAATGAAAAGAAGAATTGACATGAATGTAAAATATATTTATGTGTCCTATTACCCTCCGTGTGAGCGATGTTTCTGACTGGCCCCATTAACAGCTCTTTTAACGGCTCCAGTTTCCAGTGTTGTTTACGTGTTTGAGTAACATGATAGCCAGCAGTTAAAAAAAATTACACACCTCCTAAAATTCCTTGGCCATATTTTGCTTTGCGTTGCATGTAGACTCAGCCTAGTACAAATTTTCAACTAAAAGAGGATTACGGTTTCTAAGCCCTAGCTTCAGATGCTCATTCCCGCTCCATTATCTTCAGTTATTAAACACATGTTCTGTAATTCGGTGCTGTTAGACATGTCAGCATAGTTGATTATTATTTATAAATCAATGTTAGACACAGTTATCTGCCTCAATAAAATACAAAATGCTGATTATTATATTGTGAGGAATTTTACTATTCCCATCCAAAAGCTTAAAATACATTTCAGCTTTGTCATACCCTTTAATGCGAATTGTACAACGTAGGTGGGAAATGAGTATAGACGAACTATGACTTTTAGTCACTCCCTGGTTGTTATTTAAATTACATTTTGATGTAATTGTTGAATGGTGAAATTTGCTGAAAAAACTTGCCTTGAATCTTTATTGCTACGTATATAAATTAAATAGGTAGATTGAGAACCTTCTTAGATATATAGATTTTAGATAAATAGAATGGAACTCAAATCTATACTTGTGGATAAATCAAGGAAGAACAAAAACTGTCAGGTTTTTACCACAGTTGTATACTATATACAGCTGTATTTACCCAGCAATGGTGGCTGAGCACTTTGGCATTTGCCACCCAGATTTAGATTGTAAGCTTGCAAGGGCGAGAGCCTCACTCGTATCATTCTCCAGATGTTGAATTGTTTTGCTGCTCTGTGATATTTTACCTATATTATCTGTTGTATTATAAGTATATTGTTTGTACCTTTCTACTGTGTGCAGCTGGAAATAAATAACAATATTCTGCTCAGGGGGATTGGAACCATGAAGGGAGGAGGAGGTCAGGCTGCTCTGAAGAGTATAGGTGGTTTCTTTAAAGTAAAATTGGGTAATATTAAAAATCCATTTAAACACATCGGCTAATTGGAGGAGCGTTCACCTTTATACCCAACTGAATAAAACTTCTGTCAAGCTTGTGGTTTTCTTCTCCTGGTAGGAATAAAATTGTGTGTCAGGTCCAAGCATTCTCTAACATACATCCTCATGCTAATGCTAAGCCGCATTTGGACAATAACCTAAAATAGGTCAGTCACCCAGCCCCTGGAGAAATGTGGCCTCATTAGTCCAACTTTGACTCAAGTCCATGGCTGTAATGCAGATCCTCACCCGCTCCCAAGATCACGGGAAGCTGGTTATATTATTTTAATGTCCAACGGGGCTTAGTTAAGGGTGTGGTAGAGGTAGCTGGGGGAGGGGGGTACAAAAGGCTTGGACTTCCCCTTTAGGTGCACGTTGTGATTTCCGACCAGTTGGCAGTTGTTTACTTTCAAAAAATAAAAATATGTACCCCACCACCAAGACCACCGTGGATCACACCTGGACTGATTAAAAAAATGAACTTTTTTGTTTAAAATGCAATCTACACTGAAAGCTAAAGGGTCAGCCCAGCCAGACTGCCCATTTTTCAAGTGACCCCCACCCTGCTACCCTCTAGTGCTGAAGCAGGGTGGGGTTACATAAAAAACACCTCCCAGCAATCCAGCGCAGATCATTGGGCGATTCCAGGGCTGGACTCCACCATGTTTCTTTTGGACGCTCCTACCACCGAGGGCCCATTCCCTGTGCTTTACGTGCTCCTGTCTGTCCATTTAATTGAATAGGAAGGTAAGTGTTTTTTATGTAACCCCCCTGCACTGCTTCAGCACTAGGGGAGGGAGGCAGGGCGGGGGGCATTTGAAAAATGGGCAGTTTGGCTGGACTGGCCCTTTAACAATGGATCAACTGTTTGCTATGCACCCCTTTATATTTATGCTCTTGCTTGTATCTCAAAGTTATGGTCAAAATTGCTGAGGCACAAAATGTGAAATGTACACATGCGAATAATACAAGAACTGGTGCAGGAGAACTGCAGAGAGGATATAAAAAACAAAAAGTGCCCATGAATGGATGTTCACAGTGAACATGCAGTACATCTTACCACATTCAGCATTGCTTCGCTAAATTACACAGATAAAACAAACACCACAAAAATAAATATGGGAAAGAAAGAAGAGATAAAAAGGGAAAAGAAAAACAGAAAAAGGGAGAGGGAAAGGAAAGAAAAGAGGAATAGAAGTTATATAGGGTGAGAAACTGAAAAGGATCGAATGTCGAGAGAACAGGGGAGTGGAAAGTTAAAGGGAAATTTATAGATAGTAGAGGCTCTTACAGTATTAAAAACCCAATGACTCCCTCCTACCTTATTCTTCGTCTTCAAAAGTGTAAAATTTGACATCTCAAAGCATCTGAAAATCGCAGGTTATATGTAACTACTTCCAAGTGTATTCCAAGACACTTTCTTTGCTTTAATTTCTGGGTCATGCTTGAACTGGTAAGTGTCATGGAGCAGCTTTAGGAATCATAAGCATACTCCGCTGTGGTCAGAAACTGATGTGCGCCCACTGTGGCTTGCCATGCTCCCTCAAAACTAAGAGCTCAAAGGGCCATAGTTATTTTGCGTGGTCCTGTTGGAAATTGAGAGAAGGGCAAATTTTGAACCTACGACTTCTACCTGAGCTGATGCTGCAGGAAATGGTGACAAGGCGCATGGCCGTTGAGGTTAGAGTCCCTTTAGGTTCTGGAAGCTACAGTACAAAGTTTTACTTTTATTTAGCTTTTATTTTCAGACTCAGACACTATTTAAGCAAGAAAATATAGCAAAAAAGGCTGCCAAAATTCAAATAACAGAAGCCATTGACTGCTATGCATGTTTTTGGTATTTCACCTATTTGCGCTGAATCATAGACTATTTAGTCTGAAAAAGAATATTAAATGTCAGCTTCTTCTATGCTGTGTAGAAATGTAATTACTATAGAGAAATGTTTGGTGGAGGCAATTAGTTACTCTAAACTATTTGCTGTTCAAACTTCTATTACTGAACTGGCTTCCCTGCCAGCTGGATCAGGTCCATAAGGAGTACATGGGAATGAGAAGAAGGATTGCAGATGTATAAAACATTTGCAGACGCAAATACACACATCACAAACTTGCTAATTTAATAACAGAATGAGGGTTTTATAAAACACAATATTAAATAGTGCAGCTGATAGTTAGGTATATTCAACATAAGGCATTGACTCCAGAGGTAGAGGCATCAATTTACCCCATTACAACTTATTAGTAGCAGGGGCGTACAATGTTTTAACAGGGCCTCATAGCAAAGGTCCTAGTGGGGGGGAGACAAAGGGTGGCCCTCAGGCCTCAGATATCCCATACACTCGGCTCGGCTGTACTATCCTGGACAAGGTGCATTGATTCCCAGGATGATTTGGTTCTCTGGATCCAAGGGGGCTAACGACCCACAGGTGTCATTTGAAAGAGTAAGACTGTTGCTCACAGCGTTGGGGGTCTAAAAATCAGTGGGGCTTGTTCTGTAGGTGACGATCTCAGCTACATTCCCTGGAGGTTTGTGTTTCCTTGCCCCATGGTCCGGGAGAACCGAGGCTCAGAATCGGAACTCCCTGGGCGAGGTGCATCGATTCCCAGGGTGGCCCACTTTAGAGCTCTGGTTCTCTGAACTTGGGTGGGCTAGCAACCAACGGAATGCACTAAGGACAGTGCAGTGTATGGTGAGGACTGGAGCCGATGGGGACAGCACACAATATGACTCTTCAGCCTACATCAGCAGTTATGTCAGCTACCTATCTATACACCCACCTACTGACCCACCCACCAATTTACCCACCTAGGTGGTGGCAGTTGCCCACCTATCTGCCTTCCCACCAACTTCCCTACCTGGCCTCCCACCTACCTACCCACTAACCTATCTGCCTAACCACCCAACTTTCTACCTACTCACCTACTTACCCAACTAAATACCTGCCTACTTACCCACCCACCTAGCTACTGACCTATGTATCTACATGTCTACCCACCCACTTCCCCACCTCCCTACCTATACTAAATTCCTATCTAAGAGAAATTCTTATCTATTCCTATTTAAATTTCTACAACCTCCCCACTGGCTCATCTGAGTACCTACCCTTCTATCTGCCTATTCACCTACTTGCCTGCTTCTTGACTACCCCTACCTGACTACCCCTCCTACCTACCCATCTTTCTTACCCACCTAAATGCCCACTTACCTATCTACTTACCTACCCACCCAAAAGGATCAGGAAGGGGTGGTGAGAGGCTGACCCATAATGTAGTGCAACACAAGTAACTGCAAATAAACCTAGCTCACCATGCATAAGAGTGAGGAACATTTACCAGGATTCTCACTATCCTTGTGATTGTTTCTCTCCAGCAGGGCATCCCAATTTGGTGTGAAACCCCCTAGGAATGCCAGTAATTCTTACCTTGCTGGTGATCCCATGGTGCATGCACAAGCTCTCCTCCAATCAGTGCCTAGCACACCATTCAGCTTTACTAAGCCAGTCCGACATCAGCACTGGCTTAGTAAACCTGAACAGAGCATGAATAGCTGGCTGCTCCCCTTTGGCTGTGTGTACCCATGCCAATCATTCAGAAGTGCCTGATGCGGGTGGGTGCATCAGCCAGTAGGAAGCCAGAGATGGCAGCGCAGCCCACATGTGCAGCGTGCTCTTAAAACATTGTAGCAACATTGTAAACAGCAAGCCAATGCCATTGACTTACATTGATACATACATAGTTACACTTATCCTCCCAGCAGCCGTTCATTCAGTGCATGTGTGAGATGATGCTTCCTTTTTTGGAGGCAAATCACTCTCTCAGGTTGGTGTTTGCTGCTTATAGCAAAACTCCAAGCTACTGACAGTCTGCATTGTGTAGAAAAACAATATCACACAGGCACACTGCAGTCATACTGAAATTTGCATCAAGCAGCAAGCTAGAGAAATATTTTTGCTCCTTCTTACATTCTATGTGGAAAGACATAAAATCTCCCTCTGGCTGAGTGGGCTGATCATAAGGAAGCTCCCAGCTTCACTGCAGTGTGTCTGTGTGCTAGCAAAGGCTTTACCCCAACTCCCCACTAATGCTTGTATAAGCAGAGCTCTCAGGTGGCTGGCTGCTCCTTTGCAGTTCAGGAACACAGAATCGTAATGCTATTCCACAACATCTGCATGGGCTTAAGCCTTCTCAAACATACACCACTGATCGTCAAAAGGCAGCATTAGGGGAGCAATTTTCCTGACTGAAGGTCCACTTTAAGTATAGAGACATGTTTCTTTGACAGTTGAATAAGTCAGAGCACCAGATAGAAATGTATTTGTTGACTTTTAAGAGTTTACCAAAGATAACAATATCTTTCTGAAATACTCTGATGAACCTGTCCAGAAGTCACTGACCCTTCCATTAACCCAGAAGAGAATGTGTTCAAAATGTCAAGGTCTTTGCGTTGTTTTTATGTTGATCCAGTTAACTCTGATAGGGCTTCACTCTGCTACCAGAATATCCTTATCTGCATAAATGATTGACTCAGGCACAAGTCCACCAGGTATAATAACAGCCATTATAGTGCAGCACATTTTCCACAAATATGCAACATTTTATTCAGATAAAATGCCCACAAAGTCAACACCAGCAAGATTTAAAAACAACCCCCGCCCCCGTAGTTTTTTGTTTAAAACTGGATTAAAAGCAGAACAAATGTCACTAAAACCTGCCCTCAGGACTGCTACATCCCCCACCTCCCAGGTATTCTGATTGAGATGCTCATCCGCTAGAAAGTTTGGCAAAATGCCTCAAATCAGGCCTTAAAGAGGACCAAAACCCACTGAACTTGCAAAATACATTTGGCCAAAGCCCCTGCTTATACTCTATTCTTAGGGTGTAGAACTAGAAATAGATATTTTCACTTTTCGAATCGCCCTGGAACACTTTATTTTTTGCTGTCCATCTCTTTAAGATGTCAGGCGGTCAGTCATTGCATAGGTCATCATCAGTGGCATCATTCACATCATTGCCACACACAGCAGTGACAATGAATGGAGGAGGCGGAGCTTTACATATAAAAAGGCGGAGTTATCTGTGAGAGTAAAGCAGGAGCAGTGAAAATTGGCAAAAGGTGCTTTTCATGGGGGGGGGGGGGGCAATTTAGGGGATGTTAGTTAAAAATCTGGGTTTTGGTTCTTGGCCCCAGGGTACCTCGATTGGGGAAGACTCACTGTGTGAAACCCCCCAGGTCGCCCAAACTAACTCACCTCTCCCCAGTCCTACAGTGCATGTGCCACCTATTCATCTAAGGATCGGCTCTAGTCAAGTCTAGCCGGGTCCTAACGAGCTAACCCGAGTACGCCGTTGGCCGCATTCCCACTACCCTCTAACGGGGAGCAAATGCCTAGCGTGGGCATGCTTCCTGCACGTCTGCACCCTTGGATCGCGGAGAAGATGAGTTTACTGGACCCTCATAGACTCCAGGGTGGTTTTTTATCCACTCCACTACCTCCGGAGACAGATTAGTGTCATGTTTATTATTTTGTAAAGATGTAATAAAAATGAATACTTATGCACAACACAATTTCCATTAGTTGTCGGATCCCCCTTCAGACACTTTAAATCAGGGGCGCTCAACCTTTTGATGAGTGGGGGGCACTGAAATGATTTGGAACCTGGTTGTGGGGGCCACAGTGAATAGGTTGAGAATTTTTTCATTTGGCCCCCCTGGATGAAAAAACTTTTTATAATAAAGCGTTGTGAAGCCATCTGGTCCTGGCTGTTTACCAACTTTTAAAGATGCTATGGCCTCCTGTACTTCATCAATCTCAATGGCCTTATCAATGTGTACCTTGGTGCCAGGGGGAAGAGGGGGCAAATTAAGTTGGCCGAACAATTCCTCTGCCTTGCTTATATTTAAACACGATTTGGGTTTATATAGCTCCTCCAGGTGTTTGGAAAAGGTAGCCACCACCTTTGCTGGGTTGCTAGACAGGGGGCCCTTTGTTGTCCTAATGCGCACCAGTTTGGGTCTCAGTACGGTACCAAGGGAACTTGGATTTATTTAATTGGCGGACAGCCTCGCCGGATAAACACAGGTTGAGCTGGCTAGCTGCCTGGTTGAGCGGGATCCTATTCTGTTTGGAGGGCCAGATTTTATAGTCAGTAGAGGCCAATTGGTACGTGTCAGTTAACGCCAGGAGCTTTTCTTTGTAGGACGCTTTACGTTTGGCAGATTCCTGCATTAATAGCCCTCTGATCACTACCTTGTGTGCTTCCCAAAGGGTGACATTTGAGCTCACTGAGCCCTTATTGAGGCGGATGAACTCTTGTACCCCCGTGCGGACATGCTCAAGGTGGGTCTCGTCAGCCAACATAGGCTCATAGAGTTTCCAAGACCTCTGGGGGGATCTCTGGGTTAGGGCCGCAAGGTCAACTGAGACCAGGTCATGGTCAGACCAGGCTATTGGGACAATACTCGCTTGAGTTAGCTGAGGGAGGGAGGATTGCTGCAAGAAAATATGGTCAATCCTCGTGGATACCTTGTGGGGGCATGAGTCACACGCTACAATGAGGAACCCTTTCTCCACTTGGTGGAGTCTCTTGAAGAACTCGTCCAGGAAGGCTTTTTGATTTTGGTTAGGGGAATAGCAGGTTGCGATCGTGACTGGTTGATCCTGGATCGTGCCCACTAAAGTTAGGTAACGACCCAGGGCATCTCATACCACGTGCTCCAGGGAGGAGGAAGTTGAACGCTTGAAGGCAGTTAGGACTCCCCGCTGCTTGAAGCCCACGGAGGCTGAATAAAACACAGGGTAGTCTGCGCTGAGAAATTTAGGGGTGCCATTCTTCATATAATGCGTTTCTTGAAAACATACAATGTCAGCGCACAGCGACCTCATTTGCCTAAAGGCTTTCACCCTCTTCTGGGGGGCGTTCAGACCCTGCACATTCAAGGAAACTAATCTAACCGCCATCGTCCCACCAACTTAAGACGAACGCACGAGGAGGCTCAGGAACCCAAAAGAAGGACATAAAAAAGTGGGGGGAGGATGAAAGAGAAAAGAGATTACAAATACAAAACACAGAAAACTCACAATGAAGGAGAAAACACCTTCCAAACTTCAGATTCCCACAAAGGGGGCAAAAAGCTCCACCTCGTGGGGAATTGCATATCGGAGTGAAGGGAAACCCCATCACTGAGATGCCAATTGCCAGGTCCCTCGAAGGGGACAAGACTTTAACGCTTCCGTTCCCACTGGAGAACCAGAGGGAAGGGGAGCAGGGAGTGAGCATACGACTGACACATGAGTGCCCGACCCCAAAAAAACAACATACAGTAACAATGGACCAAAGTGTTTCTAATACCTAGAGAGAGATTGTAAAACCGCATTGCGGGGTGCTAGAAACTGTAAAATAAACAAGCTTACACAACTTTAAACGTTAATTCTAACTGGAGAACAGAGCAACGGTCTCTAATAATGTGAAGAACATGGGAACTCGTTCCCGCCCCTGTCTACATGACCCCCACAACTTTTAAATGGAAATCCCAGGAAACACCTTTACCAGCCGCAGCCTAAGGAAGGTGAAGGGCAAGACCCCTTGGAGGGGATTACTACCCCTCATCCCTCCCCGAATCTATGAAACAGTGCTGCCGAAGATTTCCCAGGCATCGGGGAGCTTCTCCGCGGATCTCGCTTTTCCTTGGGGGGGGGGGGGTCGCTTGGGCAGCAATAGGAGACTGCAGACACGCTGAGGCAAGTACACGGTCAAGTTCCTGGGACGAGGAGGCCTCAAAGTGAGAGTCCTTGTAGTTGAAGGAAATCTTAAAAGGAAACCCCCACCTGATCCCATTAGACTGTAGGACTTGGGGGGCAGGTTTCATTGCACGCCTTCTTGCTATGGTTTGGGGAGTCCGCATAAAGCTGGTATGTGAAGCTCTAAAATTTCAGGGTGCCCTGCTCGCGCGCCACAGCCATTAGTTGTTCTTTAGTACGGAAGAAGTGTAGTTTGACAAGGACATCCCATGGGAGGCCGTCAGCCCTCTTCTTCTGAAGAGCCCTATGGATTCTATCAAATACCAGTCTCTCGATTAGGAGTGATGGAACAAGTTCCTGGAACAAAGCTGTAACTGTAGATTGCAAGTCCAGCACGGACTCCGGAATTCCTCTGATCCTGATGTTAGCTCCCCTGGATCTATTCTCGACATCCTCGAATTTGTGGAGAAGGACAAGGTTTTCCTCACGTAATGTCTCCACATCCGCACCCAATGTAGACGTGTCGGCCTTCTGGGATGCTGCATGCTGCTCTAGATCTCCAACTCTTTGCTCCATTTCCTTGATTTCCGCAGAGAGGGTGTCTGTAATCGGTGATGTAATGCTTAACGCCCATCTTTCTAGCGCCCTTTCAAGCATTGCTTCGTATCTGTCCGGGGGGGTGGCTGGGATTTGGGGGGCGAGCGGTGGAGCGACTCATCCATCCATGATTCATCCTCTGGAAGTAAGTCAGACATATTTTGAGGATCAGTTTGGGGGGCAGAGGGATCTGTCATTCTGCAGGGCTCTCACTGAGCCACTTCTTGAAGCGCAAGTTTGAAGGCGATGGGGGGGGGGGGGGTGGAGAGAAGAAGAAGAACTGCACTTAGGGGATGGTGAGGTTATCTCCCAAGCCCAACTTCCGTTCTCCGTCTCTTAGCAGTGGCTCAATGTGCATGATAAATGCACTGTACTTCCCCTTTAAGAGCACTTCACATTACGATGGGAGTAGCCGGCCACAGGGCTGTCTTTGTGCTGAGAAGGACCTTCTGATGGGCTGGGGACCTTTGAGGTGGGTAAGCGTGCCCTGGGATTGAGGGGCAGGGGGGCAGGCATACCTCCTGTGCAGAACTACAGCTTGTGTGTGAGGGCTGCAGCCTGTACAATCCAAAATGGCGGCGGCGCCGGCTCCGCAGCACTCACAGCCCCCCGCCGGCTCTGCAAAACAACCGGCCCGATTCCCCTCACCTGTTGGGGGGGTGTTCCCCAGGTGTGTGCGACCCTCGGGGGCCTAGAAACGCTGGTCCTCGCTTGAGAGGGAGGCCAGGACGCCGGCGGTCTGCGGAGCTGCGGGACTACGAGTCCATGCCAGCTACGTGCGCATGTGCACCTCCGAGCACATGTGTTTTAAATGATGCTGTTTATGGGTTAACATTTGGATTATGACTTTTAAAATAAAAAAAAGCAAGTTCAGCTGAAATCTAAAATGCATTCGACACTTACAGCGGGTAAGGTATAGCAGATAAAAGCTATCACTTTACCTTATTCTACAATATCATCTCCATAGTGCGGTCATGGAAATGTTGACACTGCAGGAGAGAGGAGACATTAGACAGACTCTAATTATTGCCTACTGTAATGATTCACTGAATGTTCACTCCTGCTTTGCGCCTGTATACTTACAGAAAATACATTATTCATGTACAATGGCTGCTTTAGTAGCATAATGCATACCAACAATGTCTAAGCACTTTAAAAGGACACAAGAAACTGGTCTGCAGTGGCAAGATTCACGCTCATCTAAAGGGCACCTATGGACAGATGCTAAAAATCTAAAATACTAACTTGAACTCTAGCACTGCTGGTTCTCAATGGTCACCTTTAAAAAACAGAGTCTGGAAATTCCTAGATCTATCCTAGCCCCGCACACTATTCTCTGCTCGGAAAGAGTCTAGCAATGGTCTGTTTAAAGCAGAGCAGTGGCCAGAACCTCCTCAACATAAAATAGTTAATTAAGTTGTTTCTTAGAGTGAATCAAAACCAGGGATTTCACTATCCCCCTGGGGCATCCAGGTTTCGGGCAGCCTGTATATATTGCCTACAGGTTACCTTGAAGCTGGGTTTCAGCCCCCTTAACATATGGCCTCCTGGTTCCCTATGTAGTCACAGTGTGCCCCTGCCAAACAAGGGAATGTGGTATGTATGGACTGCCTCCATAGAAAAATTTTTTTCAAGTAGTGTAGAGAGCTCCTTATGTAGGATGATGAGCTTAAAGTGGACCAACACCCGTGTAGGTGCAGGTATGGTTGTCCACCACAATAAGACAGTCTGGGGGGGGGGGATACAGAATGCTAGAGCCCCCCCCCCACCCATAACTCCTGATATTCTGACCTTAGCCTCAGGGAAAACAGCACCACGATTGGCCGTTCGGAGCTCACGTGGGCCGAAAAGCCCCCCAATTGAGCACTATAGCACTATGGGCCAATCGAGGCACTGTATTCCTGGTGGAGGATCGAGGCTAAGTTAAGAAAATCTGGCGTTCTGGGGAGTTATGTGCGGGGGGCTCCAGCATTCTAGATGACTTATTACGACGGGGAGGTCTATATTCCCTTAGTAACTTGCTGATCATATTCTACAAAGTGATAATTTAATCTGTCATGTGTTCTCCCTTCATGGGGCGGTATGGGCATGCCACTAAAAAAGACAAGCTCTGACTACAGAGAATTACAGGAAGAGCTGAAAAGACCATAGGTGGCCCCCTACCAGCTATTGATAATCTATTCACACGCAGACTCAAATCACAAGCGTTTAAAATCTTTGGCAATCCTTTTCATCCTGGTCATCCCTTCTTTAAATTACTACCATCGGGCAGGTCCTATTACTAACAACATCCAGATATAGGAACAGTTTATATCCTCCAGCTATCCAGGAATTGAACAGTTGACTTTTTCAGCAGCTCATTTCATTCTGGTTCTATGTAATATACAATAGCGTAAATACATTTAAATAATGGTAATTCATATTTTAGTCATAATTTACAGTTGAAACATTTCCGGAATTATTAAGATATTTGTAACATTAGTAGACCCGTATTTCCTCTGTCTACGTATGTATTATATTCTTAGTGGAAAAAACTGATTTACACTTAGTCATGTAATGCATGAAGGAAAGGATATGACATGAGCCAAATCCCCTCTCCCCATATAACAGACAGTGTGCAAGATCCCCCCCCCCATCCCCCAAAACAAGCAATATGCAGAATCCTGATCCCTATATAACAGTGTGCAGCCCCCCAATCCACCATAGAACAGGCAGTGTTGCAGATGAACCTTCCCGTCCCCAACTGAGTCAGTTCAAAACTTCTTACCTGTATCGTGATCCGGAAGCCGCCACTCTCCGCAGTGCAGTCACAGTACAACCGGCTGCACGCTGATTCATCAATGACAGCGCACAGAGCGGCACGCCGATGTCATTGATGCATTGGTGCACACTGGCTGCCAAGAGTGGCGGCTTCTTCCAGATTGCGGCGCAGGTAAGAAGTTTTTTTCTTTAAATAATTGACCCACGGTCGGGATGGGGGTCTGCCACATTGCCTTTGCCCTATAAGACGCACGGGCATTTCTCCCAGCTTGTGGGGGAAAATAAGTGCGTCTTACAGTGCGAAAATATGGCACATTTCCATACAATTTTTAGTTTGATTTGTCAATTTGTCATTTGTTACAGTTTGGGGTTTACAGTGATATCTATAATATCTTCTGCAGCAGCACTTTAGCTCTTTGAGTGAACTAGAATATAGGTTCACTCAGAGTGTATTTGTAATTTAATAAATCTGTATTTAATAGTTTTGATTGTTTGTTATGCACCTTTATAGTTATTTGATACTGTATTGTATGTATGTTTTTGATACCTAGAACAAGGTTTCCCAACCAGTGGCACATGTACTGTTGATGATATATGAGATCCTATCAGGTGCTACAGGGAGAGGCTGTACAATGATTGGTACCACAACCATATCTGCTTCTGTCTATAGTTCACCCAAACTTGATTTGCTTCATAAGACTCTTCCAAAAGGTGACTTTCATGGTTTCATGCACTTGGTAAATGGTTGTTCAGCACATTTTTAAGTCTTGGGTGACTGACAACCTATACAGACCACCCACGGTAATTAATAAATGGAAAATGGTGTGTATCCCTTGCCTAGAATGTTTCCCTGAGCAGTCAATGAATTGGATCTATTTTCTTGGATGTTTTCCTTGGTGAGGATGGGTGCACTAATTTAAATGCACCCATCTGCCCCTATTACTAGACCATAATGTATAGTCAGATTACAACCTGGGAGATCGCATGAAACAATTATGTACTCCAACTGCCCTTTTCAGGTGACAAGTAATCCAGGTAAGCAGAGAGGAGTACTGGGATTTCGAAAGAGTGCTGGAAGGGAAGTACAGAGACATGCAGGAGGATGATTAAATAGAGGATGCACCCAAGGGTTAAATATACCATTACACACATTTGTACTCATCTGAGGACCTGATTGGCTGATACAGGTTTTCAAAATATTGCAAAAGTTTTTTTCCTATAGTCAAATGTTATACTTTGCTCCCTGAAGATTCTCCAGATATAAACCATAACCTAGTTAGAAATGTGCCTATTTGTCTATTAGAGGGCCTTCTCTTGGGGGCCTATAAAAAGGTATATCTCTGCCTTCATATCTTGGCTTTTTATCCCTGCCATCCTTTTTTACTACTACTACTACTACAACTACTACTACTTTTTCCCTGACTACAGGTTGACTTGACTTGAGCAGCGATAACTACAAAATTCTAGCAGTTATTTTTTAATATTTTTTTGAAAATTATTTTTTTTAAATTGAATACATGTTTACTCCTGCTTATTATCAATGGTTAAGCACAAATGGAACAAGCTTTAGGCATTTCATAAAATAAGGGAATTTGACCCCAGATGGCATTACACTTAAACCTCCAGCTTGGATTGGCCATGTGGAGCCAGACATGCCAACTGATTAGTGCAGAGCTAATTGACAGAGAAAATAATATGCCCATAGGGTCTAGCAATGTGTCAGTAGCCAGATGTCTGATGTCCAGATGCTGTTAAAGCAAACCATTACCATAATCAAAATGTAACAAATAGAAAGAGCTGAAAGAAAAATAACTGAAGCAAAGAAGCAAAACCACTAGTGGCTAAAACTTTCTCTTTTGAGGTCATTCTCCTGCTCATAACAAATGAAGATTACATTGTTCCATCTGGAGGGAAATGAAATAGGAGCTTATCTTGCCTATGCTGACTTATTTATACCACCGTGTGCTCAAACAGACCTATCTGTAATCTTTATAAATCATATAAAGTACAGCATGTTCATTTTTTTTCCTACACTAAACTAAAACATGAAACCTCGTCACTGCAGGATTAGAACATTTGTCAGCTGCACTGTGATAAGATTCTTGAAGCCAAAGACAACATCTGACAAGACTCTTTCTGCAGTTGCCCGGCCAAAGGGAGTAAGGCTGCCTAAGAGACATGCCTCTTTGAACATTTATTGCCGTAGCCTAGATTGGAAATGTGCCAGTAAAGCATATTATATATGGCATATAGTGAGGTCTAATATGACATTTTCTTGTTGTTGGAACACTGTGTTTTCCCAGCAGGAAGTCTATCAGTGCAGATCAACCATATTCATTTTAAAGATTATTTGAAACAATTAATCAGGAAACATAAGTAGAACATTTGTGTTTGATTTTGTCTTTGATTAATCAAATGTGTGATACTCCTGGGTAGATTTACCTTCCATTTTTGTAAGCAGACAGGAGGTTCAATTATCTTAAATTCAATGGGAAAACATACAATTGGGGTCCATGGCACCCCTTTGGTTTCACATAAGAAGCCAACGCATGAAAAGTAAAACACAAATATATATATATATATATATATATATATATATATATATTGTAAGGGGGTAGCAGGCTTCTCCCAGACTCAACTTTCATGGTGGTTAATCCTGGGAATGGTCGTCAAGTACTTATAGCTAGCCAGCATAGTCATTAAATCCTGGTTTGAATTCCTAAAATCTGGCCTGGCCCAACAAACTTGTATGGTTAGTAATGATCAACACAGGATATTCTTCATTTTACTGCAGTAATAAGGTAACATACATCTCCATGCCCTTTCACTTTTCATCACAATATATATGTGCCAATCGTAGGGGACATAACATAAAATTATATATATCATGTAAAATAAACAGATTTGCAGATGTTTCCAACTTGCAAGATTCTTATGTGATTTCAGAGTGCTATTGATTTGAACACTTTTGGCTTTCACATTTGATTACTGTAGAGAGGGGCCCAACACCAAAATGAACTTTCAATTTGCTTTAACACCTTCCATTTTATCCAATAGTCAAGGTGACTGAAGTTGGGCTGATATCTTCTGAAATGGTCTTTTCCAATTTGGGATGCTCATCAACTTGATCCATAAAATGTATTAAAATCCTCCCTCTTGCTGCTGCTGCATTTTTGCTTTCATGACTACATGTAAACAATATGGTTCAAACACCACTGGCCTCCAACAGTCACATGAATTGCACAAAGTATTATTATTTTTTATTTATATAGCGCCATCATCTTCCGTAGCGCCATAAAAAGTAGTAATTACAGACCGAGTAGAACATACAGTACATAGACTATTTCAAATGCAGTGTTACAGAGTTGACAATGGATATTCTGAATACAAGATACAATAGGAGAGAGCCCGGCCCTTGCGAGCTTACAGTCTACAGGATGAGGGGTGAAGATGCGGGGGAAGGATCACAAACAGTCAGTATTGAGCTTTGTGCCATGTGCCCTTTAGAAAATTGGTTAAGCCAGATTATATGCTTGTCTGAATAAGTGAGTTTTAAGGGCACCTTTGAAGGTTTTGAGAGTTGTGGAGTGGTGCATTGGGTGGGGGAGGGCTTTCCAGAAGATTGGACTTGCACGTGAGAAGTCCTGGAGGCGGGCGTGAGAGGAGGTGACCAGGGTGGAGGACAGGAGAAGGTCGTCAGCAGAGTGGAGGCTGCGTCTAGGTTGATATTGTTGGATTAGAGATGAGATGTAGGGCTGCCAGTGCAGGGATTGACAGAGAGGAGCAGAGCTGGATGAGCGGGAGGAGAGATGGATGAGGCGAGCAGCAGAGTTCAGGATAGATTGGAGGGATACCATTCTGTTAGTTGGTAAGCTACAAAGAAGGATGTTGCAGTAATCCAGTCAGAATATGACCAGGGTGTGCACTAACATTTTAGTGGTGTCAGGTGAGAGGAAAGGACGGATGCGTGAGATGTTTTTAAGTTGGAGGCGACAGGAGGTGGCCAGGGAGTGAATATGTGGTTTAAATGAGAGTGCAGAGTCCAAATTGAGGTGGCTTGTATATAATGTAGGGGTGCTGAGGGCAGCAGATATGCTCCAAATATGAACCATTAGGGCATGCACCAACTGGACCTTTAATCTAGGTCTTTTATCCCCCACACGCTGGGTACCTGTGATGCTTAGCAACTTGAATCCCAAACCAGAAGCCAGAAAATCAGACAAAATAATCTCTCTATTATGTTCCTTCTGCAGCCACATCTGGTTTAAACCCCATTGCCCACATGCAGTCACACAGGGTGCACACAATGTGTCAGAGTTCCAGATTTGGGTGCCTCCCAGAAACCTTGAAGCAGATGGGCTTCATGGCCAGGGGGCTGCAGTGTCTCTGAGGGTCACTTCAGGAAGGTTTGCCTGTATGCCTGCAGCTGCCCTAAGAAGGTTGTATATAAAAGGTTCAAAGGACATTTGCAATCATTCTGCACAAAGTTTACAGTATGCACAATGTATATAGGTGCTGAGGGCAGCAAATGTGCTCCAAATGGGAACAGTTAAGGTCCCTACACATTGGCATGCACCAGCTGGTCTATTTATTTGGGCATCATTTTGATCCTCTTCTCAATATGCTGGCCAGTTGCCACTTGACCCAGACAAACACCGTGTTATGATGTATTCATATCTTTATACATGTGTTTATGGAGTTGCTGCATGACATAGTTCATCGGTATCTGCTGCTTAAAGTGGACCAACACCCAGGATTTTGACTATCCTGGGTCTTGGTCCACTTCGGTGGGGCACCCCCGATCGGGGTGCCCCGCTGTGTGAAACCCCCCCTAACCCCCCGAATAACTCACCTCTCCCCGCTCCCAGCGCCAACGTACAAGGAACGTCTAAGCGGCGGCCGCCGCCGCCGCCTCCCTCGCGTCACTTTGAACGCGCTCGCCCCCGCGCCGGCCATTCGCAGACGGCCGGCGCGGAGGCGCGCACGCCTACAGGGGCGCGAGGGAGGCGGCGGCGGCCGGCCGCCGCCGAAGATAAGCTAGGTGAGTTGGGGTGTTTGGGGGGGGTTTCACCCCGCGGGACATCCCGATCTCGGATGTCCCGCGGGGTGGGGGGTGATCGGCCCGG
Source organism: Gastrophryne carolinensis (assembly GCA_027917425.1). Taxonomy (NCBI): domain Eukaryota; kingdom Metazoa; phylum Chordata; class Amphibia; order Anura; family Microhylidae; genus Gastrophryne; species Gastrophryne carolinensis. The sequence continues at coordinate 111,806,181 of CM051234.1, forward strand.
GAATCTTATAGATTCCCGGGCCGATCACCCGTGGGTGTTGGTCCACTTTAAGTCAAGAACAGATCAGCTATTGACATGCAAGTGGCACATGCTGCCCTGCAACAAAAACCACATAGCTCACATTATAATGTGTAAAAGCACAAGGCCTCCACTAACAAATGGACCTCTTATTAGTAAGAAGCACCGACTAAGTCCAATATATATCATCTGTTCTACATGTGTAATTTTTTCATTGCATTTGTTTCTGCTTTACACATCAGCAAAGACAACAAGGAGGAAAATCTATTTTCTTTTTTAGAATTTGCCATAGCATTAGCAGACCAGTGATTATCTACAATCACCAAGGCATCTCTTTGGTTCTCCAAAACCCACTTTGACATAAAAAATGAAAAAATTGAAACTGCAGTTATGTTTTCAATTAATCATGTTTCCCGGTTAGCTGCACATTTTTTATGTTAAACACTGGCACTTACAAGGTCTGTGGCTAGACAGATTGGATCCACAATTCAGTTCATATAAATTGCATATACTTGAATCATTTACTGAAGTGAAATGAGGGTAGCCAAGCACTCTATACAACAACATTTTACTATATGTATTAAATTTATTCAGTACTGCTGGTTGTAGTTTCCAAATATTTGCTTACCAGTAAAGCCTGCCAACATAGTTATATAATTACATTGTTAATACAGTTAAGTTCAACCAAGGGTCGGGGATGGGGAAAGTTATTTTTTATTTATTTTTTCTGATAACAGCTATTTTCTTCTAAATAAGCATCTAATCCTTTTTGGAAGCTGTCAACTGTTGATGCAGTAACAAGCTTCTGTGGGAGGCTATTTCACATATTTATAGTTCTTACGGTAAAAAATTATTGTCGCCTCCGGAGATAGATTAAATCTTTTTCAGTTGGAGGGAATGCACCCTAATTTTAAGAAAAGATTTTACTGGAAATAGTGTTTCCATATATGTTTTGTATTGGCCTTTTATATATTTATACAAGTTAATCATGTCTCTCCTTAGACATCTCCTATCAGGACTAAATAGATTGTAATGTAATATAATACAATAGATTGTAATATTTCTTCACAACTAAGATCCTTCATTCCTCTTATTAGTTTGGTGGCTCTCCTCTGCACCCCTTCCATAATCAAAGCATGCTTTTCATGAACTGGCGCCCAGAACTGAATGGTATATTCTAGATGAGGGTGCATGATAATATCTTTGTAGCTTTGGAAGCAGCTACTTGACATTGTATTCTGTAACTTAGCCTGTGATCTACCAGTACCCCCAGATCCTTCTCAACAAGTGATTCTCCTAGTTTTCCTCCCCTAAGGACATATGATGACAGCAGAACATTATTCCATAGAAGTTTCCAAATCTCCAAATTCTCTAAACCTAGGCCTATGTTGAGCCTGCTCCCATGGTGGAAAATAATGAGTCGCTCCTTATCCATTCACAGCAGCAGTGTGTCTGCCCATCCCTTACTGTGTGTATAATAGTTTGTATTTATCATATTAACCAATCTAGAGATTTTCAAGTAAGGCCACTGATAGGAACTTACAATTTTTCTCATTATCTACTATGTTGTAAAGAAAGTTCTGAGTAGGGAAAAGTTGGATATACCATCAGGTTTTAGCTTCTGTTATGTGATGTGATCTTAAACGCCATCTCTGGACAAAAAAATATATACTCATAGCTTACCTCTAAACTCAATCTAGTAAAGTACTCTTCTTCTGCCTTCTTCATGCTAGACATACTCCTCACTCAGAATTAGCTCAGCTAGCAAGGATGTCTCAAAATGGTCCGCCTTGGAACATGCTAATCCCTCCAATCAATAGGGGTGTTTATTCCCCATTGACTGTAGGCAAGAGTGTGCCCTGGATTGGATCAAGGCAGCTGTACCCCAGTGAGGAGATATCCAGGACTGTGCTAAATCAAGTCTCTTTGGAGAGGGGTTAGTATTATTGATTTTTCGTTGCCCACAAATGGAAGCAGTTGATCGAGAAAATCCAATAAACATACAGTATTCTCAAAACTACTGCTCATCATTTCGTGGTGACACCCATATGCCCATATATGTAGTGAAAGCAAGGAGACTTAAGGCTAATGATATCTTGCAAATATATAAAAAAATATTTTTTCAAGGATTTCTAAGCACTTGCATATTGTACAGAAGTCCTTGTTCCTATTGGAAGGCATTATGCACTGAAGTGACCTCCCACTAAGTAATGTGTCCTCACTGTAACTATAGTGAGTAAATAATCACTACCAAATTTCACCTCCTTTGGTCTGGAAGAGCTAATGCCAGGACAGCGAGGTTAGCAATCCCCATACAGGAAGATAATCATACTTTGCTTCCCACTATGTCAGATAGGATTACTTCAGTCATATCAATGGAATTGTTTAATCACAGGTCTACAGCAGAGGCCAGTTGGTCATCATTACTAAAATGAACCCATGATGACATCAGGATATTTCAGTATCCAGTTTCAGCACTTGGGATGATTTCATAATTATGTTTAAAGTAAATAATTGCTAACATTAGATTTAATGACCTGGGTCTAGATGCAGAGCTGGAATGGTTTCAAAAAATTAAAAAAACATGTCAAACAATGAAGAATATTTCATTTGCAATATGATATGCAGGTTAACACTTTCCCAAATATGATGATGATGTTTATAATTGTTAATAATATTATTGCTACCACCATCATTAATATATTCAGTATTCTAATTAATATGTGTAAGAAATTGGCTGTTTTACATAGGAGGTGGCTTGGCTGTAACACTATATAGGAAATGAGATATTTTTAGATAGGATGCGGCTTGGCAGTGAGCATATTTTGATAACCAGGTCCTAAAATTGTCAAAAGAAAACATTCCCACTTTTTTCAGTGAGAATATTAAACTGTTTATACTTGATACTACTGTGCAGCTAGTCACAGATATGCTAGGGTAAAATGTAGACTTGACAGTATTCTGGTACCATTGGTTTTCATGGTGGTGACAGAGATGGCTGATGATGTGTGTAAAATCAATAGATATTTTACTTTTCCCACAGACTGTTATCCAGTTTGGTATAACAACAACCATCATCACCACAGGAGGTTCCCTTTCATGCAATCCAGTATTCCCAAGTAATACATGGGAACGTTGGCAGAGAAGTTGGTTCCATCAGACCATAATTCGTGTCTATCAGGGTGGATTGTCATAGAGCAAGATTAGTTAACCTAATTTAAGGTCTTATCTTTTAGCCAACCTTCAAGGGTTAGTCGTGCTGGTAGGTAAGTATTGTCATATTTTACTTTCGGCCCACAGATGCTCTTTAAGTGGCCCTCCACTTTATTATTATTTGCTTTGTGAATGATCAGAGTCTTCCACCAACCTTTGCTCTCCCCACCAATCCCTTCACCAGCTAAGGAAGATATGAAAGGTTTGCCTGCAATTTATGCTGCAATTTATGAATTTGAATAATTTAGGAATAATAATAATAAACTGACACTAGTCAAGTCCTCACTTCATCATTTACATGTTTGGCAGCAAATGGCAGCCAGTAATGTGACAGCTGGCAACTGGCGTTACTGGCTGTCAAGTGATTGGCAGCCATACAATGAATGAGGAAGTTGGCTGACTTGACTATGGTGCTGCTTTATTGTCAGCGTAAAGCAAGGCAGTGTTAAATTAGTAGAGATAGTCGAGCTTTCTCCACTAATTTCTCCACAATTTCTGCTTATTATTATCTCATTTTAGTGCCCCTAAACAAACATCACTATAATTGGACCACAGAGCACTAAGGTAGGACACAAGTAGCTTTAGTATATCTGCTATCTATGAACTATGGGCTAATGGCTCCTGGGTTAATGCCCTTTAAGTTGGCACCAGCTTAAACAATTTAAACTATGTGTATGAGAATAATCAAGTCTAGAAATTATGAAGATCTGAGTAAAGTAGAGGCAGATGCTGTTCTATAACATTTCTCCTATCTTGCAGAAAGAGATAACACCAAATTAGGTTTAGCACACAAATCTCCTTTGGGTTGGAGCAATTAAATGCAGGAAGAGTTTCATGGTAGAGTGTTATATATCATCTGAAATGCCAAAAACCCACCTAATATAATGAAACATTCCACATGTTAATAAATGTATTACGGTTTTAATTACCCCAGAAAGAAACTCTCCCAAGTCTAAATAACATAGATGAATGCTAGCCTAAGAGTCCACTGCATCATTCAGAGGAATACAATAAAAGCCTGTGGGAGTTGGAGGAGATAACCTTCCTGCTTGTGTGGAGTGCTCCAAATATTCTGTAGCCAGCTAAACAGGAACAAGATGTTGGAGAGGAATCTGTTTGTGCTTACACTCAGCAGGGCCAACAAGACGTAGTGCTGAGGGTGCAGTATATTCCCATAATCACTCGCAGCTGTTATAACTTACATGGGAACTTCAAAACAATTTGTTCTCTATGGATATATATTTACTATATAGCTAAAGAAAATGATGTCGCTCCAAATAAAGTGTTGCTTTAAATATAAGTCTGCAAAATCTGATTTTTTTTCCTCCCTCACAAGAACCCAGATGTTCTGCATTTAAAATGATGTTAGTAAATTGACAGACAGCCATATCTGTTTATTGCTCTGGCTCTGGAATGGTCTATAACTGGAAGACCAGGCTTATATGTGAGTGAACTGGCTGATGGCTCAGGTAATATATAAGTGAGATATGTCTCTTTCACCAACCTAACCTAACCAATGAAAGGCTAAGCACGTGAAATGTGATCAGATTTTCATGGGAACTGGTGTAAATATGTTGGCTAGGAATATTACAACCAAGCCAAGAAACTCGTACATTAGAAGTGTTCTTTAGCATTGTTTTTTATATGTATCAAGCTCAGTAAAACCAAAACAGTTAAAGATTTTTTATTGAAACAACTATATATAATATATATATATATATATATATATATATATATATATATATATATATATTGTGATAAAGTGTATTTGAAAAGTGGTGGATGGGTGTCTATATTTCCCTTGGTTTTTTCAGCCAGTCCCGATCCATGCTGCGATAACGGAGCTCCAGTCCACATCCCCAGTCCTCTACGGGTTTTTCCCCTACTCTCAGGTCTTTCCAGGTGATTAGTCTAATTGAAGGAAGGAAGCCTAATAAAAGTGTGGAGAAGGAGAGACTGGGATAAGGAGCCAGTGCCTTGCTGCTCCCAAAACCTACAGATCTGAACTGCATCAGAAGGACTTTATGTGTTATGTTTATTCCTAGTATGTCACACCCCCCACTTCCCGATATTCATGACACTTGGGAACCCGGCCTGTAGAGGGCGATCTTGCAGAGATGACATGGAAAAAAGGAGCCCCTCCTGGTCCATAAGTACTGGGTTCCTCCCACTATTCCTCAGTCTTTTCATCTCTGCAGTCGGCGAAGCATTCAGAAGATGACTCTCCTTCAAGCTGCAGGTAGCCGGGTTTGCCCCGGCCCTTTTTTTCTCTATTTCTGTCTGAAACTCTTTAAGCCTGTTTGGTTATATTGTATGCCTCCCAGCCCTGGCTGTGTGGTTCAGGCAAAGGTAGATACATACACCTTCTGGTGTATACAGGAGTTTTACTCCCCCGTGAGACCCAAATGTGGGTAGGCGGCTTCTGGGTTGGTGATCCCGGCATGGGATGCCCCTGTACCTTTATAATCCCCTTGTGCCTTATGGGTGCATTTCTATCCTCTCCCCTTAGTATCCTTTAACCCTGCTGGGTAAAAAGGAGGGGGGAAGGGGGGGCGTTATCTGGGTTTATTTGTCACCATGCACAAAAAAAAAAAAAAAATAAAGATATATAAAGTCTTTATTTCTTATTTTTATTATGTATGTTTTACTATACTATTTAATAGGAAATGTTTTATTTAGATTTTCCTATCTCTGTCTAGGCAGCATTTTTGCTTACCTATTAAAGCTCTTTGTTTTCTGGCTGTGTTCAGATTTGAATTTTCCCTCCTTTTTTTGGCCATGTGATCCTGGAAGTGGGCGGGGCTTAGGCATGCCTTTATTCAGAGAGCACCTGTATGCTCTGTTTGACTTCCTGTTTCCTGTTTCCTGCTTCCATGTGGCCTTACCTCATGATGTGAGCTTATTGCATGGGCTGTGAGTACCCTTCAGCTTGGCTGAAAGGGAGTTTTTTTCTGTCATTTATTTATATTGTGTGCATTTGGTGACTGTTTTTTGTTTTCTCTGTAGGTAGAAACTCCTTATTTAAAAGGGGGTTTCTCCTGGTCCTTATATAAATAAAAAAAAAGCCCTTAAGCCTTATTTGGGGGTCCATTTGTGTTTCAATCCTCCCACTTGGGACTATTTAAAGGGGCATCCCGGGTAGCAATTGCGTAAATCCCATATATACTTGGCGACTATAATCAATTATAGTATAATACTAAACACCATATGGAGGCATCCCAGGATAACGGACATGCAATTCCCTCTGCACAGACTCGGCAATGTTTTGGATGTGGGGCATCCCTTGTTGGGGATAACGCAATTCTTTGCGTCCCTTGTGCACAATTAACTATTATGCAGCAAACTGAGGCCCAGGCTTCAGGGCCTGCGGCTAATGCCTCATCTCCTACTCCGCCATGTCTTGTCCGTACCCCCAATGATATTGTCATGGGTGGTGAGTCGCATGCTGATTTATGTGCCAGATTGGCTCATCTTGAAAGATTCATGTCTACCTCTGTGCCTAAGAAGGCCTCAACTAAAAGAAAGCACTTGACTCATGCCGCTCCGGCAAGGGAGTCAGACAATTGTGAATTGCTTGATTGGTCTGGCCCTTCTCAGTTAGAAGAAGGAGAATTATTATGAGGAATCAGATGTTTCTGATGAACAGCAATTTGTTGGTACTGAGATTGAGCAGGGTGAAGCAAGTGTTGTGGATACCCCAAAAGCTCTTGCTCAGTTGAGGATTTGGTAATTACTCCTTCTGAAGTAGTCCCTCCTCAAAAAAGGGAATTCTTTGGAGTCTCTAAACCTCGTTTAGAATTTCCAAATCAAAAGCATTTTGATGAAATTATTCTTAAAGAATGGGAGAAACCTGCGCAGCTTCCTGGCATTCCCTTGGGCTGGGACAAGATATATACCTTCCCAGCTGATACTGTTAAGAGTTGGTCATCACCACCTGAGCCCACCACTCTGGGCATGTGTACACTCACTGCACGGATGGGTTAAATGCGGGGGACAAATTCCTATGTGTGCACAAGCATACAATGGCCATCTATGCATTAATATTTAATTAATTTATAGAGAGACTGGATTTTTAAAAGATACTCTGCTCATGGGTGGATGCCCCTGTGCTTAATTTATCCAATTCTTCTGTGTTGCATTCTCCTGACTCCACTACACTTAAAGATGGAGAGGATAAGCGTATTGATCAAATGGCGTGCCACGCTTTTTCCAGTGTGGGCTTGGCCTTGCTGCCTGTTGGTGCTTCGGCACTTATGACAGTGGCTATTAGGTCTGTTGTGAGAGACCTAATGAATTACTCAGGGCTTGATCTGGCATCTGATGAGTATGCCGCTTTTAAGCGATGTGAGATGTTTGCATCTTTTGTACTTTCTACCTTAGATGATACTCTGCTCATGTGCAGCAGAACCTCTGCCTTGTTAGTCGCCATCCGGCGGTCAGTATGGTTGCGGCAGTGGGCAGCTGATATTGTAGCTAAGAAATCGCTTACAGTGCTCCCTTTTGTGGGATTGCACCTCTTTGGAGAAAGAATTGGATTCTGTCACTAAAGGAGGTAAATTACCTCAGCGTAAGAAACAACGTCGTTCCTTTCGTGGAATAGAGGAAAGGGAGGTGGCCGTCCAAGTCCGAATTGGGGGTCCAAAACCAAATCTGCCACTAAGCCTGCTCAACAATGAGGGGACGCCCTCACCCTTACGGGTTGGTGGGATGGCTGTGGTTCTTCTTCCAGGTCTGGGTTCAGGAGGTATCAGGCAATTGGGTTCTGGAAGTAGTCTCTTCTCGTTACAAACTGGAATTCGAGTCCCGGCCTCCTCCCAGATTTTTCATGTCCCGGATGCCGTCAGATCCGGCAATTGCGCAGGGACTGCGGGCAGCAGTAGCGAATCTGTTAAACATGGCTGTTATCTGCCTAGTGCCTCCAGCGGAAAGGGATTTGGGGTTTTACTCAGCCTATTCACGGTACCCAAAAAGGACGGCTCTGTTGGGCCTATCCTAGACCTAAGGAGACTCAATCAATTTATCAGTTTCGGAAAATTCCGCATGGAGTCTCTGCGATCAACGATCGATGCTCTCCGTCAGGGGGACTTCATGACACCCATAGACATCAAGGATGCTTATTTGCACATTCCTATTTTCCGGGTCACCAGAGATTTCTCAGGTTCTCGATAGAAGACCAGCATTATCAATTTGTGGCCCTGCCATTCGGCCTTACCTCGGCCCCAAGAGTCTTTACCAAGATGCTGGCAGGAGTGATTCAGGGTCCAGGGCATCCGCATTGTGCCTTTTCTGGACGATCTTCTTATCGCGGCCTCCTCCCTCGAACAATCAGAGTTGGACACCAGGATGGTGGTCTCTACGCTAGAAAGGTTCGGATGGGTAATAAGTTACCCCAAATCCTCTCTCTGTCCGTCCAGGGAAATTCCCTTCCTGGGCCTGATCCTGGATACATTTCAGGCCAAGGTTTTTCTTCCTCAGTCCAAAATGGTTCTGATTCAGGACTTGATTCGTCTATTCTTGTCCAACCCTCGTCAGTCTATCCGTCTAGGGATGAGACTAGTGGGATTGATGGTAGCTGCATTCGAGGCAGTCCCGTTTGCCCAGTTTCACATAAGGGCGCTTCAACTCTTCCTCTCGGCAAAGTGGGACAGGTGCCCACTATCATTGAATCAGACTTGTCTCCCCACGTTTTGTAGTCCCTTCAGTGGTGGTTAATATCGCACAACCTCCAGAAGGGCAAGTCATTTCTGACTCCACGTTGGGAACTGGTTACCACGGATGCCAGCCTAGTGGGCTAAGGGGGGCTTCTGGAAGAAGCATCAGTTTCAAGGATTGTGGGGGCCTCAGGAGGCTCATTCTCCAATCAATGTATTAGAGCTTCGGGCCATACGTCTTGTTCTACTTCGACTGACCCATTTCTTACAGGGTCTGCCAGTTCAGATTCGGTCAGACAACCGAACAGCTGTTGCATACATCAATCACCAGGGAGGGACTCGCAGTTGGGGTGCCCTCCGGGAAGTGTCTCTGATCCTTCAGTGGGCAGAGATCAATGTTCCCTGCATATCAGCAGTTTACATTCCGGGGATAGAGAATGTGGAGGCAGACTCCCTGAGCAGGGGATGTTCTCGCCAGGGAGAATGGTCTCTCAATCCAAGTGTCTTTCAGTTCCTCTGTCACAAGTGGGGGACTCCACGGTTGGACCTGTTTGCTTCTCGTCACAATCACAAGCTGCCAGCTTTTGTGTCACTATCCCAGGATCCTCTGGCAGTGGCAGCGGATGCCATGTCTCTAGCCTGGAATTATCTGGGGTTCCTATATCTGTTTCCCCCATTCTCCATGATCAGCAAGGTGGTGCGCAAGCTAGCACTGGAGGAGGTGCCAGCAATTCTGGTGGCGCCAAGGTGGCCAAGAAGTCTGGTACGCAGACGTCGTAAGGCTGGCAGTGGATCGTGTCCATTTGCCTCTTCTTCCAGATCTCATCACACAGGGTCAACTTTGTTACCCCAATTTACAAACACTGGCTTTGACGGCATGGCTGCTGAAGTCTCCATCTTGAAAGAAGAAGGTCTTTCTGATGTGGTTATTCAGGCTCTTATTAGAGCTAGGAAGAAGTCTTCCTCTGTCATTTATTACAGGACTTGGAGGTCCTATATTGGTTGGTGTGAATCCAGGGCTTTGCCCTGTAGAGTATTTTCTATTCCTAGGATTCTGGAATATCTGCAACGAGGTGTGGATATGGGATTACAGATTAGTACTTTGAAAGGGCAAGTCTCTGCCTTGGCAATTTTCTTTCAAAGATCGTTTGCTCTTCATCCTTTGGTTAAGACCTTTTTCCAAGGAGTCACGCATGTGCGGCCTCCCAGAAAGCCTTTACTTCCTGTTTGGGATCTTAATTTGGTGCTTTCGGCTATGCAAGCTGCTCCCTTTGAGCCATTGCAGGATATTCCTCTTCCTATTCTTACTCAGGAGGTTGCCTTTTTGGTTGCTATTACTTCTGTCCGCCGAGTTTCCTTGTGTCCTAAACCTAGTAACGACAAGGAAAGGGTCTTACATTCTTTGGATGTAGTTCGTTGTGTTAAGTATTATTTAGTTACTACCTCGGCCTTCCGCAAGACGGATGCCTTTTTTGTTGTTCCTTCTGGGCCCAAGAAGGGTTTTCCTCCTGCCAAATCTTCCCTTAGTAAGTGGATACGTCAGGCTATCATTGGGGCCTATATGGCGAAGGGGAAGGTTCCCCCTTTTCGTGTCACCGCTCATTCTACTCGTGCTATTGGAGCCTCTTGGGCTTTTCAGCACCAAGCTTCTGTTGAACAAGTCTGCAAGGCTGCGACTTGGTCTTCTGTGCATACTTTTTCTAAGTTTTACAAGGTTGATGTGCGGGCCTCAGCGGATGCTGTTTTTGGCCGCAAAGTTCTGCAAGCTGCAGTAATTTAAGTTATGCATTATTCCTTTGGGATCCCCACCCATTATAGACACTGCTATTGGATGTCCCAAGTGTCATGAATATCGGGAAGTGGGGGGTGTGACATACTAGGAATAATACCATTTTGTGAGATACTCACCTGTAAAATGGTTATTACGAGTATGTCACCCCCCCCCCACTTCCCCCGTCCTTTTTTGTTCGAGGGATCCTTTATATGTGATTATTATTATTATTTCAAATAATTTACAATTATTGAATATAATTGGCTCTTTTTGCTCTAGGGATCCTTTATTTGGTATTATTTCAAATAATTTTACAGTTATTGAATATAATTGGCTCTTATTGTTCTAAGGGATCCTTTATTTGGTATTATTATTCTCATATAATTTTAGAATTATTGAATATAATTGGCTCTTCCTGGTTCTTCACTGCTGTTTAAAAAGACTGAGGAATAGTGGGAGGAACCCAGTACTTATGGACCAGGAGGTCGCCCTCTACAGGCCGGGTTCCCAAGTGTCATGAATATCGGGAAGTGGGGGGTGTGACATACTCGTAATAACCATTTTACAGGTGAGTATCTCACAAAATGGTATTTTTTGAGCCTGTGGATTAGCAGCCTGGTTTTGTATGCTCTGAAAGTGGACCTGTGATATCGAGGACTTGCAATACTCTGTACCAGACACTGGACAATTGGTAAAGCTGGTGAGGAACCGCTGACTGTACTGCATTGTACCCTGCATTATACTCTGAATTTAAGAGATTTTTCTGTTGGACTTTGTCTTCAATAAACAGCGTATTATTTCAACTGTTTCCAGAGTCATTGCCATTAGCACCCCAGATCCTGACAATATATATATATATATATATATATATATATATATATATATATATATAATTAGACTAAGGCTTAATCCTTGTCTTGCCTTTATGTGCAGTATGGCGATACACCAAACCCATGGAAATGCGCCTGCCCATTTTAGTGTTTTTGGGATGACCTGCTGCATGAAACTTCCCAGCAGCACTCAGAGGCGTTCACCACTTACTCGGCCCAGTAGACCTTAAAGTCTGGAAGTTGATCTCAGCTGGGATGTTGTGAAAGATGTGTAAATGTGTTGATTGAAGAACAAGATGAATATAAAGGGATCTCAGGGATTTCACACAGCAAGGAAACCTAAAATGAGATGCCGCGAGGGCAAACTTTCACCCAGACCCAGAGTCTTTTAGACCTGACCAGGCACTGAAGGTTAAGGTCCTCTTGAAAGGTGACAACATCCTGTCTGGCAAGTTTGTCTAAGGGAGGCTAAGGGAGGCTTCAACTAAGGATGTAGGTAGACTTTGTGGTTAATGCACCCTATCCCACCTCTCCTCAGCTTCAGAGACCGATTCCAGTGGGTCTTCCTCCTGAAACCACTTCTCCCCAGCCCCACAGTCAGACTACACTCACCTATTTCCAGTGGGTTTTCCTCCTGAAATCACCTACTTCCAGCCCCACAATAAGGAAAAACACACCTACTAATTGTGTGTCCCCCCTTGAGAAAGCACCTATGCCTGCAAGGAGATACTCACCTATTTCCTCCTTTAGAAACCTCACGCACTCAGGTAAAGATTAGGTCCCTGCTGGACAGGAGTTCCTGAGGAAAGTCCGTTCCAAAGGGCCCAAACCAATACCAAACTGCAGGGACCTACTTGGGACTAACCTGTACCAAACTGAGTGTTTAAGCTTCCTCCCACTTTATCTCCAAGTGGAACAGTGTAAAATGAGCCATTTCAAAGCATTGCTAAACTTTTCATTATATGTAAATACCTTATGTATTTTAAGCAAAGCCATTTTCTTCGCTTCAATTTATAGGTCGTGGCTGACCTAATAAAGGCATGTCATGAAAAAACTTTGAGTCATGAGCTTGCTCTGTTGTGGTCTGAGACAGCTGCAGGACCACTGTGACTTGCCATGCCTGCTCATGCTAGGAGAATCACAAGGGACGGAGAGGCTGTTGTCTACTTTTTGTGTGGTCCCAGAAGAATGAAACGAAAAGGAGGGCAAACTTGCTATGGCTTCCACTTGGCGCTGCAGGAAATGGAAGAGAGGCACATGGGACAGGTATCAAGTGAGCTGCCTGCTGCCTCAAAAGTGCATAAAGCATTTATTTTCAATGTTGCAATTGTAAAAAACATTTCTGCATCACACAGTTAGTGTGCTACCACAGAAGTCAATGCAGCACATGAAAGTGCATTTAGCATATTGGCAAAATAAGTAAGAAAATGCACTAACCATAAAGCAAAAAGCAGCAAGCGGATAAAAAATGCACTGCATAAGAAATTAACAGAGAGTAACATGCTCCTAGATCCAGGTAAGCCACAATTCAACACTTTTTTATATTGCATGTATTTACACGTGTTTGCTAATGATATAAATATATGATTTTTGTAACTAGTGTATTTTTTACAAAGGCAAAAAAAGGAATTTACTATAAATCTCTACTATTTACAAGGAAGACACGCTGCTTTTAAAAGCATGGCTAGCAACACTGTTTCGAAATGCAATGCAACAAAGAAAAATAGCAACCACTAAATCATAAACAGTTGCATGTTTTCACCCTGGATGGACTCTAATATCCATAATGCGACAAAGTGGCAAAACGCTGAGCCAGTGGTGCAACACTTTTTATGAAACTAGTTAAAAGCTACAAAAATAAACAGCAAAAGAAATAAATGACAACATTGTCCCATGGAAAGAACTAATTCCTGGATCACCCACTAGACTTTTACATCAAAAAGAATTTCATAAGATAAGATTGCCTCAATAAAAACCATGATCAAAGTAGCAATGACGCAAAGTCCCTGTTAATGGGCTCAACTTTTTATTAGTGAGGATGTTTCCAAGAAAGCTTAAAGGGCCACTCTAGCCCCTTCCTGAAAAATAAACATAACCCTGCCGTGCCCCCCTCCAAATAGCTATTCTGCTAATGTAATAAAACAACAAAAAAAACACCTTCACCCCGAATCCAGTCCCTGAAGAGAGCAGAAAGCGTCTGCTACCAGTGGCCGACCGAGACTTCAGGAAGGTGGCAGCGGCTTTTATTACATTAGCAGGATCACTATTTAGAGGGGGCAGGGCAGGGTTTATGTTTATTTTTCAGGAAGGGGCTGGAGTGGCCCTTCAACACAATAATAGAGACATCATTTCATCCTGATACTCCCACAAAACGCTCCTCTTTGGCTGACAAATGAGTAGAGCAATCAATCGAAGAGTCTGCTATTAAAATGGCACATTTATAGATTCTGAATTGTAATTTACACTCAGTTTTGAGTTTTAACCATTTTTCAAAATGCTTTAGTCCCACCAACATAGACAGTAGGAGATAACAGTCTGCAGTCTAGTGATACATAAATATCTTACAGAGCAGGTACCCTCCGCTAAGGCTTAGCTGAGCAAAGGTTATCTTAATAAACCTATAAATTATTCTGCCACTACATGACAATCTGACATGTTAATAAAATCAGTTTGAGAAATGGTTGTAATGGACAAAAAGCGTGATTGACATTTTTGATCTAACATACAGTAAATAAATACATTCAAAATATGTTTTTTCCTCTGTTATATTACAGAGATTTATATTTAAACTGTCTATTCATTCAGATCAGTATTCAGTTTATGCTTTGAAAGCAGCTTGTGTAGATATGTCTCCCATCTACAGTATAAACCCCCATAAGCTCTGCAGAGCCTATTGCAGAGAAATATACCCGCTGCATGATGAAGCTATTGCTATGCTTAAAGTGGACCAACACCCAGGATTTTCACTATCCTGGGTTTTGGTCCACTTCCGCGGGGCACCCCAATTCACCCGCTGCGTGAAACCCCCCAGAACGCCCGGTAAAATTCACCTCACCTCGCTCCTACGGCGCATGCGCGGCCGCTCATCCAATCAGCGCACTCGGAGCCGCTGTGGTATGCGTGTCCAAGTAATGTACAACCACAGCGGCTCCGGGCACGCTGGCGGCCACATCTCGCGCTTCCCTCTAACAGGGAGCACGCCCTGCTAGAGAAGCGTGAGATGCGGCCCGCGCATGCGCCGTTGGACCGGGAGTAAGCTAAAGTGAATGGGGCATCCTGGGGGGTCTCACACAGCGGGGCATCCCGATTTTGGATGCCCTGCAGGGAGGGATCGGATCGGCCTGGAAATCTTATAGATTCCAGGGCCGATCCCCCTGGGTGTTGGTCCACTTTAAAGAGGAACATTTCAGGTATCGGGGAGTTAATTTTATATTTTGTTTATGTTGTCCCATAAAGGAAAGCTGCTCCTGTTTCCTATCAATAAAACACCAGCATTGGATTTGAGAAGCCTGTATGTGTCTCTGTAACAGCAAGTTTGCTCTAAATTGTGAGCTAGTTTGGTGACGCTGTTAAGCTTTGATGCAATGGACCAGAATGTACCGGAGAGCCTACTACTGAAAGGGTTTGAAACACATTCATTACTAGGTTGTTTCTTGTCCTTCATTGTAATATTGCACCATTTGAGTGAGAGTGTAATTGAAAAAGGATAAGAACAGATATTGAATTATGATGTTAGACATTAGTAAGACTTATTTACTTAATAAAAAAATGTACATGACCCAGCACGTACTGTAACTCCACACTAGTATGATACAGAAAACTGAAATAAAACAGCATAGATGAAAGATAATAGGCCTTTAAATGTTGTTTGTTTTATTAGTAACTGTAATAAATGTGATGAATCACTATGTGGGTGCATTTTTTCTGTGTTTTCAGTTTGATATTAGGATAGTTATTGATCTTTGTGACTCAAACCAGGCAGTATGGCCCTCAAGATATAATATTACCTCCACCATTGGTTGCTTTTAAACTCCAAGAATGTGTTAATTCACCTGGTCGGTGTCACGGGGACCTCGCACTCACCCGGCCTTCGGTCCCACGCCGGCTGCGCTCGGTCGGCCGGAGCGCAGGCTGGGCGGCATCTTCGACAGGCGGGCACTCAGGCTTTATGCCTGAGTTGCAATGAGCCCAAGTTGCTTGGGTGGAACGCCCTTGTGGTTTGAATGGGGCAATCAGCCCCAAGTTCCTAGTTAAACCAATCATGTCCCTCAATCTGGTCGGCCACTTCCTATAAAGGTGTTCCTATTGCATTTGATCCTTGCCCGTGATAGCGTGCTGCTGGGTGTGAATTGGTGTCTGTTCCGTTTACGTATCTTGCCGTGTATGACCATCCTTGATTGCTGCCTGGACCGACCTTAGCCTGTTACCTGACCACGATTTCTGCCTGCTCCTCTGTGCCGCGTATCTGTGATTCCCCGGCGTGACCTTTGGCTCGACTCGACTATTCTTCTGTTTCATCCTCCTGTACCGCGCTGCCTGGACCGACCTTAGCCTGTTACCTGACCACGATTTCTGCCTGCTCTTCTGTACCGCGTATCTGTGATTCCCCGGCGTGACCTTTGGCTCGACTCGACTATTCTTCTGTTTCATCCTCCTGTACCGCGCTTCATTGGACTGATCTGCCGTGTATGACCCCTGCCCGTTTGACCTTACCCAGTCTCGTTCCTGGTTCGTTTGCCTTCCCCTGCATAAGTCTGCATCCTTTGTGCTAAGAAGTCCTGGGGGCAACCGTGTCCGGTGAGGCGTGTCCAGCGTCCCGGCAAACGAGGGCTTGTCTATAGGCGAAGCTAGCAGCGGAAATTGGGGGTTGCAGACTTAGTTGGAAGGTGGGCGTCCCACGGGACCTGACAGTCGGTCCAACATGTCCCACCTGCCACCAGTTTCACTCATTTGAGGTCCTTCCTATTATGCTCGCACAGGTGAGGAAAGTTTCCAGTGAAGGCACGGAAGGGAAAAAAAAGAGAAAGAACAGAAAGGGGTAAAGGGCATCCTTGTATTGTGGGCCCCATGCCTAGGCAGCAATTTCTGATGCCATCTTAGTTTGAAAGTATGGACAGCTGGCTGTATGTATGCAATATTTCTCCAGAACTTTAGAAGGGGGCATACTCTTTATAGGCAAAAGTATTTTAACACCCTGTTGAGAAAGTTATTATTAGTACAAACTTTTGTGTATACTCGCTAAGAAAGACAAGAACTGACAATCCCAGTGAGTTTCTGGACATGTTGGACCAGGTGAATGAAGAGTTTAAAAGCAACCAATGGCGGAAGTAATATTATACCATGAGGGCCGTACCGCCTGGTTTGAGTCACAAAGATCAATAACTATCCTAATATTAAAAAAATGCACCCACATAGTGATTCATCACATTTATTACAGTTACTAATAAAACAAACAACATTTAAAGGCCAATTATCTTTCATCTATGCTGTTTTATTTCAGTTTTCTGTATCATACTAGTGTGGAGTTACAGTACGTGCTGGGTCATGTAAATTTCTTTTTAAGTAAATAATTTAATTCAATATCTGTTCTTATCCTTTTTCAATTACACTCCCACTCAAATGGTGCAATATTACAATGAAGGACAAGAAACAACCTAGTAATGGATGTGTTTCTAACCCTTTCAGTAGTAGGCTCTCCGGTACATTCTGGTCCATTACATCAAAGCTTAAGAGCGTCACCAAACTAACTCACAATTTAGAGCAAACTCACTGTTACAGAGACACATACAGGCTTCTCAAA
Source organism: Gastrophryne carolinensis (assembly GCA_027917425.1). NCBI lineage: Eukaryota > Metazoa > Chordata > Amphibia > Anura > Microhylidae > Gastrophryne > Gastrophryne carolinensis. The sequence goes on from CM051234.1 coordinate 111,823,464, forward strand.
TCCAAAGCTGGTCTTTTATTGATAGGAAACAACCAGGAGCAGCTTTTCTTTATGGCACAACATAAACAAAATATAAAATTATTGTGCATCCAAGCACTAGTTACATGGAACGGAACTTCCCTCACTGTGTCACAAAACATCCAGCATCCATCTGTACCTGGAATGGGATAAAGTCTTGTTCAGCAGCACATTCCTGTCTCTGTTTTCCCAAATTTTAGTCTGAGACTTCTACTTTGTCTCATTCTCAGTATCCCCATGTTTGTTTCTCACTGGGTCAGAGAGCTGTGATTTTGGAGGTTAGCGTCCCCTGGATTTTCGGGATAAAGCTCTCTGTCTCTTGTCACTCTTGTCTCCTCTTACAGCTCATCCTCAGAATTTATCAGGCCTAGCTCAACAGCATATCTAAACACAGTCCATTGATCCAAACTGGATCTCCAAACCAAACTGGATCTAAACTCCACCATTTCCCTATCTTACTATATATATATATATATATATATATATATATATATATATATATGCCATATTGCTATTCAGAATAACTCCAGTGGGGTGTAGCCTAAATATTTCATGAAAGTTTTCTTCCAAGATAAATATAATTAGCTACACCCATTACCCAATTAAAACTTGGATAATGACGGGCTGAATTGGGGTCTTAGGTATAACTAGGGGGATTTAACATGTAAGAAAAATATTGTACAAACATTTCAGGCTACACCCTGTTGTAGCCATACTGAATCCTATTTTTGAAGCCACGCCTGGTATATCTCTTAGTTCTCATCAGTCACAGTTCAGGCCACACACAACACAAACTGCAAGCATAATTGTGTAAGTTAACAAAATAGTTCAACAGATTAAAGTGTAAAGTGAAACAAAATCCAACTAGGATAATATGCAGTATGTCATTTTTAAATATAAGCCATAAATGAAGGAGTTATAGGTTGTGTTAGGGTGTGTAACAAACATGGTCCATGGCATTTTATCAATGCGTGCTTTCTTAGTCTAATCTCCATCTGCTTTAAATTCACCCCTACAGATGCCAAGGTCATGCATTAAAATAGTAGAAGGCTTGCCTGGGCAAAGTCAGTACAGCCCTGCAATTGAAATCATTGAGCTGTTGCCAGAGGAAATGCCATCAATTTCTCACCGCATAGCTTACTTCTGCCAAGTGACACACTCATTGGCAAAGAAACAGATCATAGTTTTGCGAGTTGTAAATCACTGAAATATCTCCTTCATAAGGGTACAGTAAGGCTTTATAAATCATAACGAAATAAGACCACTTATATGTCTACTATGTTGCTTTTATCACACTTCAAAAATCCTACCTATGCTCCAACTCCCCCATGAGCACTACCTATACCAGGGCTATGTGAATACTTACTTAGACAAATTATAAACAAAAGAGACTACTGCAGATTACATGGGCTTTAAATCCTCTCACCTGCCAGGCGTTTCTCTCTTGCATTTTTCCAGATGACATCCAGAGCCTTAGCAGTGGAATTCCTAATATGATCACTAAATGATCTTCTAAGTGGATTTCTCAAAGGCTTCTCCATTTTAAGTAAACTTCCAAAAAACCTGCTTCAGTCTCTGTCCATGAAATCAGTGCAGAGCAGCAGACGCAGTTACCTTCAGCTTCTGCATAGGCAGCCTGTCCTACAGAAATCATCCACTGCAGTCCTCTCTGCAGACACAGGGTAGCTCATACTGCAGGCAAAAAGCTGACACGCTGCCAGCTTTGCCACCGTTACTACATCAGGACTATCTTACAAAGAGCCCAGGCTTGCACACTGACAAGCAGCGAGGTCATTTAGCACATTTATTATAACCAGACGTAGACATTGGCAGACTGCTTTTATTAAGGATGTATAGATAACATTGCTTTGTGTTTTTAAATGACTTACATATATTGCTCAGCATATCAATAAAATAATCACAAATACTCATTGCAGTATGATGCTTACAATTTAACATACCATACATTTAGAAATTAACTCATTTAGTTGATAATGTTTGATCTGAATAAAGGGGAGGTATACCCCTGAAATGTGTCATGTTTCTACAGCTGCTGCAAGTGCTTTGAGATACATTCACTGGATAGATTATTTAACTAGGTTAAATCTATTTGAAGATTTTTAGGGATCTAAAAGTCAGAAACCTTTGCAGTCAGAAACAATATTTTTCTAAGTGCTTTCCATGTTGTGTGTGAAGGTTTTCATTCATCCAGGTCATAGTATATCTGTAGGAATAAAGCAAGGCGACTGGATTTGCTTTTGACATTATTTTGCTGGTCATCAGACTTCTCACTTCAGAATTGAGAACATTGGTCAGATGACTGAATAAATGTCTTCAAAAATATAAAACAGCAAGTCCAGTTGCTTTGATTCATTCCTACAGATACTCCATCATATTCATGAAAGCAAGGTTGCATACTCAACTGTAAGCAGAGGGCATATACCCTGGGGATGCAGTAACCTCATCACACAAAGAAGGGACTTGGCGCCAAAAACATTAAACTGTTACCCCTTTCACACTGAAAGTTATGATGACTAAAAGTCACAGTATTGGTTTGCATTTACTTGCATGGCAACGAGTTTTGAAACACTTGGCCTACCCAAATATGTCAGCATGTCGTTCTCATGACATGTACTTCAGTTTGCCTACTCTAAAGCCCATGATGACTTCCAGCATCACTGGTTCAAGGAAAATTATGATGCATAAGGTAGTTCCATTTTTATTCTCAGATGACTTGAAATACAGGCTTCAGCTCAGGGTATGCATAGACAGGCTTTGTTGAATGCATTCTTTAAGCTAAATAGAAAATAGAACCTACCCCCTCACCAGAGTGACTGTCACACCCATGACTGCAGAAGTGTGAGCATTATATCTAATGTTCAGAACTTTTCTAGGGCATAGAGCAGATGACCACCAGAAATTGGGATTCTGGGGGAAAGGGGGCAACACTGAGAGTCACTTTGGCTTTAGGTCTGATTTTAAGTAACAAATAACCCAGGCCTGTTTTAGGGGCAGGCTAGCCATGGGGAGGCTGTGAAAGCTCTCATTGGCTCTGACTCTTTGGGGCTGAGATTAGCCTCAGTACACTACCTATTTGACCCTGAGCTTGTGCTGAAATAGATTCTGTCCATGGCCCATGTTCTATCCCTGCAATGCTGTATCCTTGGCATCAGGCCTGTGGGGAGACAGCATACCCATCTCTGCCCCATTATCTACAGACAATAAAAAAACATTAGTACTATTCCTTTAAGAGTGGCCAAATGCCCACAATTTGTCCTGCAATGCTATAGAGTAGCTGTTGGTTGCAGTGACTCACCAGCTGAGTGGTACATTAGGGACAGGGCACATCAGAAATGGCTGGCTGCAAGCCTATACATTTTAGGGCTAAATTTTTACCCTTGTCTGCTCCTGAGTATTTTTTTATTTGGCTTGGCTACTTTAATTAGCTGACCATCTGCATCATGTCGATTGGTCAACAGTAAGTAACTTAGGACTGCACATTATATCCAAAACGTATTATAGGGATTTAACAATATCATACCAACCAGGTCTGTCAGTCATTACTGATTTTATGCTGCTGCCGTTTATTATTTTGTATGGACTATTGATTTTAATCCTGTGGAATTAAATGCTAACGTTTTGATGTTATCCTGGTGTGCTGGCTAAACTGCGTTCTCAACAGTAAGTGAAGCCGGACTTAAATTCTACCATTATTTGCATATTAAGGAATATTTGTGTGGATTATTATAACTGATTATGTTAAGTTAATTGGAAGGCTTTGCTATGATCCTTTTGTTTTCATAGACAGGTTTTGATGCCTGGTATAGAAGCTCTAATGCCTTGTATAAAGGCCTTGGCACTCAGACTAATATAAAAGACAGCCCTCGTAAAGCTGTTGATTCAAACTATATTACAAATGGCACCACCTCAAGCATACAATAATGTTAAGTGCTAGGACCAAGAAAACCATCCATAAATACGGGACACAACCAAAGCAAAGGAGAAGAACTCAGGAGACTTCCCCTTTGCTTAAACCGTTACATTCACATACTGTACAGAATTCTTACTTCGTAAATCCTGTGTTTACATTATTTGATAGGAATAAGAAGATTTGTCTGAAAAGGGTTGAAGATCAGTATTCTGTGCTCTATATTTTAGTATCCCACTCTTAATTTATTATACTGCATTGTGCAAGCCATCGTTTATTTCCTGTGTGGAATTTCGACGCGCCCTCATCGACCACATTTGAGCAACTGTTAATTTGTTTGCGACATTTTAGAATGATGTGTTTGTTCTAGAGTGTAAAAATGGTGCAATAAGGTTTCTGAAATTTGTATCAGCATTTGGCTAGTGATTTCGGGTGAAATGGTATTTCTTAGCACAGTGGGCAGACTTTCAGCACAGCTTTGAACAATAAAGCAGGTCCTCGTGAAATGTTCAGGATATTTCAGGCCAAACATTCCTATTGTAGGATTTCATTGTTAGTCACATGGGATACCTGGGGCTCCACCTGGTCCTAATTGTAAAACCGCAAGCCTCAGCACAGAAAAAGTTACTTTGCAAAAAATAACAATCACACAGGAACAGCTTGAAGAAGGAACTCTGTTGCTGCTCTGCTTTAGTTACGTTAATTGGGCGGCTTTTCACTTTAATGTAGCCCTATTGTGCATTGAATTTCCTGGGGTGAGTGCTTTGCCTTTCTTTAAGAGCTTCTTGAGCGAGTCAATTCAGTCTGTCAGTTCCACTGAATGCATTTCCTAAATGTCATGTGATTTTAGCTGTTTTTTCTTAACCCTCTCATGGATTGACAGCAGGCTACATAATGAATATATTTTTCTTCAAAATTGATGTAAAATATTCAGACAAACGTAAATATTAATACATAGCACAGCGCTAAAAATAAAGTTCAATAATTTCTTTAAGTCCACATTAAAATGCTCGACGTGTAAAAGTCCTTATTCCAAAAAGAACCAAAAGAACCAATGTATATGTGTAAACACAGAGCAAATAAACACAGGGAGGCTTAGTCAAATGATGCAATCAGATGGTGTCCCAAGGTGCATACACTTCACACTGTGGGGTATCCAAAAATTGATCCACCACTGACTCTTACCAGCTATATAGAGATATAGAAAACTTCACAGATCTCAAGATCAACAGCAGGCGGATTTTCAATGTATTCCTCTTATAGATATAGACTCCCCAATATTATTAGCCAGGCAGGCATCCAAGTTTCAGCAAGCATATGTAGGAGGAACTACAAAAGAAACCCAATCTAGTGTAGTTCTGCAATATTAATGTGTTTAATTAATAATGATAAAAATACACTCACAAACATGTAATAATAGTCAGCATATATGTCTAATCCGAACCTCACCGGCCCTGGAATCCGACAGCCGAAAGCAGCTCAAACTATAAATCTTTAGGAAACTGTACAGAGAACTGTTGTTAACAACTCGCCACCTCCGACGCGTTTCGTCGCCGTTAGGCAACTTTGACAATATATTTTTCTTGTAATCAAACATTTTAAGCAGTAAATTACATAATATGCAAAACAGAGCTCCACAGCTCAAAAGAACAGAAAAACGTGGCTCCTGTATGATTGTGCAGTGTGTGGCCTAGTTGTTAGGTGAAAAAAGCCAGAGCCAAACATATATCGACAGTCCTGTTATCATCATCCTTTGAAAAAGTTGCGCACGCAACGAAACGCGTTAGGAGAGGAAACAGAAGACGGCGGCTACTTTTACACTTCACTTATTTTAAGCTTTGATGTCCATTTGAACGGTCACAGGAAAAAGGGAAAGAAAAGGACTCCCTCACAACCAGTGTATTCATATTGGCGTGTTTTACTTCAAGGAATATGTGAGTGCATTTCTGTTATTAAATAGTTTTTTAAGAAAAGTTCCCACGGGGTTGCACTAGATTTCTTTTATGCTCTTTTACAATTTATGAGCGGAGTCTATCATGTCCGGAATGAGAGGATAAGTTGCACATAGAAGCAACCAAGTATCTGGAATCTCCCAAGAGGCATTTATTGATTCAAGGCTTGTTATACTTATCCATCTGGTAAGCGAACATGTGTGGAGGTGACGGGCACGCGTGACACTACCAGTTTTTATGAAGTGCATGCACCGTGGGACAATCTTTTATTTTGCTTTTTAAGACTGTTTCCTGTGGTTACACCATACAGGGCCTTGGTTGCTCCGTGTCTATTAAGTATATTTTAGTCCTGTTATCATACCTCATATTACTCTTCAGGCCACCATTGTACCCGCAAATCATCAAGTATAACACACTACCGACTCTGTCCTGTTTGTAAAGAGGTAAGCAAACAGGGTAGAAAGCTATGCCAGTTTAAAAAAAGAACAGATCCAACAAATGTAGCTCACCCACAACTCTCATCACAAGAATAGTACCCATGCTTGATCTTGTCAGTGGCACATTGATGCCAGTTACCACATATGGATGACAGTTAACAATATCCAATTTACTATTTGAATCATGTAAAGTTTAACCAATCCATCTAGTTTTCAGACCACAGACAATTTGCAGATCCAGTTTAGCAATCCACAAAAGCATTTTTTTTATGAAAATCATATCTAAACTGTACTTTATAAATAACAATTGCTTGTAATTTATCAGTTAAACATAATTACTTATCAGCAATGTTTCAATCAATCAATCAATTCATTTGTTCGTTTAATTAGTTACTAACATACAAGTTCATGCTCTTAAACCGGACCTTCACCATGATTTAATGAAAAGCCCAAATCCTTAAAAAACTATTCCCCAGCATCTAAAATTAATATATTTTAAGTTTTTAGTCACTTACTTATTATTCTTTCCCCCACCGGGCTACAACTAGGTTCAAGATTCTTAGATACGGGCACCGCCATCTTGACTCAGAAGCATCACACATACTGAGGAGAGGAGAGCGGGACAAAGTACATGGGGCAGGGTTATACCTGTACTTTGCACAGACAGAGCAGAGCTGGGATCAGGAAAAGGACAGCAGTCCCTGAATGCAGAGCAACACAGTCAGAAGGCACTTCCTGTTTGCAGGCTGCCTGAAGCCTTATGAGCCGCCATCCTGGATGTTTAAAGGATCAGAAAATGCAGTAGATGCAGGTATGATGATTTTTAATGTGGGCAATCTGTATGTACAGGGTGGGAAAAACATATAAGATAGGCTCTTATTCAGAGTGAAGGTCCGCTTTAAGTCTTGGTTAGCAGAATCTGATCTCACACTAAGCCAGTCAAATAAGTGGTAATTATCACAACAGTCTGAAAGCACCCAATACTATTTTGTCTCCATGTGGCTTACTTTCATGTTAAAAAGTAACCGTAGCCTGTATATTCACAAAAGCCTATTAAGGGATAGGGGTGGTTGTTCTGTATTGATAAAGAGATAATGGGGGGGTGGGGGTACATAATTGTCTTTCCACAAGTGGTTCAATATACATTTTGTACTGGCCAAAACTTTTCAATAATTTAATTAAATGTTTCATTATGTAGGGAAGCATAGTGACCATCTTGATGGATAACTTATCCTGGTCTACAATAGATAATATTGGTGTACAGTCATTTAAAGAAGTAGCAGTTGAGGATAATAACTGATAATTAGTGATAGATTACTGGGGATGTAAAGCTTTTATAAAATCATTTATTTGCAGGTTCAATGTGCAAGCTTTATTGTCTTTCTTTGAATTACTACACACTGTGTTCTAATATATTATAGTTTAATATTAAGAGTCAAAACTGGCTTCAGGCATAATTATTCAAACTTAATTAAGGTTATATGTTTTCTGACCTCAGCATCTGCTTTACAGATAGATTTCAGCATATGTCTAACCCTGCCCGATTACTCTGAGGCCATCTGCCTCATACAGATACAGTATCAGTTTCAATTCAATCAGGTGAAAAGATCACCTTTCAGGCCAGTTTCCTGGTCCCTTGTCAACAGAGCAGTACATTAATTGTAAATCCTAGATAAAGTTAATACTGTATAATGCACTCACATCCAAAAAATCACTGTACGACAAACATTGCTTTGATAGTTGAATATATCATACAATAAGCAATACATCTGAATTTACATCCCAGGTTCCCAGAGGCAGAAAATAAGGCACTTCGAAACACATCATCATATGACAGACACTAAGAGCCTGATTTATCAAGCACCTCTGCCAGACAATGCCATTTCAGTGCTTGAGTAGGACTAATATGCTGTATACATTTTCAGCATGTTGCTGCACTGCTAATGTCTTAGTAAATGTGTATCTTGTGTGTAAAAAAATATTTTATTACATTTTTTACTATTCTAATTTGCACCGATGTGGCACTGTGTGGCAGAAGTGCTTGATAAATCAGGCCCTAAAATAAAGTCTTGACCAAAACTTGAGAGTTTTTGCTGCTTCAGTTTTAATATTGGTGTTTTTCAGTTGCAATTGCAAAGTCATTCCTTGGCGTGAAAACTAACTTAATCACCCAAAAAAAAGAAAATTCCACAAAATGACCTACCAATGTCATTTCAGTGATTCTGTTAAAGGAGCACTATCGCAAAATTGTGGAGAGGTCACATATACCCCAACTGAATAAAACTCCCAGCAAGCTTGTGGTTTATTTCATCATGACAGAATTAAAATCCAGGGGTTACAGGTTTAGTCTATGAGGGGTGACAGAATCTGTCACCCCTGATTTCCTCTTCCACCCATTAACATAAAAAAAACAAGCCTGGCTGAAAATTTGTTGATGCTGGGTGTATAAGTGACCTCTCCTCCCATCATCCAGCGCATTTGTATGGATTTTTATCATTGGGACATTTTTCGTGATAGTGCTCCTTTAACCATGGTTAACTTCAAACTTACTGCTTGAAAGATTATCCCTAGGTCAACCATTTGTTCGATAATCAAGAACTTCAAGTAGAGAGGTTCAGTTGCTGTGAAGAAGTCTTCCCAAAGGCCAAGAAAACAAGTGCTAGGATCTAATGGGCATTTAGCTATGGGATTTGTTCACCACCAATTCAAAGCTTGCTTGGGAATGGCAGCCAGCAGGTGTCAGCATGGAGGCAAAGGCAAAACCTGGCATCAAGGATAGAATAAACATCTGCAGAAAGACTGGGGTAAAGTATTATATTCTCATTAAGCCCTTTCAGGAATTTTGAAAAATCTGGAAGAATGATTGTCCAGAGAAATAATGGTGAGTGCTGCCATGAATCCTGCATCATGGAAACTGTAAAATATCTTGAGATCATTCATGGGAGTAGGCTAACTTACATTTTTGCCTAAGAGTATCATCTCCCAAAAATCCAGGACCAATCTGGTGATGAGCAATGCTTCTTCCAGCATTATAGAGCACTACAAGGAGAAAGTGATAGCTAAGTGGCCTGATGAACAAAACATTGAGTCCATGAGTTAGTAAATAGCCCGGAAGCAAGGCAGAAAGTGCTTTCCTAAAACAGAAAGTATTTGTATGGGATATAGGTCAAGAATAGAAGGATTTCTCCAAGAATCCCATGCAGCAGGAGGACGCATGCAAATGACCTCTTTATACCTCTTATATATGGATATATATTGGATATAGCTTTAAGAGGGGTAACGAGATAATAAGAGATCCATTTTAGGGAAACACTATGTTTTGTGCCTTTAAATTGAGGGCTTTTGGTCTCTTTAATCCCCCTTTACTGCCTAACGTTCTTTCCCAACCTGGTTTACGACGAAGCTCAGAAGCGGTTATTAAGCATACCAGGGCAAATAGCAGAAATATTGAAAAATAAGGGTCAGTGCTTCAGAGTCTTTGCATAAACTTGCCTCAAGAGCATGTAGATGCAGAGCTCCTGATCTACATGGGGGCGGCCACATCTGACAGTCCTGTTTACACATGAGGCATGAGAGGGGAGCTGTGCCAGCAGTAGCCCACACCAAATTGAGAGGAATATTTCCCTCAGGAAGATGGGAAACGTGTGTGAAAATCTGTGTGAGGGTGAAGCTGTTACATTGTTTATTCATGTTATCTTAATTATGTGGCAGCCGCACACAAATTCTTTATATTCAGACTGCAAACTCTTTATCTAAAATGTATCTAGGAGATGTCTGCTGTGAGCAAAGCAATGATGAGTCATTACAGCTGATTGCTTTCTACTGCTAGATAGAAACAAGGGATGGTCACAGGGAGTTTTGAGGATAGTTTTTCAAGAGCTCCACCTGCTCAGTTAAAATTGCCTCAAAGTGAACCCTATGATTTAAAGCAGTGGTCCTCAACCCCTGCCCACCAACATGTCATGTTTTTTGGATCTCCAAATAGCCAGCTCCATTGCTCTGCAGCTGCACTAATTACTCCACCTGTGCATCTTTGTGGAGATCTGCAAAACCTGGCCTGTTGGTGGGCCTTGAGGACAGGGTTGGGGACCACTGATTTAAAGCATACAACTACTTTTTATCTTACCATTTTATTAATATGCCTTCCCTCCCCATTATAGATAAGTAGGACACTTACATTTCCAGCTTTCCATAGACCAACTCACCTGCCAAGGGTAAACTGACCAGATGCCCCACTTTCGGTGGAACAGTCCCACTCTGAAGCCCCCTGTCCCTCTGAAAACTCTGTGAACATCTAAATGTCCCAGTTTGCTTATATGGGGAAGACTGTCCCACCAAATGTTGAATGCTGCATGTATAGGTGGTTTGCAACTGCTCTGACTCTTTGATTTTGGTTGAAAGTAGGTAGTGGATTGCATGGACTTCTAAGCATTGGCTCAATCACCAACATCTTTAATGGACTAAATATTCCTAGAGCATGTGACCTGTAATTAAGACACATGCTAATCCACCTCTTACAATGTCCATCACCCATAAACTGTCCCACTTTAAGGATCTCAAAAAATGGTCAGTTTAGCTAAGAGAGTGTCACACAACTGCACATTTATCAGAAATAATGGAACAGCTTGGAGTTTGACTGTTCTTAAACCAGAACTGGCTCCAGTCTGTCATGATCATATTTATGCCAAAATAATTAGTAGATTCCACATTGGTAAAAACATCATAACTTGTGGGTCACACTCTCCAGCCCCAGATAGTATAAATATACTGTGTATGGTTAGATAGGGTGGCTGCATTGTGTGTATACATATATTAATACTGACAGTAGGCGAACAATACATTAGTCATTCCTGGAGCAAGCAGAAACTGGTTTCTGAAGAATATTGAGATGTAAACCACCTAAGGTAGATACAGAGCAACAGTAGAACGTGTCTCGGTTCTCAGTGGTAAGTGGATAAAAATTGGGAAAGGCCGACTGTCATAATAATAGTAATGCTGACAGACAGAAAATATGTCTCAGAATCATTCATTCAATAATTCATGAAAAAAGTTAGTACTGGCAGCTCAGGTTTGGTAGTTAAAAAATAGCCAAGCCAGTATATGGGAAAGGACACCAAGGTGACGTTAAAAAGTACAGTAGATTGGGCATAATGTCTCAAGATAAAAGTAGGTTTGCAGGAAGTTAGGCAAACAAACTGGATTGCAGCATGGACCTTCTGGCAAAGGCACCTTTTAGTGTTGGGCAAACCCCTAGAGGTTCGGGTTCAGCAAATTCGGCCAAAATTTTAACAAAAGTTTGGTTCGGGTATCCAAACTAGAGCTGAACACAAACCTGAACCTGGTCCCCATTGAAATCAATGGGGACCCCATCTTTGGGAGGACGATTCCATCTCTGGAGACCCCTCCTCACCCACCCGGGTGAAGGGGATGGGCGTTTGTCAAGGGACCACCAGAGGCAGAATCTAACTGTAAAAAAAACAAGAATTTTGGTGGCAGGTGTGGGGGGGCAGCATGGGGACTATTTGACAACACAGCAGAACTCTGGCCATTGATGGGAATGCGGGGCTCAGATAAGTTGTACACTTTAGTTTAAGCTGGTTGATGGGCTCATCAATCAGCTTTTCCGGATTTGAACTGAACGCTGAACTCGGACTTCTGGCTGAAGTCTGTTTTCAGATTTTGGAACCCAAACTCGCAAAGATAGGTATGAAACCGAATTTGCTGTTCGGGTTCGCCCAATACTAACGCCTTTTATTGCAGATGATCCTTTGCCTGTGTCACATATAATCTGCTGAATGGGTAGTTGGGCCCAGCATCTACTAAAGACAGATTAACCTAGCACAGGGGAATGACATACAGAGCTTACTTTTGAGGGAACTTCACTACAGAAGGCAGCTTCGGATCATGGGTAAAATGGTCAAGGCTGCCATAAACTTTCAAACCAGTCTACAAAGGCTTGAACGGGCACCTCTACAGTAATGTGAAATGTTTCATAGTAACCCTGTCTTTACAAAGAAAATGAAAAGCTACCAGTAAAATGGGGACAAACACCTCTAGACCTCAGAAGTAATGTCTGTAAAAAATTAAAAGCTGAAACAGTATTGGGTTGCTCGTAATATCTGTGAGTAACAAAACAAATAGCCATTGGCTTGCTAGTTAAATCATACCTCGCTGTACATTTACATAGTGCTTACTATTATTTTACAGACTTGAAATGTGTTTGGTGGATGTAAACCTAATTCAACAAGATACATGAGAAACAAAAGATTATTTTAGCACACCCTCACTAAATTCTTATCTGCTTAGAAATAAATTAAACTCATTGCTTTGACACTGTTAAAGAACTTAAGCAAATTAAGTCCCTTTATACACAGTGGCAAATGACTCACTTGTGTAATTATTGCAGTTGTGTAACACCATCTAGACTTGTTTCACTTGCCATAAAGTGGCCAAAATAGGCAGAGGAATAGGTGAGCTGCATAGACATCAAGAACATTGTAATTCTCTTTTAGAATTAAATAACATTTTGCTTCTATTTGACCTTGATGGAGATTAATAGAAACAAGTAATAAGCCTATAAAAGAAAGGACAATGTTGAGGTCATTTTTTGCATTCACTCTGGGGGTTACTTATTCTGGAAAGTGCTTTCAGTTACAAGTTGTCATCCATAAAACACTCCCACTCACAGGATTAAAAAATGTCTTACATGTGTTGAGATGTGCTGCAGTAAATGGATTTAATGTGGAAAAATGTCTAACTTGCAACTTCTGATATGTGTTCTGTGTGAATTAAACTGGACCAACACACTTACAAGAAACAGTGCTCATATGCCTCCCTCTCCAGGGCAATTCAGATTGCTGCACATAAAAATTATTTTAACTTTATGTAACTCTTTTCTGTAGTCAGTTTTAAAAACAAAATAGGGTCTCATGGAGCTGTAGGTCACCTGCAAAGAGGAAGTTTTCTGCTGCTGTGCCTTGTGTGGTTATGTCATGAATTCAGGCAGAAGCCCAACTGGAATGCTGGGAAAGGAAGCTCCAAAATGGCCGGTACCAGGAAAAAATCGGCCTTGTGTGGATGCAGGAGCAAAGTGCTGACAATGATTCAGTATCATCCATGCAGATGGGGCAAGGGAGTTTTTTCCAATTGCAGGAAATCCCACAATTGCCAGTTCCAATTGCATTCTTGTTTTTGATACATTTTACTTACTGTCCAAAATGTTTGGAAATTGGGGTTGTACCTAACTTCTTTGGATTGGTTGTACCAATTGCTACAAACAATCCAGTACATGTATTTTGTACTGTTAGCTTTCTTTTCAAAATCAGAAACTGAGGCCCTGTTAACAAATAATTTAGATTGATCTTAGAAGTTCTAAAAGATGGAGGCACAATTACACTGGGTCTTAGGCTCTAAGGTCACTAGCTAGTAGGAGTTTCAGTCATTTTAAACTAGAAAAAATGTAAAACAGCAGTTGCTAGAGTGTCCAGAAAGCCATGCAGGTCCATGGATCCTCTGATGGGACCTTGTGTACTAAACTAAAACTAAATGTTTTGGGTGTCTCCATTAGGCAACATGGGTCTTTCCCTAAAGTGGCTTGTTCCTCTGTTATGTTCTTAACATTTAGAAAGTTGGTGCAAAAGAAAATCAGCATTTGACTGACTAAAAAAAAATCTCCTTGGGTTTATATTAACTTAAAACTCAACTGCTTTATGTCCCTGAGGACTCAGCCTTAGCAAACCTGATTTATACGAGAGTATCTGGAGAGCACAGATCAAAAGACCTGTACAAATAGTTCCTTCTGAGATACTTCAGTTCCTTTCCCCTGTCAAAACTCAAGGTTTGCCTGAACGTTAAGCTTGCTAACATCTCAGTTGTACAGATGCTCTTGCAGACGGAGTCTGTACTTTCTCATGAACATTTGAAATAACATTTTTACTCTTCTCGCATCAGCTGTTTGGCTCTACCTCTCATCACTTCATCCTCTCATTCAAGTTCTGCCGTGCCCTCTAATAAAATTGTGCCATACTTATCTTTCTCGCTATATTTTTGTATAATAAATAAATATAATGTAGTTTTTTTATAGCTACTTATCTCATCAACCAATCATGTTTTACTTTTGCACATTGGCCTTTCATATATATGTTATTAAACATAAGCTTTGGATATGGGCCTGTTTTTAAAAAAATTGTTTGCCAACTGGCGATGGGCTGCATTTATTTTCATCAATGACATTACTCTGACTTTCAACTCATAAATCTGTTATTTCTGCTGCAAGGGAAGAAGTGGGGGGAAATCTGAGGGAGCCTTTATATGCCAGAGGGGAGTGACTCCTCCTCTATGGGACTGTGTTTCATTAAGGTCAATTCATGGTCATGCGCCAAAAAAACCCAAACCATGCACAAGTAATTCCGCATGTGCATCTGCACACGATTCATGGTGCATGTGTGCACCAACTTGTACATTCTGCATGAAGTTCTGCTATTAATAGGCGCAAATGGCCCAGCTCCATGTGCATTGTGCTGTCTAAACCATTCACTGGTCCCCATGTTTCTCCCCCATATCTACTGTTTTACTTGAGAAGCTCTCCAGCTTCTGTGTTTAAGGCAAATCTCTATTCTCCAATCTGAAGTTGATTTCCTGTGGCACCTGTGTTCTCCTTTTTTATGTGTATTGTTTTATATCCTGATTCATGTGGACCTACATGTGTGTTTCCCAATGTTTTGTCCCAGATTGTCTCTATGCCCCTCTTCCCCTCCTGTTTAGTGTCGTAGTGCCTAATAATAATCTATATTTTTTTTGTTTAATATTTTTGGAAAGAAAACATTTGTGGCCAATTGTCCACCTTTTGGGTGTTTATAGTTAAAAACAATATTATATTTGTCAACTTTTCAAACTTTTTTTCCAAATGTAAAAATGTAAAAAAAAAATACAGAAAAATAACTTGCAGCTGACACTTTCATTCCTAAAAACATGTCGGCTATTGCTAGCATGTGTTTTAGGAATGAAATAAGCAGTTAGGTAGTGAAGTTGGCAGTTTCCTCCTGCTTTTTGCTGGAGAAAACTGCCATATGAAATTCACACATTTGCGCATATTTTTCAGCCCTCAAAACAGACCATGAATCATGCGTGAATATAATCTTGGGAGTAAATTTGCACATAAAATTTTACTCCGTGCGCACAAAAATAGGCGCAACAAACAATGTGTCTCATGAATCAGGAAGGAGAGGAAAAGCCATTTTTGTGCATGAAAAGTGTGCGCAAATGCATTGGTACACAACCATGAATAAAGCCTATTGTGGAGTTGCATGGAGTGTTTGGTGTTTTCCCTGCATGCCACTCCCCTCCACAGTAATACACTTAAATCTGAGACATTATAGCAAATGTATTACTCTATCTGGTGTTACTGGGGTCTATGCTAATATTAAAGAGATTCAAAAGGAAAAAATCAGTTGGATCGCTTTGTTCGCATTGGATTACAAGCCCAATACAACCAAGATAAATACCCAAGATAATCCATGCACCACAGTATATTAGAGCCATTGCCCACTGGACTGGGATTGATCAGCTTTGCAAAGGTTAAGTACCCTCGGGTAGTCAATTCTTTAAGTGGGTGTGAAAGTCTGACATGCAAACATGTATCATATCATAATATATATATATATATATATATATATATATATATATATATATATATACTGTGATACATGAAGGTGTTACTTCTTGTTTGTCACTATTGTAACAGTCTTTATGATCCATCCCTGCTGAGAGTAACATGTTTATTGTGTTTGGTATGTGCAATTGCAGTTACGTTATCCTGTACTTTTTGGTTTGCCTGACATTCTATATCTGGGAAATATTTGGAACAAATGTGAACAGCTTTTTGCTAACTGCGGTCAGTTCCCAGGGCTCCAGCCTGCCTTTGTGTTGTTAAGGAAATAAAACCACAGACACACATACATGAGAAAACATTTTTCACTTTTTAGGTTCACCTAAGTTCATCTAAATATAGAGCTATTGTTTTAGATTTATTAGACCTACAATGTTAAATCCTTTCAAAATTGTTATAACTCAGTTAACTATAGCAAACTATATCTATATTAAATGAGATGTTGGTGGTGGTGGAGGGGGGTTATTGGCCAATAGTATATGTGGGATTTATTTAAGTGAGTGGGGGTGAGTGGACATTTTTTTTTGCCCAGAGTTAAGTTTTAAAGAGGAGCTCCAGTTCACTTTTACCACAATGGCTCTTGGTGGCACTATACATGGCATGCGTATGCACAAGTGGAAAATCCTTAGTAGCAGGCAGTGGAGTGCACATGCAGGTCTGGGTTTTGCAACAAAGAATGTTATAGGCATGTCCACACCCACATATTTTCTGCTATGTCAGCCCAGAATTTGCCTTTTATTTTCTCTGGGCCAATTATGTGCTTTGTGCTGCTGTCAGGATACACTTGCCTGGTTCTATGCAGGAGGAGTGGTAACTTCGAAATAAACTCCAAGGCCCTGTATTTCTAGGGAGTGCCACCACCTTAATGCCAATAGCAATAACGGGGTTCTGGAAGCTGGTACAGCCCATCTGGAAATCAAACACTTTCTTGCACTTTCTGCACTCACCTCTCAGATCTCACATTTAGTATATCCCATTTTAAAGCAGTTTCTTCTACCCGCTATTTATCTGTTGGTGCGCCAGAAGGTCCCGTCCCTGGACTACTCATCTCATTGTATACCAATGTGCTTGGCATACTTATAGACTCCTTTGACTTTTAAGACCACTTCTATGCAGATGACTCTCAAATTTTCTTCCCAGATCCAAATCATTTTCCCCTTCTATCTCATATTCCAGACTGTCTGTCAGCTCCCTTCATTCTTGTCATCTCACTTGCCCAAACTTCATATGGACAAAACACCCAAGTTTGCCTCTGTCTTCCATATCATAATACATTTCAACAATTTCACAGTCAGTGCTGCTCCCCCAGCACAATAGTATTATACTGTGCTCCTTTTTCTTATTCACACTCCACATTTAGTTACTGCCCATCTCCTGCCAACTAAAAAATATCCAAATGACTGCTGGCCGGAGGTTTGTGGGGCAGTGCTGTTTTTGCCTGCCCTCTTGAGGCTGCAATATGGCCAAAATGCAGGTGCTTGGAAGTAACTGATCCCAATTGAGATGTGCCTTCTGGTGCCTAGTTTAGGGACTTTTCAGTATTTTTGTTTGGAGGGTCATTTTAAAACTCTCTGACACTTTTCTAACCTAGCTGACCTAACCTATCTCCTTCTGCCATCAGTGAGTCCTGCATGAGTAGGATAGTTTGGGCTATTCTGGATTATGACCTTGCTTGGCACAGGCAGGAAGGGGTTAAATCTGATTTAAAGTTGGCCATCCAGGTGGGCTAGGTCTTGATCTGAAGACCACTATTGATGGTTTGATGATTTTTTCTTAGGCCCTTCCATTGCACATCAGAAAAAGTCTTCCTACCACCAGTTAGAAGGTTAACAGAATCCATTGAGTTCTGCCATACCCTTACTTCATGTCTACATAATTGTAGGAGCAGTGATAACATATGGTTCCCACATGGGGCCTCCCACATGACTACTAGTTGCCCACATTATCAAGGAGTAAAATAGATACCCTTTAATTTGGTCAGTCTGGAAGTTTAGGCCACCTTTATGTTGACCAGTTCTCATTTAATGTAGCTGAATGATGGGGCATCTTTTGTGTATTGTCTCACACTACAAGTATTTACAGATATGCCAAGCAAATCAATGAAAAAAACTCCCCAGCTAATGACATGAGCCCTCTATGCTGTGTATCTACATGTTGTAACCAGGAGCCGTTCAGCTGTCTGTCAATAAAGTCTGTGTGAGGACTAAAGGAATGTAAATAGGCATGAAGGACCAGAGCAACTTCAAAGCGATTCTTTTGCCAGTCAAATATTCAGCCAGAGAGAATGTTCTGCTCTCAGAGGTGGACTGTGAAGGCATATAGACAAATACTTTAGGCAATTAGCTTACCAGAAGCCCAACAAAAAAATACAAGGCTTAGTTTTATTCACTTGTGTTTGAGTAGCAGATTTAAATTGTATTGCCTTAAAGCGGAGTCACATAAAGATTTAACAAATACAAGGCTGTGCTGGAGATACAAGAATGCATTGCTAGGCCAAGCATGCCATACATGTGTTTCCTGTCTTCCGGAGCCCAAAATGCTTGTCATGCTTGAAGCCCAACTTCAGACCCATGATAAAGCCCAGCTTCATCTCCCCCGACCCCACTAAGAGGACAATGAGAAAAATGTGCTTCAGTGGTGGAAACAGTGCTAACACGACCCCCTGGACATTTTTTTATTTTTATTTTATATAATAATTCTAGGCATGCCACTAAATGTACCCCAGCAACTTCAGGTTTACTTCCAACAGTCAGGGTAAATCTGCGCCATCTTCTTTAGGCATTCTACTCATTTCAGAAAAAAAGTGAAATAACTTAACTTGCCTCCTAGGCATTTGCTGTGTCTTCCTTAATGGAATGAGAGGAGCATAAATCTGCATTGGTCGGAAATGGCAAACATGAAGACAGATGGAGCAGTGAAGATGCTGAAGTAACTATTCCATCTGTTTCCAATACCGCCAGGCTGATTGTAAGTTATGAGACCAGGCATGTAGAGACTCTGAAAATTGTTTGGACAGTTTACAGATTTCGCACTAACTCTATACAGATTTTTTAGCAAAGCTATAAAAAAAAATATCAATTTTTTTTCTGTAGTGCCATTATGTCCCGACATAAGAGATGGTTTGCATTAGCAATATTTCAAAGGTGCTTCCAGGTGACTATAACACATCTGTTCTAAAGCTCACATAAATATCGAATGCCTGTTTAGAAGCCAAGTATGTGAAATAGGCGCTTGTATCTTGAGTACAAGGTATCCAGGTCTGAACATCATAGGTTTCTTACATTAAAGTGGCCCAAAACTGGACTATCTATAAGACGCTAGGTCTAATTTGGAATGCTCCACTGTGTGAAACCCCGCCAGTTGCCCGATTTTCTGGCCTCGCCAGGGAACCCACGGCTATGTGTGGCCAGCGGCAGCAGGCAGCAACCCTCACATCCTTCAAGGTCTGCCGTAATTGAATGGTGGTTGCCTTCATTGAATGGCTGGGGTGGCTGTGGGAACCAACAAATTGGGATGCCCCAAGGGTACAGACCCGGGATAATTAAAATTCCAGCTTTGATATTTGTTGAACACCAAATTTGGACATATTTGTGGTATTTAAAAAAGCTGGGAGGAGTTAAAGATCCAATTTTCCACTTTTTGCAGTCTTTAACCTTGTTTTTGATTCACACTGCTCTCTGCAATGGCCAGTTTATCTGTCAGAAAAAACGTAAGTATCATTGACATGGAACTTTATTTTCGAACTGGCCACACCATCCCGCTTGTGTTATGATGGAGAAGAAATACAATGAAAGCAGGAAAAACCTACCCATTGAAATGCCCTGGCTACATCACATTTTGAGAAATGCTGTTTGGCCTGAAATGCAAGAACAGTGCGGCCAAAAGATGTCTATGGACAGCATAGGAAATGTGTTTTTTATTTCACTCTATTACCTGTGCTCTGTTGATAATTAGGTAAATAGGATCAGGATGCCAGAACCACAGGCGTCCACTGGAGCAGCCTCTTTGATTGCCAGGTCCTTCCAATGGGTCCTCAGCTGCTTGTTCCTCCTGCTCCAGTCCTCTCAGCCATGTTGTCCTGCTGCTCCCCCAGGTGCCACTTCCACTTGCCAGCCCAGGCCTCCTGCTTTTGCACTGGTTAATTGAAAGCAGGTCTCTGCAGGCTTTGGGGTTGCGAACACTGCATCTGAGCCCTGTTCCCTTTTGTATGCAGGTTGCATGGGGATTAGTATTAACCAGATATGTCCAGATGCAGCATGGTTCTCAATTATGAACATTTTGAGTATTCAGACAGCTTTGGGTTTTCATCCTGCATGTTGCTGCAGTCATTGTACCCTTACACACTTGTATTGTGCCCTTAGCATATCTAAAGCATGATTTTTAGATTGCCATATTTCCCAGTGGTATGTTTATAGCGGCAAACAATTTTTGCCAAATATGTTCTGACAAACTGTAGGTTTCACCTATACATTTCTCCTAAATAGCTTTGATGTTACACCTGTTGCACTTGGATAACATTTGATGTATGCATTGTCTTTTCATTGTCGGAGGTAAGTTTCCCTCAGGTCTGCTCTTACATGATTTACACTTGTGCTATACTGTCCAGTTCTTAATTATTTATATACTTGTTCTTTCAGGAATATTGAGTGAACATTTTTGTATCCATCCCATGACTTGTGTTTTAATGCCTTTTTTGGAATTGCTTGGAGTTGCTTGTGTCTTCATACTGTGGGGTATGCCACAATAATGCCAGATGTTGTACTCCAGATACATGTGTATTTATACTAATATAGAGCTTATGTACAGCTCCCATTAGTTATCACTGTCCCTTCTGGTCTGGCAATTTTTATTTAGATATAGCCCAATTTAGTTCCTAGCCCAGCTTAGTTTGGCTTTCAATTATGTTAAAGATAAAAAAGTGCTTTAAAATAAAAATTATTCACACAAAGACAAAGAATAGTAGGACTGAGCCATGATTCTTAGCACTAGACATAGCAATGTCTCCATTTTCCTTTGTCAATCCTCAAGATGAAAGAGCAGACTGGGCATAAACTGCTTGAGTAAATCTTCCAATATTTACAGTCTTCACATCTTACTTGTGGACATGTTTTTTAGATTAGTGGCCCTAATCAGCACAAGCCTAGAGATGTTTTGGTCTGTAGGTCTTAAGAACAAGCCACTTGAAAAGAGACCCATGTTAGGCTTTATATACTAGGGCTAAAATAGACCAAAATGCCCCCTGTTCAAGACTACAAGGTAAAAAGTGCTTTCTTAAAAGTTAAAGAGAACATATGGGACAAAACATTGGGCAAAGAAACTTTAAGGGTTAACTGTAATCAGACTACCCCCCCCCCCCCCCCCAATAAAATCCCCAAAAATGGAGAACACAGGTACTCAAAAGAATACACTCTAAAATGACAAATACATCTTTGCAGAAAACACAGAAGCTGGAGAGATCAAAATGCTACAGGGAAACAGTAAAGAAATGGGAGAAACATGGGGGACCATCGAGAGCAGTTAAGCACTTAGCCGGCTAAATGTGCATGGGCCTCAAAACAGTAGATTTTCCTTGCAGAAGGCGCAAATTGGCACAAGTAGAGGCAATTTGCACTTCTCCTGTGCTCTTGCCATTTGGTGTGATTCTCACATGTGCGCACGCAGCCATGAATCATGCACCTAGGTGCATGTGAAATCATTTGCGCTCCACCTGAATTTACCTTTATAAGTCTTTTAAGTTATAAGTTATAAGTCTGTGACCCCAAATACAGACTATGTAGAGTATGAGCCCCAATACAGACTATAAAGGGTGTGAGCCCAAATACAGACTATGTAGAGTATGATCCCCAATACAGACTATGAAGGGTGTGAGCCCAAATACAGACTATGTAGAGTATGACCCCCAATACAGACTATGAAGGGTGTGAGCCCAAATACAGACTATGTAGAGTATGAGCCCCAATACAGACTATAAAGGGTGTGAGCCCAAATACAGACTATGTAGTGTATGAGCCCCAATACAGACTATGAAGGGTGTGAGCCCAAATACAGACTATGTAGAGTATGAGCCCCGATACAGACTATGAAGGGTGTGAGCCCAAATACAGACTATGTAGAGTATGAGCCCCAATACAGACTATGAAGGGTGTGAGCCCAAATACAGACTATGTAGAGTATGAGCCCCAATACAGACTATGAAGGGTGTGAGCCCAAATACAGACTATGACGGGCATGACTCAAAATACACAATGCAAGGCAAGATATGAGATTCACAGAGGGCTGGAAAGCACAGGTTTACTAAGGCATGCAGGCACAATGATCCAGCTCGTAGGCGGGCCTAAACACATACAGTTATAGGGAAGACAGAGGAGATTATCAAGACTATGAAGGACATGACTCAGAGTACACAGACAGCTGAGGGAGAACAGGGAGCATGAGGACCCAGGGGAAAACCATATAAACACAGCAGACACAAATAAGCACAATAGCAAGAGCCTCAATAGGGAGAGCAGCGGACTTGCAGCAATAATACTTTGGCACATTGCCAGTTCAAGGCCCCGTCGATAGGTGCAGCTAGACAACTAAAGACTGAAACACCAGAAACTAATTGTGCTACCTTTCTCTAAATGATGCTAAGTAAGCACAAAAATGCTAAATAAGGCAGAGGAGGAACAATGAGTCCTCCCTGACCTCCTGGGCACTGGTGCAGTTGCACCCCCTGCCCCCCCTGTCCCCCCTATAGTTAAACCCCTGGTCCTTATAGTTCTTAGGTAGGGTCTGAGAAGTAATGGTCCAGTGTCTCCTCACTGAAAAGTTTGCTTGGAAGTTACTTGTGTCAGAGCACTGGCTGCATGCGTCCTCATGGACCTCATCCAGTGGTATCTTGGCTACATCATGGTGTATACTTGTGTTTATATGTACAAATCCACCAGGATTCCTGCCAGGTCCATTTTCTAGTCTTATATTTTTCTATATTGTATGTATTTATTATTATAAAACTTTAAACACATAAAAGTCTCATTAGTCTAGTGACAGTCTAGTCCATTCATATGTTGATTGCCGTTGGTATAAGTTTGTCACAGTGGTTGGTCTGTTTCCAACCACTTTCTTCTATTCATTTTCCAGAAAAGTAATCCCCACTGCTCTTAAAGGTATGTTAAGTGAAGGCACTGTCAAATTTACTATTAAATGATTACACTTAGCAAAAGCTTTAGATTTCCTGTTATATCCCGGTTAAGTTCCATAGTCTGTTTGGACTGTACGTTTTTTTTAAAAAAAATTCATTTTTTAATGGCCAGAAAACTTCTTTTGGTGAAAGTCTTAACTCCAAGGTCCAATTCATGTCTCTCATTATACTCCACTGTATGACGCTATTTGCCAATATCATATTCCAAGGAAGTGAGGCAGAATGAGAGATCTTTTGTTGCTAATTAAGTACTGAAGAATATGATGTTTTTTATAATGTACCCTTTTTTACTCAACTTTTTTGTAACCAAAGCTATACTGTTAGCAGACAAGACACCTCAGCCCAACACTAGTGTCCATTGATCTTCTACACCAGACTGTGGTCTCTCTGTGTTTATTGTTCCTTATTGTTCTTCTCATATCCTTGGTGCATAATGTGTAAAGCTACATTTTGTTCGTAATATACAGCCAAGAAAGAATGTCTGACTAATGGATTTAATTCTGAGAAAGTGCTCTTGAGGATAGTTTCCAAATTCCACATTAAGATTATTAATGTGTGTTACAGTACATTAGCTAGCTTTTCTGACTCACTATTATGTCTTCAAAACCACAGTCAGAATATTTAGTGTTTAATAATTAATATTTTGAAAATTGTAACAGGATAAAAGGATTAATGGAACTAACCATCCAGTTTTTCCTTTTGGGGAGTTGAGACTCTTAGACTTGGGTAGACTGCGGTTAAACTGCAAAATTCATAATCGCTTTGAACATTGTTAGCAGATGGGAAACATTGATCAGGTGGTTAGAAAGCAGGAATGTTACCTTTCTAATGACTAGCTGAACTAACTCAACAATTGCCTTGCACATTTATCAAGCATCACAACTCAATATAGCTATTAGCCTTTCATGAATTTTGGAGGTAATTTAAATGTAAAATGCTTCTGGTTTATGTTTTAAAAAAATCAGATAATGATATATAAATATTGCTAATGCAACAAATTATCTGTGTTACTTATGAGCTATATTTTTACTTCGATTCTGCCAGCATTAAATATATGCAACAGTTATATGGTGCAAATCATTGCTGCCATGATACCTGACAAAAGGCAAAATGATAATGACAAAAGGTAAGTCACAAGTAAAATATACTTAGTATGGACCTCAGAGAAATCAATCAGATACCTTAAGGTATCGTTCTCTATGGAAACATTTTAGAACATTACATCTTATAGATATCTGGAGATGCTTCAACAGGGCCTATAATATATGTTCCAGAATCGACTATTTTTATCTTCCCCCAACTATCTCTGTCTAGCATTACCTTAAGCCTCAGACCCAATATATTTGCTGGTTCCGGGGTTTAGGCCTCCCCCAGTATATTTTTGAATAGCCTATGACCAAGACCTCACTATTAATGGTTCATATACATTTTATTGTTGTGTTCCTTGATAAAAATTACTGTTTACATTAAAACCACATCATACATGCTAACATACATATGCAGTCATGTTTGAAATCACTGTATTCATACAACTTGTATGTACATTCTATATGTAGTATAGAATGTACATACAAGTTGTATGAATACAGTGATTTCAAACATGACTGCATATGTATGTTAGCATGTATGATGTGGTTTTAATGTAAACAGTAATTTTTATCAAGGAACACAACAATAAAATGTATATGAACCATTAATAGTGAGGTCTTGGTCATAGGCTATTCAAAAATATACTGGGGGAGGCCTAAACCCCGGAACCAGCAAATATATATACTGGCTTGACCTTGTACCCGCTAGATCAAACTACCACATGTATTCAAGGGTCGCACAAACAACCCACTAGTAGAGACTCAGACCCAATAGTTTTGAACTGGGGATCACAAAAATGGCTCCCGGACAATGGTGTCTAAGGCCCAGCATTTTTCAAAATATTGAGATCAAAATAAAAATCAGAAAGGCATTAAATGAATACTTTATGCAAAATACTACAGACGATGTACAGCTTGACTCGGTATGGGAATGCCATAAAGCTGTCATTCGAGGAGTTATCATTGCCCACAGTAGTGAGAAATCAAGCTAATGAAAAACTAAATATCCTCAATCCTTCAGAAAACCGAAGCACTTCAAATGCAGTAATCGCAAGCAAGGAGACACGGACAACATTGAATAGCGCCAGATCTGAAAGTACTACCATTCTGGCTTAAGAATAAGTATTCCCACTCTGCACTTCCATGTAGGAAAAAGAAAATCGACAAATAGAGGTGATAAACCACTCACCAACATGGTTAAAGGTTTCAGGGAAGATAATACACCCCTCAGAGATCCCAATGAATATATTTCCAAATCAATACGTATGAAAATTTCAACACTATGCAAATCCTTACATAGTTAAATAGTTAATAAGCCTGGAAAAAGACACGTCCATCATGCTCAACCAAGGGTGTTGGGGTAGGGGGAAGTTATTTAATTTTTTTTTTTTTGTTATGTTTTTTTTTTACTGATCTCATCTAAAATCCTTTTGTTTAAAATCATTCTTTATTTCATTTTGCATAGTACAAGAAGAAACACATCGTGACAAAACAACAATTAGGGTATACGGATGCCTGTATGTTCAGATAATTATATGCAACATATAGGGTATATTAACGCATGCAGCATTGCACTTCTCGTTTGGTACCTTACTGGGTCTGCGTTGCTTTGACACTTGTTTCTCGCCTCTAGTTAGTCACGTGTTCTCAGCTTTTACTTTGTCTCTTGCCGAGGGGTGGCAAGTGTCTAGCTGTGTATATATCCTGCTGTCTATCGTCTCCAGCAATCCTGACTGTGAATCCGAGCTAATCTCTTCATTGATACCCTTCCTAATAACCTCAGATCTGGTCAGATATCGGGTGAGGGTAAGGTGACTAGTGGCGGATAGGGGGGAAGGCATTGGGAGGGAAAGAGGGATGCCTTAAGGTAGCGGGTGTGCCCCCTTCTCTCCCCGGTCTCTCGTTGAAGCTACTTTGTGGCTCAGGCCTTTCTCCCAAGCATTGGTCTCTCAGCTCCCTGGTGCCCTGAGTTTTGCCGTTACTCCTTTCGAATGGCTACTTACTCATCAGTTCTCGGAACTGACCTGATTCCTGGAAAATCAACCAGGGGAGCCAGGTGGTCCTGAACTGTTCATCTTTGTCCTGTAGGGATTGTGTCATATCTTCCATTTCTTTCGTATTCAAAACTTCCCCTATCCAATTGTTCACTGTCAGGGCCTTTATTTGTTTCCAAAACTGGGGTATCGCCTGTTTGGCAGCGTTAAGTAAGTGTATTAGTAGGGTTTTCTTATATTTACCTACTGGTTGGTCTACTAGGTGTAGTAGGATCTTCGCATGGTCGAGCATGACCTGATCACCTGTGAGTTTCGCGATCACTGGGATGACCTTATTCCAATATACTTGAATCTCCCTACACCCCCAGAATATATGAGCTAGCGTCCTCCTTCCCACATCTCCAACAGTGTGGGTCCACTGTTGGAAGGATCCTCCACTGGCATATAATACCATCTCGTTAGCAGTTTATAGTGGGCTCTTGCATTTTAGTTGCTACTGAGGACCTGTGGGCCAACGTTGCCATCTTCTCCCTCTGTTTATCCGTGAATTATCTGCCCAGTTCAGTTTCCTATCCCCCCCCCCCAGAAAGCTGGAGCTGCCCCCTGCTCTCCTGAGAGCAGCAAGTAGATCTTAGAGATCAGGTGGGTGTGATCCTGTTCTTCCAAGCACACCCTCTCAAAAGTTGTGAGCGGCCTGCACCTATCCCTTCCAATGCCCAGATGTGCCAGAAAGAGTTGAAAGTGTAACAGGGTCCAGGGGTCTAGATTGCAAGTGGGCCACCTAGCTTTCAGTTCTCCCAGGGGAGTCCATCCATTCACCCCCGATTAGGTCTCCACATCTAAGGGAGCAGGGGGTTGCTAATGTTTTTTTTAAGCTGTCAGTGGTTTATGCCGTAGCAAGCTTCTGTGGGAGACTATTACTCAGATTTATAGTTCTTATGGTAAAAAATGATTGTCGCCTCCAGGGATTGAATTTTTTTTTCCATATCTATGTTTAGCTTGTTGAATATTATACTTGGGCTATTGCTATCAGTGGCATCTCCTGTTTTGGCTGCTTGCTTCTTTCTAGTGTACATAGAGCTAAAGAATCAATTTAACAGCTCCACCTTCTCTTCATACACAGTGACCATTTCACCATTATATTACCGTCCCTATCAGGTCATCATCATTTGATATTAACAGATCCAAAAGAGCATCACCCCTAGTAGGTGCCTCCATGAACTGATTCTTATATTTATCTTGTAGCAAAACTGAGGAATGCTCTCCCGCTTGTAGTAGAAGCAGAACCGTGTCTCCAGTCAATACCTGGGTAGTCGAGGTCTGCCCTCATCAAAATGTCCCTTCTCAGAAACAGAGATAGTAAAAGCAATAATCATATATAACAGGAAAACCCCACAAATGACAGGTTTTAGTATGGTTGTACTGTACCGTATAACCATTTAGATGGTGATGCAGTCTCTGATTGAACAGCAAAAGAGCTGGCACCTTACTGTCTGTAAAAATGTGACTTCCAGAACTCACAGCAAATTTGACACACTATAGTCACTGTGAGGAGCAGCACAGACATGACTTAACTTCACGCAAGAAGTTTAAATATTTCTGTTAAAGCATAGTTATTTACTAAAATGTCTGGCTTGTGTTTGTAAAAGAACATTTTATGTATAGCCTCAAGTGTGAAATTAGTTGTAGCAATAAACTTTATTAGGTTGAAACTTTTTATATAAAAGCCCCATTGATACCAAGTTGGTTAATAGACATCCTTATGACTCATAAGAACATGACAAATTCCTATATTTATGTTTGGCCTGCATTGTGGCGCAATTTTGACATGACTTTATGTATATAGTATGTTAGATTTGGATTTTAAAAAAATCTGGAAATCTGCTTGCACTTGAAACACTTAGGCCCTTATTTAAGAAGGGATAGCATCAGGTAGTGGCTGGTTAATGAGAGGTAGCGACAGGTAGCGACTGGTGAACGCCGGACACCACACGCAATTACACATTTATCAAGCAGAATCTGTTTAGCGACTGGGATAACGCCATGTAGCGTCCAATTCATCATTTTCACAGCCTCAGCTAACAGCGCCTGCGTTCAGCCTTGCACAGCGCCAGGTATGACCTCTCGCTACCTGTCGCTCTCCCATACATTTCAATGGACGATCTTTTATTTCTCTTTAAAGAGGGTTTTTGTAATTTTTCTTTTTTTTTTTTAAAAAATCTCAAATAATGCTGTGACCTCTTCTGGCATAGAAAAGGCTGTTTTTTGACAAATTTTTCATTTTTCATATATTTCTGCAGAAATGACATTACAGGTCTGGCATTAAAGTGTTCATGTTAAAATGTTATTACAATGTCATTCCATATGTTTTCGCTTTGTTACTAGTGGAAAGATGCTAAAAAACACACTTTAAACACACAGCCTCTGGTGCTCTGGGTTTTAAACAAGCATTTTTCAGCGCCAAAGTTTTGTGAGGCAGATTTTTTGCTGCATATGGTGTGAGTCAGTCGCTATGACCAGTCGCTAACATGCGCTCCCATACAGCGCTGTACTGGTCTAATAGTGACTCCTCACAATGTATTCAACATTACTGCACAGTGTCTGAATCGCTATAAACTAGCGACCCACGGCCGAGCACAGCGACTACTAGTGGGCGCTCTGAAAATGCCTGCTACAGACGCTCATCTGTCGCTACCTGGCGTTAGTGATGAATCAGCCTGCCCGTAAGATCTCCAGCTAACTCCTGGCTAATTGTGGGTGGACACCTTCTTGGGATAAAGACTACATGCTGAATTTTGATGGGATTTTAATGTGATCTGATGTTTTTTTGCCAAAATATTTAAAATAAATAGTGTATCACATATATTTAAATGATAGCTACACTCTAATCTGTGGCCGTAAAATATGTGCCCCTTCCCTTGGAAATGCCTACCAGAAACAATAAGGTGTTCCAGAATCCTGAATTTATGGCACAAGAGGGGCTGACACTCTAAGTGGTCAGCCAGTAGTCCTCTCTTTCCATGACCACCTAGAGCTGGAAATGCAAAAAAAGTTAACAGCTAACCCAATTTTGATTCCTGTGAGACCCGGATGAAGGTGCACTGTGGCCCGCATAATAAATGGAAGACAAGGGAGGTCTGGCTCACCATAGTCCAGGACATTTCAAATAATACTAATATTAAATAATAATGATAAGTTAAGTCTTTTTACCACTGATAAAAAGATTAGCCCATATGCAGATATAAACAATGCATTTTGGAGATTACTGCATCTCCTTAGTCATATGACTAACATTAACATATTAAACGTAAAATTAAACCTCCCTCTCCTAGTCAAAATTAACCCCCCCCCCCCCCCGTCACCATCTAATGGGTAGAATGGCAGGGGGATGGTGGTTATTCCTGGAATTCCACTAACAGATTACTTTACTAGATACTAGTCAGTAGGGGTGGTTAATATAACCATACCCCTTCTCTGTGTCAAACATTCACTAAAATATCACAAAGTCCAGACAGCTCAGAAATCCCCAGCCCTTACTGGCTTGGAAGCACAGATGGATCTCTGCATTCACTAAAATGTGGCAGGCTCTTCTTATTAAATCAGACTAAACCCCATCAGACTAAACCCCATCTTTTTGACTGATGTCTCATGAATCTCTCACCATCCTGTCTTCTCTATTTCCCCAGCAATAGATATGGCAATTTTCCAAAAGTCCCATCCTGCAATGGTGGGTTTTGACCCATTTTAAGTGGGGAAGCTTGGGTCATCTGGGTATAGAGGTTTTAGTTTAAACAGAGTTGAAGCAAAACTCAAAGTTAGCCTTAAAAACAATTCATAGCACTGGCTCACATCAGTTTCTATAGATGCTCAAATGTGAGGCCTACTACAAATGTGACTCTTTAGGAAAATGTCAGGGCTGGCTGTATTTTCACAGATGAGAGTGCACATTAAGAAAATTATTTTCCTTATTGTATATTTGCTTGATATTAAACAGCATTTATCAAATATGTATGTATTCTGATTGTATTGCCTTAGTTGTATTTTTTCTTCCAATTCTATAAAGTCACTTAGCTTTCATTAAACAATCTGGTGTACGTCTTGGTTTATCTCTTCCCTTTTATTGTTTTAGATTACTCTCTGAACATAACTCTACATAGCAAACTTGCCTCTACCACATTGAAAAACTCCTGCAACTAACCTAGAGTACAATGCCAGACAAATTAACATATTGTAGTGTAATGTACTGTGGCTCTAGTGGCCTCTTTCTTATGTAACCAAATAAATTACTTTAACACAAATTAACAAAACAGCATTTATAGATACGTTAAAACAAGACAAGCAATAGCTGTGTCAGCATTCGATTAAAGTTTCAAGCTTAAATATCAAGCATATCAGATAAATGTCAAGCATGGTGGAGAATATTATACAGTGAATTACACTGACAAATTGTGAATGGTCTATTGTAACTGTTTTAATATGTTGTGCCAAATGTATATGGATTAAAGAGAGCTTGGATTATAATAAGGCATCTTATAGGTTGTCCATAAGTCCTCTGTAACAGCCCCATATAAAGTTTAGAGCAGGTGTCCCCATCCTACAATCCTACAAAGCAACAGAAATAATTCAGTCCTTAAAAAGGACCAACTTCCATCTTTTGGGCATCCTGTATTTTTAGCCCTATAAGACGCACCTTCCTATTGGATGCACCAAGAATTTGGAGGAGGTAAATAAGAAAATAAATATTCTGAACCAAATTTTGTGCTAAAACACCATCCCCCCAAGAATCAAATATTAGGCAAGATGCAGAATCCTCCTTTACAGGCAGAGTGGCATTCTCCCCCTCCCCTTCTCTATGGGCAGTGTGGCATTCCCCCATCACTTTCCCCATAGGCAGTGTGGCATTGCCTCCTCCTATTCCCATAGGCAGTGTGGCAACCCCCCTCCCATTCCCATAAGCAGTGTGGCATTATCCCCTCCCGTAGGCAGTGTGGCATCCCTCCTCCCATTCCCATAGGCAGTGTGGCATTTCCCCCTCCCATTTCCCATAGGCAGTGTGGCATTCCCCTATTCCCGTAGGCAGTGTGGCATTCTCCCCACCATTCCTCATATAGGCAGTGTGGCATTCCCCAATTCCCGTAGGCAGTGTGGCATTCTCCCCACCATTCCTCATATAGGCAGTGTGGCATTCCCCCCCCATTCCTATTCGCTCGAGTATCGGCCATGCCCTCCTGCTGCACAGAGCTGGGTGTTGCAGGCACTGCGGAGAAGAAGCAGCAGCAGCGGCAGAGATAGCTTGGACGACGTGAATGGTGGAGACATCAGGCAGGGATTGGTTGCCTGCCACCCCTTCATCATCCGGCATCCCATGGCTGTGGCAGCCTGGCCAGCAGTGTGGGAGCAATGGAAATGTGAATTTACTTTTTTTTTTTAACATTCGTCCGATAAAATGCACTGACATTTC
The DNA here is from genome assembly GCA_027917425.1 of Gastrophryne carolinensis. NCBI lineage: Eukaryota > Metazoa > Chordata > Amphibia > Anura > Microhylidae > Gastrophryne > Gastrophryne carolinensis. The sequence goes on from CM051234.1 coordinate 111,855,192, forward strand.
CCCCTCCCCACTTTTGGGCAAAAGTTAGTATGTCTTATTGGACGAAAAATACGGTAGCTAAAAATTGCCTAAATGGCTACCGTATGTGTACTCCCTTGACAATATGTTGCAAGCCCTGGCTACATGACTTGTCAAAGAGCAATGGATTTGATAGCCAGGCATGCATATTCTGCCAGCTAGTCCCATTGACTTCATGTTCAGCTGGAACATTAGGGCTGACTCAGCACCATGAGAATTTTTTTCTCTCACTTTTTTGTGCTAAAAAAATGTTTTTCTTTCCTTAGTGCAATTCAGGACACTTTTTAGCTGCGTGAATTATTTAAGAATTTGGCAAGCTAAAAATGGTAAGGGAAAAATCAATTTACATTTTTTTTCTCACAAATAAGTTAGAAAAAAAAATCTCACAGTGCTGAATCAGCCTTATTGTGTTTGCTTAAAAAACCCTGGTAAAACAAAATTACTATTTTTCTTTTACTGCTGTGGGTACCTACTTTCACTTATACTCTTCTTAGCTGCAGGCACATGCATGATAATAGGGTAATTTCTGGGTTATTAAAGTGGACCAAAACCTGGGATTTTCACTATCCTGGATTTTGATCCACCCCGGTGCACCCCGGTTTTGGGTGCCCCACTGTGTGATACCCCCCAGAGCGCCCTGAAAAGCCATTCAGTTGCGGCAGGTGGGGAGGATGGGGGCAGGTGATGCCAGCGTCGGCTTGAGGGAAAGGTAAGAATATCGAGCACCCTCAGGGGTTTCACACAGAGGGGCATCCTACATCAGGATGCCCCGGTGGGGAAACAGAAAACCTGGCCTGGAGTCTCACACTCCTGGGTGTGTTTTGGTCCACTTTGAGGACACCAATGTTCAAGCAATGGACAATCAATCCAGAAGCTCTAAACTCAGATGGCCTTGGGAAGACCCTAATAGACTTGTGAACCTTACCATATTAAATTCAAATTAAATTATAAGTTTGTTGACACTATTCTCAATAATAATAACAACATTCAATTAGAAGGTTATGCAGTTAGAGACAGAAAGATTATCCCTTTGGAGTCTGAAAGATATTATAGATTTGCTTGAAAGAAAAAAAAATCTTGGCAAAACAATTGTGATTTGGATAACACAAAGTTTTGCCGAGCAAAAATGTTTATGTAGTGAGAAAAAGTTATCCTGAAGAAGCTTGAACTCTCTGGGAAAACAAGCTCCTCCTGCCAAGCCCGCCAATTACACCATGTTTATCCAAGAGATAGTTCTGGGAATTATTACAGACCAAATACTGAAGGGCTGGTGACATCCTGACATGGAGCAGCTGCTCGCGCTGAAGCCTTTAAAGCAGCTTTTAAATTGAATTTCAATGACATCTCCCTTTCCCTGAAAAATGAAGCAGTGGTGTCATAGGGGAGATAACCACAGGAACTGTTTTAGCAGTTGCTATCAAATAGGATAATATAATGTTTTTCATTAGTCTGTTAGAAATGTGGGCGGCAATGGACTTGGCTTGCTAAAGCACTTATGATAAACTCCTTCAAGTGGACCAAAACCCAGGATTTGGGCTATTCTGGGTTTTGGTCTTGGCCCCCTGGTAACCCCGATTGGGGATGCCCGCTGTGTGAAACCCCCCAGGGTCGCCCGATCTCACTCACCTTTCCCTGGTCCTACGGCGCAAATACACAGTCTCTGTCCAGTCAGCATGCTCGGATCCGCTCCCACCCTTTCGTCCAAGAGCTTGGCTAAAGAGAGCAGATCCGAGCTCGCTGGCGGCCGCTTCCCCTGCTACCCTTTAACCCGGGAGCATGCCCACTCTGGCCATTGACAAATGCCTGGTGCAGGCACGTGCCCTGCTTAAGGGGTAGCGGGGATACAGCCGTTGCTCGCACATGCGCCATTGGACCGGGAAAGAAGGTGAGTTGTCGGGCGACCTGGGTGGTTTGACACAGTGGCAGTTCCTGAATCTGGATGCCCTGGGGGGAGCGAGTATGCCTTCCCTGGAGTCTCATAGACAGCAGAGTGGGTTTTGGTCCACTTTAAATCAGAGATGATATTGTCCAACTTACCTGTGATATATTCTTACTCACTGGAGACACTCCTTAACTTACCTGTCATATTTCCCGTGAGATTTACTTACTTGCCTGTAATATTTAAGATACGAAGTGTCTCCTGATTCACAGGCTATAACACCCTAGTCAAAAGAGATGATTCTAAACACCCGAGTGCCACTTTTTTTTTTCTCAGGTGATATTTTTCTACTTGCAGGAGCTAAAGTATTTCCTAACTCACAGAAGATATTCCTTAAAGCAGAACAAACCTGCAGGGATTTTCACTATCCCGGGTTTTGTTCCTTTGCTCTTGTCCAATCAGAGCCGTTTGTTGTGCATATGTAATGTTTGGGTAACCGCTCTGAATGGTTGGGGGCAGGAGCATGTGCACAGCCAAAAGATGGAGATGATGTGGTCGCCCGATGTTTACGTAGGCGAAGGAGCCAGGAAGTAGGTCAGTTTACTGGTGCCCTAGGGGGTTTCACACAGTGGGGCATGCTGATTTGGGAGGCCCCATGGGGAAGGCCAGGGACCAGTCCTGGAATTTTTTAGATTTCAAGGCTGACCCCAGTAGGTTTTAATTCACTTTAAAGAGGAAAGCTAGTGATTTTTGATTGGAGGTCCTCTTCATTATGCAGCAGCAGAGCATCCTCATTTGTCTCACCAATACTACTCTTCCAGGATCCATCCATGGAGGCTGCAGACCAGCCTATCAGACTCATCAAGCCAAGGGTTGCACAGTAATGAGCACGAAGGGCTGCAAGCCTGACAGGTCATGTGGGATGTAGATCCCTGAAGAGTTGGCCGTTAGTGGCCTTGTTCCCTGACTGATGGGATGCCAATGCACAGAGGTGCCCTGCTGCTGCATAATGAGGAGGAAGTCCAGTCATTTTTGACTGGAGTTTCTCTTTAATATTCATGTAGCTAATGATTAGCTGAACAGCCCTCACTTTGGCTTGGATTCCACTTGGCAGCATAGTTCTAAGTGTTCCCCTTGTGCCATGTAGGTGGCTAGGGTAATCAGATGGGGATATTTTGCCACAGAGCTGGCTTGCTAACCCTCCTACACTTTAAACTGGTATTGGAGTCTTCAGGACCTGTACCGAAGGCAAAAGAGCTGGTATAGCTAGTCATTGAACTTTTTAGCACTTAGCCCCTTTACCTAGTGCTATGGGCTAGTTTTGCTGGTGGCGGAGGGACTATATTATTTTCATTGAAAAAAAAGTATTTTTGGACAGGTACCCACCAAAAAAGCTGCTCCTATCCTCAGGCAGACATGTTGCTTTCCCTCTCCCATGTCAAAAAACTACCTGTCTGGCAGCACACCTGTTCTTAACAAGAAGGCCTGAAAGAATAATTCCTCCCTTATTCAGGTAACCCCCAAACGTCTCCCTACCTATCCCAAAGCTGAACCACCAGCCTGTGCCTCGCCTTTATTTTCTTTTTTACAACCTCCAAATATAGTCGCACAGCAGCCCCTGTGTCTCAGTTCCCATCATCAGCTAAACTGGCAAACCACAATGTTCACATTTGCTGAGCTTGCTTGTGCTGGGAGCAAAGGGACAGGTCATGCGACCACATATGGAGCATGGCTGTGGAAAAATGGAAATGGAGGAGAGGAACATGGGACAGACTTCAGATGAGCTCTTCCTTATGAGTGCCGTTGTCTGTATTAACCCTTTTAAGGAAAACAATATTGTCGGCCCCAAAATGTCTCCTCAGAGTTATGAGGATGAGGGCATGCCAGCTCCACAAAACCAGTTGTGAAGTTCTTTTGGCTCACTTTTGGGATATCTGGGATTTTATGAATACCTTTAAATGTTTTACCTCTTTAGTGCCTGGAATAGCGTTCTGGACTTTTCCATATCCATTATGTGTGCCATTGCCTGAACATCCGTTGATAACAGTTAGTGTTGCTGTTTGGATTGAGGTAAAGGTTAACTAATGTTATATAATAATCAACCCCCCCCCCCCAAAAAAAAAAAAACGACCAAAGGAGGAGGGTAGAGATCCCTAGGCAGCCTCAGATAAGTTCAGTTTAGAGTAGCTTAGAGTTCAGTCCTAAAATATAACCTCAAGAAAATGAGGCACATTTGTGGGACTCTGTGGCTTCTACATACATTTGCAATAATGTAATAGAGTCCTTTATGTTAAATTGAGACAGGTCAAAAGGATTTGATACTGACTGGTGGGGGTTTGAACACAGGGGTACGTTTTGTGTTTATAAATTTTGGGTCATATTCAGCAAGCATTTTTTCACAAAAAAAATATAAGAAACACCTTTGGAAAAGCACCTAATTTCTGATCAGCTAGTATGGCGCTATGACCAGATACCAGCCTCTATGCCTGGTCAGCAGGGCTGTGGCCATCAAACCTAAACAAGATACTAGCACTGCAAGGTCGAGCCTGCTAACCACCTAACCACAGTCAGTGCAATATATCTTGGCCATATAATCTGAACGTTGTACATTTTTGGCTGGAGTTAGGAATTTCAAAATGTAAAATAAAAACACAGGTTGCTTTTCTTAAGCTGCACTATGCCAATGGCTCAAACATCCTAACATTAGCACGCTCATACATAAAATTACACAGTAAACTTAAACATTTCTCTTTAATGAGTTCAACCCTCAGCAGGGCTTGGGCACTACACTCAGCCATCTGCTTCATATTATCCAGATAAACGTCTTAAAAATGAGCATGGAAAATGTAGTTTCATTTGAAAGTTACATCTATTAGTCGCACTGAAAACCTTTCTCGAGTGATTACATTATTACACCTTAAACCTAAATACATTTAAGTTCTTTGGAAAAAAAATGGCTTTAAGTATTTTTATTGTGCACAATATTGCTAGTTACTTTCTGGGTGGCGTCCAGTGAGCTTTGTGTGAGGCCAGCCGGGGCATGTGCAAGAGGAAGCTGATTTTTAGGTTACAACCCAGGCCAACTTGTTTGCGTTTTCAGAGGGCTTGTGTCATTGTGAGTGTAAAAAGGGATAGAGGAAAAGACAGGAAGACATAAAATAAGTCATTTTAAGTTATTTTGTTATTGTTGTTGTCTAATTATGGAAAACCAGAAAAGACACAACATTAAACTAAGGGCCTTATTTATCAAGGGCTAGCGCCAGGTAGTGTCTGACTAGCGCCAGGTAGCGCCAGCTATCGGCGGCTACCGACTCCAGAACGCCAGGCGGCGGACACAATCACGCATTTATCACGCTAAATGAGGCTAGCGCCAGCGAGAGCATCAGCTAGCGCGGGATTCATCATGTAGCGGACTGCAACGAACAGCGCCGCTACTAATCCCATCACAGCGCCAGGTATGACCTGTCGCTCCCTGGCGCTCTCCAATGCATTTCAATGGAGCAATCTTTAATTATTCATAATTAATTGATTTTACGTTTTTTTTTCTTTTTTTTTTTTAACTGTCAAAAATTCTGTGACCACTTCTGCAATGTTAGATATTTTTTTAAGGTAAAAAAAAAAAAAAAAAAAAAAAAATTTGTGCAGAATTGATATTACAGGTCTGATATTGTATTCATATTACAAAATGTTTAGAAAAACTTGTTTAATTTTTAAATCAAAAAATATGGTTGTTTGGGGGTTAAAAACTACTTTTAAGCCATCGCCGCCAGCGCTCTGGGGTTTAAACATGCATTTTACAGCGCGAGAATTTTTTGAGCGTGATTTGTTAATGAATATGCTGGGAGCCGTTCGCTCTGGCCATTCGCTGTCAGGCGCACCCATACAGCGCAGAACCTGTCAAACAGCGACTCCTAACCCCGTATTCAACATTCTTTTCCTGGCACCTTGCAAAAGTGGTAGTTTCCACGGAGCGCGTGGGTAAAGGGGCACCAGGACTCAGCGGGATCTCCAGCCAGATTATATGGTGATAGGATTTTCTTTACATATCTTATTTCACTTTAGGATCTTTTCTTGGGTTTAGTTATTGGATCAGCTTAGATGCACATTTTTTTCACATGTGAGTTTGTGGTATTCACATATTGTTCTAATTAATACTGTGTAGTTTTTCACATTTATTTTTTGAATATAGGTTGTTTGATCTTTTTGCATTGATTATATCACTGGTTCACATATATATATCTTTGTATTGTATTATTTATGCACAATGGCACTTTTTTATGGCTTGAGACTTTTCCCGTTGAGTAATTATGGTTTTTAGTAATTGTTGGATGAGCTCTATTTTTAACCTGATGTAAATAATAAATTTATAACTTGAAATCTATATTATTGTTACATGCCTTGATTGAATTTTAAACATATAGATTGGTGGTGCAAATCATTGGTGTCCGCTCTTGTGGGGTACTGGGCCCCACACTATTTTTGTCTGCAATTTTAATTGCCTCTTTGGAACACCATTCTTTTGCACACTAATCTTGCTGTACCTTTATTTGAAGAGTGGTGCAGGGACAGCTTAATTATTGGTCTCTACCCGTATTCAACATTACCGCACACCGACTGAGTCGCTGTCAACAAGCGAACAACAGCCAAGCAAAGCGAATACTAGCGGGCGCTGTGAAAATCACGCTACTGGCGCTCATCTGTCGCTACCTGGCGCTATTAATGAATCGGCCTCATAGTTGTAATCAATACCTTGGTAACTCAAGTAGTTTCAAAATATTTGTTTGCAAAGTGGTGTGGCGTCATGTTTTTTAAAGGCAGATAAAAAAAAAACAACAAAAAACCCTTATAAAGGTGTTGTATTTTTGGTGTGTTTATTTGACAGTTACTACAGTCAGGAAGTAATAATGAGTCCTCAAAAGTTTTTACCATTATTGATCAGGAGTCTGCCACACACGGGTCAGCTAACTATTTTTATGTTTTACACCACAGGTACCTATACTTATAGTGTAAAACAAGAAAGACGATCAGCCAGCACTCCAAAAGATATTGTATTCAAATCCAACAGGTCAATATCACTGCAAAGACCAAAAAGATCCAACAAAATCCAACGTTTCGGGGCGTCTAGCGCCCCTTCATCAGGGAGCAAAAACAAGCAAGCAGAGATTCCCCTCCACTGAGGATTAAATGTCCTCAGAGAGCCCGGGATTGCCACCTGATGTCAGTGGGTGTGTCCCACGTGACATCAGAGCTGATGCAGCCAATCAGAACAACACCAGCCAAACAAATGCAATTACAAACCATATACATAATACAATCATGTGAAACAAGTAAAATAAGTAAAATAAACACGGCAGAGACCTGATGCGGTCGCTCAACAGGGGCTAAGGTGGGTAGGTCGCACCCCACAGCACCACGTGCCAGCAGAGCAGCAAGCCGCTGCGATTGGAAAGCGGCGCTGCCAGGGCTGCTCCTAGTGGGCCAGGAGCTGCCAGTCCCGCATCTGGTGTATAAACACCAGCGCCGGTTGCTGTCAGCACCGGCGCATGCGGGGAACGTCGGCAAACCAAGCGCTGCTGGGGGAACCTCTCCACCTCAGACCTCCCGGCAACCCATTCGATTCAGGTTGCACACGAAAAATAAAATAAATAAACAATATCAGTAGGAGGATAGGTCTACCCACAGTGCCCAAGTCATGCTGTCACCACACACCCGCGCCATGGCAGGCTCCACACCGGCCGCCCACATCTGGCACGGGGCGGCCGGTGGCGTGCCCACATCCGAACTAGCGCATCATGGGATCCGCCTGTGGCAGCACGGGTCGAGCACCACTGGGGAACCTCTCCACCTCAGTGCCAAAAGGTTAACCAGGCAGAAAATACGCCATAAATAAAACCACAATATGCGCCTCAAACACTTAGGGGTGAGGTGGAGGGCTTCCCTCCGTAGTGAGCCCCAGACCTGGGGCCCCACAGCCGGCAAAGTGGGCCCCCACCCACAGGGATGGTAGTCCGCCAGCAGGCCGCCGTGCGACAGAAGGCCGCACTCAACGGGAGAGCCTCCCCACCTCAACCTCGCCTACATACTATAAACAAAATATTAACAGATAGATGCATATCAATAAATGTCTGTCCCAATGCAGACATCAGGGAGAAAGGACCTCCATGGTCACACTGGATCCACTACAGACACCCAATTAGGGTGAGTATAAGCGTTCCCTACGGGTCCTGACCAGGAACGGGGGAGGGGGAAGGGGAGAGGGGGAAAAAAGAAGGGGGGGGAAAGAAGGGGGGGGGGGGAGAAGGGGGGGGAGAAGGGGGGGGAAGGGGGGGGAGCCATTGGTAGGAAATAGGGGAAGGTACCATAGGGGAAGTGTACCAAAAAACAAAAAATGTAATTCCATCAAATCAACGTCTCTCAAGAAAGCAAGTGTATCCAAACGCGGTGTTAAGTCCCTTCGGGTATACAGTATTCAGTCTGTGTATCCAGAAAGTCTCTCTTTGCAGTAGTCGGGTATGCCGGTCTCCCCCCCGGGGTGGTTTCTGGACATGTTCTATTACCATCCCTCTGAGTTCGTGTGTTTGGTGTCCCAATTTGACAAAATGTGCCGCAACTGGCTTCTCATAGTCAATTGATTCTCCTTTTAGGTGTCTGTTGATGTTGATCCGGATGTCACTACGATGTTGTTGAAACCTCTTTTTAAAAGGGCCCACAGTCTTGCCTACGTATGCCAATCCACACGGGCACTTTAACAAGTAGACACAATATTCAGTAAGACAATTAAAGGGGCCACCGAGTTTAATCATTTGTCCCGAGTGTGGGTGTGCAAGTTCTGCACCCAGAATCAATGAATTACAGATATTACAGTTGTTACATCGAAAAGTACCTCGTTTAGAGGACATGAGAATCGGGGGTCTGGAATATTTCTCTTATGGATCCGCTTTCACAAGCATATCCCTAAGGTTCTGATTCTTATAGTAAAGTTTCCTAAATGGTCGTTTCAATACCGGACACACGCCCGGATCTGCACAAAGAATGTTATGGTGTCTCCTTACAATGCGTTCTATTGCGGGGGAAGCATTATTGAATGTCTGTGGAAAGAAGATACCCCCATCCTTCCTCTTTTCACTGTCCTTCTTACGTGGTCCCAGGAATATCTCACGGGCTTTCCCTAATGTCTTGTTCAATACGTGTTTGGGATACCCTCTAATCTGGAATTGCCCATACATGTCTCCAATTTGTTGCTCTCTTTTCACCGGATCTGAGTTAATCCTGAGAACCCTCAGGAACTGTGAAATTGGGAGACTGTCCACTAGTCTCCTGGGATGTGCGCTCTCATAGCGCAGCAGGGTATTGCGGTCAGTGGGTTTAGAGAACAAGCCAGTGGTTAGGTGACCCTCCTTATCTTTTTCAATTGCCACGTCGAGGAATGTGACATAGTCCTCAGATATCTCGGGATTAAACACAATTGTTGGAAATAGGGAGTTGATGTAATCAACAAACACCATGAACTCCTGTCTGGTTTTCCGCCATATAACCATCACATCATCAATATATCTACCCCAAAAAATCACATTCTCCGTGTATAAGGGGGAATCAAATATGTATCTTTCTTCAAGGTATCCAACAAACAAATTTGCGAATGAGGGTGCTGCCGCGCTACCCATCGCTGTCCCAATGATTTGTTTATAATAGTTGCGCTCAAACTTGAAACAGTTATTATATAGTATCAATTCCAGACCCGCTAGAATGTATTCCGTCGGGATGGAGGGAGGATCTCGACTCAGAAAATGTTTCACGGCTTTTATCCCATGCTCGTTTGGGATATTGGTATATAGAGACGATATGTCCATAGTTGCCATCAGTGTATTACTCTCCATGGGGATGGTGTATAACTTCTGTAAGAAGTCTTCTGAGTCTCTCAAGTATGATGGTAACTTCCTTACATATGGCTGCAGGTAAAAATCAAGCCATTGTGCTAGGGGCTGAGTAGCTGAATTAGTACCCGCCACTATGGGGCGGTATTTCAGAGGGTCAAAGCCTTTATGGACCTTGGGTAAGCCATAGATTACTGGGGTAACTGGAAAATCAATATTAATGAATTGTGCAGTGTCCTCTGTGATCCAGTTGTTAGTCAATCCCATCTCCACGTACTCACTTACGTTTCTAGAGATGCTATTGATGGGGTTATACCGAATGTCCTCATAACTTTTTGGGTCATTAAGCATATCTAGTATGCCTGACCGATAGTCTTTATAGTCAAGTACCACGATAGCCCCGCCTTTATCGGCGGGTTTAATAATAATATTGTTATCAGATCTAAGGGTCCTGAGGGCCAGATGTTCATCTTTAGTGAGATTGTGGTGTTGTCTCATATTTTTGGCCATCGCTATGGTGTCCGCCCGGATGGTCTTAATATATGTCTCAATAGATCCGAAATGTCCCGGTGGTATAAACTGGCTTTTTAGTCTGAAGCGTTGGGTGTCGCCGCCCTGATAGTCTACCTTATCAGTCTTATTGGCAAAAAACTGCTTTAGTTTCATTGACCTCTCAAATTTGAACAGTTCTACATCAAATTTAAAAATATCCAGTTTAGATGATGGGCAGTTTAGGTACATTTCGATGTAACAACTGTAATATCTGTAATTCATTGATTCTGGGTGCAGAACTTGCACACCCACACTCGGGACAAATGATTAAACTCGGTGGCCCCTTTAATTGTCTTACTGAATATTGTGTCTACTTGTTAAAGTGCCCGTGTGGATTGGCATACGTAGGCAAGACTGTGGGCCCTTTTAAAAAGAGGTTTCAACAACATCGTAGTGACATCCGGATCAACATCAACAGACACCTAAAAGGAGAATCAATTGACTATGAGAAGCCAGTTGCGGCACATTTTGTCAAATTGGGACACCAAACACACGAACTCAGAGGGATGGTAATAGAACATGTCCAGAAACCACCCCGGGGGGGAGACCGGCATACCCGACTACTGCAAAGAGAGACTTTCTGGATACACAGACTCTGAATACTGTATACCCGAAGGGACTTAACACCGCGTTTGGATACACTTGCTTTCTTGAGAGACGTTGATTTGATGGAATTACATTTTTTGTTTTTTGGTACACTTCCCCTATGGTACCTTCCCCTATTTCCTACCAATGGCTCCCCCCCCTTCCCCCCCCTTCTCCCCCCCCTTCTCCCCCCCCCCTTCTTTCCCCCCCCTTCTTTCCCCCCCCTTCTTTTTTCCCCCTCTCCCCTTCCCCCTCCCCCGTTCCTGATCAGGACCCGTAGGGAACGCTTATACTCACCCTAATTGGGTGTCTGTAGTGGATCCAGTGTGACCATGGAGGTCCTTTCTCCCTGATGTCTGCATTGGGACAGACATTTATTGATATGCATCTATCTGTTAATATTTTGTTTATAGTATGTAGGCGAGGTTGAGGTGGGGAGGCTCTCCCGTTGAGTGCGGCCTTCTGTCGCACGGCGGCCTGCTGGCGGACTACCATCCCTGTGGGTGGGGGCCCACTTTGCCGGCTGTGGGGCCCCAGGTCTGGGGCTCACTACGGAGGGAAGCCCTCCACCTCACCCCTAAGTGTTTGAGGCGCATATTGTGGTTTTATTTATGGCGTATTTTCTGCCTGGTTAACCTTTTGGGTGGAGAGGTTCCCCAGTGGTGCTCGACCCGTGCTGCCACAGGCGGATCCCATGATGCGCTAGTTCGGATGTGGGCACGCCACCGGCCGCCCCGTGCCAGATGTGGGCGGCCGGTGGGGAGCCTGCCATGGCGCGGGTGTGTGGTGACAGCATGACTTGGGCACTGTGGGTAGACCTATCCTCCTACTGATATTGTTTATTTATTTTATTTTTCGTGTGCAACCTGAATCGAATGGGTTGCCGGGAGGTCTGAGGTGGAGAGGTTCCCCCAGCAGCGCTTGGTTTGCCGACGTTCCCCGCATGCGCCGGTGCTGACAGCAACCGGCGCTGGTGTTTATACACCAGATGCGGGACTGGCAGCTCCTGGCCCACTAGGAGCAGCCCTGGCAGCGCCGCTTTCCAATCGCAGTGGCTTGCTGCTCTGCTGGCACGTGGTGCTGTGGGGTGCGACCTACCCACCTTAGCCCCTGTTGAGCGACCGCATCAGGTCTCTGCCGTGTTTATTTTACTTATTTTACTTGTTTCACATGATTGTATTATGTATATGGTTTGTAATTGCATTTGTTTGGCTGGTGTTGTTCTGATTGGCTGCATCAGCTCTGATGTCACGTGGGACACACCCACTGACATCAGGTGGCAATCCCGGGCTCTCTGAGGGCATTTAATCCTCAGTGGAGGGGAATCTCTGCTTGCTTGTTTTTGCTCCCTGATGAAGGGGCGCTAGACGCCCCGAAACGTTGGATTTTGTTGGATCTTTTTGGTCTTTGCAGTGATATTGACCTGTTGGATTTGAATACAATATCTTTTGGAGTGCTGGCTGATCGTCTTTCTTGTGTGTTTGCGGCGCCACCGCCGGCCACAGCACCCACTACAACGCTAGGTAAGAGTGCTTCTGTGCAATCTGACATTATAGTGTAAAACAGAGGAGCAAGCTACTTTAGGGAGGGACTTGTGTTAGGCTTCATATAGTGGGCTAAAAGAAACCACAAGCTTTTCAAACTTGTCCCACCCAGGGCTACAGAAAAATGGCCACTATATGAAGCCTAACACAAGTCCCTCCCTAAAGTAGCTTGCTCCTCTGTTTTACACTATAAGTTTAGGTAGAGGAGAAATAGTTCCTGTGGTGTAAAACATAAAAATAGTTGCTCCCATTAGTGAGGACACTCCTACTGCAGGCACTAGAAGTGTCCTCACTTATGGGAGCCGGCGGATATCTTTTTGTAGCCCCGGCTGGGGCCAGTTTGAAATTCTGCTGCTGCCGACGCTGCTGGGAGAGGGGGATTGAGGCACAGGTAAGTCACAGCAGTGCTTCTCCTGCACACTCTGCACCCCTGCCACAACCACCCCTCAAAGTTTGAGTCCCCATTGATTTCAACCCAAATGTTTATTCCATCTCTAATCATGAACTTACCATGATTCCAAATGAGCAGGGGGAGCCATGCATATTATCTCTTGATCTTCATGATATCTCAAGAGCCAAGAGAGCCAGCAGAGGGTGCAAATTTCAAGGTAATTAAGTGGCTCTTGGTCTGTATGCGCCATATAAATACCTTAGCAGAATTATTCAGATGAGCAGGAAAGGCCAAAAGGTGTTAAAGTGGAGCAAAACCCTCTTGGCTCTTGACACCCCCACCATTCAAGGGCCTGCCGCTAGCCTGGCCAGGGGTATCCTATATCAGGATGCCCCACTGTGTGATACCCTCGGTCGCTGTTAAACTCACCTGTCCTGGCGCTTCCCACAATGCTGCAAATGCGGACTGCCACATACCTAGCTTCCCTCTAGATGCGGACGTCCAGCCTATCTGAATAGTTGGGTGCAGGAGCAGGCGTGCTCAGTGTGAAAGCCAGGAATGCGGATGGCCAGCCAGTGTTTACATGTTACCCGGCACCTTTAAGATCAGCCTGGCTGCTTGACCGGGGGGGGGGGGGGGGGGTACATGATAAGCGGAACGCCCAGAAAGGGTTGCAAGGTGTCAGGTGTTCAGGCTGTATGTGCTAAGAAGGTGTCAGGACAGTCGGAAAATCAGATGATATGTTCATCTGAACAGGTCAGTTTTGAGAGCATTCTTGAAGATTTGAAGAGTTGGGGCGTAATAAATCGTATGGGGAAGGGCATTTCAGAGATGCATGTGAAGGTCCGAAGGCAAGACTGGGAGAACAAGGTCCTGGGCAGAGTGAAGGCTGTGTCTGGGTTAGTATTTTTGGATAAGCAAAGACTATAAGGAAATATATGTCCGTCACAGTGATGGCACACCCACTCTATTGATTGCAATGGAGGGGGTGCGTTGCAGTAGTATAACTGGGATATGATTAGGGCACGCACTAGAATTTTAGTGATGTCAAGCATGAAGAAGGGATGGATGGCAACAGGAGGTGGCTAATGACTTAATGTTAGGTGTGAATGACAGAGAGGAGTCCATTATACCACCCTGACATCATGTTTGTGGAGCTGCAGCGATCCTGAGATTGCTGACAGATGTTTTTATCTTGGAGACAGTAGCGGAACTGGATGGTGGGAAAATGACACACTGCTTTGGTGGTGACTACTGATTTACCTTCTCATATTTGCACTTTTCATATTGTCTGGTGTTTATGTAGCCTAATTAGCCATTGTTATTATTTTCATGGTCATGCTTGGATCTTTTATATTTACACATTTGCTTATTGGGTACATGTTTATATAATACATTTTTGGGATTTGATGAGATTTGATATCTATTTTACAAACGCGTGAGCCTTATCTTATTTTGTGGTGGCACATTGTTAACAGAAGTTGTATTTCAATATAGCAATTTCGTGCAGCCCCCCCCTCCCCCAGTGCTTACCAGTGATGATGATACATTCAGAGTACACACAGCTTAGCTATGGGGCAACCTAACTGCCATTATAGGGCAACCTAACTGCCATTACTGCCATCATTCAACCATTTTGTTGTAACTGATTAGTAAATGGCAGCTATTGGGACATACTACTGCCTCCTGTTAGTGTTTTTTTACTGAATATTGGGCAAAGACCTTAGTAACAAAAGAAACACGAGCTGCTTTGGGACACTGGGCTGGAGATAGAATGTGGTGACATAAACTTTCCAGGTTCACTTTAAATGTTCTGAATCCTTAATAGTTACTTGATTTTATTATCATAGGTTTTATTTATTATATGTATATCATTTAATTATAGCCTAGTTTGTATGTTTTTGTCACTGCCTCTAGCATTCGCTTGCAAGCATGTTGCTAGCTGCCTCTTCAGAAATGGTAAGTGCTAAAGCAATGGACTCTAAGGCAGGGAAGAGAAAAGCCTAAAGCGTCTTCCTAACCTATCTGGCCTAGCCATTATTCTCTAAATGTTACCCTCATTAGGGCACACACTACTGTGCAGCCACTGGGCACATTTTTGCTGTATATCAATGTGTTTTTTTAGATTGTATATTTTCTGTATTATACAAACAAGAATCACTAGAGCAATTTGTATAAGGGTTTTATATCTTTTTTATGAGAAACATCATCTTCAGATCCAAGGGATTGGGCTGGCTGACATTTTTTCCCCACCGCCCAAACTGGCACAGAAGTTGTATTGCCCTGAATGACTAGTATGATAATATGATGAAATCTTAGAATATGTTGTTGTTGATTGATAGATGTGAATGTACTGTTTTTTATACGTTATTAAAATAATTGCTATGTATAACAACTTTATGTAGCAGCACAGCAAAATATATGCGCTTTATAAGAGGTAAGAAAAAAGCTTTGATTTTATACTTGGACTGCAGAAAGCTTTATTGCTTCTTCGATCCAACCTTTTTGTTAAACTTCATAAGAAGAAGCAAAAATTGGGCTGACAGGTTTGTACTATTCCCCCTTAATTAGACAAAAATATCCCACCCCTAATTGCCTATGCTCTGCTCCAGATTGGACTAGGAAACAATAGCATTATAAGGACTGTAATCTCAATGATAATACAATAAGCAGCTCATCTGATGCCTGTCCCACGCTCCTCTCCACCATTTCCTGCAGCGTAGAAGAGCAGTTTGCCCTCCTTTTGATTTCATTTCTCCAACACTATGTCAAAAGTGGTCTAACAGCTACCCTATTGCTTGGTGCCCTCAGAGTGAGAGCATGACAAGCCACAGTGGCCCCACAGTTGTCTCTGTCCACAGCAAAGCTAAGGCATGACTCACAAAGTTGCGCAATGACATGCCCATCCCAGCTAAGCCACGACCCCAGAATTGAAGCGAAAAATGCTTAGAATACGTAAGCTATTAACATCTAGGGGCTGATTTGTCAAGCACAATCTGCCAGAATATGCCACATCAGAGTAGTGGAAAATATCATTTATATTTTTTAGCATGTTGCTGCACTGCACTAATGTTTTTAGTAAATGTGCTTCAGTGTAAAAAAACTATATAAATTATATATATATATATATATATATATATATATATTTGCGGCACAGAGCAATATGAAGTACAATTTTCAGCACATCCAAAGAAAGTTCCAAAAGTTATCCCACGGTGCATGCACATCTAAAGTTGGTTCAATTCACACACGGGCCCACCACCTAAATTATGTTTTGCACCACTCTAATTTGCACCAATTTGGCATAGTCTGGCAGATAGTGCTTGATGAATCAGGCCCATAATAAGAGATTTTCTTATTTTACACTGTTCTTAAAGGGGAATAATGGACAGGGAATTTAACAAACAGATATCTACCCAAAGCAGTGACCTATGGCTAGGCTTTCTGACACCCGGGGCAAAGATTCAATATGGCCCACCTGTGCTTGCCCCCCCCCCCCGATCTGCTGCACCCGGGGCATGTGCCCCCCATAGCTGTGCCCCTGACCTATGGGTAAAAGCATCTACACATCAGAAAAAAAGGAATCTATTATTCCAGTACAGCCTGTCCTGCCAGACAGGTAGTTAGAAACACGTTATGGGCAATATTGATGATGACACCAACTCTTTTGGCTGCATTTATACAGGAGAAGATGTAGAATATATGTGTCTGAACAGAAAGGGTACTTTACACACAATAGCCCCTTGTTGTGTTTTTATGGTGGCAGATCAGATGTTGTGACTACTCCTGTGTTTTTAAATATTAGAGCACTGAATATTCTTTGAAAATGTAATGAGCTCAAATTGTAGACTAATCTTGGCTTTGAATTCACGTTTCATCTAGACGTGTCTGTTATCTTCATGCTCATCATTCACATCCTCATTCCACACCTCAGCAGAATTTGCACTGATGCAGATCCTAGGCTGACATTTCCTTTGCACCAATTCTCACAGCTGTAAATATTTCTCTCCTCACATTCTTCCATGAATGGTTTGAACCTTAATAACTTTCACCTGCTCCTGCAGACACCTTTTTTTTCATCAAGGCTCTTCAATAGTCATGGAGGTCTTTACACTCCATGACCATTTACCCTTCATTTTCATCTTTTGACCTAAATGGATTTGAAGTCCAATCATTTCGTACCTAATGGAAACGTATGTATGTCTAATGGAGCAGACATTTTTCAAATAATTCAAGTTGGCCACTTCTTGACTTTTGGGCTAAGAAGATATATCAAAGTGATTGTCGGGTGGTGAAAGATTTGCCCAAAGTTGTCAAAGTGATAAAGGCCAAGGGGTGACGTAGATGTTTTCCTTTATATCTTTAATTAAGCACAGAGATCTATTCTTCTGCTATGAGTCAATATGGAAAGATTAGCCTCCAAAAAAGAGACACAGTGCCTAATGCCACGAAAGGAAAGCATCCCAAAGCAAGACTACAGACTTACTGGTTAACATATAATAACTGAAGCAAAACATCTACTCATTTTGGCTGTTAAAATTGCAGAATCTCCTAATTCTAGTTTGATAATATTGGACCACATCACAGAAAAAAAACATCAATCCATAAATTATATAAATAGACCTTGTACTGTAATTTTTAAGCAGGGGCGTAGATACCATAGAGGCAGTGGAGGCAGCTGCTAATGGGTCCTTAGGAGAATAGAGCCCACTGCAAGCTGTCTCTCCCAGCACCCGAAAAATCAGCAGACTAATTCTACCCCAGTATGCAGTGTTGGTGCACTGTCTACGGAGTGTGCCAGAGCTATAGGATCTGCAGAATGAAACTAAGGTGCCAGCACAATGTCTTACCCCATGCGCTTTGGTATGGAGCACATGGTGAAACAAGGTGCTGACATCTTAGTTTCATCTGGTGGAACCTGTATCTCTGGCCCCTGGTGCTACCTGTAGAGAACACCAACTCTGCATACTCGGGAAGAACCGGACCTTACCAGGCCTCACTGTCCACACCCAAAGGCCCAAACTGCACCAAAACTGCCTAGAACTTTTTTCAGACCACATATCTGATTTGGGATGCTCGTGAGTGTGAACACCCAATGTCATCCGCATTAATGCATGGCAAACCATGCTGAATTAATTTAATTTCGGATGTCTTCCCCTTGCCACGGCCTCAGGCTATGAACGCAATGTCTGTGGAGACTGCGCACATTGGATGAAGTGGTGCAGGGGAGGCTAGCACATGCAATATGAGATCTAGAAGGAGGAAAGATCACGGAGGAGGAAAGATCACGGGTGATCTTGGGAGATGCCCCTGAGGAGGACTTTTCAACTCTAGGGCTGGGTGTCATGGGTTTTGGCCCACTTAAATTCTAGGGGTGTTTCTTTTAGGGGGGCACTGTGTGTTTTGCTATGGGGCCCTGTGAAACCTGTGTACGCCCATGTTCCAAAGTGTCGTAGAGCAAATACCAAACCTTCATTTCAGGGACACGGAGCAGCCATCCATCAAAAGCAGAACTAAACACCACAGCAACCACCTTTATATAGCAAATAAAACTGAGGTGAAGAAGGTGAATTTCCTTTCCATCTGACACCATCCTGATGTCATAACCCCCCCTTCACACACAGCAAACACTACATATAATACCATCGCTGGAACAATGCACATATTCAAGCATTTAAATAAGACCGCCAGTCAGATGTTTCTGTTGCTCCTCGTGACTTCCCTCAAGAAGCAGGGGTCCAGCATCTTCCAACCCTCTTGTGCACTTACACTGTTTAGATTTACAGTCTTCAGTTTACAGTCTTAAGTTTCATAATGACACCCACATAATTCCACTCTATCACTTAAGAGACTTATGAATTAAGATGTATTAAGCTCTCAGTTTCATCTGGGGCAATTATGCATCAAGATTGCAACCACAGTTGACCAGTATTCACTAAACATATACAGTGCATGTAAAATTTGGTTCAATATACCAAATATAACATAATACCAAATATACCTAATCTAATGCTTTGGTCCTCTGATTTTAATAAGCATGCCATGCTGTTTCTTTTGCAGCAGCCTCGAAAAGTGGCTCCTAGACATTAACATGATCTCAAAAACATAATTCAATTGGCAACAATTGAAAACAAAGGAATACTAACCTCTTCTCCCCCAAGCTGATTCCACAAGAGCCACAGTCCTTTGGGGTAAAACTCTTTTATAAGATCAGGTTGTGTGGGTTCCCGTGGATTCCATAAACCGGACCGCCAGCCTTGCACAGAAAAAAAAATCTCCCCACACCTCCCTTTCCCCAACGGCATGCCTGGTACAGAATCATTGTCAGCACTTATATTTGCTCCTGCATCCACTCAAAGCTGAAACGCAGCCTCACTAATATTCTCTTGGTCACTGCCATCTTGAAGCCCCCCTGAGACTTCCTTTCCCAGCTGTGCCGCTACCTGAATTTAACTGACATAACCCACAATGCACAGCAGCAGGAACTCAACAGCACTCCCTCTTTGCAGGCTGCCTGCAGCTCCATAGGACCCCATTTTGGCAGTAAAATTGATCACGGTAAATTAAAGGTAAATTATTTTTTATGTGCATTAATCTGAATAATGCATATGAAAGCATATGAGCACTGTTTCTTGTAAGGGTGTCGGTCCAGTTCATCTGAATAGAGCGGCGAGCCAGTCACATACCATTCCCTCTGGGGTGCACAGGATGCCATAGAACCCAATCTCGAAAATGGGAGAGTTTTAAACAGCTGGACATAGAGGAAGCAGCTGGAAGGTGAAGAGGTTTCTTTTCATCTAGGTCTTTAGCTCAAGATGTTAAATCCAGAACTTCTGTGCTGCTGTGTTAAAGTGTAAGTTCACTTGGAACCGTGCTGTCAAATGCCCCAACCCTTTGCTGAATATGATTTGGCTAAACGAAAAAAAAAAAAAATACAAGGCTCATCTGACTGGTCAATGAAACCCATTTCCTCACCAAGAACAGCAATTCTGCTGGACACTGACACATAGCATTCAGTAACCCAGTGGCAGCTACGAACACCAGGGGCAGGTGAACCTCGTTTTTTGATGTTATTTGCCAAATTGGGCTCAGCACTGGGCGTAGGGACTGTTGGCAGCGGGATCCAAGTGTTATGGGACTTGCACTATAAGCATGTCATCCACAGACTAGAGCAGATGCTTGGGGCCACCAGCCCATAAACTGCAATATTCAAAAATAGAACAATAAAGGCCAGAGAATAATTGTCCTACGCAATAGTTCAGGCATAAACATATGTGATTGATCAGACTTACCGGCCCTCTCTTTCTCACAAATTGCTGGCAAGGCCTAAAATGACAGAAGAATATAACATTAGAAGATATGGAAAGTCTGAGCAGTGGGAGTATGGTACATACTGTTATTTGCATGTTCAGTGTTAATAAAAGAAGGAATACCTGTATTATTTTCTGATCAGTGTACCTATAGACTAAGGGGAGGATTTAGCACCAGAAAGTGTAAAGCACTCTTGTTGCTGACTGAAATACAATATACAGTATATATATATATATATATATATATATATATATTACACCGGAAGTGTAATATATATTACACAGGAAGTGTAAAGCACTCTTGTTGCTGACTGAAATACAATATACAGTATACATATATATATATATATATATATATATATATATATATATATATTACACCGGATGCTTAACCTCTAGGTAGACAATAAAAGAACACACATTTGCACACTTTTGGCATATAGTTCTTAATTGAAGTGTCCTTCCCTTTCATATTTCACCTAAAGTGCACTATTAACTCCAATATACACTTTATGACCACGGGGTGGCCGATTCATTAATAGCGCCAGGTAGCGACAGATGAGCGCCAGTAGCGTGATTTTCACAGCGCCCGCTAGTATTCGCTGTGCTTGGCCATTGTTCGCTTGTTGACAGCGACTCAGTCGGTGTGCGGTAATGTTGAATACAGGGTTAGGAGTCGCTGTTTCACAGGTTCCGCGCTGTATGGGTGCGCCTGACAGTGAATGGCCAGAGCGAACGGCTCCCATTAACAAATCACGCTCAAAAAATTCTCGCGCTGTGAAATGCTTGTTTAAACCCCAGAGCGCTGGCGGCGATGGGTTAAAAGTAGTTTTTAAAACAACCATATTTTTTGATTTAAAAATTAAACAAGTTTTTCTCAACATTTTGTAATATGAATACATTAATATCAGACTTGTAATATCAATTCTGCACAAATTTTTTTTTTTTTTTTTTAACCTTAAAAAAATATCTTACATTGCCGTAGTGGTCACAGAATTTTTGACAGTTAAAAAAAAAACAGTCATATCAATAAATTATGACTATTTAAAGATTGCTCCATTGAAATGCATTGGAGAGCGCCAGGTAGCGAGAGGTCATACCTGGCGCTGTGATGGGATTAGCAGTGGCGCTGCTCGTTGCTGTCCGCTACATGATGAATCCCGCGCTAGGTGACGCTCTCGCCGGCGCTAGCCTCATTTAGCATGATAAATGCGTGATTGCGTCCGCCGCCTGGCGTTCTGGAGTCGGTAGTCGCCGATAGCTGGCGCTACCTGGCGCTAGTGAGACACTACCTGGCGCTATCCCTTGATAAATAAGGCCCTAAGTATAAAATAATTAGTCTAGCACAACGAAGTGCACCACCTAAAGTGAATAATTAACAAAGTATGGGTGTGCTCACTAATGAATGCTAAACACAAAAGGAAAGAGGTGGAGTGGAGAACATTCAGTGTCCACACCAAAAAGAGGAGTTCCACCAGAATACATCAAAACATAAAGTTTATTTATCAGAAAAATCAAGTACAAAGGCAGAATTTAATCCAACATAAACACAATACACATAAAAACAGAGCACTCCCAGCCGCACAAAATCCCAAAGACAACCTTTCTAAGTGCTATCAAAAATGTATAAAGCCAGGCCTCTTAAAAAATTCTGCGGTAAACTGCGGTAACTTATAATTTGGTGCCAGTCCTTGCCTTATCTACTAGCCCATCTTCTTGTCCTCGCCTTCAAAAATCTGCTGCTTAGTTCCAGACCCTCATTTTCCTGAGAAGATGATCCTGACCTCATCACATTTGCGTGCACATGCCTCTACTCACTGTGTACAAGAAGGGAGGGGGGCATGAGAGTTGAAAACCTTGGGCATGAGAGTCAAAAACCTTGTGTGTCTCCCTGGCTGTCCCCTTTATCGCTTTGCTTCGGCCTGCCATCTATGCTTTATGCAACACTGTGACAAAGGCACTGGGAGGGGTTGCAGCCACACTTCTACCATAGCCAGACTAGATAATAGGCTCAGGAAATAATGGGGGGAGTAATTAGAGAGGGGGCAAGCAGCTCAGTAACAATACATGTCTGATAGAGCAAACATGCTCAAGGGGAGGAGTTAGTACTTTCATTTTATACTTAGCCTCTACCTCCATCTGGCCCCTGTTGCTATCTCTGCATCCTTGCTGCACAACGTTTCTAACCCCCTCCACCCACCTCCACATACTTCGTGGTCACAGTAACTGTCCAATATCTGTACTGTTAAAAAACTGGGGAGCACAGAATGGTAAGTAAAACTGCCCAGTGTTGGGTATTCCTAAGCAGACAGGCATCAGAATCCAGGATGCCCATGAAGGGGGGAGGGTATATATTCCAGGTTTTAAGTCCCTGTCGAGGCACACACTGACTTCCTCCCACCGTATCCCCCATTGGAACAGTGGGAAGTAAGCAATTTCAGAGTATCTCAAATTCTCAGATTATATGTAAATAATCTATGTATTCTAATTTAAGACAATTCCTTTGCTTCAGTTTCTGGGTCATGGCTGAGCCTGGAAAGGGTGCTTCATGACGAATATTTGACTTTTGAGCATATTATGCTGTGATCAAAACAGCTGTAGGATCACTGTGGCTTAGCATGCTCACTCACACTGAGAGCTTTGAGGGAGTGGATGTTAAATCACTTTTTTGAGTGGTGCTGCTGAAATGAAATGAAACAGGGGGGCTATCTTTGGAGCCCTGCTATGGCTTCTAAATGGAGGAGAGACTCCGGGGAACAGGCATCAGGTTACAGCCTCTTTAAGATCCTTAGGGCATTAGTTACCGTCACTTTACCGTCAATTTCAGTCACAATATAACCCGCCCACACCCTGCCATGCTACACTGGTGTTGAGGTGGGACGGGGGTTTCAAAGAAAAAAAACATTACCTTATTCAGGGGCCAGCGCCGCTCCTCCTGAGCCTTTATGGCTGCCGTAGGAAACGATACAAAGTGGTATCTCCTGGGTTTGCACATGCTCCTGTCACCCATTCACTTGAATGGACGGGAGCGCACATGGAGCCAAGGAATACGACTTTGTGTTTTATTTTCACGATTGTGGCACCCAGTATCCGGAGCAGGCCCCTGGATAATGTAAGGGATTTTTTTTTGTAACCCCCCTCCCCCGTCCTGCCTCAGCACCAGGGTAGCTTTCATTTTACTAAATATTTATCTTTTTTATTGTTGCTTATGTGGGTTAAAGTTAATTTCAACAAAAGTTCGGAATCCCTGTAGTCCAAAGTCCTCTTCTTGGATTCTGGCAACCAGAAGAATCCAGATCATGCCATTTTACCGGCAGGCCGAGGAGAATGGTAAGGAAACCTAGCTTGTGGGGGAGGGGGATATGCACAAAGGAGGGGGTGGCAATCAGAATGATCCTCCACATTGAATACAGCCATGTATAGAATTTTATAGAAAATGTTTCTTGTTCCAATAATTCATCTTTAGATAATGGCAGAGGTTCTCTTTAGCAAATTCATGTATTTTTGGAGTGTAATAATAATCCCCTTTACTGTAACTATAGTATAATAAGTTAGAATAAGCCTTAATCCTTAAACCGGACCTTCAGCATCATTTAATGAAAAGCCCAAACCCTTAAAAAACCCCAGCATCTAAAATTAATGTATTTTAAGTTTTTAGTCACGTACTTATTATTTTTTCCCCCACTGGGCTGCAACTCTGTTCAGGACTCGGGCGCCGCCATCTTGACTCAGAAGCATCACACATACAGAGAGGAGGAGAGCCAGATAAAGTGCATGGGGTGAGGTTATAGCTGTGCTTTGCACAGACAGAGTAGAGCTGGGGTCAGGTAAAGGACAGAAATCCCAGAATGCAGAGCAGCACAGTTTGGGTGTTTAACGGCTCATAACATGCAGTCGATACAGGTAGGATGATTTTTAATGTGAGCAATACGAATGTACAGGGAGGGGGAAACATATAAGATAGACTCTTATTCAGGCTGAAGGTCTGCTTTAATAAACCATAATTCAAAACCTAGCATCCAAAACAAGGACAACTAGTACAGACCCTATACCAAAAAATGTTGTTTTATCATAAACAAAATCACCATGTAACTAGGGATGAGCGAACCGGTTCGGACGAACCGGAATTCGCTCCGAATTTCATGGAAAATTCGATTCGGCACGAACCCGAATTTTTTTTGGTTCGTGCCGATCGAATTTTCCCTGAAATAAAAAAAACAAAATGCCGGCATGGTGGGAGCGGGCAGGCCGGCTACGCTCTCAGCGGGCGGCGGAAGCCGGCCCGCTGACAGCGCAGCCGGCCTGCCCGCTCCCACCATGCCGGCATTTTTTTAAAAAGCAAACACTTACCTGCATGGTCAGAGCGTGGAGGCCGGCGCCGCTCTCAGCTGTCATCAGAGGATGCGTCATTTTTGCCGGCATGGTGGGAGCGGGCAGGCCGGCTACGCTGTCAGCGGGCCGGCGGCGGCCCGCTGACAGGCGTAGCCGGCATGCCCGCTCCCACCATGCCGGCATTTTTTTTTTCAGATGAGCAATTCGTGAAAGTTCGATTCGGGCGAACCCGAATTTCTTGGGGAAATTCGGCGAATCGCCCGAATCTAACTTTCAAGAAGTTCGCTCATCTCTACATGTAACTATAGTAAATCATCTGAATATTATGCTTGGTTTCCCTTCCACAAAGAAATACTAATACATTTAAATTTGAAGAAGAAGCTTTAACTGGTTGTTTGAATGAAATCAGAACAGAACAGAGGCTTATTACAGCAACACAACTGTGAACTACAGCAACACTACTGTATTAAAACAGTTTGTAGGAAGAGAAAAACCGCTACAACATATACATATAAAGTCTGCCTCGTAGCAATGAGATATACAGATACATTAAGTGTATCAGAACGTCTGTCATGTTGCATTTGCATATTCTAATATGATGTCGGATTTTTAATATGTGATGTTTACAATGTTGGAGCCGCATGAGGCGACTGCTTGGGAGATCTGTGTCGTGTGAAAATGCCTTTCCTGAACAGTTTTGTTACTTTATATGGTCAAAGAGATCCCTGGTGATTTCTAATATCCTAAGAATTTACAATTGAATGTTACAATATAAAGCCCCAGCAGAGCTATTCTCTTCATGAGACCACAGCGAGGGAAGAAACCAGGCCTGCCACACACTACATACAAAAAAAGTATCGGGCAGACACCTGCCCTAGTGGAGCCATCTTTACCAGAGGCTACTGTAGCTCTAGCAATCTCATCCATGGGGACCATTATTTCCCATAACTTTGTATTGTAACACAAGACATTTTCATAAAAGGAAATGTGTTAAACCGGACCTTCACCCTAAATAGGAGCCTATCTTATATGTTTCCCCCACCATGTACATACAGATTGCCCAAATCTATAAAAATCAATCCTACGTGCGAGTTTTTTGAGGCTTTTAATATCCAAGATGGCGTCCCGTGGGGTCTCAGTCTGCCTGTAGACATGAAGTGTCTTCTGATTATGCTGATCTGCCTTGTGGGATTGCTGTCCTTTTGCTGACCCCAGCTTTGTCTGTGCAAAACACAGCTATAACCTGCCCCCTGCACTTTTGTCCCCTCTCCACTCCTCAGCATGTGATGCTTCTAAGGCAAGATGGCGGAGCCCATATCCTAGAGTCCTGAACGGAGTTGCAACCCAGCAGGGGAAAGAATAATAAGTAAGCAACTAAAAACGTAAAATATATTAATTGTTGGAGAATAGTTTTTAAGGGTTTGGGCTTTTCATTAAATGATACTGAAGGTTCGGTTTCATGTTAATCCTTTAGTATGTTCTTATAGGAAGTTATTGGGTAAATACTGGGTATATCAGTGTTCTCTTTATACCAACCACCTACAATGACACTCATTTACATAGTTAATACGGTTGAAAAAAGACATGCACCCATCAAGTTCAACCAAGGGTGTTGGGGTAGGGGAAGTCATTTTTGGTGTTTTATTACTGATAACAGCTAATAGTAACTGTTATTGTTATGCTGTAGCAAGCTTTTGTGGGAGGCTATTCCACAGATTTATAGTTCTTATGGTAAAAAATGATTGTCGCCTCCGGAAAACTGAATTTCTTTTTTTCCAGTCCAAGGAAGTGGCCCCTTATCTTTAAAGGGTTTTACCTAAAATAGTGTTTCCCCATACTTTTTGTATTGCTGTTTATATATTTATACAAGTTAATCAGTCATCTCCTCTCAAGACTCAACAGATTTAATTCTTGAAATCTTTTAAAAAAATGTTTATTAAACAAGTAATCCCTACCCCTAAAAATTGCACGTAACCCAGCTAGATTTTCATATAATCTATTTAATACCCCTCTCCCACTAATTAGCCATACAGTGCTCCTTTCGGCTATGCATTTAGGGGTAATTTACTAACCATTGTGTTTGTCATTCACATGTATTTGCGGTTTGAAGCATGTTTGCCGCATTTACTGAGCAAAATCTGGCATATTCACCAGTCAGTGTTTTCAGTATTTAGTTCATTGTTGTGTGGCGAATGCTGGCGAACACCTTTTCAGTTTTCAGCTTTTAGCAGCGAACCCCATAGGAATCAATGTTATTTTAGGCAAGATTGTTTCTAGGTCGATTTTCCATGTTTATCTGATATTTCGAGTGTGAACGTCAGACAGTTAACTAATAAAACAGTTTTTACATTACTTTTCACATTTTTTTTTACTTCTGACTCTAAACAATCTTGAGACACCACATAATCCGAGACCTATCCCATGCTGAAATAAGCTTTAAAAGTTTGCTCCCAACACAATTTTTTTCATTAATTCATCGAAACTCTCACAGCAGTTTGTCCTCTTTTGCCAGAACATAGACACACACATATATATTTCTGGGGTCCGCTGTCCTCACCATCATTGCTGCCCACTGCCATGACTGGCCACCACCTCAGCTGTCCTCGCCATCGCTGTGGCCACCACTGCCCACCACCTCTGTACCCGCTGCTGCCCACCACCCCAAGTACCCAGGGAGCATGTTCTGGCAACTTGGTAGGAAGTGGCCTGTGACTCGTGCAGGCTTCCTATGAGGCTGGCACTACTCACAGGCTACTCCCACCCAGAAGCCTGAACCTGCGCCCTGGGAACGAAAGGCAACAGGCAGCGGCAGCTACAACAATGACAATGGCAACAGAGGTGGCAGCCATTGGAGGCAAAAGCAGTGGAGATGACGGAGTGTGTGTGTTTATGTCCATGTCTTTTTTGGGGCATGCTGCACACTGTCTGTATTTGGGATGCCCCTCACTGCTTGTAATGTGGGGTCTGTAATGGGGTCATTGGGGGAATTCTGCACATTGTCTGGAATGGGGTGATGGGGGGGTATTTTTTTTTCTTATTTTTCTCCTCCAAATCCTAGGTGAATCTTATGGGCAGGTGTGTCTTATGGGGCGAAAAAATACGGTAGATCTTGAAAAACAACATCAAATTTCGAGACTGGATTTTATTTGTTGCTAAAGGTACATTTCCTGAATCCTTACTTTGTAATTCACCTACAGTATATCACTAAACAATAGTTTTCATTTGGTTTGAAAATATCTGTGTCTGTTGCTCAGAGTAAAAATCTGTGTGACAGTAAAGCATGGGCTTGAGGAGAAGGCACTATCTCTCATCATTGTTAAATCACCAATATTCATAAATCATTTTGCTATAATATGGCCCCATTGACATATAAAAAATCTGGGATGGGAATATAACAATACATTTTTATTGCTATACTTATTAAAAGTTCGTAAACTTCACAAAATGTTTAAGCTTTCCAAACACAGCCCCCAACTCCCACCATTCCTAAATAGCTTTCTATATGTAGTAAAGAACATTTGCAGGATTCGGCTCCTGCCTCCCACGCTGTTAGTGGAAAACATATTTAAAGTTTCTGGAAGCATACACTGCGCTTCCTACACATATTATTCTCATATTTCTAAAAAACACTCCAAGATCCCCTGCAATGTATAGGGTGCACTAACATTTTTTCATGCAATGCATGAATGTATTTTTCTATTAAAGAAGGCATCCTGTGTGATCATGAAACATTGCACCTTTGTTATTATGGAAATGACTGACATTTGAACCTGGTGAGGTCCAGTGCCATCCAGCTTCCATGTAATCACCCAGAAGGTTGATATAGAACCTTCCAGCCTCACAGCTAGGACTCAACCACTGGGATGTGTATGAACTGGCTCTACACATTTCATACAAAAGTTGGCCACCTTTAGCCATAAGCTCATGCTGAGATATATAAAGACTAGTGCAGGATAAATGGAGCAGTTGCAAAAACAAATCAAATACCTGGTTCCCTCAATTGAATCCTCCCTTGATGTGGCAGAGGGTATTTTTCACAAGGTGGCAAAACACAAGCGGGCCCCTTTACTTACATACAACTGATCTGTGGACACGTGAGACGTCTCCTGAAATCAAAGTTGGTACTAGAACATCGGCTCACAAATGAACGAGCTGAACATCTAGGATTGTGATTGCCCTGCAACCATCAAATGTGAAAAGGCAGATAGATTACTATGGGCCACGCTTTCAGAGTATATGGGGGGGCTCTCACAAGCGGATCGCTATCACATGTCAACGTTCTTGCGTGAAAGGGGCCTAATGGCTTTCTATATAGTCTGTGAGCATGGACTGCAGCTGTGTCTTGTGCTCAACTTGTTGTTCCTCCGTAAAAGTAGACCAAAACCAACCATGGAGTCTGAGACTCCAGGGCATGCATACTCCCTCCCACCTGGGGGAATCCAGATTCAGGATGCCTTGCTGTGTAAAACCCCCCAGGTTGCCTAATAAACTCAACTTCTCTCCGATCCAACATCGGATGATAAAGCTTTAGCAGGGCGCGTGCCCGTCCGCACCAGGCATATGTGAAGTCATGCTCCCTGTTGGAAAGTAGCAGGGATGTGGCCCCCGGCACGGGTCCGCTCTGGTCTGATCGTCTAGCTGTCTTTGATGAGTGGACGGGAGTGGATCTGAGCACAGCTCTCACTAGATGAGAGGCCATGCATGCACCATAGGACCGGGGAAAGGTGAGTGGAAGTGGAAGACCTGCGGAGGTTTCACACAGGGGGACATTACACATCAGGGTGTCCCAGGGGGCATGGACCAAAACCCAGGATAGTCAAAATCTTGGGTTTTAGAAAACTTTAGGGCCCACCAACAAGTCACATTTGTGGATCTCCACATAACCAGCGCTATAGTTTTTTCTATGCGCTGATTATTTCATTGGGGTGGGCTGTTGTATACAATTGTTAGAAATGATCCTCCCTAAGTCCACTTTATGCCAAATAAGAGTATTGTAGATTTCTAGCCTGGAATTCATCACCTTTTTTCATTTGTTTCAATATAAAAGTCATATAGACGCTTATACACATTTCCTTGGAGATTCTATATTTTATAATACATTATTTGTAGAGATGAGCGAACTTCTCAAAAAGTCGATTCGGGCGATTCGCCAAATTTCTCAAAGAAATTCGGGTTAGTCCGAATCGAGCTTTAGCAAATCGCTCATCTCTGGTGGGAGCGGGGAGGCCGGCCTCCCCGCTCCCACTATACAGCAAACACTTACCGGCGTGGTGGGAGCAGGGAGGCCAGCTGCGCTGTCAGCTGTCATCAGAGGAAGCGTCATCAGAGGAAGCCGGCTTCCTCTGATGACGCGTCCTCTGATGACAGCTGACAGCACAGCCGGCCTCCACGCTCCCACCATGCCGGTAAGTGTTTGCTAAAATAAAAAAATGCCGGCATGGTGGGAGCGGGGAGGCCGGCTGCACTGTCAGCGGGCGGCGGAAGCCGGGTTCCGCTGCCCGCTGACAGCGCAGCCGGTCTACCCGCTCCCACCTTGCCGGCATTTTTTTTTTTTTATTTCAGGGAAAATTCGGTCAGCACGAACTCGTGCAGAATCGAATTTTCCCTAATTATTTTTTTGGTATTTTCTTAAATAGTTAATATTTTATAACATGCTTTCTCATTGGAAATGATATGCTGTTGGTAAGTTGCTGTAGTAGAAGTTAAAATACTGCTATTCTTTAGAGATACATGGGACATTTTGTTACTCATTTTTCTCTTTGCATTTTGCTTTATATTGTCTGCAATTATTGTTAATATCACCTATATAATAAATGTTTATTGAAAGAAAAAAAGTTCTCCGTAGTGTGAAGTTTATAATTTCGCACAGTGAAGGAGATGGAGGAACTGACTGGCTCGATAAAAGAAAATGAGGAACAATATTGAGAGAATTAGGAAAAGTGGAGTTGGGATAGAGAAGAAAGGGTAAGGATACAACAGAAATAGCAAAAGAGGGCTGATGTCTAAAAGAAAAGACCTGGATTCTAATGTTACATTAAATGCTCATCTCGCTGACCTTTATTTTTTTCTTTTCTTCTTTCTTATTAGGGTTTTTTTAATGTTTTTTTTGTTTCCCCTCTCCCTCTCATTTTCTCTCTACACTCTTGCTCTGGATGTTACAAATGGAGGGGTTGGCGGAGGGGGTGGGGTTAGGTGGGGAAGCCTTTCCCTCTTTTTTAGGGATGTGGGTTTTTGGACTGGAGGAGGGTGGTGATGAGACTGGGAATTCTTGTGCAGTTATTAGAGAAATGAGGGCGGTTGAAAGAGCTATTATTTTCAGTGGGAATTATAAATATGAAGCTGGTTACTTTCTCTCTTTAAAGTGGACCAACACCCACCGGTGATCGGCCCGGGAATCTATAAGATTCCCGGGCCGATCACCTCCCTCCCCGCGGGACATCCGAGATCGGGATGTCCTGCGGGGTGAAACCCCCCCAAACACCCCAAACTCCTTACCTTAGCGCCTCCCTCGCGCTCCTCTAGACGTGCGTGCGCCCGCGCTGGCCGTCTGTGAATGGCCGGCGTGGGCACGCGCGCGTCAAGAGGGACGCGCGGGAGGCGGCGGCGGAGGAGCCGCTTGTCCGCGGCTTGTCCGTCGGCGCGGGGAGAGGTGAGTTCGGGGGGTTCGGGGGGGTTCACACAGCGGGGCACCCCGATCGGGGGTGCCCCACCGAAGTGGACCAAGACCCAGGATAGTCAAAATCCTGGGTGTTGGTCCACTTTAACCCTTGTAAATAGCAGTGACTAATTTGAATTGTTTTTTTTTCTGTAGTGTTAATTATTTAAAGATTGTATGTAAAAATAGAGAATGCTGTATGAGTAACTCTGAAAAGCTGAGCAGCCCATCAACCCACTTCCTCTAAGGGTGCAGCAGCAGGAAGTGCTGCTGTAACTTACCTCCGCGAACCTCTTCCAGCTGGCATTAGAAGTGTCCTCACTCACATCTTTCTTTATCTTGGGCTGTGGCCGATTTCAACCGCTGCCACCGCTGATGAGGGGGATCATGGGACTGAGGTAAGTTACAGCAGCGCTTCCTGCTGCACATTCTACACTCTGTGCCCCCCACCACAGCCACCCCCCATAGTTCGGGATTTCAGTGGGGACCAAGTTCAAATCCCCGAACCCGAACATCTATTTAAAATTTGGGCAGACTTCCCAGACTCGAACTTTGGGGGGTTTGCTCAACCCTACTTATGAACTGTAGCTACTTAATGTATTGAATTAGATGTTATTAGATGTCATAACTGCCAGAATGAAGAAAAGTAAATGTTGAACAACCGCAACTTTTTGTGAGGAACCCCTCTGTTAAAATACTGAAAATAAATGGATTCACAATTCGTTAGATGGTTGCCACCTACTCCTACCTCCCCCTCCTCTTGATCCAGCTTTTATCCTGGACTCCATGGATTGTATTTTAACCCTTACCCTCTTTATCAAAAAATAGCAGTAAGATTTTGACCTCAGAAATCACCAGTATGACCTGCTCCGAAACTTTTGGTGCCAAAAATGTTGTTGCTTAGTAATATCTGGCCCAAAATAAACTTTCTTGTTCTGTCAACGTTAAGATCACATTTTCACTTTATATTTTTGTTGGTATTAAGGAGATCAGTGCCCAAGGCCATGTTTAATGTCAAGTAAGAAGAAACATAATTGCTGAATTTCCTGGGACTGGAGGTCCTCTTATCAGTTTATCAGGTACACGCTGAACCTCAGAATTATAAAAGATCAGCAAGAGCATACTTTATTACATGTCTGCTTGTCTGCTTAACTTCAAATCCCTCTCTGGTATATATAATACAACATCATTCAACCATAAGCAATACTCAACATACAGGAAGAAGTGCAACGTCAAAGCCTTTCCCATGAGAAATGCTGGAATGGCTGTCTTTTGTTGTGACAGAGACTCATCTGAAATCCATTAAAATGTAATTTAACTACTTGACTTGTCTTCACTTCCTGATCAGAACTACAATATTCGGCAACTATTTCTTCATGGATGTTTGTATGTCCCCTGAGATGTGGGAGGATGGAATGCCATCTAAAGGCAACATGGAGCATGTTCCCAGTGAACACAGCCAATTAGCCTTTCTGATACAGCATATACTGCATATGCCAAATAAGTTTCTACGGTTACAATTATAAAACCTTTTTTTAAACTAAAGGTAATTACATAGTGTTTAGTGTTAAAAATAACAAAATCAACACCATTCTTGTCCAATGGTCATAGTCATTCTTATAATTGTGGCCTAGAGGTAAAGAAGCAGAATTGTGACTGGAGAATTGTTTTACACATGATAATAAGTTTCATCTAAGTCAAGCAGATCCGAGCCTGCTGATTGAACGAGAGACTGCGCATGCGCCGTAGGACTGGGGAAGGGTAATTCTCAGCAGGGCCTTCACAGCAGGGCATCCGCGATCAATAGTCAAAATCCTAGATTTTGGTCCACTTTAAACCTTTATAGTGTTGATGGTAGTATTTTATTTGTAAATGTCATAAAGTGCTTATTTCAGTTTGGGGTCTCCTGGGCAGGAACGGGGGGGGGGAGGGGGACTACCGATACATAGGTGGTACTGTTGTTATCAGCCAATTTTTTTTAAATAAACAAGGCTTTTTTTAAATATATTTTTTTTTATATAAAAAAAATTGAAAAACACTGGAAAAATTACAAAAAAATTAAGTTTCATGTTAAAGCCTAAATTCTCCCGCGCTGTTTTTTATAAATTTTTGTAGGGAAACCCTGTGCAACCAAAGGATTTGTCGAGGGATTACTTGCAGAAAGATGAACCAGTACAACAAGCTGGATACACCTAGAAAGCTTAGCATATGTACTTTCAGGGAATATTTCATACGTAAAGGGCCATTTTGGTTCAAAATGTGCAAGGTGCCCACTTTGTCTGCAGATCTAAAATTTTAAAGTAAAATTACCCTTACGCACATGCATTACTTTGCGGTGTTTGGAAAATTTTCCCTTGACAGTGCCTATGCATTTTGGTGTTTATTCTATTTAGGGGACCTTGCTTTTTCAGATTTATCATGTCTTAGTTGCATATTTTTAGAAAAATGTGACTTTGATTCTGCTTTTTTTTTTAGGGAAACCTTGTGCAACCAAATAATTAATTGAGGGATTACTAGAATACTTCACCCACCTCAACAAGCCTGGTACCCCTAGAAAGCTTGAGGTGTGTACTTCCAGAGAATATATAGTTTGTGAGGCGGGAATTTCAAATGTAAAGGTGTCCATAGAAGTTGCATTTTATCTGAAAATCTCCTAAAGTGCTGTTTTAGTTTGGGGGAGTCTCCTGGGCAGGAAAGGGTGTCTACCAATACATATGTGGTGGTATTGTAACTAGGAAAAATTGGGCTTTTACACACAATATAATTTTATTGAAAAAACAATTTTATTTTTTTTTACAAAAAACACTACAAGCCGTGAAAGAGTTTTTAATTTGTTTGCACATATTTCACCCAAAAATTGACACAAAAAATGACAAGACATTTCATGTTAAAGCCCAGGCCAAGCTGAAAAAAACAATATATACATTTTCTAACAAATCCCCTCAAGTTGAATATGTGTAGCGCAAAATTGTGAAAAATGGTCTGGCAACAGAGGGTGATGAAATCTCCAGGTAGGCTGGCAGTTAAAGTGTTTGTTTTACAATTTTTACTACCATGAGATTTTTTTTCAACTCTTAGTGAATCAAGGCCAATGTTTGTATAACAAAAAAAGAGGACCAAACCTCAACTAAATGAGCTGGTTCCATTTAAGCCCTTTTCTAAGGCCATCTTGTTTTCAGATGCCCTGCATTGTGAGATACCCCAGTCCACTGTATATGCACCTTGTTATAGGATCCCATGGTTGCACCCTTCTCTGCCGTGTCATCCCTGCTCTGCATACCTGGTAGACTTAATGTTCTGCCAATTAGGATGTACAGTGCAGAGGGAGTAGGGATGCTGCAGGGATGTTGCAACAATGCAGAGTACTGTGATCTTGTGATCCTTGAACCAGGTAAGTATACAGAGACCTGGGTGGGGTTTCATACTGAGGGGCATACCAAATCAGGACACCTCCTAAGAAAGGGTTTAACCCAGACTAGAGTATTTTAGACTCTAGTCAGGGTTTAGGATCTATTTAAGGGCCCAGAAATTTAAATAAATCTATAAAAGGCATAAAAGCATATCTGGGATCCCGAGAAACTGGAGAGCCCAAGTATATTGTTTACTCATTGTTATTCATCTTCATATCGTTCCAAATACCTAAATATTTTACTGTATATTCTGTATATGTTCTTTAGTGACTCCATACCCTCCATTTCTACATTCATAATTGCTCCAGATGGGTTTCTTTTTCATTTTGGGTACTGCCAGAAGCATCGCCAGTACCATGTTTAGCATACTCTGTCTATTCTGTTGTAGAGTGTTGTTGAAGAGTTTTGTGTGCTGAATTTAAAAAGTTTTCCAACTACAAAAAATGAATGATGCAGCCAGCACCAAGAGTAGGAAAGAAAAATAAGTGAAAGCTGTCTTTGCATATTTGCTGTATGAGTCAGGTTTGTATGTATGATCAACTTTTATGTGCAGTGTATTACTAGTGGGGAGATCCCAAATTTAGCAGTGCCATAGGGCGATAGCTAACTTGGGGGGTAACACTTCCTCATAAGTATTGCACTACTGCATTTCCCAAAGTATTAGGCTTGTGTAGGGTGGAGGGGACCAAATCCTAGGGCCAGACTGCAACCACCAGGAAATAGTGGAGGAAGCTAACGCCCCAGGTACCTACTTGTGTGAGTTTGGATGTGTTAGTTGGAGCAGCTAAAGGCTACCCAAGGCCTGGGACTGTGTGACAGAGAATGTAATGTGACTGTACTATAGGAACTAATGTTAAAGAAGTTCTATTGCTGAAAAGGTTTGACATGGAATTGGTCCCTAATAAAGTAAGTGGAACTGGATGTTAGTAAAGAGAGCGCACAGAGCTTTATAAAGAAATTCTAGTAAGATACAATTCCTGAATGGGACCAGAAGATGTTTTGTGGGTCATTGGCAGGTGACAATGTTGCCAATGGGGGGCAATGTCAGGAAGGAACAAAGGGGAGGGGCTGCCAGGAGCACTCAGAAGTGAGCATGTTGCAGGGAGCACAATAGGTCTATTGATGGGGGGCAGTATCAACCTTGAGAGTGTGGCTGGGCCTGCAGAAGCACCCTACATTATTCTATGGGAGAGCATCAAGCAACATGGAGGGGATTGCATGGACGACCCTTTAGGTTGAATAGGGTCTTTCTGCTGTGCTAATCTTTTAGTGAAAAGCAAACAGTTACGAGCAGTACATATGGAAATACATAATATAATAACATGAGCAAAATAAACCACTCTTTTAAAATAAAATATTCAGATAAAAAAGCAGATGGAAGTTTCCTCTACATATGATGGTGCTATTGGTATACAGCTGCAGAATACATGGCCACTCCTTGTTCTGCAAACCCTAAAAGCCCATTCATCTTTGATCACATTAAAAAGTGTGATGTTTTAAATAATAAAATAAATAAACAAATGCAAAAATAATAATAATTCAATGTTTGTTTTTCCAGAAAAGGGAAAAGCTGTCCATAAGACGCCCTTGCTCCAGGCCCTGGCATGGCAAATATGGTCATGCACATTACACGTCCCCCTGGCTTGGAATAGGTTGACTTCAGCGAATGGCATGCATGTTCATGGAGTAATTCTAAATGCGTAATTCAGACACATTCAGTAGTAGAGATGGCGGAGGTATGAGCTCATACTTGGCAGACATCTGCATATTACAAAAGTTTTTGTTGCTACAGAAACAAAACTATGGATTAATAACACTCCTCCAAAGGGACAAAATGCTGCAAGTCTTTCACTTGATGAAGCGCTAAATGTCACAAGGCTCAGATCTTCAAATTTGTACTTGACATTGAATTACGTTATAAATGATAGCATAATGTAAACTGTGTGAAGTCATTAATTTAATACTTGAGTCTTAGCTTTTGAATACATTTTTCAAAAACACAAAATGGGAGGTTAATGTCAAAACAATGGTTTAACTTGATGCTCTACAGTTTTCTCTCTGCATTTTTCTGTCACTTAAATTGTACTGGTCTAGTCCCAGTAGAAAGTTTATACTTCTTTTGATAATTACTCATCAGCAGAGCAATCAAAGAGGGCCTCTTGGGTCCAGAAGAGTAAATGAGGTCAGAGCAGTCAATTGAAGAATGTGGATAATTAGGAGTGGTGTAGATTCAAGTTCTTGGCCCCAAGTCAAGAACAGAGAATGCCCCTCATCCAACCACATAAGTAATTGTAAGGAGGCAGTTATATCTCCACTCTTAATGCAATGCAGCAAAAATACATGCAAATATTATGGCACCAAGTAATATAAAAAAAAAAACTAAAAAAAAAAAATTCTTTTTTGTGTTATACTCCTATTTTTCTCTATTTCTTGCTGTGTATGCTAAAAAGAATTTCTTTTGACTAGACTAGTGATGAGCGACTGATAAATGCCGAAACATGATTTAAAAGCTGAAAGCCGTGACCTCCGATAATAGCCGAAGATCGTGGCTCCGGCGGAATCAGCCAAATACCACGGTCTCCGGAAAAAGCCGAAGGATCTTCGTAGACGGAGGAGTGGTCTTCTCCTTTCCGCCCTTCGATGTTGAGTCAGAAGAGGGTAGGAATAGGCTCCTCCCTGGCTTTTGACTGGATGGCTGCATGTGACGTCGCAGCTGGGGTGGGATTTCCTCTTTGTATTTATAAGAGCCGCTGTGTCTGCTGACTAGCCTTTGAAAAAGTTGTGTATCACAACGAAACGCGTTAGGTGGGGCAGCAGCGATTTGACATTTAAGGGTACTGAGCGCTTCTGATGTTCT
The DNA here is from genome assembly GCA_027917425.1 of Gastrophryne carolinensis. Taxonomy (NCBI): domain Eukaryota; kingdom Metazoa; phylum Chordata; class Amphibia; order Anura; family Microhylidae; genus Gastrophryne; species Gastrophryne carolinensis. Next base: position 111,892,599 of record CM051234.1, read on the forward strand.
GCGCTGAGAATCTGGTAAGCGGATATCTGAGAGGTGGAGGGCACGTGTGGATAATTTGGATGTGCATGCACCTTGGAATATCGTTCAATCATGCAATTCAGAAAAAAATCTTTTGCTCTGTGCTAATATCGGTTCATGATTTAAAAAAGGTTAAGAAAAATGTCGCTGATGCATTTCATCAGGTATTACTGACTTCTTCATAGCATCAGAGCCATCATGATGAGCATGGATGAGGTGCTTGAACATACAACACAACACTAGTCGTCACCGGAGGAGAGAGAGTAACATCCACACTTATTAAGCTGGCAACCTGGATATAGGACTTATAAAATCCATACATAGAAGGCTCTTAGGAGCCTCACAAAGGACTACTCTTAGCTGGCATCTTTAGATGACAAAACAAATATCCTAAAAGTATACTGCAGCCTTGTATACATTTCTCCTCTTATGGAAGGTCATTGTTCAAGACCTGATCCAAGGTCATCATGAATCATGATGGTTCTTGTCACACTGAACTGATGTCTCACTGCTTTAGTGACAATTTTCTAAAGCTTTTTTAAACCATGTTTCATGATGTAAACATCTAATGCTGGTGCTAATAACTTTCAGATCTATTGTGTTTTAACTATTATGAATTTAAGGAAGGGAGAGCTTTTCTGCATACCTTTTCCTTTTATGTTACAAATATCATGTATTTAGCAGGATTGTCATGAGTGCACAGAAGGGGTGAATGTGGATTTCTGGGTTTTAAATCAGATCCCTATTTGGGATGCCCAGGGGAGGTGCTTGGGCCTTGCCTTGTAGTACAAGTCAGCTTTAAAGGTCCAGTATAGTGCAGTATTGAGGAACAGGCAGCTAAAACAAAAAAAAAAACACACTGTATAGAAGAAGTGGGAGTTATAAAAAAGGTGGATTAATTCAACCTTAATGAACGAGGCCTTTAATCTGACATTTGAAAGTCCATTTTAATCTGACTGGGGCCTAGGGGATAACATTTCCCACAATGATAAATGATGCCTTGTATTGTTTTTACTTTTTTCTTTCTTTATCGAACAGTGTCATTATGGATGATTGTTGAAGCTTCTGAAATCCTGACCTAATTGTGGCCAGCCTTGTCCGTTCTAGGGATATGAAATGAAGGTTTTTTCTTGTGTTCGGGTAAACTATTTCCTGGAAGCAAGCGCAAATTAATATAAAGTATTGTGCTAATCTAACATGCCAAGTCACAGCACAAAGGGCTTCCTGACTCAGATCCAGAACTGAAGATTAGTGAACAAAGGGTGAGCAAGGTGAGGTGGCAGGATGTTTGTGTTTCTTTAAAAAGAAAGGTCATCTGGCTGAGAGGACATGGGATTGCTTTCACTCAGGATCAAAACATCCCCAGTAAGCACTTTAATAATATTGCATTCCTGGATGGGATTATTATAGCCACATTTGGCACATAATAAAGATGAAAAAAAGCAAGTTAAACACATAAATACAGACAACGAACATTACCATTTATTCATTCAGTCCATAAGTCAAACTTTAAAATCAGTTGCCTGGCAGCTTACCTGATGCAGTGTAAGTCCCATGCTGTCTCTTTCCTCTGGTCACAGAAAGGAAGGGGCATTTCTTTTCTGCCTCTTCCTCTGCCTCCAGCACCCCCCCCCCCCGAATCCTGAGACTCTTGTCTATTTGACACTTCTCTGGTTGTTATAGGCTAAAATGGAATAGAATGTGCTTTGCAGCTGGAATAATGACCAAGGTAAGCATTCTAAGTATCATGCTTTTTTTTAGTAGCAGTGTTTTGTTTTTATAAATGTTGATACATGATTGGTTTCCATTCTACTTCAGCTGAATTTCCTTCTCTTACCTCACATTCAGTTACTAGCCACCTCCTGTTGTTTCCAACTCAAGAACATCTCCTGCATCTGTTCCTTCCTCACACCTGACACCAATACAGTTCTAGTACATGCCATGATTGTTTTCCAAACAGACTACTGCAATACTCCTCTCTGTGTTTTACCAGCAAACAGGCTGAACCCCATAAAAGATGATCAAACACCCGTGCACCCAGCCCAGGAATCTAAAAGACTCCATGAATAGCTGATTCCCTTACCATGGGGCATCCTGATGTTGATGATGTCTTGTTGTGTGAAACCCCTGGGATCACCTGAAAAAAAAACCCTTTTGGCTAACCCAAGGCAAACTCATGGCCTGCGTATGCATCCCCTGCGTCTCACGGCTGAGGCATGCTCCCACATCCAACCGTTGATAGAAGCGGGGGCCAGGAGCATGTCACTGATCACTAAACCAGGCATAGTAAATATCCTGAGTTTAGATCCACTTTAATCTGTTCACAACATTACTGCTCCCTTCATTCACCACTTCTCTTGTCAGTACCTTCACTGGTTTCCAATATCTGACAAGCCACTTCCTGCATGTCAACACTAGTTCAAAGATAGCAACCCAGACACATCCTTTGCTCCACACAGGTCCTTCTCCTGTCCTTAATAAAAAACAGCACATGTGAAGTTCCGAGGATGAAAGTGATCTTCAGAACTTCACATTGAGAGTGATCTTCAGAACTTCACACTGCTCTTCATATAATCCTCTATAGCAGCCGTACTCAATTGGCGAAGCGAGGTCCGAATGCGGACCTCGGGGCCAGATTTCCGGACCCCTGCCCATACAGCCCTGCAATCAGTTGCTTCTGTGTTGCTGTGCCCATGACTCTGCTCCCTGGCAACTAGCGTTGCAATATGAAGTACTGCAGAGGAGTAGCTAGGCTTTCTGGCACACGGGGCAAAGATTTGAAATGGTGCCCCCCACCTGTTCTCAGGTACCTTTTTTGCACCCAACCTGACCTGCTGCACCCAGGGCAAGTGCCCCCCCCCCCCCAGGCCTCCCTGTTTTTCCACAGTGCCTGATAGTATTCCTGGGGTGCCCTCCCAGCACCCTGATTTTTAACCATAAGCCCCCCCCCCCCCCCCGTGACAGCCCCCTGCCCGGACCTTCACCTCTCACTAGATGTCTGTAAATGGACCTTTACAAGAAGTGGTTGAGTACCTCTGCTCTATAGCATTTGCCAGTCTCCAACCCTTCAGGTCAGGTTCATAATTACACATAAAACTCTCTAATTTAGAAAGACCAATCTTCTGGCTTAACCAATTTCCTCCACAGACTGGTCATCCTTCAGCTCACTTGCCATTATGATTATTACATACTGCTTAATAAATAATAATACTCTCTATTTATATAGCACCAATATAATCTGCAGCACTTTACAGTCAGAGGGTTCACGTACATACAGAGTAATAAATTAACACTAAACAAGCCATCACTTATTACAAAAGGAATAAGGGTTCCTCTCACAAGCTTACTTGTGACCTAACCTTTTATCTCCACCCTTATCCTTTAAATTGTAAGCTCCCAAAGGACAGGGCCTTTACTCCCATATCATTGGTAGCATTCTGTCATACTGTATTATGAGCATTATTTGCTGTCACACTTATGTAACATCTGAGCCATAATACCATTTGTATTGTAAGTATATTACTCGTCTTACCCTCCTGTAATACCCACCTTGTAAAACATGGAAGACAATGGCACAATAAAAATAAACAATAAAAACAATATTAGTAGGGTATTCCTGCAGCTCCAGTCACTAACATTTGCCCCTACATGTTAAATGGGTCCAAAGCCATTAATAACTAACAGCTAAAAACATAAAAATAGAATACAACTTATGTTCAAATATGAATATATGGTCTTGCTCCCCTTTAATAAATAGGGTGGTAGCTTTAAATGAAGTTAAAAACAGTTCTGAAGTCTAAAAGATTCCTATGCTGAATTAGAACTGGCTCTTGTGGCATCCTGATTTGGGATGCCCCAGCCAACATGTGTAGGCCCCCGCAGACATCCCCTGCACTCCTGCATGTCCCCTGCCATGCACATCTGGATGGCTGAATTGCCAGGTGTGTGCAGTCAGAGGGAACGGCTCAGGGGAGGCACCAGCAATTTTCCAGTCAGCATTAATATATATGACAATAAATGAAATATGGAGAAGACCCCACACATGTGCCATGGGAAAGGGGATCAAGGGGAATTACCATTTAAGGGGGTTTCACACATAGTGGCAATTGGGAGGGTCCTGTCTGCTTTAAAAAATGTATTGTGTTCGGTCTCAACAACTATGTCCATTAAAAAAAAAAAGATAATCGAACGCAGACAAGACAAAGAGTTAAAGGTGATTTTGGGCTTAATTATCAAGCTCTTCTGCCAGACAATGCCAGTTCAGAGCAAATTAGAGTAGTGAAAAATATAATTTATACATTTTTCAGTGTGTTGCTGCACCGCTAATGTTTTAGTAAATGTGTTTCTTGTAGTGCTACATGTGCAAGTGTGAAAAAAATATTTTATTATATTTTCGCTACTCTAATTTGCTCCGATGTGGCACTGTCTGGCAGAAGTGTTTAATAAATCAGACCCATTATCACAAGGGTAGATGGGGAACTCTTATTGTAAGAAAACTTTGGCATGACCATGTGGCCAAAAAGGTAAAGAATTTTGAAACAACTGGATACAATTTTTATTATATTTATTTATGAAGGAGTTTTAAACACGTAAAAAACAGAAAAAAAAAAACACAGAACTCCAGGAAGGATAGAAGCACGTCAGATTCCACAGAGGCTGACACACCTACAAGGGCATTAACAGTGCCATAACTGAGCACAGCATTTATACACACATTTATGGGCACCCAGGAGAAGTGGGCTTGAACCACGCAGCGCGTCGGTGAGAGGTAAGTGGGGAGGACTAAGGGCGTTGGATTAGTAGATACAATCAGAGTATTATCTTATTTGATGTATGGCAACATGACATGGCGGATGCTTGCAGAGATGAGTAGGAGCACTATTAGTTGGTAGATTTAGCACTTTAAGCACTTTTGCACTGATTAATTGCACTTTCTTGCTGAGTTTGCACATATTGTAGTATTTTCAGGGGCTGTATATATCCTTGATAAAGGAGCACAGTTCACTAGCAATTTTAGTTTTATATGGATTCACTTATGTAGCATCTCATCATGCGGGCGTCCGTTTATGTATATGTATGCCATCAACACTCTAAAGTTAGAGGTATATGAAATGATATTATTTGAATGTTTAGACATACATTGTGAGTGTCTTATATATTAGCCCCAAAAAGTTCCTCCCCACTTGGATTTTTATGTATATGTTTTTTAAAGTGTGATGTTATGTGATATATGTTATGTACTGACAGCATTTGGCTAATAATAAATTTTCATCTATTTTTGTAAATTGTGTGCAGCCTGCTATATGGGGATATAAAGGTGGGCTAGCTCTGAAAGCCCACCAGGTGCATAGATTAGGTTACAAGGTTGGTCCCATAGGCTAGCACCGATAGTAATTAACAGAAGCTGTGCATACCCAGAGGTAGAGTTGAGAAATTTACAGCATTTATACAAATAAACAGTTGCTTGTTTCTCATTTGTATACGACATAACTAACAGACTATAATAAGCTGCTGTTATTTTTAAACTTCTAAAATAAAATATCTACCCCATAAATTTCCACTAAGATCTCTTTAGTAGAAGTCTACTTTTATGTGGCCATATCTCACACACCTTCCTTCCCTAGATAAAATCAAATACTCTAACAATACCCCTTCTTAAACTGGGCCTTCACCCTGAATAAGAGTCTATCTTATATATTTCCCCCTAGCTGTACATACAGATTGCTCACATTTAAAATCATCCGACTTGCATCTACTGCATTTTCTAAGACTTTAAACATACAAGATGGCGGCCAATGGAATCTCAGGCTGCCTGCAAACAGGAAGTGTCTTCTAACTCTGTGGCTCTACTTTCTGGGATTGCTGACCTTTTCCTGACCCCAGCTCTGCTCTGTCTATGCAAAGTACAGCAAGTTACAGCACTTTTGACCTCTCACTATGTGATGCTACTGAGCCAAGATCAGAAACATAAAGTGAAGCCAGCCGACATCCGGAATCCCATAAAAAAATCCAGCTTTATTTGAAGTGTCAGTTAAAACGCCAAATTCCAACAGCGATACATGCAAGCATAAAAACTGCGGTGTTGGGTTGACGCGTTTCGGGCAGCACACCCTTAATCATGACAATTAATGGGGGACATCCCCTAGTAATACAATTAAGCAATCAATTAAACAAATTGTATGGAATCAAAAACTTACATATCCGCCATTCACACCGCGCGCCTGAATAAGCCGCCGTCAGGTGCGTCCTCCGTCTCGTCCATCCCTGAGTGAAACAAATCACAAATGCGGGGATGACGTGTCCGCCTCCCATTGGCCTGAGAGTCAGCACATCACAGTACTGGCAGGAAGAACCCTCCATGTCAGGGACGAAAGGGCGGAAGCAACCAGAAGACAGAAGCGTAAATGCAATCAAAATGCTATTGTACACATAATGGTGGCTAAAAAAATATATGTATAAATACCCAGGGGCTGCGAATGGCGGTGCAGGAAGGGATTACATCAAAAACATTCCTTTTTAGGAGAATATACAAACATTTGGCAAATATATTCACTGACATACAGTAATGCACAAAAGTATACAGAAATACATATAAGGCCTACAATCATATACATCCACATACAAATACATCTGAATATAAAACGCTCACCCCATACAATCAAGCTCAAAATACAGTTATAATGCATTATAAAAAAAAAACCTTCATATTGCAAAAGGGATGGACGTTCATATTACAGAAAGGGATGATATTACAGATGGGGATGATATTGCAAAAGGGGATAATATTCAAAAGGGGAAAAATAATTTTAAGTTTATTTAATGAAGAAGGAGGGATAGTATTAGGAGGGGGAATAATCCAAAATGGGAGCCAACTGAGCCAAGATGGCGGCATCCATATACTAGAGTGCTGAACAGAGTTGCAGGCCCATGACTAAAAATGGTAAATAAGTTAATTTTAGATGCTGGGAAATAGTTTTTAAGGGTTTGGGCTTTTTATTAAATGATGTTAAAGGTCCGCTTTAAAAAGTTTGATCTGATGCTTATTGTGATTAAGCGCTTTTCTTAAAGTTTTTTTATTTTGCCTCCTCCTAGACTCAAACAAAAAGTTTGAGAGAAGCTGAACTTGCTGTCAGTGGACTTTATAACTACATAAGGGGTATTTTACCTGATCACTAAACAAAGATATACATTTTCTAACTCACAAAGTCAAAACAATTTTAAGTTATTAGGGTTTGCTGATAAAAATTCCAGACTGCCAAAGAAAATCAAAAAGAAGAAAATCAGAAGCAGAACAACCAAAAAGAAAGAAAATCGTGTAGAGCACTGAGTTATGAGCCTTTGTTTTATTTTTTGATAGGGGCTCATCTGCTCATGTAGGACCCCATTTGCTCCAAAACCAAATGATCCAAGTAGCTACATTTTGTGCAGTTGCTACATAGGTAACCCTTATTATGTACTGCTATGTAGCATGAAGTGGCGGGATCACTTGCATCCTTTTCCAGCTGTGCATGGTCACACCTGCTATTCAGCTATATTCAACAAAGTGGTGCACCGCCCACAATACAATAATGCTGTGCTACACTGCCAATATTAATATACAGCAGAGAAACATGGGCTCATGGGACCTAGCCCAGAAACCCAAATAACAGGAGCACCAATCCAATCAAATTTATAATTTCATTTATTTCAAAGTCACATAGATCAAGAACAACAACAACACACAACACACAATACCAAACACATTAAAATACTGTATATCCCCAAAATTCATCCAGTGCTGCATGCACAGCAACAAGTACCTGGGTAACTCCTATAGTATAAATACGTGTAAAAATCCAAAAATATTTACTAATTTTGTGCCGGCACAAAAAAAAAACACCACCCCCCCACCCAAAAAGAGGGAAGGAAAAAAGGGGGGGGGAAGCCTCCAAGTAACTACTCAAATATATTAAAGTGACAGTGCATAGTCAACATAGCAGCAATAACCATAAAAATTCATATCAACTTCATACAATAAATCCTATTAATCCATGAGTGCACAATAATCTACAATACAAGTGAATATATATACACACAAAATAATCATATTAGCAGTGTTTAAATGCAAGTGTTCAAAATAATACTGGTCATGGACACAAAATTACCAATTACAGACAAACATTGCAATACAGACCAACACAAACACCAGAGCAAATAGAGAGAAACAATCTACTTAGCCAGGCAACGGGGTATATCACGTAGAATAAGGAGTGGGGAGTAAACAGCAGGGACACCTTCGATCGCGGCCGCTGTCCATGACCAGTATTATTTTGAACACTTGCATTTAAACACTGCTAATATGATTATTTTGTGTGTATATACCGTATTTTTCGCCCTATAAGACGCACTTATTTTTACCAAAAAGTGGGGGGAAAATGTCCGTGCGTCTTATTGGGCCAAGGTGGGCAAAAAAATAAATAAAAAGCAAAAGGTTAACCCGGAAGCGGTGGAGGCAGTGGCGCCAGCACACACAGACACCGGCCTGTTACAGTGGTGAGGCGATGGGGGCAGCTGTATCTGCCGCCATCGCCTCCTCTCTGCGGTGCCAGCATAGAGTGAACACTCTGCTTGGTGTAGCGGTGGGCGTGGCCGACGCTCAGATGCCACACTGCCCACATGTGAATGGGGGGGATGCCACGCTGCCTATGTGGGAATGGGAGGGTGGGATGCCACACTGCCTTTATGGGAATGGGATGGGGGCATCCCACACTGCCTTTATGGGAATGGGATGGGGGCATCCCACACTGCCTATGGGAATGGGATGGGGGCATCCCACACTGCCTATGGGAATGGGATGGGGGCATCCCACACTGCCTATGGGAATGGGATGGGGGCATGCCACACTGCCTATGGGAATGGGATGGGGGCATGCCACACTGCCTATGGGAATGGGATGGGGGCATGCCACACTGCCTATGGGAATGGGATGGGGGCATGCCACACTGCCTATGGGAATGGGAATGGGGGCATGCCACACTGCCTATGGGAATGGGATGGGGGCATGCCACACTGCCTATGGGATGGGGGCATGCCACACTGCCTATGGGATGGGGGCATGCCACACTGCCTATGGGATGGGGGCATGCCACACTGCCTATGGGATGGGGGCATGCCACACTGCCTATGGGATGGGGGCATGCCACACTGCCTATGGGATGGGGGCATGCCACACTGACTATTAGGAATGAGATGGGGGGATGACACACTGCCCATGGGGAATGGGAGGGGGGATGCCACACTGCCTATATGGGGAATGGGAGGGGGGAATGCCACACTGCCTATATGGGGAATGGGAGGGGGGATGCCACACTGCCCATGGGGAATGGGAGGGGGGATGCCATGTTTTAGCACAACATTTAGCTTAGAATATTTTTTTTTTATTTTTCTTCTCCAAATCCTAGGTGCGTCTTATGGGCAGGTGCGTCTTATAGGGTGAAAAATAAGGTAATATTCACTTGTATTGTAGATTACTAGACACCGGCCTGTTACAGTGGTGAGGCGATGGGGGCAGCTGTATCTGCCGCCATCGCCTCCTCTCTGCGGTGCCAGCATAGAGTGAACACTCTGCTTGGTGTAGCGGTGGGCGTGGCCGACGCTCAGATGCCACACTGCCCACATGTGAATGGGGGGGATGCCACGCTGCCTATGTGGGAATGGGAGGGTGGGATGCCACACTGCCTTTATGGGAATGGGATGGGGGCATCCCACACTGCCTTTATGGGAATGGGATGGGGGCATCCCACACTGCCTATGGGAATGGGATGGGGGCATCCCACACTGCCTATGGGAATGGGATGGGGGCATCCCACACTGCCTATGGGAATGGGATGGGGGCATGCCACACTGCCTATGGGAATGGGATGGGGGCATGCCACACTGCCTATGGGAATGGGATGGGGGCATGCCACACTGCCTATGGGAATGGGATGGGGGCATGCCACACTGCCTATGGGAATGGGAATGGGGGCATGCCACACTGCCTATGGGAATGGGATGGGGGCATGCCACACTGCCTATGGGATGGGGGCATGCCACACTGCCTATGGGATGGGGGCATGCCACACTGCCTATGGGATGGGGGCAGGCCACACTGCCTATGGGATGGGGGCATGCCACACTGCCTATGGGATGGGGGCATGCCACACTGCCTATGGGATGGGGGCATGCCACACTGACTATTAGGAATGAGATGGGGGGATGACACACTGCCCATGGGGAATGGGAGGGGGGATGCCACACTGCCTATATGGGGAATGGGAGGGGGGAATGCCACACTGCCTATATGGGGAATGGGAGGGGGGATGCCACACTGCCCATGGGGAATGGGAGGGGGGATGCCATGTTTTAGCACAACATTTAGCTTAGAATATTTTTTTTTTATTTTTCTTCTCCAAATCCTAGGTGCGTCTTATGGGCAGGTGTGTCTTATAGGGCGAAAAATAAGGTAATATTCACTTGTATTGTAGATTATTGTGCACTCATGGATTAATAGGATTTATTGTATGAAGTTGATATTAATTTTTATGGTTATTGCTGCTATATTGACTATGCACTGTCACTTTAATATATTTGAGTAGTTAGTTGGAGGCTCCCCCCCCTTTTTTCCTTCCCTCTTTTTGGGTGGGGTTTTTTTTGTGCTGGCACAAAATTAGTAAATATTTTTGGATTTTTACACGTATTTATACTATAGGAGTTACCCAGGTACTTGTTGCTGTGCATGCAGCACTGGATGAATTTTGGGGATATACAGTATTTTAATGTGTTTGCTATTCAGCTATGGCGGATGTGGCTGCGCACAGCCAAACAATGTAAGTGATGCTGCAGGCCGATTGATTGTGTGGCTGGGATTACACTCAGCTTCTCCAGCCGCGCCTTAATATATGCGACTGGAAAAGCTGATTGGATGAGAGCTGCGTCTATGCTGTGGGCTTGAGGAAAGGTAAGAACAATGGCCGATCCGGGGTGGTTTCATACAGTGGGTTATCCCTAACTGGGGTGCCCCAGCGAAGCGGACTAAAACTTGGGATGGTGAAAATCCTGGGTTTGGGTCCACAATAATAAACCTTTTGACTGTAGGATATATATATATATCAATAACCAGGGACACTTCTGTTTCGAGGCCACATTTTCTTTTGGAAAGGGGGGTTATTCAAGAAGGGATAGCGCCAGGTAGTGCCTCGTAGGGGCAGGCAGCGTCTGGTGAACGCTGGGCGCTGTACGCAAAACAACATTTATGAAAGCGAATCTGGTGAGCGATTCTAACAGCGCCATGTAGCATCCAATGTATTATTACAGGTGGCTCAGTGTATAGCGTCGGCGCTCTAGCTTCCAGAGCGCCAGGTATTACCTTTCGCTCACTGTCGCTCTCCCATACATTTTCAATAGCTGTTCATTTGCTTGTGTTTAAACAGCGTGTTTAACATTTTATTTTATTTTTTTTGCTTAAATCATTGTGTGACCTCTCCTGGCTGCAAAAAAAACATTTTTAGAAACTTTTTGACTTTTTATATTTTTATGCAAAATTGTCATTACAGGTCTGGCACTAAAGTGTTGATGTCCCAGTGTTATAACAATGACATTCCGTGTGTTTCGCTTTGTTACTTTTGGATATGTGTTCAAAAACAGACTTTAATCACACAGAGTCTGGTGCTCTATGCTATAGCGACCAGATTTAGAGAGCTGACGCTGTGTGTGTACTTTTTTGATAAGTATGATGTAGCGCGGAGAGTCGGTCGCACTGAGCTGGCGCTATCTTTCACTCCCTGCAGCGCTGTACTGGTGTTAGAGCGCCCAACATAAATCACATTCATCAATGCCGGTAAGGTTACTACAGCAACTGAGGCGCTCTGTTACAGCTCCCGATACCCGCTTACAAGGTCCACTAATGGTTGCTCTAAGCGCCGCTATACAGACGCTCATCTGCCGATACCTGGCGTTAGTAATGAGCTGAGTGTTTACAGTATGTTTAATAAACTTTTCATCACAGCTTGCTTTCTTTTCAATTTTCAACTATGTCTTTTCATTATGTGTTTATAGTAAATTCATTATCCCGCTTTACTACATATACACAGTGAAAAAATGTCTTAGATTTACTGTACTCATTCCAACGCAATCTTCATTCCCTGTACATGCTTTTGCTATGTAAATCCCAAGGATACTTATACAACAGAACAACCATATTGCCACATGATGTAAAGTATTGTCTTATCTGGAAACTTTAAAATATTCAGTGCCCATACTGAGAAAAACAACTTTTATTTGCTCTGAAGAAAATCCAAAGTATACGAAAACCTAGTTCAGAGGTGGTCACATTTTGCATTCTTAAAATAACTTGTACTTGTGATTTGTTCCTGGTCTGCAGTGTGGTCAGACAGCAGATGGAGTGTCTAGACATCATTGTTCTTTTGATTAGTATTTTTTTTGGTCATTTGATTCCAAAATTAATGATTTGACATCATGCAGAAAAAGTGTAACACCATTAGTCACTGCAGATAGAGGAGAATACCAGCAAAGTAGAATGATCTTAAGGGATTGAGGTGAGGTTTGATAGTAGTTGGGGGCACTGGCTTTGAATGGTTTTGTGATTTAAGGGGGTAGTTATTAAAGTGTGAGAAGCCTTTTCGCCTAATTGGAGAGGCTCTCTGCTTAATTCAGCTGATATTCAATCGAAAAACAGAAAGCTCAACTTTAAGCCAGTTGGGTGCATTTCTGTAGAACATGTATTACAAGTAGTCCGTCTGCCTCAACATGTAAAAGGAAGAGAACAAAGAATCCTCCATACATTCCCTAGTCCCAAACAATAGGCAGAGATCAAGCAGAACCCACCCCCAAACAAATGTAGAAGCCATGCAAGTAAAATTCTTCTCCAACACCTTCTACTCCTAAACCCCCATGCACCTTGGGCAGTGAAACTAGAAATCCTAGGTACAGCTAGCCTCCCGAGATGTAGTGGGCTCTGGAACCTGGTTGTCACGCTCGGGGTAACTCCAGCCCTCCAGATAAGCCCTCAACCCCCAATCTCTGCAGCCAGCTTCACCTGTAGGAGCCCCCGCTTGCCAGGACGCAGAATACGCCTGCCCGGGATCGGTTGCCCCCAGGACTTCAATGGCTCAAAGGATGAGAGCTTATTGGTAGGAGGTCTGGAGAACCTAATGGCTAGAGCGTTAGTAGTGGAAGTCCAGAGACAGGCCAGAGGTCGACAACGGGAAGACAGAGATCATGGCAGTACAAAGGATTAGGCAACTCGTGGTCAAGGTTCAAAGCGAAGGTCGGCAACTGGGGTTCAGATCAAGAATGGTCGGTTCAGGCGGTGGTCGGCAACAGGGGTTCAGATCAAGATTGGTCGGTTCAGGCGGTGGTCGGCAACAGGGGTTCAGATCAAGATTGGTCGGTTCAGGCGGTGGTCGGCAACAGGGGTTCAGATCAAGATTGGTCGGTTCAGGCGGTGGTCGGCAACAGGAATCAATAACGAATACACAGAGGTCAAAACTAGGTACGAGGCGCTATCACAGGCACTGAGTGAATGCTGGACTACAGTTTTATAGGGACTGGCATGACTGAGGAAAGAGGGACATGAGGTAGAGACATTGTGCATAGATTAGAAAATAGCCTGTGTACAGATGTATTAATGGTTACCTTGACACTGGCCACATTAAATAAACAATGTCACAGAATGTTATGAAATATTCATAGTTTCTTCAATGGCTTCTGTTCTGAGTTAAATAAAACAACGCGTTTTAAGAGTCTAGGAAAAGATTTCTACATCTGTACATGACGTCCTTAGACACACCTTGGTGATTACAGAGAAAAGTAAGAACACCATTCTTTTACAGACTACAGATAACAAGACATTGTCTGTCTGTGACATGCTAATATTGTCCAGGAGCAGTAGCTGTAATAAAGTCGACCAGTTCATGCTGTTTACATCAATGTAATTTATATTAAAGATGATCCAAACTTTCTGCAAAGGACCTGGTTTTAAGAGTTTTGAAGAGCTTTCAAGGTGAAGGGCGATCTTGGCCTGGATACATTCTGTGGTTTTGCTTTGCTCTCAGTCAATGTGACAGTCAATTAGCATTTATATATTGTTTTCACCCTTTTCTCTAGTAGTAATGTAAATTGATGGGGGTCTAAGACAGGAGTGATGAACCTTTTTAAGAGCAAGGGCCATTTAGTGATTAGGTGTCTGGTTGCAGGCCACAAAGAAATGAAAAAACAAATGTTGTTTGGAACCAGACTTTAAATCATGAAACGTAGGGGAAGTCTGCGGTACTACTTTCACTATGCAGGTGTATTTCACCTATACTACTCTTTGCCCATTCCTGTCTCAATCGCTTACCCCTACCAGTGACATGGGCACTCTCACCTGCAGGAGCAGTTTTGGGAAGATGCTCCAGTTAAGTATATGCACTGCTAGAAGGGGAGACCGATGCCCTAGGTCCAGGTTACCTCCCCAGGGTATATGCTCTTTTAGGCTATAACTCAAAAACATTTTATCAGGTTAACTTGTATGTGACTTTTTGCTGGGCCCACAAGTATGCAGCTACTATAGCTGAGGATCTGTGAATGTTGGCGATAGAGATGGCCATTGGTCACATGGATAGTTGCTGGACCCATTATGAATATGCAGCTAGCATGGCTAAGGGCCACTGTATGAATAGGCACCCTCCATTGCCTTTTCCCCAGAAAGGTAAGTTGAAGTCATCAACCATCTTCACATGAGGTGGTCTACATTTCATTTTCTACACTGTTTTGAACAACATTGCTGGGTCGTAATCCTGCATTGAACAATACTTGATAGGGGTCTATACATTGCTCTTGGTACTTTTACAGGTTTTCCAGAATTTCTCCATGCAACACATGGTGGGAAACATAGATTTGATCTAAATACCAAGAAACATTTATGTGTTAGGGACTTGGCCATATATAAACACCTAAGTACATTCTTAAATTAGTTTAAGGGACTACACACTGAATATGAATCGCCTTCCTGCCTGCTCAGCTTTGGTCATGGAATCTGATAAAACAGTAGCTGGGTCCCTGAATAGTGTCATGCACTAATTTGTAATGGCACGGTGTGCTGTATGTCAGGACAAACTGATCCTTTGTAAAAACCTAATTGACTGAAACCTCATTTCCATGTGGTGGTCAAAGTTTTAAACAAGACACTGAGTCATTGTCCTAACCACTATGATTTAGTTATTTACATGGCTCTTCAGTGTGTATAGTGTCATGTTACTGAATGAATGTAAAGCCTCCCAAAAAGCACAGCAACAATGAACAAATGTACTTCATTAACTAACCCATATATAGTCAGCAAACAAGACACATCATCCCTTAATATTTCCACATGAAACGGCATTGTGTGTGTTCATATATTCATTTCAGACATAAACTAAGTGCAGTAGTAGCTTGATTTGACTAAAATAAATACTATAAAAGGAGGTAACTGTGTATTGTATTTAGAAAATATAGCACCATGAGCGCAATTAGTCATTAAGATGACAAACCTTTGCACCCCCCAAGTATGGTCTTAATGTCTCTGTTGTCTATCCACCTATTTAAAAGCCACACCAGGGAACAGCACTGTATTGCCAAGTTGCCTTGCTGTTCCAGATGTGCCCTGTGTTTCAGTCCATACTTACCTGGCTGATCCATGTTGCTGTCCTCTGCTACATTTAATAACTACATCTAATCAGCCTCCTGCCATCAACCTCTGCTACATTCCACAACCATGTCCAGTGTGCCACCTACATCTGCTACATTCCAAGACTACATCCAGTCTCCAGCCTGCTCACAATTTTGGCCACTTTCAGTTTTCTAACCAATGCCATCCTAAAGTGGAGGGAAAGCCATATTTGGGTCCACCACTTAATGTGTGTGGATGGGGCGCTGCTGTTGCGTCAGCGTTGCCCTGGCTTTTAAAGAGGAAGATTTTGCCTTGCATGCTTTTAAATACAACTAACATCAATTTCTTTTGTGATCTGATTGGTCTCTGAGCAGCATACATATTGTAATACTCTTCAATAACTTCACCAGCAAATTGTGGCGAAAAAACAGCAAAATGCATGGCGTAAGTCAGTTGTCACAGGCATTCAGTTTGAGCAACATTCACAGCGCAAACTCTCGAACATTATAAATCACCTATTATGTATTAGAGTGACGGGTTGCATATAGATTTGGGCTAAAGATCAATTTGAAGGGTTAGGTTGAGATAGAAGCAGCAGTGGCATTCTTATCCTCTGCCACTGAAGGGGTTATACAAAGTATTTTCAAGCTAAGCTGTTTCTCTATGGAAGAAGAACACATCGCCCTCCCCTATGTTAATGTGAGCACTATAGTCTGTGACCACTTCCACCTCCCAGGATTATTTTTATCAAACTTTAAAATTTAAAAAAACAGGAAACTGGGAATTTAGGATCTTTAGGGCCTGAAAAATTACTTTAGGCACAAAATCACATAGCGTAATCCAGCTTCAACTCTGGAAGGCTCTTTAATAAATTACACTCACAAGCATGAGTGATAAAAGCATTGTATAAATCAAGTTGCCCAGGCAGTGATGAGTAACCTGTCTCCTTTTCCCTGCTGGCACACTGAAGCAGGAACCTTATTTACCACCAATACGCATGTCCGTTAATAAGTCACCGCCCAACGCCCATCTTCTAATCAATAATGGCAAATACTGATGTAAAGTTGAGCATGTAAATACTGATTCTCCATACTTTTTATATGTGTTTCTCTGGACAGTTTAATACAAGTTCTTTACCTGTGTGAGCAATTATAAAATAAGCAGTTTTGACCTAAATTAGTGTAATGAAAATTTTTTGTGTATAATAGAAAGAAAATAATGTTTACTTATTGTAGCAAATTGTAAAATATGCTTAAATTCCCCATAACCTGCTTACGGCTTTTTTTTTTTTAAGAAAATATATCTTCCAAATTTTTTTCTGTGTCTCACGAGTAGACCTATCCCAAAAAAACTTTTTATAACAAATTTGTATGTTGAGTTGGGAAAACTCTCAGAGCATCTCAAAACTCAGCCTTTTAAAAAATTGCACAGGCTCTCAAAGTCATTTGTATAACCCTCTAACTCTCCAAAACATAAGGTTTACCCTTGTTTTAGAAAGTAACTGTAAAACTAGTCCTTATTCTGTAACCATTATAAAAAAAAATGAAACAGTTTGCCTTGACGCTTGCAGGTGAACATGACAGCTTGGTGTTTGTATAAGATATCTGGTAGTGCGCTCATCACTTTTTGAAAACACTCATCAGATGTCTTCTATGAAATGTTTTTCTTCGAAATACGATGGATGAAGGGAGTGGAATTTGAGGCCTTGAACTTTATGAGATGGAGGAATGCAGGAATACTAGCTCATACATCTGTACAGCTTTAGTGGTTACTTCACTCTGAAAGCTGCCCTGACCCTTATGTCAAGGGAGAATACAGAAATCTATTTCTCTACCAAAACATGAGGTTCTGTTTTTTTACTATTCCTAATACAGAAAACTTCTGCTTTGCGACAGCCACTATTATCACAATTAGACATAAGGCTCAAATGAAATTCCTTCCTTTTTTCAGAAATATTCAACATGGGCGTATGCCATTGGGGGTTATGTGAAACTTTTAAATAATTCTAGTACTTCCAATGTGGCAAGTGTACAGTTGTGAAGGCTTATTCATTATTATTGGTGCGAGCGCCACTTGAGAGCCTCGCCCGAGACACTCAGCAGCATCCTCTGTCAGCTGTAGCTCTTCCGGGCAGGTAGCGTTTCGCAGCGCATGGCTTATGTAAGCCTACTTGCTAGCATCGCCAAGCTGACAGAATTTATGAAAAAAACACGGGGAGGCCGATTCATTAATAGCGCCAGGTAGCGACAGATGAGCGACTGTAGCGTGATTTTTACAGCGCCAGCCAGTATTCGCTGTGCTTGGCCGGCGTTTGCTTGATGACAGCGACTCAGTCGGTGTGCGGTAATGTTGAATACGGGCTTAGGGGTCGCTGTTTCACAGGTTCAGCGTTGTATGTGAGCGCCTGACAACGAATGGCCAGAGCGAACGGCTTGCTTCATATTCATTAAAAAATCACGCTCCGAATTTGCTGGCGCTGTCCATTCCTTGTTTAAACCCCAGTGCGCTGGCGGCGATGGGTGTTAACTAGTTTTTAACCCCTAAACAACCATATTTTTGGATTGTAACATTATACATGTTTTTTGAATCATTTTGTAATATGAATACATTAATATCAGACCTGTAAGATCAATTCTGCACAATTTTTTTTTTTTATTTTTTTTTAATTTAAAAAAAAAAACCCAACATTGCAGAAGTGGTCTCTGAATTTTTGACATTAAAAAAAAAAAATTATTACCAATTATTTATGATTAATTAAACATTGCTCCATTGAAATGCATTGGACAATGCCAGGGAGCGACAGGTCATACCTGGCGCTGTGAAGGAATTTGCAGCGGCGCTGTTCGGTCCAGGCGGCTTCATGATGAATCCCGCGCTAGCCGCCGCTCTCGCCGCCGCTAGCCTCATTTAGCTTGATAAATGCGTCATTGTGACCGCCGCCGGGCGTACTTGAGTCGGTAGCCGCCGTTAGCTGGCGGTACATGGCGCTCGTCAGACACTACCTGGCGCTAGCCCGTGATAAATAAGGCCAATAGTGCTCCAAGAGGCCCTCAAAAAAAGGGTATCCAGGCACACTGCGCCTGTTGGATTCCCTATTTTTTACTTTTTAAGGTTTTTTTTTAATTAAAAAAGGGAATTGCATTAGGGACATTAGACAAACATGATATAGCTTTCTCACAGCCCAAATCACAAGTTTGAAGCACAAAATGAACCTAAAAATGCATATTAAAATAATCCGAACTAGCCCAGGGATCCCGTGACACATGCACCAGCCCCCCAAATTGTTTTTTTAAATCTACTAAAATGCTTAAATAATTGGAACCATCCTAGCCAACTGAAATGTATGGGATAAGGCCACACAATGCTAGGTGAGCATCTGGTCCTATGTGGAACTGTAGAAAACTCAGGCACTCATCCCGTTGCCAGTGCTGTTGATAGATGGGACACTACCTGGCACTATCACAGGCCCTCTGGATTTTTGACTTGAGACATACACCTTTTAGACTGGGACCTGACACTCACCTGACACTCATCTGGCACTATGTGGCCTTGGCCTTTCTTAAATAACCCCCTTACTAAACAGCTGCAGGTGCCCAAGTGGCATGTGCCTAATTTTGCAAAGCCCCTGGGAATCCCATTATCCTGTGCACTATGGTTGTGAAGCAAGCTCATCTTTTTTAGTGGGCATTCCAGGTGCTTGCCAAACTCACGTGTTGTACTTAATTCCACTTTTGAAGTCATTTTTCAAAGTTTCCATTATTTTGTGCCAAAATGATGTCTTCAGTATGCTGAGCTTATCTGTTATGTTTTTTTCTTTTGTATCAGTTTGCAACTCTGTTGTAAAAGATAAAAGTTTTCTGTAGCATGTGTTTATATCAGCAACGTACACCAAAGTGGTCTCTTGGCTTACATGTCATGACTCTGGATTGCTAGTAGATCACCTGTTACAGTGGGGGGATGCTGGGACTTTTAGTCCTTAGCTTTTACTCAAGGCCAGCAAAGCCACTCCTAATTTAGGATCACAGACACACAGGAATATAAGTAGATCGCAGGTCTGGGGACACAATCCTCACACAAATGTTTATTTTACATCCCAGAAGAGGAAAGGTATAAGGCAGAACACCAAAATCCTGACAAAATGGAAGTTTTCCTTTAAAGCACTTACAGCAGAACTAAACTGGGCATTCTCCATATCTTGGGTTTTGATCCCAATTTGGGATGCCCCTCTATCTGAAATCCCCCAATCGCCAATTAAAACTTCCCTTCCCCTGGTCAAGTGCTGGGTCTCGTCCAATCAGCGCCGTATGCCTTGCATGTTAATGCACAGCATACGGCTCTGTTTAGAAACAGAGCTCAACTATAGCCAGATCGGAACGGCCAGAGATGCTGGAAAAGCAGCTTGTTTACATTGCCATGGGAGTCAGAGTGAAGGCTCAACTGCAGGGAGGCAAGGTATGCAGCTGTGCCCCATCTATGGAAGCGCTGATAAGGTAAGGGACTGTAGGTGTGCACAGGGGGTTCAAAAACGGGGCAACCATGAATCGAGGGTCACTTAGTCGGCTCCCCCTGGAGCCAGCTTTTTAGGTGATGGGTTCACTTTAAAGTTGACCAAAACCCAGGATTTTGACCGTCCCGGGATTTGGTCCTTGACCCCTGGGGGGTTCACTCCACTGTGTGAAACCTCCGGATCCCCAGGAACACTTACCTGCTCATCCAACGGCTCATGTGCTGGTGCTTAGCCAATCAGCACGCTTGGCTCCATTCGGCCTCTCGGTTAAGAATCAGCTAAGGTTCAAATTCAGCCAAATGAAGCTGAGCAGGCCAATA
Source organism: Gastrophryne carolinensis (assembly GCA_027917425.1). Classification (NCBI taxonomy): domain Eukaryota; kingdom Metazoa; phylum Chordata; class Amphibia; order Anura; family Microhylidae; genus Gastrophryne; species Gastrophryne carolinensis. The sequence goes on from CM051234.1 coordinate 111,913,111, forward strand.
ACCCCCATCCCCCCTAGCCTCTAGCAGGGGCATTGCCCACCCTGGCCATTTACAAATGCCTAATGCAGACACACGCCTGGCTAAAGACTCCAAGGCTGCCCAATATGGGTTTTGGTTAACTTTGAAGCCATTGGAATTGGGATTCTTTACACAATAAATATCCAATGTGATATAAGGTTTATCCTTAAAGGATGACTATGATTAGAAACTTGGAAAGTTTATGTTATTATATAATAGACCTTGAAAAACGAAACATTTCGCCAATATACTTTTTTTTACTAATTATTTAAAAAAATCTTTCATTCTGTACTTTTTTCCTACTTAAAAGTCATGAACTTGCTGAGTCAGCAGAAATCCCTATAAATGGTATGCACAGAACTGGCACTTATGGCGGATTGTGATGGGTGTGTCTGAAGATACAACACAAAATGGGTGTTGTACCGGGCCACCGGATTGTGGATGCCTCAATGGAAACTGACATATTGCCACTCTCTCCAACCCCAGTCCATACACATGACTACACATAGTAAGTGCAACACTTAGGGATAAGGCTCCAAAGTAATGGTTATATTTCATATATTGTACTTGTACTAATATTGTTAATACTAACACAACACATACAACATATAACACATACCTTTGCACTATAAGCAAAACAAACCATATACTGAGGAAGCAGATTCATGCGAAATGTGTCGATGCAGAGTGAGAGTGTATACAAGAATACTTAACTATATATATATATATATATATAAATATATATATATATATATATATTTTTTTCCTTTATGTTTATTAATTATTGTTTATTTTATTCATCTATAATACATTTTTCTTACATCATTATGCAAAGTCTGTAATGCAGAACATTTTTTAAATGGATTGACACAGACACATCCTTGTACTTAGACCCAGAGAGGCTGGGCCCCAGCTCTTATTGGTTTAGGTGACAGACCCTGCACAAAGACCTGACCCCAGAATCCTGCACATATTTTATGGATCACTATTTATAAAACAATAGCATCTTAATTGTTGGCTGGAAATCCAATAAGGACCATGCATGGTGCTTCCTTGTTCCTAGGCAAACAGCGGTCTTTTTATTTGGTGATGTAACGTCTTGATTTATAAAGCTAATGTGAGTTCTGGAGAAGCTGAGCTTTTCTATATATATACAGTACATGTCGGTGATAAATAACTGGCGAGCATTTGGCTGCTGTCTACCATTAAAATACACCATTGTCGTTTCTTGTATATACAGATAACAATTTGTAACACTCACACTGACAGAAAGGCAATGCCCTGCCTCTTATTATATCTTAAGAATGTGCAGCTCTGATTAATCATTGTAATTAGGGAAGATACAAACCACATAGCCCACTGGTTTTAATAAATATGAATCCCAAGTACATGCCTTAAAGGAATTGTCCAGGCTACACAAAGTGTAAGAACAAATCATTGTTATCTCATCTTCCATGAACTTTATTCATCCAGGTTTGCTGCTAAAAAAAGTGGTTGTTGCCGAGATGCAGTACCTCTCTTGTTGTCCAGCCCCTAGAATTTACCTTATTACAGTTTTACCTATTTCAACACTAAAAGGTGGACCTATCCCCTCCTCCCCTTGAATTACACAATGTGGGACACACTTGTACCTGCAGGTTTAAATGACTGCCCCTTGATCTTATTATTCATCTTTTATCTGCTTCCTTTTTCTCATCACAGTTAAATAACAGCAAATTGATGAACCCTCTTTTATGTTAAAAGTGTATTGCTACCCTGTTGTTGTTGCTGCTTTAATTGCTTTATCTACATCTACTGCTTCTTCTAACAGGGGGTAGGGTGGAAAAATAAAAGCTACAGTAACTGCCCATACAATATTAAAGCTGTGTTGGTCTAAATGACAGTCTGGTGGGCATCCAGAATGCTGGAGTCCCCCCGTGCATAACCCCCCAGAGGGCTCTTAAATCTTACCTTAACCTCAGTCTACAGATAGGAATCTAGACCAGAGATTGGCTGCCTGCCACTCATGTGGGTAGTGAGCGCTGCCATAGTTCCGGTCGCATGAATGCCCTGTCCATATGAGCGTCGGTGACCTTTCGCTGTACTGGATTTCCTGAGGTTAAGGTAAGAATTACGGGCATTCTTGGGGGGGATTATGTGCAGGGGGGGCTCCAGCATGCTGGATGCCCCCCCAGCCTGTCATATAGTGGTGAGGACCAACACCCGTGCTGCGAGGGTGTTAGTCCGCTTTAAAACTTCATCACTTAATATATATCCACCCCTGCCCACGCTCTGTTTCTGTAATGGTATAGAATGAGTGGATAAAAAGCCTCATTGGTTGAGAAGCTCCTTGCGGGCAGGGCTGGAGAGCTTATAGGCTGGTCAGAGACTGTAAACCCCATCTGATTTCTGGTTACAGTCTGTCCCTGCTTGCAACTATAACTCTATTTTATTTAGCTGAATCAAAAATACAATATTATGGTCCCTGTGCTCACCATGGCATCTAGTAACAGGTACTTTTCCTTGTCACATAGCTTCTCTACCCAATAGTGAGGCTCACATGACCAAGGATGATTATGTCATTGTTATCAAGTCATGTTGCTCTTACGAAATAACATTAACACTTTAAATGTTTGTGAACCTGTTGAGGAGTTCTTACCTACCCTTATCTGGCCATGGAGCATGCCATCAATGGTTTAGGTCCACTTTAAAGTGGCCCTTCATTTGTAAGTTGCGGGATAAATGAATCTGAATCATATAACCTTGGAAACCATTGCTGCTGAAAAGCCACAGAGCAACATTAGAACTGTCTTGCTAATTTGAGTTCTTATCCCGAGTTGCCTGTTATCACATCACCACCACAGCCCATGCGGCAGAGGTAACGGAAAGGGTAGTATTATCCTTTATTGGGCTGACATTATTACACATTGCTCTCTAATAGTAGTCTGTGTGACTGAACAGGACTTCCTGTAAATTGTGGGGACACTAAAGCTTTAACTCAATGCTTCTAGAGAGAGTTGATAGTGATCCTAAAGAACCCCTTTTACTATTTCACTATATAAGAGGATACAGTGGATAAAGGTTCAAACGCCCCTGTTAAAACTAAGGTTACGGATTTTGCATTGTAAAGAAAAATAGGCACAGAAGATTCCTTTTATGTTTTTCCACCTTTAATGTGAACCATAATCTCTTTATTAAAAAACAAGCTGAAATAATTTAATTACACTCATATAAAAGTCAGCTGTTCTCATTGTTGAGTCCAGAAAAGGGTACAAAAACATTTTCAAGGCATTAGCTAAACCATTGAAAACAGTGATGACGGTCATCAATAACAGGATAAAACTTGGCACTGAAGTGACATTAACAAGAACTGGATCTCTAAAAAACTGGAAAAAAAACAAGAAGTAAATTGGTCTAGGAGGATGCCAAATGGCCTACAGCAACAGTAACGGTGCTGCAGCAATTTCTGGCTAAAGGTTTTTGCACTACTGTGACAGTCATATCCCATATTCCTCTTGTTTCTGTGTAGTAGGTTAGGGTGGCAGGATGAAAGTATTTTCTTACAAAGAAAAAACATCAAGCCTTGTAATACCTGAATCAAGTCATGGTAATAATTCAAAAAGGTACGTTTGGTGCAAAGCCAAAACTGTGCATCTGCAAAATCACCATACCTACAGTGAAGCATGGTGGGGGCAGAATTGTGCTTTTGGGGTTTTTTTATCATTAATGTTAAAAAACTTCCCTAGGAAAAACATTAAAGAAACACTGTAGGCAAAGTGTATAAACAATCATTCAATAGCTCACCTCGTCATGGCTGCCCCCTCCCTTCCTGTCAGAAAGCAACTGCTCCTGGAACTAGAAACAAGGCAAAGAGTAGTGGCACACCCCCTACATTCCTTTGCCATACACCATAAATCATACATCTTGCTTGGTTTATAATTTTTTTTTTTTATTTATGTCTATTGTTCACCTTATGTTATTATGTTATATAAAAATGTGCTTATAGTGTACAGTATATATTAACTTTACCTAATATATATATATATATATATATATATATATATATATTAGCACAATAGTACAATATCGCGCTCTTACAGACCCCGCCCATTATGATGATTATTATGCAGCAACACAGAGCCAACTTGCTTTAGAAGAAAACTCATAATGTGAAAGTGAAAACCTCGATATCTCGGACATTTCTTCAATTTAAAAAATGGAAAACAGTTTAGGACAGTGGCAAACTTAGCCCGACACAAAGGCTAACTATTTCCTTTGCCTGCCGAGTGCCTTCAAGCGATAACACATTTCAGGCATGTGCCCGAAACACATCATCATGTCTTCTAATTTGTTTGGGGCTTAAAAAGTATTTAGCTATGGAGTCTTATGCTTTGTAGTTACACCCCTGTTGTCTGTGTTTAAAGTGGATAGCAACAGCAATGAATATGTGTAAAGGTAACAACAAACAGTTACACAATAGTTGACCTTTAAGAGCATTATATTATATGAAACCTAAGCTAGATGCATCAGTAAAGGGGTCAAGGTGTTGGAGTTGCCCTTAGACAGCCAGGCTGTCTTTACAGCAGTGCGATTAGCTGACAAAGGAGGCCAAGGCTCATCTTTCCAAGTAAGTAAAGGGATATAATGTCATATTTCAGCAACATCTAGAACAAAGCAGAGATGCAGGAGACTAATTCCTACTGTGGATGTGTAACCCAAGAACGGTGGGGTCTCCCATGTGAAACATGCTACGCATGCCCCTGTTAATGGCATCGACCTTTGATCTTCCAGAAAAGTAAGCTTTTAAATTTCACTGTATTTTTTATTTAAAAACAGAAATATAATCGTGTCTGAGTTGTCCATTCACAAGCTTCTGGTAAGCTTACTTAACAAAACTAACACATTTTAAGTACATGAATAACACAAAGGGGGCAAAGGAAATATAATACCCCGTCTGTCTGACGCACTTAATGTGATTATGATGCGGAAAAAATCAAAAGAACAATCTAATTTGATCTCTTTGCTCTTTAGAAGTGTTTAGGTTATTTTAAAGCAAATTTAAACCCGACACCCAGTTTATCCACGTTATACATAACATGGTAAGCAATGGCATACAGGGTCGTTTTATTTTAAAGGAGATTTATCAAGAGATGATTATAGTAACTATTTTCTGAAATAGCATTTAGATTTTTAAGCAATTTTTTTTTTTTTCTTATCACTTCCAATAACCAGAATGTTTTGATGATAAAACTTACCTACTAACCCCCAAAGCATGATGTTGTGTTTTACTGGACTCTTTTGCATTCGCATCTAACATTTAATTAATTGCCACCTCCTGCTGCCTCCAACTCCACATTAATCTCTTCCTCAAACCAGAATGACCGCTCCTGCCAGAGGAGTGGGTGGGAGCAACCCTGCAGCTGGAAGTACTGGTAAGTATAGGTTAAATTGACAATATTAAAGATTTAATGGAATCCCCAGTGAGGAAAGCTGTGTTAGCCTCAGAAGTGGAGTCTCTGAGCATCTCCGTCACTGGGGAACAGGGCCTAGAGGGTTTTCCGAGTGAAACCCTTCTGTGCCCTGCCCTTCAATGATTTGTAAAGAACCAGCACTCCAAAAGATGATCCAAGCATCAAAATTTTAAAGTAATCCAGGTCTACAGTTTATCAGTAGTCGGTAATCAGTCAACATTTTGGGTCCAAGCAGGCCCCTTCATCAGGACCAACCTCACAAAACAGGAGGACCAGTTCTACCACAGTTAAATAAATGATCTGGCCAATCACAAGCATTTTGTGCCTGATGTCATCAATGATGTCGTCAGCGATGCGAGAATAAGTAATTACAAATGCTATAACCAATGGTGACAACAGTACCACCAAATCAGCATAATAAGTCACCGTGAACCTTTGCACCCACACCATCATATAAGGGTAAGAGTGCAACAGAGAGACCTTATATCTGCCCTCCAGTGGAGCATATAATCAGTGGTGCAGCCTCTGAGCATATAAGAGCTGTTACTGGAGGAAAGTCCACTTCGGCGGGTCAGCGGACAACAAGGCCAGCTTCCCGCACAACCTGCAGCTCTGCTGAAAGCCAGAACATGCAGAAGACAGCATAGCCACATTCCCCTACTCCACAGAGAGAATCTAGCCTCGCTGTCAGCTGCGCATCCTGGCTTTCAAGAGAGCTCTGATTGCACTGTTTGGCAACCGAACTCCGAACGTGAACACAGACTTCTTGGAGAAGTCTTTGTCCATGTTCAAAAACATGGACACCAACTGTTCGGTACGAACCCCAAACTTTACAGTTCAGGTTTTCTCATCCCTAGTGTTTATGCATTAGGTTCTTAGATCCACAAATTTTGCCCCCTAAGAGGACCAGATACTCAGGTACTAACAGCAAAAAGTTGGAGTCATGGCTGACTAAAGTTAAAAACTTTATCAGTTCTGTAAATATTTTATCTTTATTTAACTTTATTTATTCAACGTTATTTAACTTTATTTAATTTTTAACTTTATATATTTTTTTAGAAAAACAATTTTTAACACCTGGTCCTTGATTGGACCAGGTGTTAAGAATTGTTTTTCTAAAAAAAAAGGGTATCCCCCTTCATTTTCTGCTTAGAGTTAATGAATTTCTCCTAAGTGCACTTTCATTTTCATAAGTGAATAATTATCCTATTTTTTCTGATTTTAAATTCTTTTAAAAAAAAAGATAAAATATTTACAGAACTGATAAAGTTTTTAACTTTTTTTGTAATGACAATCACCATTATCTGACTCAAATCCAGACTCAAATAAACTTAATCACAAACCTGTTTTAGATTTATATAGTGAATAATTGTTTGTCATGCTGACATTCCAATGGTGGATGTATGGTAACCAGAGACCCAAATACCAATCAAATACATTTCATACCTTAGTGTGACTTAGGTAAATAAACATCACTGCAACCAGTGGCATACAAACACAACTTAAACATGCTACCTGTAAATCAGTTTCTAAAAACATAATTTAGAATTGGGGTCTCTCAATAGCAAACATTTACTTAGCATAGAGTGCCATTGAAATGTTTTGCATCCTGTCTGGCTCCTGGACAGATGGCCTGTTCTTCATCTTGTGAACAGAATGTCCTCTATGGCCACTATAGGACAAGAACTAGCTATGCTGTTTTTCATTAGGACCTGTATACAGCCTGGCACTGGGATGGCTGCTGGTGGCCTTCTTATAGCAATCTTGTTTGCTTACATTTATAGACCAGCCATTGTTAGGAAGCAGAATTTCTGCTACCCCACCCCCTTCAAATAAACTATAATTTTAGCAAACTTTTCTGCATGTCATTAGTTTAACAAGTCATAACTTTTTATTTTACATGATTTTACATTGTATGCTGATTTTTTTTACCCTAATACAAATAAACACATATCTGCTTGTGTTTCTGGATATATTAGGGGAAACCAACTTTTTAAGAAGATTTCAATAGAAGAATCTGCAGAATGAGGAATTTGGTCCAAAGAGCAGACCGTTGCATTAGAGAAGCAGTAGCCCCACTATAAGATATATATGTAAGCAAATCAGACTGCTTGCACTAAATTACTCCAAATCAAGAAGATTCAATGCTAAGCTGACAGCTGAGGAGGTCTCACCATTTGTTATCTGCTCTCTTCAGGAGAGCATCCAGGCCAGAAACCATAAATTAGAGTACTTAGTGCAGCTGGTCTGGGTTTGCTGCCTCCACCGCAATGAAACAGCACAGAAGCTGGTCTGAGCAGAAACAAAATTGCAGATAATAGAAGAGAGAGCCTTATGCTGCTCAAGGGAAAGGTAAATATACTAAAAGTCTCCAGGGAGGCTGATTTCCCCATCCCTGGGGCATGTGTAGGATCCCCCAGATTGCCAACTATACACACCTCACCATTGGTCCTTGGGCTCTGATTGGCTAGTGGCTGGAGAAGTGTGTATTGTAGGCGATCAGGGGTGTTTTACCCAGAGCTGCATCCAAAATCGTGAGGTCCCACTGGAGAGGAAATCCAGGACGTTGTTCTCCTTTACATGTTCATTCGAATGGTGAAAGAAAGCGGATGGCCGGGTTCTAAAGTGCATTAACCCTTCTATTGCCAGCCACGTAAATTTTACGTGGCTGCCTCTCCAACTGTTAAACGCCAGCCACGTAAAATTTACGTGCCTGACTTTCCCCAGCAATAAAGTAAAAAGTATTTAAAAAAATCACTTACCTGACCCCTTGTTTGATCCGGCCGGGTCTCCTCTTCAGCCAGAGGGGCTCCGATTGCTGATTGGGGCTCCTCCGGCTGCAGGGGAGGGCCTGGAATAGGGTGCCCCCCCCCCCGTTTCTGCAGCCGCCGGCATTTGCCTGTAAAAAAAAAAAAAATAAATAAATGACAGTTACTCACCTCCGCTCCCGCCGGCTCCCGCCGCCTCTCCTCTTCATGGGGGGGGGGCTCCGATCACCCCCCCCGCTCTTCCGTCTTCTGGAGGGGGCATAACAGCCCTCCTCCCTTTCTGTCCTCCGATGGCGGCCGCCATCTTGGGGCGGGGCCAGATGACGTCACCGCCGGGTGTCATCGGGGCACCCGGCAGTTGAACTCTCAGATGCTGGTGACGGCTGGGCGGGGAAGGAGGGAGGTAGGCGATCCTCCGATCGCCTGCCTCCCCCCTTCTCTGCCCAGCCGTCACTGACAGCAGATCGCCGCGGGACACAGAAGATGAAGATCGGAGGTGAGTAACGTAAAAACATTTTTTTTTTTTTTAATAAAATGTTTTGAAATAAAGTGTGTGTGTCTTTTTTTTAACTTTTAACCCTTTGTGAACTGGTAAGGGGTCCATGTGACCCCTTATACCAGTTCACAGGGCTCGGGGGTCTGGCAAGTCACCTGCGCAAGCGGGTGACTTGCCATTAACCCCTGGCCCCCCAAATTACCTGCCTCCCCAAAGCCCAGGGGGGGGCAGAAGAGCCGTGGCCCTAGGCTATGACGGCTTGTAGCCGCAGGGCCAGGGGCCACTAAAGCTGGCCCCTGCGCCCTGTTCTACAAGCCCCCATAGCTGGTCACAGGCTGGTTACGCTGGATAGGGGGGACCTCACGCCATTTTTTTTTTGGATTTTTAAGGGTTTTAACCCTTAAAAATCCAAAAAAAAAATGGGGTCCCCCTCCCTTCGAGGGGGGACCCTATGTCATTTTTTTTTTTAATTAACCATTTGCTACCTGTAACCCAGTAGGTATAAAAGGCTTCCAGCAGCAGCAGGAGAGCAGAAGCCTAAGTGATCAGCGTGGGACACAGGGATGGATGGGAGGTAAGTATTAAAAAAAAATATTAAAAAAAGTTTATTTTTTTTTAATAAAGATATTTTTAAAAAGTGTGTCTTTGTCTTTTTTTTAACTTTTAACCCTTTGTGAACTGGTAAGGGGTCCATGTGACCCCTTATACCAGTTCACAGGGCTCGGGGGTCTGGCAAGTCACCTGCGCAAGTGGGTGACTTGCCATTAACCCCTGGCCCCCCAAATTACCTGCCTCCCCAAAGCCCAGGGGGGGGCAGAAGATCCGTGGCCCTAGGCTATGACGGCTTGTAGCCGCAGGGCCAGGGGCCACTAAAGCTGGCCCCTGCGCCCTGTTCTACAAGCCCCCATAGCTGGTCACAGGCTGGTTACGCTGGGTAGGGGGGACCTCACGCCATTTTTTTTTTTTATTTTTTAGGGTTTTAACCCTTAAAAATCCCAAAAAAAAATGGGGTCCCCCTCCCTTCGAGGGGGGACCCTATGTCATTTTTTTTTTTTAATTAACCCTTTGCTACCTGTAACCCAGTAGGTATAAAAGGCTTCCAGCAGCAGCAGGAGAGCAGAAGCCTGATTAGCGTGGGACACAGGGATTGATGGGAGGTAAGTATTAAAAAAAAATAATTAAAAAAAGTATTATTTTTTAATAAAGTTATTTTTAAAGTGTGTCTCTGTGTGTGTGTTTTTTTTTAACTTTTAACCCTTTGTGAACTGGTAAAGGATCTACGAGACCCCTATACCAGTTCACAAGGCTCTGGGTCTGGCAAGTCACCTGCGGCTAGTGGGTGACTTGTCATTAACCCGAGACCTCCCCAAAAAAACCTTAAAATTCCCCCAAGAAATGGTGCCCCCCCCCCCGTGCAAGGGGACCCCGCACCAATTTTTTTTTATTTAACCCTTTATTATGTGGATAATAGTTGTATTTTATTTGTAAATGTTATAAAGTGCTCTTTTCAGTTTATGGGATCACCTGGACAGGAACGGGGGCTACCGATACATATGTGGTATCATTGTAATCGGGAGAAATGGGGCTTTCACATGCAATATGGTTTTCTTTAATAAAATAAATGTTTTTGTTAAAAAAAAGGAGACAATTTAAAAAATATATATTTTTTTTTATTTTTTTACTTATTTACTTAACAATATATAAAAAAAGTAGAAAAAATACAAACAAGACATTTCAGGTTAAAGCCTAAACTCTGCCACAAAAAGAAAATATGCCATTTTCTTGGAAATTTCTGCAAAAATCACAGTTAAACATCACGCAAAATGGTGAAAAATATCCTGTCAGCAGCGGGTGACAAAATCTCAAGTAGGCTGGCAGTTAAAAGGTTACAGGTACCTATGCATGTTGGGTATTGTTCTGCTCGGGGGACCTTGCGCTTTCAGATTTACCTTGTTTTTTCTTATTTGCATATTGATATTTTAGGAAAAAGGTGTTTTTTATTCTGCTTTTTTATACATTTTTTTGTGAAACCCTGTGCAACCTAAGAATTCTTCGAGATATTACTTCCAGAAAGATGATCCCACTATAACAAGCTGTGTATGCTTAGAAAGCTTAACATGTATACTTTCAGGGAATATATGGTTTATCGGGGATATTCCAAATGTAAAGGGTTGTTTTGGTAGAAAAAGCACAAGGTGCGCACTTTGTCTGCAGAGCTGAAATTTTGAAGTAAAACTACCGCTATGCGCATGCTTTACTTTGGTGTGTTTGGCAACTCTTTCCTTGACAGAACCTATGCATGTTGGGTATCGTTCTGTTTGGGGGATGTTGATTTTTCAGAATTTCTGGTTTGCATATAGTTTTTTTTAGGAAAATGTGGTTTTGATTCTGCTTTTTTATTCATTTTTTAAGGAAACCCTGTGCAACCAAAGAATACATTGAGGGATTACTTTCAGAAAACTGCACCCATGTCAACAAGCCTGGTACGCCTAGAAAGCCTGAGGTGTGTACTTCTAGGGAGTATATAGTTTGTGGGGGGTATTTCAAATGTAAAGGGTTGTTTTTCTTGAAAAACTGCAAGGTGCGCATATTGCATAGCATAGTTGTATTTTTATCTCAAAATCTTCTAAAGCTCGGTTTCAGTTTGGGGGAGTTTCCTGGGCAGGAAAGGGTGTCTACCTATACATATGTGGTACCACTGTAACCGGGAGAAATTGGGGTTTCACACGCAATAAGATTTTATTGACAAACTTACATTTTTTGTTACAAAAAAACACTACAAATTGTAAAAAATAGTTTTTTTTTTATTTTGTTGTACAATTTTCACCCAAAAATATTGAGAATACACTTAGAAAATGACAAACAAGACATTTCATGTTAACGCCCAGGCTCTGCTGGAAAAAACAATATATCACTTTCCTGGGAAATCCCTGGAAATCCCTTCAAAAATCACAGTTGAACATGGGGAGCGCAAAATAGTGCAAAATGGTCTGGCAACAAAGGGTGACAAAAACTCCAGGTAGGCTGGCAGTTAAAGGGTTAATAAAGTCTCTAATTTAGCCTTATATCAAGTTCCATGACTTACCGTAATCTTTGGTTTAGCTCCATGGCCATGCTTGTGAACTAATGCTGTACGTTCTACAGAGTGCCCCTGACAAATATTCTTTGATGAGTGACATAATGGAGGCTCATCTCCAGCACCAAGAAGTGAAACCTGAGAAGAAAATGAAGAACATGAGCTTAGAATGCCTCCTTTCCATTGTCTGTGGCTTATGAGCTACCCTACACTGGCCCAACAACATCAAAGGATCCAATATGGCCACTAGCAAGACAAAGAAACAGTAGAAGCAGGACAGGTTCCTGTTACTGATGAGTCATAACAGTATAATTTATATAAAACAGATTTACAGGTCACATGATCAACCATGGTGCTATTTCTGCTAACTTTGCCTGTATGGAAATTAAACCCATCGTGTTGTGGTCCAAACTTTCATATTATTCTCACAAACATGTCTAGTTGAGCAGGAGGTAGCCAAAATATTTTTCAAATTTAACTTCTAGAGATAAGAAAACAAATCAGAGTTAGATTGTGTACCTGGTGTGTTCTGAGGATGTCATCCTCATCATTCTACTTTATAGTGGTGTTTTCTGGTCAGCAAGCAAACACTGGTATGTAACTGGGGTGTCTGATCAAGGGTGTCATCCTCCTCCTCCTACTTTATAGTGGTGTGTTCTGTTCAGCAACCAAACACAACTACATGCTGTTGCCACCTGCCGCTCTCCACCAATGTGACTGTTTCAGTTCTAGGACTCCTAATGCTTTTGGCACCTGCCACCCTGCACCTATGTGACATTTTCCAGTTTTGGGACTCTTCACACTGCACCTATGTGACTGTTCTTCTTTTGGAGCTCTTCAAGGCACATACCCTACACTACTGACACTACATACTTATGCAGCTAGCCTAGAGCAACCAACACCAGTAATGCAAAGTACATATATAGCACAGAACCCTTAATACACTATGTCTTTTGTGTTCCATATTGGTGCTCACTGTACCATTGGTTCTCATGGGATCAGAGGAAAAAAAGATAACATGCTCTGGTGGCACCTTTCAAGGGCTGCTCTGCTGCCACTAGTCCACGTGTTCACAATGGAAGTGGTAGAGCAATTTTTATTGAAATTAAATCCCTATATTGGTCCTCTGGTCAGAACTGTCTTGCGGGGTGGACAAGATTGACCTCTCTGATACATAGTGCAACATACAGCAGCCATTTTCTTGTTTGTACAGTATTTTTCGTTGGAGCCCACCCATATGTTGATTTTCTAGTGGGGAACATCAGTTGATTTTTAAAAAGTATTTGTTATTCAAGGTTGTATTGTAGCAACTGTCATGACATGTTTCTATTTACTGGCAAAGTGAGTGATACAATAAAGGGTAATGGCAGAACAGCAGGAGAGCATGCATTTAATATTCACAGTGGAAAGGGGCTCATGTTCCTTTTTGCTCTGCAATTAAAATAAACCTGCCCTTTTTGGAAGGGGGTCTGGCAATGATTGTTTATTGCCATGTATTGCTAAAACAAGCCCTTGCATGAGACTCGGCATAGTAGGATAGTAAGTAACAAGCAAACCACACCAAAGCATCCATATGAGGATGCCCCTGTGAAGCGGACAAGCGGGGTGTCAAAATTCGGGGTTTTGGTCTGCTTTATAAACACATGTCAGGTTTGAGAAATGTGTCTAGGTCCGGAACACCAATACTAGTTGTTTCAGGAAGGGGTTAGTAACTCATTTGCTGTTTATCACACATTCATGCTTATTACAGTGTCCACATTAAAGTAGATTTTGTGTGCTTGGGGTTTTGGTCCATGTCCCTTGGGCATCCTGATTGAGCAGTAATTTGCACTTTGTAGCTACATTTGAAATGCTGCCTTTCTCAGTGTTCATTATACAGTGCTATCAAAGTATTCTGGACACAATGAAGCAATCTAAATGCATCCAGTGCTGTAGCCTGCGTTCAGGATGTTCTGGGCGACATTTAAAATCATTTTTATGCAACATCAGTTTCTATTTTTTTTTCTCAAATGAAATGGAAAACTATCTTTCAACTTGTCTTCTACTGAGAATAAAATATAGTTCTAAGACATTTCCAGATTATTGAATTTTTGTTTTCTTTTTTTGTTTTCTTTACATTGTTACATTGTACAGTGTCCCGACTTACAGAATTGGAGTTGTAAAATGCATCTAATACATTGTACTGTATTGTTCATCCTATAAGACGCACCTGCCCACGCGATACACCCAGGATTTGGAGGAGAAAAATATATTCTGAACCAAATGTTGTGCTAAAATACCCCCTCCCAATCACCATATTATCGAGAGTATACATAATTCCCTCCATCACACCATTACAGATCCCACATTACAGGAAGTGAGCAGTATCCCACATTAAAGGCAGAAGGGGCATCCCAAATTACAGGCAGTGAGCCGTATCCCAAATACAGACAATGTGCGGGCATCCCAAATACAGACAGTGTACAGCATGTGCCCCTCAAAAATACTTACATTCCCCAGAAGCCGCCTCACACACATACACTGTCACACAAACACCTTCTCTCACACACACACTCTCCTTACTGGCATCCGCGTCTGCCGCCACTTCCCATTCACTGTAGCTGCCACTACCTGCCGTCTCACTCTCCCACCGGTTCCGACTTCTGGGTGGGAGTGGCCTGTTACTCATCATTGAATGCCGGCAGGCGTCACAGGCCACACCCCACCCATTTGCCTGAATCGAGTCTCTGAGTACAGCGGCCGGCGGGCAGCGGCCAGTGGAGGCAGTGGCGAAGGCAGCAGAAGCCAGTAATGTATATTTATATACATTTTTTGTTGTTGTTTTTTCATTCGCCCCATAAGACGAAAAAATAAGAAAAAATGCGTCTCATAGGGACAAAAATACAGTAAACCCTTAAAAAAAGAATCAATATAACTGCAGTCGATGCCATGGCCTATGCTCAAGATGGTTTGACTATGTTTTAGCAATTAATGTAATGTACAATAATAGTACAATAAAGCAATGCAAACTCATTGAGTGGTTCACCCTGCAACTGACCTGCTATCCATAGTGTTTGCACAATTTTCACAACAATTGAGTTTACTACACCCAAAAACCTAAGTAGGACAGCTCAAAGCATGCAGAGACAGCAGGGCCACATGTCTCCTGTGCTGTAAGAATCATCTATTAGAATACATACTGTAGAAATGCTTTGCTATGCGATGGGTTTGCTACGAAAAAAGCATACCAAATGCAGGGAACAAGGAGAATAGGCCCTTATTCAACACAAGCACATGCGGTAAGCCTGCAGCGATTGCTCTTCAGCATAGCTTCTGATTCTAAATCCAGATGAGGAAGTACGCAGCTTATTTATACTTCTTGAAGGCAAATAGCTCATGCAAGTTACTTTCGTGTAATGAGAGCTTTGTTTTTAATGGCAAATTGACAATTGACAAGCAGTTTTCTTTTGACTACTGGGGCTTTGAGATTTATTAGGAGAGATCACAGGTTTATCCCATGTTTGTTTGTTTTTTGAAACCAGACAAAAACCTTTATTCACTTATATTAAAAATGTGGATTTTTTTAAAACCTCTCTTTCTTTTCCACCAAAACAAAAAGTGATGGGCAGTTTCTATAGGGCGACAGTACTCACGGCGTTCAGCTCCAAGGACCAATCAGGCTGGGGGGAATTGGCAATGATTATGATAATGTAATGATAATAATGCTAATGATAATGTGCCCATATGACCTATGTCATATGTCAAAGGAATTGGTGCTCTGCTTTTAACCCATCCTTCCAAAACACACAACATAACCACACACTATTGAACACACCAATAAACCACACCAGTGAACACACTAAGGAGCAGTGAGTGCCCACATGCCCAGAGCGGTGTGCTGCCCTAGCCTCGGCACCCGGGGAGCAGTTGGGGGTTTATGTGCCTTCAGTCAAGTCCCTGTCGGGATCCGAACCTGCAACCCTCCAGACAGATGATCAATCATCACCACTATCAGTGGTGGATTGCCACCCCCCAACTTTTCAATTAGTATAGGGGTCCATGGAACCCCTTTCCAGCCTGGTATTGCCAAAGGCCTGTACCTGGGACTATTCTAAAACCAGGGAATACCAGGGAATGACTTAAAGAGTAACAACGCAGGAACAACAATTACAAAATAAGTGTTTACATTCTTAAACCGAACCTCTAGTCCCAAAATCAAAGTTTAGTAAATTGCTCCTCTGAACTCCAGTAAAATTGTTCGCGCAAATGCGATCACAATTTCACAATGATTGTGCTACACCTGGCGAAATCGCATCACAAAGAACTATTGACAATTACAATCTCCCGGCAACTGGCAATTACCTATGTAAAGGGTCCATAGGTTACTATGGGTAAGGACTTCACATCGATGGCAAGGCAATCACAAGGCAACACCCTGGTGTAAAAGTAGCTGTAGAGGCTAATTTAATACTAGTGCCACATATCGCCATGTGAGCGTCTGTATAGCGCCGCTTAGAGCGTCTGCTAGTAGATGCTGTAAGTGGATGTTGGGCGATATAACCTAATACACACAAGCCGGCGATCTAAAGCTGGGCACTCTAGCATGGGACGCCAGACGTTGTGTGAAAAATACAATTCTGTGAGTACTCACCTGTAGAATTGTTTTTACTATGCACAGCACGGCCTGTTTCATGTAGTCCTTACATCTGGGTATTCCGCCACAAGGTGGCGCAGTGGACTGCAGAAGATTTGTGGCTCCTCCCGGCCCCATATAAAAACCGGAATCACCCATAGACCTCCAGTGTTGAAAAGCAGTTATACAAGAAGCCGGGAGGTAAGAAAGGTAAAAAAGGTAAAAAGAACCCTTACAACCAACTTTGGAACAAATCACCATAAAGAGGCAACCAAGAACAACGATAACAAGGGAAGGATGAAACAGGCCTGTTTCATGTAGTCCTTACATCTGGGACATCCAAAAGCAGTGTCCGTAAGGTAGGGTGGGATCCCCTTAGAGTAACGGCGGGCAGTTCAAACCACTACCGCCTGAAGTACCTTGCGGCCAAAAGCAGCATCAGCTGAGGCCTTAACATCAACCTTGTAGAACTTGGAGAAAGTATGAACAGAAGACCAAGTGGCGGCCTTACAAACTTGTTCAACAGAAGCTTGATGCTGAAAAGCCCAAAAGCACCAACAGCACGAGTGGAATGAGCAGTAACCCGAAAGGGGGGGTCCCTTCCTCTTAGCAGAATAGGCCTGCACCACCGCCTGACGGATCCACTTGCTGATAGTAGATTTGGCAGGAGGCAAACCCTTCCTAGGTCCAGCAGGAAGAACAAAAAGAGCATCAGATTTCCTAAAAGACTCAGTAGCAACCAAGTAAAACTTCAGTGCCCTGACAACATCCAGGGAATGAAGGGTCCGTTCCTTAGAATTAGCAGGGTTAGGACACAAGGAAGGCAATACAATGTCCTGATTGAGATGAAAAGCAGACACAACCTTGGGCAAGAAATCCGGTTTAAACCGAAACACTACCTTACTCAAATAAGGAGGTTTCATGGAAAGCGCCACCAGCTCAGAAACTCGCCTAACCAAAGTAATAGCCACCAAAAAGGCCACCTTAAGAGTCAGAATGGACAATGCAGCCACACACATAGGTTCAAAGGGAGGACCCTGCAGAGCAGACAAGACCAAATTCAAGTCCCAAACTGGTAGCATAGGTTTATGCGGCGGACGCACATGAGTAACTCCCTGGAAGAAAGTCTTAACAAGCCTGTGATTGGCAAAAGATCTTTGGAAAGAAATTGCCAGAGCCGACACCTGTCCCTTGAGAGTACTAAGTTGAAGCCCGAATCCAACCCCTGTTGTAAAAACTCCAGAATCCTGGGGACAGAAAAAACCCGACAAGGAAGAGACTTGGAATCACACCAGGCAATGTAAGCATGGCAGACCCTGTAATAGATAAATGACGAGGACTTCTTCCAAGCCTGAATCATGGTATTAACAACAGAGGCCGGCAACCCCTTGTCCATCAAGATGGAGGTTTCAGCAGTCAAGCCGTTAAAGCTAGCGTTTGTAAATTGGGATGGCGCAGCTGTCCCTGAGTGAGAAGTTTTGGATCCTTGGGCAAGACGTATCGATCTACTGCCAACTGCACGACGTCTGCGAACCGCACCCTCCTCGGCCAACAGGGGGCCACCAGAATGGCCGGTACCCCCTCCTGGGCTATCTTGCGCAGCACCCGGCCCAGCAGAGGAAAGGGAGGGAACACATAGAGGAGTCAAAACTCTATCCAAGGAATTGCTACCGCATCTGTGGCGAAGGCCAGAGGATCCTGCGACAGGGAGACAAATCTTGGAAGCTTGTGATTGTGACGGGACGCAAACAGGTCCATATCCGGCTGACCCCAGCGGTGACACAAGAAGTGAAATACCTTGTTGCTGAGAGACCATTCCCCCAGCCGAGACGTCCCCCTGCTCAGGGAGACTGCCTCCTGGTTCTCCACCCCCCGGAATGTGCAGAGATGCAGAGAACATTCTCTTCCGCCCAAAACAGTATCAGGGACACTTCCTTGAGGGCTCACTTGCTCCGAGTCCCTCCCTGATGATTGATGTAGGCTACCGTAGTCTGGTTGTCCGAGCGGATCTGAACAGCCCGACCCCAAAGGCGAGGAGTCAACTGGGAGAGAACCAACCTGATCGCCCACAGCTCTAGAATATTGATGGGTGCATGGGCCTCCTGGGGGCCCCACTGACCCTGGAATTTCAGAGACTTTCAAACTCCCCCCCCAACCGGTCAGACTGGCATCCGTGGCATGGAGGCAGAAAGGTCCGGCCCACTAGAAGATTCCTCGAATCCAACCACCACACATCTGAAGAGATCTCATGTGAAACTGAGCAAAGGGAACCGCCTCAAAGCAGGACACCATCAGGCCCACCAGCTGCATCCCCTGCCGAATGGAGGGATGAGGACACAAGAGCAGGGCCTGTGCCTGCATCTGAAGGCCCTCCACTTTCTGCTGAGGGAGAAATACCTTGACCTGAGAGGTATTCAGAGTCATGCCCAGAAAGGAACTTGCCAAAGACGGAGACATGGGATAGTTGAGTGAAGACTTGGGATAGTTAATCACCCAGCCGAAGGACTAGAGAGTGGAGGTCACCACCAGAGTATCCTTCTTGGCCTGATGAAGAGACTGAGCCACAATCAGAATGTCGTCCAGGTAAGGGAGGATGCAAATGCCTTGGTTCCTCATAGGAGCCATTATGCCCGCCAGCACCTTGGTGAATACCCGAGGAGGCGAGGTGATACCGAATGGCAGGGCCACAAACTGGTAATGCTGATCCCCCAGAGCGAACCTCCAGAATCTCTGATGCCCTGGAAGGATTGGTATGTGAAGATAAGCATTCTTGATGTTCACAGTGGTCATGAAGTCGCCCGGCCATAGGGAACTGACAGCCGAGCGTCGCTTCTCCATGCAAAATTGCTTGAACCGGACAAACCTGTTGAGACCCATCAAGTCCAGAATGGGCCTCAGAGAACTGTCCTTTTTGGGCACCGTGAACAGATTGGAATAGTACCCCTGACCCTGTTCCTAATGAGGCACCGCACAGATGACTCCAGACTCCAACAGGCGTAGAACTGCTAGGCGCAGTCCCTGAGCTGACAGAGGATTCTGAGATATCCGGGATCTGAGAAATCTTTGGGGCCCAGGCTGCAAACTCTATCTTGTAACCGGAGGACACCACCTCCTGGGACACGAAACCTCCAGACGTGAGCAAAGAGCTGAAGCCGTCCCCCCACCCGGAAGGGTGAGGGCGCCTCCTCATGCCTGAGGGGCCTTGAGAGGGGGTTTAGGCTTGGAGCCCCATGAGAGATCGGGACGACCACGGGATCTGCCAAGGCCCCAAGAGTCTCTGCGGCTACCAGAGAAGTGTGCGCCACAACCTCCCCTTGAGCCCCGAAAGGCGGAGTTGGAGGACCCCCGAAAGGGCCGGGACTGCTTCCTATGCTGAGGTAGCCTACCATCCTTGGCCAGAACATCCAGACGTTCACCAAAGAGACCAAGCCCCGTGAAGGGGAGCACGGTGAGCGACTTCTTAGCTGCAGTGTCAGCTGCCCACTGGCACAACCAAACAGACCGGTGCATAGCCACCAAGAGGGCCGAAGCCCTACCACCCAGGCAGACGGCATCATCCATGGCAGCCTGCACAAAGGCAACAAAATCAGAGCAAAGCAAGAGGGCCCTATAATCCTCCCTTCTCCTACCAACCATGGCACCATCAGCGAGACGCTTGAGCTTCCTCTTCAGGGCAGTGGCCGTAATGGCTGCAACACAGACCAGACGCAGGCCTGCCCCTACAAAAGTGAAAGCATGACATGCCAGCTGAGTGTCAGGGGACGGCATGACCGAAGTCTTGGACAATCCTAGAACAGGAGCATCCACCTCAGGGGGACATGACCAGCGCTTGAGCAGATCAAAAAAAGGGATACCTTCTGTCCAATCCCTTGGGATTCCCCCTCCTTGAGCACCATATTGGAGAAATGGCCCTGCTCCGGGAACTCCAAGTGTTGCTTGCCCGCACGAAAAAGCTCACCCTGCTTCCTCTTCTCCGCCTTAGGGGGGGCGATGTGCAATGTTTCAAATATGGCCGACAACAGTCTATCAGTGTCATCAGGGAGCCAGGTATCCTCATCAGTGGCGGACCCCAGGTCACTGTCGTAACCTTCCTGATGGTCCCCAGAGGAGTCTGAATCGTGGAAAAGCTCCCCCTCCTCTAGGGAGTCACGGCCGACAAACACATCAAGGCCCTCATCCTCCTCGGCAAAGAGGGAATGCGCGGCGTCAAGATGCCGCTTCTTGCCAGAGGCCTTGCCCGTCACAGGTCGGGCCAGCTGCCTTTCAATGCTGGCCACGCGTAGTGCCAGATCAGACTGAGACCCCCTGCTAGTATCCCCCTCACTGGGGGCTAAATGCAGGCGCGGGGGAGTAGGAGATGCCGGAGGGAGCGCAGAACTGGGAAGAGAAGCACCCATCCCAGCCTGGTCCGCAATAATACCTTGGGTGCATGGCACACAAACCGCACCACCACCACTCAAAGGGGATGCCCCGCACATGACACATAGCTGAGGTTGCCCCGAAGGGCCCCCGAGCACGCTATCCCCAGAAGCCTCCATATAGTGATTATCACAGGCCCACGGCAGCAGCGGGAAACAAACAGCGGGACACCACTCCACAACCGCCACCCGCCGCCAAAACCCCCCCCGACAACACCCGTCGGGAAGAGGGGGAGCGGAGGAGAGGGCAGGCAGCGGCGGGAACCATCTAAAAGGGCCCAGAGGGGAGGAAGGGGGGCAAGTGAGACAAACACTCCCAGAGAAGAAGGTCAGACAGAAAAGGGAATACTGGCCAGTAAACAAGTCCCCAAGCACAACTCACCCCCTACACCATAGCGACAGCAGTGCTTTTTCATCCCTGTTGGACAGGGTCTGCGGCTTGGAGCAGCGCTCCCCGAGCACCTGACCTGGTGCTCCCCTACCATCACCCGATCCGACAGCCGAGGTTGGGAGGCAAATAGGGTCCGGAAACGGGAGGAAATAGACTTGCAGGGCGCAGACTTGGTTGCCCTGCTCGCCTGCGAAACATAGAGAGCCATCTTCTATCTTCCAAGTATGACTGCAGAGGAAACACTGGAGGTCTATGGGTGATTACGGTTTTTATATGGGGCCGGGAGGAGCCACAAATCTTCTGCAGTCCACTGCGCCACCTTGTGGCGGAATACCCAGATGTAAGGACTACATGAAACAGGCCATGCTGTGCACTAGGAAAAAGTCTGTTTCTTAACACATATACACCATCACCAGAGTGAAAACACGTGGAATGACATTGTTTTAACACTGTGACAATGACACTGTAATGCCGGACCTGCACATACAATTCTGCATAAATAAATAAAAAAAAATGTGTTTAAAAAAATAAAAAAGTTTGTTTGCCGGGCAGGAGAGGCCACACAATGATTTGAGCCAAAATGTTTAAGTTTACTATAGCAAAGCGCTAATTAAACACAACCAAATGAAACACCATTGAAATGTATGGCAGAGCTCTACTGAGCGAAAGGTACTACATGGCGCTCCTGAACCTAGAGCGCCGCCGCTATATGCTGAGCCACCTCTAGTGATACATGTGACGCTACATGGCGCTGTTATGGGCGCTCACCAGATTCACTTTCTTAAATGTGGTTTCCTATACAGCACCCAGCATTCACAGACGCTACCTGCCGCTACGTGGCACTACCTGGCGCTGGCGTTTCTTAAATAACCCCCTTAGTCTATCTTATGTTTTGACACAGCCCACCAGGTACAAATGTGCAGGTGAATATCCTATTATTATTATTATTAATAATAATAATAATAATAATAATAACAATCATTTTTACTGATGCCATTTTATTAACTTTTTTAAAAAAGTTTAACTTTTATTACATTCTTATCCTTTTCTCCTGCATAATGTTTCTGGTGGTGGTTGAGGTGTCTGAGGTGGTGGTGGGTGGATGAGGGGCTCCACAAGGCAGTACATATTTGGATATTGAATATGAGATACATTTAACCAGACCCCTCACTCTACTGTGTATGTAGCGCCCCCTAGCTCTGCAGTATATAAACGCAGCTAGGAGCATTGCAGGCTGAGCAGTTTAAGTTGACTTTTCCTTTAAAGTTCCTTAAATAACCTGCAGCGTGCTGACAAGCGA
The DNA here is from genome assembly GCA_027917425.1 of Gastrophryne carolinensis. NCBI lineage: Eukaryota > Metazoa > Chordata > Amphibia > Anura > Microhylidae > Gastrophryne > Gastrophryne carolinensis. Next base: position 111,935,640 of record CM051234.1, read on the forward strand.
GAGACATCTGTATGCGATTAGGGATGTGCAGTCATGTCATTTCACAGACATGTCTGGCCGCATAATGCTACTCATATAGAAAAACAACAAGGAGAGGAATCGTGAGCTACATCTAGTCACTAACTCCATTGCATCAGCAGCTAAGAATTACCATTTACAGTAGTATGTTAAATTGTGAAAAAATAAACATTGGTAGCACGCATATCATGTATTTCTGATCAGTGCAAATCGCTTTAACGATGGTAGGAAAATGAACGGTATCGAGGAATAAACTGAACATTCACACTGAAACCAGTTCCAACATCCATCTGCTTTTCTTTTTAGAGGGCTCCCTCTGCTGGCTGTACATCGCCATTGTATATGTCCAGCATGTGTGGTAAAAGCACAGTGCAGCATTTTACCCGAAAAATGGCAAGCTGCTGTGGGAATTAAATAAGTAGTATGGGAGGCCCCAATGTGGGCCCACCCATCAGTGTATATATATGAGCCCCATAATAGGGACATGTACTGCAGCTAGTACAATACTGAGCTACCTACCAGGAGCTGCCGACTCCCATTCGCTGCACTTCGGAGGTCTACCTGACACTAGCAGGCTGTGACCCTTCCCCCATGTAGTGCACCGAATCGGAGTCAGCAGCTCACGGTAAGTAGCTCTGTATTTTATTACTTGCAGTACATGTCCCCAGGTCCGGATTATGAGGGGACGCAAGGGGCTCTAGCCCCGGGGCCTCCACCATTTGCCCTGCAAAGGGGGTTTCCACCAACCCGTGGGTTTCTCCTGGTCCAGGAGGCTTTTCTTGGTCCAGCAACAAAGCTATCGGCGCATCGCCGGACTCGATCTTACGTTCCAGTAAGTGGGCGGGGGCCAGACAACCACCAATTAGTTACTTGGCTGGACTATTATTTTAAAGGGAAAAAAATACTGAATCTGGGGCCTTCACCAGATTTTGTGCCCAGGGGCATCCACCACACTCCACCCTGCATGTCCCTATTATGGGGCTCATGTACATAGAGTAGGAACCACACTAAACACAGAGTGCCTTGTCGGGGCGGTGGCTTCAACATGTATCTGCAGATATGCGACCAAACCCCTGTCTTTCCACATAGCTAGACATGCTTGGTGCTTAATACTTAGATGAGACTGATGGGTGGGCCCACTTTGGGGCCTCCCACGCTACCTATTTAATTCTCAGAGCAGCTTGCCATTTTTCTTTCATTTGTATGTAGCCAGGTGCATGCATGGGGGCTGAGGTCTACCCGACACTAGCAGGCTGTGACCCTTCCCCTATGTAGTACACCGAATGGGAGTCGGTAGCGCCCGGTAAGTAGCTCTGTATTTTACTAGCTACAGTCCCTATTATGGGGCTCATATATATAGAGTAGGGGCCACACAGAGTGCCTTGTCGGGCAGTGTGGCTTCCACATGTATCTGCAGATATATGCGACCAAATCTCTTTCCACATGGCTAGACATGCTTGGGGCTTAATACTTAGATGATGGGTGGGCCCATGTTGGGGCCTCCCACACTACCTATTTAATTCTCAGAGCGGCTTGAATTTCCTTTCATTAAAATATCTTTACCTGACATCTTTACCTGACATGGCAAAGGGTTAAACAAACGTATATATATTTCGAAATAAAAAGCTCAACATACTTTAGTGAAAAAACTGAGATAGTCATCTCCTCACACATGAGGTGGTGGGTTCACCACAGAAAACCTTGGGTGCCAAAAAGAGCAGTGTGGTGACACTTACACGTAGCCAATTTTCATTTTCTGTTACATTACAGGTGATCTAGACAAACCAATATTCTTAAAGGGGCACTATTGCAAAAAAAAGGGATATGAACAAAAATCTATTTTAACATGCTAGACAGCAAAGGAAGTGGGTCACTTACAGTCTATATGGGAAAAATATCCCTAAGTTTGTTGTTTTCTTCTCCGATAGGAAGGAAAAAATGGAGGTGACGGGCCTTTAGACGTACCATTCTAAATTTACAGGACTGCTTAACCCCCAATAGCCTGTCCTCAAGCCAGCCATTAGAAACAATTATTTTGACCACTCCAACTTCTGATCACAGCTTAGCATGATGGGTAACTAACATTGTTACCCACTGGAATGGGGGAAGGGATGCCACACAGCGTATGGGAATGGGGGGAGGGGATGCCACACAGCGTATGGGAATGGGGGGAAGGGATGCCACACAGCGTATGGGAATGGGGGGAGGGGATGCCACACAGCGTATGGGAATGGGGGGAGGGGATGCCACACAGCGTATGGGAATGGGGGGAGGGGATGCCACACAGCGTATGGGAATGGGGGGAAGGGATGCCACACAGCGTATGGGAATGGGGGGAGGGGATGCCACACAGCGTATGGGAATGGGGGGAGGGGATGCCACACAGCGTATGGGAATGGAGGGAGGGGGATGCCACACAGCGTATGGGAATGGGGGGAAGGGATGCCACACAGTGTATGGGAATGGGAGGAGGGGGTGCCACACAGCATATGGGAATGGAGGGAGGGGGATACCACACAGGCTTTGGGAATGGGGGGAGGGGATGCCACACAGCGTATGGGAATGGGGGAAAGGGATGCCACACAGCGTATGGGAATGGGGGGAGGGGATGCCACACAGCGTATGGGAATGGAGGGAGGGGGATGCCACACAGGGTTTGGGAATGGAGGGAGGGGGATGCCACACAGGGTATGGGAATGGGAGGAGGGGGTGCCACACAGCTTATGGGAATGGGGGGAGGGGATGCCACACAGCGTATGGGAATGGGGGGAAGGGATGCCACACAGCGTATGGGAATGGGAGGAGGGGGTGCCACACAGCTTATGGGAATGGGGGGAGGGGATGCCACACAGTGTATGGGAATGGGGGGAAGGGATGCCACACAGCGTATGGGAATGGGGGGAAGGGATGCCACACAGCTTATGGGAATGGGGGGAAGGGATGCCACACAGCTTATGGGAATGGGGGGAAGGGATGCCACACAGCGTATGGGAATGGGGGGAGGGGATGCCACACAGCGTATGGGAATGGGGGAAGGGATGCCACACACCGTATGGGAATGGGGGGAAGGGATGCCACACAGCGTATGGGAATGGGGGGAGAGGATGCCACACAGCGTATGGAAATGGAGGGAGGGGATGCCACACAGCGTATGCGAATGAGATAGGGGAATGCCACACAGCATATGGGAATCGGGGGAGGGGATGCCACACAGCGTATGGAAATGGAGGGAGGGGATGCCACACAGCGTATGCGAATGAGATAGGGGAATGCCACACAGCGTATGGGAATGGGGGGAGGGGATGCCACACAGCGTATGGGAATGGGGGAAGGGGATGCCACACAGCGTATGGGAATGGAGGGAGGGGATGCCACACAGCGTATGCGAATGGGGGGAGGGGATGCCACACAGCGTATGGGAATGGGGGGAGGGGATGCCACACAGCGTATGGAAATGGAGGGAGGGGATGCCACACAGCGTATGCGAATGAGATAGGGGAATGCCACACAGCGTATGGGAATGGGGGGAGGGGATGCCACACAGCGTATGGGAATGAGGGAAGGGGATGCCACACAGCGTATGCGAATGAGATAGGGGAATACCACACAGCGTATAGGAATGGAGGGAGGGGATGCCACACAGCGTATGCGAATGAGATAGGGGAATGCCACACAGCGTATGGGAATGGGGGGAGGGGATGCCACACAGCGTATGGGAATGGGGGGGGATGCCACACAGCGTATGAGAATGGAGGGGATGCCACACAGCATATGGGAATGGGGGGAGGGGATGCCACACAGCGTATGGGAATGGGGGGAGGGGATGCCACACAGCGTATGGGAATGGGGGGGATGCCACACAGCGTATGAGAATGGAGGGGATGCCACACAGCATACGGGAATGGGGGGAGGGAATGCTACACAGCGTATGGGAATGGGGGGAAGGGGAATGCCACACAGCATATAGGAATGGGGGAGGGGATGCCACACAGCAGATGGGAATGGGGGGAGGGAATGCCACACAGGGTATGGGAATGGGGGGAGGGGAAAGCCACACAGCGTATGGGAATGGGATGGGGAAATGCCACACTGCTTTGATAATGGGAGGGCACACTGCCTATATGGGGAATGGGAAGGAGGGAATGCCACACTGTCTATATGGGGAATGGGGGGATGCCACACTGCTTATATGGGGAATGAGAGGGGGGAATGCCACACTGACTAAATGGGGAATGGGAGGGGGATACCACACTGACTAAATGGGGAATGGGAGGGGAATGCCACACTGCCTATATGGGGAAGGGGAGGGGGGAATGTACACTGCATATATGAGAGGGAATGAGGTGGAGGGGGGTGCCACACTGCCTATACGGGGAATGGGAGGGGGAATGCCACACTGCCTATATGGGGAATGGGAGGGGAATGCCACACTGCCTATATGGGGAATGGGAGGGGAATGCCACACTGCCTATATGGGGAATTGGAGGGGAATGCCACACTGCCTATATGGGGAATGGGAGGGGAATGCCACACTGCCTATATGGGGAATGGGAGGGGAATGCCACACTGCCTATATAGGGAAGGGGAGGGGGGAATGTACACTGCATATATGAGAGGGAATGAGGTGGAGGGGGATGCCACACTGCCTATATGGGGAATGAGATGGGGGCATGCCACACTGCCTATATGGGGAATGGGAGGGGGAATGCCACACTGCCTATATGGGGAATGAGAGGGGGAATGCCACACTGCCTATATGGGGAAGGGAAGGGGGGAATGTACACTGCATATATGAGAGGGAATGAGGTGGAGGGGGATGCCACACTGCCTATATGGGGAATGAGATGGGGGCATGCCACACTGTCTATGGAATGGGGCATCCCACACGGCCTATGGGAATGGGAGAATGCCACGCTGCCCATGAGGAATCGAATAGGGGGAATGCCACACTATCTGTAATGGTGTGTTTTTGGTTTAAAATATTTTTTTATTTTCCTTTTCCAAATCCTAGGTGCATCTTATATGGCGAAACATATGGTAATTACCCATCAACATGTTTATTTACAAGTCTGATTTGTTATGTTATATTAGGGACATTGCAAACCTGTACCCTTCCTGGGGCAGAAGAGGCAGGGTTGGCCTAGGTCCCAACTTTATTTGTGCGGGATCTTTCCTAATTCACAGGAGATATTTTTTCATATTTATTGTTAATCTCCTCACAAGGAGATATCTTCCCACTCACATATTTTATTTTCTTACCTACAAGTGTTATGTTAAAACCTGCATGAGGTGTAATGGACACACAAGCTCCGAGGTCTCATGTGAAGAGACCTCAGCCCAGGTAGTGAGAAGTAGCTGAGAGAGAAAGATCCCCATCCAGTCAGAGGACAGGGAAAAAACTTTGTGCCATGGGAGGATGCCTAGAGAGAAGGGACCCCAGATGTGAGAGTCAGTCATGTGCTCTTAGTGTGTGGGGGCAGGGTGCAATCTGGAAATGTTCCACCACCCACAAGAAGAACCTCTGAAAAGTGGGGTGAACAGCACACCTTCCCCTAAGCTTTCCAGGGTTTATTGTGTGAAGGCTGTGAGAGTGCCCAGGGAGTGTTTTAATGAACATGTACTGTTGGCAGAGATTTGCCTTAAAGAGGTCTCTGGAAACCCTTCATCCCTTATGAGTGATCCTGTAAGCCAGGAACAAGTGGGGTAGCCTGCAAGCCCCTGAGAAGTTATATGTGGGCTCTTACTGCCCAATTTTTTATTCCTGCATTTAACAATAAAAAGCCTATCATTCCATATACCTACCCCTGCCGAGTGGGTAGTTTACATAGATATTTTCTTACTCAATGGTCACGTTTGGTAACTCATTCAAATGAGTTTGAAAATATCTTATTTGATATTTAATATTGTTATAAACCTTTTATGAATGAGACTCTATATGTACATAACTCATTTGTGATACTTTTCAATTTACTATTTTTTTAAATAACCCACCAGGATCTCTTTGGATTGCTACCAAAGAGAAGACCTCTTTTTATTCTATTATTTTCTAAAATAGCATTCATTTCTTGGATACATTAGTTCTTGCATAAATTATAATAAGTAAAACTGTGCTTTGAGTTTACTTTACATTAGACATTTTGTGATGCAGATCTCTACAGTTCTGATGTAGAAAGGCAAACCATCTTAGGGAGAGACCCAAATGCGCTGGTGCTTTCAAGGCTTACCACTCATAAAGCCATTAACCTTCAGCTATGTGTTGATGAGGACTAGAAGCTCAAAACACATACGTGGAAGATGATGGCTGTGTACATTTTATAGGCTATACTCTAGTTTCTTTCTGAGCACTTGAGGTAGTACAAGAGATGAAAAGAGATGATTTGCATGATTCAATAACAATAATAAGTCTATTTTGTTGTTCTTAGTCTTTATGTGTCATTTAAATATTTCTGTATTTTGAAAGCACTCTTTACCTTACATACTGTATTAGAAAAGCTTCATCTCTATTTCAAAACAAAAACAACAGAGTTTAATACAGCTGGTTGAGGCGCCTCTTTATCATATATAGTTCTGATATATAACACAGCCCTATATACAGAAGAACCAGTAGCATTCACATTAGGTCACTGTCCTAACCCGTTTCCTTATCTGATATTGAATTATGTTTAAAGCTTTGAAACCTTTAGCTGTAAGTGGTCAAAAAGGCAACCCTAGGAGCTCTCAACATGAGTAAGTGCAGCAGAGCTACACAATGACATGTCCATCCTAGCTCAGCTATGCCCAGAAAGTGAAGCCAGATGATCTTTTAAAATGCATATGATATTTACACAAAAGCAGAGATATGGATATGCTTTAAAAGGTCCTCCTTTCCATGGAGGAGGAAGTTAGTGTGTGCCTGGACAGGGACTTAAATGGGACCCCATCATGGCATCTTTTCTTCTGTTGTTTGCCTGAATTAAATACAATTAGGATACTAAAGCAGAGTTGTTCTTTAGCAAAAATATGAAAAAAAGCTGGATTAGAAAGAGTTATGGACCATATGGGCTCAGGTGCAGTCACTACATCTACACCCCTTGCAGTTACAATAGTAACATGGTAGTCTTCAGTGCTCTCTATTGCTCTCCAATGACAAGGTCAATACTTGGTAAGATAGATATCTGTTGGCTGGATGTATTTTCCTGCCACAAAGGTATGTTGAGGTTATTCTCTGCTTTCAGTCTTCAGAGACAAGCTGGTCATGGTCTACTAAAATTGCAGGATGGACGTCAATCATCCAACAGAAAGCTTTCCATCAATGTCAATCTTGCTACTTATTGGAATCATTTTTAATAAAAAAACAAATATGCTTATTTTCCAAGTTCTGATGTTGCACATGTGACATAAAAAGTAGTGTGTAGAAACGGGCCGGATTTTAAAAAAAGTGGACAAAAAAGAAGTTTAACCCTCTGCTGGTTCATGAACTGCATTGCTTGTGCTCACACAAGTAAGAAAGTAGCAATGTCTGCACATATTCTTGTAGGCTCAGTAATGTAAGGGACGGGGTATAAATTGGGTGGCCTTGTCGTGGCTGCCTTGCTTTTACGTTCATTGCAATCTATGTTAACTAACACTCCATGCTTTCAAGAGGTGTTGGCTAGCTTTTTCAATAGTACGAGGGTTAAACTTTTTTTTTGTCTATGGAGTGTGCTCAAAACCCTTCTAGCACCTCCTTGACTGCCATATATATTGGCTGGATGAGCACATCCCACCTTCCTTTTTTGCTGAAAAACCAACTTTTGTTGGTCCTTTTGAGTGGTATACACACACATTATTTCCAGGATCCAATTTCATGTTGTTGCATAGCTCTTAATCCCACATTCATTTAATTCTTGTTTCGAATAATCAAATTAAATGCATGGAAATTTGAAGGTTACTACTTAGATTTCAGCAATTAAAGGAAAACCATCACAAAATTGTGTAATATTAAAAATCCAAGTTTGCTAATGAGAGGAGGGGTCACTTACACACCCGAACTGAATAAAACTCCCGCCAAGCTTGCAGTTTCTTCTACTGATAGGAAATAAATCCATTGGCGACAGGTTTAGTGTATCAGGGGTCACAGAACCTGTCACCCCTGATTTCTTCTTCCTTCCATTAAAAAAAAACAAGCCTGGCTGGATATTTCTTGATGCCGGGTGCATAAGTGACCCCATCTCCCGCCATCCAGCCTATTTATATGGATTTTCATCATTGGCCTATTTTTCACAATAGTGCTCCTTTAACAGTTGGAACTGTCTAATCTGATTGAAACTTATACACCATTGACCCACTAAGCTGGAAAACCACGATACCTGATTTGGCCTTGAGATTGACTAACCCCTCAGATTATCACATGGTTTAGTTATTTATTTGGCATGACCTCTGGTTTGATTAAAGGGGAAATCTATGAGACTTTGAGAATCTATGAGACTCCAGGGCTGGTTTACTCCATCCTCTGGGGCATCTTAAATTGGGATACCCTGCTGTGGGAAACCCTGCGGTTCGTCTGGAATTCTTACCTTTCCGCCGAGTCCATGGCACATGCACAGCTGGCATCGCTATAACTCACATCCCTTCTGCGCTGTGCATGGCCGCATCTGCCACAGCTGATTGTCTGTGTGTGGCCTCGCACAGCCAAATAATTCAAGTGATGCCACATACTGCCGATTTGTGGGGCTAGGAATTCCATTCAGCTTCTCTAGCTTTATATCTTCTTCCACTAAAAACGAGCTTGATCCTTTGCCTTGATATTATGACAAAACATGATTAAATTGTGTCATTATAATATGAATGCACTAAGCTCTTTTGTAAATATTTGACCAATATATTACAGGACTTTAGCGTGAGAGAAGAGTGAAAAAAACACATGGGAAAGAGTATAGCTGGCTGGAGAATCATCTGGATGAAGCTGTATCATAAGACAAGTCAGTATCTGCCAAAACAGAGATGTGTAATGAGAGCTAAACCTCTGTTCTTTAATCTGAAATGGAAAACAAAGATCTGGAGTTTGATGAATAAGGGTGTTAAGACAAAATTACGGTTTGGAAACAAAGACGGAATTGCACTTTATGAATTATACTTAAAATTGATGGCTAATTCTGCTACATTTTCAACTATGATGACTGGGTACTTTGTTAAATTATTTGGCTAGAATGTATATACTTTTAGACAAGCATTTGGCATGAGCTGCAGTATACTAACCTGGATATTGTTACCAAAGGACGAGCAAGTGTGTTGAGATATGTTTTGTGCTGCTTCATCTGATTCTTGTTGGAGATGCTGTGCAAAAGCTTATAGCTTGTCCCTGTATGTCATCTGCATTTATATTGCTAGGTTAATGCAGTTTACATTTATAACAGTAGATGGTGCTGTTACATATATCCATGTGTAGTTTCTGTTGTACAATCTCTACATGTTGTGTTTCCTGTACATTGAGGTGATCTCTATTACTTTTTCTCCTATCTATGTTATCCACCATGTAATGTGATAATCTTCATGCACTCATGTTCCAGTAGAGCCAGTTCCGGTGACACCACAAATATCAATCTGGATTTGACTCCACTGCACTCACACTCTGCAACAAATCTGAGATTAAAGGGATTTTTCATGCTAAAGATTAAATAAAATGAACAGCAGCTTACTTTACCAAGCATACCTCCAGCACTGTGCCTCCTCTCATCTCGGCACCGTGAATGAGGAAATACACTTCCCCACTGATGTGGGTCACCAATGCTAGCTCAAGGAGCTAGTCCAGACCACCACACTTTAAAAAGTGGCCTGCTCAAAATAATGCTTCTAGTAAAACTTTGAAGACAAACTTACCTGTGCAGCTTGGAAATGCTCACTGAAAACTTCTTTACATGATGGAGATGGAGAGCAGAGAGCATGATCTATATCTTTGTCCAGTTGGTCCAGTTTCATTATTAGCAGCACCATAGAGTCCAGTCTTGATTGATCTTTACCTTGTCTAAATTTCTGGAAATAAATAAAAACATGTTAAAAATACAATTAATGATAACATGATTAAAGTGTACCTAAAGTAAAAAATGATTAGGTCCATTTAGCCCATTCATTTAAAACAATCCAAAAAGCCAAAAAACGCGGGCTTCATTACCAATGCAGCAACCACAGCCATGTGCTCCCTGGTAAACCTGATTGTTAGTGTGGTATAGCACAAGAGTAGTGCGGGAGCATGGACTGTAACTGGGTGACTTTTTCAGACTTCATATTGCTGGTTAACAAGCATTCAAAGTGGGATGCACTGGGGTGTGGGTTTAGTGGATCACGGGTCTTTTTTTACTTTAAAGTTATACTAAAGGCAATGCCAATTGAGGTCCCATTGTCTCTGGCTACAAGTTGCACTGTCCCAAACTTCAATATGTAGTTATTTGTAAAAGGAAAGTATTAGACCATAGGAGATGGCAACAGCGATGTGATGTAAGCACATTGTGTGCTTTTCATATTCATAATGGGCAGTCTCTAGGGTATGTGCCCAAGACTGCCCTATTTTATAGTTAATAATATATATAGTTAAAAATGTAAAATGTAGTATAATATATAGTTAAAAATAATTGCAAAAAAAGTGGTTAAGAGATGCTGCTGGCTGATGGCATGTCCAGCCAGTCAGCTCATAGTGTGACCTGATGCCCGGGGGTGGGGGGCGGTTGCTGCTTTTGGGTGGGTGACTGACTTGTGAATGGGCTTGCAGGCGAACACGGGAGTAAAGAGTGGTGAGGCGTGGTCATACTGGTGATTTCCTTCACTAAGGAGACAGACAGAGGAGGAAGGAAAGCGCTGGAGTCACTCTATGAAATGTAGGCTACTTGTTATTATTTTATGGCTTTTGCCTTGCCAATCACTTTTTTAAATAACCAATAAATATTTCTGGTCTTTATGGTACAGTCCTGCATTGCAATCTTTGCCCAAAGGCATACTGCATTTACGTCAGGTACAAGGTGGTTAAACAGAGGTGGGTGTAAGAGGGGGTTAAAATTGTGTATGGAATAAGTACCTCAGTCTCACTATAGGAAGTTATTTACAGGGGCCACCAGAGAAAAACATTTTTGAAGCCTTCCTTTCAACTATATAAAAACAATGCAATACCACTTTCAATCTTTGTTGCACAATATAAAATGCAAACATGCTGATTCTTTGCTGCAGAACTGCATGGGAGTGGCCATCTTGGCAGACACATAAGCATGACGGGAGAGCTATGCCAGCAACAGTCACACCATACAGAGATATTAATCATGCATGGAGTTAATCCCTCTCAAATAGCTAATGTCACCAGAGTGGGACTTTTGGGGTGCAATTTACTAATCTTGCTTTTTTGGACTTTTGGCCTGCACTTTGTTGCACAATTTAAAATGCAATGTTTCTTAAACCGGAACTCCCTTTATATACTAACCTCCCGCTCTGCCACCCTCCCCTAGCACTGAGGTGAGGGGGGGGGGAGGGTTAAAGGGTCAAAAAAACAAAAAAAAAAACCTTACCTTTCCCTTGTTAAGATGCCAGTTTTTTTGTCGTGTAAAACAATTAGACCAAGAGGAATTATTTCAGAACTTTGTTCATATTTAATTTGACCTATAATATGTATGATTAAAATTATAAAACAAACTGAAAACTTTTAGGTTAGAAAAAAGAAGTAAAACAATGTGTTGTATGAATATGTATCCTCAAACATTTGAACATATGACCACGTATAGTGAAGGCATCTTCTCTGTTCAGGTTTTCAGTAGGATTCAGACCTGGGCTCTGAATGAGTCATTCCAAAACTTTTTTCTGGCAAAGTCATTCTGTTGTTGATGTTAAGGGTTGTTGTTAGAGATGAGCGAATCGATTCTGACTAACCCGAATTCGTTACAAATTTCAGGAAATATTCGATTTGTTACGATTCCGAATATCGCCGCAATTCGATCGCTCGAATCGCTTCCTTAAAACTCTATTTACTGCTATACAGCCCATCTAAAATGGTGGATCCACATGTCAGTACATGTCCAATGGGGCAAGGAATCCTGGGTATGTGTCACATGCTACCTATCAGCAGACAGGCTTACCGATGATGTCACTGCCCCATATAAGTGGCGGTCATTTTGCGGAAGCTCATTCTGACACTGTATTGCGGCCAGAGCAGGTCAGGCAGGGAGAGAGCGAGGGATAGATAGATAGATAGATAGATAGATAGATAGATAGATAGAACAGAAGAAGCGAGGGACAGAAAGAGAAGGAGAGAGCCTGTGACAGTGACAGATAAAGACAGGGACAGTTTAAAGTGTTTGCTTTAGCTTCCAAGCCTATTTAGTGTTAATAACACTCCTGCCTATTTAGCTTTTCGTTTTCCTGGTGTCATTCTTTAAAAAGCATGCTAGCATTAATATTTCAAGACTACCTGTCTATTAACTGGTTGCCTTTTGTAATCAACGTCACTTTACCACTATAAAAGGAGCCAACCTCTGTATGTGAGGAGGGGGCATCCCAAACACTAGCATAAATATTTCAAGACTACCTGTCTATTAACTGTTTGCATTTTGTAATCAACGTCACTTTACCACTATAAAAGGAGACAACCTCTGTATGTGAGGAGGGGGCATCCCAAACACTAGCATACATATTTCAATACTACCTGTCTATTAACTGGTTGGATTTTGTAATCAACGTCACTTTTCCACAATCAAAGGAGCCAACCTCTGTATGTGAGGAGGGGGCATCCCAAACACTAGCATAAATATTTCAAGAGTACCTGTCTACTAACTGGTTGCATTTTGTAATCAACCTCACTTTTCCACAATCAAAGAGCCAACCTCTGTATGTGAGGAGGGGGCATCCCAAACACTAGCATAAATATTTCAAGACTATCCCCTCGATTCAAAGAGCAAAAGTTAATTGATTTCGGATCGAGAATCGTAAGTTTGGGTGGGTGTTAGTCATTTTTTCCTGTTTTTTTGGCCATTTCCGACTCGCACGAGCCTACGTACGAATGCGTATATGCTCTTACGATCATCGCAAGTTCGTTCCTAAATTTTAGGATCAAAACGTAAAACTTAGGATAAAATCCTAAAACTTAGGATGAAAACGTAAAATTTAGGATAATCGAATGTGTTTAGGTGTGATTCAGAGAACAGTTTTCAAACCTCTAAATCCGTTTTAAAAGAAAGCCACTGCCGACACCTTTTAGCAGTCGGATTGCTGTTCTTGAACAGGTTTTTTGGCTATGTGGAGGAGTCTGCGCGTCTTGAGCTCCAATGAACTGCATGTATCAGCATGGCCGAGGCCATAAATTGTATGGCAATGCATACCTGATTCAATACATTTCATGTATGCCTTATAAAAGCATTTTAATGTGGACCTTAATTAGTCCTTTGCATGTAAACCTTTATTTTGCAATATATTTGCGTTAATTAAAGAAACTTATGTCCTTTGTTATTTATTTTTAAATTGATGTACTAGAATAATATTTTTAGATTGCATTTATTGGTGTAGTTGTTTACCTTTGCTTTGTTTAATTATTTAAGCACATCTTTGGTCAGATGCATCACACTTACTGAGGAGAGGAGAGCGGGATAAAGTGCAGGATGTGGGTTACTGCTGTATTTTGCACAGACACAGCAGAGCTGGGGGCACGGAAAGGTCAGAAATCAAAGAATGCAGAGCAACACAGTCACAATGCCCTTTCTGTTTGCAGGCTGCCCGAGAATACCTGAGCCGCCATCTTGGCTGTTTCTAGACCCATAACATGCAGAAGTTGCTGGGTGTTTTTTTATATTTGAGAGCAATCTGTATGGAGAGGGTGTGGGTAACCACACACAACATTTTAAGTTGTACCATTTGAAGCCAAAATATTAAAATTAAATCCACAAGTAAAAAATGCAAGTTAACTAAAAATTAAACAAAGTAAGATTTACTTATGCAAATGCATTCATTAATGGTTGGTTACTACAAAATGAATGAAATAAAGACAAATAAGACCAAATATTTAGAATGCACTTTAATGAGGTAAGTTTGTAGTGCGCAGCCGCAAGATCAGAAGGATTTACGTCCAGACAAAAAAGGAAAAAGGGCAAAACCAATGTTGCAACCTGAGAAATGAAACGGAAAATTCAGGATGGAAACTGACATAGGTCTGATTCCCGAACTGCCATACGAACGGACGTATATTTTAGGATAGAAACGTATTTGCTTATAGAATCACTCGCAAGTTCATACGAACGCACAAGCGTACGGGAAAAATAGGATGATCGGCACCAAAATCCAAGCTGTTACATGTTTCTTTGAATCGACCCTTATCTGTCTACTAACTGGTTGCATTTTGTAATCAACGTCACTTTACCACTATAAAAGGAGCCAACCTCTGTATGTAAGGAGGGGGCATCCCAAACACTAGCATAAATATTTCAAGACTACCTGTCTAGTAGCTGGTTGGATTTTGTAATCAATGTCACTTTACCACTATAAAAGGAGCCAACCTCTGTATGTGAGGAGGGGGCATCCCAAACACTAGCATAAATATTTCAAGACTACCTGTCTACTAACTGGTTGCATTTTGCAATCAACGTCACTTTACCACTATAAATGGAGCCAACCTCTGTATGGGAGGAGGGGGCATCCCAAACACTAGCATAAATATTTCAAGAATACCTGTCTACTAACTGGTTGCATTTTGTAATCAACTGGACTTCTGGGATGCCCCCTCCTTACATACAGAGGTTGGCTCCTTTTATAGTGGAAAAGTAACGTTGATTACAAAATGCAACCATGGCAGCCATGGCAAGGTGAGCGTAGAGGTCCCCCCCGGGTCAGACCTGCGAGAGTATGGACCATGGCGCAGATAGGCATCGGCCAACTGACTACGTAGAATGTCTCTTTAGTAGGTCAGTTTGTCCTCCCTCTCAGTGGATGTAAAAAATTGCCCCCATTTTGTGCCAGTAGCGAGGGTCCAATAAGGTGGACAGCCAGAAGTCATCCCGCTGACAAATGGAGACAATTCTGCGGTCACTACGCAAGCACGTCAGCATGCATCATGCCATTTGTACAAGTGACTCGGATGGACTACCTGTCTCCATCTCCACTGAATACTACCATGGTGTGTCTGGGTCCTCTATCTCGCCTTCCTCACACCCCTCTAGCTACTCTGGCTGCTCCTGCTCCTCCTCTCCTGTCAGATGACTAGATAAACTGTGTCAAACCTAAACTGTGCTTCGCTGTGCCCCACCCCCTCCTCCTCCTCCTCAGCTCCCACAGGCTTCACGTGGCCATGAAATGTAGGCGCCATGTCTCCAGTGCCCTGACCAGCCATGGTTTCCAACATGTGTTGTAGTACATGAAGCAATGGAATCACATTGTTCATCCCGTAGTCCTGGCGCCTGACTAATAATTGGCTTCCTCAAAGGGTCTGAGCAAACGACAGGTGTCACGTATGAGCTGCCACTGGTTTACATTGAAGTTACACAGAGGAGTCCCCCTATGCGCTTGGATCATCAAAAAATCAGTGATGGCTTTTCTCTGTTCATATATTCGATTCAACATATGGAGGGTGGAATTCAAACGGAACTGAAACAGCACAAATCAGACTATGTTGGGGGATACCGTTCTGACGCTATTGCTCAGGAAGGGTGTGTCTGGCGGTTTAGAAGTGGCTGAAGTGCATGCAAAGTTTCCTTCCCGTTATTAGGATGTCTTGCAGATGGGGTGAAGACTTCAGAAAACGCTTGACAACTAGGTGGCATACAGGGCCCTTGACTCAGGCTTTCTTGTCGCAGCGCAGACAAGATGTTCTTCCCATTGTCAGTCACCATGGTACCCATTTGCAGTTTTCGTGGAGTAAGCCATGATTTCATTTATTGATTTATGATTTTTAGCAGTTCCTCCCATGTGTGACTCCGCGGCTCAAGGCAAACCATGTGAAGAACAGCGTGAAACCGCCGTGTCCAGCACACATGGTAGGCTGGAAGAGCACTGAAAAATATAACAAAATAAATAAAAATACCAAAAAAAAAATATTTATAAAAAACAAAATAGAAAAAAAAAAAAAAATGAAAAACAAAATTGTAAAAAAAATAACAAAATATTTTAAAAAAGACAATGAAAAAAAATATTTAAAAAAATTTTTTTAAAAATACAAAAATTTAAAAAATATATATATTTTAAAAATACAAAATATAAAAAAAATGAAATAAAAAATAAAAAAAAACGAAATTAACCAAATTAACTTTTTTCTGTGACACCATTGCTAAATCCAAGTGCACTGTCACAGGCACAATGTCCTAGGAGCATGGAGGCCACAGCAGAGGGACCTGTCTAAGTTGCTGTTGTGGGCCTTAAAGGATATGTATTGTCCCTGACCGTAGTTACAGCTCTTTGGTACACACTGACAGGCTAAAGGACTGGCCCACCTTCTGTTCAACAAGATTGTATAGGGCTGGTACTGCCTTCTTCGCAAAGAAATGACAGCGTGGGACTCTCCACCTCGGCTCGACACAAGCCATCAGTTCTCTGAAAGGTCCACCTCCTCAAAAGGGGGGGACTGCTGCACCAGCAACTTATACAGGAGCACATTTCGCTTCTGCATGTTGGATGAGTGGGCACATACTGTTGTCTTTTGGACATGGCTTGGCCAATAGATTGCTGGCGGAATGACTGACTCGGATTAAGAGGAGGAGGATCATCTGGAGCGACAGAGGATGGATATGACACAGGAGGTGGTGGAGCCTTGGCTGGCTGGAACAGGGAGTGGCGTGCCACTGGGTAATGCAGCAGGCTGGACCACCACTTTGGAGCCAACATTCCCAGGCCGCTTTATGGTGACGCTGCAAATGTTGACGCAGGGCTGTGGGGCCAACATTGGGACCCTGGCCACACTTCACCTTCTGCCTACACATCTTTCATATAGCCATGTTAACCTCCTGTGGATGCTTGATGAAAAACTGCCACATCGCCGAGTATTTTCCTACCAACAGTCCGCACTAATTCACTGCTGCTGCCGCTGACTCCAGGGGCCCTCTTCTACTACCTCCTCGGAAGGTAGCCTGCCGCGCAGCAAGTGGTCTGCCCCGAGCACATTTGCCTCCATACTTTCCCCTGCTGCCACCATGCTAACCACTAAATCCGTCACTCTCCATCACTCCAAGCCTTTAAAAGTGCCCTCAAAACTCACTGATGTCCTCCTCAGGTT
This sequence comes from Gastrophryne carolinensis, assembly GCA_027917425.1. Lineage (NCBI taxonomy): Eukaryota > Metazoa > Chordata > Amphibia > Anura > Microhylidae > Gastrophryne > Gastrophryne carolinensis. Next base: position 111,952,840 of record CM051234.1, read on the forward strand.
CCTCAACAGTGTCTGCTTAAGGAGCCAAAACGCTTGCAACACCACCTCCCACGCCACTCTCTTCATCACTACTTGCCCGCCTAGTGGAAGAAGCGGCGAGTGTCTCCTCCACTTCTTGGCTGGGCAGTAGCTGCTGATTTTTCAGATTATCAGATCGTCCTCACTGAATAGCGGAGCTGAACCAAAAGCATAAGATATAACCGACAGTTGACTGGGGGTGTCAGATGTCACTTGTGATGAAGTGGATGATCGTGTTAATCAATGGATGACGGCAGATGGGTTGCTGGTCAAGACACGACTGCTAGCTCATACCGGGAGATCAGGCCTATCACTGAGACTCCTGCTGCCACTCACCCCCAGTTTGCTTCAACCTCTGCTTGATGAATTTAGGCCTCTGCAACTTCTCTGTGCCCATCCTGGCACTTCTCTGCCTGACATACTTAGTGCGTATATGAGGGGAGGACAAAACGCTACACTACACTTAAAACAGGATTTGTCGATAACAGCAGCAGGTGTGTAACTATCTATGGCCTTTCACTAAGTAGTAACTAGGCCCTGAAGACTTTAACAGGAACAAAGTGATGAAACTCTTAGATGTGCGTATGTGATGCTCTGATGAGGGCAGTTCAATGTGCTCCAGTATGCTTGAAAAATGTTCAGCCAAGATTTCCACCCACCAATGCCTGATGCATCAGAGTAGATTGATCATTGTGCCAGACCAACACTAAAGAAATATGGATAGTGCAAAACAGATTTAAGGCGCTGCTTTCCAGTTACAGACATTTCTCTGCATCAGACCACAAGTAATTAGTGAGGAAATGCTTTACATTAATCTTAATTTTTATTAATATTCTTAGGATAAGATATATGTGCCCAAAATCTGTATATGTTCTCTTCATGCTGCTGCCAACTCCAGGGTGTGTTTTTCAGGCAATATATGGGCTCCTAATGCTGCTGCCAACTCCAGTGTCTCTTTCAGGCAATATATGGGCTCCCTATGCTGCTGCCAAGTCCAGAGTGTGTCTTTCAGGCAATTAATGGGCTCCTCATTCTGCTGCCAACTCCAGGGTGTGACTTTCAGGCAGTATGTGGTCTCCTCATGCTGCTGCCAACTCCAGTGTGTGTTTCCGGCACTATGGTCTCCTTCTGCTGCTGCAAACTCTAGGGTGTATCTTTTAGGCATTATATGGTCTCCTCATGCTGCTGCCAACTCCAGGGTGTGTCTTTCAGGCAATATACGGGTTCCCTATGCTGCTGCTGCCAACTCCAGGGTGTGTCTTTCAGGCAATATATGGGCTCCCTATGCTGCTGCTGTCAACTCCAATGTGTGTCTTTCAGGCAATATATGGGCTCCCTATGCTGCTGCCAAGTCCAGAGTGTGTCTTTTAGGCAATATATGGGTTCCCTATGCTGCTGCCAACTCCTGGGTGTGTTTTTCAGGCACTATAAAGGGGTGCTTATGCTGCTGCCAACTCCAATGTGTTTTCAGGCAATATATGGGCTCCTAATGCTGCTGCCAAATTCAGGGTGTGTTTTTCAGGCAATATATGGGCTCATCATGCTGATGCCACCTCAAGGCTCTGTAATTGTGCCGCTCTGCGACAGCGAATCTAATAGCAACGCCTCTGATCTGCATGTCATACTTCTTTACAATATTATTTCACTAACCTAGCATGCATCCTATGCATGTTACAGCCAAGCAAAACGTTCTGCAACCCCATGGAGGCTCTCGGACCGAAACAATTTTTTCCGGAAAATTTGGCGAATCGGCAGAATCGAATTTTTAAATCATCTCTAGTTGTAGTGCTAAATGGTGAAATCCTCTTCATCTTTTTAGCAATGACCTGAAGATTTTGCGCTAAAATAATATAAGGAACTGTTCATAGTTTCCTCCACTAAGACTAAAACTCCCATTCTGGGTGCCGAGAAACAACCCCAAAGCACAGGCTTCACTGTGGGTATGATGTTGTTTTTAAGGTATGACCAAATAGTTACATTTTGGTCTCAGCCAATAATACTTTTTCCCACATGCCATGCATGGATGTTTTACTTTGTAAGAAAAGACTACTTCCATATTGCCACCCCACCCCACAGCCCAGACATGAAGAATACGGGAGACTTTTGTCACATGCAGTACACAGTACTTGCCAGAAATTCATGCAGATGCTTTATTATTGCTGGAGGCCTTTTTGAACCCCACCACCAATGTTGTTCTTGTCCAATTTTTGGAAATGTCTCTGTTGTGCCAAATGTTATCCCCGTTTTGATGGTCATCTTTACTGTGTTCTTTGGTATAATTAATTTTGTTGACTCATATCTTTGATGTGTTGTAAGTGTAAGTGTAGGTGTTGTTTATAGACCATGGCTGTAACTGTAAACTACAACTAAGAAAATATAGGAAAATCATACAGCTGATCTTTATATGGGGTGAACCAAAATCACATTAAATGCTGGCAGTGGTGCTTTGACTACTATTCAACATGAGTTAAAAGGTAATTGGCGTATTCTAAACACAGTCGCATCCCCAGTTATAGGTGGGTATTCATGCTTATGCAACCACATTGTTATTTTTTGTTATTTTTATTTTTTACTTTGAAATGTACAGATTATGGGCTCCATTGATGGTGGCAAAAGTTCTGAAAAGATTCCTCTTAATCTTAATTTTGTACATGACACAAACCAGGGGTATGTAGACCCTTTTATGTAATATATTTTATATATATATATATATATATATATATATATATATATATCACTCACAAAGAAAAAAAGAAAAGCAGAGCAAGTACTTTTCCCATGGGCTGTGGACACCTGCAAGGAATCTAAACACAAGATAGTTTCAAAAAGCATCTGAAGTCATTATCTTCCCGTAGAGCCAGCCAAGTTCCAGCTTTGATTCACACACTTTTCTTCCAGCAAATATTCATGTGACTAGCCATTACTCTCAAGCAAACATGGGATACCTCTCTGGGATGTGTGATTACACAGTACAATCGTGTTTTGTGTGCTGTAAAAAAGTTTAGAATTCTGAGCACATTAAAGGTCGGCTTCAGCTTCAGACAAATGCGACATTCTAAATATTGAAAAATACAATCCACTTCTAAAGGCAGCACTATCTTTAATCAGCCCATGCCATTGCTAGATGACACAGGGAACGGGGTTCTAGTCCCACTCGTTGAACCGGTGAAGGGGCTAAACTACCACCCGCCCAGAATGGCAAAGCAGGAGTTGCCCAGCAGCACAAGGGTGGCACAAGGGTGGCACAAGGGTGGCACAAGGGACTCAATCTGACGTTCCAGTAAGGGGGGCGGGTGGCAGACAACCACCAATCAGTTACTTGGCTGGAATATTATTTTAACCAGATTTTAACCAGACCACACCAGATTTTGTGCCCAGGGGCCTCCACCACACTTAATCCGGCCCTGACTGTGATACTGTCTAGAGCAATGGTTCCCAACCTTATTTCATCGGTTAATATTTTCCATTTTTTAATTATCTTAAGTAACACCTGGACTCTGTCAGTCACCTAAAACTGTGTTACAAATGCCAACAAACAAGCACCTCTAATTGATAGCTTCTTTGGTGACACTAGTGTTATGCACACCACTGGTTGAGATCCCCTGGTTTAGATCATCCATCTCCAATGAATTTAGAGATTTACAAATTTATGAATGGGGTAACCTGGGAACTCTTGTTGGCAAAAATGTGGTTTCTATAGAAAAGTATCAGTTGGTTTGAGCCACTCCTTCTACGGATAACTAAATGGGATAACTAAAAGGTTTCCAAAAAAATTAATTTTGTCATTGGGACATCATGGTTTGTAGGTTTTGCCTTGCTATAAGTTAGGGCAGTTGAGGACGCACCTAGGATTTACAGGAGGAAAAAAAGAAAAATAATATTCTGAACTAAATAATAGGCACCACCCCTCCCATTCCCAATAGGCAGTGTGTCATTCCCCCTTCCCATAGGCAGTGTGGCATTCCCCCTTTCCATAGGCAGTGTGGCATTCCCCCATCCCATTCCCATAGGCACTGTGGCTTTCCCCCTCCCATTCCCATATAGACAGTGTTACACCCTCCTAATTCCCATAGGCAATGTGGCATTCCCCTCTCCCATTCCCCATATAGGCAGTGTGGCATGCCCCCTCCCACTCCCCATATAGGCAGAGGGGCATCCCCCCCCATTCCCCATATAGTAAGTGTGGTATCCCCCCTCCCATTCCCCATATAGGCAGTGTGGCATCCCCCCTCCCATTCCCCATATACACAGTGTGGAATTCCCTCCTACCATTGACCATATAGACAGCATGGCATCCCCCCATTCCCCATATACACAGTGTGGCATTCCCCCTCCCATTACCATAGGCAGTGTGGCATCCCCCTTCCCATTCCCCATATAAGCAGTGTGCCCCCCCCCCCGTTCCCCAAATAGGCAGAGGTCAACAAGTAAAAAAAAAAGAAAGACTAAATTCACCCCTGACAGCCGGGGAACACTCAAGTGGCCGGCTCCATGAATCGGGTGGGGGCGGGGCCTGCACAGCATCGGCGCAGGCCACCCCCACCCACTCTATGGATCTGGGCCACGCCCACCCAATTTTCAGAGGCGGCCGCTCTGCTCTGATTTGTACTCTGCAGTACTCTGATGAGTCTGAATCAGAGAATACGGGACCCAAGACATCAGGACTTCAAGAATACAAAAGATGAAGTGGCAGAAGCGGCAGGTCACAAGAGGCAAGTGTCTCTGCAGTTTACAGAATTTCCATTGCCTACTGCATATATCTGTAGACTGCCCTAACTGCTGTTCCTCAACAGCAACAAAATATTTTGGGTTTTTTTTTTTGCTGGCCAGCATTCACCAGGTTTTCGCTAGTTTGCCACATTTACCAAACAAATTGTGGCATGTTCGCCAGGCGATGTAATTGTTTGCTGTACTTAGGTCTAGTTCATCGTAGCATGGCCCATGTTGATGATGAACACCTTTTCAGTTCCCCATCTTTTAGAAGCGAACCCCATAGGAATAAATGTTACTGTAGATGTATCAGAACAGGCTTCTCATATTTTATTTATTTTATTTCCCATTGCTATTAAGGGTCAAGGTTTTCCCTTTAAGGGGAATCCAGTTCAGTTTTTAGTGCCCTGCATTGCTTTTCTTTAGTTTGAGAAGATTTTTCTCAACATTAAAAAAAAATGAATGATACCATTCTACAGGTGAGGTACAGATATCCTACTAGGAGGAACATTTTGGGGGTCATTAACAAAGCGTTACGCCTCCATACGCCATGTTGATTTCCATTTGCAGCACACCTGGTGGACTGACAATGGCTTAAATTGGAGAAAACAAGTGGATTAGTAAATCAGGCACATTTTAGGTGTTTAGGAGGAGTCTCTTCAAGCTCAGCCTCTCCAAAATTGCAAAAGCTCTCAAAACGTTGTCTACTTTAAAGTATTCTTCTTTGACTTTAAAGCATATTTTAGTTTTGTTTTAATGTGAAACTAGCATTATAAACAAATGTTTTGCTGTAGCTGATGCCTGATGCCAAGTTAATGTGCCTCACCTATTTTTAGCAGCATAGGGTAAAAGCCATAATAGGGCTCCAAAGTTTGCCATTTTTTCAATTTCATTTCTCCAGAACCATTCAAAAAAGTGGTCTTACAGCAAGCACAGCAAGCCACAATGGCCCCACTGTTGTCTCTGACCACAACAGAGAATGCTCAAGACTCATAAATCAGCTTCATGACACATGACACAGATATTGAAGCAAAGAAATCAGTTTCATCCAGAATACCTAAGATATTTACATACAATCAGAGATTTTCAGGTGTTTTGAAATTACTTATTTTACACTGTTCCTAAAGTGGATAAGGTGGGAGAAAGTTAGTGTGTGGCTGATTTGTCACTGCTACATGAACCCCCCCAAAACTCCAGTAATAACAATGACTGCAACCCCTCAGAGGCCCTGACTTGTATAACTTTCAGGATTAAATTGTTACCTAAAAACCAAAACCTAAAAAGGTTGTTCCTTCCCCAATGACAGGTGTCCTGCTGCAGACATTGTGCTTTTCACATCCCCAATGTCCAAGTGGTTATATTATTTAAACTGGATGTCTAGGTCTTTCTTACCTATTTGTATATATCTGTATGAAATATGAACCTTGTGGTTGGAAGAAGCTTCTATTACACTTGACACCCAAGTGAGTTGCGACGGTCTTATCTTCTGTAATATCCTAGTATATGGTGTTTACATGGGTTTAATTAGAATTACAATTAAAATAGAAGCTCAGCTAATGAATCTCAGATTTAATTATTTTATAGGTTCATATTCATAAATCCCCATGTTTTACTCCCTAAGCACGGGATAGCAGCTTGCTGGTTTAGGTAATAAATCCCAGTTGACTTAAATGTATAAAATGTTTCTACAGAGTAGTATATTAAGCTGGAGGTATAGGTAGATTTAATAAAACATCTAGATACATTAACCTGATCCCAGGATCTAATGAACCTGGACTACCTCTATTGTTAAAATAAAGCAAAGTGTTTGTAGCAATGTTTATGGTCATAAGGATTTCAATTCTTTCTTTGATTTTTTTCAGAAACTTTTCTTTGCCATTCTGCCTCTGGTTTCCTAATGGTTCAAAACAAGTAGTTTTGCTCACAGAAGAGTTAGAGGTTTCACCATAGCAGAACATCTTTTCAATGGTGGACAGGGTTTTTTGTTATTATTTGTCCCAGGGACACTACTGGGCAGATGTCTCAATTGCTAATTGCGTGCCTCTGGCTATGCTAAATACCAACGCCCATCAGACTCATCTACATCCCCTGTACCCATGGGGGGCAGGCAATATGGAGGGTACATAGGTTGTGGGACCCTTGCCTTCTGTATCTAATTAAATGAATTAAACCTTCAGATTTTGCAACGTTGTGTTTCGTCAAAATACAGCAGCTTTGTAATTCAATACTATGCTTCAATATTATTTAGTCACATTTGGGGAAACGTAGTTTGTTATTTTTAAGTTTTAAGTAGTGAGTATTTATAACTATTTGACCCGGCAAAAGGGTAATCCTTGTTTCTCAAAACATTTCACTCATCCTTTATAATTACCTCCAAAAACAGCCCCACCTCTTTTTCAACCACTAGAAAATAATTTTAAATATTTTCATTTGCTAATCATCAAGCCAGGAATAGATAGTCAGTGACTTGGAATGCCCTCAGCATATCCAGCCAGTGGCTAATCTGCTTGTACTTTGTTTCCGGGCTCAGCCGTTTTGTAATGTCATAAAGCATAGTTTAAAATAATAATGTTAGTTATCAAAGCCTGTTTTATGCCTCTAATAGTTTTGAACTAGTCCTGTTTTTGAGCTGATCACATGTGATCATAAGATTTAATGCATCATTTTGGCAATGTAGTATTCATTTATGTGTTTTTCATGTCTGTGTCTGCATATTTATTTTTATACATTACATTCCACGAATTAAGACTGCTATAAATATACTGAGAAATGTTATTTCTGCATTGCAATTTAATTATTTACTTTCATATATTGAGGAGCCCAGAGCTTTATAATATGAAGAGGACTGTACTCAAAGTATACATAAAAATGATATCTAGTAGCTTATAAGAGCTTATGGCCACCTTTATGTTCTTGAAATCCACGTGTTCTCTGCATTGTTTTTTTGAAATCTGCTAGTATGTTCAAATAGTTGCTGATGCTAGAGCCACTGTTTTATTTATTGAGTCATTGGAGAGAGGCAATAATGCCAAAATAAAAATGTAGTGGACATTTTAGTAAATTCCTTGTCCCAATTATTTATTTTTATGACACAAACTTAAAATAAAGCTTTGTTTCCTCTATCAGGATATTGGCAACTAGGATGTGAAATGTCACATTCTCAGGCCTCCACTCACAGCAATCTACTGTCGATTTGTTAAAATGGTGTTAGAGTAACTAGAGTAACCAAAATTCAAACATATTTAAACGAGCCAGTGAAGCCATAACAACATAGGGTGGAATCAATGTCATGCCAATTCTTCTCACTTGTTTGGCTAGATATGAGGAAGCTGCTTTACAGACTTGATCTGCCAACTTTTCTAGCCATCTTGCAAAATCTTGAACGAGATTATCTCAGCTCTTACCTAGTCTGTACCATGTCTTTCCTTCTGGTGAGAGTAATGATGTCACGATGGAAGATCTGATTCCACAAACATTCCCTTGGGGGTTCCCTGTTCAGCGAGTGCATGCTCGAGGGTGTGTGCATCATGAACATGACTGGCGTGCCGGATCACGCTTGTGCTGGCTAGTTCCCAGGATCCTGCATGTTCCCGCACTACTGAGTAGGCACTTCCTGGTGCCAAATGGCCTTTAAAGGCACTTGGATGATGCCTGCAGATCTTCTTTTGAAATGCCTTCCTGATCCTGTGACTCTGAGATTACCCGACTTGAATGACTAACTGCTCTGGCTCTCAGACCCTAGTTTCGAAGACTACCCACTCTGGCTCCCTAAAATATAAACCCTGAACACCCAGTTCTGTTCCTGCATGCACCTGAAGCTCTGAACGCCCAGCTCTGTTCTTGCAAGTATCTAAACTCTAAACACTGTTCCTGCACTCACCAGCTTTCCTAGCTCTGTTCCTGCATGCTCCTGTAGTGGAATCACTCCATACCGGACTCTGGGCTCACTACTTACTGGCAACTGTTGTGGGACCCCAGCACATCTGCAGCCTAGTCCATCCCCAATTGTGGAAGTCCTTGGTGAAAACTAACCTTGTTGGCAGATTCCCCACTCTGGAACTGGCTTGTCGTGCAGCACTCCTGCAGTCACTTTCTGATGGCTTCCTCCTCAAAGCTCTGCCAGCATTAACTCCAGAACCTGAGTTCCTGTTCAGTTTGCCAGACTCAGCAACCCATCAAGACCTGGCACTCTGGCCTTCCCTTCTGCTGTGTTTCCCCTGTAATCACTATCAAGGAAAGTAGCCTTCCTCGGCCTGACCCACAACAAGGTATGCCACAAATGACCAAAAAAAAGGAAGGATGATATTATCTTTAATGTGGAGAAATGAGACCACCTTTGAAAGGAATCATGGTGATCATCAAGTCAACAGTTTGTGAATCATGAGGTAGAGAGATTCAAAGAAATGGCTACCAGCTCTGATACCATCCATACTATTATAGCCACAATGAGTAAAAAAAGGGCGGCCTCGTTGACTAAAAGGAGATCCCTGTAAGGACAAGGGAAACAATTTGAGGTTCTAGGGTGAAACTAGTTTCTTTATGTGGAAAGCCTAAATGGTCTACCCATTTGAGACCCAATGGGGAATCCCAGGAGCATCCTGGTTTAAAATTGCACGTAGGAAACCACCTACATTTATCAGGGCATCAGCCCCAGCAACCTAAATCAAATTATTCTTTTTAGATCTGCAGTAGGGTACATTTCTCTCTCTAGAGAAGTATTATTTGTTAAAAACAGTTGATAGAATTGAAATCTTGTAAATGACAATCCAAACAAACTTTTTCAGTCTTTGGTGCTACTTCTATTTCACTATTTCATAAGCTGCAGCCTTCTGTAAATGGGCTTTCACCAGGAGATCTTCCATATACAGGATAATGCATATCTCCAGTTTATGGAGGAGCACCATTATTGTGATCATCTGGGCTCTGGACAACCTGGGAAAACCTTCCCTTGAGGTTAGAACATGTTCTGTAAATGAGTGGCAACTTCCTATGGGGTATTTATTAAATTACATTTGCTAAAATAAGGTGAAAACTCCCTACATGAGGCTGGGAGCTCTCCCATATGAAGAGAGTTCTGCACATTTTAATGACCTGATTTAGCAAGCACAATGTGCCAGAATTCGCCACATTGGTGCACATGAGAGTAGTACAAAATATAATTTATATTTTTTCTGCATGTTACTGCAATGCTAATGTTTTAGTAAATGTGTTTCTTGCAATGTTGCAACATGCGTGCAGTGTAAAAAGAAAATTTTAAATATTTTTTACTATACTAATTTTCACTGATGTGGCATATTCTAGCAGATGGTGCTTGATAAATCAGGCCCTAAATTACCTACTTCGGCTAAAAAGCCCAAATGTTTGCAACTTGTTCTAGCTTTGCTGATGCCCAACAGGTGACTCATTATATTGTACCTGTACTTTGTACTTTACAGCTGGTAAAACCTGGTCTATGAATGTTGTCTTACTTTGTATACTCAATGAAGCCCTGATAAAAATATTATTATTTGGAATAATAACTCAAGTTTGAAATAATAAGCAAGTACACCATTTGGCCCTTCGTGTATGTGCAATTTGCTTTCCAGCTGTTGCAGTGCTCTCTGAGGTTGTTTCTGTTGTCTGTGTGTTTATATCAACATCTGTGCATTCCTTTAATCTCTAAATAGCGTGTACACGACACAAACACACCAGCTCTCCAAGTTCCCGATAACTAAATTGTTCTTAGATGTGCTCTCCTTGTTCCTTGGGTGGCTCCTTCACAGTCCAAGAATCCAACATTAGCCACATCTGCCATCGTTTAATTGCTATATTGCCACTGACAGTTTACTACATTAGGATTACTAATAACAGAAAAATGTTCTAGCATATTAGGATCAAAATACACAATTTACAATTGTACCTCTATTCCAAAGTACTGTTTTTATCTGTAACACAATATAAAGTAAAAATAAATAAAAGACACCCTTGTTCCTAGAGTACTTCTTCAGATGAGGAGCTACATTGATCTATGAGTTAGGGATATCTCATTTACCATCTGGATAAAAACAGACCCCTATAGAATTTACAATGCAGATAATCTTCAGATTTTTATATTCTGAATTTTTCCAAAAACTGCTAAAGCAGGTTTACCACCATCAACAACATAGCTTTTATCTGTCTCTGGGAACAAGTCACTTAGGGAGAGACTCAAGTTTAGAGCAAATGGAAACAGCGGAGCAACCAGACCTAAACAGAGTCTAAAAGGCTCTAAGTCCAGCTGATTTCCCCAGAGAGCATCCCAAATAAGGAGGCCCACACCCATATCCACAAACCTGAAATGTCCTTGTTGCTGATTAACAAATAAGGTCACCACTGCCAGGAGGAGAAGATGACAAATGATTGTTTCCTCTCCCCTGCTTCCTTTCAAATATCGGAAGGAAGTGGCTGGAAGGAGAGGGCCTTCAGGCACTGCTGCAGCCCTTGCCCTTCCTTTCCTTGTGGTGCGATGAGCTTGTACAGCTGCTACCGCACTGCGGACTCCTCCGCCCCCCTCTGGCTGCCTGATCATCCGCTGAATGCACCTCAGGTAGTGGGGGGGGGGTGATGAGGAAGAGATGGGGAGGCAATCGCAATCTTCTCCAGCAAAGTCAGAAAAAGGGTAAAAAAGCTTACCCCCGTCCATAAATATTCGGTCAGGGAAAGGAGAATCTGGGTCCCTGGTAGACAGCTTCTGGAGTTGGGAAATGAGTCTGCCCTGCACAAAACCCACAGTGCCGGTAAATATCTAAACCCGTCAGTTCAGGAGCTGGTGGTCTGGTCCGAGACAGGAACACATAAACAACTGGAGGCTGGGAGGAGGAGCCAAAGCTTTATTCATGTCTGGTGGTCATGTGTTCCTATCTAGGGGTGGGTGGAGCCATAAAGTCTCAAGAATATGCTGCCCTGAGGATGTTTTGAGAAAAGTATTTTCCAGGGGCATTCAGATTTGGTGTAAGAATTGCCCATTAACTTAACTTGATCCCAGCTCCCACAGCACATGCGCAGTCCACCTGTGGCATCCCAGACAACCCACCTCCATCAGCATATCTTAATGGCTGCCAGCAAGTGCGCACGGCCAGAGAGAGCAGCGGGAGGCTCCCTGGCAATCTATTCATTCAGAATAGACTGATGAGCATACTGAGCATTAATATGCACTGCAATCCGTTCTAACTGTCTGGAAGCCTGTGCATGTACTAAGGGGGGCGTGAAGTGACATAAGGCTAAATGCTCGTCGATTGCAGTGGTTTCACAAACAGGGGCATCCCAAATCAGGCTGCACCTGATAAACGGACAAATACACAGGAGGGCAGTTTTGGTTCTCTTTAAGCCTTACATGGGTCTCTCCCAAAAGCGACTTGCTTCTCTGTTACTCCCATGTCCTACCCCCCATAGAGCCACCACTTCCAGCCTTTTGCTGGCATGGACCCTGATCCCAAATCCCAAAATGTCCATAAGGGGAATGATGTCTGTTTCAATATTACAAGCTATAATGTCTGAAAAGAGAGGCTTTGAATGTATCCACCTACTGTCAAGAATCATGGGCAAATTCTCTTATTCTTAATCTGAATAAACAAAGGAGGGATGGCAGCCGCTCAGACCATTTTATAACTAACCTGGGAGGTGCACATGAGCAGGGCAATTAGGATACACAAGTCTTAAAGGACCAGCACTCAACCCTGTTAGCTTGCAAACCAACCAGGACTCAGTCGACACACATCTGCAGAAGTATGCTGAAGCTGCACCACCAAGTGCCAAGGTGCCTCTGTGGGGCGCAGTCCTAACTCTAATCTCTGAAAGCCCCATTTGCAACATACAATGCAATAGATAAATTGAGAGCAGGCTTACCTGTGGTTGCCCTATAACCGCGAGTGCAGCCCATGGGGTGGAAGGGTCGAAGACCTCACAGTACCCCACACCCAGAAACAAAAATTTTATAACTAACCTGGGAATGTGCCATGTAAATACCTTGAGTTCCTTACCTTGCTTTAAGTTTAACATCTTGCCATAAAATATGAACAAGTGATAAATGGAGATATCTGTATCGCATAAACAAGGCAAATGCTGTTTTGCCCAAAAGGCAAATAAACGTGAGCAGGAGAATAAAATAATAAAGAACCCTTCATTATATAAACAAATAGAGCTTGGGGGTAGAGGAAATTGACCTCATTGTGTACAAAAGCCCCACTTTTTCCGGTTTCAACAGTACCACATAGGTCTTGGTAGGCACCCTTTCCTGGCCAGGAGATTACCCCTGGGGTGGGGGATCAGAGGCCTCCCGAGTGAAGAGGAGAACTGGCGGAAGGGATTGTGGGTACAGGTGAGTAAATGTAAATTGTGTGAGTACATTTTTATTCCTCTGTATAGATGTCAGCTTTGGCAGAAGCGGGGGGGGGGGGGGCTCTTTTGAGCCCTCTCCTGAAGCCGGAAGAGCCCCAGGGTAAGATCGATAGCGGGGTCAGGTGAGTTTTTATCTTTTATACTTTTTTTTATGAGGCTTTAAAGAGTAACCCAGACAACCCACCTCCATCAGCATATCTTAATGGCTGGCAGCAAGTGCACGAGCCAGAGAGAGCAGCGGGAGGCTCCCTGGCAATCCATGTAGCTCTCCCTTATTGGTTGGAGAGGCAGCTACATGAGACTCACGTCACTGTCACTAAAAGGGTTTAAGGTGCCCTCTTCACAAAAGTATATAACCTGCTTCGAGCAACTTTTATAACCTTCACAGCACACACACCACCAAACTCAAGACCTACCACTTGTGATCCTTCCCCTTTGGCTCCACCCCTTATACCTTAGACTGTAAGCTCATAAGGGCAAGGCTCTCTCCTATCATATCCTGTTTACATAGCATTTGCTTTGAACTCTGTAGCATCTTGTTGGTAATAGCCGAACGTACTGTATGTTTAACCTTGGTCTGTAATAATATGTTGTACAGCGCTAAGGAGGAAGATGGTGCTATATAAATACATAAAAATCATTTGTTTGTTTGATAGGTCAATAGGTACAACCCAGACAAACAGATTGACCAATCAAACTTTAAAATGACTTGCCTGGCAGGTTACCTTATGCAGGGCCAGTCCTATGCTGTCTGTTTGCCCTGGTCACTGAAAGGAAAATAAATTTCTTTAGGAACGGAGCGAGTTGGTTTTTTTCAACAAAGCGAATATGCCCAACGTCATGGGCGCCATAGACTGCACGTATGTGGTGTTGCTACCTCCCGTGGCGCAGAAGTAGTTATGTTTATAGATATGTTTAGGTGCTCATTGGTCCTCCTGCTCATTCTTTCCAACTCTGTTTAATCTAGCTAATCCTCCCCTAAACTAGCTAATCTGAGCCCATTGTCATTTTCTTACAGGAACCATAAGATGGTGCATTCGCTGAATGTGCAGTGTTTGGTGGCTCCCGATCTGCAGTTCTTTAGTGTATTGGCAGGCTTCCCAGGATCCACCCATCACGCCTTCATCTTGCGGCGAACCTAGTTTAACTCATTTGGCCTTGTAGTGTGCCTTACCTTTAGTTTGTCCTGCAAACTGTGGCCGCCTATATCATCAGCCTTTGTTGTATATTTTGTTTTTTTTTGGCCCATTTGCCCTTGTGGTTCCTCTCCCTAGTTGCTCTCTGTGTGACTTAGTCTTGTTATTTGATTGTAAATTTGTTGTTGTAATTTTAGCCTTTTAGACGACTAAGCATATCCTCTATTGGCCTGATTGCTGAGGTCTATAACTGTACCCAACACCATACCTGTGCTGTGGTGGAGCAGGCTTTTGGGCTTTTAAAGACATGCTTTTGCTGCTTTGATCATACTGGTGGTTTGTGCCTGTCTTGCCTCAAGTAGGGCCAACATTCTCTCTGTGTTGGTATTCTGCCGGTCCTGTTGGGCAATCATCGCCTCTAATTTTGTGTGGCGGCACTGCTGCTCAACCACCCCTGCAGCCATGTCCTCATGGAAGAGACTGGAAGTTCTCTGCAGCACTTTAAAGTACCTTGTGGATTTTTGTCGGAAGGTGGAGACTGCACAGTAGTCTGCCTCCATCATTTGGCACCTGCGTGCCATTGATAGGTGGCGTCAGGCTGCAGGGCTTGACTAGCTGGCTCCTCTGTGCTCTGTTGACTCCAATGCCATTGAATCCTGCCCATGGTCTGGGGGGTTAGAGCTGGAAAATCAATTAGGTTCCCGGGGTTTTGGACTGGTTGTTGGGGTCCACAGCATATTCGGTGCGAGCTGCTGGCTCAGCTGGCTCTGTGACCCTCCATGTCCTGTATCGCTTCAAAAAGAGTTGCTGTCTGCGTGGATAAAGGTAAACATTTGTGTTTTTTTGACACAGTCAAACCCAGCAAAATCAGTACTTAATTTCATTAGCTTGAGCCAACAGATCCTCCAAGTCCCTTTCCATCAGCACATTGCGGCCCCGCATTTACCTAATTTAATGGTTTGATCACCTTACTGTGGATGGGGCTTGTTAATGGTCCAGGGTAAGACACAGAACCAGGGTAGCTAGAGGTCCAGTGGCTGCGGAGGTGGAGACATGGCTGGTGGCTGGATGGGTGCTGCAAAGCATGGGAGAAACAATCTAAGATAAAAAAAATTCCTTAGCTGCACCCCAACATGGGGTACACACTGGGCACCACAGCGACGTGTGCCCATCACACATTGCCAACCTATTACAAGGGCTGTTCTGGATTGAAATTGTTGGCGTGCATCTGACTACTCCTGTTTGGGCCAAAAGTTTGTGGGTTTGTGTTCCCCTTCCAAATTAAGCATTGTGAAGTCAACTTTTACCACTGGTGAGCATGCGCCACCGGTCGGTGTCAATGGTACCCCGACAACCCCTGGTAGGTGCCAGAGTGCAGCAGCCCATATACCCGCTGCTCTGCGGGTGTGAATTCCAGGGGCTGCCAGTTTGTAAGCTAAAACCAAATACAAATGGATGAGCACATGAGTGGTCAAATGTGTAATCCAGAAACACCCCTCTTGGCCCTCCACACTTACCCCTCAGCCCTCTGGTTTATTTTCTTTCGGACCACTGTGTTTAGGTTATCCCCTTTTTGGAGACCTGGCCAGCAATCTTGGGGTCCGGCCCCACACTAGTCACTCGGTGGGCAATCTGGTGCTAGATTTCATCCCACACCGCTTTGGGTGTAGTGTGGGACCATCGCCCAGCCAGTTTTTCAAAATTATCCGACACCCTATCCAACAGTGCCTCCAACTGGGCAGCATTGAACTGGGAGCTCAGCTTGCCAGGGGTGAGCTTTGTCTCGCTCTGTGGGGCAAGCAGGGAAGAAGAAGAAGAAGGTGAGTGACACTGGGGACACACACTACATGGAATGCCCCCTAAAGGAACCAATAGAGAGAAGGTGAGTCACACTGTGGAGATGCACACTACATGGGATGCCCCTAAGGGAACCAGGATAGAAAAGGTTAGTTACACTGTGGAGCTGCACACTGCATGGGATGCCCCTAAAGGAACCAGGACAGAGAAGGTGAGTGACACTGGGGACACACACTACATGGGATACCCCTAAAGGAACCAGGAGAGAGAAGGTGAGTGACACTGGGGACACACACTACATGGGATGCCCCTAAAGGAACCAGGAGAGAGAAGGTGAGTCACACTGGGGACACACACTACATGGGTTGCCCTTAAAGGAACCAGGAGAGAGAAGGTGAGTCACACTGTGGAGATGCACACTACATGGGATGCCCCTGAAGGAACCAGGACAGAGAAGGCGAGTGACACGGGGAACACACATTACATGGATGGAGAAGGAGAGAGGCACTGTGGGGATGCACACTACATGGGATGCCAAAAAAGGTACGAGGAGAAACAGGAAGAAAAAGCTGAGTGTCAGTGCGGGGATGCACATTAGATGGGAAGCCACAAAAGGAACCGGGGGGGAGAATGTAATTGACACTGTGGGGATGCACACAAACATGGGATACCCCAAAGCTGGGGTTCAGCAAGGGGAAAAAACTGTATGCCAGCATGCAAGCTAGAACTTAGACTTCACGGCAACATACAGCTGGAAACAGGTACAGACTAGGCTTGAGAGGCTGTTTCACCTGCCAAATATGTAATTTCTCAGCTAAAATTAAAGCTTATGCCAAATACTTCAGCTTGCGTATGCCTAGCTGAGAGAATCTTAGACGCGGCTGAGAATAATACAAGCGTTTGCAAAATCCTAGTTTGTGTTTTTGCTTCTGTGCAAAACCGAGCAATGACGGAGAGGCTTAGAATCAATTACTGTGGAGGATGTAGAACCTCATCCACTAGTTTGCTAAGAAGCGGTGGATGAGCTCTCAAAGAATTCAAAGACAAGTGCAGACAGCCAGGCACAATCTTTGAAACAGGTATATTTGGACTGGAGTATAAGGAAGCCATGCTGGGCAAGCAAATAACAGTGGGCAAGACTTTTTATGAGGTAATTGACCATTTGTATGTAACATCTACAATATGGACTGATCACTTTATTGCCAGCATTTGTATGAACATTTTCAACCTGTATTGCATAAATATTCACCAAGATTCACATTCCTTTTGAAAGGTGTTTTATAGAAACTCCGTAATTGCTAGTAGAAGGTTGCTAACAAGGATCTGTAAAAAATGTATTTTAAGTTCTTGTGTAACAGCTGCTCAGGTCCTGGGATATATATCGGATATTTCTCCTGTTCAGCTACATTGCTCTGTCTTGTGATTGGTAAGTAGAAAACATGGACTTAAACCTTCTCTGGCAACTTTCAGAGAGGGTTCACCTTTTATATTCAAAGTGGATTTGGAACTAGCTGGCAGCCATAGCTAGGTCCCCCATCGAATGGCACACCAAGAGAAAATGGTAAACCTGGCGGTATATTGCTCTTCTTCCACTGCCTCAACACAGCCTCGACTTTATAGGATTAACATGGCTGTAACAGTTATTTTGTTCAGGCAAGTATAAAAGGCTGAATTTAAAAAGTATAGTAAATGTAGGGGCTGGTCAGAAAGGCATGACCATCCGGTATATGTGTTAGAATATATGTTAAACCAGACCAGCACCCTTACAATAAACAGAGCTCATATCCAATCCCACCCAGGGAAATTCAGATTGCTGCTAGAGATGAGCGAACTTTTGAAAAATTCGATTCGACTGATTCGCCAAATTTTCCGACAAAAATTGTTTTGACCCGAATTTATTCGCGACGAATCGCTATTAAAAACAGCTATTTCTGAGCCTCCTAGAGCCTCAATAGGGTTGTAAACCATTCTGCCTTGCTGTAACACGCATAGGATGCGTGCTGGGTAAGTTAAATAATACTTTGAATAAATACCACATGCAGATCAGAGGCATCGCTAATAGAATCGCAGAGCGGCACAATTGCAGAGAGTTGAAGTGGCATCACTATGAGGGGCAGGAGCCCAAACATTGCTTTAAAGAGACACTGGAGTTGGCAGCAGCAGGAGCCCAAAAATTGGATGAATCACACCCTGGAGTTGGCAGCAGCAGCAGCAGGAGCCCAAATATTACTTTAAAGAGACCCTGGGGTTGGCTTCAGGAGCCCAAAAATTGGATGAATCACACCCTGGAGTTGGCAGCAGCAGCAGCAGGAGCCCAAATATTACTTTAAAGAGACCCTGGGGTTGGCTTCAGGAGCCCAAAAATTGGATGAATCACACCCTGGAGTTGGCAGGAGTTGGCAGCAGCAGCAGCAGCAGCAACAGGAGCCCTAACATTACTTTAAAGAGACACTGGAGTTGGCTTCAGGAGCCCAAAAATTGGATGAATCACACCCTGGAGTTGGCAGCAGCAGCAGCAGGAGCCCAAATATTACTTTAAAGAGACCCTGGGGTTGGCTTCAGGAGCCCAAAAATTGGATGAATCACACCCTGGAGTTGGCAGCAGCAGCAGGTGCCCAAATATTACTTTAAAGAGACCCTGGGGTTGGCTTCAGGAGCCCAAAAATTGGATGAATTACACCCTGGAGTTGGCAGCAGCAGCAGCAGCAGCAGCAGGAGCCCAACATTACTTTAAAGAGACACTGGAGTTGTCTTCAGGAGCCCAAAAATTGGATGATTCACACCCTGGAGTTGGCAGCAGCAGCAGCAGCAGGAGCCCAAATATTACTTTAAAGAGACCCTGGGGTTGGCTTCAGGAGCCCAAAAATTGGATGAATCACACCCTGGAGTTGGCAGCAGCAGCAGCAGGAGCCAAAACATTACTTTAAAGAGACACTGGAGTTGGCTTCATGAGCCCAAAAATTGGATGAATCACACCCTGGAGTTGGCAGCAGCAGCAGCAGCAGCAGGAGCCCAAACATTACTTTAAAGAGACACTGGAGTTGGCTTCAGGAGCCCAAAAATTGGATGAATCACACCCTGGAGTTGGCAGCAGCAGCAGCAGGAGCCCAAACATTACTTTAAAGAGACACTGGAGTTGGCTTCAGGAGCCCAAAAATTGGATGATTCACACCCTGGAGTTGGCAGCAGCAGCAGCAGGAGCCCAAATATTACTTTAAAGAGACACTGGAGTTGGCTTCAGGAGCCCAAAAATTGGACGATTCACACCCTGGAGTTGGCAGCAGCAGCAGCAGCAGGAGCCCAAATATTACTTTAAAGAGACCCTGGGGTTGGCTTCAGGAGCCCAAAAATTGGATGAATCACACCCTGGAGTTGGCAGGAGTTGGCAGCAGCAGCAACAGGAGCCCAAACATTACTTTAAAGAGACACTGGAGTTGGCTTCAGGAGCCCAAAAATTGGGTGATTCCCACCCTGGAGATGGCAGCAGCAGCAGCAGGAGCCAAAACATTACTTTAAAGAGACACTGGAGTTGGCTTCAGGGGCCCAAAAATTGGATGATTCACACCCTGGAGTTGGCAGCAGCAGCAGCAGGAGCCCAAATATTACTTTAAAGAGACCCTGGGGTTGGCTTCAGGAGCCCAAAAATTGGATGAATCACACCCTGGAGTTGGCAGGAGTTGGCAGCAGCAGCAGCAGCAGCAACACGAGCCCAAACATTACTTTAAAGAGACACTGGAGTTGGCTTCAGTAGCCCAAAAAATGGATGAATCACACCCTGGAGTTGGCAGCAGCAGGAGCCCAAATATTACTTTAAAGAGACCCTGGGGTTGGCTTCAGGAGCCCAAAAATTGGATGAATCACACCCTGGAGTTGGCAGCAGCAGCAGCAGGAGCCAAAACATTACTTTAAAGAGACACTGGAGTTGGCTTCAGGAGCCCAAAAATTGGATGATTCACACCCTGGAGTTGGCAGCAGCAGCAGCAGGAGCCCAAACATTACTTTAAAGAGACACTGGGGTTGGCTTCAGGAGCCCAAAAATTGGATGATTCACACCCTGGAGTTGGCAGCAGCAGGAGCCCAAAAATTGGCCTAAAGACATAAATATGTTTTGCACCATTTGGAAAGTGTAAAACGTGGCACCATGCTGAATCTAGTCGCATGCATCAGGCATTGGTGGGTGGAAATCC
This sequence comes from Gastrophryne carolinensis, assembly GCA_027917425.1. Taxonomy (NCBI): domain Eukaryota; kingdom Metazoa; phylum Chordata; class Amphibia; order Anura; family Microhylidae; genus Gastrophryne; species Gastrophryne carolinensis. Next base: position 111,973,043 of record CM051234.1, read on the forward strand.
TGGCTGATCCATCCCTGATTCATTTTGACAAAGGTGAGTCTCTCCACATTTTTAGTTGACAGACGATTTCTCCTCGCCGTAACTATGGCCCCCGCCGCACTAAACACCCGCTCAGATGGCACGCTACTTGCTGGGCAGGACAGCTTTTCCAGGGCAAACTCTGCTAGTTGCGGCCACAAATCAAGTTTGGCTGCCCAGAAGTCCAGCGGATCCTCAAGGTGTGTTGGCATGGTCATGTCAAAGTATGACATGACCTGCTGGTTCAGGTCCTGCTCCAGGTCTTCCTGCTGCTCATGAGTAGCCTCACTATGCGGGTGTAGAAAGCTACTCATTAGCGACTGAAGACTGAGGCTGCTGCTGATGGAGCTGCTGCTGCTGCTCCTGCCAACCCCCCAGCGACCATGGCAGTGGAAGGTGAGCGCAGAGGTCCCCTCGAGTCAGACCTGCGAGAGTATGGACCATGGCGCAGATAGGCATCGGCCAACTGCCTACGTAGAATGTCTTTGTAGTAGTTCAGTTTGTCCTCCCTCTCGGTGGGTTTAAAAAATGCCCCCATTTTGTACCAGAAGCGAGGGTCCAATAAGGTGGACAGCCAGAAGTCATCCCGCCGACAGATGGAAACAATTCTGGGGTCACTACGGAAGCACGTGAGCATGCTTCCCATTTCCCACGTGCCTGCCATTTGCGCAAGTGACTTGGATGGACTACCTGTCTCCATCTCCACTGCATACTGCCACGGTGTGCCCGGGTCCTCTGTCTCGCCTTCCTCAAAAACCTCTAGCTCCTCTGGCTGCTCCTGCTCCTCCTCTCCTGTCCGCTGACTAGATAAACAAGCCATTTCGCCAAGCCTAAACTGTGTTTCGCTGGGCAACTCCTCCTCCTCCTCTTCCTCCTCCTCCTCCAGTTCAGCTCCAACGGGGTTCATGTGGCCGTAAGATGTAAACGCCATGTCTCCAGTGCCCTGACCAGCCATGGTTTCCAACATGTGCTGTAGTACATAAAGCAGTGGAATCACGTCGTTCATCCCGTAATCCTGCCGACTGACAAATAAAGTGGCTTCCTCAAAGGGCCTGAGCAAACGGCAGGTGTCACGTATGAGCTGCCACTGGTTGACATTGAAGTTACACAGGGGAGTCCCCCTATCTGCTTGGATCATCAGGAAATCCGTGATGGCTTTTCTCTGTTCATATAATCGGTCCAACATGTGAAGGGTGGAATTCCAACGGGTGGAAACATCGCAAATCAGACTATGTTGGGGGATACCATTCTGACGCTGTAGCTCAAGAAGGGTGTGTTTGGCGGTGTATGAGTGGCTGAAGTGCATGCAAAGTTTCCTTGAAGTTGTTAGGATGTCTTGCAGATGGGGGGAACACTTCAGAAACCGCTTGACAACCAGATTGAAGACGTGAGCCATGCAAGGGGCATGGGTCATGCTTCCTTGGCGCAGCGCAGACAAAATGTTCTTCCCATTGTCGGTAACCATGATTCCCATTTTAAGTTTTCTTGGAGTAAGCCATGTTTGGATTTCCTGATGAATACATTTAAGCAGTTCCTCCCCTGTGTGACTCGCCAAGACAAACCATGTGAAGCACTGCGTGACACCTCCGTGCCCTGCACACATGGTAGACTGGAGGGGCACTGAGACTTGAGCCTACAGTGGAGGGTGAGGAGATGGCGGAGGATGAGGAGGCCGAGTCGCACGGTGTCACAGGCCCAACGGGCAGGGAGCGCGGAGGCCGAAGCGGCGTGACCTGTCCAAGTTGCTGCTGCTGCTGCAAAGGGACCACATTCACCCAGTGGGCCGTAAACGACATGTACTGTCCCTGACCGTAGTTACAGCTCCAGATGTCGGCGCTGCCATGCACTTTGCTACACACCGACAGGCTCAAGGACTGGCCCACCTTCTGTTCAACAAAAGTGTGCAGCGCTGGTACTGCCTTCTTGGCAAAGAAATGACGGCTTGGGACTCTCCACCTCGGCGCGGCACAAGCCATCAGTTCTCTGAAAGGTGCAGATTCCACCACCTGAAAAGGGAGTGACTGCAGCACCAGCAACTTGGACAGGAGCACATTCAGCTTCTGCGCCGTAGGATGAGTTGGCGCATACTGCTGTCTCTTGGACATGGCTTCGCTGATGGATTGCTGGCGGGATGCATGACTTGGAGGAGGAGGAGGAGGAGCAGGAGCGACAGAGGATGGGTATGACGCACAGCTGCCTTCGGCTGAGGTGCTGGAGCCTTGGCTGGCAGAAATTGGGAGCGGCGTGCCACTTGGTGAGGAAGCAGACTGGACCACCCCCTGGGAGCCTCGGTTCTCCCAGGTCACTTTATGGTGACGCATCATATGTTGACGCAGGGCCGTGGTGCCAACATTTGGACCCTGGCCACGCTTCACCTTTTGCCTACATATCTTGCATGTGGCCATGTTACCCTCCTGCGGATGCTTCAGGAAAAACTGCCACACTGCCGAGTAGCTACTTTTCCCACCCCCTGGCCTCACTGATTCACTGCTGCTGTTGCCAACTTTAGGAACCCCTGCTCCACTACCTCCCGATAAGGTAGACTGCCGCACAGCAGGTGCTCTACCCCGGCCCCGGCCCCGGCCGGCTCCAGCCTTTGGAATTGTGCCCCCATGCTGACTGCTACCACCTTGCTGCCTCGCCCCCATGCTGACTGCTACCACCTTGCTGCCTCAGCTGCTGACTCCGGGGCAACCTGCGCCCCTCTTCTCCTGATGATGACGATGAAGCCCCTTCATCACCCGGCTCCCAAGTGCGATCGGCTTCATCGTCATCATCATTATCACCGAGTTGTGGCTGTACGTCACTGATGTTCGTGGATTCGTCAACAGTGTCTGGCGCAGGAGCTGGAACGCTCGCAGCACCCACGACACTGTCCACATCACTATTTGTCTGCCTAGCTAAAGAAGCCACCTCCATTTCTTGGCTGGGCAGTAGCTGCTGACTGTCCTCTATCTGATCGTCCTCCTCACTAAAGAGTGGAGCTGAACCCAAAGCATAGGATACGTCGCTGGGGGAGGGAACGGCGTAGGACAGAGGCAATGGGAGGACAGGGACTGCTCTAGGGGCATGCCAACTCAGGGTTGTGTCAGAGGAACCTACCGACCCTAGACTGGGGGTCTCAGACGTAAGTTGTGAAGATGTTGTTGATGAGCGCGTCAACCAATCTACCACGGCAGATGCGTTACTGGTGGAGACCCGACCGCTAGCAGATACTGGCAGATTAGGTCTCTCAGCGTGACTCCTGCTGCTACTGGCCCCCAGTCTGCTGCGAGCTCTGCCTGCGGAATCTTGGCCTCTGCCACTCCTCTTTTCACTTCCAGGCACTTGTCTGCCCGACATAGTCTAACTGGCGTGGTAGTAGGTGATATTTTAAGAACCCCCAGGCAGCGGTGGGTCTATATGAAACAGAATATAATGCACACCAAAAGTGAGCAGTAACACTCAGCCTCCAACAGGCCTGCCTAGTGTAAATAAGAGAGCTGCTTAGTGTAAATAAAGAGGGGTATGCTATGTTACAGAATGGGATGCCCCAACAGCCAGCAGTGCACCTGGCAGCAGTAAGACTATGCACAGCAAAAGTGTCTTTATCAGGCCTAATTTCTATTAGAATAAGTGCAAATGGTTATGGTATTAAATAGAGGCTGGTGTAGTCACAGAATGGGATGCCCCAAAAACCAGAGACCACCTGGCAGCAGTGAGACTATGCACAGCAAAAGTGTCTTTATCAGGCCTAATTTCTATTAGAATAAGTGCAAATGGTTATGGTATTAAATAGAGGCTGGTGTAGTCACAGAATGGGATGCCCCAACCAGAGTGCACCTGGGAGCAGTACTATGCACAGCAAAAGTGTCTTTATCAGGCCAAATGACTTTTAGAATAAGTGCAAAGGGTTATAGTAAATAGAGGCTGGTGTAGTCACAGAATGGGATGCCCCAACCAGAGTGCACCTGGGAGCAGTACTATGCACAGCAAAAGTGTCTTTATCAGGCCAAATTACTTTTAGAATAAGTGCAAAGGGTTATAGTAAATAGAGGCTGGTGTAGTCACAGAATGGGATGCCCCAACCAGAGTGCACCTGGGAGCAGTACTATGCACAGCAAAAGTGTCTTTATCAGGCCAAATTACTTTTAGAATAAGTGCAAAGGGTTATAGTAAATAGAGGCTGGTGTAGTCACAGAACGGGATGCCACAACAGCAGTGGACCTGGGAGCAGTAGTACTATGCAAAGCAAAAGTGTCTTTATCAGGCCAAATGACTTTTAGAAAAAGTGCAAAGGGTTATAGTAAATAGAGGCTGGTGTAGTCACAGAACGGGATGCCACAACAGCAGTGCACCTGGGAGCAGTAGTACTATGCACAGCAAAAGTGTCTTTATCAGGCCAAATGACTTTTAGAATAAGTGCAAAGGGTTATAGTAAATAGAGGCTGGTGTAGTCACAGAACGGGATGCCACAACAGCAGTGGACCTTGGAGCAGTAGTACTATGCAAAGCAAAAGTGTCTTTATCAGGCCAAATGACTTTTAGAATAAGTGCAAAGGGTTATAGTAAATAGAGGCTGGTGTAGTCACAGAACGGGATGCCACAACAGCAGTGGACCTGGGAGCAGTAGTACTATGCAAAGCAAAAGTGTCTTTATCAGGCCAAATGACTTTTAGAATAAGTGCAAAGGGTTATAGTAAATAGAGGCTGGTGTAGTCACAGAACGGAATGCCACAACAGCAGTGGACCTGGGAGCAGTAGTACTATGCAAAGCAAAAGTGTCTTTATCAGGCCAAATGACTTTTAGAATAAGTGCAAAGGGTTATAGTAAATAGAGGCTGGTGTAGTCACAGAATGGGATGCCCCAACCAGAGTGCACCTGGGAGCAGTACTATGCACAGCAAAAGTGTCTTTATCAGGCCAAATGACTTTTAGAATAAGTGCAAAGGGTTATAGTAAATAGAGGCTGGTGTAGTCACAGAATGGAATGCCTCACAGCAGACTTGAGATCAGTTCAGTATATATGCACAGTAAGTGTATAAGCAGCCTGAAAACGCTAACAAAGCCAGTCAGCCAGCCAGTAACACTCAGGCTGGATGAAAAAAAAAAAAATCTCCCTGTGACTGCCTCCGATTTTTCCTAACTTTCCCTGTTTTTCGCTGACTTTCTGTCTGTCTCCTGCCTGTCTCCCGCCTGTCTGTCCCTGTCTGTCTAACTGTCTCTCTCCCTGCCTACAGCAGCGTCCTGTCTCTCACGAATGCAATAGAGAAATGAGGAAAAGCAAGATGGCCGGCGGTCACCCGGCTTGCTGGCTGCTGATAGACTGCATGTGACTGTCCCAGCTTGCACTGGCGCGGGGTTGATGTCTGGACATGTCCCGTCCGCCATCTTAGAATGCCTGTAATGTAAATGAATGGATGTTAAAGGAAAACTTCGAGCGATCGAATCGCGGGGAAATTCGGATTCGATCCGAATCGAATTTTTCATGAAATTCGGATCGAATCCGGGTTCGTCCGGATCGATTCGCTCATCCCTAATTGCTGCACATAAAAAATATTTTACCTTTTTGTAACTCCTGCTGCAGTCGATTTCCCCACATCAGTTATAGCCCATAGATTTGCCAGTAGCCTTCAAAGAGGAAATACTGCTGGGTTTCCTGCTGCTGTGCATTTTGGGTAATGTCAGTTAAGTCCAGGCAGCAGCATGACTGGAATGCTAGGAAAGCAAGAAGCCCCCTGGATGCTCCAAGATTGCCTGCAACCAGTTTCAGCTTTGAGGGGATGCAACAGCAAATTTAAGTATCATACATCATAAATGCAGATGGGGCAAGTGAGTTTTGGGGAGTTTTTTCTTTCAACTGTGCAGGGCTGTTGGTCCAGTGTGAATAATAGGCCCTGTTTTCAACTAGGGATAGCTAGTTTTCCATCTACAATTGTGAGCGTGCAGTTTTGTGAACCAATGAGTATGGAAGCATAGCATTGTATGGTGATGTTTGCTTCTGTTACATGACTACATATATATTTGGCCACACCTTTAGATTTAGGGTTCATTTGCCAGAAATTGAATGCAATGAAGCATGGGAAATTCCTGTTAAACATGACATCAAGCTGCACCAAGAGAAGTTAGTAGGAAACTTTAGTTCCTGTTCTCCTCGATCAAGATCAGTACAGCCACAGTTGTATCCCGATTTGTAATTTGTTCAATTTGCTCAGTGAGCAGGAATTACAGCAATAGTTTTACTTTGTTTATAGCTTTTTTTAATAAATGACCCACAAAAATCATCCACAGGGATTTAGAGACTATTATTCAAAGACAATGAACAGAAAAGAACAGCTTTGTTATTTTTTACCATCAATATGCTGACCTTACATGAGTTACAGAGAACCACATGAGAATTCCTATTATTTCAGAGCCGCACAGCTGCAGCATAAAACAGATGAGCTCTTTAATTCGCTGGTCCTACACTAAGAATAATAAACCACAAAAGACATAAAAATATATGCGCCATCTGTGCATGACAATTCAAGTGCATAAAAGCAGTTCTCGGGTTTGACAACAGCATTGTAGCAGTTTAACTGGACTACAACTCATATTTGACTTTTTGTGTGGTTTCTATGATTCCTAGGGGGCATCCTAGTTTTGGATTACTTCATGGTCAGTATCAGAGCTAAAATCCCTACTCCCGAACCCCCGCCCTTTTTTGAATACAGCACAGGCATGTTTCTTCCCTACTGTGCGTGCTGCCTCCCAAAGGATTATGGAGCACAGTAGGGGAGGAGGGGGAAGGGGAAGAGCGCGGGCTGTGCCATGTTTGAAAACACTACTGACTCTTGGCTTGGTAAGTACAGGGTGGGTGGTGGATTCGAAGGCGATTGCTACCGCAAGGTATCCCAAATTCTGATGCCCTCTAGGAATCATGATGACTGGACCGAAAGTTTGTAATACAACTTTTGGTCCAGTTTAACCTTAATGGGCACATTTAAAGTGCTTCTTTCACCTGATCAGACCCAATCCCTTTTTTGCACAGTTCCCATATCAGACACTGGAAATGGGACATTATCCAACCAGAGTCTGGGGTTACCCTTTCTGTGATACAGATACATTGAGTTCTAGGCACCATATTACAGGCCACTAGTGCATGGCGTCATATTTGGATTAAGTCAGCTGCAGGTAATGGCAAAAGCACTATTTAGCCACTAGTGAGTTTAACAGTGAAAAGGGTAGCCAAAGCTAACATTAACTATAGTACAACATTGCTTACAATAAATCCAACTTTAACAAAACAATGTTATTTATTGGGAAATAAACCCCCTACATTGAATTTAAATGCCCTCTAGGTGCTTTTAATTCTCAGAGCCATGTTCTGGGGGGGGGGGGGCATGTAGAGAAATGAGGCGCAGCACTTTTAGAAGCAGTGTGTGGCTGGGAAGCACGCCATCATACTCATACTGCATTCTGCTTTCCTTCCTCCTCGGTCCCATGACATAAGATGGAGCATCTATATCACCTGCCTGAAAAGCGATTGATGGGAAGCAGAATCAAGGAGCCATGGTGAGTATAGAAGCATGCTTCCCACCCAGCCTGCACTCTGCACAGGTCAATGCTGCACCATATTCAAATGGCATTGATTTATCCACTTGTACTGTGTATACAAGTTACAAAGTCTTAGTAAAAGTCCACAAAAGTTTACTTTTCCTTTAAAGAGGAACAAATCCCAGGATTTTCGGATACTGTTGCTCCCAGGGCACAAGGGAGCTCTTTTCCACTTAGCATACTATGCTGTTCATGTTAATGAGTGGCATAGAATTCTGAATAATTGGGAGCTAGGAATATGTAGCACACGTGGCCCAAGGGGTTGACATTTGGGTGTGTGGGGAGTGAGTTCAGGATGCTGCGCGCTGTGGGCCTTGTGGGTGCCATGTATGATGGGGATGCTGACTTCAGTAGTCACAGATACAATCCACGGTTGTCATCAATTCCATCAACAGCATACAAAGTCAGTTCCCCTTTAGTAGGAATAAGACTGTAGCAGGTTCTGTCTATTAGTATTTACTCCCTCCTCAAGAACCGGGGTGTAGCTCTTGCTTCTTGTTCCACTATAGCAAGGTACAATCAGGCTTTGACTGGATCCTTCTCTCATTCTGGCCACTGTCTCCTTTCCTCCTGCACGTGTCTTGTCCCACTCTGAGCTACTACAATAATGATGAGCTAAAACTAAACTAGAGTGTAGGCTCTATTACCTCTAGTCTTGAAGGTAGAACTTAATGTATTGTCTATTAATGCATACCTAAACTATGTTAAGCAAGTTCATACATACCACACATACCCATGCCAGGCATACACATATGCATGAACAAGAGGCTTGCTGTGGATGCCCCTGAGGCATGCAGCCAGGGGGAGGTAGGGAAGGCAGCCGTTACCCATACATGTGCCACGTGATAGATTCCTGACGGTGGTTTCAAACAGAGGAGCATTCCACATCATGATGCCCCACAGATAGAGAGGCCACCAGTCCTAGTATATGCCACTATATCACCATAATATATAAGGCTGTAAAAGTCTTAATGTTGTATGTTTCCAAACTGGACAGGGCTTTAATGGTAGAAAGAATATTAATTTGCATGCAGGAATAGTCTGAAAATACACAATATACTCTTCATTGGTGTGTTATCATGTTGCTGCTGTAGTATTTGCAGCAAAAATACAAATAGGAGTCATTCTGATGTTAAGAAAAACAATGTAAAGCTGTCTACTTTCTAAGAAAAGAGTCAGCTCATGAGCAAATTCAATAGATCTATTCCCATTTATGGCCTCTTAAAATAATATAGAGGAATGGTCTAGACACACTTGGCAGCCTCTGGAAATTCTAAGTGAATGCTGCCAGAAAATATATAGATGGTGCTTTAAGGTTAAAGAGATATAATACAATCTGGCATGCATTCCTGGGACATAAACTTGATAGAATATTTAATTCAGGGTTACATCATATTCCTGAAAAAGAATAAGAAAAGTCTTACAAGGCTAGGTCAATGTTTTATTCTGGTCAATTGTCAGAGATTTGTTCAGAACCAAATCTCACTGATATTTGCTGGAAGTTCAGAAATAACCTTATGACCAGCCAAACATTAGCTATGGACCATAGATACGTTTGTCATCCATCTTGGAGGTTGCAGGTTCTTCTCACCTTCTATTTGACCCTAACCAACGTATAAAATAAAGAGCTGGGCTGTCATCACCATGTATATTGCTGATTTGAAACAGATAAGATATAATTCACTACCACTTTAGATATATATATATATATATATATATATATATATATCGGGTTTTTCTAATAATTAAGCAATGCATATTACGCTAATTAGCTAGTGAATTATACTATTAAGCATTAATTAAATTAACCAATAAATTCTTCAGTGGAGTTCCTTGTGTCACCAAGGGAAATATAAATGGAAGGCAGGGTAAGGACAGACTTGGAGCAAATTCTGAAGAGGTCCGCACTCCTTAAAATGTCCAATGCTTTATTTTTCTAAGAATGCATGGCAAACTTTAATCTGCCAGGGTCTCATATTGCTTTTAGGCTGTGTGACTATAAAGCATTGAAACTGGAGAACAAAACTACCGCATCAACCAATAAATAACTAGTGTGCTCCACTATGGGGGTTCCTACAGACAATGTCTGTTAACAAAATATGACCAGCGGGGAGTCCCACAACACCCCAAAACCCCCACAAAGAACGTGGCACCACTAAGCAATAACAATTTAGGATACAACTTTATTAATGCATATATTTACAATGAGGTACTATAGACAATGTTAAAACCATCTAAAAAACATATAACACACTAACAGAGGGGAGGGGAAGGAGGGACATGGCAGCGCTGCTCTCATAAAAAACCCAGCCTGTGTCTGTATAGATGTCCTGAATAATGCCCACGGTCTACAATAATATCACTGCAGTGTACCAAAAAATTAAAAAACAAGACAGTGCTTATCTTAACACAAAAAGGAACAAGGGCCATGTGACCGGGCACCTATGTATTGTGTGTAACCCTATCTAAATACAACTAATTACAAAAACCAAATAACTAATACTGATTGCAAAAATATAATCTGTGCAAATCTGTGCAATAAGTGCCAAAACAACTGATATAAACTGTGCATATATGACGCTACATGAGGACCCACCGGGCAGAAATTAGCAAACAACTGAATAAAGATTGACTCACATGTCCAGAGCAGACTTACAGAGCAGTCCCCCCCCCCCCACACACACACACACACACACACACACACACCTCAACTGCCGACGCGTTCCGTGACATCACCGCGTCACTTCTTCAGGGCATGTGAGGATACCAAGATCCCAGACCCTATTTGAAGCTCACCCCACCGCCGCTCCCGTGCACAGCAAGCCAATCCAACACCAGCAATCCGCCAGACACACTCCGACCGGAAGTGCCAGCTGTCGCGTCCCTCCGCCCCCCTGGGCCGGAAACAGCCGGTGGATACGATGAAAAGGGCAACTGTGCACGTTTTCTTCCCCTTTTCTGGGAGTAGAAAGGCTCTTGTTTAGTCTAGAGGCAGGGTTCCCCTTAATGGAAGTACTACATATATATATATAGGTGTTGGTGCGGCAGGTTACCCCTAGATGGCCCCCTCTCCTATATACATATGGTGTTGTTGGACCAAAAATTGGGTTATATAACATTCACCAAGCCCCTTTTGTTCCTTGGTGGGTTTAGGTCTCCTATGTAGATAGTGGATCTGGCTCTCCTTTTGGGTCTGGGTATTTTCCCATGACCACAAAATTAACAAGTGCGGTATTCCGTGGCTTGCTGACATGGTGATGCATTACAGTACCATAGTATTAATGTCCGTCAACACTGCATATTTTTTCACTGATACGGTTATTATTGTGGTGTGTTTTTGTCTTGTACTTTCTTATGTTTATTGTTTGTTCCAACATCTTGGACCTACTCACCCGCCCTCGTTCCTCCTCGCAGTGGGCCTTCACTGCACGTGCGCGCCCGGGCGGCTGCTGGGGCGCCGTGCGCAGTTGCCCTTTTCATCGCATGTCTGCTTTCCACCGCTGTTTCAGGCCCAGGGGGCCGGGACGCGACAGCGGACACGTCACGTCCGCCGGCGCACTTCTGGCCGGAGTGCGTCTGGCGGATTGCTGGTGTTGGATTGGCTTGCTGTGCACGGGAGCTGCGGTGGGGTGAGCTTCAAATAGGGTCTGGGATCTTGATATCCTAACACGCCCTGAAGAAGTGACGCGGTGACGTCACGGAACACGTCAGCAGTTGAGGTGTGTGTGTGTGTGTGTGTGTGGGGGGGGGGGGGGGGACTGCGCTGTAAGTCTGCTCTGGACATGTGAGTCAATCTTTATTCTGTTGTTTGCTAATTTCTGCCCGGTGGGTCCTCATGTAGCGTCATATATGCACAGTTTATCTCAGTTTTGGCACTTATTGCACAGATTTGCACAGATTATATTTTTGCAATCAGTATTAGTTATTTGTTTTTTGTAATTAGTTGTATTTAGATAAAGGTTACACACAATACATATGTATTGTGTGTAACCTTTATCTAAATACAACATTCTGCGTTGTTCAGGTTAATATAAAGCAGTCGGACTAGAGCAGCGTCTGATCCTTCAGCTGTGTGACTAGGAAGAGAAGAAGAGAATTACAGGGACAGGAGACTGTATCTTTATGCTCAATCGTGGCTCATGTCACAAGGGTCGTGAAGTCACACATTTTCTTGAGGATCATAGCATTGTAGTGATTTCATTACCAGGCAGCAGTCCAGACATAAATCCAATAGAGAACTTTTGGGCAGTTGGAAAAAAAAGAACAAACAAGCAATAAATGATTGAAAGACTTTGCTTTGGCACATGATGCCGGTACAACAAAACTACATAGAACTTGTTGACTTCATGTCTACAGAAGTAAAATCCTTGAAATTAGTTAAAGGCTCATTGACAAAATATTAATTTTAATAAGCTTTCTCTCTGAAAAATGACTTTTAAAACTTTCTATTCATTTCCGCAAGATTGTAATTAATTCTTTAAAGACATTTTCCACTATATATACCCATGTCTTGCTGTCTCTAGGACTCTATGCACAATACATGCAACCAATTAGACTGCTCTTTTAGCCTTGGTCAGTGCCTGTTCTTATCGAGCCAAGGATGAGTACCAAGGCTGCAGGGGGACATGGTCTCGGCACAATGCAGTGCTTTGATTTATGGTTGGGTTTGGGAGATGTTCCAGAGGCAGAGAAACTATATTGAGATATATATATATTGTACTCCTTGCAGTTGCCCCATATTAGCACAACCGGGTGAGAAACGAACAAGTCACTACAAGTTACCACCAAAAACAACATTAACAACATTAAACCATACCAATATCCTTACAACAAACAGTTATCATATCCATCCCTCCCCAGTTCAATTAAGATTGCTGCACAAAAAAATTAATTTACCTTTTCTAACTGCTGTGGTCAATTTTAAAAACAAAGTGGTGTTTCCTGGAGCCACAGGCCACCTGCAGACAGGAAGTTCTGCTGTTTTTCCTGGTTTTCTGGCCGCTACCAGCAGAAAATCTGTGAGGCTGTGTTTTAGCTTTGAGTGGATAAAGGAGTAAATGTAAGTGAGGACAATGATTCCGTATCATGTGTGCAGATGTGGCAAGGGAGTTTTGCTTTTCAATTGTGCCAAGCTGTTGGTCCGGTTTAAATGAATAAACATGAGCAGTAGTAGGCATGAAAGTAGGGGATATAAAATTGGCTCATTTAAGCACCACTACCTGCTGTTAATCTTGCTCTGGGGCAAAGATCACCCAGTTTGTAGACATTTTTCATCCCGGAGCTTGCAGTTTCCTTGTCAGCTTACGGAAGTGCTCCTGCCTCCAGTAATGAGGGAGCTGGCTCTCTTACTTATTTTAGAGAGGGCCACATGCCCAGTTCAAGCACTCTGATTGCTTTTAGTCCTGGGACGTATTAAGGTAAGTCTTTCTTGTATTTGCTTTCCTGCAGTGTTTCTTTAATAGCAGCACCCTCGCCAAGAGACTATATTTATACTGTTCTGTGGGAATGTTATATAATGTAAGCAACAATTTATTACAATTTGCTGGGCTTTGTTCTGCAGATTGTTGATTTTTTATTCTAGCATATGAAATAATATGAAAAACCTGACCTACTTCCAGGAATCAACGGTAAGAGAAGCTGGCAAAGAAATATTTAATTACAGTAAAGAACACAGGTAGTATTAGAGCCAAGGTTTTAGAAACATATGTTCCTGTATAGCCAATCTCAAGCACACCTAGCATTCCTCTAAATAATAACACAACCAAAAATCCTTTGGACATAGCAGACACCCTACAGTGCTTACACACTGACATCTAAGCCATTCAGTGCTGTGTAGGAGCAACACAATTCTTTATACAGTTATTTACCCATGTAGTCTGGACACATCCTTCACTGTCAACTGTGGTTTAGTACCCGCTATAAGGAAGCATCCATGCACTGTGGGCTAGATAGTGGTATTTAGGGGTATACTTCATTCAAATACAGAATGTGTAGCCTATCTGAATTTTCATAGCCCCCACGGAGCAGGAAAGGCTCCACTGGGCCAACCCACTCTCCAGTTTAATTTCTAGGATATCCACCTATTGCTAGACCAAGGGTTAGACAAAACCCCACTCCTTCTGCATCACACTGTGTAAGAAACACCATTCACAGTGTATGCAGGGCAAATAGCTGTTTCTTCTTTTTGTCAGCAAGCAAATAATCATGTTGCTTTGTCGAAACAGGATTATTTTCCTGTGAGCATTTTACCGAGAAAGAAATAGTGCAGTTGTGCATAGTAAATAGTGTTTCTCACACAGTGTGATGCAGCAGACTGACATAAACAGTCACACAGACCCCCACACTATCCCAGACTGTGATTCACAGAAATGTGAGCAAAAACTGCAAAAAGACATGTCTAGGAATAGGAGCTAAGAAATGGCTACCAACACACCTCTAACTTAACCAGAAATGATCTATTTTGGAAGTAAGGCAAGTATGCTTTGATTTTACAAGTTATGGGGTCTCTTACCTTTTTTCTTCGTAGTCTGACTTCATTTATGTCTCCACAGGTATATATGTTATCCTTCTGTTTTAAGAGGGTCATACTATCTGACGCGGTAGCTCCTTGCATATCCCCTCTGCATTCAGGTGGATCATCTCCAGTAATATTATGGCTATGCTGATCATTATATCCATTCTGGCAGGCAGAAGGTGCCTTACTGCAACATGTATGATGTGCCTCGGATTCAGTATGACAAGGCGCACAGGTTGCTGGACAACCAGATGGATCATTGGATTCCCCTTCACAATTTACTTCATTCCCACCTTTCAGCACGTTGGATTTCCTCCTCTGTTGTGCAACTCTAGCAGAATGTAGCAGCTGTTGTTCACCAAGTTCATCTATTTCTTCCCGTTCTGTCTTGTCACATAGGATTTCTTTCTCCAATACATTAGTTAGCATTTCCTTTAAAACATTTACAACATCTTCTCTTATTTTATCCCCACTTTCCCCATCTGGACAAATGACAGAGGCTGCAATATCCTTAGCTTCAAATTTGTTGTCATCATTTTCAATGATAACATTATTTATTGGCATATCATGTTGGTTACTTCCTTCTTGATCATAGGGCTGCAGCTCATGTTTTAGGTTGCTTATGTCATTACTGGCTGAACAGCAGGACACCTTGTCTTCACTGGTGTTGGAAGATGCACAACAATCTCCTGTATCCAGGTTATCATTTTCATCCAACTCTTTGGAGGCTTGGCTTTCAAAAATGTTATTGCAAGCCACCGCATCTTCACTTTCTGGCAAAGCATGTTCCTCCTCTTTCTCCTCTGTTGAAACTCCATGTTCTTCCATAGCTGGTTCTAATTGTTCTTCATTAAATCCATGACAGCATAATGTATCTAAACTAGAGGTATTTGAAGACATCCCATTCCATTGACTTACATGGCCTTCCCAGCTTCTCTGTACAGCTACCGACATGTCACAAAACAAAGCACTGGACAGGGCTTGCACACAGCAAAACATCTGACTGTAATATGGGAGAGCTGTGAAGAGCTGGATGTCTGACCCGGTGAAATATCATCTAAGAAACAAGAAAGTCAGTTAATTGGGGTTAAAATGCAGATGAATTTATAAGCAGCAATACTGAAGCCCTTGTTCCTGTAGAGCCACACAAGTTGCTGTCTGCCAGCTCTCACACAATGGGACTCATTTTAGTTTTAGTCATAGGATAATTTATTTAATGTATCTAAATACTATGAAACCTCATGACTAGACAATTTATCTGGGATGGTTCTTCATTCCGGACATGGTATATCTGTAGCAATAAATCTTGGCAACTGGACTTTTCCAAGACAGTCATCTGACTGGCCTTCCCTACTCAGATATTAGATTACTCACAAAGGGTCTTCAAGAAAAATACAGCAAGCCCAATTGCTCAAAACAGATTCAAAGTTTAGATATTACAAGATGATCGAGTTGGTGTATTTTATGTATTTTTGTAATTTATCCAAATATAACAAAAGCGATTGTCCAGCCAAATGAAAATAAAAACCTTACTTACCTGGCAGTCTGCAGGATGGATCTCATGGAGACCTGCTGGCTGAAGCGTTGTGGTTGCAGCGCTATCCACTACAAAGTTGAGAGAGCACTCCCAGCCAGCCTCACACATTTGAGCATTCACCACTGAATTGGTTCTAATTAGTAATTGATTCTCACATGTTGCAACCCCTGCTGCCATTAAATGATGAGACCGGCTCCCTTGTGACTAAAAGCAGGGGCAAGCACTGAGACCTTCTCAGGAGAACGGGCTAGTACATATCTGAGGTAGGACCACTGCAGTCTCCTGGCCTTGCTTGTGGGCAGTTAAGTAAGTGTTTTTCAGTGTGGCTGGAATTAGTCTTTAAAGGGAAAGTCAACTTTACCACAGATCTCAAATCAGGAGTGCTATAGCAACTTATCTGCCATCGTTGTCACAGCTACACGCACTCCCAAGGCATCTATCATGCACCATTCATTGCTCATATACCCACTCAAAGCTAAAACGCCATCTCTCCTTTACCAGCATCCCAGCCATGCTGCTGCCTGAATTAACTGACATAACCCATAATGCACAGCGGCAGGAAACTTCTTATTTGCAGTCAGTTTGCGGCTCCATGTGATGCCTTTTTGTTTTTAAAATCGAATACAGCAGGAGTTACAAAAAGATAAATGAATTGCAGCAATCTGAATTGGCCTGGGGAGGAATGCATATGAGCACTGTTTCTTTTAAGGGTGTTGCTCTGGTTTAAGAGTGGCCACATCGACCGCTGCCCTTCTGTTAGGGATGATCTGTCCCTGCAATGCTATAGTCTGAGCTAATGAACGCACTCATTCACCAGCTAGGTAGCACATAAGAGGTGGGGATCAAAAGCCCATGGGCTGTTCATGGGCTGGGGAGGGGACCAGTAAAATTCTGCTTTTATTTTTGGCCCCATAAAATACATATGTTTTACTATAGGGGGGCCTCTATAATTTACATGTAATGAAGGACATTAGAGAGGTATCCTTCTTTTGCTTCATTGTTATAGGGCACTGTTTTTCAACCTTTTTATGTCCAGTACTCCTTAGTGACAAGCAATTACCACCAAGTACCCCCAAGGAGGCGATCAATTACTAATGTTACCAAAATAAGTAGGTCACTGGCCTTGTAGCAGTCTTTGACAGAAGAAAGAATAATGTATTACTGTTAAAATATTATGCCAGACCTGTTAGACCACGATTGTTGGTGCACCTTTGAACATTGCCACAAGTACTCCCTGTGGCATCCCTACCGCAGGCTGGGAAACAGTGTTATAGGGGTATTAAAGACAATCTAAAGAATAAGATAAACATAAGTCTTAATCAAATTTCCTCTACCCTCTAACAATTTTTGAATACTAAATCTGCAGTCTCATTTTCTAATTTCTTGTAAAAATACTACCGGAAAATGTCTCAAAAGAGTTGTGGCAACCATAGTATTGACATGTTTTGACCTTTCACTCACAGTGTTGACATCTAGGTAGAGCTGGTGAGACTGCATCCAATCTTTTTAATTCAGCTAGGCCTTCTCCAGGTTTCCTTTCCTTTATCTCTCTGCACCCAGAAGTAGAGTAGGGTATACCATCATAGTATCATCAACAAGTAATGGTGGAGGGACTACAAACAGTGTTTCTCAACCAACAGAAATAGTTAGGAACAGGGGCGGAGTTGGGTTAAAAAACGGTCTATTATTGTCACACCGGCCCTTCTGCAGTGTGTCCGGCCGCATATAATACCCCCCCCCGATAACAGTGTGCAGAATCCCCCTAATTACCCCATAATAAGCAGTACAGAGAATTCCCCCAAATCACCCCATAGCAAGCAGTGGGGCAGAGCATCCCCCATATCACCCCATAACAAGCAGTGCGGCAGAGCAACCCCTCAAATCACCCCATAGCAAGCAGTACAGCAGAGAATCACCCCAAATCCCCCTATGACAAGCAGTGTGGCAGAACCCCCATGTGCAGGTGCCTTTAGGTAGTCATGAAAGGTGTAGCCTACAGGGAGGTCATCCTCCTTTTCTGCGTCATGTAGAGCAGCTGTAGCAGCGCGTGCTGTGGAAGCCGTTCTGTCTTGGCGTAAGCGTACCTTATGTTACCCGCCCAGGCTGTCCTTCCTCTTTCTTCTTGGTGGCTGTATTGCTGCAGCTCGGTGACTCGGAACACAAAGCTAAGTGCCTATAGGCGGCCATGGCAAGGGCTCTGGGCAACTCCATTTCGCTGGACACCAGTTGAGGGCCGCCTCGCTGAAGCCTGGCCACCTCTCCTTGGTGTTCTACCACCACCCTGTCCATCATGCTGCCACCACCTTCACCCGAGTCTGGCCTGTCCAGCTCTGAGCCCATAACATCACGCACAGCCAACCCCCACATCACCCGCACCACGGCTTCACGGCTGCTGTCACAGGGAGTGGGTGGCCGGGTCCCCCACATAGTTCCCTGATCGCTGGCCCCATGGAAGATGGCCAGTACAGGGGAGGTGCTGCCTACCATGCATTCACTGGGTGTGCCCTATTGTCAATCCTCCCCTGTTCAGGAACTTATGGAAATCCTAGAAAAACAATGAGACAAATAGCTACAGTTGCCAGTTTCACTGGAGATCCGTTTAAGGCCTGTTGAACTGAACAAAGCCATATTTAAGCAACACTAATCATTAGCAGCTTCATTCCCATAGTATGGTTGCTGGTCCTAAGCATTCCCTAACAAATTTTATGATAGGGACGGTATTTCTTGGCTTATAAGACGTGTTCAATTTCCAGTGTTGTCAGTCCACATTGTCTTATGCCAGATCTTTGCTGGAACGTCTAAGTGATATTTTGCAGCTTCTGTCACTGCTCTATGAAGGCTCATTTTGTGGAGTAACATAAACATCCACGCCAATAGCACATGATTACATTCCTATTCGCCAATGAAAGGGAAACTCCGGACAGCAGTTGGAAGCCTGTTATTACATTTAGCAATGAATAGCTTGGAGGAAAGCTGTCTGTAAACTGACCAGCCTTTTGCTAATGGTGGGGCAATCCCAATTTGGTGATGATTTGTGTCCCACTGCCCCCCTCAGATCACTGGGGATGTGTAAATGTCCCGCTTTGCTGAGGACTTTCCCGCCATTTTCTGCTGGTTGGTCTGTTGGTGACAGACGAAAATTAAATAATAGCTAGAAGTGTAGCAGGTGCAGGAGGCACTGTGCATGTGCCAAGAATAGTGTGGGACATTGCGGGATGTCAAGTCAGACATAGATGCAGTAGAAGTTGGGGGGGCACTCTGGGCTGAGTTTAGGCTCAGAGCGTGACCCCCTCAGCCAGGCGACATGCAAGTGCATTTTGAGGAGGAACCTGTGCCTATGTCTCGGGGCTGCGGGAGCTGATGCTGCATCTCTAGGTAAGGGGGCCGGATTTGCTGACACTCTGCATATTAATGTTTGGGTCAGTGAACAGGATCTGCTGGTTCTGGTTGTATGAATGTTTGGTTTAGGGAACATTATCTTCTGGTGGTCTGTATATTAGTATTTGTGTAATTTAGTGATTTTTTTTAAATCTTCATGATGATAAAAAATATTTTTTCCTCAAAGGCCTGTAATATGCCCAACCCTAAACACGACCGTGTCACGCCCAATGTCCCACTTTGAGGCCCTGAAAAAATGGTCAGTTTAGCTGTCGGGCCACATAGTACATGCGGTGGGCTCTGCTCAGCTCTATGCATGACTGACCAAGGTAGGGCAGCTATTTGTGTCTGTTAGCTGGGCACAGTTAAACTGGAAGTCCAGTCAAGATTAAACTAACTGTCCTCCAGCCCCACCACAGGAGCTGAGCCAGATTTGGTTTATTGAAAATAAAATAAAAATACAATTGCAGCACAATTCCCCCTGCCAGTAGCAGCACAGTACAGCTCCATTTCAGCTATCCAAGCTGCCATCCTGACCAAGACTGCTTATTAATATGCTTGTTGTTTATTTACTTAGCGCCATCATTTTCATTGGCACTGTACACCAGACTGACAGGGTAAAACAAATGTACTTATATACAAATATACACAGGGTACTATGGGTCATATGTGACACAGATGTGACAATGTATGTGATTGTTGGAGTAAAGCAAATGCCCTTGAGAGTTTACAATGCAAAGGGTAAAGATGGAGACATACCTTTGGGTCTACCCTTTGGGTTTCTACCCTGTCTGCAATTACTATTTTGTACAGTGCTACGGAAGATGATAGCACTATATAAATAAACAAATATTACATCCAATCTTAAACATAAAAAAGCCTACACAACCCTTTTGTCCCCTGCAGCTCCTCCATGCAAGTCCAGTGTACTCCTGCAGCTCCTTTGTACCTCCCAAGATTCTATCTCCAAGCCCCAACGGCCTTTCATGGTATTGTCCATGAGGGCCTTGTTTACGCCCCAACACCCCAAACCATTCATTACAATGGAGGGGGGGCATGCCAAGGTGAGTTTGGACTTACCACACATACACTGCATTGTGATGAATGAAGTAGATGTGTTAGAGGGTCTTAAAACTGATTTGGGTGCCGCCTTGTCTGCCCAGTGCTGGATGATGGCATTGCTTGTTTCTGCTTATCGCTGAAGATAGCAGCGCTGCATGGAGGAGCTGCGGGGGCAAAAGGTGAGAATAGACTTTTAATGCCTTGACAGGGACTTTAAGTGGGATATGCTAAATGTGTGATCAGAGTGTAGATCAAGAAAAATGAGGATGGAGAAGTGGCTTTTAGAATTGCCGCTAGTGGATTATTTGGATTCTTATTGCATGTCTGAAAACTGCCAATCATTTGTTAGCTGACTAAGCATTCACTAGGTTATTAGCTATCATCATGGGAAAAATTGCCTTGCACACAGCTAGTGATTTTGTATTTAAAAATGCCTAATCGGGCTAAGGGCAATGTGAGGGATAGGCTTTTTTGGTTGGAGACAGCTTGACCTATGCTTTGACTCTGAAATTGTATCAAATAACTGCAGATTGATCATTTGAGTAATGAGTCCAATCCACTGTTTTTGTTTCAATTGCCTTGGCTTCTCCTAAAACTGATAACCACATGTTTATATATACTTTTGACTGAATTTTTGAAAGTGTCTATTTTTGGTGTGCCAAAATGATGTCCTCAAAGTTCTACACTGATCTAGTATTTTTCTTATTTCCTCTTGTATTTTATGGAAGCAGTTTTCACTATCTGCAATCTGTTGATATTGGCAAGCGTACACTAAGATCTACAGAAAGAGAGAAGTGAGTCCTGTACACATATAATGCTGCTACTGGGCATTTGCTATTCAGCTCATTACCTTGAGGTGATCGCCTTGAGCACATCATATTGGCACAAAAATATACAGTTTAAATAATGCAATTGAAAGTAGACTTTCCTCCACCAGGTCAGGGTGCTCCCCTGCTTTTACCCATCATCTAATGCTTTGGGCAGATGTTAGAGTGGTTAAAGTAAGTCTATAACCATATGTTAAACACTTCATCATTCATGTATGGGTGGCAGTCACGTGACTTGTGACCAATCTGGATTTTCCATTGGGCTTGCACATAAAAACTGAATGAATTCCATTGGTCATCTGATTAAATGCCATTTGGTGCCATATTCCATGAATGAGGAAGTGGTGACTTGAGTATAGTGCCACTTTAAATCTACTTTTCCCCACAGGCTGGGTCATGTGACAAGCAGTAGAGGTAAGCATCCCCCCCCTTTTAAAAGGGCAATGGCAGGCTTACAGAGGTACGTCAGACCTCTTTTTAAACTATGGCCATCATTCCCCTCGCTGGGCGCTGCATATTTGTTTTTGTGCTAGAGTTCCTTAGATGATAAAGAGGTTGATTTTAAAAGTTTCTCTTATCTCTCTTTTGCAGAAACAACATATTGGCAGTTGCTCCAAGTCATATCTTTGCAGGCATATGGGAAGCATTAGGACTTTGGAAGCCAGTAGTTATTAGCTCATGCGCCACGGAAACAAGAACAAACTGCGGCAGCAGCATAAACATCCCTGGATGCCATATTGCCATCACATGTTTGGCTTGTTATTTATCATACTGATAAAATTAAATGATAATAAAATGATAACACCAGACTAAATATTCAACTTAAATAAATTAATTTAAGTTGCCTCTACTGTCAGATCGGATCAGGGAGGTGCCAGAGGTCCCATGGTTCCCTGCTTAGCTTTCACCTGCTTCCGTGCACTGATCGCTCTTCCGCAGCCCTGGTATGTTAAGCTGAGAGCCTGCAGGTGGCCGTATATTGCATACAACTATGTAAGGAAGTGCCCATAATCCTCAATGGAGACCTCCTTACACGGCTATACACAGGACATGCCCACCTGCAGGTTGGATCATGTAAGGAAGGCTTCCAGCTTCACATACTGGGTAAGAGGGATGGGGGGTAATTGAGTGACAGATTAGCAGGGAGCCCTGTGTGCTCTGGCACCACTCTATTATGAGATCTGCGGTAAAATCCACAAAAATTGTCTTTCTTTTTAACTTATTATTAGAATGGCTGCACCAAACCAGCCAATATTTTGAAAGTCAGGATGGCTTGCCATCAATTAACAGAACAAAAAGTTTTGAAATGTACAAACAAGAAAATGTCAGGACACCTGTCCAAAATCTGAATTACAAGAAAATGGGTCATGCGGCAAGACGATGACCCTAAGCACTCTACCAAACAATAAATAAACATAAGGTTTTGAAATGGCCGAATCTAGGTCCAGGCAGGAATGTAATAGAAGTGTTTTGTAGTGACCTAAAATGGGCAGTTTGTGGAAGGAAACATAGAAACATAGAAGGTTGACGGCAGAAGGAGACCATACGGTCCATCTAGTCTGCCCTTATGTGTACACTGTATGTACTCTTTATCTTAGGATAGATGTATGCTTATCCCAGACATGTTTAAATTCATTTAATTTCTCTGCTAGAAGTTTGTTCCAACCATCTACTGCTCTTTCTGTAAAATAATATTTTCTAACGTTGCTCCTGATCTTCCCTCCGACCAGCTTCAGGTTTTGTCCCCTTGTTCTATCATTTAGTTTCTTCTTAAAAACACTTGCCTCATGAACTTTATGCAATCCTTTAACAAATTTTAAAGTCTCAATCATGTCCATTCTCTCCCTATTTTTCTCTAGTACAAATTAAGTTCTTTAAGTCTCTCCTGATAAGTTTTAAGTTTAAGTCCTTCTAGGTCTCCAGAACTGCACACAGAATTTTAGCTGCGGCCACTAACAAACCAGTGCTGAAGTTGTTTGGTGGTAAGTAATGGGCTAGAATTCCTCCAAGCCAATGTCTAGGACTAATCAACAATTGCCAGAAATGTTTAGATACAGTTATTGCTCTCCAAGGTCATACCAGACACTGTCAGCAAAGGATCACATATGTCTTCCAATCACAGATGTGATATTGGATCATTTTCCAGAATAAATAAAAGACCAAGCCTAATCTTTCACCAATTAGTTTGATTTATGTATCTACTTTTAAGATAATCTGATTTAATTTTTAGGTCAAATATATGCAGAAATGCACAAATGGAATTTACAGTCTATAGAGATTTTCAGACCACTGACAGCTCACCAGAATTTACCAGGCCGCAAGTGTGGCACAATACAAGTTCTTTACTATGAGCACTGTTTCTTATAAGGGTGTTTGTCTGGTTTAAGATAGGTGCAGTTCTTATAACAGATTCTGATTCAACTATATATCAGTGTCCACTAAATCTTAGGAACTTAAACGCATAGCAGTAGCTCCCCAAAAGGAGGGAAAAATGGAAGAAAAGGAAGGGAAAAGAAAATAGAAAGAAAAAGGGATAGACCAAGAATGAAAAAAGTAAAGAAGAGAGGTACATGTACTACGTTTTTAATCAGTATATATAGGCAGAATGATTTTGTTTGGGAGAAAGCTCTGCAGCAAATCATTGTACGTTTCTTGCATACAGTAAGTTGGAAGTATTGCAAATGTTAGTGGTTTATAAAACTCTTTATTTAGAAGGAAGAAAAAATAATGAAAGGATTTTGGAGATGTTTGAAAAAGGTCACAAGGCACTGCTCTAACTCCAAATCTGAATGCACCAGATCTTTTCTTATTAATGCTGAACAAATACAGAGATGGTTTATTCTCCTCCAGGAGGCAGAAAAGCACAATTCTCCTATTTTATTGCATTTGTTTAGCTAGTCTAGAGATTTGACTGATGAAAAGGTTAACAAAGGTCTCTCTGAGCCAGACAGGACATAAATGAAGGAGCTTCCTGGCCCAAGGAACTAATGAGCCACTGCTGGACGTGCGGAGTGTTGGAGTACACTGGGTATGGTCGGGCTGAGGAGAGCCCTCAGCCAGGTAGCTGTGTGGTCTACAGGGTGCGGGTGACACCGGAGCATTGGAGAGCACTACAGCAAGCCATGTGGACTACAGCGTACAGGAGGCACCAGGAGCAGAGCTGGCTAGAGGCTGCTTCTAAACCAATTGAGATGGACGTCAGGCCTGAAGCGCCCCTTATATGTACTGTGAGTAGGCCTGTGTGGCCAGATGAAACTGGGGCTCTGTAAAAACCATTTACTGTGAAGATTTATATTTCCCTGTATGCTGAAGAAAGCTAGATTAAGTTGGACTTTGTGGATGCCAAAATAAACCATTTTGAATTAATTAACCCCTTGTATGCCCAGAAAGCTTACACTGACCATAAAGCATATGAACCCTTTTAAACACCTACTTCTTGGAAATATGATACAGAATGGACATAGTTATCTTTGTAAATATTATATTTACTGTCCTAAGGATGTAACAAGCTGTTTTAGTATCTCTTGTGTCCAGTGAGAATGTTTGGAAAAGTCTGCATCGTAGGCGTACAGAAACATTGAATGCTGTGTCCAGGCAAACATGTTGCAAGCAGATGGAAAAAAGAATAGATAACTAGGGACGCCACTTTAGAGTGAACCTGGAAAGTAATGACTGCAGCATTTGTGGGGGGGGGGGACTTCCAGTATTTACTATATATATAAAGTGCCAAAACCCATCCTACCCCTAACCATTGCTCTAATGACCTACCCTTCTTCATGGGGCCTCTCAAATCTGTTTGGATAACTACAGGACTGGCAGGCATCATTTATATTAGGAAAACCAGTGTCCTAAAGATACATAAGTAGAGTATTTCAGCACTGTGTTATATCCTGTAACCTGTTGGCTGCTTCCATAAAAGTAATGCCCACACAAATTACTGTTTGGTGTTCAAACATGACAAAATAACAGGGACCTAAGTCACCAGAGTCCTAACTAACAGTACCAGAGGCAGATTCCCAGTTAATCAGTTAATCCACCTAGAAAAAAATCAGTCATGCAGTAGAGGTGAATCCATGGAGAAAGAGAGGAAAGACTTGGAGAACATAGCAAGATAAACAAACATGTAAAAGATTAAGAAGATGTACTGTGCACACAACAGTGTCTGGCCATTACAGTTCCACAGTGAGGGGTAAAATCCAGTACACATTTTAAAATTGTTTTTGGCTTAACCAATGGCCACTAATATTAGCCCTATTAGGCATATTTAGTGATTAGCTCCTTTTTTACCTATTCTTCTTTATTCTTGCCAAAGACATTAACACTTACACTCACCATATTTTTGTGCCGTTCACATTTCCCACATTGCTCATGGCCAAGGGTAAACTCTACTGGTTGCCTGCCGACACTTGGTCACTGTATGTAGCTGCTGAGGCCTAAGAAACATGAAAGGGGGGTTGAAAACTAATGCCTGATTTTTTCCATTCCTAGGAGACAGAATAAAAAACTGGGCATCTCAAATCTTTGTTGTATTTGTGACTTTGCTTTTCCTTTAACCCCCTGTCCTAGGGAAATAGAAAAAACTAAACATCCTAAAATACAGTATGTTTTTATTAGCAGGGGTGTCCTGGGCACACAGTGCAAATTGTGGGGTACTGGCACACAGTGTGAGGGGGCAGAAAGGGTCAGTATTATGCTCAACTAAGCCTAAATGTTCATTTTATTATAAGAGCAAAACAGGGAGTTAGAGTGGACCACACTAAAATAGAATACCAACAACATCCACATGATGTGTACCAATGCTCGCAGCTTGGGCAACAAGCTCTGTGAATTAATGGCTATCATATCCAGAGATGAATTGGATCTTGTTGCAATAACAGAGACTTGGTTCAAGGATCACAATGACTGGGAGATAGCCATACCTGGTTACACATTGTACAGAAAAGACAGATTGGATAGAAAGGGCGGTGGAGTAGCCATTTATGTCAAGACTACACTTCAATCAACAATAATTCAGCATACACATAATGAACTAGAAACTCTCTGGGTTACCATGCAGACTAAGGAGGGAGCTGTGGTCAGAATTGGTGTGATATATAGGCCCCCTGGACAATCTGAGGATCTAGATAACCTGTTAATAGATGAAATCAGTGGAATGGCAGAGAAGGGGGACATTGTAATTACAGGTGACTTCAACATGCCTGATGTGGACTGGAATATCCCAAGTGCATCGACATGCAGGACTATATTAGAGGCACTTAATGGATTGTCTCTAAAACAACTGGTGACATTGCCAACTAGAGGAGATAACATTCTGGACTTAGTTCTGACCAATGGGGATCTGGTGTCCGAGGTCAGGGTTGAAGAAAATCTGGGTTCCAGTGACCATCAATGCTTATGGTTCAGAATAAAAACAGACAATGTGCAATCACACACCAGAACCAAAGTGCTAGACTTTAGGAAGACAAACTTCAAGGAAATGGTGGAGTATGTAGAATGAAAATTAGGTGAGTGGAAGATAAGAAGTCTGCCTATAAGAAGTATAAAGTAAGTGGAAGTGTAGCTGACAGAGAGGCGTATAAAATTAAACAGAGGGAAGCAAAACTGATTATAAGGACTGCTAAAGGGCAAAAGGAGGAAGAAATGGCCAAATCTATGAACAGGGGAGATAAAACCTTTTTCCGATATATTGGTGACAGAAGAAAAACAATGCAGTCTCAAAAATTTGAAATAGGGAAAATAAATATATTGACGGAGATAAGGCTGTGGCTGACCATCTGAATAGCTACTTTTGTTCGGTATTTTCAGATAGTAGCAGGCATGGCCATAGCACAGCATCCCGCTGGGAGGGCACAGCTCCGGAGTTTCTGGAGGCTGATGTCCTATCCGAGCTGGCACATCTAAAGGTAAGTAAGGCGATGGGTCCAGATGGAATCCACCCCAGAGTTCTAAGGGAACTTAGGTTTGTGATTGCAGCCCCTCTGACTGATTTACTTAACCATTCCCTTTCAACTGGTGAGGTTCCAGATGATTGGAGAATGGCCAATGTCGTACCAATCCATAAAAAGGGGAGTAGAGAAGCCAGTAATTACAGGCCAGTTAGTTTAACATCTATAGTGGTCAAATTAATGGAAACACTCTTAAAAAAACAGATAATTTCCCATCTAAAAATGAATGACCTATTGGACCCAAAACAGCACAGCTTTACTGAGGGCAGATCATGTCAATGGTCAATAACCAATCTTATTGATTTCTTTGACAATGTCACTAAAATGTTAGATGAAGGTGGTGCTGTGGATATCGCCTATCTGGATTTTAGCAAGCCTTTGACACTGTACCACATAAGGAGCTCATAGATAAGTTATTGAAGGTAGGACTCAATCCCTGGATAGTTCAGTGGATTTCCAGTTGGCTGAGGGATCGGTATCAGAGCGTTGTTGTAAATGGTGTGCAATCTGAACAAAGGCGAGTTACAAGTGGTGTGCCGCAAGGCTCTGTCCTGGGCCCCATTCTTTTTAATATATTTGTAAGTGACATAGGAGAAGGCTTGGTAGGAAAAGTTTGTCTGTTTGCTGATGATACAAAGGTTAGTAATAGGGTGGATATTCCTGGAGGTGTCTGCAACATGGAAAATTATTTAGCTTTACTGGATAGATGGTCAAAACTGTGGAAACTAGAGTTTAATGTCTCTAAATGTAAAATCATGCATTTGGGTAGAAGGAATCCCTGCTCTGAGTACCGTATGGGCAGCACTGTGTTAGCCAGGACCTCGGAGGAGAGAGATTTAGGGGTACTGATTACTGATAGCTGCAAGATGAGTGGACAGTGTAGCCAGGCAGTGGGAAAAGCAAGCAGGATGCTCGGCTGCATAGCTCGAGGCATCACCAGTAGGAAGAGGGAGGTTGTGATGCCACTGTATAGAGCCCTGGTAAGGCCACAGCTAGAATACTGTGTGCAGTTTTGGAGACCTTACCTGCAAAAAGACATTATTCAAATAGAATGTGTCCAAAGGCGCACAACGAAAATGGTGGAAGGACTTAAAACTTATCAGGAGAGACTTAAAGAACTTAATTTGTACAGTCTGGAGGAAAGAAGGGAGAAAAATCAACAGTCACTGAATTTAAACATGCTCCTTCTGCCGTCAACCTTCTATGTTTCTATGTTTCTAATAGCTTGGACTTTGTATATCCCTGTTTTTGATCCTTGTTCCAAGGGCATTTTCATTTGGGATCCTCCCCTTTGTGAAACACCCCAGTTCGCTGGGTCTGCTTCTACCTCTTCTACAATCCCACTACACATGCATGGGCTCTCTTCCAATCAGCGTTTTATGCTGTGCATATGAATGAACGAGATAAGATTGCTGATGGTAAACAGAGCCTGGCACAGAGCACTTAAAGTGCCATCCCCCGGTTGTGCATGTCCATGACAGCCATTCATATAGACCTGATGTGGGTGCATCAACCAAAGGGTTGAGTCTTATTGTATTGGTCCACTGTGTTTAATTAATTATTTATGGGACTGTCCAGTTAAAAAAAACTCTTCTCACCTTTTCTCCTCTGCACCGATCATTCCTAGTACAGCGGTGTAAAACTCACTGATTTCCAAGACCAAGATCAATGTCATTCCATGTGTTTTCGCTTTGTTACAGGTGGATATGTGTTCAAAAACAGACTTTAATTGCCTGGCGCTCTATACTATAGCGACCAGATTTAGAGTGCCGACGCTGTGTGTTCTTTTTTGATAAGTATGGTGTGGAGCGCCGAGAGTTGGTGCTTCGTCCTTATATTGACTTAGCTCAGCTGCATCTTTGGTGATATTTGCACATTTTCATTAACCCCTTCAAGCCTAGATCTACGCTGGACACTTCTTTTGATTATTATATATTTTTTTGTTTCCTAGGCATTTTTTATCAATTCACAGTTTGACCATAGTTAGCATTGATCATATATTTATGCTGTGACACATTTGAATGATTTAGCACTTTAAGCAACTCAGGGCTAATGCAATGTAACGTATGTCAAATTTTTAAATAGTAGAGCTAATTTCTTTGGTCTTATTGCCAGTTGTCTTTTCATGTTTTTTTAACTCGTTTTGGTGTCTATTCTTTGTCTTTTCTTTGGAGCAATAAAGATTATTATTAATTTTAATATTTGACTGCAGCAATTGTTGTGGAGTATTTTATGGGCCAATCTGGGGGCCCATTTGTGATTGTTTGCCTGGAAAGTCCTTTCAGGTTTAAGAGATCAATATTGTTAGATTGGCTTATACCAGTTACCTCCTTCAGAATAAATCTAATAACCAGGGGCGTACCCAGAGGGGGTGCGACCACACTGAGGCCAAGTAGGTCAGACGGGCCCCATAATTGCTGTTCCTCCATCGTATTTATCTTATTTGTACTTACTTGCCATCTTTTAGAGTCAGGAAGAACCATTTGTCTCATCTGTTTCAGACAATAAGAGTTAAAAGAAGTAAAAAAAGATTTCCAGGATGAGTTGTGAAAGTGCCACATTTAATGTAAGCAGTAGGGACCTGTCATATTTAGTTATGCCACTGCTAATGACCTCTCCTTCTCTCCACCTTCCTAAATTACACTTTGTTCATTGTTTCACAGTGAAAAAGAGTCAAAATTGGTTCCACAGAGAAGGTCATGGGTATCTTTTTCTATTAGATGCTACAGAAAGCTGCCTACGCTTGATATCGTATGTTTGCTAAACGCTTCAACAAATGCTCTAACACTAACCCACACACCTGGAACTTGGCCTGACATTCTGAAAATTCTAATTGAATGAATGAATGAGCAGATGTGTGTGGATCATGATTTTTAAGTAACAGATGCACTACAGGAAATTGATAGAATAATATTTTTTATATTAACAAACCTCTTGAAGAGGTTAAATCCTAAGCAACCTACACAGACTCGCTCAGGGAGTGTATTTGTCTTAGGGCATTTCCCCCTCCTCAGTAGCTGAGGCTTGGGCCCTTATTTATGAAAGAAGGACTACCAACCACTAATCTTGCTTGGGCCCTTATTTATGAAGGAATAGCGACAGGTAGCGACTGGTGTGCGGCCGGTAATGACGGGCCCCGCCACGAGAACGCCGACTCCCCACCACAATCACACATTTATCAAGCCAATCCTGCTTAGCGACTGAGATAGCGCCATATAGCCACTCATTCATCATTATTCCAGCCTCAGCCCACAGCGCCAGCGTCCGACCTTGAACAGTGACAGGTATGACCTCTCGCTACCTGGCGCTCTCCAATGCATTTCAATGGAACAATCTTTAAATATTCATAATTAATTGTTATTAATTGTTTTTTTTGTTTTTTAAATGTGAAAAATTCTGTGACCACTTCTGCCATTTTAGATAATTTTTTAAGGTAAAAAAAAAAAAATTGTACAGAATTGATATTACAGGTCTGATATTAATGTATTCATATTACCAAATTATTTAAAAAAATTGTTTTTTTTGGTTTCCAAAAATATGGTTGGGGGTTAAAAAACTACTTTTAACCCATCGCCGCCAGCGCTCTGGGGTTTAAACATGCATTTTACAGCGCGATAATTTTTTGAGCTTGATTTTTTAATGAATATGGTGGGAGCCGGTCGCTAGGGCCAGTCGCTATCATGCGCTCCCATACAGCGCGGAACCTGTCAAATAGCGACTCCTCACCCAATATTCAACATTACGGCAAACCGACTGAGTCGCTATCAACTACCGAACAACGGCCAAGCACAGCGACTACTAGCGGGTGCTCTGAAAATGCCGCTACAGTCACTCAACTGTCGCTACCTGCCGCTATTAATGAATCGGCCTCCCGGTCTGTACACAGGGCTGCTAAGTGCCAGCATACACAACTTTTCTGAATCTCATTAATCCACCCCCTGAATTTAATAATTTATGCTTTTTTGTTTCTGAAGCGAAAGAAATCTGCGCTGAACATATTTAAATATTAATACATTGTTGCCAAAATGAGAACTTTACTATTTTTTTAACTATTTTCTGGTAATAAGTTCACCCACCATAATTAATACTGAACATGGCTATGAATGGTAGGGCATATATTTTAAAGGTGATACAGAAGATGCCTTTGTTAGGAAAACTGAATGCTATTGCTGAAAAAGAAATGTGAATGTATCTAAGAAAATATAAATCCACCATTAGTCAAAAATTTGTCAAGGTACCATTAGCCCCCTGCAACCCTGTGGCATCACAATTTGGTATGACCATGACCCCCCACAGAAACGCTAAGATAAAGCCAGAAATGACAGGGTCAAAGCTACTACACTGCTCTTGTGGCAGTCAACAGTGTTTTCCAGGCAGAAATACACTTAATTGAAGGTCACATGGGCACCATATCAGTTGCCACCAGCACTGAAAAAAGGCATAGATAGGCAGTTTTGCCTGATTTAAGGCCTGCTCTTTATGTCGGTGAGGTGGGGCATGACAAATATGGATACCTCAGTGGTGTGAGCAGACATTTTTATTAACTTAATAAACTGGCATTGAGTTTTTTTTGGAAATTGTGAAAACATTTTAATTGAGGACATTTCACATTTCAGGCAGCAACTCACCTTATCCCGTTCCCACAGTGCGTCTAAGAGCAGTGGCTCTCACGGCCGCATTCTCTGCCTCCCTCTAACAGGGAGCGTGTCCATGCCGGTCATTCACAAATGCCTGGTGCGGGCACGTGCACTGCTAGAGGGAAGCGAAGGATGCAGCCGTCAGAGTCGCTGCTCTTAGACGCACCATGAGACCGGGATAAGGTGAGTTGGCTGCGGCGATCTGGGGGGTTTCACACAGCGATCGGGGTGCCCCCGGGGAAAGGACCAAAACCCAGGATAGTCAAAATCATGGGTTTTGGTCCACTTTAATTACAATCAGTTTAACAAATATTTGCTGAGAAATCTTTGACATGTGAACGCCAGTCATGTGATCATTAAAAATTTAGAATGCAATCTATTCAGTGATTTTTCATTTGCAAATCGTACCATGTAAATATACCATAAGATCTGCTCCCCTCTGTCAGTCCCTGAAAAATTAAAATTTTTCTAACCTTCAGAGATTAATGACCTTATAACCACCTTACACCTGACCTTTTAATACCTTCTACCTAGCCTCTTAAATAGGAACAACAGACCCCACTTTGACTTTTCGGGTTGTTGTTCCTCAATTAGACGGCATCCAGAATTGGGTTGTCCCGCTGTGTGCTCCAGGTCGCCCCATACACTTACCTACCTGTCACTCCCACGGCACAAACTCTGAACAGCTAATCAGTGCGTTCACATTCAGTCGGCTCCCTCCGGCTTCACTGACGGCTAAGCTGAGCGGCGCTGAAGGGACCCGAGTGCGCTGCTGGCCACAGCTCCGCTTATCTCCTAGCCATGGTGTGCCCGTGTCACCCATTCAGAAAGACCAGGCC
The DNA here is from genome assembly GCA_027917425.1 of Gastrophryne carolinensis. Classification (NCBI taxonomy): domain Eukaryota; kingdom Metazoa; phylum Chordata; class Amphibia; order Anura; family Microhylidae; genus Gastrophryne; species Gastrophryne carolinensis. The sequence continues at coordinate 112,005,375 of CM051234.1, forward strand.
TATGCACGGCTAGAGGTGAGCGGGGATGCAGCCACGGCAGAGACGCAGTGAGGGCTCCAGGAGAAGGGGGGTGAATCTGAGCTTTCCGGGGGGTTTTACACAGTGGAGTAATTACACACAAAACAAACTGTTACATTTGGCTGATACCATGTGTTTTCTGATCCTTGTGGGAAAGAGGAACACCACCCAAGAATTTGACTTTCTTGGGTTTTGTTTTTCTCTGGTGTGCTTCCCCTAGGATGGCCTCTAAACTCGCCCTTTACTGATTCCCATGGTCCATGTGCTGGCCACTCAGCCAGTCAGCGCTGCTCGTCCCAATTAGATTTTCTTTTTCATTCTGAGGAGCAAGAAAATCTATATGGAGGGATGGCTGGTGGTTGAATATTCCCTGGCCTCTAGTGGTAGATGTTCCTGCACCATCCATTTATACAGGCCTAGCGTAGGCCTAGTGTAGGCCTAGCTAGAGGTTTTTTGGGGATGTGAACTTGACAAAGATATGTGGCATGTGGAATAGCTAAGTGGATCAGGCAATCTGGGGGGTTTCCCACAGTGGGGCATCCAGAATAAAAAGGTTGACCCCCCCAAGAGTTTTACAGACGTGTTGTTCCTCTTTAAATGCAGGTTGCAAATAAGATTTTGGATCCCATTTCAGGTACAGACACTGTGTAGCTCTGCAAAAACAGACCCGTTGAGTTCCTTAAAGCAGACATCTAGTAAAGAATGAATGGAGGTCTACTCACACCCCCACTCTGGGGCAACTAGATTTTCCCTCGACACTAAAAGAAAACAGGACCTTCAATTTGTGCAAAATACTATGGCTTCTGAAATCCAGCTAGCAGCTTGTTATTCGCTTGGCCGTGAACCAATCGGATTCTCACTGTGGGTGTGCAAGTGCCAGGCACATGCTTTCCAAGGGAATCTTTCTGGCTTTCAGTGAACATTTGGTGCTTAAGAGTGGCACAGGAGCACAGACCTGCTGGTTCTGGGATTTTTTAACTTTTTTGCACTGAGGTGCATCCCAAATCAGCAAGCCCTGGGGTGGGGATGTGTGTGGATCTCTATCTGACTGTTCCCCACATGAACGAGGAATTGTAAAATTTCACCAAGCAAATATGAGTAAATTGAGTCATGTAACATCTAAAACAATATGTTTACAACTCCAAATGCTGGTACATCACAAAATAAAAACTAAGCATACAATAGGACAACAATTGTTACATAAAGCATATACCTCCCTTTATCCTACATAGTAGCCCCGATACCCTGTTATGAGCTACCGCCTGTTGCTCTGTAGAAAATGTAACACAAGTTATGTCTTACCTATTCTGGTAGTTTAGGCTGCTCTCTGGGATGAGTAGTCCTTCTGTTACCATGTAGATGAAAAATTTAACTAACCATCTTTCATAGCTGAAGAAGTTGAAAAATCAAGCTGACGTCTCAAAAGTCTCCTTTTCTCCTCTATAAGTTCTGTCTTCTAAATTTAGAATTTTTTTTGGTATGAAAAAGGGGCCTTCGATAAGCAGGCCCAGATTACTGCAAAAGTATTTCCTGCCTTGGAGAAGTATGCATGTACTAAAGAAAAGCAGCAAGGATGGAAACGAGAAACTAAAAATGGAATCTGTAAAAAGAAAATAAGAGGAGGAAAAGTCTTCTCTGCTGAGTCCAGAGGTTTGATTTAGGAGACTGTGGTGTTTACGCCTACGAGTCTGAAACAGCAGAGGAGGGAAAAAAACAATTTCCAGTCTCTTTGCTATCCAGCTTAAATATTTTTATATAGTAGAAATAAAACACAATGTTCTATCTAGAGAAATATTCAATTCCTTTTTTATGTCTCCGTTTATTTCTCTTGTATAATAGAGACGCGAACGGCTGAATGCAACATTTTGAAATTTATCTAACATCTTTTTTAAAGCTGTTTTATCTAAACAAAAATATTTCAACACATGGTAAAGAATATTTTAAAAGTAATTTAAAACTCAACTTACAACGTTACCAGTCCGATGAGACCACCAGGTTGTGTTACTGTTTGAACATATTGAGGAACGTCTTCATTATAATCCCTCTTGATGTGGACTAAGTCCTGGCCAGCTTTTCCCTGATAACCTCTCAGTCTGCAGACTATGTAAAGCAAACCATTATCTAATTTTCCATTTTTTTTAATGTAAATGCTCTTGTGTCTCCGCTGAATGACTTCCTTCTGACTGCTCTAGTCTTGTCTGAGAACTGGGAACCTCATTTGGTTTTGATTAAATCCAGGCAGGCTGCATGAATGCTCAGATGTAAGCGAGGGGGAAAAATGGCACATAGAATATAACCACCAGATTTATTTGATAATTACTGAAGTAAAACCTGTCATTTGCCAGGGTGATAAAATTATAAACATATTTTACTTAGTACATTGTGTGAAAGAGCATTAGAGCCCACCCTCTTTTTTTTCTTTTAGGAAATTCGATTCTGGATTTGCTTGCATTTGAGACATTACTTTTATAGTTAGTTTACTAGACATGACATTTAGGGGTTGCTTCAGCACAGAGCAAGAGTGCTTTTTGCCTGTGTAATTTTGCCAGAATATTCTTGGTAGATAGTATGTAGCAGACAGCAGTTAATGTTGTAGGGTGTCAAATACACAAACAGGTCCCTTAAAAGAACAAGTGACTATTAGAAGTAATGCCAATAGGTTTGCTGGGTATTTATATAAATCAGATTATTGATGAAGCAAGAGTTGAGATTGTTGCCTCTGCCAGTCCATCTCTCTGCCTGCAGGATTGAATAACATGTTGTGCAATGTCATTCATTTGGTGATTTTACCTGCAGTGTGCTGGCATCCTCAATACAGGCAGTGTGCTGGCATCCCCAATACAGGCAGTGTGCTGGCATCCCCAATACAGGCAGTGTGCTGGCATCCCCAATACAGGCAGTGTGCTGGCATCCCCAATACAGGCAGTGTGCGGGCATCCCCAATACAGACAGTGTGCGGGGCATCCCCAATACAGGCAGTGTGCTGGCATCCCCAAGACAGGCAGTGTGCTGGCATCCCAAATACAGGCAGTGTGCTGGCATCCCCGATACAGGCAGTGTGCTGGCATCCCCAATACAGGCAGTGTGCGGGCATCCCCAATACAGGCAGTGTGCTGGCATCCCCAATACAGGCAGTGTGCTGGCATCCCCAAGACAGGCAGTGTGCTGGCATCCCCAAGAGAGGCAATGTGCAGGCATCCCCAAGAGAGACAGTGGGCTGGCATCCCTAATACAGGCAGTGTGCCGGCATCCCCAAGAGAGGCAATGTGCAGGCATCCCCAAGAGAGACAGTGGGCTGGCATACCCAATACAGGCAATGACGCTGGCAGAAGTCAAAGGCTACGCCCACCCCTAGACAGAATCGTCTCGCTGTGAACTTGCGGCTAACTGCCACTTCCCACCGCTACTCCCCACCACCCTTGTAAAAGAGTAAGAGGGAGAGAGGTGGTGGGGAGCGGCGGCGGGGAGCTGCAGTCAGCCGCAGGTTCACAGTGAGCCGGCCCAGGGTGGGCGTGGCCTTTGACTCCTGCCAGTGTGACGCTGGCCGGAATCGTCTCTCTGTGAACATGCGGCTGACTGCCGCTCCCCACCGCCTCTGTAGGAGGCAGCAGGGAGCTGCGGCTACGGAAGCGGCTGTCAGTTGCAAGTTCACAGCGAGCTGGTTCCAGCTTCTGGGTGGGCGTGGCCTGTGACTCCTGCCAGTGTGACGCTCGCAGGAGTCACAGGCCACGCCCTACCCAGGGGCCGGAATGAGATCAAGAAGGGGGGAAGGCAGCGGCGACCACAGAGACTGCGGGGGATCGACGGAATGTAAGTTTTTGGTTTTTTTTACATTCGCCCGAACATTTTCCCCCCACTTTTGGGGAAAATGGAGTGCTTCTTATAGGGCGAAAAATACAGTATCTATCTATCTATGCCTCTGCCTATCTATCTATCTATCTATCTACACTTATAGTCTCTCATGATTAATTGCACAGCAACTCCACCAAAACCCTCTACCCATACCTTCCAAATTTTCAAGGTGAGAAAGAGGGACAGTTGTTGAATTAAGCCACTACTCCCCCCCCCCCCCCATTGAGGGATGGATAGGAGATAACTTGTAACAGTTACAACAATATTAGCACTTAGAATAGGCAAATTAATTATTTATTTATGCAGATCTGCATGTTATACCTCAAGGAGGGACACATGAGAACAACAAGGGACAGGGGGACATGGACTCAAAAGCAGGATAGTCCTCCCAAATCAGGGACACTTGGGAGGTATGCCACTACCCCTCAAATGGCTGCATGAAAGTCAGTGCATGTACTTGACTGGTTCTCACAGCAAACATGTGTAGACATGTTCCATCCATAATTGTATTTGTGTTATGTAAATCAAATCAGGTTTTGGATTGCAATTCGGTCTGAAATTGTACCTGACTAACAGACTGAATTCCAAACTTGCTGAACCGATTCTCATCTCGACTAGTCTTGTTTTAGTTTTAATCAGTTTTGGAATACTGAGCAGTGTTAAAGCGGACCTCCAGTTAAAAAATCCAAAGCTTAGTAAATTGCTCCCCTGAAGCCACTCTCTGGCAATCAGTGACATAAGCTTATTGTGAGTGATTAACACCATGCAAATGTTTGAAATATCAGATAGATTCTGTACTTTTAAACATGCATGGCAATGGCCATCTTGCAAATACATGAGAGATAGCTCTGTGTAATTATCTCTAATTTTAACCAAAAGTAGAAAGCCTTCAGCTAAATACATTGTATCTACTGACCAAATGCTTTTTGCGGCCATTGCTATAGCGATACACTGTAACAGCTTCCCTTACACAGAGTTTGTTTGCTATATTAGCTGTTTATTCAATATTTGTGTGTGTGTGAAAAATGACAGGCAAGCTTTGCCTTGTTTCTGAGGCATATATGTCTCCCATAATTTTCATGTGTAAGCAGGACTATCAGGTTTGTGGCAAGATGGCTGCCCCCATGTAATTTTAGAGTGTAATTATGCTTATAAGAAGGGAGGCAATTTACTAAACTTTCTGACTGGAGACCTATACCCAGACAGGGAGTTTATTTTGTCACATCTATCCATATTCCAGTGCCCCAAAACAGCCTGTGTTTCTTTTTTTTACTAAAGTCTTTACTAAAGCCAGGGGTTGCAGCATATTTTTGTAGGCCCCAGTACCACTGCCAGTGTGTTGAGACCAGTCATAGATTAAATGGCACATAGTGCTACCAGTTCCATGGGATTGTCTTCGATCCACACAATTTTGCCAAAAGTGCAGAGCCCACCACCTCACCCCCCTTAAAATCTGCAAAGCCTACCCAGCACAGGTCATGGAGTCACTACTGCTCTATGATGGCACTACTAGTCGGCATACTGTGGGCAATCCACCTGTCCCTGACCCAGTAACAGACCTAGGGTTCGCAGATGCCGAACAACTTGTGTTAGAGGATGAGAACGTGGCCAGAGGACACCTGCGATGATGATGAAACCCTGGTGCCAACTGCTACAACTTTCTTCAATGTGGAGGCTGAGAGGAAGGGTAGAATGGAGGAGTGGGTGGAAGACAATCCCATAGATGATGACGAAGTCCTGGATCTAACATGGAGTGAAGGCCATCAGAGTTCGGAGGAAGAAGTGGTGGTCAGGATGTCCTCAGAATGGCATTTTTTCAAGTAGTGCACTGAGAAGACACGGGTGATTTGCACGCTGTGCCACCAGTCCCTTAAGCGAGGAAAAAGCGTTAATTTCTGCACCACGTCCATGAACTGGCACCTGGAATCCAAACACAACCTGCAGTTGCAGAAACACCTAAAAAACATGCAAACACCTGAGGCTGCTTAGCAGCCCATCACCCAGATTTTCCATTTTCAGGCCGGATGCAGAAATCAGAACACAGAGTTCTGGCTGAAGCCCATGTTTGGGTTTGGGAGCCCGAACTTGCAAAATTCGGTATGAACCCAAACTCTTTGATTCCACCACTGGAGCAGGATAGAAATATGAGGGAGTACAAATGCACTCTGGTGGATGGTGGATGCACTGTTGGTGGAGCTCCCAGCAGAATTTGAGTTCTCAGTGGCAGTACAAAGCCAAGGAGGAGAAGGAGCAAGTCACCAATGGAGCAGGGTCTCCAGCACCACCAAACAAGGGAGGGTAAGTACTCGGAGGCAGATTTTGGAAGACTATCATTTGTTGCATCTCCTGGTACTGAACAGTGGGTCCACATTGTTAAATTTATGGGTGGCTGATTTGGACACCTGGCAAGAGCTTGCCCTATGCCTTGGAGTTCCTGGTCTGCTTTGTGGCAAGTGTCCTACCAGAACATGTGTTCAGCACCGCAGGAGGATCCGCCTATCCACAACCAACATGGACATCCTTATATTATTATGAACCAGGCGTGGATGCCATGGGACTTGGCTGTGCCAGCACCTGAGTGAGTGGTTTTAGTGTTGGCTACCTCCTCCTCTTCTACTTACACCGCCACATTTACCTCATTCACCTCTTCCAAACTTTGAGTACTTTACCTATCCTATTGGTTGTAGGGCAATCACCCTGGTGTTACTCTCAAATTGGCCTCTTAGTCTGACCCTTATAGAAAAATTAATATTTTATTTTTTTGAACTTTTATTTTGAACTTATGTATGTATTTCATATTATTTTTTTTTTTTTCTGTTAATGTTTTGAGTACTTTCCCTACATTTTTAGTGTAGGGAAATAACCCCGGTGTTCTCCCCAATTTGTAGCCCTCTAGACTTTTCTACCTCCATTTTACAGACATTTTTGTCGTCCCCATGTTCCGGACCCTTATTGACTTCAATGGGCTTCAGATTGAGTCCGGGACCCAAACTGAACCTTTGCATATGTCTTAATGTCACAAATTCATGATAGTTTTCACAACATACATAAGTTTCAAAAATCTAAATGCAAACATTGACATAAAACTGTATAAGTGCATAATAGCAAGAGATACAATAGGGATCACTGCCAGGAAGTAATTAAAGTGGACCATCACCCTCCCGTGATCCGCCCGGGAATCTATAAGATTCCCGGATAGATTCCCGGGCCGATTCCCGGGCCGATCACCTCCCTCCCTCCCTCCCTCCCTGAAACCCCCCCCAAACACCCCAAATCCCCTTACCTTGTCTTCGGCCGGCGCCGCCTCCCTCGCGCCCCAGTAGACGTGCGCGCGCCCACGCCGTCAAGAGTGACGCGTGGGAGGCGGCGGCGGAGGAGCCGCTTGTCCGCGGTTGTCAAAACGCTTGTCCGTCGGCGCTGGGAGCGGGGAGAGGTGAGTTTTTCGGGTGATCGGGGGGGTTTCACACAGCGGGGCACCCCGATCAGGGGTGCCCCACCGAAGTGGAACAAGATCCAGGATAGTCAAAATCCTGGGTGTTGGTCCACTTTAAAGAATACTTATCATAGGAATGGAGGAGAAGCCCTCAGGATCCCCAGGCCCAAGCATTCAGTGACATTAATGCCACTGAGGTTGTATAGTATGTCCCTCATAGGCTCCTAATAACCCCCCAAACATGGCCCATGATACTGAACTTCTTGAAAGATTTAAAAATATAAAAAGAAAATTGCCCCCAATACTCTACAAGTAAGCTCAAGTATCTAGTTGTGTGAACAAATAGAGGATCCACTATTACATTTTGGTACTGTATCCATTTTTTGCTTCTAAAAAATGCATGGCTGGATTTGTTTACCAATATTACATTATATTGTTATTTCTTGTTTCTTGTCATTTTTGCACTAACTAAATAATGTATTACAGTTGTAGACAAAGCACACTTTGCTAAATTATCCATTATTTTAGATTAAAAATCCTCCAGTCAGAAATGACATCTGCTTAACCCCCCACTCCCCAGAGCATCTTTTTGGGGTTGCAAGAAGTAATAGGAAGTTCAAAAAAAGCAGAAAATGCTTCCGCATTTCATCAGAGGCAGTGGCTACTGGTGGTCCAAGTCATGTGGGGCTTAACAGTGCATAAACAGTGAGTAAATCTGCCCAATTTCTGGCTTTTGTTAGATAAAGATAGAAAGTATGCAATAAGGGAGGAAGGGAAGTGGGAGTGAGAGATGGGGATAATGTGATATATTCTTATTATTATTGCTTATATATAAAATGCCATCATCTTCCATGGCACTGTACAAGGTAGAGGTTACAGACAGGGTAAAAACAAATAATACATTTATAATATGCAGGGTATTATGTGCCTGATGTAACAACAAATACACACTGATAAGGGAGGATATTAGGAGTGAGTGTCCTGAGCTTAAAGTATGACCAAAAGGTAAAGAAGAGAGGTGAGGGTGAGAGATTAAGAAAAATGGGTAGAAAAGGAAAGATGAAGGGAATGCAGAAACGAAAGGGAGAAGGAAGGTATATGGAAATGAGAGAGAAGAGGAAACAAGGAGGAGGGAATGTGAAATAGAGAGAAAGACAGAGGATTCAACAGGGAAATGGTAGAGATTGGGTGCAGCAAGGAACAGGGCAGAGACTGGGGTGCAACATGGAGCAAGAGAGATGGGGTGGAACAGAGAGCAGGGCAGAGATTGTGGTGCAGCAAGGAGCAGGGCAGAGATGGGATGCAGCATGGAACTGCACAGAGATTTGGGAACAGTGGAAGAAGGGCAGCGATAGTCGTGCAACAGGGAAAAGGACAGATATTGGAGTGCAGCAAAGAACAGGGCAGAGATGTGGGTAACAGCAGGGAGCAGAGCAGAGACTGAGGTGCAACATGGAGCAGGTGAGATGGGGTGGAGCAGAGAGCAGGGCAGAGATTGTGGTGCAGCATGGAGCAGGGCTGAGGTGGGATGCAGCATGGAGCTGGACAGAGATGTGACAGAGATGGGGTGCCGAGGGAAGAAGTGCAGAGATGGGTGTGTACTATGGAGCATGGTAGAGATGTGTTGCAGCTGGTAGCAGGACAGCAATAGGGGTTGCATCATGAAGAAGGAGATATGGGGAGCAGGACAGAGATGGGGTGCAACAGAGAGCAGAGGAAAGATGGGGGGTGCAGCAAGGATTTGGACAAAGAAAATGAGTGTGCATTATAGAGCAGAGCAGGAATACCTCATTCTGTGGTTCTATGGTGCATGCATGACTGTCGACCCAGGAGCCCTGCTGTACAAGCTGCCAGATCTGGCTAAGGATAGTGCGCTTTGCAGCACCTTGGGGCATCCATGCTCAACCATGCTCACTCCTCTGTCAGTTGCCTTTCAGCAGGGCTGCTGGACAGGGGCAATTCATAAGCCATGGGATGCCAAAGTGAGGTGAGTAAACCATGAGGCTTTATGCTGCAGGGCATTCCCAAATTGAAATGTCCCAAGGTGTGGTAAGAAAAGGGACATTTAGGGCTCCTGTAATTATGTTTTTTTTTCTTTAATGGGTTTATCAGCCTAAATAGACAAAAACACATATAATCTTGTGATCACCCAAAGGCTTAATCCATTGCATCTCTACAGGCTAAATATTCACTGCTCTCCTGAATATCCAGCACTGACATCTCAGCAGAGGACAGTAATGTAATGTAATGTTACTGCCAACCAGTGATGGGGCAGGAGGTATACACAGAAGCTAGCCAGAGAGTGTGTTTTCAGCAGCTGAGCTGACATTAGTAGAATGGTGAAGTTTCTGCCTGCAAGGTTATCAATCCTACAGAAATTCAGAAAACTAGAGATTTTTTTATGTAGAAATATTATTCAGTTATATTTTATTATGGATTTTCGTACAACATTTGGTATTAATATTTTTTTCTCATTTTCCTCCTCTGAACTGTAGCTGAATGTTATGGTCAGGCGCATCTTATAGTTCGGAAAATACTGTTTTTTATTTTAGTTTGGAAATAACAGCAGCCTTTGGGAAATTGAAATATGTAAAACATGAGCCTGGCATTCCTCATATTTGTTAAAAAGGGGCTTGGACATCTTATAAGAACACAATTTAGTTGCAATTTAGCAAAGGTTAGTGCACACATTGTATGTTTGCAATGTATATCAGTGTCAGTACCAGTACCGTATTTTTCGCCCTATAAGACGCACTTATTTTTCCCCAAAAGTGGGGGAAAAATGTCAGTGCGCCTTATCGGGCGAATGTAAAAAAAAAATAAAAAAAAAATTAAAAATAAAAAAAAAACTCACCCGTCCCCGGCGCTCCCGCGTTGTCTGGCACACTGCGAGAGGCCAGAGGAGCGGCGGGGGCTCTGTCCCGGCCCCGCCGCTGCGATCGCTGTCTTTTCAGGCAGCGATGACAGCGGCGGGGCCAGAGACAGAGCCCCCGCCGCTCCTCCACACGCGAGCACGAAGGTCCCGGCAGTGGGTGGGCGTGGCCTGCACCGGCGCAGGCCACGCCCACCCGCTGCCCGGACCTTCGTGATCGCATGTGGAGAAGCAGATGGAGGAGCGGCGGGGGCTCTGTCTCTGGCCCCGCCGCTGTCATCGCTGCCTGAAAAGACAGCGATCTCAGCGGCGGGGCCGGGACAGAGCCAGCTCGTGAATGGGGTGGGCGTGGCCTGCGTCGACGCTGCGGCGCAGGCCACGCCCACCCCATTCACGGAGCCGGCCGCTCAGCGCAGTGGTGTCAGCGGACAGGTGAGTTTAACTTTTTTTTTTTTTATTACTATGGCGCCTGCCTATACTAACGGGGGGAGGGGGTGGGAATGGGGGGATGGGGATGCCACACAGCCTAAGGGGATTGGGGGGATGGGGATGCCACACAGCATTTGGGAATGGGGGGATGGGGATGCCACACAGCCTAAGGGGATTGGGGGGATGGGGATGCCACACAGCATTTGGGAATGGGGGGAGGGGGATGCCACACAGCATTTGGGAATGGGGGGATGGGGATGCCACACAACCTAAGGGGATTGGGGGGATGGGGATGCCACACAGCCTATGGGAATGGGGGGAGGGGGATGCCACACAGCATTTGGGAATGGGGGGATGGGGATGCCACACAGCCTAAGGGGATTGGGGGGATGGGGATGCCACACAGCATTTGGGAATGGGGGGATGGGGATGCCACACAGCCTAAGGGGATTGGGGGGATGGGGATGCCACACAGCCTATGGGAATGGGGGGAGGGGGATGCCACACAGCATTTGGGAATGGGGGGATGGGGATGCCACACAGCATTTGGGAATGGGGGGATGGGGATGCCACACAGCCTAAGGGGATTGGGGGGATGGGGATGCCACACAGCATTTGGGAATGGGGGGATGGGGATGCCACACAGCCTAAGGGGATTGGGGGGATGGGGATGCCACACAGCCTAAGGGGATTGGGGGGATGGGGATGCCACACAGCCTATGGGAATGGGGGGAGGGGTATGCCACACAGCCTATGGGAATGGGGGGAGGGGGATGCCACACAGCCTATGGGAATGGGGGGAGGGGGATGCCACACAGCCTATGGGAATGGGGGGAGGGGGATGCCACACAGCCTTTGGGAATGGGGGGATGGGGATGCCACACAGGCTATGGGAATGGGGGGATGGGGATGCCACACAGCCTATGGGAATGGGGAGAGGGGGATGCCACACAGCCCATGCTAATGGGGAGAGGGGGATGCCACACAGCCCATGCTAATGGGGGGAGGGGGATGCCACACAGCCCATGCTAATGGGGAGAGGGGGATGCCATACTGCCTATGGGAATGGGGAGAGAGGGATGCCACACAGCCTATTCTAATGGGGGGAGGGGGAAACCCACACAGCCAATGGGAATGGGGGGAGAGGTGGATGCCACACAGCCTGTGGGAATGGGGGGAGAGGGGGATGCCACACAGCCAATGGGTATATGGGGAATGGGAGGGGGGGATGCCACACAGCCAATGGGTATATGGGGAATGGGAGGGGGGGGATGCCACACTGTATATACGGGGAATGGGATAGGGGCATGCTACACTGTCTATGGAATGGGGGCATCCCACACGGCCTATGGGAATTGGATAGGGGAATGACACTGTCTGTAATGGTGCGTTTTTGATTGAAATTTTTTTTTTCTTATTTTCTTCCCCCAAATCCTAGGTGCGTCTTATGGGCAGGTGCGTCTTATAGGGCGAAAAATACGGTATATCAAAAAAGTCCTCTACATCTTTTGAATTATTTTATAGCATGGTAAATATACTTAACAAAAATAAACTTTTGTTTTTGCTCCCATTTTTCATGAGCTGAGCTCAGACTTTTTTCATGTACACAAAAGACCCTTTTCTCTAAATATGCTTCACAAATTTGTCTAGATTTGTGTTAGTGAGCACTTCTTTTCTGGGATAATCGATAATCAATCGTCAATAGACGATCCTTTTCTTCTCTTTAAACTGGGTTTTTGTTTATTTTTTTTCCCCAAAAATCACAAATAATTCTGTGACCTCTTCTGGCATTGAAAAAGCTGTTTTTTCACAAATTTTTCATTTTTATATATTTCTTCAGAAATGACATTACAGGTCTGCCATTAAAGTGTTCACGTTACAATGTTGTTACAATGTAATTCCATATGTTTTCGCTTTGTTACTAGTGGATAGATGCAGAAAAACACACCGCCTCCTGCGCTCTGGGCTTCAAACAAATATTTTTCAGCGCCAGAGATTTGTGAGGCTGTTTTTTTTGCTGAATATGGTGTGAGTCGGTCGCTATGAGCAGTCGCTAACATGCGCTCCCATACAGCGCTGTACTGGTCAGATAGTGACTCCTCACAATGTATTCAACATTACTGAACAGCGGCTATAAAGTAGCGACCCACGGCTGAGCACAGTGACTACTAGCGGGCGCTCTGAAAATGCCTGCTACAGACGCTCATCTGTCGCTACCAGGCGTTAGTGATGAATCAGCCTGCCCGATACATTTGTGGACAATATTTGAGAGAAAAAGGGATTGTGTGTACATAGAAAAAGTTTTAGTTCAGCTTATGAAAAATCAGAGAAAAAACATTCTACTTGACCAAAATCAACTCAAAATACATCTACTCTTTAATTTCATAATGTGCAGAAGTGTGCTCTGCTTATATGCTAAATTTAGCCCGACTGTCATCAGGTTTTTTTTCTGTTGCTGGTTATATTTCAATATTTTAGTCAATCCAGCAAAAGATGATGTATGCATGGTAATGCAATTTGCAAAAAAAAGCCAGTACAAAAATAACCATTTCAAGTAAGCATTCTCCTAGAGTGATTAGAAAAGTTTCAAACAAGAAAAAAACTTTTTAGTTAAACTTTTTAGTTAACTAATTAGACATGTAGGATGAGATTTAAGACTTAGAATTCTCGTTGCTACTCTGGCAAGTTTTCTCTTTTGTTTGTAAGTAGATATGTTTTGTAGTATTTTAGACCTCTGACTGACAGCAGTCGTGGTATACAGGCCCTGGCCAATGAAATACCAGTACGCACATTCAATTTAATGGTCTAACGGCAGGATCCTGCTTTCTCTTCTGGTCGGTTGTAGCTTATGCAGGCAACAAAGGCCCTTGCGTCTCTATGCTTATCATTTGGATATATTATTGGAGAGTTGGATATATTAATACACCTGTATATGTATTGCAAGCTGCAAGGGGTAAAATCTCATACTCAGACAAAAAGTTTTTTCTATTTCCCCTGGAGGACATACAGTTTAGGCCTGTGATCTGCCCCACTCCCCTCGGTTTTGGAAATGTCCCCTGTAAGAGCCATTCCAATTTAGACTACTCACAGTGGGAATTGCTACAAAAAAACCTTGTTCCATGCTATATACTCATCTTTTTATGCCGTGCCGTGATCAGACAACAGAAGCAGAGCAGTGTCTTCCCAACTTTTCCTATTTTGTGAGTCACTGCTGGACATGCAGAGAGAGCAGTGAGATCAGAGATGTTGCACAGAAACTTGAAAAAAGCCAAGAATACCGCACATCCCCAGGCTTTTTATTCCACTGTGGGGCATACCAAATCGCTATGCCCTCTAGGGAACATTGTCAGAGGACTATAACAGGTTTGGGCTATAACAGTTTTGGTCTATTTTACTCTTTCCTAAAGGGTCAAACAATTCATTAAAACATGACAGTGGATCTAGGTCTTTATCGCACAATCCAGGATATAAAAAGTATAACTTAACAACTGATTCCTTTGCAGGACCAGCTGTCATTGCAACTGCAGGCCTCACAATAATAAGTGTAGAGAGGCCAGTCACCAGGTATATCGTTCTTCCACATTCCTAATTCCTAATTTCTATGTGATGACTTGTATTTCCAGTACATTTCAATGGCCGGCAGTCGTCCCTCAATCAGCAGTCATTCATGGATCATTAAAATGGTGAGTGCCAGTGAGCAAATCAGGCTCGGCAGGCGTCATGGCACAGGAGGGCATCCTGTTGTATATATATGGCCTAAGTTGGCAGCATTTTTGAAAAAAATACCATTTTGTGAGTACTCACCTGTAAAATGGTTATTACGAGTATGTCACACACCCCACTTCCAAATATTCATGACACTTGGGAACCCTGCCTGTAGGTGGCGATCTTGCAGAGATGACATGGAAAAAGGAGCCCCTCCTGGTCCATAAGTACTGGGTTCCTCCCACTATTCCTCAGTCTTTTTAAAAAGCAGTGAAGAACCAGGAAGAGCAAATTATATTCGATGATTGAAAAATAGTTTGAAAATAATAATCACCATATAAAGGATCCCTTAGAACAAAAAAGGGAGGGGGAAGTGCCCTTTGATGGAGAGCATTGATCATTGATCGCAGAGACTCCATGCGGAATTTTCTGAAATGGATAAATTGATTGAGTCTCCTTAGGTCTAGGATAGGCCGACAGAGCCGTCCTTTTTGGGTACCGTGAATAGGTTGGAGTAAAACCCCAAACCCCTTTCCGCTGGAGGCACTAGGCAGATGACAGCCATGTTTAACAGATTCGCTACTGCTGCCCGCAGTCCCTGCGCAATTGCCGGATCTGACGGCATCCGGGACATGAAAAATCTGGGAGGACGCTGGAACTCGAATTCCAGTTTGTAACCAGAAGAGACTACTTCCAGAACCCATTTGTCTGATACCTCCTGACCCCAGACCTGGAAGAAGAACCGCAGCCGTCCCCCCACCCGTAAGGGTGAGGGCGTCCCCTCATTGTTGAGCAGGCTTAGTGGCAGATTTGGTTTTGGACCCCCAATTCTGACTTGGACGGCCACGTCCCTTTCCTCTATTCCATGCATTCCCTCTAGGGGCTGAAAAGGCCGATCCTCTACCGGATCTAGACCCCCGAAAGGAAGGGTTAAAAGAGGCCACTCCACGAAAGGAACGGCGTTGTTTCTTACGCTGAGGTAATTTACCTCCTTTAGTGACAGGATCCAATTTTTCTCCAAAGAGGCGCAATCCCACAAAAGGGAGCGCTGTAAGCGATTTCTTGGCTACAATATCAGCTGCCCACTGCCGCAACCATACTGACCGCAGAATGGCAATTAACAAGGCAGAGGTTCTGCTGCACATGAGCAGAGTATCATCTAAGGCAGAAAGTACAAAAGATGCAAACATCTCACATCGCTTAAGAGCGGCGTACTCATCAGAGGCCGGATCAAGCCCTGAGTAATTCATTAGGTCTCTCACAACAGACCTAATAGCCACTGTCATGAGTGCAGAAGCACTAACAGGCAGCAAGGCCGAGCCCACACTGGAAAAAGCGTGGCACGCCATTTGATCAATATCCATCTTTAAGTGTAGTGGAGTCAGGAGAATGCAACACAGAAGAATTGGATAAATTAAGCACAGGGGCATCCACCACAGGTGGTGATGTCCAACGCTTAAAAGTATCAGCTGGGAAGGGATATTTCTTGTCCCAGCCCAAGGGAATGCCAGGAAGCCGCGCAGGCTTCTCCCATGCTTTAAGAATAATTTAATCAAAATGCTTTTGATCTGGAAATTCTAAACGAGGTTTAGAGACTCCAAAGAATTCCCCTTTTTGAGGAGGGACTACTTCAGGAGGAGTGATAACCAAAACCTCAAATAACTGAGCAAGAGCCTTAGGGGTATCCACAACACTAGCTTCACCCTGCTCAATCACAGTACCAACAAATTGCTGTTCATCAGAAACATCTGAATCCTCATATAATTCTCCTTCTTCTAACTGAGAAGGATCAGACCAATAAAGCATTTCACAATTATCCAACTCACTTACCGGAACGGCCTGAGTCAAATGTTTCCTTTTAGCTGAGGCCTTCTTGGCCACAGAGCTAGACATTAATTTTTCAAGATGAGCCAATCTGGCACATAAATCAGAATGCGACTCACCACCCATGACAATATCACTGAGGGTACGGACAAGACATGGTGGAGTAGGATATAAGGCAGAAGCCGCAGACGCCGAAGCCTGTCCCCAGTTTGCTGCATAATAGTTAATTGAGCACAAGGGACGCAAAGAATTGCATTATCCCCAACAAGGGATGCCCCACATCCAAAACATTGCCGAGTCTGTGCAGAGGGAACTGCATGCCCGTTGTCCTGAGATGCCTCCATATGGTGTTTAGTATTATACTATAATTGATTATAGTCGGCAAGTATATATGGGATTTACGCAATTGCTACCCGGGATGCCCCTTTAAATAGTCCCAAGTGGGAGGATATTAACACAAATGGACCCCCAAATAAGGCTTTAAGGGCTAAAGACCAGGAGAAACCCCTTTAAAATAAAGAGTTTCCACCTACAAGGAAAACAAACAGTCACCAATGCACACAATACAATAAATGACAAAGCATGAAAAAAATGGCAGAAACTCCCTTCAGCAAGCTGAGGGGTACTCACAGCACCTTTAAATATGGAACGCTTCACGAATTTGCGTGTCATCCTTGCGCAGAGGCCATGCTAATCCTCTCTGTATTGTTCCAATCTTAGTATATGTGCTGCCAAAGCAAGCACAATGACGGAAGACCATAGGGAAGCAACAGGAGCCAGGCAGACAAAGAGAGCACCCAGGTGCTCTTGAGAATGGAATGATTGCTGTGTGCCTAAGCCCCGCCCACCCCCAGAATCACATGACCAAGAATGGAGGGAAATTCAAATCTGAACATAGCCAGAAAACAAAGAGCTTAAAAAGGTAAGCAAAAGAATGCTGCCTAGACAGAAATAGGAAAATCTAAATAAAACATGTCCTATTAAATAGTATAGTAAACATACATAATAATATATATGTAATAAAGATTTATTTTCTTTTCTTTTATTTTTATTTTTTTTATTATTTGTGTGCATGGTGACAAATAAGCCCAGATAACGACCCCCCCCCCTCCTTTTTACCCTAGCAGGGTAAAGGAGAACTAAAGGGGAGAGGATAGAAATGCACCCATAAGGCACAAGGGGAATATAAAGGGACAGGGGCATCCCATGCTGAGAACACCAACCCGGAAACCGCCTACCCACATTTGGGTCTCACGGAGGAGTAAAACTCCTGTATACACCAGAAGGTATCTGCCTTTGCCTGAACCATACAGCCAGGGCTGGGAGGCATACAATATAACCAAACAGGTTTAAAGAGTATCAGACAGAAATAGAGAAAAAAAGGGTCCGGGAGCAAACCCGGCTACCTGCAGCTTGAAGAAGAATCATCTTCTGACGACTCAGAGACCAAAAAGACTGAGGAATAGTGGGAGGAACCCAGTACTTATGGACCAGGAGGGGCTCCTTTTTCCATGTCATCTCTGCAAGATCGCCCTCTACAGGCCGGGTTCCCAAGTGTCATGAATATTTGGAAGTGGGGTGTGTGACATACTAGGAATATAGAGGCAAGACATTTGTTTCTCTTTAACTGCTCTGGGGAGGGGGGATCCCATATCTCATACAGAGAGTGAGGGCATTGACTGATGGCCAGCTCCTTACAAACCTCGACCTCTACATCTCACCTCTTGATATAGCAAACCTTGCCTTTTGCAAAATCTCAGATGTGCTGGGACCACTTTTGACTTCAAAATACAAATTCTAAAATAAAGATGTAATAAGTATCTTAACGGACTTTTAACTTCTTGTAATGTCTGCAATTAACAATTAGACTAAATTGCCAAATATTTGAATCACATACTTACAGTGAGCCTACCTTCAGTCACTAAATTGTGAAGTTGTCTAAATTAGAGGAAATCAGTGAAGCATGGTTTTTATACTGTAACTACTGCGTTTCACGATACATTAAAACTAATTAGTTTCCATTAGTAAAATCAGGTTTTGCAAGATCAACACAAAAGACCCCAGCACTGCTCTTAGGCAGATAAATATTCTATTCATACCTAAGCGATGCTTTCTTCCCCTCTTTTTAAGTCGGCTATTTTCTTTGGCATGTGGCATCCTTCTCCTGGTATTCCTGAACAGAGAATTATTCTGCAGAATTTTGCTTAGTAAACTTTATTTCTTTCTCATATTTCTAAAATCCGCCTCATTGACTGCGGTGTTTGTTAGAAATGTAGCAAAGCTGCCTTCTAGAATGGTGAAATTGTCAATGATAGAAGTTGTTTTCACAGCTTTCCCAAAATTGGAGTATTTTAAGGAACCCCAATTAATCAAACAATATAATTTCTATTTAAAAAGGTTTTCTTTGGGCAATAGTCAGATATATACAGTATGATAGAAAAATCTGGTCAATGAAACAATAGAGCTATTTTTCATATAGTTATCATGTTACTCTGCATATCTTCAGCCATCGCTCTATTAAAATATGGTTTTTAAAAGATAAATACACATTTTACTGGATGGCAGACCCAGGTAGCACTGCAGAAACATACATATTTTACTGGAATAAAGGTGGTTTTATTCTCTGGAGGTGAAACCAGGGGCACAATAATACAGCAAAATGTTCAAGCTTATCTGCTTAACTTCACATATGCAGGAGATTAAATAAAGCACAGCACTTGGAATAAACCTGTGGCCAACAGTTTTTCTGCACACAAAATTGTAAAGAATGGCAAAAAAATATGACCCACACAGGAACTTCAAGACAAAGGAGAAAGGGGCACATTTACGAACAAGAAGAACAATCTTTGAAAGCATGAAACCAAGCTCAACATTTTAACTTACCTTGGCTATGACAGGCAGGGTCAGAGCTGCTGTCTTGGAAGCCATTGTGGAGATGTATTCATTGAATAGCCCCTACTACTTTTTGAAGAGTCTTTTTCTTATCTTATGTGAATAGGACCCACCACCTGCCTTTTAGTATTGTATCGTGGAGGCTGATTCACTACTAACCAGGTATTGGCAGATGAGCGTCTGTATAGCGGCACTTAGGGCGACCACTAGCAGATGCTGTAAGCGGGTATCGGGGCATAACAGAGCGCCTCAGTCACCCTAGTTACCTGACTGGCATTGATGAATGTTATGTATGTTGGGCGCTCTAACACCAGTACAGCGCGGCAGGGAGCGGAAGGTAGTGCCAGCTCACTGCGACCGCACTTCACACCATACTTATCAATACTTCACACAGAGAGTCAGCGCTCTAAATCTGGTCACTGTAGCATAGAGCCCAGACGCTGTGTGATTAAAGTCTGTTTTTGAACACATATACACCTGTAACAAAGCAAAAACTCATGGAATGACATTGTTGTAACATTGTGACATTAATCCTTTAATGCCATACCTGTAATGACAATTCTGCATAAAAATATAAAATATCAAAAAAGTTTTCAAAAATGACTTTTTCTAGGCCATGAGGTCACACAATTATTTGAGAGAAAAAAAACATTAAAAACAAAAAAATACCTGGCGCTCTGGAAGCTAGAGCGCCGGCTCTATATGCTGAGCCGCCTGTAATGATGAATTGGACGCTACATGGTGCTGTTAGAGTCGCTCACCAGATTCGCTTTCATAAATGTGGTATAGCGTACAGTGCTCATCGTTCACCAGACGCTGCCTGCCGCTACGAGGCACTACCTGCCACTATCCCTTGATGAATAAACCCCTATGTTGATCTGCAACAAGGGGTTGTAAGGAGCTTTTACACGCAATAAGGAGCTTTTACATGCAATCTGGTTTTCTTTTATAATATATATTAAATACAATTTAAAATAATCTATTTTTTATTTTATACAATTTATATACAAAATATGAAAGCTATAACAAAAATGACAAACAAGACATTTCATGTTAAAGCCCAAAAAACATATAATTCCAAAAAACATATAATGTAAAAAATCACATTTAAAAATGGTGAAAAATTACCTGTCTACAGAGGGTGACAAAATCTCAAGTAGGCTTGCAGCTAAAAGGGATTAAAGTAGCTATACATGTTGGGTATTGTTCTGTTCGGGGGGCCTTGCGCTTTCAGATCTAGCTATTTTTTTCTTGCTTGCATATAGATATTTTAGGAAAATTTCATTTTTATTCTGATTTTTATAAATTTTTTAGGGAAACCCTGTGCAATCAAAGAATTCTTCAAGGGATTACTTTCGGAAAGATGTGCCCACTATAACAAGCTGGGCACCCCTCGAAAGAGTAACATGAGTACTTTCAGGGAGTATTAGGTTTGTGGGGAGTATTTTAAATGTAAGGATTGGTTTGGTTGAAAAAGCACAAGGTGCACACTTTGTCTGCAGAGCTGAAATTCTTAAGTAAAATTACCCTTACAGGCATGCTTTTCTTTGGGGTGTTTGGCAACCCTACCTTGACAATACGTATGCGTGTTGAATATTTCTCTGTTTGGGGGACCTTGCTGTTTCAGATGTAACTTGTTATGTTTTTGTTTGTATATTGTTTGTTTTTTTTGGGAAACCCTGTGCAACCAAAGAATTAATTAAGGTATTATTTCCAGACTGACCCCAAGTCAACAAGCCTGGTACCCCTAGAAAGCTTAAGGTGAGAATATATATCGTTTGTGGATTTCAAATATAAAGGGTTATTTTTCTTGAAAACCTGCAAGGTGCACATAGCAGTTGTATTTTATCTGAAAAAAAGTGCTGTTTCAGTTTGAGGGAATGTCTACCGATACATATGTGGTACTGTTGTAACCAGTAAGAATAGGGCTTTTATATGCAACATGATTTTCTTAAAAAGATTACATTTATTATTTAAAAGTTACATAATGACATAAAATATGGCATTTTTTCCCACACATTTCCCCCAAAAATATTGATAAAGCATTGAAAAAAATGACAAACAAGACACTTCATGTGAAAGCCCAGATGCCCAGCCCAGCTGAAAAAAGCAATATATAATTTTCCTGGAAAATCCATAGACATTCCTTCACAAATCACAGTTAAACAGTATAGCGCAGAATAATGAAAAATGATCTGGCAACAGAGGGTGACAAAATCTCTAGCTAGGCTGCCACTTAAAGGGTTAAAGCTCTACAATGGCCACACATTATGTAAATCCCACACAATGTAACAGTTTTTGGAAAAATTACCAGGGCAATTGTTTTGAAGGCCTTCTAGGCAAATTCAAAGCCTTGTAGTACCTGTCAGGAGCGCCATGTAGTACCTGTCGCTCTATAGCGCTCTCCCATACATTTCAATGGGGCTTCATTAGCTGTATATAAATAGTGTGTTTTTCAAATCATTGTGTGACCTCTTCTGGCAAGATAACTGCTTACAGCGTCTACTAGCGGTCACTCTAAGCGCCGCTATACAGACGCCCATCTCGCAATATGTGGCGTTAGTAGTGTATCAATCTCCAAGTCTATTGTTGTATTTGATTTGAAAATGCAATTTTCGTATTGTTTGACGTAACATAAAATGTAATTTTTGTGCTGTTTGACATAACACATATATATATATATATATATATATATACACACACACACATACGCACGTATATTTTTGGTACACAAAAAATAAAAGTTGAAAGTATCAAAAACTGAAAGATGAATTTCCAGATGTGAATATAAGTCAGAGAGTGATACTCTGATTTTTATTATGTGCACTGGACTTACAAATGCCATTTATTCCCAGTTATGTAGCAGTCTTAGTTTGACTTTCTGTCTACTTTTTGTCTACTGTAAATGTATTACACATGTTTTTGTGTTGTTAAGCATGTGCATATAATAGACATTATTAAAATACATCTCTTTAAAGTGAACCAATAGCAAAGGCCAAATATGGTCATTTAACCCTTTGAGGCTAACACATTCCAATATAAGTAAATATGGAACACTTAATCCCAAAATAGATGTATGCTATTATGGTAATTGCTTCAATAATATATAAATAACAGCCTGGCTGGACCTTAAAGTCCTATTGTTAGAGACTGTGTACCAGAATAAGCAGTAGAATCATATTCTATTCTGGATTCTGGAATCTTATATATTCTGGATTCAACAGAATCCAGTTCCAATTTAGATCCACATAAAATATAACATTTATCTCAAGAGTTTAAAATTGTAATTCCTATGTGAAAGTATGCAAAATGACCCCATATCCTCGTGACTTGTTTCAGGGCTCAGGACCCTTAGTCTTACCTGTTGCCACAAAGCTGGAGTGGTCCAATAAATACCACCTTCAGAAAGGCCCCACACCGGGATTCCAAAAGACAATCTACAGGTTGTTCTGTTGAGCATATAGGGAATCCTGAGATCTTGGTAATGCAAATGGGATGCGACGGATGCTCGCTCCTTTTAAAGCATAGGATATGGGTGCTTGCTACTAGTAAGAGGCTGCTGGATATTAAGATTTTTGGATTTTGTCTAGTCTGCTCTCCTGCTCCACTCTAATTGCTTGAACAGATTTTTCATGCAAAAGGTTAAAAAAAAAATAAAAGCAGCTTACCTTGCCAAGCATTCCTCCAATGCAGTGCCTCCTTCCGGCTCAGGGCCCTGAATGGGGAAATATGCTTCCTCACCTGCCTCTCCAGTGCCACCCTGCCGATGTAGGCCACCTATACTAGCTCAAGGAGCAAGTCCAGACCACACCACTTTGAATGGCACTCTCAAAGTCACCATTAAATCCCAGTTAACCCCTTTCTCTTCTACTACACATACATATAAACACGGTTACTTGCTGGAACTGGCCCAATAACATCAAATAGCCTCATGGCCATTACAAAGCAGAATTTATTATAAGCAAAAATTCATGGCACTATTAACGGTACACTACATAGATAAAAACACACATTTACAGTGAATCTAAAAAACGGGGGCCCCCCCAGTCATGCAGCCTCACCAGCCACACTCGCTTCACATCCACTCCTCCTCCTCTCTAGCCCAACCTAAATCTTAGGGATATAATGAAACTTTCTATATAAGAAAAGATAATTCAATCCCAGCGCTGACTCCGTTGTGCATCCAGGAGTATTCACCGCCTGCACTGACCACTCTACATCAAAAGGCCGGCATCTGAACGATAATGTTCCGCTGTATAATTAGCCTCTGTGGCTGCAACCATGAGCCAAACACTGTGAAGGGTTAACTTTGTGCACTATCCACCGTTGCAGGCCTGTTTCGTTAGAAGATCCCCTCTTGTTGCAACATGGTGCCACCACTAGTACTGTGTGGCTATATAATCAGCCCGTTGCCAGCTCAGCTGTTAACCACTGAGGGACACTTCAATGTAACCCACATCCTCCGCTCACTGTGATAAGCATATAGATATGTGCGTTTTTAAGCAGCAAGTACTTAGCTGTACTGTGTAGTCCTGCGTTCAGCCGCTGGCGGTTACTTATTCCCCGCCGATCAGACCTCTGTGCTGCAGCCCTGGATGCGGGCGATGTCAGTCCTCGGCTGTTAAACTTCCATTGTGCCGCACGCGGTGAACACATGTGTCTGCGGGCCGGCGCGCTGCTGGTGACGTCAGCGCATTCGGAAGGCAGAGGGTTGGAGGAGCTGGGAAGGTGGAGGGCCGGCCGTCCGCCGACACGTGTTTCGCTCCGCTTTCTCTTCCCTAAACAGCCTCCTCCTAGCAAGGACTCTCGCTCCCAGCACTGCCCCACCCATTTTGCAGCATCACAGCCCCAAGGGCCACACCCACATGCTTCAATGTTGATATCTTGGCTATTTCTTCTTCAATTCAAACAGTTTAGGATAATGCCAAATGTAGCCCGACACAATGATCTAACAACTGCCTTTGCCTGAAATATCAGTTTAATAACCACTTCATAACCACTTAGTTTTTTATTGTGAGCTAATACGGCTTAGGCCACTGTATAATAACAATTTACTTTGGAGAAAAATTAACCCGACCTAAGGCTTGAGGAAAATGGTGAGCAAGCACATGCTGACCCAGCTTACCTTTGGCTGCATCCGCTGTAGGTGCTCTTCTTTCCCTGTGCGCCGCCTACAAGTAGAAACCTTGACTGATTTACTCTGCCTTTGGCGCCTCCCCAGCGAAACCAACCATCAATCAGAGCCATTGGGTATGTTGGGACCACTGCCCCCTTATCCAAATTCATTCACCCGTTCTTCCAGCATCAGTGTCTGATTATTATACAGATTGTGGAAGAAGAGGGAAACACAAGAAGAGGAATCTCCAGCATGTTGAAAGGCATGAATGAAGTGCTTAGAAGCCTAATTTTACAAAAAAAAAATGCACCAATATAGCCAAGTCTAATTAAAAATAGCCCTGGTTAGGTGCATTAAAAAAACAAGTGCAGTCCCCCACTCCCCGAGGCTAAGAATTAGCACGATGGGTGTCCTGTAAGACCGCCCTTATGCAAATCATCAGGACTTTCATCAAGATCATGCTATTATAGTGCCCCAGCCACTGTGGCTCATAATTAGAAAATGATGTGTGGCCCCCTCCAGAGGCTACCAGCTGGCACACAAAGCATAGGGGCTGGGGTCCCTATGGCTCGGAGGCAAAAGGGGAAGGGGTTAATAAAAGAATTTTAAAAATCCATGATTTTGAATCTGGCATGCACTGAATGCCTTGCCAATACACCTGTTGATTACAAACAACCCCACTAGGCATGCTTAAAATAATAGAAGGAATATATATATATATATATATATATATATATATATATATATATATATATAATAACCCTATGGATAAAGCAAGTGTAAAAGAGCAGGTATAATTGAGCAGGTCTAAAAGGCACATTCAAGTTAAGGATAAAAACATTTTTTTACAAATAGCACATGAAAATATACTTTCTTGCACTTATGCACAGCTAAACTGAAAAACTGCTAAAATTGTCTTGAGCTCCACCACAAATAAAGCTGCTGTTTAATATCACTGGGCATATGTCACATGTATAATTATTTGCAGATGTAAATAAGCTAGTGCTCCAACTGTGCTAAGCACATAGAAATTAGAACAACTTTTCTTTTACACTACGCCCATCATGTCACCACCCAAGTTATATAATTTCTCTTCTGAAAATTGAAAACAGACGAAGCAAAAAGCATGCTAACCCGGGGCTTATTAAATTCAGCACCAAATAGGATGCTTTATATAAATCAAAAACTTTTGTTTATCAAACCTACTCATTTAAATACTCGACTCTCTCAGGGGCACACTTGGTCACCTGTTTAAAAAAGTAAGCAAAGTAAACATTTGTTTAGTTTGGTCGGCTTTGGCCATTTTGTGTAGAGTGGTTGGGAATTGAAGAAGTAAGGCAGTAAATAGGCCCTCCAGACCCTTTATAGCACTGGTCCCCAACCAGTTGCTTCCTGCCTGTCGGGGATCAATGAGTTGGACAAGCATGGCAACTTAACTGAAGTTGCAGTTTCCAGTGGAACAATTCCCAAACTCCTGTTGAGTGGTGTGCTTAACTGCAGGTAAGCTAAAACACCCGTCACTTACAATTTTTAGAGATATAGAATCCATGTTTATGGGGCAAGTATTTTAAGGTTTGAGTGGGATTCACGCAGTTGCCAATATCTTTACACCAAATGTGGCTCAAGAACGTCACTTGGGGATAAAAGTGGTTCCCAATGTAAGAAGGGTTGGGGACCCCTGCTCTAGATTATGAATGGCATGTCTGGGGCATGACTATCTGACAGCAGACCATCTTCCCTCAATGCCCAGGAGGGAGGAGGTGCCCACTGTGATTGGCTGTCAGTTCTGACAAAACACCTGACAGGCACAGGACATGTTTAGGGCAGAGGTCCTTTCGGTGCCCAGCTGTCTCTAGCCTTCTGGCAGACTGGAGCACCATAGCAGGGATGAGCGGCATAATGCAGATCGGCAGCACGGACATTGGCAACGTGACAGTGGCGGCATTGAGTAAGATGTCGGGGAAGAGAAGAAAAACATTGGGGAGGAAACAGCTGAGAGGGCAGGACAGAAATGCTCCCCAGAGAGACCCGGTATGGGGACCAATCCTCAGTCCACAAGTGATACAGCGCAGAGACTTTCAGGCCACTTTTACCACCAGATCTCCCTTTCCCAATTTGCAGTCCCAGTCCAGTGCAGCCATCTCCTTTATTATCACAGACCCTTGATGTGCTCTCTGCAGCCCTCCCTCAAGTGTCCCTGCCCCACACCTACTAGGTGCTCCCTTCTTCCTGCCCAACATCCCATCCTTCCCACACCCCAGCTCCTATACAAATATCCTGATCCACACCACCTGCTTGGTGATCCTTGCAGTCACCTCTGCCTCAACGTTCCAGTCCCCACATGCTCTTGTAGCCCTCCTCCTCATTCACCTCTCAATTTTACTCCCCTCCCCCTCAGCAACACATTGGGTGCTCCCTGTTGTTCTCCTCTCTACTTCCTTACTTGGGGGTGGATGTTCAGTCTTTCTCCAACCCCCCCTCTCGCCCTGCCTCCCTCCTTGCCCACTATGCAGGGCTGCTCCCCCAGCAATTCTAGCACTGCGTGCAGACATAAAGCCAGTGCTGCACATAGCAGAATCCTACGCTCTATGTGCCAGTGTCAATGATAGATTCCGAGGTGAAGCAAATATTTTTTTTTTTGTAACACCTCTGTCCTACCTCAGTCCCAGGGGATCAAAGCAGATGGGGGAATGCAGACACACTGTACATCTACTTTAAAGTGGACCAAAACACGGTTTTGGTCCTTGCCCTTTGGCACCCCGATTCGGGATGAACCACTGTGTGAAACCCCCCAGGTTGCCCAGCATAACTCACCTTTCCCCAGTAATATGTTTCACGTGTGGCCACTCATCCAATCAGTGCACCCGGCTGCACTGAGATCAAATCATCTAAGACCCAGCTAAGTCTTGGCTCCAGCCATGTCTAGCAGGGCAGAGCCAACCATGCTGGCAGCTGCAGATGGATGCTGATTATGGATGTCCCGAGGGGAGGAAATCACTGGATGAAAGGGGACCTTCAGTCAAAATGACATATCAGGATGCCCAGAACCAGGCAGCGCTTTTCATTCGGCATTTATTCACTGGCAACTACCTCCACAAGTGGCAAAGGAGGGGTGGCAGCCGCTCAGACACATTTATAATTAACCTGGGAGGTGCACATGAGCAGGGCAATTAGGATACACAAGTCTTAACAGAGCCACAGCACTCAACCCTGTTAGCTTTCAGAGAAACCTATAATCTGTCTCTAAATCTGGTTAAAAACAGAGGACTCGTCCTGATGGGTGCTCCCTCCAGTTCCTCTCACTCGCTCCTCCTGAATGTCTCTGGAACTCCTCCAAGTGGCGCCTTGGAATAGCAGCCTGAGTAGGTAGTTCCTAAATTTAGAGGAACCAAAATGGCAGAAACCCCCACAAGTGACCCTATGTTGGAAACTATATACCTTAAAAAAAAAACTAATCTAGGGGTGTTTTGGGTATTTTGAACCAGAGATGTTCCAAATGACTTTCTAACTTTTGGGCAATGAAAATAAAAAATGTATTTTTCGTTTTCATGACCTAATGTTAGAAAGTTCTGTAAAATACCTGAGGGCACAAGATGCTCACCACATGCTTCAATAATTTCCTTAAGGGGTGTTGTTTCCTAAATGGGTCTCTTGTGGGGGGGTTTCTGTAGTTTTGGTACTTCGGGGCACCTGCGAAAAGTCCCTATCGCTCTCTACATTCCGAACCCACCCATGTGCATAGTTTCACACCACATATGAGGTATTGCCATGTTGAAAATGTGTTGTGCAATATCTCCTGAAGTCCATTTACACTTAGTCACCCTTGTGAAAGTTTAAAATTCCAGGCAAAAGAAACATTTTAGTTGTAAAAGTTTTATTCTTCATTGTTTCATATAATTTTGCGATAATTCTTATGAACACATAAAGTGATAAACTTCCTTGAACTGGTTTTGAATACATTTCATTGAGGAGCGCAATTTTTTTAATATTATATATGTATATATATTCTTGTTTGGGGGGATTTAGCTATATGGCCTCTCAAAATCACTTCTAATGTGAAGTGGCCCCTAAAAAACCCTTTAACTGCCAGCCTACCTGGAGATTTTGTCACCCTCTATTGCCAGACCATTTTTCAATATTTTGTGCTATACATGTTCAGTCTTGGCTTTAACGTGTCTTTAAATGTCTTATTTGGCCTTGTTTTAGTGTATTCTCAATATTTTTGGGTGGAATATGTGCAAAAAAATCTTTTTTCTACACTTTGTAATGTTTTTTGTAATTAAAAACATTTTTTTAATAAAATCATATTGCATGTAAAAGCCCAATTTCTTCTGGTTACAACAGTACCAAATATGTATAGGTAGACACCCTTTCCTGTCCAGGAGACTCCCCCAAACTGAAACAGCGCTTTAGGAGATTTTCAGATAAAATACAACTGCTATGCAGTTTTTCAAGAGAAACAACCATTTACATTTCAAATACCCCCCATAAACTATATATTCCCTTTAAGTACATACCTCAATCTTTCTAGGTGTACCAGGCTTGTCGGCATGGGTACAGTTATTTAGAAGTAATCCCTCAATGAATTATTTGGTTGCGTAGGGTTTCCCTAAAAAAATAATAATAATAAGAAGAAAGCCACCTTTTCCTAAAAA
Source organism: Gastrophryne carolinensis (assembly GCA_027917425.1). Classification (NCBI taxonomy): domain Eukaryota; kingdom Metazoa; phylum Chordata; class Amphibia; order Anura; family Microhylidae; genus Gastrophryne; species Gastrophryne carolinensis. The sequence goes on from CM051234.1 coordinate 112,034,171, forward strand.
AAACAATTCACAAACAAGAACAAAAATATGACTGAAAAAGCAAGGTCCCCTGAACAGAACGATACCCATCATGCATAGGTACTGTCAAGGGAAGAATTGCCAAACACCCCAAAGTAAAGCGTGTGCGTAACAGTAATTTTGCTTGAAAACATCTTGCCCTTTTGTAACCAAAACAATCCTTTACATTTGTAACACCCCCCATAAATAATATATTTCCTAAAAGTGCACACATTAAGCTTTCTACACATACCCAGCTTGTTGTAGTGGGCTCATCTTTCTGGAAGTAATCCCTTGAAGAATTCTTTGGTTGCACAGGGTTTCCCTAAAAAATGCATAAAAAAGCTGAATAAAAAACACATTTTCCAAAAACATTAATAGGCAAATAAGAAAAACCAAGCTAAATCTGAAAGCACAAGATCCCCTGAACAGAACAATACCCAACATGCATAGGTACGTTTAACCCTTTTAACTGCCAGCCTACTTGAGATATTGTCACCCTCTGTGAACAGGTCATTTTTCACGTCTAAAGCAAAAATATATATATTTTGTTTTTTGAAAACCTGTCTCTTTTATTTTAAACAAAAAATGTATTTTATTTTAAAAAAAAAACATATTGCATGTGAAAGCCCCATTTCTCCCATTTACAATGGTACCACATATGTATCCCCTTTTCCTACACAGGAGACTCCCCAAACTGAAAAAAAGCACTTTATAACAGGTAAACTACAACTACTATCCACAGGAAAGAGGATTAAATCAGAAAATGGTGTGCCCCCCCCCTTCCAGCATAACCAGCATGGAGACCAGCTATGCAGGGCTTGTAGAACATGGCAGGGAGGCCCTGGAGGCTGCAAGCCTAAGTAGCTGTTGTGGCCCCGGGATCTTCGGCCAACCCCCCCCCCATCCCCCCCACCGCGGCACTTCAGAACAGAGCAGAGTTCTGGATTCTATTGACATAGTCAAGGCATATAACAATGACAAGGCTCTACCCACTGGCTTTGATGGATGAGTAATATCAATTGTCTTCGGACAATGAAGGTACAGTAATATAGTCACAGAACGGAAGTGGAAGACCCTGTACCTCTCCGTGCTCCTGATTCTTTCTCATATTCTGACTCTCTGATATAAACTTAGCCAGTTATATTTGGCTGCATTGTAATCTTGTTTGGATTTATTTCAGCAGACGAGCGTTTGTCAGTTGAACAATTTCCCTTAATAGTTGATAGACACATGCTGAAATTGAAAACCAATGCTCTGCTGAAGGGCTTCACTTTCCAATTGGCAGGTTATGGCTAGAGTTTTACTGGCATAAACAACCCCACATGACAATGTCCCTAGTCAGCAAATAACCCACAAATGTTATCAGTAAGGCCGGTTAGCATTTCATTTATTAATGCTGTGCTCTAGTCAAACAAAACACTCTAAAAAACATATCTTTAATTTAGCAACCCTATTGGGGGGGGGGGGTGATTATGATATCGATCATGTGACCAAGGGGTTGCAAACTCAATTCTCAGCTGGGGCTGCACTATTATGCTATGCTTAAAGCCCCAATTGTTGATCAAATGGTGGTGCTGGTGATGACGGGTTGGAGGGGGGAGTAAATTGGACACATTCCTCAGAATACAGTTTTTAGCTTTACAAATCCTACAACAATGGGAACTTCCACAACCAGGTCACTAAATTGCTGCTTCTTAATGGGGACACTGATCCATATATGCCAGTTAGTAATAAGAGTATCAGGCTGATTCATTACTAGTGCCAGGTAACGGCAGATGAGCGTCTGTACAGCGCCGCTAAGAGCGACCGCTAGTGGTCGCTCTGATCGGCCTTGAGTCGCTATTACAGAGCGCCTTAGTCGCTGCAGTAACATTGCCGGCATTGATGAATTTGATGTGTGAGTCGCTATAACACCAGTACAGCACTATATAGGAGCGAACGGTAGCGACTGGTCAATGTGAGCAACTCAAACCATATTCATCAAAAAAACAGCCTCACACAGCGCTGGCGCTCAAAAATTGGGTCGCTGTAGCCCAGAGCGCCAGAAGCTGTGTGATTAAAGTCCGTTTTTAAACACATATCCACTAGTAACAAAGCAAAAACACATGGTATTACATTGTTATTACTTTGTGACATTAACACTTTAATACCAGACCTGTAATGACAATGCTGCATAAAAATATAAAAATTCAAAAAAGTTTTCAAAAATGACATTTAATAGGCCAGGAGAGGTCACACAATGATCTGATTAAAAAAATAAAAATAAAACCCTGTTTAAAGTAAAGACAAGTAACGTCCATTGAAATGTATAGGAGAGCGCCAGCTAGAGACAGGTAATACCTGGCGCTCTGGAAGGCAGAGCGCCCGAGGTATACACTGAGCCGTCTGTGATGATGAATGTGATGATGAATCAGACGTTACATGGCGCTGTTACAGTCACTCATAGTAACATAGTAACATAGTATGTAAGGCTGAATAAAGACTTTAGTCCATCCAGTTCAGCCTGTTTAACTCCTTCCAGTGGTCTAGTTGCCATAGCTGGAAATGTTATTACATGCCAGGAAGGCATCAAGGCCACTTTTGAACGTTTTTACTGTATCCTTCATAACTACCTCCTCTGACAGCGAGTTCCATAGTCTCACTGCTCTTATAGAGAAGATTCCCCTCCTATGTCAGTGGAGAAAGCACCTTTCCTCTAACCTTAGTGGATGCCCTCGGGTTATAGTTACACTCCGAGGTATAAATAGATTGTGGCACAGATCTTTGTATTGACCCCGAATATATTTATACATAGTTATTAGATCACCCCTCAATCGTCTTTTTTCTAAACTAAATAGACCTAACTTTGACAATCTTTCAGGGTACTCTAGTCCCCGCACTCCTTTTATTAACTTTGTTGCCCTTCTTTGAACGTGCTCCAGTTCTGATATGTCCTTCTTAAGCACAGGTGCCCAGAACTGTACACAGTACTCCATATGGGGTCTGACCAGTGACTTGTACAGGGGTAAAATGATGCTCTGGTCATGAGCACATATGCCCCTCCTGATGCACCCCATGATCCTATTTTCTTTGGCAGCAGCTGCCTGGCATTGATTACTACAGTTGAGCTTATTGTTAACTATAACCCCTAGGTCTTTTTCCATTGTTGTTTTACCAAGTGTTTGTTTATTTAGTGTGTAATCATGATACAGATTTCTCCTTCCCATGTGCATAACCTTACATTTATCTGTGTTAAACTTCATTTGCCATTTAACTGTCCATGCTTTCAATTTATCTAAATCTGTTTGTAGCTGCCTGCTGTCCTCTTTTGTTTTAATTACTTTACACAGCTTAGTATCATCTGCAAAGATTGAAGCTTTACTGTTTAATCCATACCCAATGTCATTTATATATATATTGAAGAGAAACCTTACATTTATCTGTGTTAAACTTCATTTGCCATTTAACTGTCCATGCTTTCAATTTATCTAAATCTGTTTGTAGCTGCCTGCTGTCCTCTTTTGTTTTAATTACTTTACACAGCTTAGTATCATCTGCAAAGATTGAGACTTTACTGTTTAATCCATACCCAATGTCATTTATATATATATTGAAGAGAATTGGTCCCAGAACTGACCCTTGTGGTACTCCACTAGTAACAGTCAATCTGAGTGTGTACCATTGATAACCACCCTCTGCTTCCGATCATTAAGCCAATTTACCACCCATCTGCACACGTTTTCCCCTAGTCCAAGCATCATCGGAATCACTTTGATAAATGTGGTATTGCATACAGCGCCCGCGTTCACAGTTCGCTACCTGTCTCTACGAGGCACTACCTGCCCCTATCCCTTGATGAATAAACCCCTATATGTCCAATATTGTATTAATTAATAAAATGCAAAGTGAAATAACATAGGATAAATCGTGTTATGTTTGTATCATTATCTTTTCCTCACCTAGTTTGCCCCCCCCCCCCCCAGCTGTTTCTACTAATTTATTTTCTATTCATTCACTTAGGATTTTGTTAGTTGATAAAAAATCAAATGCTATAAATACAATACACTACCCCACCACACACTTACATGCCATCTTGTTGCTTTTTAAATGCTCATTTCTGTGGTGCTTTAACGCACAGTGCCTAAATGCCTCATCATAAATTCAGTTTTGTCCTGCCTGAATGTGCTATAGATGTTGTGTGTGAATCACACGAGTGTACATTTCGGCAAATTGGAAAATATTCACGTGTATGTATTAATCATTAATTAAGAGTTTTCTTCATTTTCTTCTACAAGCACAGAAACAAAGTCAAGCAGCACTGTTTCCACAAAGCATGGTTCTGCTGCCAGATGAAGAATCCAAGAATGATGGGAATAAGTTGCTGATTTGATCTTTTAAAAAGTACTGATGGAAAGCAGCTCGTTTTAGAATGTTAAATATATGTTCAGACCACAAAGCTGGAAAAGGCAGTGACAATATAGTCCAGCAATCTGAACTCTCCGGCCCCTTCATTACATCAGTTATGGGTTGTTCCAATAGGAAGGTCAAGCTTGTAGGATTAGTCATAAGTACAGAACAACTCATTTTTTCCTAAGACATCCAAGCCTTCCTCATCTTACTTTCTCTACATACACTGGAGTCTTTTATTAACTATGTTTTTTCTTCTCTTATTTTAAAACAGCAGTGGATGGATAGACATTTAAAATGCTACCTTGCGTTGGTGGTATAAAATTTTCCATCCAAGTCAGCTTTCAAATAGCCTATTAAAAACCTAAAGCCTTTGGTAAATATATTGGGCATTCCTCACATGAAGCAAACTTTATCAAGGTACTGTGGTAAGGTGGCCTCATTCTAGTAAATGTAATAAATAAAGGTTTAAGGGGCAAGTTTAATATACTCTATTTAATAATAATATTTTTACAATTCTGGTATCAGATTGTCAGACAACAATGACATGTATGCAATTTATTATTTTGAGAAGTAAAGGTTTTGAGAAGAGAAGGTTTAACTAAGGGTTCGCTTTTGGGTGTGAACTGAAGCTTACATCTGCGTGAGCTTTACTTACTAAAAAGTGCAATCAAAAATGTTCACATTTTTCTTTAAAAAATCACCTACTCCTGTGAGGGGGGATTTTTACAGGTGAGGTGCATCATTTTTCCAGGTAAGTATATTTGGAAAGTTTAGATTAGGTATAGATAAGTATAGATTGAAAAGAGTAGGGGACCGAGGACAGATCCTTGTGGTACCCCAACAGATAAGGGGCAAAGAGAGGATACCATGTCAGAGTGGAAAAGACTAAAAGTGTGATATGAGAAGTAGGAGGAGAGCCATGACAGAGCAAGATTTTGAATTCCAAGGGAGGCGAGTATTTGGAGAAGAAGTGAGTGGTCGACAGTATCAACCGCAGAGGATAAGTCAAGAAGGATTAGAATGGAGAAGTGACCCTTGGATTTTGCAGTTAGTAACTTAGTGGCTTTGGTGAGGGTAGTTTCAGTGGAATGATTAAAGCAGTAAACGAACTGGAAGGGATCTAGTAAGGAATTAACAGAGGTATGGTGTATACATTCTATGTGGATGTGCTTTTCTAGGATGTGAAAGGGAGCAGTGAGATGGGCTGGTAGTTGGTAAGGACAAAGGGATCTAGGGAGGGTTTTTTGAGTAATGGGGTTACAACTGCATTTTTGAACAGTGATGGGCTGACGCCTATTGATATGGAGAAGGTAAAAAGGGGAGTAAGGGCATGGGTAAGGGAGGAGGACAGTTGCAGAATTAGGTGGGAAGGAATAAGATCAAGAGAGCAAGTAATGAGGCAAGACTTATATATGAGGGAGGACAGACACTCTTCAGAGAGCAGAGGGAACTGGGATAAGGTAGTGGACAAAGGCAGAGTTGGGTATGGTGAGTGCATTTGAGAGGCAAGAACTGCACATATATTGTCAATTTTAAGCCCCTATTGCTTTTGGTATCGCATCATTCCTTTCAGTGACTCTAGAGTGCCTTTTCAATCTGGCAATATCGGTGGGTCGCTATAGGAGAGGGGGTGACTCCAGAGTCCAGAGCAGAGGATAGTATGTTATGGTAGTGCAGGGCTGCAGCATCTGTGCTGGTAAAAGAGTACAAGGTTGCAGAAAGGTTGCAAAGAGTTAGAAAGGCATTGAAGGTCCAGAGCACGTAGGTTTCAACTTAGGAGTTGCTCTGAGTTTGTTGTTGGAGCAGGGGAAGAGGAGGAAAGAGTCAGAAGTATTAGGATGGGGTCAGAGAGGGGCAGTGGAATTGAAAAGAAGTTAGTAACAGAGCAGAGGTTGGTGAATATAAGTTCTGGAGTGAGGCCATTGTTTGAGGCCAGAAGAGAAGGGGAGAGGTGAAGTCTGGGAACTGGGAACTTTTAAAGTGGACCAAAACCCAGCGGGATCAGCCCAGGAATCTAGAGATCGATTCCCATCCCCCGGGACATGCAAAATCGGGATGCCCTGCTGTACAAAACCCCCCAGGTCGCCCCATTCACTTACCTTGATTCCCATGCGTGATCCGCTGCCGCATCCCCACTATCCCTCTAGCAGGGGTGGAGAGGCAAGCAGGGGATGTGGCTGCCAGCGTGCTAAGAGCCGCTGGCCTTAGACGGCATGACGTCAGCGTCTCTGAGTGCGCTATTTGGACGAGCGCTTGCGCCGTAGGACCCGGGAGGGGTGGGTTGCGCTCGGCAATCTGGGGGGTTTCACAGAGCGGGGCACCCCCAATTAGGGTGCCCCAGGGAAAGGATCAAAACCCAGGATAATCAAAATGTTAATGGGAATGTTGAAGTCTCCTCTGATTATTGAAGGTATATCGCTTGAGAGAAAGTGATAAAGCCAGGTTGAGAAGTGGTTTAAGAAAAGATTGACTTAGCTTGGGGGATGATAGATGACTGCAATGTTAAGGTGGAGGGTAAATTACAGGTGGATGAAGTGGGTTTCAAATTAAGACAAAGATAGTGAAGGCAAGGGAGGAATTGGGCTAAAGGAGCAGTGGTCGGAAAGCAGGATGCCAACACCCCTACCTTGTTTGTTGCCAGGTCTGGGGGTGTGACTAAATTGGAAAGCCCTATATGAGCAGCAGGTGAGGCTATGTCTGGGGGGTGTCAGCCATGTTTCAGTTTGGGCAAGGATGGTGAAGGAGTTAGTGATGAACAGATCATGGATAGAGGTGAGTTTGTTACACATTGCAGCAGTGAGTGTTAGAAGGGAGTGTGGATATGGAATTTGCAGGTGGCTGAGGGGGGCAAGGAAGGTCGGGGTTTGAAGAGATCCCCCGCAACCAGAAGGAGCAGAAAGAGGGAGAGGAGGTGAGTTAGTAATTGTAAAGTAGCAGGGAATTCGGTCTGTGATGTTGAAGAAAGAAGGACAGTTTTAGTAACAAAGTAAGTAGCATGATCACCAATATATACAGACCTGACCCAAGGAGCAATCTCTAAAACTTTTTATAATTTGAGATGTAGGGAGTGATTAACGGGGAGGCTGATTCATCATTAGCAGCAGGTAGCGACAGATGAGCGTCTGTAGCAAGCATTTTCAGAGCGCCCGCTAGTAGTCACTGTGCTCGGCCGTGGGTCGCTAGTTTATAGCCACTCAGTCGCTGTTCAGTAATGTTGATACATTGTGAGGAGTCGCTATTTGACCAGTACAGTGCTGTATGGGAGCGCATGTTAACGACTGCTCATAGCGACCGACTCACACCATATTCAGCAAAAAAACAGCCTCACAAATCTCTGGCGCTGAAAAATACTTGTTTGAAGCCCGGAGCGCAGGAGGCGGTGTGTTTAAAGTGTGTTTTCAAGCATCTATCAACTAGTAACAAAGCGAAAACATATGGAATTACATTGTAGCAACATTGTAACATGAACACTTTAATGCCATACCTGTAATGCCATTTCTGAAGAAATAATGAAAAAATGTAAAAAATTTGAAAAAACAGCTTTTTCAATGCCAGAAGAGGTCACAGAATTATTTGTGATTTTTGGGGGAAAAAAAAAACCCGTTTAAAGAGAAGAAAAGGTTCGTCCATTGAAACGTATAGGGGAGCGAGAGGTAGCGAGAGGTCATACCTGGCGCTGTGCAAGGCTGAACGCTGGCGCTGGTCGCAGAGGCTTTGAAAATTATGAATCAGACGCTACATGCCGCTATCCCAGTCGCTAAACAGATTCTACTTGATAAATGTGTAATTGCGTGCCGTGTCCGGCGTTCACCAGTTGCTATCTGTCGCTACCTCTCATTAACCAGGCGCTACCTGACGCTATAATTTCTTAAATAACCCCCTATGTTCCCTACCGTTCACTACTTGACAAGTATGTTTTCCAGACTTGCGGCACATGCATGACAGACCAGTGAGTAAGCAAAATTTACCACAGTGAACACCAGTGAACACAACCTTTGCAATGCATTTTACTGTGTTTTTGCCGCAGATAGTCACAGGAATTTACATTGAAAAGTGGTTTGGAGAATCCTGGCGAACTGCTGTGGCAGAATTCTTTAGCAAAAAACATGAAATCCTGCTAAAAACACACTTTTATAGCATATGCCAGCATTGGAGGGGTTTCATAATATTTTTGTGGGTATCTTGGGAGTGTCTGGGTTGTTTGAAAAGCTTAAGAATAAAAGTCAGATTCTCTCCCTAAATAACATTGATTCCTATGCAGTTTACCACTAAAAGATGGTGCATGCAAAAGTATTTGCAAAGGCCAAACTGAGGTAAAAATAAATACAATACAATACAATACTCATCGCCGGCGGAACAGGCAAAATTTCACTTGACAAATGCATAAACCCGGTGGATGCCGGCGAATCCTTTTGTAAATTACCCCCGTAGTGTCAAATGAAGTTGGTGATATGCCTATATATTGTACTTGTCTATAAATCTGCTACCAGAATTGTAATTTTAAAGGTGATGAATTAATGAATGTATGAAACTTTTTATTAAATTTTTTGAGGTTGAGGTGCTACTACAAGTGAAATCTAGAAATGTCCACGAGTTAGAAACATTTAGTTATTTGCTTCCTCTATAAAGTCCAAGGCTAAAATATTCAGGAAATACAAATTAAAAACATACATTTTTGTGCACTTATAGTATACTTTCTGATTTGTTCATTGATTTGCAAAAACTGTACCAGAAAAGATTGTGTAAAATGTACTGTTTTTTGATACATGTTGAACTTTTTATACCTGCTTCTGATGAGCTCCACATCATACAGGGACTACTTTCATAGGCTGCAGCTGCACTTTATCACTGGCAACAAAATAGTCCTTAATGTCACAAAATGATGGTAGAAGCATCACACTTACTTTAACCAGAATCAGAACCAGGGCACAAAAGTTGTCTAAAATGTAGGAGCCCTTATGTAACAGTAAAACAAGGCTTTCTCTAGGTGAGGGCAATCACAGCAATCACCCTGTATGCCAAGACCATGATGTATGTGGGGGGCACCTTTATCCCAGCCATCCTTTTTTTCACAGATGGGTCAGGGCCACTGCTATGGGTGCAAGCTGTATGCCAGGCCCCTTATCCTCCTATATTGTGCTCAGTCATGGGTGGGGGCATTGTCTCTGCTAAGAAGGAGACACAGCATGACACCATAGTAGGGTTTATTTCCTATTTTGTTAAAAAACTGCACTGCAATAAATAATACAGAAAATGGTTCTTATCCTTAAAAGCTCAATTTATTAATATACAGGGGTGATCGGCCAGATCCCTGCCCTTCCTCTGTATACAGTAAAAAAACCCTAAAGATTTCTCACCTCCTTTGAGAAAAAAGAACGATATTTAAATGAACATTTACACACTGCTGCAGCCTATGGGATGGCACTAATGTAGACACAACTACAAGGGCCCCAAGGGGCCTGGCCGAGAAGAAGAGGCCCCTGCTAGGTGATCCTGATAGCAATCCTGCAATACTATTGCTGACAAAACAGATGAATGAGGGCGTCTACCCCCCCCCCCCAAATGGCTAGCCTTAGGATCAATTCAGGGGTCTAGCCATCACATATAGGCAGACTCCACACAGCATACATAACCTATAATGTGTTTAAACTTCACTTTCTTAACTAGGGGAGCAGCCATGACATCTACAGTAGTTTACAGAGGGGGGGGGACTTTATACAGCCTATATTGTTTCTGCCTCCCCATATAACCTGGAATTTGATGGAGTTCTTAGTTCAAACTAGGGGTTCAGTCATTATAAATAGGTTGTGGGGGCATACCCCATAGTATACAGCCTATGTTTTGTCTGGGCTTCACATAACCTATATTGTGATACCTATATTGTATTGTGATGGCTAGGCCCCTAGTTTGAACTTTCCCATATAGTCTGAATGTTGAGGTAACGCCTCACTGCTTAGGGGCCAAGCAATCACATATGTGCTATGAGGTGGGCTCAGACCTTGTTGCTATATGGGGCCCAAAAATTACAGATGATGGAGCTTTGAGTATTTGCAGGAGTTTACATTGATTCAGTATCATGCATGTAAGTACCAAAGTGAGTTTTCTTTTAGCTGTGCAAGGTTGTCAGCCTGGTTTAATACTCCCTCCCACACACCAGCTACAAATTCCCCAGAGAAACTCGCCATTTTCTTTATTTTAACAGAACCCTTTGGTCTCTAATGGTATATTCAAGGCAGAAGTTGAAAAATTATCATCAGCTTTAGCAGGGCCGGATTAAGAGGGGGCGTGAGCCCCGGGGCCTCCACCACTTGCCCTGTAAAGTGGGCCTCCACCAACCTTTGGGTTTGGGTCTGGTTCAGGAGGCTTTTCAGTCTTTGGTCTCACGTGCCGCAGGGCTGGCAACCAATCTATCAGCACCAGTGGGGGCCGCCTGGACGTCTGGGCAAGCCTTTTTTTTAATGTTTTTGAAAACCTGCAGCCAAAGCCACCAAAGGGCAGGACGGAGAGTCTAGTGCAGTGAAGTCGCTGTCAGCAACGCTGCAGTGCTGGGTGCGTGCAGAGCTGTCACTGCACATAAGCCACCAAGCACAGCCGCTGGCAGCTCAATGCAGGGAACTGTTTTCTGCTGGACCAGCTGGGCGACTACACTACCCCCCACCCAGAATGGCAAAGCAGGAGTTCCCGAGCAGCATGCACCCACACAAGGGTGGCACAAGGGACTCGATCTGATGATCCAGTAAGTGTGCAGGTGCCAGACATCCACCAATCAGTTACTTGGCTGGACTATAATTTTTTTTTTAAATACTGTATCTGGGGCCTCCACCAGATTTTGTGCCCAGGGGCCTCCATCACCCTTAATCCGGCCCTGAGCTTTAGGCTCATTGCTCTGAGCTAGTATGCATTCCACTTGTTGTTGGCTCTTTTTATAAAAACAATATAATGAGGTCATTGTCTCTATAATGATGCAGGGAATGAAATTAGTCAGTTTATGATGATGGAATGAATCACTGATTACCTGTCATGTAAATACAGCTGCACATAAAACATATACGGTAGATTGACCGGCTAAGAAACATTGCCTAGAAGGAACATTTTTAATGTTGGGAAAGCTGTAACATTTATGTTAAATTATATACATGTATAAATATACTGATGAACATGGACCACAGCAACAGATGAAACAAGCCTCTAATTAACAGGCAAACTTTGAGAATATACCCCACACAAAAATTACAAGTCAAATCAACCTTTTTAAATACTGAACCAGGTTTTTGTCATTTCCTGTGTAGTACATTTCAACTGTCCAAGGGCTAAACTTCATGCTTACCAGAACAAATTACCCTACGGGAATTAAAATGGACCAACAACTATTATAGATAAAAAGGTGTTGGTCCATGCACAGAGGGGTGCCTTCCAGTTAATTCCCCCTGTACATACACAACATAAAATCCCAGTTCTCCTTCCCCCTATGCAAAATCTTGTCCACAATTGGACAGCTGCAGTCGCAAGGTCCGGTCTCTTTTGCTAAAACGGTACATACCACTGGTGGACCTATCATCAGGATTTTCACCATCCTGGTGATAGGTCTGTTTTACTGGAGCATCCAGAATTGGGATGCCCTGCTGTGTGAAGCTCCCCAGATAGCCCACACAACTTACCTTTCCACGATACCCACGGCTCATGCACAGGGTCTCATCCAGTTGTTTTGAACAGAGTGGCAGCATAGGGAGCGTGAGGGCCCCTGATTTTGTTGTCTGAATGGATGGGCATGGGAGTACCCCCGGGAATGCTGTGAATGCGCTTGTGTCCTGCGATCATGATGCAGGGCCACAAGAAAGGGGATTCAGGGTCTGTGCAGGGAGCTCATACACTGGAAAAGCCAGCTAAGATATTATTCCAGGGGGCAGGAATACCCTTTCAGGATGTAGAAGAAAGACTGCAGGGAAAAGGAGAATGTTTAGTTGGATGTCCCCTTTAAGGGTTCAGGTCTATTTTGTTTAGAGCCATGGGTTCATATTTGACAGTCAAGTAAAAAAATGTAGGAAGAACAGAACATTGCAGTAACAGTCACATTTAGGTTATGAGAATTGTTTCTAGGGATTTCTGGGAAGAAATCTTACTGTTGACCAGGAAAGGTCACATCTGTTCATAAGTTCTGATTATTGGTCCTTACTAGGAATGAGCAGATGTTTGAGTTCACCAGGTTTGGCTGAACATAAGAAAAATGTTCGGCTCAACCTGACCCAAACTTGGCCCCGGACTCCAAACCCCAACCAATGGGGACCCAAATGTGTGTGGTGTAAAATGTTTGTTGTGAGGGCTAGGGGCTGATTAGTGGCATATCGTTAGGATATGTCACCAATGTGTCATAGCTGCAGGTCCCACCCCATGACACGCACCTATACTGAGAATGGAACCTATAGTGAACCCCCATAGCAGCCTAAAGGGGTCCCTGCATTGACCACCCCAAACGAAAACTCAGACTAGGGCCCCAGTCATTACATTATAGGTTATGGGGGGGGGGGGGGGGGCAAGCCTGTATACAGCCTATATAATATAGGGATATAGGGGAGCAATTCTCTGTACAGCCTATATAATATAGGGTTATAGGGGAGCAATTCTCTGTACAGCCTATATAATATAGGGTTATAGGGGAGCAATTCTCTGTACAGCCTATATAATATAGGGTTATAGGGGAGCAATTCTCTGTACAGCCTATATAATATAGGGTTATAGGGGAGCAATTCTCTGTACAGCCTATATAATATAGGGTTATAGGGGAGCAATTCTCTGTACAGCCTATATAATATAGGGTTATAGGGGAGCAATTCTCTGTACAGCCTATATAATATAGGGTTATAGGGGAGCAATTCTCTGTACAGCCTATATAATATAGGGTTATAGGGGAGCAATTCTCTGTACAGCCTATATAATATAGGGTTATAGGGGAGCAATTCTCTGTACAGCCTATATAATATAGGGTTATAGGGGAGCAATTCTCTGTACAGCCTATATAATATAGGGTTATAGGGGAGCAATTCTCTGTACAGCCTATATAATATAGGGTTATAGGGGAGCAATTCTCTGTACAGCCTATATAAAATAGACTGTATAGAGATTGGGCCCCTCTATACCCTATTTGTGATTGTTGGGACCTTATCTTCACATAGGATCCCTGTCCCCAAGGCAGGCAGGTTTACTATTATTCAGGTCATAAAGGAAACTGAAATTCAGACTAGGGATCCAGCCATCACATTTTAGGTTAATGGGGGGTGGGGTGGGGGCAGATAAAATATAGCATATTGTTAAAAAAAAAAACTTGTGAAAGAAAAAAAAAACATTACTTGGCTAAGGTGACCTCTGATGTTTTAGAACTTTTGCGATCTTCCCATTATGCACTTTGGGGGGGATTTGGCTATTTGCTTTCCAGAATCAGAATATTGGAAACTATTTACCACAACTGCATCAGAACAAAAGCAGGTGGGGATGTTGACATCAAAGACAGTAAGTGGTTAAGGAAGTGGCCTTGTGACCTGAGGGTTGCAGGTTCAATTCCTGGCTGAGACATGGCTGAAGTGCTCTTAACCAAGCAAGGCACTTAACCCCCAAACGGCTCCCCAGGCACCGTTGCTAAGTCAGCCCGCTGCAACAGGCATGTGTGCACTGACTTGTATGGGTAATTTCTTAAAATCCAATAATCTTATGTGTGCCCAAGCATACAATGGCCAAATATAGAAAATAAAACACTCTGCAGTTATGATCATCCTGCCTAATCCCAATCCTTCCTTTGCAGAGCAGATTGAAACAGTATCACTGAAAAACAGAAATATCCAAAACCAGTTATTTGTGCTATGCTTTTATACCTTTATAGATTTAACAGAGGACCACATTCCAAACTGGCCATGCTTTAAAACATTTAAGGTTCGCTATAAAAAAGGAATGGTTGCATATAGCAGACTACACTTTTGATGTGGAGACATTTCTGGAATCCTAAACCTCAAAAGCCAATGGTAATTAAGTCAGTCTAAGTAAGCAGAAAAAGTACAACCTATTCAATTAGCCTCATATGCTAATGCTTCTCCTGGGAAAAGAAGACATAACAGCCCAATCAATAATTGCTAATGCAGAAGACCCCCATGCCTCTAAATGTGTCTACATTTGTTATGTGCATGTTCCCCTCTTTATTCTCCACCCGTGTCGTGCCCATCCTGGCAACTGATTCAAAAATTCATTTTATTTTTATGCAAAACCAAGATAAGAACATCCATTGACTAGATTGTAATCTCTGTTATAGCTCATGTGTACAGCAGATGTAGCAAAACCTCTATGAACCGCAGAATGCTGACACTGGGGTAATAATAAGTCATATGTCCAAATACACATTGTCAGCATGCTGCTGTGCAGTGAAAAGATAACCCCTTGCTTATTACACTATGTATTAACAAACCTCCCAACTGTCCCTGATTTGGAGGGACTGTCCCTCTTTTGAGTGTTCTCCTCTGTCCCACTTTGAGGTTTATTATGCAGATTTGCATCAATAAATCATTCATTCGCCCATTCAAATTGTTTAGATTGTTGTAACTGTTACATCCTATCTTCTATCCATCAATACATGAGAGGGCGTGGCTTAATTTAACAATTGTCCATCTACCCACCCTAAAAAGTGAAGGTCATCTATGTATCTTGCACCTGTAAATACCTCAGGCTGGGGCCCAGGGGGCAGAACATAGGATCCTCTAGGACCCCTTTTTTGCTCCTCCATTGCTTTGGAGCAGCAGTAGCACTGAACCATAGTCAGGAAGATTTGTGAACCAGTTATAGTCAATAGTAGGTCCCAAAATTAAAAGAAAGGTTACTTGTTTTAGTTGCAAAGGGTTTAGGCTAATAATTTTAATGTGACGCACACAGTTACATCCAACAAAAATGAGAAGCTTTTGGGTCCAGATTTCCCATCCAAAGGTCACACTCAGGGGTGAACCTAGCCTCTCTGCTGCCTGAGGCAAACTATAGGGGAGGGGTCAGGGCGGGCAGCTGCTGAGCCACCAATGATTGACTGTAAAAGTCTAACAGCATGCAGAGGGGCAATTTTATCTCAGTGGAACACCTAATAATTAGAGAAAAAACATGCCCAGCAATTGCCCCCCCCCCTTCAGGGCTGCCTCATTGCACCCCTGGTCACACTTTCTACGGCATGACAGGAAACCCCAGATACCTAAATGGCCATGTTCCATTAAAAGCCTTTTTACAGGAATTAGCATTACAAACGGATCTTAAAGGGATTGTCCATGCAAAAACATAAAAAAGCAATTGTCCAGCACAATTGGGGGACTTTAACTACCCAGATATAGACTGGGATGCTGAAACATGTGTTTCGCATAAAAGTAATAGTTTTTTATCTAAAACAAAAGATGGCTACCTTTCCCAACAAGTACAAGCTCCAACAAGGGGGAAAGCCATATTGGACCTAATACTAACCAATGTACCAGACAAAGTAATAAAGGTACAGGTTGGGGGACACCTTGGAAGCAGTGATCATAATATCATTAATTTAATTAGTAGTCACTAGGGTGCCTTATCAAGGAGCCACAAAAACACGGGACTTCAAAAAGGCAAAGTTTGGCCAACTTAGAGATGCCCTACACTGCATTGACTGGGAAAATGCCCTTAAAAACAAAAGCATGGACACTAAATGGGATACTTTCAAAGGAATACTTAATTTTCATTGTGACAGATATATACCTTACAGGAATAAAACTATTAGACGCACATGTAAACCGATGTGGCTAAATAAAAAGGTTAAGGGGGCAATAAACAACAAAAAAAAGGCATTTAAGCGTTTAAAGCAGGAAGGGACAGCGGAAGCGTTAAAAAAAATATAAAGAAGAAAATAAACAATGTAAACAACAGATAAGGGCAGCTAAGCTGGAGACAGAAGACTGGTCGCGAAAGAGAGTAAAACTAACCCCAAATTATTCTTTAGCTACATAAACCGTAAAAGGTACAAACCTGAGGGTGTGGGCCCCCTGAAAAGCAAGGAGGGGACCCCTATAGAGGGAAATGAGGAGAAAGCTAATTTGCTTAACAACTTCTTTGCTTCTATATTCACAAAAGAATTTGACATGCTGAGTGAAATGCAGGGGAATAACCGAAACCCTCCATTAAATGTCACTGGTCTAACCAAGGAAGAAGTCCAGCACCGCCTCAAGCAGATAAAAATCAATAAATCACCGAGACCAGATGACATACATCCTCGTGTTTTAAGGGAGTTATGTACAGTAATAGACAAGCCGTTATTTCTAATATTTGTGGATTCCATAACTACAGGGTCTGTTCCGATGGATTGGCGCTTGGCAAATGTGGTGCCAATATTCAAAAAGGGATCTAGGGGGGAACCTGGGAACTACAGACCGGTAAGCTTAACATCTGTGGTGGGCAAGCTATTTGAAGGTTTCTTAAGGGATACTATCCTGGAGCACCTTGGGGAAAATGACCTTATTACTCCATATCAGCATGGATTTATGAGGAATCGCTCCTGCCAGACAAACCTAATCAGCTTTTATGAGGAGGTAAGTTCAAGATTGGATCAGGGGGAGTCATTGGATATCATATATCTTGACTTTTCTAAAGCATTTGATACTGTGCCACATAAAAGGCTGGTACAAAAGATGAGAATGCTTGGACTGGGGGAAAACATGTGCAGATGGGTGAGAAATTGGCTTAATGATCGGAAGCAGAGGGTGGTTATCAATGGTACACACTCAGATTGGGTCACTGTTACTAGTGGAGTACCACAAGGGTCAGTTCTGGGACCAATTCTCTTCAATATATATATAAATGACATTGGGTATGGATTAAACAGTAAAGTCTCAATCTTTGCAGATGATACTAAGCTGGGTAAAGTAATTAAAACAAAAGAGGACAACAGGCAGCTACAAACAGATTTAGATAAATTGGAAGCATGGGCAGTTAAATGGCAAATTAAGTTTAACACAGATAAATGTAAGGTTATGCACATGGGAAGGAGAAATCTGTGTCATGATTACACACTAAATAAAGAAACACTTGGTAAAACAACAATGGAAAAGCACCTAGGGGTTTTAGTTGACAATAAGCTCAACTGTAGTAATCAATGCCAGGCAGCTGCTGCCAAGGCAAATAGGATCATGGGGTGCATCAGGAGGGGCATAGGTGCTCATGACCAGAGCATCATTTTACACCTGTACAAGTCACTAGTCAGACCCCATATGGAATACTGTGTACAGTTCTGGGCACCTGTGCTTAAGAAGGACATATCAGAACTGGAGCGTGTTCAAAGAAGGGCAACAAAGTTAATAAAAGGAGTGCGGGGGCTAGAGTACCCTGAAAGATTTTCCAAGTTAGGCTTATTTAGTCTAGAAAAAAGACGATTGAGGGGTGATCTAATAACTATGTATAAATATATTCGGGGTCAATACAAGGATCTGTCCCACAATCTATTTATACCCCGGAGTGTAACCATAACCCGGGGGCATCCACTAAGGTTAGATGAAAGGTGCTTTCTCCACCGACATAGGAGGGGATTCTTCTCTGTAAGAGCAGTGAGACTATGGAACTCGCTGCCAGAGGAGGTAGTAATGATGGATACAGTAAAAACGTTCAAAAGGGGCCTTGATGCCTTCCTAGAATGTAATAACATTTCCAGTTATGGCTACTAGACCACTGGAAGGAGTTAAACAGGCTGAACTGGATGGACTAAAGTCTTTATTCAGCCTTACATACTATGTTACTATGTTACTATGTAATTGCTCGGTCCAATTCCTGTTGCATGATACTTATTGGGTCCTGACTGAAGTCAAGTCCCACGACATGCAGCCCGTTCCTTCCTTCATCGGTGACTACTGTGTCAGGTACAGTGACTTGAGCAAGCTCACTCTATTCACTGCAATGGATGGGGCATGCCGAAGCAGGTTGAGGGCAAGTTAATGGCAAGGCAATTTTAATCCTTTTACAGAACCAGCACTCCAAATGTCTATAAGTGACACGTTGTAATGATAAATCTAAACAAGTCCAAAGTGCAAAACAAGTAAACACAGTAGAAGTTATTGGTCAATGTTTTGGGGTGCACTAGGGCCCCCTTCCTCAGGACCAACCACATACAAACAGATTGGGAGCAGATGCTATGGCGGGGTTGTCCTCTGAGGTGAGTATGGTTCACTTTGGAATACTTCCTTGTTCCTGATTTTTGAATTCACTGGGACCTGTGATTGACCCCCTAACACATTTATATGACGGTATTTGCTCCCAATGTGTTTGTATGTGGTTGGTCCTGAGGAAGGGGGCCATACTGCACCTCGAAACATTGACCAATAACCTCTACTGTGTTTTACTTGTTTTTCACTTTAGACTTGTTTGGATTTATGATTACAACTTGTCACTTAGGGACATTTAGAGTGCTGTTCTGTACAAGGATTTGGACTTATGCGGTGTCTCCACGAACCGTGCACCAACACAACAGGAGTGTTATATAGGTAAGAGTCTGTCAGTCACCAAAACTAAATGAATTTTTAATGTCATTGCTTGAGACGATTCTTTATAGTTGATCTAAACCCATCCTTACAACACCATGCCAAGGAGGGTCTGGTCCACAAGGACACTAAACTAACCTAATCCACCCCCTCACACCATCAATGAATCCTACATTAGAAAGGTGCTCACCTCTCCGATGTGGATATGAAAAAGCAATATATATGTTTGACAGCATCTTCCAATAGGAAGCAAACAACACCACAGTGTCCAACTATGTCCTTGTCTTTCATCATACAGGGCACCATAGAAAAACTGTGTGAGTGGGGCTCATGGGCAGCAGAGGTAGGTGGGTTTACCAGCTGTGTCCAACTGGGATGCCCATGTCCCACAAGTAGTAGGGTCCCTACATTTAGATGCAAGTATTACTGACTTACATTCAGGTCCCATGCACAGAAACAGTATGCCTGACTTGGAATACCACATACAAGCTACGCAAAGTTCAGGTTTGGTGATGAAGGCCCTAAAAGGGGCTGCTCAGACCAGGGGCCCACCTTGTTTTTACACTGGGGATAAAAAAACACTTCCTCTGCTGGAGCTCTCCAGAGCTCCCGGATGCCATAAAGAGACTAAGAGGCCGATTCATTAATAGCGGCAGGTAGTGACAGTTGAGCGACTGTAGCAGTATTTTCTCAGCGCCCGCTAGTAGTCGCTGTGCTTGGCCGTTGTTCGGTTGTTGATAGCGACTCAGTCGGTGTGCAGTAATGTTGAATACAAGGTGACGAGTCGCTATTTGACATGTTCCGCGATGTATGGGTGCGCATGATAGCGACTGGTCAGAGCGACCGGCTTCCACCATATTCATCAAAAAATCACGCTCAAAAAATTCAAGCGCTGTGAAATGCATGTTTAAACCCCAGAGCGCTGGAGGCAATGTGTTAAAAGTATTTTTTTAACCCCCAAACCACCATTTTTTGGAAACAAAAAAAAAAAAAAAAATTTTAAGAATTTAGTAATATGAATACAATAATATCAGACTTGTAATATCAATTCTGCACAATTTTTTTTTTTTTTTTTTTTACCTTAAAAAAATTATCTAACATGGCAGAAGTGGTCACAGAATTTTTCACATTGAAAAAAAAAAAACATTAATAACAATTAATTATGAATATTTAAAGATTGTTCCATTGAAATGCATTGGAGAGCGTCAGGTAGCGAGAGGCCATACCTGTCGCTGTTCAAGGTCGGACGCTGGCGCTGTGGGCTGAGGCTGCAATAATGATGAATGAGTGGCTATCTGGCGCTATCTCAGTCACTAAGCAGGAATGGCTTGATAAATGTGTGATTGTGGTGGGGAGCCGGCGTTCTCGTGGCGGGGCACTTCATTACCGGCCGCTCACCAGTTGCTACCTGCCGCTATCCCTTGTTAAATAAGGGCCTCAGGTATTGAGCCATGTTGGCAAGGGAGACCGAGGAGGCGATGTGCCCAGACCTCAGGTGAAGAAGGCAGATCATGGCCCTGGAGGCTGAGGTGAGCTTTTTTATACTGCAATGTGCCTTGTAGTGTCTATCCCATGGTAGTTATAGTCTTACAATGATGTAATCATATATGTAATATACAGTAACTGAAGTCACATTCCTCTAACAAGTCAAAAGTTCTCAGACACAACATTAATCAATAAACAGGATTGTCTGTAATGCTCTTTTACAGGGTAGGCCGGGGGGCGTGCACAGATTTAAAGCGGATCTTCAGCATTGGTTAATGAAAATCCCAAAACCTTTTCCCCAGCATATAAAATATATATCTAACGTTTTTAGTCACTCTGTTCAGCACTCGGGCACCGCCATCTTGGCTCAGTAGCATCACATACTGAGGAGAGGGGACAAAAGTGCAGGGGGTGGGGTTAAGCTGTGCTGTGCTTTGCAGAGATAAAGTAGAGCTGGGGTCAGGAAAAGGTGAGCAATCCCAGAATGCCGAGCAGCACAGTCAGAAGACACTTCCCGTTGGCAGGCAGCCAGACACTCCATGGGCCGCCATCTTGGATGTTTAAAGTCTCAGAAAATGCAGTAGATACAGGTAGGATGATTTTTAATGTGAACAATCTGTGTGTACAGGGACAGCGGAGATTCCTCATGTCCAGCTCACATTGGACCCGTTATAGCACGTAGTAAATGTTTGTGTAGGGTCCTGGGAATTTTTACCCTCTATTTATCCATTTTACTGAAAAGCACAAGATATACTGTATGACTGTCCAGAATTTTTATGTACCTCCATCACCAAACCTGACTCTCAACAACACAAAACAAAACAGCACATATATAAATCTCCTTATACAAACTATGTTATTGCAATAAGAGCCTACCTGGTATCACATGCACTAAACCTCCAGCTGTCATCCTGAGCCTTCAGGGTGACTGATTTACTGGATACAGCTGGATTGGCCCAGGAATCTATCTAAGATTCCCAGGCCGATCCATTCCCTCCCTGCGGGGCATACAAAATCTGGATGCCCCGCTGTGTGAAACCCCCAAGGTCACCTGCAAAACTTACCTTAATTCCGGTCCAGCGGCACATGCGCGAACCACGGCCGCATCTTCGCTATCCCTCTATTTGTGAATGGCCGGCACGGGAGCGTTCCCTGTTAGAGGGAAGTGTGAGATGCGTCCGCCAGCACGCTCAGAGCAGCTGAGCTAAGACGTCGCTCAGTCGCTGGAGCGAACATTAAACGGGCCCCTTTCATGGCTCATAGAGTAAACTTTTTTTTCTCAATTGGATGCAGCTAAACAACTAAATACTGAAACAGCAAAGACAGATGATGCTTCCTTTATCTAAATGATGCCAAGTGTGCACAGATAAATACATAGGAGTGACAATGGTGGGGCCCCTGACCTTCTAGGCCCCGGTGCCTGTACCCCCCTCAGGTTAAACCCCTGCCTCCAGTTAAGGATCTGCAAGAAACCAGAAATCAGATTGTAATACTTACCTTCAATATTATAAGGGACACATTGGATGGAGCTCCAAAAGGAAAAGGTGAGCATCTCTGTAATGCACGGCTTACTGATGGAGTGAGGGAATGCATTTGGCTAGTTTAGTGTTCCTGTGGACCAGGACCCTTCTTGGCACAGAGTAGCAAGGTAAGGAATTATGGCTAGCTACAGGGGGTGCAGGGATTGTGGCTGCACTAGGGCCCGTGAGCTCAAGGGGCCCCACTATTGTTGCTGCTCCACCCTCTTTATGAGATTTGTGCTAGCTTAGCATAGTTTACAAAAATGAAGCACTTATCTACTCCATCTTTGGTAAGTGTAATTGTATGCAGGATAGGATAAAGGTTATACTATAAGCCATGGTGGGACCCCATTTAAGGTCTGCATCAGGGTCCAGTCATACAATGACTTGGTTGTCATTCTCTGATTTAGTTAGCTTGCATTTCATCTATCCAATGGAGTATTTAGTAAATGTGGAGAGACATAAGGCAACAAGCTCTCATACATGTGATGGCTAGCTCAGAAGAAACTTAAAGTGGACCAACACCCAGGATTTTGACTATCCTGGGTTTTGGTCCACTTCGGCGGGGCACCCCGATCGGGGGTGCCCCGCTGTGTGAAACCCCCCAGAAACCCCAAAAAACTCACCTCTCAATGCTCCCACGTGAACGCCGCAGCCAATCCCCGCCAACGTCCAGGCGGGGATCAGGAACGTCCAAGCCGCTTCCGCCGCCGCCGCCTCCCGCGCGTCACTCTCGGCGCGCGCGGGCCCCCGCCGGCAATTCACAGAGGGCTGGCGCGGGCGCGCGCACGTCTGGAGGGGCGTGCGGGAGGCGGCGGAAGCGGCGGCGGATCAGGTAAGATGTTTTGGGGGTTTCTGGGGGGTTTCACCCCGCGGGACATCCCGATCTCGGATGTCCCGTGGGGTGGGAGGTGATCGGCCCGGGAATCTTATAGATTTCCGGGCCGATCACCCCTGGGTGTTGGTCCATTTTAATGATAGAACAGGAGCAATGTTAGAAAATATTATTTTACAGAAAGAGTAGTAGATGCTTGGAACAAACTTCCAGCAGAGGTAGTTGAAAAATCGTCAGTCACTGAATTTAAACATGCCTGGGATAAGCACACATCTATCCTAAGATAAAGAGCACATACAGTATACACATAAGGGAAGACTAGATGGACCGTATGGTCTCCTTCTGCCGTCACCCTTCTATGTTTCTATGTCTATTATATTTTAGTGAAGTTACCACTTAGGGGGGATTTACTAAGCATTCGCCGTGCTTTCACTAGTTTTCTGAATTTACTATGCTAACAATGGCCTATTCACCAGACCAAGGCTGTGTTCGCCATATTTAAAGGAGCACCATCGCAAAAAATTGGCCCAATGACAAAAATCCATATAAATATGATGGATGTCAGGAGGAGAGGTCACTTATACACCTGGCATCAGGAAATATCCATCCAAGCTTGTTTTTTTTTATTTTTTTTTATTTTGATGAGCAGAAGAAGACATCTGGGGTGACAGGCTCGGTCACCCCTCATAGACTAAACCTGTCACCCCTGGATTTTATTCCAACCAGGAGAAAAAAAACACAAGCTTGGTGGGAGTTGTATTCAGTTTGGGTGTATGAGTGACCCCTCCTCTCATTAACCAAGGTGTTTGTATGGATTTTTAATATTACACAATTTAGTGCTCCTTTAAATCCCTTTGTCTTCACCAGGCTAATGCTGGCAATTGCCTTTTCATCGCGCCAGCTTTTAGTGCCGAACCCCATAGGAATCAATGTTACTTTTGGTGACAATGGCTGTTTATGTAACTGTCACAAACACATCGAGCATGAAGGTCGGATAGATAACTAGTATTGGAAAAACAACTAATAAAACGTTTTTTTAATTTTTTTATTATTACTATTTCTTAGAGGCTTCCCAAACACCCCAGACTCTCTAGAGACACCACACATACATTTTGAGAAATTCCATGCTGCCATAAGCTGTTAAGTGGGTTTCCAGAACCATTTCTGGTTTAATAATAGCAAAACGCGCTGTAAGAGTTCGCCCGCTGTCAAGAGCACTTTGTTCTTTATTAAATACCACACATTTTGACTGACGAAGTCACAGCAAAATGCCCCCAGAAAGTTAGTTGTTCCCTGCATTTGCTAGCGCTAAATAGCTTAGATTGCTGCGTTATTCCACACTCCCAGCACACATGGCGTACCCGGTGAGGCGCAAACTAGCGAACAGGCGCGAGTGTAGTAAATGACCCCCTTAGTGCAATGGGTGAACCAGCATACACATTCTCCTGATCCATGTCTCAAACGTCTAGTGTAATCATTTCTAGAATAACATATATACATATGTACATAATATCAGACATAGACACAACTGGCTTCTTTAGACATCTTGCATCGAAGTGTCTTGTTAGAGACAAAATCCAGCACAGCAGCCATATCCAGCGCCTATTAGTCTTTGCACAGCACCCACCATAAATTCTCTATTCAGAATACAGCGCATAACAAAGTGAATAAAAGCTTAAAGCAAACAATGAACTAGTTAACTTAAAACAGAGTCCATGCGGTCTTACCGTTGTCAGGCTGATGTTTTCGGTCCAGCGATGTCTGCTCTATATTACTGTTCTTCCATTTCTCACTACTTATGCGGGGAAATCACATTAAGATCCTGAGGCCAGTTAGACAGGGTGGGTCTCTGTCATGTAGTCAGGAGAGAGCATAAAGGAACATGCCTGGAGATAATGATGTCAGAGACACAGGGTGCATGGATTTAATTTTATTATCACCAGCTTTTAACTGATTGCTTTACTAATTATATCAGAGTGGGAGGGGGGCTTTTTCCAATGCACTCTGACTCCCATGGACAAAACACTAAGCCCGTTAATGTATAAACAGCATTGAGTGCAGGGATTGAGGACCTGATTTACTAAAACAAGCCATCATGGGGTGGGGAAGGTCATCTTATTCTCAAGAATATTTCTATAACAGGATTGCAAGGTAACATCTTGAATGGAAGAGTGTGAATAGGGTTAAATAGATTTTGTGGGTGACATATGGCCACCTACCAAGAGTCATCTCAAGTCATCCCCTGGAGAAAACCAGAAGCACCTGGAAAGGATGGTGTTGTATCATAACAACCCTGTACAAGTGCCACAAATCATACAGTGCCAATAGCATACATCAAAGATAAAGCATCAATATATTGTTGTAGAATAGTGAGTGGGTGAAAATGTTATAATATTGTATTTGTAAATTAATTATCTTTACATGAATACATCATAATAAAGCAGACCAACACCTGTGCGGGTGCAAGTGTTGGTCCCTGCCGCAATAAGACAGTTTGGGGGAACGCCCCACACATAACCACCCAGAATGTACAATACTCTTACCTTAGACACGTTCCTTGCCGGGAATACAGCGCCACAATTGGCAGTCGGCGCTTAAATGGGTGGCAGGAACACCGGTGGGTGGCCAATCGCAGCGATGTATTCCCGATAAGCTACGAGGCTAAGATAAGAACATCAGGCATTTTGGGGAGTTATGTGGGGGAAGGCCCCCCAAGGCTTTCTTATTGTGGTGGGGACCAACACCCAAGTTGGTTTGTTTTAATTGTGTTTACATAGATATACATGTGTGTTTAAATGGGTAGAATGCAGGACGGATAACCGTTTATATAATTGTGTATATAACATATAAATGTTTTTCTCAAATGATCAGTTGCAAATAATCTGTGTAATGGCATTCATTTTTAAATGTTAGTAAAAGAAGTACAGCCAGTCCTCCATATTTGCAGCTTTGAAACTTACAGTTTTGTTTCTTCGCATTTGCCTTGAGAGTAGGGGTTACAAAGAAAAAAACGAGTGCTGTCCTCCCTCGGCGACATCCTCACAGACATGCACACCAAGGCATTCCTGGCTCTGTGCGTGCTCCTGTCTGTCTATTCGATTGAATGGGTGGACAGGGCCGTGCACACAGCAGGGGAAGCCGCTCTGTGCAGGGCCGAATTATGAGTAGGGCACAAGGGGCATGCACCCCTGGGGCCTCCACCACTTGCCCTGCAAAGGGCTTCCACCTACCTTTGGGTCATGGTCTGTTCCAGGCCTTTCAGTCTTTGGCCTGATGGTCCGCAGAGTCTAAAGCAGCAAAGCTGCCGTCACCAACGCTACAGGGATGGGTTGGTGCAGAGCTGTCAATAGGCGGCCGCTCACAAAATATAAGCCACCAAGCACAGCCGCTGGCAGCTCAATGCAAAGAACTGATTTCTTCTGGATCAGCTGGGCGACCATACCTCACTTCCCCCCGAATGGCAAAGCAGGCGTTCTCGAGCAGCACGCACCCGCAAAAGGGTGACAAACGGGTGGCACAATGGACTCAATCTGAAGTTCCAGTAAGTAGGCGGGTGCCAGACAACCACCAATCAGTTACTTGGCTGGACTATTATTATAAAGTAAAAAAATACTGTACATGGGGCCTCCACCAGTTTTTGTGCCCAGGCGCCTCCACCGCACTTAATCCTGCCCTGGTTCTGCGCATTCTCTTCAAGATGGCAGAGTCCAGGATCTGAAAAGGGGGAACGGTGCTGGATCCCTGGCAAGGTAAGTATTTTTTTTCTTTGTATATCCCCCGCTCTGTTTTTATGTCTATGCTGTTCACCCAAAGGGCGGACTGTATAAGTTAACTGCATTGTGGTTCCATCTCATTTGGGGGGTATACTCAGATTTACACTCATCTTTAGTGTAATGTGAAATGTCTGGGTCACGCTCCTCTCCTTGGTATCTGTGTCATGTACTACATACACATCCCTCATTAAAATGAATAGGAGTCCATAAGACACAGCCAGAAGGTGATCACAACCAGGAACTAAGGTTCCTTGTCATTCACCTCTGGGGGGGATGCTGGGGATGCACAGCCATACTGATATCCAGAGTACACTAAGAAAGCGAGTAAGCTAAAACCATGACAGCTCCCTAATAAAAAGTGTGTTTTTACTGGTTGCTGATGGAATTAAAATTCTTTATTCAAGTTCAGTTGCAAGCATTTTTTTTATAATAATATTGCTTATCCCCAGCAATATTAACAGATACAAAACAAACTAGCTCCCCGAGCGCAAACACTCAACCACTGACAAATCTGGGCCACACTGCAGCAGAGGGCTGTGAACTGTGGCCAGATTTTGCCCAGTAGGGGGAGAACTAGCATTGATTAGATTTTCAGAAAATATTAAAGCGGACCTTCAGCATCATTTCATGAAAAGCCCAAACCCTTGAAAAATCATTCCCCAACATTTAGAATTAATATATTTAAAATTTTTAATCACTTATTATTCTTTTCCCCGCTGGGTTGCAACTCTGTTTAGCACTCTAGGATACGGGCGCCGCCATCTTGGTTCCGTAGCATCACATATTGAGGAGAGGTTAGGGGGAAAAAGTGCAGGGGGCGGTTTATAGCTGAGTTTTGCTCAGAGCAGAGCTGGAGTCAGAAAAAAGTCAGCAATCCCAGAAGGCAGAGCAACACAGTCAGAAGACACCTCCTGTTTGCAGGCAGCCTGGAACTGCATGGGCCAACATCTTGAATGTTTAAAGGCTCAAATGCAGTAGATGCATGAAGGAGAATTTTAAACCCATTTACCCCTGCTAGTAGCCAAAAAAAAAAAAAAACACTCACCTGACCCCTCTATCGAACTCCCCCTCCATGTCTCCTCTTCCCCGGGGGGGGGGGGGGGGGGCCTCTGAATGACCCCCAGGCTCTTCCGTGGTGAGGAGAGGGTGAGAAATCACTGTGGCTGCTGCTAGCCCTGCCCTTTGGGAGCCCCGACAAGTTCAGTAAAGCCGGGTGATCAGAAGAGGAAGGTTGGAGGGGCAAGAGGGCTGTAATCTCTTGCCCCCCCAGCCCTCCTCCACCGATCCCCCGGCAGCTGTCATTTTTTTTATTATGTGTGGTGTGTTGTGTATTTTACACCCCCCCCGGAAGGAGGTACCCTATGTCATTTTTTTAAATTAACCCCTTATGTTCTGTCTCCCAGCAACTATAAAAAGCTTCCAGCAGCAGCAACAGGAGAGCAGAAACCAGAATTATCAGCATGGGACACAGTGCATGGGGATGGATGGGAGGTAGGTATTAAAATATATATATATTTTTCTCCTTGTCTCTATGTCTTTTTTTTACACTTATCCCTTTGTGAACTGGTAAGGGATCCATGAGACCCCTATACCAGTTCACAAGGCTGGGGGCTGGCAAGTCACCTACAGCTAGCGGGTGACTTGCCATTAACCACCAGCACACCAATTACCTGCCTCCAAAAATGACAGGGGGGGCAGAAGGGCCTGGGCCCACGGAAGCTATGTGGCTTGTAGCTGGTTCTACAAGCCCTGCATAGCTGGTCCCAGGCTGGTTATGCTGGCTAGGAGGGGACCCTATGTCATTTCTTTTAATTAAGCCCTTATGTTCTATTGCCCAGCAGGTATAAAAGGCTTCCAGCAGCAGCAGGAGAGCAGAAGGCAGAGTGATTGGCGAGGGAAGGAGAGAAATGGGAGGTAAGTATTAAAATAACTCAGTGTGTAACTATTAAAGTAACACTTTAAAAACTCTTTTTACTCAGTGTGTGTTTTTTTTTATATTTAACACATTGTGAACCGGTAAGGGACCCATGAGACCCCCATTTTATAAGGCTTAGGGGCTGGAAGTCACCTGCGGCTAGCGGGTGACTTGCTATTAACCCCCAGCCCCCTTATTACCTGCCTCCCCAAAGCCAAGGAGGGGGCAGAGTGTCCCAGCGTCAATTTAGGCGGTGCGGGCTTGTAGCTGGCAGGGCGGGGGGCCACCAAAGCTGGCCACTGAGAAAGGGACCGCCATTTTTTTAACCCTTTATAGTGTGGATAGTAGTTATATTTTATATGTAAATATTATAAAGTGCTCTTTTCAGTTTGGGGGGGTCTCTTGGGCAAGAATGGGGGGGCTACTGATACATATGTGGTACCGTTGTAATCGGGAGAAATGGTTTTCTTTAATAAAACAAATGTTTTATTTAAAATAAAGGAGACATAAAATAAAGGAGAAATATAAGTTTTATAATTTTATAATATACTTTTTTTGTTTTTTTACGCAAAATATTTGAAAAAACTGTAGAAAAATTAAAAAAAAAACATTTCATGTTAAAGCCTAAACTCTGCTGCAAAAAATGTATATATAATTTTCCTAGAAATTCTTGCAAAAATCATGGTTAAACATGGAGCAAAATGGTGAAAAATTAGGGTGACAAAACTTCGAGTAGGTGGGCAATTAAAAGGGTTAAAAGTAGCTATGCATGTTGGGTATTGTTCTGTTCAGAGGACCTTGCGCTTTCAGATTTAGCTTGTTTTTTCTTGTTTGCATATTGATATTTTAGGAAAACATGTTTTTTATTCTGCTGTCTTATACATTTTTTTAGGGAAACCCTGTGCAACCTAAGAATTCTTCGCGGGATTACTTCCAGAAAGATGAGCCCACTTCAACAAGCTGTGTACACTTAGAAAGCTTAACATGTGTACTTTCAGGGAATCTATGGTTTATGGGGGGAATTCCAAATGTAAAGGGTTTACTGGGTTTGGTTTGCTTTGGGGTTTTTGGCAACTCTTCCCTTGACAGTACCTATGCATGTTGGGTATTGTTCTGTTCGGGGGACCTTGCTTTTTCAGATTTAACTATTTTTTTTCTTATTTGCATATTATTTTTTATTCTTTTTTAGGGAAACCCTGTGCAACCAAACAATTCATTGAGAGTTTACTTCCAGAAAGTTATGCCCCCGTCAACAAGCCTGGTACGCCTAGAAAGCTTGAGGTGTGTACTTCCAGAATATATAGTTTGTGGGGGGTATTTCAAATGTAAAGTGTTGTTTTTCTTGAAAAACTGCAAGGTGCACATAGCGCATAGCATAGTTGAATTTTATCTGAAAATCTAAATCACTGTTTCAGTTTGGGGGAGTCTCCTGGGACATATGTGGTACCACTGTAACCAGGAGAAATTGGGATTTCACACGCAATAAGATTTTATTGCCAAATAAAAAAGGCCAAACAAAACATTTCATGTTGAAGCTGAAAAAAACAACAAATCCCTTCAAAAATTACAGTTAAACATGTGTCGCGCAAAATAGTGAAACATGGTCTGGCAACAGAGGGTGACAAAAACTCTAGGTAGGCTGGCACTTAAAGGGTTAATGTGAGCAATCTGTATGCACGGGGTGGGGGAAGCATATACGATATGTTATTATTCAGGGTGATGGTCAGGTTTAAGCACAAGGTTTAGGCAAAACTAAAATGACATTTTCTTACTAGCACATAATAGTTTTATATTTTATTAATAGGTTTATGGGGGTTATAAAAACTAGGCAACCATTATTTTGCCTTTTGGGGGGGGGGGGGATAAAAATATATAGCAGAGTTGGTTTGTAATAGTTATGATCACCATCGTTTCGAATTTATAAAAATGCTCACAGCTGTTTACTAGCAGCTGTATTGTGTTCAGTTGTCATAAATATTTTTAATGCACATGGGAGCTGTAGAAAAATTAGGGCACAATATGGATATTAGCTCATAACTTAGAATACTGCTCTCTAGTGATTCCAAAAAAATCAATATGCTAAAAGGGAAGCTTAGGGGTAATAAATCAGTTGAGACTGTTGGGATGCCTTTAAGTGCACAGCAAATCCCATCACATATGTGCATAAATCTGAATAGATCTCAATGAGAATAGATAGCTGCCTTGTCTGACAGAAAGTAACACGAAACAGCACCCGTCAGTGGCTTGCAAGTTTACTGAATCATCCTTACCAGTGCAGAAACATTATCACAAGCCACTTTGACATGGCTCCTCCAATCAGCTTCTCTGGCAGCATATATTAATGTCGGTGCAGCACCCTCTGCATCTCCCAGCTCTGCACAGCCACACCAGCCATTTAGTTACTTTACATGTGGCCGTGCAGAGCAATGAAAGTTGTATCATGAACTACCTCAGCACACCCCTCCAAAGACAGTGATTGGAGTTGTGAATGTTCCAGTCACTGTGACTGGCACGGAGAGGTCACGAATACCATGTCGCTTGTGGATATTAGTCATGCTGCCATTTATAATCCTTTAGTCCTCACTACCTTCTGAAGGGCCATAAAATTCCTCCTCACAACCTTCTGATTATCCTCTGGTCCTAATGGCAATGGTGAGTAAACAAACACTGACACTACAAGGAGTTACAGCACCACCCCCCCGCCACTAAGATGGGTGCCAGTTCTTTCCTTTTCTGCAAAGCACCAGGACATACACCCGAACTTGGCAGGCACCTTAAATTCGATAAGAAGGATGACAGCAACACACAAAATAAAAGGTAAATACCGAAACTATGGCTGTTTGGGTCCCACTTCACTTCCATTTATATTGAGATGAATGTGCTGAGGAAGCGGTATTCCACGAAACACGTCTGCATGAATGCTCATGAAATGTATGGATTTGGTTTGGAAATGTAATACACGCTTCAACTAACACCACTTGCTACAAACTACTTGCTATAAACAACAGATGTGGAATATAAATAAATAATATCCAGATACACAGAAATGAAATGAACTGTTTCAGCGATAATTTCTTTATTGCACTTTATTAAATAACCTAAGTTTTTCATATTAATGCTATATAAAAACTACAAGACGGGAACACAAGGGGCATGGGCCAAACATAAACTATAATCGATGTGTTGGAGGAAGGTTAAGTGTGTCCTGGCAAGGGATACCACCCCCCCCCCCCCCCCCCATTATCCCTTTTTTTTTTTTTTTTTTTAGGAGTTAGTGGAAAACTATGTGTTCACATCTATTGTATATTGTATATGTAAGATGGATTGAAGGAATCTTAACTAGGTGGTAATTTTTTCACAATTGTTAAAATATGGATGTTCTTCATCCTTAAATTTATTGATGAATTAATAACTATGTGAATAATTGTAACGTATTTATGTAGCAAGATATTTATTGGCGAGGTCAAACTCCAAGGTCTATAGGTTGAGGTTTACCTATACCCCAACGTTTTGAGTTTTTGTTCCAACATAACATAAACTCCCAAACATAGGCTCCTTCCCCCTGGACACTGCAACAGCACACACAAGGGTAAGAAACCCCCCCCCCAAAACAATTATAGTCATTTGGGAGGTAAGGCCTAATGCCTACTTTTCACCTAGCCACCACACAATAGTGAGCCAGCACTGAAGGCGGAAGGCAAAGCTCCCCCCCCTCTTTCCAACTGTGAGTAAGTTTGCACATGGAACACCCAACACACCAGCTAGTAGGTGGGGCTCATCAGAGAATCATCTTGTGGCCCGGCTCAAGCCTGAGTGGGTCCCTAAGAAGTAGGACCAGTGCTGCCGCCGGCCCTGGACCATACGGGGAGGCCGATTCATTAATAGCGCCAGGTAGCGACAGATGAGCGACAGTAGCGTTATTTTCACAGCGCCCGCTAGTATTCGCTGTGCTTGGCCGTTGTTCGGTTGTTGACAGCGACTCAGTCGGTGTGCGGTAATGTTGAATACGGGGTTAGGAGTCGCTGTTTGACAGGTTCCGCGCTGTATGGGAGCGCATGACTGCGAAGGGCCATAGCGAACGGCTCCCAGCATATTCATTAACAAATTACGCTCCAAAAATTCTCGCGCTGGAAATGCATGTTTAAACCCCAGAGCGCTGGCGGCGATGGGTTAAAAGTCGTTTTTTATCCCCCAAACAACCATATTTTTTGGAAAAAAAAACAAGTTTTTCAAAACATTTTGTAATATGAATACATTAATATCAGACCTGTAATATCAATTCTGCACAAATTGTTTTTTTTTTTTTTAACCATAAAAAAAAATATCTAACATTGCAGAAGTGGTCACAGAATTTTTGACATTAAAAAACAACAAAAAAAACATTAATAGCAATTAATTATGAATATTTAAAGATTGCTCCATTGAAATGCATTGGAGAGCACCAGGTAGCGAGAGGTCATACCTGTCGCTGTTCAAGGTCGCTCGCTGGCGCTGTGGGGTGAGGCTGGAATAATGATGAATGATTCGCTATCTGGTGCTCTGTCAGTTGCTAAGCAGGATCGGCTTGATAAATGTGTGATTGCGGAGGGGAGCCGGTGTACTCGTGGCGGTGAGCGTCATTACCGTTCGCTCACCATTCGCTACCTGCCGCTATCCCTTGTTAAATAAGGGCCTTAGGTTTTTAGTGGGTAACAATCCAAGACATACAAATGCTCAATGCATGTGATCATATAGCAACCAAACAAAAACTTCATTAATGACCCCACAAAGTGTATGCTTTTTATGTGTGTGGCTCATGGGAAAATTACTGGGGAGTGGCATGCAAAGTAAAATGTGTATATAAATGGACACATAATGTGGTTACTGTAATGAGCTCACTTTAAGCCATGCCATTTTAGTATAAAACCAATTTAACAATTTCATGGCAACAGCTTTGTGTACAATCAGCCTTAAACCTATTTAGGAGCATCTGTTTCCATTCGGATACCTGAAGGCGCTGTGTAAGGACACAGTTAACCAATGCCTGGCCTTCCATGTAACATCCTTAAAAAATATTAGTAGGAGGAGGGTATAAAGCACATCTAACAACATTTTGTTTTTGTGTTGTTTTAAATTGAACTTGTATTTGCGTGAAGAATAACAATCCATTAAAGGGCCTTAAAAATGCTAAAAATCCATACCCATCTTTTTTTTCCCCTGCAGCCATTCCATCCTGCTCCAGTTGCATAAGGGGCAGTCATGACCTAACCCTCCAATGCACCCCAACCACTCCAGGCATATTTACACTCACTATGCGGATGGGTTAAATGCAGAGGAAGATTTGCTATGTGTACGTAAGCATGCAATGGCCATCTATGCCCCCCCCAAAATAAAGCTTATGAAGGCCAAGATTGAGGGGGTGAAAGGAGGAATGGCCATGAATGCCGCTAGATTTGAAAAGGAACAAAACCCACCAGCGACAGGCCTGAAATGTAAAAGATTTCAGGGATGGCA
This sequence comes from Gastrophryne carolinensis, assembly GCA_027917425.1. Lineage (NCBI taxonomy): Eukaryota > Metazoa > Chordata > Amphibia > Anura > Microhylidae > Gastrophryne > Gastrophryne carolinensis. The sequence continues at coordinate 112,068,085 of CM051234.1, forward strand.
GCTGGCTTTTCTCTGGGGCATCCTGAGACCCGGCATATGGGGGATGCGGCAGCATACGCTCCCCATTCATTTCAATCAAAGCTCTTTGCTGAATGACTTGAAGCCTGATTCAAAGTCTCTCTCGTAAGCATTACCGCCAGCAGGAATGAGATCAATGGCCTGCATTCAGGCTATTTTCCTTGTCAGGTGATTCAGGGCCGTGTTTTTTGGGCTTCTTTTTTGTGGGATGATACGGTATGCGTACACTAAAACCGAGTATTCACCATATTGTTATGTTTGTCTGTAAATTTATGGGTGTAGTGTGCGCTTGCGCGTGATTCTGTGCCCTGATTTGGTCATTTTTGGGCCTCTTTTAGCAAGCGGGAACCGACCAGTGCACCTGATGCAGTCCCTTGATGAGTTTTGTGAAGAGTGTGAGCGTCTGCAACAGCGTGGGTTGTTAAACATGTACCTTCCAGAGCTTAGTCCATAACCACGGTCGCCTGGATATCGATCACATAATCATCATGAGGTGTTCGATTTGACCCAACTGAACCGTCTTTCTCTTGAGAAGCTTTACTCAGAGCTGCGACCATGGTTGGCCCCCGCCACAAGAAAGGGGCATGCAATTAAAGGCATGACCAAATTGGTTGGCTGCCTTCAATTTTTAGTGAATGGCTCCTTCCAGAGGGTAGGGGCACTGTCAATTGGCATGTCCCATGTCAGACTAAATTTCTTGATGGCATAGCTGTTCTGCAGGAGAAATACATCTCTTTTCCTGACAGCATGGCTGCCTGGAACACAGTGAGGTTGGGCTTTTTTCGAAAAGCGAATATGCCAAGTGTCATTGGAGTAACCCCCTGGGGATAGCCTATGGAGTACACTTGTCACGGTGTATGGCTCAAGGGTGTGGTGGCTGGTAGTCTTGACCCCAGGGCTAGTTAACCATTGCAGTTCCCGCTGTATCCTAGTCAAGGCACCCACTGAAGAAAGCAATGCCAGGGTTCGGATAAACAACGTTGCTTTTATTGCTGGAACAAGTGTCCAAGTAAATGTCCTTTCCTCTGGATGCAACCAGGGTAACTTTAGTAACTTTAAACAGGACTTTAGTGGTTACTGATGCAGAGTGAGAGAGTCTATGCTGAAGCCTTAGGGCTGTAAAGGTGTTGGGAATAGTAATACTAGCTGGGGATGACGTTAGAAGATTTTAGAAGAGTTTACAGACCTGATCCTGTAGATCGAGATTCCCACCGCAAGGGCACAGGTAGAGATGACTTGAGTTACTTAACTTGAGAATTACTGAACATGAAGCTGCTCTCGTACACGGAGACCGCATAGAGGCGCGTGGACTACTAGCATGAGAGCTAGACTAGTTTTGGTCGCTGGCGGGTGACCCTCCAATTCCAGACGATCCGGACAGTAGGCTTCTTACACAATAAAGTTATCCTACTGAGGTAGAACTGTCCTGTGAACATCCTTGGGTGACTGGTTACAGGTGGAGATGAGTAGGAGAATAAGGCTGGCATAGGCCTAAGCCTGAAGTAGGTTTTCTGGAGAAAGCTGGGACACACATGCAGCCAGCTCAGAGGCTGGAGCTGCTCTCCCCTTCGCCCACCAGGGGCTGACTGGAGGAAACTGGCTCCCTCTGGCCTGCCATTGGTTGGCATGGTCAGGTGACAGAGGAGTCATAGACTTCACTTTGCATCAGCTTAAATGACAGGTAGAAGAGCAAATAAACACTTTACAATATGTGGCATAGGCTTAACATGTAATGACAATTATGTGACCACTAGGGGCAAACTTGAGACAATACTTACAATTGCATGGCACATGTACCTCAAACACTGTGGTGAAGCTGTGACAAACCCTCAGCTGTGAAGCAGCATTCAGTGCGGGCCACTACATACACCCCCCGAAAAAGATGAGCTGTCCTCGGCGACGGTTAGACTAATGAGTGAAGACTACTTTTTAAGAGACATGTAAAAGATATGGGAAGTATGTAGAAACACTATGGTACGTCACAGTAGAAACAACAAGAAGGTATGTAACACCTTGTGTAAAGATCCCTTTGGGCACCTAGGAGAAGACAGAGGCAAAATAATAAATACACTCATACATTGTGGGACGTCCTATTCATACCAACCATGCATTCAACTCAGACATCCAGATAGACCATCTACACGAAAAGGTGCACCTGAGGAGGAAACAAGTTGAACGTGTATGTGTACATATGTGTGGGGAAATACTCAGTAGCAATAGGTGAGACTACAGGTGCTACTCGCCCAGGCATGTAAGTGCCCCCGCAGAATACCCTTTAGGAAAAATGATGGCTAGCATTCCGAAAGTGTACTGGTACCTGAGACTGTTACTAGTAGCCATACGCAGTGGTCCAACGCCCCTCCTTCTTAGGGCGCGAGCTACCAACCCAGGGCCAGTCACTAGAAAATTACAGTTGGCCAGGACACATGAGACTATATACATGGTGAACAATACAACCTAAAGGCCACCTCTCTGAGAGGAAAAATGTGAGAGAACAAGGTAGGACCATAAAATGTGATCATGTGGTGATAAGAGCAAAGTGTTGTGACGTACCTTAAAAAAAACATTTTGGAGACTAAGTGAGCAAACAAGAAAATTTCACTCTTTACCTTGAAGGATACGAAAAGACATTACTGAAAACCAAATACTTAGTGCAGAGGGGGAGTACAGTTTTCTGGCCTTTTGCTAAAATTACACACTTACTTAGTGCGGGCTCAGAAATAAAGTGACTAGAATGACTACTATGAAATATAAATATATATATGCGACTCAATACTCCAAGTGCAAAAATATGTAGATGCAGATAAAACTAAAAAAACAAAATACACTTCCTGCTTAAAAGAGGGAGAGAGAAAAAAACCAAAGTACAGTACTTAGTGCAAAACTTGAGGTAGATACTTATGACGACAAACAGGAACGATGGCTCTTCATCAGATGCCGTGAAGTCACTGTATCCTGAGACTTTAGGTCCATACTGTATTAGAGAAGGAGACTTAAGTAGTTCTTGGCGGACCAGGCAAAATTTCTTAAACTCAGTTGCTAACGGTTACCAAAAAAAGAACTGAAAACACAGCGGGAGAAAAAACTTACGAGCATAAAATGTTAGTAGCCCTAAAAGAAAATGTTCACACTATAGGCATAAAAGTCTTTATGCTAACTGAAGATATGGCAGCTTGCCCAAAAACAAAAAAAAGAGAGTGCAGAACTAAGGTGGCCAACTGGGCCTAGTCACATGGCTGGTATGGCTTCTTAATAGTAGGGCCTGGAAGGACTCCAGGTGTCCACTCTTTCTTTCAGGGCGGACAGATCCACAGAATAACGTGGCAAGGACCTTCTGCGTACAGGAGTGTCGTTAGACGCAATGGTAAGGTTGATGCTGGGTGTCACCGTAGTGGTAGGAGAGATGACCGGAGCAATGTGATAAGTAACTGTAGGGTGAAAGTCAGCGACAGTAGCCACAGGTGCAGGAGTAGAAGATGATGGTTGCTTTGCTAGGGCAGAAGGTGCAGCCTTGTTAGCTGAAACTGGCATGGGCGCGGAGGTAGCTGGTTGTGGTTCATCTATAGGAGAAGACGCTATTTTGGAAGGCACATTAGGTGGGATGAGAGGTCCCAGTGGTTTGAAGATTTCCCAGTCTTCCTCCCAGTTTTCTGATGGAGCAGGTAGGAAAGGCCTCTGGACAGGGTTTTTAGGGCGAGTAACAGCTGCTGCCCATGGTCCCTTTGGAGAACCCACTAAGGTGTACTCTACAATCTCAGAAGGCTGCAAGTTGTGCAGGTATACTGGTGTGTAGTCCCTCATAACGGCCCTGCGGTTGACCAACACCAATTGTCCATTATAGGAGTCCATAATTAGACCGTACCCACGCTGACGGTCGAACTTGGTAACTGTCCCTCGTCTCCTTTCTAGAGGAGGGTCTCCTGGCCTAGGCCTTTCTAGCCTCCTGATAAAGTCCCTTTCAGAAGTAGCTGAAGATTCCACAAACGGAGTACAAGGATGACCCCACAATTCACTGTAGGTAATAAGGGGTGCTCTCTGTTTAGAGGTTACAGGTGTGCTGGACCCAGTAGTGCAGGGGTTAACAGGACTCGTCCTGGTGGTTACTGAGGAGGCTGCCCCACTAGCCCTCTCCACCATGGCTTGGCACCCAGCAGGCTTCAAGTGGACAACAGCTGGCTCTACAGGTGCAGGAGGACTCACAGAGGCTGCTATAGGCTTGGCAGCTGAAGTAACAGTGGCATAGGCCATAGTGCTCCCAATCAGCGCCCCTTGTATCTCCTCAGCTATCTTTACAATAGTGGGCTCGTCTCCGTAAAGCCACTGAGGCAGTGGTGGCGAGGGGCACCCAGGAGGCCGTCCCTTAACCGGCATAGGGGTCAGAAGATGGCGGTTAGCCCAGTCTCTGGAGGGGACAGTGGTGGCCTTAGTAGCGGGGGCCGCAGGGACTGATGACGGTGGTAGCCGCTGCTCACTCACCGCTCCGTCGTCTGAAGAAGTGACGTCAGTATCGGAGAAGGCATAGGACTCTTCATCCCGGTAACGGCAAGGCGGTGACGCGCTGAGGGAGCTCTCTGGAGACGCAGGTGAGCTGATGGCCGTAGGCGATCCCTCCTCTGGAGCGAATGGCAGGGGCGAGCCAGCCCTGGAGGATACCGCGGTGGCAGGCGGTGATCGGGCCCAGCTTTCGTCGCTGTCCTCGGGCAATGGAGTCTGCAAGCAGGTAAGACCCGTCGGCGGGATGGCACAGGTGGGCTCCGGTGGCGCTGCAGCCAGACAGGGTTGCTCAGCGGTCGCCATCTTGCTCAGCTTTCACGCACTTTCCAACCAGGAGGAGGAGGACCCCGGCAGCAAACTCCACCCCCCGGTCTGCCTAGAGACTGTAAGCGCAGGGAGGAGCATTAGCCAATCAGGAGTGCCTGCAGTGAAGTATATGGAGGGCTTAGTTTCCCGCGCATCGGCAGCGGTGAAATTAACTCCTTCAGGCCCAGGATGTTGCGCAGCATGAAATTCCAGTGCGGTTGCCCCTAGCAATGAGCAGAAAATGTCCTCCAAACTAGTTGAAAACTTAGGGAAACCATCAGGCACACTTGTAAATCCCATAGTTGGCTTGATAGTGCAATATCTTGACAAAGTCCAACAATATAGTAGAAAATCAGAACGGCACAGAGGTAAATCCTGTTCGTGATGCCAAAAATGGAGTAACCCCCTGGGGATAGCCTATGGAGTACACTTGTCACGGTGTATGGCTCAAGGGTGTGGTGGCTGGTAGTCTTGACCCCAGGGCTAGTTAACCATTGCAGTTCCCGCTGTATCCTAGTCAAGGCACCCACTGAAGAAAGCAATGCCAGGGTTCGGATAAACAACGTTGCTTTTATTGCTGGAACAAGTGTCCAAGTAAATGTCCTTTCCTCTGGATGCAACCAGGGTAACTTTAGTAACTTTAAACAGGACTTTAGTGGTTACTGATGCAGAGTGAGAGAGTCTATGCTGAAGCCTTAGGGCTGTAAAGGTGTTGGGAATAGTAATACTAGCTGGGGATGACGTTAGAAGATTTTAGAAGAGTTTACAGACCTGATCCTGTAGATCGAGATTCCCACCGCAAGGGCACAGGTAGAGACGACTTGAGTTACTTAACTTGAGAATTACTGAACATGAAGCTGCTCTCGTACACGGAGACCGCATAGAGGCGCGTGGACTACTAGCATGAGAGCTAGACTAGTTTTGGTCGCTGGCGGGTGACCCTCCAATTCCAGACGATCCGGACAGTAGGCTTCTTACACAATAAAGTTATCCTACTGAGGTAGAACTGTCCTGTGAACATCCTTGGGTGACTGGTTACAGGTGGAGATGAGTAGGAGAATAAGGCTGGCATAGGCCTAAGCCTGAAGTAGGTTTTCTGGAGAAAGCTGGGACACACATGCAGCCAGCTCAGAGGCTGGAGCTGCTCTCCCCTTCACCCACCAGGGGCTGACTGGAGGAAACTGGCTCCCTCTGGCCTGCCATTGGTTGGCATGGTCAGGTGACAGAGGAGTCATAGACTTCACTTTGCATCAGCTTAAATGACAGGTAGAAGAGCAAATAAACACTTTACAATATGTGGCATAGGCTTAACATGTAATGACAATTATGTGACCACTAGGGGCAAACTTGAGACAATACTTACAATTGCATGGCACATGTACCTCAAACACTGTGGTGAAGCTGTGACAAACCCTCAGCTGTGAAGCAGCATTCAGTGCGGGCCACTACATCATGGGCGCCATTGATTGCAGGCATGTGGCCCTGGTTCCCTCAGCTTCTCAGAAGTATATGTTTTGGTATGTTAGGTCCACAATGCTCCTTCCTCTTTGCTACTCTCCTCTCTTTAGGCTAGCCTTGCTTCACCTACACCAAACCAGCTTCCCTGTGTCACAATTGGTACTTGTTTTGTTTTATTTTGCCTGTTTTTTTTGTGTTGGCAGTTTAGTGACCTTTTATTTTTTGCCGTTATTTTCAGCAACCGCAAGATGGGCCACTAGCTTAACGTCCAATGCATTGTGGGAACGGATCTTCATTTTCTCTGTGTCTTGGCCGGCTTCCCAGTCTCATCCGATGCATTCATCTTGGGGAGTTCCAGTTTGTACACCCGTTTTGAGAGTGGTGAGCTGACTGGTGGCTGGCTTCTGAGTAAGTCTGTTTATTTTTTTAGTTGATCTGCCTGTTTGTTGCTGTTATTGCATCAGCAATTGTTGTTTGCATGTCTAATATATTTTTGGTTTTGCCCCAAGTGAAGTGTGTTTGGCAATTTATCTCCCTGCCCTTCCACACTTCTACTGTGCTCATACCCCTCCTTTAATGCTCCCTCCTCCCTGTCGCAAATATTTTGTCCCAACATCCCGCATTACCTTAAGCTTTATTTACCAACCCTGTGCAATTTTGTTTCGACTGTCTTGCTGTTGGGTTACCTGTGATGTTAATATTCTTGTTTCCCTTGCCCATGATGCCCTTTTTTAAGGCCCCAGACTGGTGGCCAGGATGCATATAATTGGGCCCACCGATGCACATGGGAAAGAATGGAACATGTCTTCAGCTTCTTCAAGGCCAGATTTCGATGTCTGGATCACACTGAGGGTGCCCTCCAATATAAGTTGGAGAAGGTCGTCAAAATCATATTGGCCTGCATCGCCCTCAACAATTTTGCCTTGACAGAGAAGGTTTCAGCATATGTGGAGGAGGCAATGCCTGCTTCTGCTCCGGGATTCCAGGTCATCTTTATTTGAGAACCCAGAGATGTGCTGCCCAAAGCATTTGCCAGCAGTTGGTGGACTCCTCTTTCTCTTAATTTTTTATTATTATTTTGTGCCCTTGTGTTATTATTGTGATTAAAAACATCCAAACCAAGTTAATGTTTTTTTAATTTATTGTAGAGAATTAAGTGCTCAAAGGGTCAAAAGTTGTGTAATAGCACAACTCTGGGCGCAGGTAAACATAAATTTGGTGATAAAATATGTGCCTGTCCAGCTTACAAAATGTTTGTGGACCCCCACCCCAAAGTCCATCATTGCCTGTTAGGGTCATGTTGCCTGGTTTACTCTGTTGGCTGCTTGTTATGCCTCCAGCCTGTCCAGCCTTTGTGCAGTGACCTGGTTGGCCTCCAGCCTGTCCAGCCTTTGTGTGGCGGCTTGGTTGGCCTCCACAATAGTCCCAAGCAGTGCCTCCATCTGTTGGGTACTGGCCCCACCCCCGTCACGCTGCTGGCAGTGTAACTACTCCCATAACCCTTTGGGGGTCGACCGAGACCAGGATGCAGCCAGCCAATCATAATTTTGAGAAACAACATCTAGCCAAAACTCCAGCTGGGTATCATTTAATCGGCCACTCAACTTGCCCCTTGTTAGTTTGTGCCCAGGGTGAGTGGCCGATGAAGGGGTCTGCTGGGTGTTCTCTTGGCTGAAGGGTCAGCCACTATGCCCACTCCCATGCCCGGAATGGATCGATTCTAGGCTAGTGGCTGGGGAAAAAGCAGGTCTGGCTGCAGCAGCACTGCTCTGCCTTTGGCTCTGCCATTCGCTCCACAGGGGGCTCCCACTGCTGATAGCTGACACAGCTGCGGGTGACCCGCTCAGAGTGGCTACTGTGGGTATCAGCAGGGGATTACCTTTGGGATGAACGGTGGGGCCTGGGGCTGCGGTACCTGGCTTGGTGCTGTGTGTTCCTCGGACATGCCTGTGTTCCGGGCTCTGGGTGCTGCGTTGAGGCATGTGAGCTTCTAAGTAAGCACTGGCCTGAAAGTCTGAGGCTCATCTGTGTTCTTTCAGACATAAGTGGGTGGTTAATTGGACATCAATTGAGTTTATATCACAGGCCAGCACAGGCACCAGCAAACCTATAGGCTACATGTGCATATAGACGCAAGCACACTTTCCAGGGTCTGCTGGGGCGTGTAGGCGCTGTTGTGCCTCAGCGCAGGGGTGAGTCACCCAGTCGACATTCAAAGGACCAACATGGCACTTACCGTGTACACCCCTGAGCAGCAGAAGTACATCATAAGGGTAAGTCACGCTTTCATGCCATTCACCTATGCATGTGTGCCACATTACAGGTGACAGAGTGGCTGTAATGAAGCCACATGGTGCCACAGTAATGGTGGAGGCCTGGTCTTCAAACGTCACAGCCCAACAGTACCATGTTGTCACTGTCACATGTATCACTCTGGCATGTTTGTATGCAACGCTAGGGTGCTTACGTGGTTTCTGTATTACATTTGTATCTGACGGTAGTAGCAGAGTGGAGAGTTAGGTGCGCCACTTGGCCTAAGTGCGTCTGTGCTTGCAATCCGCTACTACTGTGGGATGGGAGAGCTGCATTAGGTGGCATAGGTATACACTAGCGTATACAAGGCTTTGGTGCTTGCACTGTCACAGGAAAAATACTGCATGTGTTCCTAAACGAGACCCAGAGAAGGACACAAGTTAATAATGCAATTGTGTTTGTTGTTTGCAGATGGAGCAAAGTTACGACTTTAAGCTCAACACACATGAAAAGAGGATGTTGGCAGAGTAAGTGGCAGCTCATGTGAGTGGGGACTTCGCCTTACACCTTTACCCAAATAATGCAGCACTGGTCGGACATATGGCGAAGAGGTTTTGCAGCCTGAACTTCCCAGGAAAGTGAGCTTTCAGGGTTAAGAGTGACATGTTTAACTAAATTGTATTTTTTTTGTAGCTGGGGAGTTCTGGCTGCGGATCAAGCCCACCTGGAAGTGAGGGGTCCAACCAGTGGGGCCCAGAAGACAGGGTGTGGGTGTAAGGCAGCGGCCCCAAACACTGCCAAAGTCCTCTTCCTCCTCCCAAGCCTCCCCACCACCAGCCATGGGGCCCACTGACAGCTCCTGACCATGTGCTGCATGTTAAGACTAATAACATAAACATGGGTTTCAACCCAGTGAAGCCAAACATTACACAAGCACTCAGATTATTTCCCTATACAGAGCCTGAAGAAGGGATGGCCCCTAAAATGGTGCTGACAACAGTTGGGGTAAGTATGTAAAAATATGCGTCCTTGTACAGGCACACGTGTAAAAACAAGTGTTATTTTTTCTTTCTATCTGCTGTTTCCCAGTGTTGAGTCACTTCTGCTAAGTTTAGATGCTTGTACTCAAGCTCATGCTCTCTTTGCCAGACCAGGTCTCCAGTCCTGTTCAGTGTTCAGTCTGGTCCTACCCAGTCATTGTGATCCTCTGGCATCCAATCTTCTGTCCACTGTAGTCACTGCTCATCTCCATCTTCAGATTCCATAGTGACCCCCAGTTCCTGGTTTTCAGCCTACCACTTTTCCAAGTAACTGCCAGCATAACTTTGTCTGTCAGCCTTTGGGGGTCAGACAGTGTTCGCAGGGCACAGCTTTTATATGCCTACGCACTAGCGACACCTAGAACCTGCCGGAAGCGCCACAGGCTTATTGTAATTATTAAGAAAAAAACATACCGCTCCAAGAGTCGACCAAAAAACAGGATTTCAGGTGCACAGTGCCTGTTGGAATCCCAGTTTTTAATTTTTTAGGGTCCTGGAATTCTTTTCAAAAATAAAAATGAGAATTGCATTAGGGATACTATAAAAACATGACATAGCTTTCTCACGGCCCAAATCACAAGCAGTGCAACACAAAAGTTCTAAAAATTCATCCAAAAATAATCCCAACCATCCCAGGGATCTCGTGGCACATGCATCAGGCCTATTGAATTGTATGGGTTAAGGCCACACAGTGAATCGTGAACGTCTGGTCCTATCTGGCACTATGGGAAACTCATCCCATCGCCGGCAATTTTGATAGATGAGACACTACCTGGCACTATCACATGTGCTCTGGATTTTTGACTTGATAAACACACCGTTTTCACTGGGACCTGACATTCACTTGATATTCATCTGGCACTATCTAGCACTATGTGGCCTTAGCGTTTCTTAAATAACCCTGGCAGTCTGTCATATAGGGTGCTAGGTAATGAATAAATCCGATAATGATGAGTAATTCAATATTTGTTCCACAATACTAAATGTGCACATGCATATTGCTTCCCTGATCAGTCTGGGTGCAATGAAAATTTGTGTATACCTGTAATTTTCAGATTGGTTATTACTGCTGTATAATAAAATCAAATAGAAACATAATATAAACTGCTATCTCTTCATTCACTGTATTTGCACATTTTACAAGGGCATTGCAAGACTTTGCTGAACTAGTGGAGAGTAGCTCTATAAATAAGACAGACCTTCATGGACCTTCTCATTAAGACAATAAGGGACATCTCAAAATAAATAAAAGCAAGCAAGCATTTTAGACAGTGATCCCTGATCTATTAGTAGCAGGATTTTTTGCACTACAGTTTTATATGAATGATAAATACAACAGTACTAAACCTTTAGGTATTTTATTGTAGGATGTGATTTCCGGTGCTATAAGGTGACCAATTACTTTTTCTGCCAAACATGGGGACTTCCATCAAATTAGCAGCTTGCTGTTCACATCGTTTCTCTGTTCACATTAAAGTAATAGGAAATAGCATGACTGCCAAAGGTCGCTCATTCAGGTTCCAGTGAATTTCATTTAGCCCTTTCTTCCTGCTGCCATGAGGGAAGAAACTGGATCTGCCGCTTATTGTGTTCTGCTAGAGGGGATCACATCCATTAGCGTTCAGAACACGGCTAGGCCCTAATAACATTACCGCAGCGCTCTCTACGAGGAATGCGCCCGGTGATAAAGCAAATTTAGTCCAGTAAATCGTCTCTTTCTTCTGGGAAGACATTAATCATTCAGCCCTAGAATTATTTCACTATCAACCATTGTATGCTCCATGCACATCAGAAAGTTAATATTAGTCTGACAAAGAATAACAAGGGCATGTAATTTTCTGTCTGAAGGAATCTGCTGTGGTTTGATGTATGGTACCAGTTCAGCCAGCGGTGTCGAGGTAGAAACTTTGCCAGGTCACTGCCGCTCTTTTGTTCCTGGCAAGAGGAGGATCAGGATTGTGGTTAGGGTTCTATATTAGGAGCCTTTGATTCAGGGTCCAGTATAGCACTTCTTGGGATCGTTAACCCTTTTCTGTGTTCTCAGTTTTGGGCTGGGTCTAGTTTCCCCTTTGGGGGGGACTGCTTTTAAAGCTGAACTAAGCAGACATACTTTCTAAAGTAAGGCCTGCACCTACAGCACCGATTTAACCCCTGGTTCCTCAAAAGCAACCCGTTCACTGGCTCACCGATAGTGAAACCAGCTGTTTTGCTATGACAATGGGTGTTGGTGCTCCAGTTGGTCCTGTTGGCATTGGCTGTCTGTTGCATCTTCCGGAGAAGCACCGGTGCTTGGTATGAGGATGGTGTGAGTCCAATCATCTCTGAGAAGCACACAATTTAGCATAAGGTGCAAAAAAGCCCCCTGCCATTCCTCCCTCACTAATCCCAATTACCGCAATAAATTGAAAAATATAATTGTGGGGCATGGCAATCTTAAGACCAAAATGTTTCATAGAGGGGGAATCTGTCCCTAGATCACGAAACCCACTCACATAGCTGCTGTAATGTTTAAATTGGCATGTAAATCTCAGCATACCATTGCTTAATACAATTTATATCTTACATTATTATCATCAATTTATTTAGCCTGACTGTTTCTGCTTGCTACCTATATTTGCGCTTTCACCATTGGGTTTAGGGCACTAGCTGGGACTGTACTTTAGCCCGAGGAGGGCTCCCTGTCTTGTGCAGCATTAGTGGCAGCAAACCAAGCTGCTGCCCATTCTTGACCATACTGCTGAAAACTGTACTACAATCTGAGAACACCCTCCTGTAAAAAGCCAAGCTGTAAACTTTACCAGGTCACTGCCGCTCTTTTGTTCCTGGCAAGAGGAGGATGAGGATTGTGGTTTGGGTTCTATATTAGGAGCCTTTGATTCAGGGTCCAGTATAGCACTTCTTGGGAGCGTTAACCCCTTTCTGTGTTCTCAGTTTTGGGCTGGGTCTAGTTTCCCCTTTGTGGGGGGGGGGGGGGCTGCTTTTAAAGCTGAACTAATTGTGTAACTTTATTTTCTGTCTGTGGTGACCAAGTTTTTTAAAGCAGACATACTTTCTAAAGTAAGGCCTGCACCTACAGCACAGATTTAACCCCTGGTTCCTCAAAAACAGCACGTTCACTGTCTCACCTATAGTGAAATCAGTTGTTTTGCTATGACAATGGGTGCTGGTGCTCCAATTGGCCCTGTTGGCTTTAGCTGTCTGTCGCATCTTCCGGGGGAAGCACCTGTGCTTGGTATGAGGATGATGTGAGTCTGTGTACTCCAATCCCTCAGGACAGCCACTGGGTGGGGGCATCCCTCAGGACAGCCATTGGGTGGGGGCATCCCTCAGGACAGCCACTGGGTGGGAGCATCCCTCAGGACAGCCATTGGGTGGGGGCATCCCTCAGTACAGCCACTGGGTGGGGGCATCCCTCAGTACAGCCACTGGGTGGGGGCATCCCTCAGGACAGCCACTGGGTGGGGGCATCCCTCAGGACAGCCATTGGGTGGGGGCATCCCTCAGGACAGCCACTGGGGGCATCCCTCAGTACAGCCACTGGGGGCGGGCATTCCTCAGTACAGCCACTGGGTGGGGGCATCCCTCAGGACAGCCACTGGGTGGGGGCATCCCTCAGGACAGCCATTGGGTGGGGGCATCCCTCAGGACAGCCACTGGGGGCATCCTTCAGTACAGCCACTGGGGGCATCCCTCAGTACAGCCACTGGGGGCGGGCATTCCTCAGTACAGCCACTGGGTGGGGGCATCCCTCAGGACAGCCACTGGGTGGGGGCATCCCTCAGTACAGCCACTGGGGGCGGGCATTCCTCAGTACAGCCACTGGGTGGGGGCATCCCTTAGTACAGCCACTGGGTGGGGGCATCCCTCAGGACAGCCACTGGGTGGGGGCATCCCTCAGGACAGCCATTGGGTGGGGGCATCCCTCAGGACAGCCACTGGGTGGGGGCATCCCTCAGGACAGCCATTGGGTGGGGGCATTCCTCAGTACAGCCACTGGGTGGGGGCATCCCTCAGGACAGCCACTGGGTGAGGGCATCCCTCAGGACAGCCATTGGGTGGGGGCATCACTCATTCCACTCCCTCCCGCCAACACTGTACAATAATAAGGCAGCAGGTGGGGTACCCAATCCATGCCTGCCTGCCCGCCGCTGCTGTTACCCCCCCCCTCCTGAAATTAGCTATATCTGACAAAGGCTTTGAGTCAGCCAATTACAAGTGCCACAGCACGACAAGGACTGGAGGAGGGTTGTGGCAATGAGTAAGTATTTTAACCCCGAATCTCAAAATTGCTCAGGGTAATTGAGTGGGTGGGAAAGAGTTGTTAGGGAAGACTGGAGGCTCTTTTTAAAGTTAAAGTGGAGGCAATCTAAAAAGCACCAGGTCCTAAATAACACTTACCTACCCTCTCCAGTTAACACCAAGAGTGACTAAAAGAAAAGGTAAGTATCTCTGCAATGCCAGGCTCATAGTCGGCATGAGATGTACTCATGAGGTGTGTGTGGTGCTGCAGTGTGCAGTCATTTCTCGGTCCACAATGGTAGATTAGTATCACTGCATCACAGCACCACAATGTCCCCACCAGGGACGTAACTATAGGGGGTGCGACCACACCAGGGCCCAGAAGGTCAGTGGAGCCCCATTATTGTTGCTTCTCCTCCTTATTTATCACATTTGTGCTTATTAGGCATCATTTAGATAAAGGAAGCAGCATTTGTCTCTGCTGTTTCACTCGTTAGTTGTTTAGCTGCTTCTGATTAAGTTAAAAGACAGAAAAAAATGTACTGCATGAGCATTAACACGGCCCCATTTAATGTCCACACTAGGGCCCCATCACATTTTGTTATGCCACTGCTCCCCCCCCACTACTATCCATGTGCCTTCCTGTGCCCTTAGAACATAAAATTAATACACAGAGTGTGAGCATATTCCCTAAAAGTACCTAAAAGGAATTATCAGAGTTAAAGCAGATTCCGCCCTGTTTGGTGTCCCTCTTCGTTTGCCATCCTGAGTTGGGATGCTCGCTTTGTGAAATGCCCTGATTCGCCTGATAATCACCTTTTCATTGGTGCAGCACCCGCCACCATGTCCGCTCCCGCTGGCAACCATTCGAGTCTGCCTGATGCAAATGACCACTGGGGGTATGTATGTGCAGAATTGCTGGATGAAGGTATCAGGTGAACTGAGGGCTTTCACAAAGTGGGCACCCCAAATCAGGATGCCCCTACGAAGTGGAACAAAACCCAGGGGAGCAAAATCCCAGGTTCAGGCAACATTTTAAAGAGGAAATAAAGTCAGAGAGGACTTTACTTCCTCTTACCTCTGCAGCATGGTGGCATCCTGATTTCAGATGCTCCGCTGCATATTCCTGTCTGGCAAGACAGACATTTCAGGGTCACCAGACAAGCAGACCTAAATGATTGCTGGCAAGCAGCCTGCAAGGGAAGCAGAATGGGGTCAGTATCAGCTGCTCAGTATATGGAGCATAGTGGGGCATTACAATTCAGGAAGTTCTCATGCTGTGGAGAACTGTGGAAGTAAATTATTGTGTGACCTTACTTTCTCTTTAAAGCAGACCAAAAGGCACACATTATTATTGATCCACATAATTTAAATTCTAGGGGGCATCCCAAATCAGGATGCACATCAAGAGTTAGGTTATGTGGATCAGAAGTCATTTGTGCTTTCGGTCTACCTTGCCAACAAACTAACAGCTAAACCATAACAAGGAAATCTCAGAAGTCTCCCTTACCCTCTGCAGCAAATACAATACCCCCCCTTCCCTCAAACAACACTGGACAGAAGCAAGACTTTTTTTTTTATTACTTTGGCTTTTTTTTTACCTGACCTTTGATCCATTTGTGGCTTTCTTCTTTCCTTCTGGTTGGGATCTGCTCTCAGGCTGCTCCTGGCCCAGAATGCAGCAGCAACACATCTCCACGTTTCCTGCGTGACCCCTCCCCTCCATGACAACCAGAGAGCCAGGGGAGGGGGCAGAGCACACAGGCAGGACTGGGATCATCTTGTGTCCTGTCAAAAATAAAGAAAATCTCTGCAGGGGCAGACAGGGCGGCTGGGGGAGTCTTTGCTGCTTATTTCATGGCAGCAGATTTCTCCCCTCTCCATAGCAGTGCTGTGCTTTGCGAGGTACCTCGGCTGAGGAGGAAGTATGAGCCTTGGGGGCGGGGCTTATGCTCGTGCTCACAGGCTGAGGAAGTGCAGCCTCACAGCTCTCCCTCCGCCTCTCCTCCCCTCACTGACTGCTGCCCACACGTCGATCAGCGGCTCCTGTACACTCATGTGTGAGAGCGGCCACAGCAGGGGGAACAGGTCTTTCCTGCTGCCGGCCTACCGAGATTTTGCCCGGTATGCCCTATGGCCAGCCCGCCCCTGCTCACAACATTTATTGAATGATTTCATAAAGTCTAAGCTGGACTGCACACATAGGTCCCCACATAAAGGCTCCACTTACACATGGTATATGATGCTGACTGCTTTAAACTAATGCTTCAACAAGAACTTCTACTGCCACACATACATACATTGATACATTATCAACCACATTTTCCAGAGAAATTATAGGCCTAGGCAGTAGGACAGCAGAGCATGAGGATAAGTTAGATTCAATCTAAGACTTCAAGTAATTTAAATCCGAGACTCTCATAAAGAAAGTCCAAATCTACCCATTGTGAAGTCTTAGTACTTCAACAGAATTGAACCATTCCTCTGATCCAGCTCCAGCTTTTCAACAAAAGTCCCCGACTGCCCCAGCACAACATTTTTCACCTAAAGTGGGTAGACTCTGGAAAAAAGGTACAACGGGGCCGACACAGAATCTCTGAGTGATCAGATTTGCAAATATATTGTCCCCATACCTTATAAACTTACTTAATTCACTTTGGCCCTTATTCATCAAGCGATAGCGCCAGGTAGTGTCTGACGAGCGCCAGGTAGCGGCAGCTAATGGCGACTACCGACTCAAGTACGCCCGGCGGCGGTCACAATGACGCATTTATCAAGCTAAATGAGGCTAGAGCCGGCGAGAGCGACGGCTAGCGCGGCATTCATCATGAAGCCGGCTGGCCCGAACAGCGCCGCTGCCAATTCCTTCACAGCGACACGTATTACCTGGCGCTACCTGCCGCTCTCCCCTACATTTCAATGGCAGACGCTGCAATGATTGTTTTTAGTGGTTTTGGGGTTTTTTTCTTTGGTACAAAATTCAACACATGTTTATATTGATATGTTTTATGAATCTGGCTGGTTATTTATATGTATTTGAATTTTTTTTTATTTTTCACAATGTAATGTTGTGAGTGACATGGGAATTGCATCTCCTCCACCCAAACTCATTGGCATCAAAATCGCTGGTTTGCCACACAAACGGGGCTTGTAAAGCTATTTTGTAGCCTGTCAGGTTGGGCGGTCACGTTCGCTCTTCGAAATTGTCAGCGCCCAAGCTATTCGGCAGCCCTGTCCTTGATGAATCTGTGTTGGTCAGTGTTTGTGCAGTCGCTGTTTTAATTCGCTATGTGGCGGCGCGAGCGTCGCTGTGCCTCGCTGCGCTGCGTTGTGCGGCGCTGTGCTGTTCATACATGTGCCCTTCTGCCATTTGCAAGGAATTCACTTCCCGCGACCCCAGTCGTTGTTAATGAATACACTGTAGTTGTGAGCGTGCCTGGCCACATATTGCAGGATTAACATTCAGTCGTACCAGCTCATAACAACCCTTTATGCATTCTCATGTGTGCCACATTTTCAGGTAGTTGTCTAGTTTGATTGTGTGATGACTTTGTGAAGGAATAAGATTTGTATATTTAAGCACAACGGTGTATGCTTTAGAAGGACCTATGCATTACAGTATGTAGAATCCCCTGCAAAATCAAGCTAATAATTCGTGGCGCCTTTGGCCCTAGCTTGTTTTGCAGCGTCATTTTAATGTTTTTCCGCCACTTAGCGTGCACATTGCTGATATTAGCTTGTCCCTGTTGCGCGCATGTTTGTTTTTGAATTTTGAAGCACAGTTGCTTGCGTCATATCCGGTTCCGGGATCCTCCTTTGCGTTTCAACGCCACCTTAAGGTAAAACTGTCTAGCGCTTATGCCAATAGCATGTTTTGCAGCGTCATTTTAATGTTTTTCCGCCACTTAGCTTGCACATAGCTGATATTAGCTTGTCCCTGTTGCGCGCATGTTTGTGTTTGAATTTTGAAGCACAGTTGCTAGCGTCATATCCGGTTCCGGGATCCTCCTTTGCGTTTCAACGCCACCTTAAGGTAAAACTGTCTTGCGCTTATGCCACTAGCTTGTTTTCAAGCGTCATTTTAGTTTTTCCGCCACTTAGCTTGCACATAGCTGAGAATAGCTTGTTGCTGGTGCGTGTAGCGTTTTTTTTTTTAAAACTTTTTCCAAATGTCGCTTGGGTCATTTCCGGTTCCTGTTTCCTCCTTAGCGTTTCCACTATGCTGCCCAGACGGCGAGTTATGCGCCTCCCCAGCTCCTCCTCTGACTCTGACCCCCCCACCCCTCCCCCACCTCCCCCACCTACCTCACCTTCCTCAAATAGCACCCCTCCCACCCCTTCCCCTCCTGGGCCTAGTAAGAAAACGCGCACCCGGGTGGATAGCCGCGTAAATGGCCAGGTGGTCAAAGTGAGTATTTTTTTTTGGTATTTGTAGCTTAAAAGTTGCAGAACACACAGGGGGGATTGGGTCAGAAATTTCTTTGTTTTCAGACCAAATTTGATCACTCCCCGTGGGGCATCCCCATTGTGGATGTCCTGCTGGGATGCCCCCCCCTGGAGGGCCCTAAAAATTACCTCAGCCCCGTCCCATCTGTGCATGCGTTAGCTGCGGATGCCTATTGCACTTACCTCTAGCAGGGTGTACCCCTGCGCCAGACATATTTTAATTTTGTGTGCAGGCGCACTCCCTGTTAGAGTCAAACGCCACATGCGTACTTTGCCGTGCATACCCAGCTGAGCTGGTATGCACGTCCCAACGGCCTTGTATGCGCATACCACAGCGGCGCGGAGCGCTGTGTTTGGCTTGCGGAGTGACGTGGGAGTGTCCTCAGTGGTGTATTTGTGGCCTTCCAAGGGGGTTGCAGACAGCGGACCACCCACAATTGGTGTGGCCCACCAAAGTGCACACAAACCCAGAATACTGATAATCCTGGGTGTGGGTCCACTTTGATCTGGTCTCTGTATAACTGTTTATGACATTGTTCTGATGTCATGTATTGATTTTAGTTTGTTTGTTCATTTTTCATAGGACTTCTGTGTGGCCGAATATGACTATGCCCGTGGAGGGAAAAAATGCATAGCCATGGAGGTGAAGGCCACAGTGTCCCGGCGCTTCAACACCGAGCTGACCATCCGATCAATTCAGCAGAAGTGGTCCGATTTCAAGCGCCGGGACCCTGAAGGCGTGTACCGCCTATATGATGCCTACGCATCAGGTAAGTTAAAGCTTATGTTCTGTTTAGCCTTTGTGCAGAATGATCTGCTAAGCTGTGTCCATTTGTGCTCTTTAGATTAATTATTTTCTTTCACCCCCTCCACACAGATAAGCGTCCTCCCCTGGGGAAACGTGGGAAGGGATTCCTCCCCCGAACCAGGCAGGCGGACTCGGGGGAGTCATCAGGGGAGGGTCCCTCCCGCGGGTCCTATTTAGAGGACCCAGGGGAGGAAGGGGATGACGCCCCAGAGGAGTGTGCTGCTGGGGGGCTGGCTGGATCAAGCCTCAGCTCCTCACACTCTGAGTCTGAGGACTCTCACCAGGCAAGGGGCCACTCTCAAGCAGGGAGTGAGAGGGAGGAGGGTGGCCCTTTGCCTGGTGGATCTTCTGACCAGAGTGTGAGGAGCCGAGGCTCCCCGCCTCCTCCTCAGAGCCCTCCCTGGGCTTCAAGTGGCGCTTCATCCCCTGGTGAGTGTACATTTTTTAATTGTTAGTCTGTGACAGGTTTCATCTTGCAATTTGTACTTAGCCCTTGCCATTCCTCTCTAATTTGCAGGGCATCATATAGGCGGCACCTCCATGGCGTTTTGGCGAAGGATTCTCCACGGGCATAGTCATGGTAAGTGTTTGTGGTTATCCATCACATTCCCAATGTTATGACATTCATTAAAGTGTACCCCCAAACATTGATAGTGCTTGGATTCTCGAAGGTTCCATGACAAATCACATCCCTCACCCAGGGCCCCCCCCCACAAAAAAAACCCCACAAACTCCTTACCTCTTTGGGGGTTGCCAAAGCCACCGTCCCAGCCTCCTGTGTGACACTCTAGATGTGTGTGCGCCTGCGCTCTTTTTCAAAATGGGCTGCGCGTGCGCACACACTCGAGGAGTGATGTGTGGAAGGCAGCGGGCGTGGAGTACGTTGTCTCATGCAAATTGTGTTGCTCTGCCAAAGCGGACCCAAACCCAGATTTGCTGCAATCCTGTGGATAGGCCCACTTGTAACAGACACATGTTTCCTGGGCCATTGTCACAGCTGGTTTGATAAGGTACCCTAACCTCACAAACCCCACTACAGTGCTAGCCAACTGTCAACCACCCCTATGTTTCTGCCCACACCATGATGGGTGTTCTAATTTGTTTTTTTTGGTTAAGTTGTTCCCGCTCAAACATGTGGCCCACTATTAACATTAGCCAAACAACTGCTAAAGATTCCTTTACATAGCACTGTCTATGTTATTTGCACATTCTCTTTAGGGATACATGTGTCAAGCCTAACAAATTGACATTAACTCATGGTCCAGGAAATATGCTAATTTAGGACAACCTGTATGTAACCATGCAAGCCTTTGCATTTTCAGACTCAATAACCAGATGGATGTCAAATAGTCAGGTGTCATTGGCCCACTAATTGTGTTTTTGTCTTTTGCTTTCTGTTGACAGATGTTGCTACGCAGACGGAGCCAGAGACCCTCCTCCCCACCCCAGCTCCAGGGACGGCCAGCAGCATGGGCCCCCGCCACAGCTGCGATGGTGAGTACATCCCACTTCATATGCCTAAAGACTTGTGAAACCTATGTCTTATAGTCACATCTGCAGACATTTTAAATTTACCTATGTGTTAATTTCACACACATCTAGATTCAATGTGTTTTTACAATAATCCAACATGCCTGTTTGCATGCTTGATTGTTGGCTCACATTCTTCATTTGGCCACATAGAGACTATTTTTGCCTTAGACACAACCAAATGGGCCCTATTAGGTCTGGACCTCTAACATTATAGGGCAAACTCGTGTACTCGTTAGGACTTAGGCCCTGATGTTTGGCTGTGACTAAACACAAAAATGGACACACTGGGACTTATACCTTCTTTGCTTCCCAAGAGTTAAACTGGAACAACAACCAGGATTTTGACTTTCCTGGGTCTTGGTCCACTACGGTGGGGCACCCCTGATCGTCACCGCTGTGTGACAACCCCCTGAACTCACTTTGACTCCAGCAAACGTACAAGCCACGGCAAATTGGCTCCTCCTCCGCCTCCCCCGCGCCCCTTTTTACGGGCGCGTGCCTGCGCCGGCCATTCACAAACGGCCGGCGCAGGCACGCACACGTCTAGAGGGGCGCCAGGGAGGGCCCGGCGGCCCTGCCCCACCGAAACTGAGGTAGGTATTTTGGGGTTTGGGGGGGGTTTCACCCCCAGGGACATCCCGATCTCGGATGTCCCGCGGGGAGGGAGGTGATCGGGCAGGGAATCTGATAGATTCCCGGGCCGATCACCGGTGGGTGTTGGTACACTTTAAGAGTAAATGTATGCTTGGGATGTGTTGTTCACATTCCTGCCAGTCAATAGTACTCATATCATGTTAACCAATAAGCACACAGTGGTCAACAATGTTAATGTGAGTGTCACCTAATTGGACACACTGACATTACATTGCTACATCTGTGTCTGTTGAGGTCACATCCAATTTATTAATAAATTGTTGTTTCTACATCTCTACAGCTTGTGAAAACCAGCATCGCAGACTGTGGCGGGAGATCAGGCTCCTGAAGCTGATGCTGCTGGCCAAGAAGAGGCGCCGGCGGCGTCGTTAGGGTGGGGGGAAGGCTGGCCTCTTGATGCCCGTTGTTGGGCAATGTTGGCCCTGTTGGCCATGTTTTGGTAATACAGTTTTTGATTACCATCATTACAGTGTGGTGCATTGCAAAGCATAGTTTAACTGTCTCAAAACCCATTTGTGTGTCAATTTAGCCATACCTTTGGAGCCATTTCATGTGTTAACCATAGTAAGCTATGGTCTCAAATGTGTGGGCTAAATTGACCAATACATTGACATATGTAGATCCAGATACTCATCCCTGACTGTGTTATTAGCTAGGTCTTAGGAAAAACACAATTTAGAGGTGGTTGAAGCAAATATATTTACAAAAACCAAAAAAAACAAAATTAATATTCTTGGCTGGGTGGCCGGGGAGGTTGGGAGTCATTGCTAGGGGCGGTGTTGGGGGACAACAGTGCAGTAAAAAATATAGACTGCTGTTGTATGAGCTGTTGTAGCAACAACAAAGTTTGGTCCTGCCGCTGGAGACATTCTTCCTGGCGCTGTATAGAATCTCCCTGGCGCTGGAGAGATTGCTCCATTAGATTGGCCAGCCGACCAAGTTCCTGGTTCTGTTGTTGGTTTCGGAGCAACTGGTCCATCTGGCGCTGCAGGGCCTCATTTTGTTGCTGACACATCAGCACCAGATTTTCCAACGCCGCAATGCGCTCATTAGTTCCATCACGCGGCTGTTGGCGACTGTAGTCCTCCAGCATCCGGACCCCTAGCTCATAGAAATCAGCACTGGTTGGTGCCACACCTCCTCTTGCTGTGGTTTGAGCCTAACAAAATAGAAAACAACATTTTAGTCAAACAGAACCAATGCAGGTATGCCCCTCAAAATAAATACCTTAAACAGTCACTATACAACTTACCCTTGTCTGAGCCTCGGAAGCTTGGCCACATGGGACTTGGGAAGAGGTCCCAGCTTGGGGTTCTGGTTCCGCCTCCTGCAAAAACAACAATGAAAGGAAATGTGACATGTTGCTTCATCCACTACCCACGAAGATGCCAATGTGGTTCTAGGTCGTCTACATCAGCCATGTTACCTGCGTGTCCTCCGGCACAGGTAGGCTCGAGGTTTCGCTGCCAGAGAGTGGCAATTCCACATCCGAGATGTCCGGCAAGTTGGCATATGCTAAACAGGAAAATCAGGTTAGTAGGTCTGTGGCCCAAACTCAAATGTAACCTGGCTAGGCTATCGAGGCCATACCTCTAAAAAGTGCCAAAATACACACTAGACCAAAGGTATCTGTTAAACTCAGATTGTTAACATGTATGTTACAGGACTAAGAGGCAATCATTTTTGCTAATCACATCAGAAACATTGCTTAAATTACACATACCCGCAATCTCCCAGATGTCTTGAGTGGGGTCCTCACTCGAGCTTGGACCTTGAAAATACATGTGGACACACAAGTTGCCAGAAGCAAGTGCAACAAAAGTAGAGCCAAAATACAGACTAGAGCAAGGCAAAACAACTTACCCTCATCTCTGGCAGCCTGAACTTGAGGGGCCCTTTCTGGACAGCCACTTCCGATATTCGGGTCAACTAAAAAACACAAGGAATGTCTCTAAATATTCAGCAAACTACTACGGGGAATGTTTGGCAAAAAATATGTCCGCCAAAATACATTGCTATCACTCCAATAACTAATAGACTGACCCTGGGGAGGCAACAAGCACTCCCAAGAGGCATCTTCAAGTTTACCAAGCAAACATGTAGATTAGTAGACTAACCAAATTGAACCAGTGTAACATAAACAGCATAAAGGATACATTATGTATTGCTCTACACACCAACAGGGTCCTGTTGACCGGCAACATCGGAAGTGGGGTCCAAAGATGAACCAGTCACTTGGCCTACCAAGAAAAAAGAGGAATGAGACACATGCACTTGGGTAAAAGTGGATAAAGCAAGGTGGACACATGCACTTACCGACATCCAAAGAGTAGGTGGGATCCGGAGGAGATGCTGGGGCCAAGGGCATGGGAGCTAGGCAAAAATGAAGCCAACATTGAGCCATAGTTAATGTGCGTGCAAAAATACAACATGCATTAAGGTGTGTGTGAGCAGCTCTTTCACTAATATTCACTAATCAAGGCCAGTGTGGCTCCCACATTGATATGCCGATATATGGCTACACATCTCTGGCTTCAAACATATCTACACATGTTAGGGCCTTGTTAGTTAGTTGCTGTGAGTGTTACAGTGGGCGTGAAATTAGGCCGCAGGCCCATATTATTAATACTCAACAGTGCAAAACTCGATTGTTTGAGCTGCTCCCACACCCATTTGTTCCCCAAACAACCAGCACCAAAATTAGGGGTAAATACCTTCAATGGCAGACTGGGGTAGCCTTGAGGTTGCTGGAAGGGCAGGAGCTTGGGTGTCCTGAGGCACATCCCGGACAGCAGCATGTACACCTATGCAGAAAGCAACAGACAGAAAAGTAACAAATGTTTGAGCTCTAATGTAATACTTCACAGGTCCTACTGTTAGTTGGTCAGAATGAAAAAATGCTAATCACATACATTAACATTAGGTTTGTACAAAAGGCAGAAAATATGTACCTTCAGTCCAACCTGTGGTGTCATCCCCAGGATCCACACCCTGCAGCCGAGCCAGTGGGATTTTGGCCTTCAGCATCTCCTCATACGGCCTGTAGGTACTCTTTGGAGCCTGGATGGTCCCACTGTCCACATCAAGATCGTGATTCATCTTTTTCATAAGGGCCCCTCGCAAAGTGTAGAAGCGTTTCCTGCAGGATGGGCCACTACGTGGGTGTTGAGCAGTGCTACTAAGCTCCACACCAATGGCATCCCACAGTTTGCTTCTTTCTTGTTTGCCTATGGACTTGCTTTGGGAGCCAAATATCAGCTCCCATTTAGCAAGTGTAAGGCGCACAAGATGATTATTCTCAGCCAAATTAAATTCAGGCTCCCTCTTGGCACCTGGGCGCTTAGCCTGGGGTGCTGCCCCACCTTCAGGCTGTGCCCTTTTCCGTAAGGGAGGTCTGCGCACAGCACCCACCAAACTCCTACTTGGGCCTGCTGTGGCCGGCAGATGTCCTGAATTTGGCTCCATCCTGTAGCTGCACACACACACAAATACACACCCAACAAGCACGCATGCAGACTACAGAATGGCATCGCAATCTCTTAGGCTTGGGCAGGTTTTATGTGCTCTAACAGCCAATCAAAAAGCAGGCCACTTAATTGATTCACACATACAGCCCAGTTCCTTCTAGGCACACCTCCACTGCACTGACTGAAGCATGTGTGTTAGCCAATTAGCTCATTACAGACCTCATTAACCAAACAACACACACCCAAATACAACAATGGACTGATGTATCTCAAACCCTTGTGACATGTGGTTAGCCTAACGGCTATTTAAAAAAACAGCAGCTTACCTTTCATTGGGCCACCACTGATTTTTGGGCCATGTCCGTTAATGCACGCAAGTTTCGGCTCAAGTACGCTAGTAGCGCTACTAGCGTGCGCGTGCGCACTCTGTTTTACGCACACCTGGGTCGGCTAATTGGCGCCCGGAAATAGCAGAGCGACGCAAAAGGCGGCAAAGCGGACCTGTCCCTTTTGAAAGAGAAGTATAAATGGAAGGAATTTTCAAGCTTCTGCTATTCTTACACTGTGGCAAAGGCTGTGGTGTGGTGCTGTGCTCGCTTCCCTTGGCTCATTTGAGCCTCTGTCTGGTTTCTGTCCTCACTCTCTGTGGCTTGTTGGGTGATTTCTGACATCAGTGCTGTTTCTTTAGGAGCTTGTTTTTGGTGGCATCTGCAAATATTGTGTAGCATACAGCAAGTGAGGCTTGATTTTGGGGCCTTTTGTGGGCTGTGCAGCAACTCCCCTCTTGGTTGTGCCTAACTTAGAAAGCTGGTTTTCAGCAGGCTGGTGGTTTGGACCACTATAGTTCTGGTTTTGTGGTGAGCTGCATTGTAGCGGGTGTGTGTGGAGTGTGATTGTTTGTGTGTGTGTTGTGTGTTTGTGTTTTTTTTTTTTTTTTTTGTTTTGTATATATCTTTAGTGTGTGTGATGGATAAGAGGGTGATGTATGGTGTCTGGGTGGATGGATGTATGTGTATGCTGAAAGAGCAGGAGGAAAGGGAGCGGGGTGTTGTGAGGCTTAGGGCACCCCGCTCCTTTGCAATCCGCCTTTCAGTATGGGACTTAAGTGACGAGCAGATCAGGAGCCGCTTCCGTCTGAATCGTGCTGCACTACAGTCCCTATATGATCAGATTAAGCACAAAATCGAGCCATCCACCAAACGCACTCATTCCAT
Organism: Gastrophryne carolinensis; assembly: GCA_027917425.1. NCBI lineage: Eukaryota > Metazoa > Chordata > Amphibia > Anura > Microhylidae > Gastrophryne > Gastrophryne carolinensis. The sequence goes on from CM051234.1 coordinate 112,094,015, forward strand.
TCCAGGCATAGTACGCCTGTGTGCCACTCTCAATATTTTGGCACGAGGGACCTTCCAGGCAACCTCCGCCCTCCTCAGCGGGATAAGCCAGGCTACTATGAGCCGCATACTAATCCAGGTAGTTCTGGCAATTTGTGATTTAATCCGAATTTACATCAAGTTTCCTGAGGATGAGGAAGAGGTTGCCAAAATAAAACATGCTTTCTATCTGATGGGAGGGATCCCGAATGTGCTAGGGTGCGTTGATGGTACACATATCCCTTTCCGCCCTCCCCGTGCACAGGAGCTGTCCTACAGAAACCGGAAGCAGTTCCATTCGATTAATGTTATGGTTGTCTGTGACCCAGACATGAGGCTGCGGGCGGTGAGATCGGGGTTCCCCGGCTCATGCCACGATTCTTACGTCTTGCAGCGGACAGTCCTGTGCCGGAAGTTTGATAACAACGAAATGCCAGCTGGCTGGCTACTGGGTAATAAATTAACCATGTCAATGTATTTAGCAAATATGTGGCCTAGTAAGCCAAATTTAACAAAACAACCACAAAAAAACATGTACTAGTACTAATTGCTGTCTCTCTCCTTGTGTTTTTTCTACAGCGGATAAGGGATATGGGCAGAGAACGTGGGTCATGACTCCGGTCAGGAACCCACGGACCTCTGCCCATGAACGCTACAATGCAGCGCATCGCAAGACCAGAAGCATTGTGGAAAGAACCATCGGCCTGCTGAAAGCACGCTTTCTCTGTTTGGCACGGCCAGGAGGAGAGATGCTCTACAGCCCACAGAAGGTCTCCAAGATCATCCTTGCCTGCTGTGTGCTACACAATATTTGTATTTTCCACCGAATCCAAGCCCCCGAGGAGACAGCACTGGTGCCAGAAATCCCCAACATGCCCGCAGCAAGAAGTGAGGACACCCAGACTGGCGATGAGCTAAGGGAAAGGATGATCACTTCTTTTTTTGCGGTAAACTAACTACCCTTCACTATAATGCAAGTACTGCACTACTGGCTAAATGTATTTGAACTCCCATCAAAAAGAGCCCAAAAAAACACTAAGGGGGGTGTAAGATGACCCAAACCACTCTAAGGGGGGGTGTAAGATGATCCCAACCACTCTAAGGGGGGTGTAAGATGACCCAAACCACTCTAAGGGGGGTGTAAGATGACCCAAACCACTCTAAGGGGGGGTGTAAGATGATCCCAACCACTCTAAGGGGGGTGTAAGATGAACCAAACCACTCTAAGGGGGGGTGTAAGATGACCCAAACCACTCTAAGGGGGGTGTAAGATGACCCAAACCACTCTAAGGGGGGTGTAAGATGACCCAAACCACTCTAAGGGGGGGGTGTAAGATGACCCAAACCACTCTAAGGGGGGTGTAAGATGACCCCAACCACTCTAAGGGGGGTGTAAGATGATCCCAACCACTCTAAGGGGGGTGTAAGATGACCCAAACCACTCTAAGGGGGGTGTAAGATGATCCCAACCACTCTAAGGGGGGTGTAAGATGATCCCAACCACTCTAAGGGGAGTGTAAGATGACCCAAACCACTCTAAGGGGGGGTGTAAGATGACCCAAACCACTCTAAGGGGGGTGTAAGATGATCCCAACCACTCTAAGGGGGGGTGTAAGATGACCCAAACCACTCTAAGGGGGGGTGTAAGATGACCCAAACCACTCTAAGGGGGGTGTAAGATGACCCAAACCACTCTAAGGGGGGTGTAAGACGCCAATGTTGGTTATCAAGTAATGCATTTTTTTATTTGCAACAACAATACTACTTTAAAGATCTATACTAACTGCACTTTTCTTATTTTTTCAGGCACCAAGAGATGCACCTTGAACCCTATTTGGCACTTTAAAAACTTTCATTCCCTTTACTTTGCTTTTTCCTTTCTGTTTGAATTTTGAATTTCATTTTCTCTTCTGTTCCTTTTTTAATTTTTTAATATTGGAAAAATAAAATCTACTATATATAGATACATGTGGCTATGTGTTTAATTCTGTTGAAAGTTTCCTTTGCATTCTACTTCCTATTTTAATTTTCATTTTCTTTCTGAGTTCTGTTTTTATTTCCCTTTTCGATTTTCCTTTTATTTCTCTGTTCTGTTTTTATTTTCCTTTTCTTTCTCATTTATGTTTTTATTTTCATTTTCTATTTTCCTTTTCTTTCTCATTTATGTTTTTATTTTCATTTTCTATTTTCCTTTTCTTTCTCATTTATGTTTTTATTTTCATTTTCTATTTTCCTTTTCTTTCTCATTTATGTTTTTATTTTCATTTTCTATTTTCCTTTTCTTTCTCATTTATGTTTTTATTTTCATTTTCTATTTTCCTTTTCTTTCTCATTTATGTTTTTATTTTCCTTTTCTATTTTCCTTTTCTTTCTCATTTATGTTTTTATTTTCATTTTCTATTTTCCTTTTCTTTCTCTGTTCTGTTTTTATTTTCATTTTCTATTTTCCTTTTCTTTCTCATTTATGTTTTTATTTTCCTTTTCTATTTTCCTTTTCTTTCTCATTTATGTTTTTATTTTCATTTTCTATTTTCCTTTTCTTTCTCATTTATGTTTTTATTTTCCTTTTCTATTTTCCTTTTCTTTCTCATTTATGTTTTTATTTTCCTTTTCTATTTTCCTTTTCTTTATCATTTATGTTTTTATTTTCCTTTTCTATTTTCCTTTTCTTTCTCTGTTCTGTTTTTATTTTCCTTTTCTATTTTCCTTTTCTTTATCATTTATGTTTTTATTTTCCTTTTCTATTTTCCTTTTCTTTATCATTTATGTTTTTATTTTCCTTTTCTATTTTCCTTTTCTTTCTCTGTTCTGTTTTTATTTTCCTTTTCTATTTTCCTTTTCTTTCTCAGTTATGTTTTTATTTTCATTTTCTTTCTCATTGGTGGTTTAATTGTATTTCCTTTTTCTTTAAAAAATAAATAAAATAATTTAAAATGTGGCTATGTGTTTAATTATGTTTTATTTTGCATTTATATTCTAATATCTGGTTTAATTTAATTTCCTTTTCAACACAAAATAAAAACTCCAAAAAGTAAAGAAACATGTTGCAATGTGTTTTATTCTGAAGGTACTGGATGCCCAGGCCACAGCAAAGCTAAGCGCAGGCGCTGTGTAGAATAGCGTGGTCACACTGACTGACAGCGCCTACAAAGCTGAGCTCCAACATCATATTCAGCAATGTAGGCGTTGTTCACAACAACGCCAGGTAGCGACTGAGGAGGCCTGCTATAGCGAATCGCTAATGCCCGCGGCTGACGCTAGCGGCGCTCATAGCGCCACACTTCAGTCGCTCATCTGTCGCTACCTGGCGCTATTGATGAATCGGCCTCCCCGTCAAGATACCACCCTAACCCTGTTTTCTTGCATGCTGATATCTGTATGGTCCCAAAACCAGAAAAACATGGTCTAGAAATTTCTATTTATAGACCTTTAACCTTAATAAATATAGATGTCACAATAATGGACACATTTCTTGACACCAGACTCAATTCCTTTATAGGTCCTATGGTTCACAGAGACCAGAAAGATTTGCCACTTCAAAACAAGCAACTAAAAATATCAGAAGAAAAGCCCATTTGGTCTACTCCAGGAAAACTCAGGCCTTTCTCCTATGGGTCATATTGACAATCAGTATATTAAAGGTATTGAAGTCGCAGGGGTACAACAAAAGATTTCTTTATTTTCAGACCATATCTACCTATGAAGGCCCATACTCTAATTACCTAAAATTATTCAGAAAAATGAGGAAGGTAATTGAGTAGTGGAGTAAGTACCCCATATACTGGATAGAGTGGATAAATGTTATAAAATATCATTAATTCCTTAATTAAGTTCTAAAACTCTGCTTCTCTCTTTCAATAGTATATGGTCCCCAGTGTATTACAAAGATTCACCCCCAACTATACAGGCTCACGGCACCTTTTACACACCTGGTGGGCCTGCCCTACGATCAGCCGCTTCTGGTCCCAGTTTTATAAACTGATCCCTGGGTGGCCTTTTTGCATTGTAACACCTTAGAACACAACAACAACCAGAACTAATTATAAGCCTATTTTCTCTTAACTAGACCTTGGTCAAAACCTGTAAGGGGCAACTCACTCCACTCCTTTTGCAGAAGTTTCAGCCAGATTAAATAGATTCTTTATTAATTAGAAGCTTACTAGCATCTTAAATGACTCTCGCCATAAATTCCTCTCTATTTTGGGGACCCTGGAGAGCCTGTGTACTTCTTAAAATACTCTTCTCTGCATTGAATTAGACTCAAATGACTTATTTGGACTTCTTTCCTTCCTTTTCTACAGTTTTCCATTTTTCTATTTTTTTCATTTGTAGGGTTGTCTGTTATAATAAACCTTTTAATATAGGATGTCTAACACATGTATGTGATAGATTCTGTTTGTTAAATGGTGCTTCTGTCATACAAATTTTCAATAAAAATTCGAAAAAAATATATAAAACCATTTGTGTGTGCACTGGCATTCCTTCTCCTTTTCCAGTAGCCCCATGCTGCATTCCTAGTGGCCACAGTACTCGGCTACTAGAACAATGAGTGACTGGGCCATTTGCTGTTGTGATTATATGACTAAAGGGGCTGCTGCTGCTTAGAATAAAGCTGGCCTTGTGGCCAATGGACTTCCAGTATGGATCAACTAAGCATAGTTTCAATGCCCTATGGCATGTCAACATGAAGGGAAATGAGAGGGGGTATTTTAACTTTACATCATTGGATCGCTTTAACACCTACAAATGTCACTTCAGGCAGGAAACAAGATGCAGTGCCTGAAATATCTGCGTACAAACAATTTATTCCACCACACCAGGAAAGGTCACACTAAGGCATAGGCAGTCATGTGGTAATAAGGTGAGGCAATTCCAAGTATGAAAGCAAATGAAGTGGGAATAGCCCAAAAATCCACACAGCTGCACCAAAAACACACCTCCGCACCACCATATAAATCGAAAATTATGCAAATTCTGAATTGTTTATATTGGGCAGACACAAAAATTTAAAATTTCAATTAAAAATTACATTAAAAAATGCATAACACACAACTGATACCATATACTCTCTGGGACAATGCAATGTATTATCCAATAAAGTGTAAAATCCTAGTTAACAATTGCCATGAAGCCCCTCTTAGCATAAATCTCTATTATTCCATCTCCATTGATTCCCCCACAAAAGTGCATAGTGCCTCTGCAAAAAAACATGTATACAAATGACAGTCCAATAACCCCTATTCCATCAATTCATGAATAATAACTCCCTTAACTCACTACCCCTCTGGAATTCATAAATAAAGTGCCTGTGCTGAACAGAATCCCTGTTGCTTTAAAAATAATCCCTACAGTGGAGCAGTACTCAGAGGGTACAGGACACCTCGCCCTGATGAAGTGACGGGGGCCAGTCGTCACGAAATGCGTGGGAGGTGGGGGCACTGCATCGTCACCATTTTTAACTACTATTTTACTATTGATGTTTTTGGCTTTTGGTTCCCCCCCCCCCCCGAGTACTGCTCCACTGTAGGGATTATTTTTAAAGCAACAAGGATTTTGTTCAGCACAGGCCATTTATTTATGGATTCTGAGGGGGGGGGGGGGGAGTTATGATTCATGGATTGCTGAAATAGGGGTTATTGGACTGTCATTTGTATAATTTGTAACTGTAAAAACTAGATCAATCCAGCACCTTGAGGAAGTCCTTTTGGCACACAAAAATATACTGTACACTTTCATAAAAGTAGACTTTCCATTTAGTTTATAGAAGGGGAAGGAAAGAAGTACTTCAGAGGGAGCTGCATAATCTGATACTGTGAAGTAGGCAGATGGCAACATCTAGTCACACACAAACAGTGAACAAATGACTAAAGGCTGGACCTTGTGGATCGATAAACATTGCAGCACCGGACCTTGTGCTGCAGGACAGGTAAGGTGAGTATCCTTTTTAATGCTTATACAGATGCCCTTCCTGAGAAACTCCTGAGAACTTATCCTGTAAATGAGGATCTACCGTATTTTTCGCCCGATAAGACGCACTTATTTTTCCCCAAAAGTGGGGGGAAAATGTCTGTGCGCCTTATCGGGCGAATGTAAAAAAAAAATTAAAAAAAACTCACCCGCTCCCGCGTTGTCTGCCACACTGCGAGAGGCCAGAGGAGCGGCGGGGGCTCTGTCCCGGTCCCGCCGCTGCGATCGCTGTCTTTTCAGGCAGCGATGACAGCGACGGGGCCAGAGATAGAGCCCCTGCCGCTCCTCCATCCTTCCGGGCTCAGAGCACACGCGAGCACCAGTGCAGGCCACGCCCACCCGCTGCCCGGACCTTCGTGTTCGCATGTGCCCAGGAACAGCAGATGGAGGAGCGGCAGGGGCTCTGTCTCTGGCTCCGCCGCTGTCATCGCTGCCTGAAAAGACAGCGATCGCAGCGGCGGGGCCGGGACAGAGCCAGCTCGTGAATGGGGTGGGCGTGGCCTGCACCGACGCTGCGCCGCAGGCCACGCCCACCCCATTCACGGAGCCGGACGCTCAGCGCAGCGGTGTCAGCGGACAGGTGAGTTTAACTTTTTTTTTTTTTTTTTATATACATGGCGCCTGTCTATACTAATGGGGGGAGAGGGGCCACACAGCCTATTCTAATGGGGGGAGAGGGGCCACACAGCCTATACGAATGGGGGGAGAGGGGCCACACAGCCTATTCTAATGGGGGGAGAGGGGCCACACAGCCTATACGAATGGGGGGAGAGGGGCCACACAGCCTATTCTAATGGGGGGAGAGGGGCCACACAGCCTATACTAATGGGGGGAGGGGGATACCACACAGCCTGTACTAATGGGGGGAGGGGATGCCACACAGCCTATACTAATGGGGGGAGGGGGATTCCACACAGCCTATGGGAATGGGGAGAGGGGGATGCCACACAGCCTATGGGAATGGGGGGAGGGGGATGCCACACAGCCTAAGGGAATGGGGAGAAGGGGGTGCCACACAGCCTATAGGAATGGGGAGAGAGGGATGCCACACAGCCTATACTAATGGGGGGAGGGGGATGCCACACAGCCTATACTAATGGGGGAGGGGGATGCCACACAGCCTATGGGAATGGGGGGAGGGGGATGCCACACAGCCTATGGGAATGGGGAGAGGGGGATGCCACACAGCCTATGGGAATGGGGGAGGGGGATGCCACACAGCCTATGGGAATGGGGAGAGGCGGATGCCACACAGCCTATGGGAATGGTGAGAGAGGGATGCCACACAGCCTATACTAATGGGGGGAGGGGGATGCCACACAGCCTATACTAATGGGGGGAGGGGTATGCCACACAGCCTATGCTAATGTGGGGAGGGGGATGCCACACTGCCTATGGGAATGGGGAGAGAGGGATGCCACACAGCCTATACTAATGGGGGGAGGGGGGATGCCACACAGCCAATGGGAATGGGGGGAGAGGTGGATGCCACACAGCCTATTGGAATGGGGGGAGAGGGATGCCACACAGCCTATACTAATGGGGGGAGAGGGGGATGCCACACAGCCAGTGGGTATATGGGGAATGGGAGGGCAGATGCCACACTGGGTATACGGGGAATGGGATGGGGGCATGCTACAGTGTCTATGGAATGGGGGCATCCCACACAGCCTATGGGAATGGGATAGGGGAATGCCACACTGTCTGTAATGGTGTGTTTTTTGTTAAAAATATTTTTTTTCTTATTTTCATCCCCCAAATCCTAGGTGCGTCTTATGGGCAGGTGCGTCTTATAGGGCAAAAAATACAGTAAATGTTAACCTGGATTCTGTAGTCAGAAGTGAGAAGGGGAGATTCTCTTGGAAATGTAGTCTTCACTAGAGATGAGCGAACTTTTGAAAAATTCGATTCGACTGTTTCGCCAAATTTTCCGACAAAAATCGTTTCGACCCGAATTTATTCGCGACGAATCGCTATTAAAAACGGCTATTTCTGAGCCTCCTAGAGCCTCAATAATACTTTGAATAAATATCACATGCAGATCAGAGGCATCGCTAATAGAATCGCAGAGTGGCAGAATTGCAGAGAGTTGAAGTGGCATCACTATGAGGGGCAGGAGCCCAAACATTGCTTTAAAGAGACACTGGAGTTGGCAACAGCAGGAGCCCAAAAATTGGATGAATCACACCCTGGAGTTGCAAGCAGCAGCAGGAGCCCAAACATTGGCTGAAAGAGACACTGGAGTTGGCTGCAGGAGCCCAAAAATTGGATGAATCACACCCTGGAGTTGGCAGCGGCAGCAGCCCAAACATTACTTTAAAGAGACACTGGGGTTGGCTTCAGGAGCCCAAAAATTGGATGAATCACACCCTGGAGTTGGCAGCAGCAGCAGCAGGAGCCCAAATATACACTGGAGTTGGCTTCAGGAGCCCAAAAATTGGATGAATCACACCCTGGAGTTGGCAGCAGCAGCAGCAGGAGCCCAAACATTACTTTAAAGAGACACTGGGGTTGGCTTCAGGAGCCCAAAAATTGGATGAATCACACCCTGGAGTTGGCAGCAGCAGCAGCAGGAGCCCAAATATTACTTTAAAGAGACACTGGAGTTGGCTTCAGGAGCCCACAAATTGGATGATTCACACCCTGGAGTTGGCAGCAGCAGCAGGAGCCCAAACATTACTTTAAAGAGACACTGGGGTTGGCTTCAGGAGCCCAAAAATTGGATGAATCACACCCTGGAGTTGGCAGCAGCAGCAGCAGGAGCCCAAATATTACTTTAAAGAGACACTGGAGTTGGCTTCAGGAGCCCAAAACTTGGATGAATCACACCCTGGAGTTGGCAGCAGCAGCAGCAGGAGCCCAAACATTACTTTAAAGAGACACTGTGGTTGGCTTCAGGAGCCCAAAAATTGGATGAATCACACCCTGGAGTTGGCAGCAGCAGCAGCAGGAGCCCAAACATTACTTTAAAGAGACACTGGAGTTGGCTTCAGGAGCCCAAAAATTGGATGAATCACACCCTGGAGTTGGCAGCAGCAGCAGGAGCCCAAACATTACGTTAAAGAGACACTGGAGTTGGCTTCAGGAGCCCAAAAATTGGATGAATCACACCCTGGAGTTGGCAGCAGCAGCAGCAGCAGGAGCCCAAACATTACTTTAAAGAGACACTGGGGTTGGCTTCAGGAGCCCAAAAATTGGATGAATCACACCCTGGAGTTGGCAGCAGCAGCAGCAGGAGCCCAAATATTACTTTAAAGAGACACTGGAGTTGGCTTCAGGAGCCCAAAAATTGGATGATTCACACCCTGGAGTTGGCAGCAGCAGCAGCAGCAGGAGCCCAAACATTACTTTAAAGAGACACTGGGGTTGGCTTCAGGAGCCCAAAAATTGGATGAATCAAACCCTGGAGTTGGCAGCAGCAGCAGCAGGAGCCCAAATATTACTTTAAAGAGACACTGGAGTTGGCTTCAGGAGCCCAACAATTGGATGAACCACACCCTGGAGTTGGCAGCAGCAGCAGGAGCCCAAACATTACTTTAAAGAGACACTGGGGTTGGCTTCAGGAGCCCAAAAATTGGATGATTCACACCCTGGAGTTGGCAGCAGCAGCAGGAGCCCAAACATTACTTTAAAGATACACTGGGGTTGGCTTCAGGAGCCCAAAAATTGGATGATTCACACCCTGGAGTTGGCAGCAGCAGCAGCAGGAGCCCAAATATTACTTTAAAGAGACACTGGAGTTGGCTTCAGGAGCCCAAAAATTGGATGATTCACACCCTGGAGTTGGCAGCAGCAGCAGCAGGAGCCCAAACATTACTTTAAAGAGACACTGGGGTTGGCTTCAGGAGCCCAAAAATTGGATGAATCACACCCTGGAGTTGGCAGCAGCAGCAGGAGCCCAAACATTACTTTAAAGAGACACTGGGGTTGGCTTCAGGAGCCCAAAAATTGGATGAATCACACCCTGGAGTTGGCAGCAGCAGCAGCAGGAGCCCAAATATTACTTTAAAGAGACACTGGAGTTGGCTTCAGGAGCCCAAAACTTGGATGAATCACACCCTGGAGTTGGCAGCAGCAGCAGCAGGAGCCCAAACATTACTTTAAAGAGACACTGGGGTTGGCTTCAGGAGCCCAAAAATTGGATGAATCACACCCTGGAGTTGGCAGCAGCAGCAGCAGGAGCCCAAACATTACTTTAAAGAGACACTGGGGTTGGCTTCAGGAGCCCAAAAATTGGATGAATCACACCCTGGAGTTGGCAGCAGCAGCAGCAGGAGCCCAAATATTACTTTAAAGAGACACTGGGGTTGGCTTCAGGAGCCCAAAAATTGGATGAATCACACCCTGGAGTTGGCAGCAGCAGCAGCAGGAGCCCAAACATTACTTTAAAGAGACACTGGGGTTGGCTTCAGGAGCCCAAAAATTGGATGAATCACACCCTGGAGTTGGCAGCAGCAGCAGCAGGAGCCCAAACATTACTTTAAAGAGACACTGGAGTTGGCTTCAGGAGCCCAAAAATTGGATGAATCACACCCTGGAGTTGGCAGCAGCAGCAGCAGGAGCCCAAACATTACTTTAAAGAGACACTGGAGTTGGCTTCAGGAGCCCAAAAATTTGATGAATCACACCCTGGAGTTGGCAGCAGCAGCAGCAGCAGGAGCCCAAACATTACTTTAAAGAGACACTGGGGTTGGCTTCAGGAGCCCAAAAATTGGATGAATCACACCCTGGAGTTGGCAGCAGCAGCAGCAGGAGCCCAAATATTACTTTAAAGAGACACTGGAGTTGGCTTCAGGAGCCCAAAAATTGGATGATTCACACCCTGGAGTTGGCAGCAGCAGCAGCAGGAGCCCAAACATTACTTTAAAGAGACACTGGGGTTGGCTTCAGGAGCCCAAAAATTGGATGAATCACACCCTGGAGTTGGCAGCAGCAGCAGCAGGAGCCCAAATATTACTTTAAAGAGACACTGGAGTTGGCTTCAGGAGCCCAAAAATTGGATGAATCACACCCTGGAGTTGGCAGCAGCAGCAGCAGGAGCCCAAACATTACTTTAAAGAGACACTGGGGTTGGCTTCAGGAGCCCAAAAATTGGATGAATCACACCCTGGAGTTGGCAGCAGCAGCAGCAGGAGCCCAAACATTACTTTAAAGAGACACTGGGGTTGGCTTCAGGAGCCCAAAAATTGGATGAATCACACCCTGGAGTTGGCAGCAGCAGCAGCAGGAGCCCAAATATTACTTTAAAGAGACACTGGGGTTGGCTTCAGGAGCCCAAAAATTGGATGAATCACACCCTGGAGTTGGCAGCAGCAGCAGCAGGAGCCCAAACATTACTTTAAAGAGACACTGGGGTTGGCTTCAGGAGCCCAAAAATTGGATGAATCACACCCTGGAGTTGGCAGCAGCAGCAGCAGGAGCCCAAACATTACTTTAAAGAGACACTGGAGTTGGCTTCAGGAGCCCAAAAATTGGATGAATCACACCCTGGAGTTGGCAGCAGCAGCAGCAGGAGCCCAAACATTACTTTAAAGAGACACTGGAGTTGGCTTCAGGAGCCCAAAAATTTGATGAATCACACCCTGGAGTTGGCAGCAGCAGCAGCAGCAGGAGCCCAAACATTACTTTAAAGAGACACTGGGGTTGGCTTCAGGAGCCCAAAAATTGGATGAATCACACCCTGGAGTTGGCAGCAGCAGCAGCAGGAGCCCAAATATTACTTTAAAGAGACACTGGAGTTGGCTTCAGGAGCCCAAAAATTGGATGATTCACACCCTGGAGTTGGCAGCAGCAGCAGCAGGAGCCCAAACATTACTTTAAAGAGACACTGGAGTTGGCTTCAGGAGCCCAAAAATTGGATGAATCACACCCTGGAGTTGGCAGCAGCAGCAGCAGGAGCCCAAATATTACTTTAAAGAGACACTGGAGTTGGCTTCAGGAGCCCAACAATTGGATGAATCACACCCTGGAGTTGGCAGCAGCAGCAGCAGGAGCCCAAACATTACTTTAAAGAGACACTGGAGTTGGCTTCAGGAGCCCAAAAATTGGATGAATCACACCCTGGAGTTGGCAGCAGCAGCAGCAGCAGGAGCCCAAACATTACTCTAAAGAGACACTGGGGTTGGCTTCAGGAGCCCAAAAATTGGATGAATCACACCCTGGAGTTGGCAGCAGCAGCAGCAGTAGCCCAAATATTACTTTAAAGAGACACTGGAGTTGGCTTCAGGAGCCCAAAAATTGGATGAATCACACCCTGGAGTTGGCAGCAGCAGCAGCAGGAGCCCAAACATTACTTTAAAGAGACACTGGGGTTGGCTTCAGGAGCCCAAAAATTGGATGAATCACACCCTGGAGTTGGCAGCAGCAGCAGCAGGAGCCCAAACATTACTTTAAAGAGACACTGGGGTTGGCTTCAGGAGCCCAAAAATTGGATGAATCACACCCTGGAGTTGGCAGCAGCAGCAGCAGGAGCCCAAATATTACTTTAAAGAGACACTGGGGTTGGCTTCAGGAGCCCAAAAATTGGATGAATCACACCCTGGAGTTGGCAGCAGCAGCAGCAGGAGCCCAAACATTACTTTAAAGAGACACTGGGGTTGGCTTCAGGAGCCCAAAAATTGGATGAATCACACCCTGGAGTTGGCAGCAGCAGCAGCAGGAGCCCAAACATTACTTTAAAGAGACACTGGAGTTGGCTTCAGGAGCCCAAAAATTGGATGAATCACACCCTGGAGTTGGCAGCAGCAGCAGCAGGAGCCCAAACATTACTTTAAAGAGACACTGGAGTTGGCTTCAGGAGCCCAAAAATTTGATGAATCACACCCTGGAGTTGGCAGCAGCAGCAGGAGCCCAAACATTACTTTAAAGAGACACTGGGGTTGGCTTCAGGAGCCCAAAAATTGGATGAATCACACCCTGGAGTTGGCAGCAGCAGCAGCAGGAGCCCAAATATTACTTTAAAGAGACACTGGAGTTGGCTTCAGGAGCCCAAAAATTGGATGATTCACACCCTGGAGTTGGCAGCAGCAGCAGCAGGAGCCCAAACATTACTTTAAAGAGACACTGGGGTTGGCTTCAGGAGCCCAAAAATTGGATGAATCACACCCTGGAGTTGGCAGCAGCAGCAGCAGGAGCCCAAATATTACTTTAAAGAGACACTGGAGTTGGCTTCAGGAGCCCAACAATTGGATGAATCACACCCTGGAGTTGGCAGCAGCAGCAGCAGGAGCCCAAACATTACTTTAAAGAGACACTGGAGTTGGCTTCAGGAGCCCAAAAATTGGATGAATCACACCCTGGAGTTGGCAGCAGCAGCAGGAGCCCAAACATTACGTTAAAGAGACACTGGAGTTGGCTTCAGGAGCCCAAAAATTGGATGAATCACACCCTGGAGTTGGCAGCAGCAGCAGCAGCAGGAGCCCAAACATTACTTTAAAGAGACACTGGGGTTGGCTTCAGGAGCCCAAAAATTGGATGAATCACACCCTGGAGTTGGCAGCAGCAGCAGCAGGAGCCCAAATATTACTTTAAAGAGACACTGGAGTTGGCTTCAGGAGCCCAAAAATTGGATGATTCACACCCTGGAGTTGGCAGCAGCAGCAGCAGGAGCCCAAACATTACTTTAAAGAGACACTGGGGTTGGCTTCAGGAGCCCAAAAATTGGATGAATCAAACCCTGGAGTTGGCAGCAGCAGCAGCAGGAGCCCAAATATTACTTTAAAGAGACACTGGAGTTGGCTTCAGGAGCCCAACAATTGGATGAATCACACCCTGGAGTTGGCAGCAGCAGCAGCAGGAGCCCAAACATTACTTTAAAGAGACACTGGGGTTGGCTTCAGGAGCCCAAAAATTGGATGATTCACACCCTGGAGTTGGCAGCAGCAGCAGGAGCCCAAACATTACTTTAAAGATACACTGGGGTTGGCTTCAGGAGCCCAAAAATTGGATGATTCACACCCTGGAGTTGGCAGCAGCAGCAGCAGGAGCCCAAATATTACTTTAAAGAGACACTGGAGTTGGCTTCAGGAGCCCAAAAATTGGATGATTCACACCCTGGAGTTGGCAGCAGCAGCAGCAGGAGCCCAAACATTACTTTAAAGAGACACTGGGGTTGGCTTCAGGAGCCCAAAAATTGGATGAATCACACCCTGGAGTTGGCAGCAGCAGCAGCAGGAGCCCAAACATTACTTTAAAGAGACACTGGGGTTGGCTTCAGGAGCCCAAAAATTGGATGAATCACACCCTGGAGTTGGCAGCAGCAGCAGCAGGAGCCCAAATATTACTTTAAAGAGACACTGGAGTTGGCTTCAGGAGCCCAAAACTTGGATGAATCACACCCTGGAGTTGGCAGCAGTAGCAGCAGGAGCACAAACATTACTTTAAAGAGACACTGGGGTTGGCTTCAGGAGCCCAAAAATTGGATGAATCACACCCTGGAGTTGGCAGCAGCAGCAGCAGGAGCCCAAACATTACTTTAAAGAGACACTGTGGTTGGCTTCAGGAGCCCAAAAATTGGATGAATCACACCCTGGAGTTGGCAGCAGCAGCAGCAGGAGCCCAAATATTACTTTAAAGAGACACTGGGGTTGGCTTCAGGAGCCCAAAAATTGGATGAATCACACCCTGGAGTTGGCAGCAGCAGCAGCAGGAGCCCAAACATTACTTTAAAGAGACACTGGGGTTGGCTTCAGGAGCCCAAAAATTGGATGAATCACACCCTGGAGTTGGCAGCAGCAGCAGCAGGAGCCCAAACATTACTTTAAAGAGACACTGGAGTTGGCTTCAGGAGCCCAAAAATTGGATGAATCACACCCTGGAGTTGGCAGCAGCAGCAGCAGGAGCCCAAACATTACTTTAAAGAGACACTGGAGTTGGCTTCAGGAGCCCAAAAATTTGATGAATCACACCCTGGAGTTGGCAGCAGCAGCAGCAGGAGCCCAAACATTACTTTAAAGAGACACTGGGGTTGGCTTCAGGAGCCCAAAAATTGGATGAATCACACCCTGGAGTTGGCAGCAGCAGCAGCAGGAGCCCAAATATTACTTTAAAGAGACACTGGAGTTGGCTTCAGGAGCCCAAAAATTGGATGATTCACACCCTGGAGTTGGCAGCAGCAGCAGCAGGAGCCCAAACATTACTTTAAAGAGACACTGGGGTTGGCTTCAGGAGCCCAAAAATTGGATGAATCACACCCTGGAGTTGGCAGCAGCAGCAGCAGGAGCCCAAATATTACTTTAAAGAGACACTGGAGTTGGCTTCAGGAGCCCAACAATTGGATGAATCACACCCTGGAGTTGGCAGCAGCAGCAGCAGGAGCCCAAACATTACTTTAAAGAGACACTGGGGTTGGCTTCAGGAGCCCAAAAATTGGATGATTCACACCCTGGAGTTGGCAGCAGCAGCAGGAGCCCAAACATTACTTTAAAGATACACTGGGGTTGGCTTCAGGAGCCCAAAAATTGGATGATTCACACCCTGGAGTTGGCAGCAGCAGCAGGAGCCCAAACATTACTTTAAAGAGACACTGGGGTTGGCTTCAGGAGCCCAAAACTTGGATGAATCACACCCTGGAGTTGGCAGCAGCAGCAGCAGGAGCCCAAATATTACTTTAAAGAGACACTGGAGTTGGCTTCAGGAGCCCAAAAATTGGATGAATCACACCCTGGAGTTGGCAGCAGCAGCCCAAATATTACTTTAAAGAGACACTGGGGTTGGCTTCAGGAGCCCAAAAATTGGATGATTCACACGCTGGAGTTGGCAGCAGCAGCAGGAGCCCAAACATTACTTTAAAGAGACACTGGGGTTGGCTTCAGGAGCCCGAAAATTGGATGATTCACACCCTGGAGTTGGCATCAGCAGGAGCCTAAAGACATAAATATGTTTTGCACCATTTGGAAAGTGTAAAACGTGGCACCATGCTGAATCTAGTCGCATGCATCAGACATTGGTGGGTGGAAATCCTGGCTGATCCATCCCTGATTCATTTTGACAAAGGTGAGTCTCTCCACATTTTTAGTTGACAGACGAGTTCTCCTCGCCGTAACTATGGCCCCCGCCGCACTAAACACCCGCTCAGATGGCACGCTACTTGCCGGGCAGGACAGCTTTTCCAGGGCAAACTCTGCTAGTTGCGGCCACAAATCAAGTTTGGCTGCCCAGAAGTCCAGCGGATCCTCAAGGTGTGTTGGCATGGTCATGTCAAAGTATGACATGACCTGCTGGTTCAGGTCCTGCTCCAGGTCTTCCTGCTGCTCATGAGTAGCCTCACTATGCGGGTGTAGAAAGCTACTCATTAGCGACTGAAGACTGAGGCTGCTGCTGATGGAGCTGCTGCTGCTGCTCCTGCCAACCCCCCCAGCGGCCATGGCAGTGGAAGGTGAGCGCAGAGGTCCCCTCGAGTCAGACCTGCGAGAGTATGGACCATGGCGCAGATAGGCATCGGCCAACTGCCTACGTAGAATGTCTTTGTAGTAGTTCAGTTTGTCCTCCCTCTCGGTGGGTTTAAAAAATGTTGTGCCGGAAGCGAGGGTCCAATAAGGTGGACAGCCAGAAGTCATCCCGCCAACAGATGGAAACAATTCTGGGGTCACTACGCAAGCACGTGAGCATGCTTCCTGCCATTTGCGCAAGTGACTCGGATGGACTACCTGTCTCCATCTCCACTGCATACTGCCACGGTTTGCCCGGGTCCTCTGTCTCGCCTTCCTCAAAAACCTCTAGCTCCTCTGGCTGCTCCTGCTCCTCCTCTCCTGTCCGCTGACTAGATAAACCAGCCATTTCGCCAAGCCTAAACTGTGTTTCGCTGGGCAACTCCTCCTCCTCTTCCTCCTTCTCCTCCAGTTCAGCTCCAACGGGGTTCATGTGGCCGTAAGATGTAAACGCCATGTCTCCAGTGCCCTGACCAGCCATGGTTTCCAACATGTGCTGTGGTACATGAAGCAGTGGAATCACGTCGTTCATCCCGTAATCCTGCCGACTGACAAATAAAGTGGCTTCCTCAAAGGGCCTGAGCAAACGGCAGGTGTCACGTATGAGCTGCCACTGGTTGACATTGAAGTTACACAGGGGAGTCCCCCTATCTGCTTGGATCATCAGGAAATCCGTGATGGCTTTTCTCTGTTCATATAATCGGTCCAACATGTGAAGGGTGGAATTCCAACGGGTGGAAACATCGAAATCAGACTATGTTGGGGGATACCGTTCTGACGCTGTAGCTCAAGAAGGGTGTGTTTGGCAGTGTATGAGTGGCTGAAGTGCATGAAAAGTTTCCTTGAAGTTGTTAGGATGTCTTGCAGATGGGGGGAACACTTCAGAAACCGCTTGACAACCAGATTGAAGACGTGAGCCATGCAGGGGGCATGGGTCAGGCTTCCTTGGCGCAGCACAGACAAAATGTTCTTCCCATTGTCGGTAACCATGATTCCCATTTTAAGTTTTCTTGGAGTAAGCCATGTTTGGATTTCCTGATGAATAAATTTAAGCAGTTCCTCCCCTGTGTGACTCCGTTCGCCAAGACAAACCATGTGAAGCACTGCCTGACACCTCCGTTCCCTGCACACATGGTAGACTGGAGGGGCACTGAGACTTGAGCCTACAGTGGAGGGTGAGGAGATGGCGGAGGATGAGGAGGCCGAGTCGCACGGTGTCACAGGCCCAACGGGCAGGGAGCGCGGAGGCCGAAGCGGCGTGACCTGTCCAAGTTGCTGCTGCTGCTGCAAAGGGACCACATTCACCCAGTAGGCCGTAAACGACATGTACTGTCCCTGACCGTAGTTACAGCTCCAGACGTCGGCGCTGCCATGCACTTTGCTACACACCGACAGGCTAAAGGACTGGCCCACCTTCTGTTCAACAAAAGTGTGCAGCGCTGGTACTGCCTTCTTGGCAAAGAAATGACGGCTTGGGACTCTCCACCTCGGCTCGGCACAAGCCATCAGTTCTCTGAAAGGTGCAGAGTCCACCACCTGAAAAGGGAGCGACTGCAGCACCAGCAACTTGGACAGGAGCACATTCAGCTTCTGCGCCGTAGGATGAGTGGGCGCATACTGCTGTCTCTTGGACATGGCTTCGCTGATGGATTGCTGGCGGGATGCATGACTTGGAGGAGCAGGAGCGACAGAGGATGGGTATGACGCACAGCTGCCTTCGGCTGAGGTGCTGAAGCCTTCGCTGGCAGAAATTGGGAGCGGCGTGCCACTTGGTGAGGAAGCAGACTGGACCACCCCTTGGGAGCCTCGGTTCTCCCAGGTCGCTTTATGGTGACGCATCATATGTTGACGCAGGGCCGTTGTGCCAACATTTGGACCCTGGCCACGCTTCACCTTTTGCCTACATATCTTGCATGTGGCCATGTTACCCTCCTGCGGATGCTTCAGGAAGAACTGCCACACTGCCGAGTAGCTATTTTTCCCACCCCCTGGCCTCACTGATTCCAGCCTTTGGAATTGTGCCCCCATGCTGACTGCTACCACCTTGCTGCCTCAGCTGCTGACTCCGGGGCAACCTGCGCCCCTCTTCTCCTGATGATGACGATGAAGCCCCTTCACCACCCGACTCCCAAGTGTGATCGGCTTCATCGTCATCATCATTATCACCGAGCTGTGGCTGTACGTCACTGATGTTCGTGGATTCGTCAACAGTGTCTGGCACAGGAGCTGGAACGCTCGCAGCACCCACGACACTGTCCACATCACTATTTGTCTGCCTAGCTAAAGAAGCCACTTCCATTTCTTGGCTGGGCAGTAGCTGCTGACTGTCCTCTATCTGATCGTCCTCCTCACTAAAGAGTGGAGCTGAACCCAAAGCATAGGATACGTCGCTGGGGGAGGAAACGGCGTAGGACAGAGGCAATGGGAGGACAGGGACTGCTCTCGGGGCATGCCAACTCAGGGTTGTGTCAGAGGAACCTACCGATCCTAGACTGGGGGTCTCAGACGAAAGTTGTGATGATGTTGTTGATGACCGCGTCAACCAATCTACCACGGCAGATGCGTTACTGGAGGAGACCCGACCGCTAGCAGATACTGGCAGATTAGGTCTCTCAGCGTGACTCCTGCTGCTACTGGCCCCCAGTCTGCTGCGACCTCTGCCTGCGGAATCTTCCTCCTCCTCCTCTGCCACTCCTCTTTTCACTTCCAGGCACTTGTCTGCCCGACATAGTCTAACTGGCGTGGTAGTAGGTGATATTTTAAGAACCCCCAGGCAGCAGTGGGTCTATATGAAACAGAATATAATGCACACCAAAAGTGAGCAGTAACACTCCAACAGGCCTGCTTAGTGTAAATAAGAGACCTGCTTAGTGTAAATAAAGAGGGGTATGGTATGTTACAGAATGGGATGCCCCAACAGGAGTGCACCTGTGAGCAGTAGTACTATGCACAGCAAAAGTGTGTTTATCAGGCCAAATTTCTATTAGAATAAGTGCAAAGGTTTATAGCAGTAAATAGAGGCTGGTGTAGTCACAGAATGGGATGCCCCAACAGGAGTGCACCTGTGAGCAGTAATACTATGCACAGCAAGTGTGTTTATCAGGCCAAATTTCTATTAGAATAAGTGCAAAGGGTTACAGCAGTAAATAGAGGCTGGTGTAGTCACAGAATGGGATGCCCCAACAGCCAGGAGTGCACCTGTGAGCAGTAATACTATGCACAGCAAGTGTGTTTATCAGGCCAAATTTCTATTAGAATAAGTGCAAAGGGTTATAGCAGTAAATAGAGGCTGGTGTAGTCACAGAATGGGATGCCCCAACAGGAGTGCACCTGTGAGCAGTAATACTATGCACACTGATGCTACTGTGTTTATCAGGCCAAATTTCTATTAGAATAAGTGCAAAGGGTTATAGCAGTAAATAGAGGCTGGTGTAGTCACAGAATGGGATGCCCCAACAGCCAGGAGTGCACCTGTGAGCAGTAATACTATGCACATCAAGTGTGTTTATCAGGCCAAATTTCTATTAGAATAAATGCAAAGGGTTACAGCAGTAAATAGAGGCTTGTGTAGTCACAGCATGGGATGCCCCAACAGTCAGCAGTGCACCTGGCAGCAGTACTACTATGCACAGCAAAAGTGTCTTTATCAGGCCAAATTTCTATTAGAATAAGTGCAAATGGTTATGGTATTAAATAGAGGCTTGTGTAGTCACAGAATGGGATGCCCCAACAGTCAGCAGTGCACCTGGCATCAGTACTACTATGCACAGCAAAAGTGTCTTTATCAGGCCAAATTTCTATTAGAATAAGTGCAAAGGGTTATAGCAGTAAATAGAGGCTGGTGTAGTCACAGAATGGGATGCCCCAACAGCCAGGAGTGCACCTGTGAGCAGTAATACTATGCACATCAAGTGTGTTTATCAGGCCAAATTTCTATTAGAATAAATGCAAAGGGTTACAGCAGTAAATAGAGGCTTGTGTACTCACAGCATGGGATGCCCCAACAGTCAGCAGTGCACCTGGCAGCAGTACTACTATGCACAGCAAAAGTGTCTTTATCAGGCCAAATTTCTATTAGAATAAGTGCAAATGGTTACAGCAGTAAATAGAGGCTTGTGTATTCACAGAATGGGATGCCCCAACAGTCAGCAGTGCACCTGGCAGCAGTACTACTATGCACAGCAAAAGTGTTTTTATCAGGCCAAATTTCTATTAGAATAAGTGCAAAAGGTTATGGTATTAAATAGAGGCTTGTGTAGTCACAGAATGGGATGCCCCAACAGTCAGCAGTGCACCTGTGAGCAGTAATACTATGCACAGCAAAAGTGTCTTTATCAGGCCAAATTTCTATTAGAATAAGTGCAAATGGTTATGGTATGAAATAGAGGCGTGTGTAGTCACAGAATGGGATGCCCCAACAGTCAGCAGTGCACCTGGAATCAGTACTACTATGCACTGCAAAAGTGTCTTTATCAGGCCAAATTTCTATTAGAATAAGTGCAAAGGGTTATAGCAGTAAATAGAGGCTGGTGTAGTCACAGAATGGGATGCCCCAACAGCCAGGAGTGCACCAGTGAGCAGTAATACTATGCACAGCAAGTGTGTTTATCAGGCCAAATTTCTATTAGAATAAGTGCAAAGGGTTATAGCAGTAAATAGAGGCTGGTGTAGTCACAGAATGGGATGCCCCAACAGTCAGCAGTGCACCTGGCAGCAGTACTACTATGCACAGCAAAAGTGTCTTTATCAGGCCAAATTTCAATTAGAATAAGTGCAAATGGTTACAGCAGTAAATAGAGGCTTGTGTAGTCACAGAATGGGATGCCCCAACAGTCAGCAGTGCACCTGTGAGCAGTAATACTATGCACAGCAAAAGTGTCTTTATCAGGCCAAATTTCTATTAGAATAAGTGCAAATGGTTATGGTATTAAATAGAGGCTTGTGTAGTCACAGAATGGGATGCCCCAACAGTCAGCAGTGCACCTGGCATCAGTACTACTATGCACAGCAAAAGTGTCTTTATCAGGCCAAATTTCTATTAGAATAAGTGCAAAGGGTTATAGCAGTAAATAGAGGCTGGTGTAGTCACAGAATGGGATGCCCCAACAGCCAGGAGTGCACCTGTGAGCAGTAATACTATGCACAGCAAGTGTGTTTATCAGGCCAAATTTCTATTAGAATCAGTGCAAAGGGTTATAGCAGTAAATAGAGGCTGGTGTAGTCACAGAATGGGATGCCCCAACAGCCAGGAGTGCACCTGTGAGCAGTAATACTATGCACAGCAAGTGTGTTTATCAGGCCACATTTCTATTAGAATAAGTGCAAAGGGTTACAGAAGTAAATAGAGGCTTAGGCTTGTGTAGTCACAGAATGGGATGCCCCAACAGTCAGCAGTGCACCTGGCATCAGTACTACTATGCACAGCAAAAGTGTGTTTATCAGGCCAAATTTCTATTAGAATAAGTGCAAAGGGTTATAGCAGTAAATAGAGGCTGGTGTAGTCACAGAATGGGATGCCCCAACAGCCAGGAGTGCACCTGTGAGCAGTAATACTATGCACAGCAAGTGTGTTTATCAGGCCAAATTTCTATTAGAATAAGTGCAAAGGGTTACAGCAGTAAATAGAGGCTTGTGTAGTCACAGAATGGGATGCCCCAACAGTCAGCAGTGCACCTGGCAGCAGTACTACTATGCACAGCAAAAGTGTCTTTATCAGGCCAAATTTCTATTAGAATAAGTGCAAATGGTTATGGTATTAAATAGAGGCTTGTGTAGTCACAGAATGGGATGCCCCAACAGTCAGCAGTGCACCTGTGAGCAGTAATACTATGCACAGAAAATGTGTCTTTATCAGGCCAAATTTCTATTAGAATAAGTGCAAATGGTTATGGTATTAAATAGAGGCGTGTGTAGTCACAGAATGGGATGCCCCAACAGTCAGCAGTGCACCTGGAATCAGTACTACTATGCACTGCAAAAGTGTCTTTATCAGGCCAAATTTCTATTAGAATAAGTGCAAAGGGTTATAGCAGTAAATAGAGGCTGGTGTAGTCACAGAATGGGATGCCCCAACAGCCAGGAGTGCACCAGTGAGCAGTAATACTATGCACAGCAAGTGTGTTTATCAGGCCAAATTTCTATTAGAATAAGTGCAAAGGGTTATAGCAGTAAATAGAGGCTGGTGTAGTCACAGAATGGGATGCCCCAACAGTCAGCAGTGCACCTGGCAGCAGTACTACTATGCACAGCAAAAGTGTCTTTATCAGGCCAAATTTCAATTAGAATAAGTGCAAATGGTTACAGCAGTAAATAGAGGCTTGTGTAGTCACAGAATGGGATGCCCCAACAGTCAGCAGTGCACCTGTGAGCAGTAATACTATGCACAGCAAAAGTGTCTTTATCAGGCCAAATTTCTATTAGAATAAGTGCAAATGGTTATGGTATTAAATAGAGGCTTGTGTAGTCACAGAATGGGATGCCCCAACAGTCAGCAGTGCACCTGGCATCAGTACTACTATGCACAGCAAAAGTGTCTTTATCAGGCCAAATTTCTATTAGAATAAGTGCAAAGGGTTATAGCAGTAAATAGAGGCTGGTGTAGTCACAGAATGGGATGCCCCAACAGCCAGGAGTGCACCTGTGAGCAGTAATACTATGCACAGCAAGTGTGTTTATCAGGCCAAATTTCTATTAGAATCAGTGCAAAGGGTTATAGCAGTAAATAGAGGCTGGTGTAGTCACAGAATGGGATGCCCCAACAGCCAGGAGTGCACCTGTGAGCAGTAATACTATGCACAGCAAGTGTGTTTATCAGGCCAAATTTCTATTAGAATAAGTGCAAAGGGTTACAGAAGTAAATAGAGGCTTAGGCTTGTGTAGTCACAGAATGGGATGCCCCAACAGTCAGCAGTGCACCTGGCATCAGTACTACTATGCACAGCAAAAGTGTGTTTATCAGGCCAAATTTCTATTAGAATAAGTGCAAAGGGTTATAGCAGTAAATAGAGGCTGGTGTAGTCACAGAATGGGATGCCCCAACAGCCAGGAGTGCACCTGTGAGCAGTAATACTATGCACAGCAAGTGTGTTTATCAGGCCAAATTTCTATTAGAATAAGTGCAAAGGGTTACAGCAGTAAATAGAGGCTTGTGTAGTCACAGAATGGGATGCCCCAACAGTCAGCAGTGCACCTGGCAGCAGTACTACTATGCACAGCAAAAGTGTCTTTATCAGGCCAAATTTCTATTAGAATAAGTGCAAATGGTTATGGTATTAAATAGAGGCTTGTGTAGTCACATAATGGGATGCCCCAACAGTCAGCAGTGCACCTGTGAGCAGTAATACTATGCACAGCAAAAGTGTCTTTATCAGGCCAAATTTCTATTAGAATAAGTGCAAATGGTTATGGTATTAAATAGAGGCTTGTGTAGTCACAGAATGGGATGCCCCAACAGTCAGCAGTGCACCTGGCAGCAATACTACTATGCACAGCAAAAGTGTCTTTATCAGGCCAAATTTCTATTAGAATAAGTACAAAGGGTTACAGCAGTAAATAGAGGCTGGTGTAGTCACAGAATGGGATGCCCCAACAGCCAGGAGTGCACCAGTGAGCAGTAATACTATGCACAGCAAGTGTGTTTATCAGGCCAAATTTCTATTAGAATAAGTGCAAAGGGTTATAGCAGTAAATAGAGGCTGGTGTAGTCACAGAATGGGATGCCCCAACAGCCAGGACTGCACCTGTGAGCAGTAATACTATGCACAGCAAGTGTGTTTATCAGACAAAATTTCTATTAGAATAAGTGCAAAGGGTTATAGCAGTAAATAGAGGCTGGTGTAGTCACAGAATGGGATGCCCCAACAGTCAGCAGTGCACCTGGCAGCAGTACTACTATGCACAGCTAAAGTGTCTTTATCAGGCCAAATTTCAATTAGAATAAGCGCAAATGGTTATAGTATTAAATAGAGGCTGGTGTAGTCACAGAATGGGATGCCCCAACAGCCAGGAGTTCACCTGTGAGCAGTAATACTATGCACAGCAAGTGTGTTTATCAGGCCAAATTTCTATTAGAATAAGTGCAAAGGGTTATAGCAGTATATAGAGGCTGGTGTAGTCACAGAATGGGATGCCCCAACAGCCAGGAGTGCGCCTGTGAGCAGTAATACTATGCACAGCAAGTGTGTTTATCAGGCCAAATTTCTATTAGAATAAGTGCAAAGGGTTATAGCAGCAAATAGAGGCTGGTGTAGTCACAGAATGGGATGCCCCAACAGCCAGGAGTGCACCTGTGAGCAGTAATACTATGCACAGCAAGTGTGTTTATCAGGCCAAATTTCTATTAGAATAAGTGCAAAGGGTTATAGCAGTAAATAGAGGCTGGTGTAGTCACAGAATGGGATGCCCCAACAGCCAGGAGTGCACCTGTGAGCAGTAAAACTATGCACAGCAAGTGTGTTTATCAGGCCAAATTTCTATTAGAATAAGTGCAAAGGGTTATAGCAGTAAATAGAGGCTGGTGTAGTCACAAAATGGGATGCCCCAACAGCCAGGAGTGCACCTGTGAGCAGTAATACTATGCACAGCAAGTGTGTTTATCAGGCCAAATTTCTATTAGAATAAGTGCAAAGGGTTATAGCAGTAAATAGAGGCTGGTGTAGTCACAGAATGGGATGCCCCAACAGCCAGGAGTGCACCTGTGAGCAGTAATACTATGCACAGCAAGTGTGTTTATCAGGCCAAATTTCTATTAGAATAAGTGCAAAGGGTTATAGCAGTAAATAGAGGCTGGTGTAGTCACAGAATGGGATGCCCCAACAGCCAGGAGTGCACCTGTGAGCAGTAATACTATGCACAGCAAGTGTGTTTATCAGGCCAAATTTCTATTAGAATAAGTGCAAAGGGTTATAGCAGTAAATAGAGGCTGGTGTAGTCACAGAATGGGATGCCCCAACAGTCAGGAGTGCACCTGTGAGCAGTAAAACTATGCACAGCAAGTGTGTTTATCAGGCCAAATTTCTATTAGAATAAGTGCAAAGGGTTATAGCAGTAAATAGAGGCTGGTGTAGTCACAGAATGGGATGCCCCAACAGCCAGGAGTGCACCTGTGAGCAGTAAAACTATGCACAGCAAGTGTGTTTATCAGGCCAAATTTCTATTAGAATAAGTGCAAAGGGTTATAGCAGTAAATAGATGCTGGTGTAGTCACAGAATGGGATGCCCCAACAGCCAGGATTGCACCTGTGAGCAGTAATACTATGCACAGCAAGTGTGTTTATCAGGCCAAATTTCTATTAGAATAAGTGCAAAGGGTTATAGCAGTAAATAGAGGCTGGTGTAGTCACAGAATGGGATGCCCCAACAGCCAGGAGTGCACCTGTGAGCAGTAATACTATGCACAGCAAGTGTGTTTATCAGGCCAAATTTCTATTAGAATAAGTGCAAAGGGTTATAGCAGTAAATAGAGGCTGGTGTAGTCACAGAATGGGATGCCCCAACAGCCAGGAGTGCACCTGTGAGCAGTAATACTATGCACAGCAAGTGTGTTTATCAGGCCAAATTTCTATTAGAATAAGTGCAAAGGGTTATAGCAGTAAATAGAGGCTGGTGTAGTCACAGAATGGGATGCCCCAACAGCCAGGAGTGCACCTGTGAGCAGTAATACTATGCACAGCAAGTGTGTTTATCAGGCCAAATTTCTATTAGAATAAGTGCAAAGGGTTATAGCAGTAAATAGAGGCTGGTGTAGTCACAGAATGGGATGCCCCAACAGGAGTGCACCTGTGAGCAGTAATACTATGCACACTGATGCTACTGTGTTTATCAGGCCAAATTTCTATTAGAATAAGTGCAAAGGGTTATAGCAGTAAATAGAGGCTGGTGTAGTCACAGAATGGGATGCCCCAACAGCCAGGAGTGCACCTGTGAGCAGTAATACTATGCACAGCAAGTGTGTTTATCAGGCCAAATTTCTATTAGAATAAGTGCAAAGGGTTATAGCAGTAAATAGAGGCTGGTGTAGTCACAGAATGGGATGCCCCAACAGCCAGGAGTGCACCTGTGAGCAGTAATACTATGCACAGCAAGTGTGTTTATCAGGCCAAATTTCTATTAGAATAAGTGCAAAGGGTTTTAGCAGTAAATAGAGGCTGGTGTAGTCACAGAATGGGATGCCCCAACAGCCAGGAGTGCACCTGTGAGCAGTAATACTATGCACAGCAAGTGTGTTTATCAGGCCAAATTTCTATTAGAATAAGTGCAAAGGGTTATAGCAGTAAATAGAGGCTGGTGTAGTCACAGAATGGGATGCCCCAACAGCCAGGAGTGCACCTGTGAGCAGTAATACTATGCACAGCAAGTGTGTTTATCAGGCCAAATTTCTATTAGAATAAGTGCAAAGGGTTATAGCAGTAAATAGAGGCTGGTGTAGTCACAGAATGGGATGCCCCAACAGGAGTGCACCTTTGAGCAGTAATACTATGCACACTGATGCTACTGTGTTTATCAGGCCAAATTTCTATTAGAATAAGTGCAAAGGGTTATAGCAGTAAATAGAGGCTGGTGTAGTCACAGAATGGGATGCCCCAACAGCCAGGAGTGCACCTGTGAGCAGTAATACTATGCACAGTAAGTGTGTTTATCAGGCCAAATTTCTATTAGAATAAGTGCAAAGGGTTATAGCAGTAAATAGAGGCTGGTGTAGTCACAGAATGGGATGCCTCACAGCAGACTTGAGATCAGTTCAGTATATATGCACAGTAAGTGTATAAGCAGCCTGAAAACGCTAACAAAGCCAGTCAGCCAGCCAGTTACACTCAGGCTGGATGAAAAAAAAAAAAAATCTCCCTGTGACTGACTCCGATTTTTCCTAACTTTCCCTGCTTTTCGCTGACTTTCTGTCTGTCTCCTGCCTGTCTCCAGCCTGTCCCTGTCTGTCCCTGGCTCTCTGTCTCTCTCTCACTACAGCAGCGTCCTGTCTCTCACGAATGCAATAGAGAAATGAGGAAAAGCAAGATGTCCGCCGACTTAAATAGCGCTGTGACGTCACCGGGCTTGCTGGCTGCTGATAGGCTGCATGTGACTGCCCCAGCTTGCACTGGCGCGGGGTAGATGTCTGGACATGTCCCGTCCGCCATCTTAGAATGCCTGTAATGTAAATGAATGGATGTTAAAGGAAAACTTCGAGCGATCGAAGCACGGGGAAATTCGGATTCGATCCGAATCGAATTTTTCATGAAATTCGGATCGAATCCGGGTTCGTCCGGATCGATTCGCTCATCCCTAGTCTTCACCACAGGGCCAGGGTTCTCCAATATAAATGTAGGTCCACGAATGTTTTTAACAACAGTTAATTTTTCCAAATTGGGATGCCCCACTGGAGTGGAAAACCAACCAGGGAGAGTAAAAATGCTCTTGCTGTTCTGTGTTTTGTTTAAAACAGGAGCCCATTGACATGGCAGTGCTGCATCCTGCACTCTATCCAATGTAATGTAATTGGCTACTTCAAATAACTAGCAAAGCCCCGTGCAGATGTTGATAGCCTTTTGTGGAATGAAGGAAAGCTATTTTCTTTGCATATCATTTAATCATTTCATTATGAGTATTTATTGTGCTTCCTTCTCTTGCCACAGCATACCATCTACATTGCTGCTTTCTACATTGTGGTGTCACACCCAAGTTGCTGTGTACACAGGCAAAATATGGCCTGCAGAGACTCCATAATCCATCCCAGAGTATGAGTAATGGCAGCTCCCTGGCCAGCGCTCTCCAGCTGCACAGAATAAAATCATGGCAATCAAGTCTACAAGGATGTTCGTGTTTCACACAAAAATCTTAGGATTTTTGAGAACAGAAAATCAAATATTTGGAAAGCTCTTTATCTAGAAAAATAAGTATTTCAAGTTGTTTTTTTTTCATATCAGGAAACAAAGTCTCTGGTCAATCCATATGGAACTTAAAATCAAACTCCACTTTAAACCAGACCTTCACCCTGAATAAGAGTCTATTTTATAAGTTTGCCCTACCCTGTACATACATACAGATTGCCAACATTAAAAATCATACTACCTGCATCAACTGCATTTTCTGAGCATTTAAACATCCAATATAGCGGCCCATTGAGTCTCAGGCTGCCTGCAGCCAGGAAGTGTCTTCTGACTGTGCATGGGATTTCTGTCCTTTTCCTGACCCCAGCTCTGCTCTCCCTCCTGCACTCCCCCCCCTCCCCCATTCCTTTCCTCAGTATGTGATGCTACTGAGGCAAGATGGCGGCACCTGTATCCTAGAGTCCTGAACGAAGTTTCAGCCCAGTGGGGAAAAGAATAATATGTAAGTGACTAAAAACATAAAATATTTTAATATTAGATGCTGGGGAATGGTTTTTTTAAGGGTTTGGGCTTTTAATTGAATTATGCTGAAGGTCCAGTTTAACTTGATCAGACCTGCCTATTGGCATGAGAGGCCTGGAGTCCATGCTTAATGGCTATTACTCCTGCAGTGACTGTTACTGTGAATTATGTCGGTGAACTTCCCAAGAGGTCCCACATCTCTGGCCAGGTATGTATGGTACATGCCCTGGTGTAAGCTTGTACATGTGTAGCCCTCACACACCTTGATCTTGGCGGAAGGCAGGGAGTAGGATCTTCTGGGCCCAGGGTGTGTCTGAGTTGGTGGGGGTGCTGGGACTCTACCACAAGGGCTGTCAGTACTCACTGTGTGCTCCAAGTAAAACAAAAGACAATCCAATAGAAAGTAGAGTTCCTCTTTATTAACTTACTTAACTTACAGGATAGACACAAAAACACAGTGATATCACAATCCATAATATAACATATGCAGCATATTCCTGTCCTTCCTCACAGTCATGTACAATACAGCTGGTCTTACTCCCAGTATAGGATTCCCTGATGATTAACCTTTATGAGTCCTAACGGCGGCCACTGTGTACTGGTTGGATTCCTGCCAAGGCTGATGTCTCTCTCAGTTCTGCTCCTGTACAATTCAAGTGGTTAAGAGCCAAATAACTGGGTCGCTTTCCCTTATATAATCTTCTCTAGGGCTTCCAGAAACTCCTGTAACATGTTCACAATCCTGTCAACATGTGATAGGTTGTTCTCTCACCTATTATCCAATCACTACTCTATTGGTTCTCCCTCTATAACATTCTTTATAGCCCAACCCATGACAACAAGTCTAGTACACCAAGAAAGCTTGAGATGTTTCCTTTAACCCTTCTAGTGTCAGCTACGTGAGTCTCACATAGCTGCCTCTCTAACCCCCATAAAAAAACTATAAAAGATACAGACTTACCTGACCCCTCGTTTGATAGTGCCAGCAATTCTCTTCAAGAATCAGCTGTTTGATTTTCGTCCCCCTGATCTTCAGGAGGGGGCCCGGAATAGGCCCCCCCGCGCCATCTGAAAGAAAAAAAAATAAAAATGACACAAACTCACCTGACAGCCCGATCGATCTTCCCGGGTCTTCTCTTCACCGGGGGGGCTCCGATCCCCCCCTGGACTTACCACTCTTCGGGTGAGGACCCAGAAATGGGCCCTCACCGTCCTCTCTGTCTGGCGCTGGCCCCGCCCCTATCCCCGCCCACGCGTGGGAGGAGCGGAATGACGTCATCCGCTCCTCGTATACCGGCACCCGGGCTCCGACTGTCACTTGTCGGTAGTGATCGGAGCAGGGAGGGTGGGAGGCAGGGTGGCTCTGATCTCCCTGACTCCCACCCTCCCTGCTCCGATCACTACCGACAAGTGTCATCTGCAGCGGCGCGGGACACAGGATGGGAGGTAAGTATAAGTAAAAGCAAGAATAATAAAGAATTTTGTGTCTGTGTCTTTTTTTACTTTTAACTATTTGTGAACTGGTAAGGGGTCCGTGAGACCCCTTATACCAGTTCACAAGGCTCTCGGGCTGGCAATCACCTGCGGCTAGCGGGTGACTTGCCATAACCCCCATTACCTGCCTCCCCAATGGCCAGGGGGGGGCAGAAGGGCCAGGGCCACTTAGTGGCTATGTGGGCTAGTAGCCTGCAGGGCCAGGGGCCACCAACGCTGGCCCCTGCGCCCTGTTCTACAATCCCCCATAGCTGGTCCGGGTCGGTAATGCTGGGTAAGGGGGACCCTACGTCATTTTTTGGGTGATTTTAAGGGTTTTTAACCCTTAAAATTCCCCAAAAAAATGAGGTCCCCCCCCCCGCCCTGGGACCCTATGTAATTTTTTTTTTAAGTTAACCCCTTACAACTATGCAATTATTTTGCATAGTTGTATCCTATCTGAAATCTCCTAAACTGCTGTTTCAGTTTGGGGGAGTTTCCTGGGCAGGAAAGGGTGTATACCAATACATATGTGGTACCGTTGTAACCGGAAGAAATAGGGCTTTCACACACAATAATATTTTATTAACAAACTTACATTTTTTATCACCAAAAAACACTACAAATTGTAAAAAATAGATTTTTTTTATTTTTTTGCACATATTTCACCCAAAAGTATTGAGAATACACTAAAAAAAGACCAAATCCCTGGAAATCCCTTCAAAAATCAAGGTTGAACATGTGTAGCGCAAAAACGTGAAAAGCAGTCTGGCAACAGAGTGTGACAAAAAATCTAGGTAGGCTGGCACTTAAAGGGTTAAAAGAATATATACTGTAGTTTGTGAGGGGGGAGGGGTTCAGAACTGCCAGTAAGTGACAGCAGCAGCCATCTGAATTTCCTGTCTGTACCCTTAGTTCTTAATGATTTAGTACCATTCAAACAGAGCCTAATGCAATATTTAATCCCTTTCATGCTGCTTATTTGTTTCTTTTGCCTGTTTCTGGTCTTCCTTCTTGCCTTTCCCTCCTTCTCGCTCAGCCTGTTCTTTTCTTCTCCCCATATTTCCTTTATTGTTGACAGTCTTCCCTTCCATCCTTCTGTGACTGTTGCAGTTTACTCTTTTTTGGCTTCTTTTCCTGGGCATTGATTTACTCTGCAAGACAGCAATGGGTCCTGCTGTGTTGCCAGGTGACTAATATGCCATAGGGCCATACTGTCTGCCTGTATGCCACAAGAGCAATATCCTCCATAGTGGAAAAATCATATTGGTATAGGTTCTTTATAGGTATAATGTGGTGTAAACTGCCAACAAGTATGCCTTGTCTTCCTCTTATCCTCTTTCTCCTTCCCTCTCTTTTCATGTTCCCTCCTTATTCTTTCTTGTTTCACCCTCCATTTATCTTGCTCTCGACAATTATCTAATTTTTTCTCACTGGCTTGCAGTGATACTTGACAGCTATGACAATGAGGGTTTTAGAAATATTACATTAGAGGTTTATATTGTTTTATTACAGTTATACAACAACATAGTATACATTACAACATTATTATTAATATTGATATAATTATTGTTTATGTAACAATAATAAGTTATTTTGTCTGATTTCTGGTGTCTTATTTTAACCAACAGGGTATCCCACAGGAGGGGGGGGGGATATTCAGCTCCTAATAAAGTCCCATGGAAACTGAGGGATATCTCATGATTCTGGAATTCATTTGCTTGCCCTTTATTTTACTATAGCTAGATTTCAATCAAATGATTAAAACACACAATTATAAGTCGTTTTTCAATTCAAACAAAGACTCAATTCAGCCATGTTTCCTCCAATTACTTTGATCTTTAGATGTCTTTTAACACTCATGATTACAAAGTGTTGAATGTATTACAGAAATATGGGACATGATGACTGTAACATTTCTAGTAGATGTTTTATGGGAAAATCTGAGTGTGTACCGTTACCGGAGACTTTTGTTTTAGCAACAGATAAAAAATTTACAGGAGATACAAAGAGACAAAGAGTGACCTCCAGTGGCATAATATGAACACTACATCGACCTCACAGTTTACTGAAACATGTCATCTGAAAAAAATGACCAAGCTAGACCAATTCACAGCCTTGTTCTTTGCTGGAAATGGCTAACTGATCTATGTGCACCTGCTAATGCTTTAAAAGCATCTCACTTATACATACAGTAGTTGCCACACTCTTTTGAGGACTATTTTCACTAACCAGCTTCATGTAATGTGGAATACTTGGGCTGGAACATACATGTAAGAGGGTCACCCAATCTGATTGTAGCTCCCTATCACACAACCAAAAAAGAAAGGTGGTAGACACTCAAACCAATTTATTTCTAATCTGGAAGGTGCACATGAGCAGGGCAATAGAAATATACAACCCTGTTAGCCAGCTACCAAAACAGAGGTCTCTGCAGATGTATGTAGCACACATCGGCAGATGTATGTTAATGCTGCGCCACCAACCCCACAGCTTCACTGTTTACATGCAGTCAGGGGCGAAAACCTAGGGGGGACCCTAGATCCGGGCCCCCTTCTCAGAGATGTATCGGGCCTCTGGTGGTATAGGTAATGCTGTGACTGCTGATAGTCGAATGCTGGGTGTGGAACAGTTTTGATAAGTTAAAAAGTGCTCTAAATTTAAATATTCAACTTGATGCCGCTGGTGTGACACTACTCTTGGCTGTTCCCACATTCTGCCCTGCCCCTCTATGACTGCATTTCTATACAGCCAACACATAGGGGTGCAGCATGGCAGAGATAGGGAGTTCAGCATAGCAGCGGGGCAGGAATGGGGGTACAGCAGGGCAGAGATGGTGGTGCAGCTTAGCAGCAGGGCAGATATAGTTGTGCAGAGGGTGTGCAGAGGGTCAGCAATATGGATGTAGTAGCCAGCAGAGCAGAGATGGGGGTATAATATGGCAGAAGGGCGGGGCAAAGAAGGGATGTGCAGAAGTGCAAAGATGGGGATGCAGCAGGGCAGAGATGGGGATGCAGCAGATGGCAGAACAGGAATGTAGCAGGCAACAGAGCGGAGATACAGAGTAAAGTGAAGTAGTGGGGCAGAGATGGGGAGTCAGCAAGGAGCAGTGTAGAGATGGAGGTGCAGTGGATTACAGGGTGGAGACAGGGGTATCAGGCAGGCGGCAGCTGATGTAACCACCCAGCCACAGGATCAAAAGAATAGAGGTACTGTAGGGGATAGTGGGGAAGGGGAGAAGTTGAGGGGTGTAAGTTTGGCTGTTTGTGGAGCAATAAACGCAAAGAAGAGCATAGGACCCTGTGGTGGCAGTGAAGACCAGGGAACCCAGCAGAGGAGACAGCAGCAGCTGAGGTGACTCAGGGACTGTCGGTGAAGGTGGAGGTAAGTACCCCACTGATATCCTGGAAACCATAATTAAGCATTGAGATCTGTACAATGGGGCAGGAAATAGATGAACACTGCAGTGCTGCCCACCTCCTATATATAATTTGGAAGTTGTATTTTATTTATGTTTAACTGTGATTTTTGCAGGAGTTTCCAGGAAATTTTTTTTTTTTTTTTTTGCGGGAAAGTTTATGCTTTAACATGAAATGTTTTGTTTGCATTTTTTCTACAGTTTTTCTGTCTCCTTTATTTTAAATAAAACATTTATTTTATTCAAGAAAACCATATTGCACGTGAAAGCTCAATTTCTCCTGATTACAAGGGTACAACATATGTATCGGTAGCCTCCCCATTCCTGCCCAGGAGACTCTCAAACTGAAAAGAGCACTCTATACAGGGTTAAATCAAGAAAAAAATTGGTGTGGGGTCCCTCCTACCAAGCATAACCAGCCTGTGGATCAGCTATGCAGGGCTTGCAGAACAGGGCGCAGGGGGCAGCTTTGGTGGCCCCCACCCTGCCGGCTACAAGTCCGCACAGCCTAAATCGGCCCGGGCAATTCTGCCCCCCTGGGCTTTGGGGAGACAGGTAATAGGGGGGCTTGGGCTTAATGACATGTCACCCACTAGTGGCAGGTGAGTTGCCAGTCCCCGAGCCTTGTGAACTGGTATAGAGGTCTCATGGACCCCTTACCAGTTCACAATGGGTTAAATGAAAAAAAAAACACACACACAGAAAATATTTTTTAGTTATTTTTTTAATACTTACATTCCATCGATCTTGCACTTTGTCCCCCGCCACTCTGGCATCTGCTCTCCTACTGGAAGCCTTTTATACCTGCTGGGAGACACAACATATAGGGGTTAATTAAAAAAACAACATAGGGAGGGGGCACCCAATTGTTTGGGGGAATTTTAACAGTTAAAAACCCCTAAAAATAAAAATGACATGGGGTCCCCGGTAGTGATCAGAGCAGGGCAGGTGAGGGGCAGAAGATCAGAGCCTTCTCGCCTTGTTACCCGCTCTACACTGCTACTACCGGAATTTGTCAGAGCCAGAGCTGGGTGAGAAACTACGAGGACGTAGTCGTAGGATGACGTCATCCTTCCTAAAAAAGGAGCGGCTATGTGCGCCGCTATGAGTCGCTATCAACTACCGAACAACGGCCAAGCACAGCGACTACTAGCGGGCGCTCTGAAAATGCCGCTACAGTCGCTCAACTGTCGCTACCTGCCCCTATTAATGAATCGGCCTCCCCATTTCTTATTAAACAAAAAAAAGAGCCTGACATGGCCTCAACTACAATGACCCTCACTCCAGCTGCTGTCCCTAACTAACTTCTCTAAACTGGACAATTTGGTTTTCAACAGCAACCTATCTATGCCTCACTCCAGCCACTGGCCCTAAATAAATGTCATGACAAGGACAATTTTGGTATTAACAATGCCCTAGCTGTCCCCCACTCAGCAGCAGTAACCTCTTCCTATCTAATGCAGATTGCTCTGAGATTAGCGGGACATGGGTCCTGGTGGTGTCACGTATCCCGCCTGGCCAATCACAGCCAAATCCAGTGGGGTATTTGTGAGCTTTCTCAGAATATAGCTCTGTGTCCCCTGCAAACTCTGCAGTATATCACATCACATAATGGGCCACTAGCTTCCACTAACTTGGATTTGGGAAAGCATCTGATTGGATTCTGGGATCTGATCAATGTCAGTCACTCAGCAGAAGACGAACCTGGCGGGATTTCACCCCACAGGTCACGGCCCGCCAAGTAGAAGCAGAGAGTCGGGTCACTAGCCACCATTATCAAGCTGGCTGTTGCAGAGAGAGCATTGCTCTTAGAGCAGGGACAGTTTAGGGAAATTTTAGGGCATTTTGAACTACAGCATAGGAGAAAAGAAGAACAGCAACAGAAGTGAGCACAGTGGAATGCTGAGAGTGTGCTGCATCTGCCTACACTGGGATCTGCTGGTCATTGTAGTCCACTCCGTAAAGTCTAAAAACTTCAGTGAAAGTTTTTTTTTATTTTTTTGCCACATCTGTCTGGTTTAGCTGGCCCCTGTCACTGCGTTGGGTAACTTGGGGTACACAGTGCCTCAGTGTTTAATACAGTTTAAAAAATATATATCTTTTTCACCTACAATAATAAAAACACAGCGCTTAAAAACACTTAAAGTCTCTGATTAAAACAGTATTTTCAATCTGCTTTAACGTGCCAGACTTCTCATCCCACACAAGGCCCAAACAAATATAAACCAATAAGACACAGAGCAGTTGATTTCTTTTCTCAGAAAAATCACAAATCTCAGAAGTATCCCACGGTGCATGCACATCAAGCTTTCTTTTAACAAACGTGCCCGCCACCTGCTGGGTATCTCCTTACCAGATACTTAATGGATTAGATGCCTTAATCAGATTGCAAAGCTTACAAATGAGCCAGGTACCTAGTCATCCACTGTTCCTTTTCTTTTTCACCTTCCAAGGAATTTTTTGGGGGGCAGCTCTGTTTTAAGTGTGCACGCACCGTCTCTCTCACGTTGGCTCCACGGTGCCTCTTTGTTAAATACAGTTTAAAAAAATCAAGGGCCAGCTCTTTTTTTCACCTGCCAAGCAATATTTAGGGCACATCTCTCTGTTTTAGTTGGGCTGTGCAAGTGTGTCATTTTGGTGTGGGCGCTGCTACAAATATTTTTTTTTAAATAATAAAATGTTTGGGAAAGGAAGGGGTGGGAAAGGAAAAGACATCCCTGCAATTCCCTCTGCCACTTAGGATAAGGATGTTAGTGCCAGTACCAACACTGTGCCCAGACCCAGTAGCAGCCGCCATTTGCCCAGGCCCAGCCATAGTAGTGGCAGCATGCATTTGCCCAGGCCCACCACTGCTAGTAGTAGCAGCAGCAGCAATGTACGTGGTAGCAGCAGCATCAGCAAGCCAGAGTTGTCCATTTCCTCCAGTGGGCATTTTACTCCAGACAATGCATCCATTGTGGAGTGGTTGACTCTCTCTCACTCATCTCAGGATGCTCAGCATGCATTTGCCCAGGCCCACCACTGCTAGTAGTAGCAACAGCAGCAATGTACGTGGCAGTAGTAGCAGCAGTAATGTACGTGGTAGCAGCAGAATCAATACAGCAAAATGACCGCACCAGTCCATAAAAAGGGGCTTGCTAACCTGGTTTTTATATACAAAATTGCAACGATTGGGGGTACCCACAACCCCCCTATATACCAGAGAACAAACAGCACCACCCAATATATTCAAAAAACATAAAGTTCCAATTTATTATTGAGTAAAGCGCACATAAGCCTCGATTCAGAGAGACACAAAAAACTTCGTTTTAGTTCCGATCTGTGAAATGTTTCCGTTCTCGTATGAGCGTACGAGCGAGTCAATGCATGCATTGAAAAAAACCTTCTGTAAAGTTTCCGTCCGTTCGTACGGCAGATTACGAATTACGCGGATGTTATTTTCAATCCAGACTTTTCCGTTTCATTTCCACATGTTACAACGTAGGCTTTCGTTTTTGCCCTTTTCCCATCGCATCCTCCAACGAATCCTTTACGTTTCCCCATAGATTCTGTTTCCATTTTACAAAAAATAATCG
Source organism: Gastrophryne carolinensis (assembly GCA_027917425.1). Taxonomy (NCBI): domain Eukaryota; kingdom Metazoa; phylum Chordata; class Amphibia; order Anura; family Microhylidae; genus Gastrophryne; species Gastrophryne carolinensis. Next base: position 112,131,237 of record CM051234.1, read on the forward strand.
TCCAGACGGAATCCTTATGATCTTGCGCCTGCGCACTACAAACTTAACTCATTAAAGTGCTCGCATACATATTTGCCACCCTCACTTCTACTATAATGTTTAGCTAAATCACTTAGCACTATCCTCCATCTTCCCTTTTGGCCCCTTAAAGCTCACCCAAACCACTTAGCACTATCCTCCATCTTCCCTTTTGGCCCCTTAAAGCTCACCCAAACCACTTAGCACTATCCTCCATCTTCCCTTGTGGAACCTTAAAGCTCACCCAAACCACTTAGCACTATCCTCCATCTTCCCTTTTGGCCCCTTAAAGCTCACCCAAACCACTTAGCACTATCCTCCATCTTCCCTTTTGGCCCCTTAAAGCTCACCCAAACCACTTAGCACTATCCTCCATCTTCCCTTTTGGAACCTTAAAGCTCACCCAAACCACTTCTCGGTCATGTGAATATTCATCTTTAAATATTTCTGGGCCCATTAGTTTTGTGTTAATGTATTTTGTAAATAAAATGACAATGTAACATTTTATTGGGATGCCATCATAAAATATAAAATGTATCAAAATTTTGAAAATTTTACATTTTTACAACTATAAAAAACAAAATACATAGCAATGGCAGGCCACAGAACATTATTCTTCATCTGTGGTCCCCAACGAGTTGCGCAGCTCCTGCATCTCGCCCACCAACTGAAGGACCCTGACACTCAGTTGTGCCACTCTGGCACGTGTGGTCCCTGTTAAAAAACGTAAATTAAAATATTGGTATAACCTTGTTGGGGTCATACTGCAGTGCCCCCCCCCCCCCCCCGCATGGTCCAAACACCTAAATCTGGATTTCAAAAGCCAGAGGGCCCTCGCCACCACGGGCCGGGTGCCCGATTAGAGAACCCCTGGCCCGCATTCTGCAGGCAAAGAACGGGAATTAGGAGCAAGGGCGAGTGGCATATCTTGCAGTTCCTGCAACCAAATATACAATAATTACACAAAGCAAAGGTAACCAACTAAAACAAGAGCTCCTACCACAAATTAAGATTCAAGTTCAACAATCCAAATATAATTCACAAAGGACATAAGTCTAAAAAAATATAGCAATTATATGGATGTGTGGGAAAATAAATGTTTACATGCTAAGGACTAATTAAGGTCAGCATTAAAATGCTTCTATAAGGCATACATGAAATGTATTGATTCAGGTATGCATTGGTATACAATTTATGGCCTCGGCCATGCTGATACATGCAATGCCTTGGTGCTAAAGGCGCGCAGACTCCTCCACATAGCCGCAAAACATGTTCAACAATAGCAATCCGAGCCCTCAAAGGTCTCGTAAGTGGATCGGAAATGAAACGGATTTATAGGGTGGTGATTCGTCGGAAATCAGCTCTCTGAATCAGACGGAAGCTCTCTGAATCAACGGAAGTTTTCTGAAGGAACGGAAAATTTCCGATTTTGTTTGGAAAATGATCCGAACTAACGGAAATGTTCCGATTTGCTTCCGATCATCGGAAGCGCATTCCCGAACGTTCGTGCGAGTAGAAAATGGACGAAAAAAAGCAAAAAAATGACAAACACCCACCAAAACTTTCACAGACAGCTACGGAAGTCTGGACGAATGTGTCTCTGAATCGAGGCTATAGTTACAAACATTTAAAACACCATTAAAAACATGATAAATGGCCACCGGGGGGAACTGTGTGCAAGTAAATTCTATTAGCCAGCATCCAATATAAACCAATTATAATCTACCAAAGCAAAATATCCCACAAAATATCCCACAAACAATCCTTCCCTCTGCCCAGATGAAGTAACAGGAGGTTATACCGTTACGAAACGCGTCGGCTGGGGCGGGGGTCAGGCTGTTTGGCAGGCCAGCCAGTGGGTAACTAACTATACATGAGGATTTATTGGCACTTCTGATTATGTTTTTGATGTTTTTCTCTTTTTCCCTTACTTGGTGGTCCTCATAGAAGGCCTTAGCATGTTCAGCACTTTATAGAGAGTTATTTGTACTTAAACTATGCACTTTGGATGCACTTTAATGTATTAATTGAACTAGGGAAGGATTGTCTGTTTGTGGGATATTTTGCTTTGGTAGATTATAATTGGTTTATATTGGATGCTGGCTAATAGAATTTACTTGCACACAGTGCCCCCCGGTGGTCATTTATCATGTTTTTAATGGTGTTTTAAATGTTTGTAACTATGTGCACTTTACTCAATAATAAATTGGAACTTTATATATTTTGAATATATTGGGTGGTGCTGTTTGTTCTCTGGTATATAGGGGGGTTGTGGGTACCCCCAATTGTTGCAATTACGTGGTAGCAGCAGCATCAGCAAGCCAGAGTTGTCCATTTCCTCCAGTGGGCATTTTACTCCAGACAATGCATCCATTGTGGACTGGTTGACTCTCTCTCACTCATCTCAGGAGGAGGAAGACTCTGACACAATGACTTTGAGCCAGGATTCAGTGGATCCTTCTTCCACTACAGCTACATGTTACAGTAAAAAAAGCCTTTCTCTTTCATCATCTGTCTCTTTACTGCTCCCTCCTAGTGGGGTGACAGCTTTTCTCAGCAGCCCGGCTGCTATAGATCGTTGTGAGGAGAATTTGTTTGATGACAGCTTTTGGAGTGTGTTATGGAGGTGGTGGACATACACGCAGTTATGAAGGTAGTTGTGGTGTGGAGAGGCACGTAGACCATGATGAAACATCAGAACAGGGAAGTTGTGGAGATCAGAGGGAGGAGTATGATGATGTAGTTTTGGACAGGACCTGGGAACCAGGCAGCAAGGAAGTAACAATGTCAGAGCAGGAGGGTATTTCTGGCATTGGCAGCAACAAAGAGCCGAGCCAAGATAGGGCCAGATCATCTGCAAAATGGCACAGGGCTAGGTCTGTTGGTGTAGTCCACTCAGGAGCAGATGACAGCGACAATGATGCTGCTTTTGCAGAATCCAGAAAAAAGCCTGCCAGAGGAGGAGCAAGGCTGGTGGGGTGGTGGTCTTGGAAAGGCTAGCTCTGTATGGTACTCTGCCATATGGCAATTCTTTTGTACCTTTCCAGAGGAACAAAACATGGCACAGTGCCGTATCTGCAAGCAGAAAGTTAGCCATTACCAGGGCACAAATCTAGGAACTATGGCTCTACGTAGTGGCATCACAGGGCTGCCTCGCAAAATGCCTCGCAAATGCCCCATCAGAAACGTATTGCTCTTGCTGATGCTGCTGCTGATGGTGCAGCTCCTATAACCTGTCATCTGTCTAGTAGCTAGGCCTTATCCACATGCAGTAGAGTCTCAGTCTTGTCATTGTCATCTAGTGCTCTTCCTCCATCCCATCAGTTATCCATAATGAAATCTATATCCTCCAGACCACAATATGCGCCCAGTCATCCGGTTGTCGGCACCTGGCCAAGTTGCTGGTGGTGCAGTAGCTGTCATACCACCTGGTTGAATCCACCGCCTCTAGTCAACTAATGGGGTGCGCCCAGCTCAAGTGGTGTATCCCCAGTCGCATTCCTTCTCCAACAAGGCCATGCCCGCCTTGTACAGTTATGAGAAAGAAAAAGGGAGCTGTTTATGCAACTGTTAACTGGAGCAGTAGCTACAGCCAATGGCAATACATGTGTGTCCTGGTCCACTGAATCAACCTTGTGCAGCATGATGCTCCGACGCAACAAGGTCAGGCATTAGCAACACCCGCACGTTTGTGCCGATCTGCTTGAGCTTTGGACACCAGTTGTCTATCCTCCTCCTCAACAGACAGCAGGGCGTAACTTACCCTCCTCCTCCTCTTCCTCCATCCTTTCATCACTGCAAGGTGCAGCACTGCCATGCCATATTACACATGCTGAGCCTGGGTGTGAAAAGCAAGCGAGCTGAGCTGATGTGCTGAAGCTGAAGTTTTTACATCTCATAAGCCCACCTGACACACATCATCATGGAAGGGATGTTCATCACCAGCAACATCACTACCACCTGAACAGCCAGGTGCACTCCTACCTCGACTGTGCCCTTTCTCCAGGATATACACTGAGGTCAGACTCCTTGAACTTATGGGTGAGCAGATTGTACCATAGGCGAGAGGTAGCACAGTTTGCCATGGGGTCTTGTCTTGTTCACCCTCAAGCATAGCATCAGAAAGGGTTTTCCGCTTGGCAGGTGATGCCGTTACCCCTAAACGGACAAGGTTGTCCGCCAAAAGCACTGAAAAACAAACTTTTGTAAAGATTAATCAAGAGTGGAAAGGGGATGATCATAAAACCCCTGTGTCTGATACCACTGATTAGCATGCCACTACTACCACCAACAGAACCTCCGCTGCCACCCTCTGCTACTACTAGGCCTAAACAACCACAGGTCTACGCTGTGTTGCACAAAATTGGTACATTTTTCAAGGCTAGTAAAAAAAATAAACATAGTTTGGTCTACTTCAACTAAGATGTTAAGATGCCAATCCCCCTGCTACCGCTGTCATAATTGAATTATTTTTTTGGAGGCTTGCCTGCTACTGCCAGTCCTACACAACCACCACAAGTCTCCTGTCCCTCTGCCTAGTTTTTCAGTACTGCTAATGCCATTACTACCACCATTAGCTCTGCTGCCACCCTCTGCTACTTCTAGGCCTACACAACCTCTGGTCTACGTTGAGATTCACAAAATGGGTACATTTAGCAAAGCTTGTTGTAAAAAAAACATTGTTTGGTCTTTTTCAAGACGCCAATCCCCCTGCTACCCCTGATACAAATGAGACAAATTTTTGAGAGCTACTGTGCCACAGCCTAGTCTATCTTTAACAGCTGCAGCCTCTGCTAATGCTGCTAATACTACTACCACCAACAGCACCTTTGCTGCCAGCCTGCCACCCTCTGCTACTGCCAAGCTAATACACATGCAGGTCAACCCTGTGATGCCCAGAATGGGAACATTTTTCAAGGATTGCAAAATGCCATCCACAGTTTAACCCTGTGATGCCCAAAATGGTCAATTCTGCTGCAACTCCCCATTAGAAACGGAATAATTTTGGAGGGCTTGCTTGCTACTGCCATCCCTATACAACTGCAGGTCTACCCCCTGTGATGCCCAAAATGGGTACATTTTTCAAACCCTTATAAAAAGCTATTACTTCTTTTCACTGTGCCAGAATTCAAACCCTGTTGCTCATCCCCATTTTTTAAATGTCTTAAAGGAGTCACAGCACACAGCCCTTTTAGCTTGCAGCTAAACCTATAATCTGAGGTCTCTGTCTCGGTCCACACACATCTGCAGAAGTATGCTGAAACTGCACCACCAAGCGCCAAGGTGCCTCTGTGGGGTGCAGTCCTAACTCTAATCTCTGACAGCCCTCTTTGAGACATACAATGCAAAAGATAAATTGGGAGCAGGCTTACCTGAGGTTGCCCTATAACCTCGAGTGCAGCCCATGGGGTGGAAAGGTCGAAGATCTCACAGCACAGCCTAGACCCCACACCCCATGTGCTTGCACAAATTCAAAAGAAACAAAGGAGGAGTGGCAGCCGCTCAGACCATTTTATAACTAACCTGGAAGGTGCACTTTAGCAGGGCAATTAGGATACACAAATCTTAATGGAGCCACAGCACTCAACCCTGTTAGCTTGCAGCCAAACCTATAATCTGTCTCTAAATCTGGTTAAAACACCTCACTTGCAGTTGCCCTAAACCCATTTTTTTAATGTGCTTTAAACTATTAAGCACAAGCGCATGCTATTGAAATGCTAATTAGTCCACAGGTGATTCAAATGCTAATTTGTCCACTAAAACATTTTCTATACAGCCGTTAGTGTTGTCAGAGTGTTATAAAGGACTTTTAGGGCAGTCAGCCACTGTTTTTCATGCGTTTCAGAGGAAAGTTCATCCTGAACTAATTTGGACCGAAACAAGTTTTTTTGGAAAAGTTCGGTGAACTGCCGAACCAAACTTTTGAAAGGTTTTCCACTATTTTGGGATTGCTGACCTTTTCCTGACCCCAGCTCTGCTCTGTCTGAGCAAAGCACAGCTATAACCCGCCCCTCTGTGCGTTATCCCACTCTCCTCTACTCAGTCAGTGTGATGCTTCTGAGTCAAGATGGCGGCACCCATAACCTAAAGTCCTGAACAGAGTTGCAGCCCAGTGGGGGAAAGAATTATAAGAAAGTGACTAAAACTTAAAATATATTAATTTTAGATGCTTGGGAATCATTTTTAAGGGTTTGGGCTTTTCAATAAATCATGCTGAAGGTCCGGTTTAAGTTATTTTTTACTTAAGGTCTGCTTTAAGGGAACTGAATCATATTCCTACCTAAGGGGCATCCCAAATCTAATTGAGGTCCACTTACCAGGTAGGTACATGTGCGCCCACACAGGGAAGCTGTACATTCCAATGGTGAGGCTCCAGGAACCAGCAATATCCATGGGCTCTTTGGAGGGCACAGTGCCATGCTCGGGCAGCCTCGGTGGATACATCCAGAACCTCTGTGGGGAGAGCAGAAAGTAGAGAAGGGCATGGGATGTTCTCAGACCTAGACTTGGCAGAGAATGTGCAGCCTCCATACTAATCCTGGTCCTTGGTGAGTTGGTGGGTGATGCCACAGTCCCGCCGGGATGCCATGGAGGTCCCCTACTCTAGATGTCCAGCTTTCTGGGCCTTTATCTTGCTGGTGGCTTTTGGGCAGTGTCCAGCTGGATGCTGGAGCTACCCAATAAAAACAGGGACAAGTGGCCGTAGTTATCTTATAATTGGGAGGTAAATGGGTCTAGTTAGTATTTAAACAAAGAGAAAGGATGGGGTTCCCCGTAAAAAGAGACAAGAGTGGGAGAAGTTAGACTTTAGAGGAAAGAGGGTGAAGTTTAGCCCTGGCAATATAAGGTGGGTGGAGTCTCCATATATACTGGGGAGTATAAGGCGTGGGGCTCATGGAAGGTCTCCGGGTAGGTCATCTCTAAAAAGTCCAATTTCATGCAGGTTTGCAATGTGCAATGCAGGAGGACATACTGCTTTGGTGTGCAAGGGTTTCAAGACACCTGGAGAGGACCTGGTCGGGAGAGCGAGAGGACCCTGTAGGTGCCTGTGGCGTGGATACGTGGGGGTCACCTGGAATCGGTAGTGTGCAAGGCCTGCAAGAGGTGCTTGAGTTCTGGTAAGGTGCCGCTGCCCCTGTTTGAAACCCTTTAAGCCCTGTGGGAAGTATATAACTCAGTCAGATGCATTGTCCCTGGACATTCTACTGTCTACTGTTTGATGCTGACCTTTATTAGCACTGCAGTCTGTGGCTACCTGTGGACTGGGTAGTTCCCTGAACTGCCATGCTACATATAGATACAAAAAGCATCCCCAGCACTCAAAATAATTGAGCCGTATTGCCGTATACAAGTATATAAGAGGACTTAAAGGTACAAACCAAAAGCAGCAGACAGGTCACATGAAGCCTGTTCCATGTGCCTCTCTAAAATTTGCCTCTAACTTCAATTACATTCCTCCATGACACATCCAACCGTGGTTGCACAGCTATCCCTGCCCCTCAACGCTCCCAGTGTGAGCCCTGCAATCCACAGTGGTCACGCTTCCCGGACTTGCTTGTGCTGGGACCACTGTTGACTGGTTCAGCTAGATGACCACATTTTGAGTGTGGTTGTGGAAAAATAAAAAGGAAAAGGGGCAAACATTGAAGATCTACCGCATGCTGCAGGACATGGAGAGGTACACGGGGCAGGCTTTAGGAGAGCTCCTTTCTGCCTTATTATTATCATTGCCTGGAATGGCTCTTTAAAGGGAAAGTCCACTTTCGTGCACCTCCCCTTCAGACCTCAAATCAGCGGTGTCCTCCACCACGAGATAACCCACTTCAATGGAATTTCCTTGTGTATAAAGGCGCGCTGTGAGGATATATAAAATATATGGCCAGATAAAAATATGACCAAAACTATGGTTGTCAAACACACCTTGTCATGCTAGTACATTTGTCTGGAGATGCCAACAGGAAGCCATTTACATATGACAGGACAGAATAACAAGCCATTTTACAACCCTGCGCTAACTAGGCATTCTGGCTGAGTCAGAGGATACCTCCCTATGTGGTAATTGACATCTACTTACTACAAAGCAGTGAATGAGACATTTGCTGCACACCTCTCTTCAAAAGAAAATAGACATTAAAGCATAACTTTTAACAATGGAACTCCCCTGAGACCTCACTGGCTGCATCCAGCATGCCGCCCGCCCCAATAACCAGTTTAAAAAAGAGAGAGCACAGATGAGATGACATGCCAGGGGATTGCTTCTATTAAGTAGGTTGTTATCATCATCACTTTCCGTGTACCCCTCACAGCAGGACATTATCTTCACAAGAGGTAATTCTGTTTATTTCTCCTTATTATTTTATAAGCATCTTGCATATTTTGTATGTCTGTTATTTTTATTGTACATCTTTGTTTTACATGCACTGCCCCTTATGGGTGAATTAAATCCTAAAATTTTATAAAGTGGTCTTCTGTGTGCTAACCCACTAAAATTCAGGAGAGACATTGTATGTGTGCTAAATCTTGTGCCTTGTGTGCTTGCCTATCACTACTAGTGCTGGTCTAGGGGTGTGAGATCACTTTACAATCAGTAAATCGGGGTGTGACGTTATAGCTGTATAATCGGGCTTAGGACCTTATGATGTGATCGGGTATATTAACTGCATAAGGTGAGATCTTAGCTTGAGATCTGTGTGTGTGTGTGTGTGTGTGTGTGTGTGTGTGTGTGTGTGTGTGTGTGTGGTGTCTGGCCAGTGGTGGCAGGTTTTACAAAGACCCTTGTGTGTGGGTAAACGATTGTAGGCAGTATGATTGTAATCCTGTCTGGACCAGTACTTAAAACCTTGATTCATGATTGCACTTTGATCTCCATGGGAGCGTACTAATGCCATCCCACACTATTCATAGTTTAGAGATGTGCGGAAGCAGGTGGACAGTTGGTGGAGTAACCCCCCGAAAGTGGACTTACTCTTTAATTACACCCATTTGCAAATAAATGAGAAGCCATGCTGCCAATTCACAGTGACTCTATTACAACAATAATTAAACTCAGAAAACACTCACTTGTTGGGACACCCCTCAACCCATATAAAAAAAATAGAAACTGCCATGAAATGACAGTGTGGCTCCTCAATTATTTGCAAGTAAGTGCTATGATTTTAGTTTGATAGTGATACTGTAATTCTTTAGCTTCTGACAAGTATTAGTCTTACATTATAAGAGCAGACCGACCTCTAGCTAAACAAAAGCATGCCATTCTATACCACCAGTTTACTCCAGCTTTATGCTCATGGCTGGTGCTAATACATCTTAAAGTGATACTGCAGGCAAAGGTAATTCTTACAGCATTGCGTTGGGCTACATTTGACCCTGTCCTAAACTGTTTCCGTTTTTAAATTGAAGCGGAAATGGACGAGATACCAGGGTTTACAGGCTCAGCCAATGACTTTTTCTTTTTCATCCCTTCCTCCAGTTAGGTCAGCACAGTGGGACAGGACTACTGGTCACAGCCTCCACCCGCCCCTCCCTCCCTTCGCTTCCTCCTCCATCACAATGCTGTTAGAGCTGCTTATTATCAATATCTCAGCCATTTCTTTTTCACTTTAAAAGCGGTTTAGAACAGTGCCAAACAGTTTCGAACAGTGCCAAATGTAGCCCACACAATGGTGTAATAATAACCTTTGTCTGCTCTATCACTTTAAGAAATAATCCCTTTCTCCTTTTGAAGCCTCAATTTGATATTAACATTAACAGCACGAAAGCTAATAATAGAAGTCAATAAAATAATTTTGCAGCTAAAACTTAAATCTTAAAGCAGTGTCAAAATCAGAATGGCTAACATGGGATGGAAAAAATAAAATAAAGATTCAGTGATTATCAATTTAAAAACCAAACATCTGGGGAAAACAATACGTTGCAGTCAAATACTATTTTTTTACTTTCTGAATAGGATTGATTTTAGACTTAAAACATTTAAAATTAGCAAACTACCTAAGAGTAGGGATGAGCGAACCCGGTGAAGTTCGTGTCCAACAAGTTCGGCTGAACTTGCCGCTTAAGTCCCTTTTGGGTCTCAACCCAAACCACACTGAAGTCAATTGGGACCTGAATTCAGGTGACCAAAGATCGCTGTAAAATGGGAGTAGCAAGGGATAGAGGGCTGCAAATTAAGGGCAACACCAGGGTGACTGCCCTGCACACGATGGGCTGGGGAAAGTGCTCAAAATAATAACAGAAAACTAAAAAATTAAAGAAATACCTACATATACGAAAGGCGCATGTCATGTGCCTAGAATGGCCATGGCTGTGGTTGCTAAGGCACAAAAAAAGGCTGATTGGCTACTGTGAAGCGGATTTCGATATGAAATCCAAGCTAGGGTTCGAGAACCCAAACTCGCAAGGTTGGATATATATGCCCATCCCTACTTAAAGGAGCACTATCCCGAAATTTTTTATAAATAAAAATTCATATAAACTTGTCCGCTAATGAGAGAAGGGGGTCACTGAATAAAACTCAAACCAAGCTTGCGGTTTCCTTGTGCCAGGAATAAAATCCAGTGATGACAGGTTTAGTCAATCAGGGGTGACAGAGCCTGTAATTAACCTGGCAAGATATTTCTTGATGCTGGGTGTATATGTGACCCCATCCTCCTGCCATCCAGCATATTTATATGGATTTTGATAATTGGGCCATTTTCCGCGATAGTGCTCCTTTAAGATTAATGTACAACACTCAACAGATTATTCTCTGACATTTAATAAATTGCTTTAATTTTATTATTCTTTAGTGTATAATTTCTCAGCTTTTTAAAGTCTAAATGTCATGTGATTATGCACAATTTCCACAATAGCTTACATGATCAATCAATAGCAATTTGATTCCAGCTAAGCTATTTAAAAAGCCATTAATGTCAAGACTGAAATAGGAACAAATATTTTAAATAAGTGTTTTCATAACAGGTAAGTTCCTTTGTCTTGAGAAACAAGGCAGGTGTGTCCACTATCTACACTGCTACATGTGATGTGCCTGTTGGTCTGTGCTCACTGAAATAATGGATTTTCAAGTTTGTGGCAGAGGAAAGTTATTGTGTTATAAATTGATAACATAACATTGTACCTCACAAACCATATATCAGCAAAAAACTTTTTAGCAGTGCGCGTGCCCACGCCAGGCAACGTAGGACCCAGGAAAGGTGAGATAGTTCAGGCGACCTGGGGGGTGTCAATCGGGGTTCCCCCGGGGGCAAGAACCAAAACCCAGGACAGTCAACACCCTGGTTCTGGTTCACTTTAAAGTGAACTAAATATTGGTACAAGAAATCCAAGTGAATGCCAGCCGGCGTTTGCAATAAAACTCTTATTATATTCTCTAAGAATAAAATCCATATCCAAAACAGACAATCCCATAAAATAAAGTAGGAATGAGGTCCTCTGTTTACGCGTTTCAGATGCAAAGGTCCTTAATAATTACATGAGGACACAATCCCCTAAAGGTACTTAAATACATTACACTCCTCCCAGGTACTCCCCTCACCCATTAATTTATTTATTAACAAGATGTTGTTAATCACTAAAAATACATATGTATGAAACGTCCTACCCATATCCGCATGTCCGCCGCTCTGCCCGACATCCAACCGACGCACCGAAGACGAGGAAGGCGGAAGCCAGCAGGACACCAGACATGGAGAGTACAAGCCCCCTCCCGAGGTGACCAGACTGTACACTTGTATATAGCACTTATGGGAATACAGGTTGGCTGTGACAGCAGCTGGGACAGATTGCATTGTCATCTTGCCTTTCCCTGCCAGCTCATCTTCATGTTCTTATTAACTGTCAGCTTTCAGTAGTACCCCCCTCAAAAAACCTGTATTATTTTCGATAACCTGGTCTACCTTGACTCCCACCTAGGGATACTGCTGAAATAAATTTGCATTGGCCAACTCTTACTCATTTACTACCTATTCAAATTGGTATAGGAATAGTATCAGGAACTCTGAACTCTTGACATCAGAACTCCACTATTAGAGTTGAGTGTATTGTACACCCGAAGCCGAACATGGATTTCACATAGAAATCTTTGCTCACGCTCAGCATTTCGGTCAGACCTGGAAGAAAGATCACTGGCTGCACAGCAGCCAATCAGCCCTCTTCCTTCCCCTCCCTCCATTGACCCAGCGGAACACATGACCCCACCATTTAAAAGGCAGGGTCCGAGTCACACTGATCTAACTGTGCGCTCTGCAGTAGATAGTTGCTGGCTGCTGCTGAGGGAGAAACAGGGCTATTTGCTTAAAAACTGCCCACCTTTTCATTTAAGGATTGGGGTGTATCCTATTATCCCACAATAAACTCTAAGCACTGGGGTGAGTGTACACTGTGATCCAACCTTTTCATTTAAGCACTAGGGTGTATCCCATTATCCCACAAGAAGATGTACGCACTGGGGCGAGTGCGCATTGTGATCCCACCTTTTCATTTATTGCCACAAGAAGCTGTGAGCACTGGGGATTGTGTGTACCGTGATCCCACCTTTTCATGTAAGCACTGGGGTGTATCCTATAATCCTACAAGAAGATGTAAGCACTGGGGTGAGAGTGTACTGTGGTCCCACCTTTTCAATTAAACACTGGGGTGTATCCCATTATCCCACAAGAAGATGTAAACACTGTGGAGTGTGTGTACTGTGGTCCCACCTTTTTATTTAAGCACTGGGGTCTATCCCATTATCCCACAAGAAGCTGTAAGCACTGGGGATTGTGTATACTTGTGTTTACTACTTGTGTGTACATCAGCCTTCTTCCTTCCCCGCCCCCCCCCCCCCCTATTGGCCTAGCGGGACACATGAACCCGCCATATATATGTGCTCTGCAGTAACAACAGGTTGTTGGCTGCTGCTGAGGGAAACATAGGGCTATTTGCCTACAAAAACTGCCCTTTTCTGGGCAATATTCAGTCAGGGATAACTGCTGGAGTGGGGTCTAGAGTGAGTTAGACTCACTACTACTGCACTTATAGCATTAGCTTGTCCCTACTGGGGTCTGGGTGCCGACTGCTGAAGATTTCTGCGATGTTGAGGCTGAGAGAGAGGCTAGCAGGGGGGAGTGGGGGGAAGAGGATGCCAGGGAGGATGACAAAGTCCTAGACCCTATGTGGACTGAAGGCCATCAGAATTCGGAGGAACAGGTGGTCGTCACACAGCCCCAGGCAGCCAGCAGAAGAAGGAGAAGGATGCAAACACTGAGCGGTTAGCCCATTGCTGCCACTGCCCACCACACTCAGGGACTTAGCGTGCCAAGGGAGGCTCACAGGATCTCGCCATCATAGCATTTTCTTCAAGCAGTCCACAGCAGACAAGACAGAGGTCATTAGCAAGCTGTGCCAACAGTTGCTGAAGCAAGGGAAAACTGCTAATCATCTCTGCACCTTGTGCATGACCAGGTATCTGCAAGCAAAACATGAACTGAAGTGGCAGAACTACCAGTACCAGAGACTGAGACAGTCTACCTCTGTCTCGACCTCGAGCTACACCTCCCCAACAAAAAGGCCACCTGTTTCCCCCCAAAGGGAGAATGTGAGAAACCCACCACCTCCAGCACCAGCAGCACCACCACCACCACGCCATCCCAGAAAAGCAGCTTTCCGTCCTGCAAACTTTGGAGAAAAAGCGGAAATTGGGCCCATCTCACCCATGAGCCCTGACCCTGAAAGCAAGCATTTCAAGTTGCTGGCCTTTGAAATGATCCCATTCAGCCTGGTGGAGATGTACAGTTTTAAATATCACATGGCAGTGGCTGTCCCACAATATACTATCCCCAGCCGCCACTACTTTTCTCGTTAGGCCATCCCTGCCCTGCACCAATAGCTTGTGAAAAAAAATGATATGTGCACTGGGCAATGCAATTAGTTCCAGTGTCCACCTCACCACGGACACATGGACAAGTAAGCATGGGCAGGGGTGTTACATCAACTGCCCACTGGGTCAATGTACTGGCGGCTGGACTGAGGCAGGAAGCACAGATCCTTCCACCATCCAGAATTGCGGGACATCAGTCGGTGGCTCCTTTAGCCTCCTTCTCCTACTCTGCTTCCTCTTCAAGCAGTCACAGCAGCCTCTGCACCATCAATTCGAGCACTGCCATGGGGACATAGCAGCTAACCCAGGATCTGTGGACTAGTATCCAGAACCAGACAGATGAGTAGCTGCTGCTGTTGGACCTAAAGCCTGATAAGTTGCTGTGCGACAATGGCCCAAACGTTGCAGCAGCCTTGGGCCGAGGCGGGTTGATGCACATCCCGTACCTAGTGCATTTGCTCAACTTGGTGCAGAGCTTCCTGGCCCATTATCCAGGGAAGCCGCATAAAGTGCGTAGTGTGTGCATGCAGCTTCAGCGTTCTCACCTTGCTGCCACTTTCCTGTCTGCATTGCAAAAGAATTTCGGCCCACCTACTGCCTCATATTATACTCTTTCACCAGCTGGAATTCTACGTTGTATATGCTGGAAAGGGTGTGTGAGCAGCAGCAAGTGATAGTGGAGTGGCTGGTGGGAGGAGCAGGAAAGACAGAACAGAACAGATTGAGGACAGCTTCTCCTTGACTCACATGAGCCACTACATGCTCCAGTGCCCGTGCAATGACCTCAGAGTTGTCCGCATAGTCACGAGTGCTGATTACTGGGTGACCATACGCTATAAGGAAATCACCTCCTTAATTTCAACAATAGAGCAGGTTCAAAAAATGAGAGCGTACAAACACATGAGGCAGAGTTCCCAGCTGACTTTGAGGGCTCAGTGGTGACACAAGGCACAGAAGTAGGAGGAGGAGCAAGTCGCCAACACAGTTGGGGTACTGGTAGCACCTCCCAGGGGAGGGTGAGCATGGTCACAATGTGGAACAACTTATTCCATTGTCTGCCATATTGACCACCATCACATGCAGCCCAAAGTACCAGGAGGCAGATAACTACCTGTCCACACGTCTCCTGTTACTGAGTGATGGGTGCTCTGTGTTCAATTTCTGGTTTGCTAAATTGGACACATAGCCAGAGCTTGCACTCTGTGCTTTGGAGGTGCTGTCCTGTAAGAACGTATGTTCAGCAATCCAGGGGGTGTCATTACTGACAAGAGGATTTGCTTATCCACAGCCAATGTGGACATCCTTACATTCCTTAAGATGAACCAGTCGTGGATTCCACAGGACTTGGCTGTGCCAGCACCTGAGTGATTAGTTAAAGTGTTTGCTACTTCATCCTCCTTTGCCTTTTACGCTTAAACCGCCAAATACCAACTACCAATATAATAGTTTTGGAATTCTATCTTGCACCTACACTATGAATATTTTACATTATATGACTCCCCCAAATGCTACTCAATAAGAAGATCTTTCCCACCCTTGTCATGCAACTGCCCTACCTAAATTGGTACCACGTTTTCTTTCTGCCTTACATGGCTGCCTGGGCAAGTGGCTCTTCTTTTTTTTACCTTTATACCATTGATGGCAAACCTTTTAGGGACTGATTGCCCAAAACCTCATTTAAGTGCCAACCACAGCAATTTAACCAGATGTCTGGTGCCAGGGGGGAGATGAAAAAGACCAAAAATGCATGTACTAGAAAGATGGCAGGAGCTCACGGGGTGGGCTCTGAGTGCGGCCTCTGCTTTATACTATACTTACGGGTAGGAGGAGCTAGTGTGCTGCATCACACCTTATACACATGATAATTAAGATGAAGGGAAATTGAATAGAATTAGAATAGAATAGTTTGGTTGGTGTTGGTGATAGCTTAGGGTAAAACTTGTAAATTAAGAAACACTAAAGCACAGGGTCGAAGTAAAGGTGGAAAAGCCATGAGCAATCACAAAAGTTTAAATTTTCAGCTTCTTTAGTGGGAAACATTTTCTTAGTTGCTATGCTATTGCTGATTCTCTCCTCCATAGTTTCAATAAAAATGAACCAAAAAGGTTATAACCCAATACACTTTTCGTGGGAAGCAGGTAAGCTGCAGGGTTATCCCATGGTGTATTTTACTTTCTTCCTGTAAAAGCATTTTGTGGTAACATCCATCTACAAATTTAATAACAACATGCAGCTAAATGTTACACAAGGACAGCTGTCTGGGCTGGAGGTCAGCTGCGCAAAAGAACAGATTGTATTTGTGAGAAGTAATTTGTCAGATTCGGTTTTTGAAGAGATCAAAAAGTGGAGTGACGCCTAAGCTAAATCGATAAGACCTGTCACCAGTAATGCAATGGCAGTTCTAAGTAATAAAAATACAAATACATATTCTGTGAACTCCACAGGCAAATACATTCCATATCAACGTACACTGGAGAAAGGTATAGTCATTCTCAGAAGAAGATCCAGTTTATGGAGAAATCAAAAAGGTGTGATAACCTGAAAGTGTAGTCACAAATGATGTCATGTAATTGATAGACTATTTATCAGATTGCTGTCAAAACCATGATGCAATGTGATCTAATACATTTCATCAATGAAGAGTCTAAATGCACTGTTGAGTGTTAAACCCCTACATATATTTCTTATATTGTTCAAAGTAGGAGAATTAAAACAGGCCTCCATTGAAAAATGACTGGAGGTCTTATAACCCCGCACCCAGTTGTCATCCTAATTTGGGATGTTCCACAATGCAGACATACAAATAAGGCAGAGCTGTTTACCTGTGCCCAGGTTCCACAAAGGCAGCATCACATGATCCTGCTGAATGCTGGTGGTCTCCAGGCTGTGAGAGCAGCGCAAGGATGAAGATCTGTTCTGTTATTTTTCTTCCAATTGGGGTTCCCATCTTCTGTGCAGCAGGGCATTCAAAATCATTAAGTTCCAGGATGCAGCGGGTCATTTTTTGACTTGAGGTGCTCTTTAAAGCCCTTCTGTAAGCAAAGACAAAAAAGTCTATCCTCATCTTACACCCAACAGCAAAAGACTGTTATTAGCTGCCATCAGGAGTGTCTCCTCCTGGTCTGGGCAAGCGCTCCTGCCCCCAATTAGGAAGAAGGTATGGTTCTTTCCCAAATTTAAAACAAACAATACTATGTACATTTACTGTGCAGACAAGTAAAATCACAGTAATGTAGGTGATTCAATAATATAAAGGCTTTTACAGCTGAGTAGAACTGTTCTATTTGAATGTCTGTGGCGTGTTACACCTAGTAACTCCATTCATGCCAATACAATCAACACATCCCCTACATCTACTTTATAGTAGCCAGAGGTTGTGGATTGGAGTTTTCATTTATTGCTGATAGATTCCTGTATAAGACACTTTGAATGAAGATAGCTAGTCGCGCGGCTAGCAAAAAGTCTTCAAGAAACACAGCAAGTCTAGTTGACTTGATTTATTACTACAGATGTGTTCTCTATGCATTTATGGGGAGACCCCCTCCACTAAGTAGAACTGCTCCATCAGGTAAGGGAGATTTGAACCTCTCCAAACAGAAGCACAGATGAAGAAATGAATGTTCCCACAGAGCTGTAGAGCTGGCTATGTGAAGAGCCACTGAACATGACCAGTTGGTGGCCCTTGAGGAGGGGTTTTGATGCCACTGATGTAGAGACTCTTAAATCTCAGGTGCACAGGTATTTAACGGAAAAGTCCACTTTTATACACTTTAGTGCTAGACAGTGCCAGCGGGCACTAGACAATCTGCTTACCTGACCACTGCTCCAAATCGGCCTTTCTTCCTGGTTATGGGTGACTTGTGTACCGCTAGCTCCTATTGAAAACTATGGGGGGCATTCATACACCAGGAACTTCAGTATACGGAGGGCCCCATATATTCAATGGGAGCTGAACATACAAAGGCCATATCCATCATTCATACGGGAACCAGGAAATGCAGGTCCCACCTTCACAAACCAGGGCTGTTGATTGCCAGCATGGGGTCGTTGTTCAGGTAAGCAGATCATCTAGCACCCTCTGCCACTACCTGTCCCTGGAGTCTTTGGAAAAATCCACAAAAGGAGAATTTTATTTTGATAATTACTAAAGAAAACAGAGCCCATCCAAGTATAAAATAGCAAACAATCCTTAGGGGAAAAAAGCTTCTTATATACTGCACCACCTGTAGGTACTTGGTCAACACAGCTTAGCTGTAATTGTAATTGTTGTCGCTGGACATGAGTAATTATTTCCTACCAGTGATGACTTACAGTGCCTCACTGCTCTTCCTCAGCCTACAGTTTTCTGCTGCAAATCATTGTTGTCCATGGGAATGAGCTTTAAATTCAGATTCGGGTTTAACCCAGACTTCTTCCTGGATTTTTACAGAATGAGTCTAACCCAGGGCCAAAGCCCACAGACACTCCTTGCTGTATTTGGGGTTTGTCTCCATCAGGATGTCTACATAATTACTGGATTAGCTGTGTAAGTCGTTCCCCTCTCCTAAATCAATGTACCTAGGTATCTGTGTGTTTTTGTGCAATTTAGTGGCATTTGGCTATGTTTTTTTCACTTTCCAGATATAAATTCTCGAATAATACTAAACATAAACTAGGAAATCAGATCCCGGAGCCACAAATAGTTTGATTTATTCAGCCAAAGAGCCATTGAACCTAACAGGGATCTGTTCAGCTTATGACTAATAGTCAGTCTCATTTTGTGTCCATTGTACGTCAGTTAGTTTCACTATCTCTGCTTCCAATTTAACGGTCATCATTTTCATTTGCTTTATCAACTTGGTATATTTTGCTCATCTAAAGCCATATCTGGCAATTAAAAAATATTTTGATTAAGTTTTAAGTGTGACCATTTTTTGCTCGTGAATCTAGCCTTTCCCTTTTTTTTAAGTATTGTAAAAGGACAACTGGATGAGCCATTGCTCCTTAAATTTGGGGGAAGCATAGTGTCCCATAGGCTTTAATCAGAGAAGCAAAGGGGGGAAATTTGGTACAGTAAGGGAATGTAGACACTAGATGTTGCCCTTGCTGTATGAGATTTGGTAGCCAGAACAGGGTAAGTTGTCAGTTGGTTGGTTCCAGGTGGTTTGGACATAGAAACATAGAAGGTTGATGGCAGAAGGAGACCATACGGTCCATCTAGTTTGCCCTTATGTGTATATTGTTATGTACTCTTTACCTTAGGATAGATGTGTGCTATGTGCTATGACAATCTGGGATGGGTGTGGAATAAGCCTCAGAGATTCTAGAAAATGAGAGAGGATCCTTTCTGTGAACAGTACAGGGAGAAGTACCATGTTGTGTGCTTCCTGAGCGGGCACATACTGAGGAACTCTTAGTTCCATTCAGACTGACCTTCTGAAGAGGGACTTCAGGCTGGTTGCTTATAAGGGAGTCCCCCATGGAAGTTATAATAAAATGGCCTGAGTGTTCCCTAGGCACATTGGGGGGATGGGACCAGGTTTTCCCGAGTGTCGGTTAGCAGTGAAACAGGTACGTGCCAACTAAGCTAAGTGCTAGAGAAAAGGGGAAACCCAGAATGCTGGATGGTCTTGGCAAATAAAGACTCTCTATTGAACCAGAACCTACAACAGTGTATTACCTTCAGGAGAACCTACTGTTACAAAGAGTCTCCAAGAACACCTGAAAGATGTGAGTACCCATCCTGCCCCCTCCTATGGCCCTTATTCATCAAGTGATAGCGCCAGGTAGTGTCTCACTAGCGCCAGGTATCGCCAGCTAACGGCGGCTACCGACTACAGAACGCCAGGCTGCGAACACAATCACGCATTTATCATGCTAAATGAGGCTAGCGCCGGCGAAAGCGTCAGCTAGCGCGGGATTCATCATGTAGCCGACTGCAATGAACAGCGCTGCTACTAATCCCATCACAGCGCCAGGTATGACCTCTCGCTACCTGGCGCTCTCCAATGCATTTCAATGGAGCAATCTTTAAATATTCATAAATTTTTTTTTTTTTTTTTTTAAATGTCCAAAATTCGGTGACCACTTCTGCAATGTTATATATTTTTTTAAAGGTAAAAAAAAAAAAAAAAATTGTGCAGAATTGATATTACAGGTCTGAAATTAATGTATTCATATTACAAAATGTTTATAAAAACTTGTTTATTTTTTTTTGCAAAAAATAAGGTTGTTTGGGGGTTAAAAAACTACTTTTAACCCATCGCCGCCAGCGCACTGGGGTTTAAACAAGCATTTCACAGCGCAAGAAATTTTTGAGCGTGATTTGTTAATGAATATGCTGGGAGCCGTTCGCTATGGCCATTCGCTGTCATGCGCTCCCATACAGCGCGGAACCTGTCAAACAGCGACTCCTAACTCTGTATTCAACATTACCGCACACCGACTGAGTCGCTGTCAACAACCGAACAACGGCCAAGCACAGCGAATACTAGCCGGCGCTGTGAAAATAACGCTACTGCCGCTCATCTGTCGCTACCTGGCGCTATTAATAAATCGGCCTCTATGTCCACCCATGGCCTGGTCTGAGGGTCACTTCCCGCACTCCAACTAGAGCAACTGAACCTAAGAATAAAAGAGAAGTTTGGTTAAAAACTGGCATCCTAGAGCTTGAATGTGACAGGAAAAAGGGTTACTACATTTGCAAAGCTGGAACTCATGTTTAATGTCAGAGCCCACTCACATCTTAGTGTACACCAGTAACAACTATCAAAAGAAGGGCAAATATGTATTGAGCATGTCACCAATATATCTAGAGGTGCTATTGACATGAACATTTCACCCATCCAATCCACACATGCAAATTAAACAAACAATAGATGTCCATACATTAGGCTATGTATTATAATGAAAAACTACACTGGTAAAAATTATTAAACACATAAAGAAACAGAGATGAAAAAAAGTCTTGGGATGTCATGGCACCAGTTGAAATCTATCATTGATTAGAAAGTAAGTCTGCCAAATTAATATCAGCTGGTTAAACGTATGGCCTATATTAGGGTGTATTATTACTAAGGTGCCACACAAGAAACCTCTCAGGATGCATATAACCAATGAGCTCTCTCAAGACCCTAACAACCTTGATGTTGCAATACATACTGATGGCATTGGCTACAGAAGTATTTCTAAATAACTGAAGGTTCCAGTGATCACTACTGGGGCCATAAAGTGTAAGGAACATCAGTTCACCATTAACTGGCCACGACCAAGTGCTCCCCGCAAGATTTCAGACCGAGGAGTGAAAATAGTTACTAGAAGAGTTGGCCAAGAGCCAAGGTCCAACTCTGGAGAACTACAGAAAGACCTGAAATCATCAGGTACAATTGTTACAAAGAAACAACAAAAGAAGTAATCCATGACCTGTATGCACTCTCACCATGTAAGACTATTGCTGAAGAATAATCAATGCACTTAAAGTTTGCTCAACAGCATTTAAACAAGATTTGAAACACTAGAAGAATATAATCTGGTCAAATTAGAAAAAAAAAATAACTCTTTGGATGCCATGATACGCACCATGTTTGGAGGTCATAAGGCAGCAAAGCATATCACCAAATATACACCATCCCAACAGTGAAGTTTGGAGGTAAGAACATCATGATGTCGGGCTATTTTTCATCATAATGCAGTGGCACGCTATATATATTGAAGGAAGGATGAATAGACTAATAAACCGAGACATTTTTGAAAAAAAAACTGCTGCCATCAACCAGGATAATAAAGACGATACAAGGATGGGGATTTCAGCAAGACATTTATTCCAAACACATAAGGCAGCAAAGCATATCACCAAATATACACCATCCCAACAGTGAAGTTTGGAGGTAAGAACATTTATTCCAAACACATAGCCAAGAAAACTTTTAATTGGTTTCAGTGAAAGAAAATAAATCAGCCAACCATTTTCCTAAATCCAATTGAAAATCTATCGAAGGAACTAATGCTCAAAAAGAGTGCCCACTAAACTTTCAGGATTTGAAGAGGGTTTTATGTAGAAGAATGGGCCAAAAGCACGCTTGCATGTAACAATTTTCTGCATACAGGCGTCATCTTGAGGCTGTCATGTCCAACAGAGACCTTTGTACGCAGTATTAAATACATTCCAGTAAGGGTGTTCAATACTTTTTCCCTGTGTTATTTGTCATTATTACACAAAACTTAATTTATGGACTACGGTTTGATTTCGTTTTATATGTGGATTGTATGGTTACCAACATCTGGTGAGAATTTCATTTACTTGGTAATTTGTTTTCATTTACTTGATAATTTGTTATTCCTCACACTGTACATATAGAGAGGCCCATTTTCAATGTGCTTTAGAACTGCCCCAGAGCATCTACAGGGGATTTTCATTTTAAATGGAAGAAAACCTTTCTTTAATTTCACTTTATGGTTTTTGAAATGAGAAAAAGCTTTCCTCATTTCTCAAAACTCAGCCACAAGTAAAGAAGTAGCAATGTCTGCACAAACTCTTGTAGGCTTAGTAATGTTAGGGGCAAAAAATTGGGCGGCCTTGTCGCGGCTGCCTCGCTTTTACATGCATTGCAATCTATATTAACTATCTGTCCATGTTTTAACAAGGGTTAGCTAACTTTTTCAACAGTATGAGTGTGTAAAGGGTTACTGTTAGTCTATGGAGTGCAGTCACGCCCCTGTAGCACCTCCTCTTACTGCCATATATTGACTGGACGAGGACATCCAACCCTCCTTTTTGCTGTTGCATTTGCAGGTCAGTGACCAGATCTGCTGGATTGTAGCTTTCGCAATGCAACAAGGAGTCAAAGTGGCCTCCACCTAAAACCCCTCTGCAGAATTGTAACACTATGCAGGCAAGTAAAGCATTTTTCATTGTGTGTGTATAAGCAAGTTTAGTTATTGCACTCTTTAGACAGGCTGGTTCATGAATTGCGCGTGCACACACAAGTAAAGAAGTAGCGATGTCTGCACAAACTCTTGTATGATTAATAATGTTAGGGACGGGGCATAAATTGGGCGGCCTTGTTACGGCTGCTTCGCTTTTACATTCTATGCAATCTATGTTAACAGTCCATGCTTTTAACAAGTGTTAGCTAGCTTTTTCTATAGTAGGAGTTTGCATAGGGTTACATTTCTTTTTTTTTCCTCAAAACTCTGCTTCCCCAGAAAAATCCCAAACTTTTATGACTTCAACGCTAATTCATTCATTTATATAAGACAATATTTACTTGGATCAGACCATAGCATGCTATTTGTGATTCAGCCACAAGAGGGCACTGCTATACTTTGCAATTAGATTTGAGCACAAATATTTTGCAATTTCTTCACCAAAATGCTTGGGTGATGCATATATAAACTTATATGTTACCTGTTACAATTTGCTTCGCTTTGTGCAAATTTGTTAGAAATGATTCTACAATACAAGTTAATCATTTCCTGAAAGCTGCAAAATACCAGTTTACCCAGTCTCCCCCCTGTGCCCCTGCCCCCCTGATCTGCTATGCTGCTAAAACTGATTTCTCTCTCATTATTAGATGTGGGTTCCGGGTCCAGAGCAAGTGTAGCTTTGACCCGCATCTGGCCCATTTGGTCCAGTTTGGGGAAATCCTGGCCTTTTCCCAAATACATATCTGCTCCTTCTGGGTACTCTGCAGCAAATCATCAGCCTACACATCATGCCCACAGGTAACCAGCTTCACCCATCTTGCATTTGGGAAGCATCTGATTGGATGCTGGGATCGGATCATTTTCTCACACACACCACATATAATCTAGTATACAGGAGCATTTCAGCCATCTTGCTGCATTGCAATGATAGGGGACAGAGCCTGACAGTCATTGTCAGCAGCCTGCTGTGTTTTTACACTAATCTGCTCTCATCAAAGGAGCTTACACTCACCTGTTATCAAGGCTGTATTTAGGGTTCATGCTGCCCTAGGCACTATGGAGTCAATTCAAAACCAGGTGAGAATTATCACTTCTTTTTTAAGAGGGGAAACTGATAGTGACTTTCATTGTCTACGGGATGTAAATTTTTACCTCACTCTGAATCAGTCCAAAGTAGACAATGAAAGTCAATGGCAGATTTCTCTCCTAAAACAAAAGTGAGGATTCTCAGATGGCTCTGAATCGACCACTATAAGTGCTTAGGTCCCCCGCTACAGCCTTATATAGTTATACTGACGCAGCTTGAAGGGGAAGATGGCATCACAGACCTAAGAACCAGGAAGCGGCTTGGAAGACAAAATGAAGAATATAGGTGGTGGGAGACCCAGCAGAGGAGGCTACAACAGTGAAGAACATTGGGGATGCAGAAAGACTGGCAGAAAGTCAGCAGTGGCGATTGGAGCAAGGTCTGCAGGGATCAGCAGTGAGTGAGGGGAGATGGCACTAGTGAGTACATGGGTCAGTGGTGACTGTTGGCAGTGATGAGTGCCAGAAGACCAAGCTTTAAAGTGGACCAACACCCTGACGTTTTTTTTTTTTCATTCAAATAATAACCCATGCCATGCCCCAGGACCCATTAAAGATAATAAAAAAAAAGAACTTACCTTTGATGATCCTGCTCGGCGTCGCGTCATTTTTTGTTTCGCGTCGCCATCTTTGATTTTCATGTAAGAGGAAGAGATCATTTGCCCTCTTCCTCTTGCAATTCTCGTGCATGCGCAGTAGCGCCACTTAGGTAAAGTGAAGCACCGCTTGCTCCCGTTGCAAGCGGCGCTTCACTTTACCTAAGCGGCGCTACTGCGCTTGCACGTTTTTTTTTCTTTAGGTGAGCGCGCGCTCTACAGAGCAGGGGAAAGGCGGAGGGAGTGAAAGTCGGGGATATGCCTGTGATAGGTGAGTTATTGATTTATTTTTCTATTTTTTACTTATGTTTTCTTTTTTTTTCAGGAACTAGACCAGGGAGACGTGCGCGCTCCCGTGAGAGGACAGGGGCCATGCCCCCCGATGACGTTGAGAAGAGCAGAAGAAAGTGAAATTGCGCGAGTGAGAAGGACAGCTTGTCCACGGACAAGGAAGAGGGACAGCATGCAAATGGACGGACAAGCAAGGCGGACAGCATGGTAATGAAAGGACAAGAGCTGAAGGGCGGGACTTCCGGCCAAGATTTTTGAAGAATACAGGTGTTGCAAGGGACAGAAGGATGCAAAAGTCATCAAAAGGTAAGTGGCTTTTTATGTTTAACTGTTCAGAGACTTGTTGTTTTTTCGAGGGTGTTGGTCCACTTTAATGCATTGGAACTTGCCTGTGCTGCCCAGCTATGGATTGAGCTGCGTTCATGTTGAAAGGCAAATGACGTGCAGTGTTTGCCAAAATCTGCTGCAGAGGGGGATAACTGAAAGCTGCACCATGAACTGCAGCAGCTGCTGCCTTTTCCAGTAGGTGACACTGGAGTGTGTGCTTTGCCATTGGTCCTCCATCTTCATCCTGGGTAGCTTTACGGGGAGGCGGGTTAAAGTCCCCATCCAGGCTGGAAAAACAAAGAGCGCTTACTTCGCCCACATACTCCCGCTGGGTCCTGCTGGGTGCAACCCTATGGTTCCTGGGCAACAATTATACTATGCAGCCACCATCAATAAACATCACCAGAAATTTGCTAGCACCTAGTTGTTGTCCTGCAGTTATTTCGCTGCTGTAATGGTCCATAGCAGTCCGCTGCTGTAAATTTTTCTGTATGAGGGAGTAAGGGTTACACACACACACACACACACACACACACACACACACACACACACACACACACTGCTTCACCCCAGGCACATGTTCTCCCTGCTCTTGAGGCTGCTCCATAGGCAGTGCTAAGAGCTGACAGGCTGTATTTAATCCATTGGTGCTTAAGTAGATGGATGTTGTTGGCTGATGCCCACCCCTGTCTGTGTAACACAGCGCTGTTGGCACCCGTGATGATGGCTGCCAGCCAGGCTGCCATTAAATTGTTGCTGGCCCCCACCCTGGGCACATGCCTAAGAAAGAAAGTTTAGGTCATCACCTTCTATCTCCAGCCCAGTGACTCAAAACAGCCTGTGTTTCTTTCTTTATTTTTTTATTATAGCCTTTTCCAATATTCATAAAAACACTAACAGGAAGCAGTATGATTTTTGTATGAAAGCCATATGCTTACTCATTCAGTTACAAGAAAAACTGCCACAGAATGGCAGTTTAGTTTGAAGTGCTTTCAGATTTATTGCAGTTATTAGAACTGATAGGTTGAGCCCCAATGCATAGCCATGTGTAATGTATCATCTCTGTAAAGCACTAGGGGGCACTGCTGCGTTGCCAGGGAGCAATATGGGAATATCTGAACAGCAGTTAGCATTCTGTTTATTATTTTATGAATATTGGGCAAAGGCTGTAAAAAAAAGAAACAAAGTCTGTTTTGGGGCACTGGGCTTTACATGAAGACAGGAGAAAGAGAAGGATGAGAATATGATTCAAATCTCATGTACTGAGGCACAGCATCTTTCTTTGGAGATGAGGGAGCATCTTGATCAGAAACAACAAACAATCTAGTTATGAGCCCAATAGACCCAAGGCCATGAATAAACAGCACAAAGCTGGTAGCCAGGCAGCAGCTCCAGTTACCTCTAGTCTTTTTAGGTCCACTGGGGAGGAAGTTAAGGAAGGGGAAGATTATGTGCTTCTTGACCCAACAAGTGGCCCAACAGGAGATGGGTTACTCCTCTTGGAATGGAAGATACACCCTCTTTGAATTCAAGAGCCTCCACCCTATGGCCAACAGTGATCAACCAGTCAGTCCCCCAGTGCAGGTAGGGCAGAGCAGCCCGGGGCCATATAGACATTATAGTCACAGGATGATAGGTCAGTGGTCATCTGTAGCATCTGTGGTCAGCACTTGAGCCAAGGCAAGGATCCCCGCATGATGGGCACCTGCTGCATGACCAACCACATGAAGGGCCACCACCCCATTCCTGGGAGACACCACCTGGCCCAGAGGCCACAGCAGCCGCTTCTCCCTGCTTTCCATACTGCTGCTCAATCGCCCTCCTCCTGTACCAGCAGGCCCATAAGGCTGCCCATAAAGCTGCCTGCAGCCACAAAGAGTGGAGTACCAGATGCAGGAGCTAGAAGGAAGGCTCCCTCACACTCACACTCTTCCATACTGCCCTATAGTTAGTCCTCAAGTGTATCCCAGCCAAGTACAGCAGGCAGCCTTCCATCAAAGATGTTTGGGAGCATACAAATGCTAAAAGTCCAACCACCCAGAAGCCCACAGCATGAACGTCCTGCATGGGTGTCCAGCCTCACACTACTGCCTTACAGGATAGTGGAGGATCCTTTAATCTACACTTTAATGGCCAGTGCTCTACCTCAGTACAAAAACGCCCAGATGCCAACATTTCTTAAAAAATGCAATCCTTCCTCTGCATGTGCAGCAGACAGTGCTGCAGAATGCTCTTACTGGCAGGTTTCAACTGACCACAGAAACCTGTCCAGCAAGAAAAGCTCCACCCCATTGGGTAAATCTAATGGAGGCTGGTAATCAAGTCGAAAGGGGGTAGCAAGCGGTTACATGCTGTCTGCTTGTTCCTAGACAGAGTCTCCTACATGGCCACCTCTTTCACTTTCTCCTCCTCCACCTAATCATCCACATCCACCTACTTTACCAGCCATTCCACACTGTTAATAGGTCCAAGCTTGCTGCTATAAAAAAGGTCAGCTTTATTACAAAATGTAGACCTAAAGTACATGTATAAATACAAAATGTTGGGCTTATAGATTAATGCCTGGTCTGTTTCCTTAATAAAGTGGTGCTGCTAAGATGTATGGGTGGCCACCTTTGCATATAAGTGTAATTAAGTGCTTGGCACCATGTATTTAAGTAGTGGTTTACATCTGTCATCTACTCCCCTGAGTTGGGGTTTTATGCTGTTTTTAAATGTACTTACCTACAGTATTCAGAAGTGTCTGGATGGGTAGGGTGGCATTTAAGGGCAGGGCTGGATTAAGTGTGGTGGAGGCCCATGGGCACAAAATTTGGTGGAGGCCCCAGATACAGTATTTTTTTTCCTTTAAAATATTATAACTGATTTGTGGTTGTCTGGCACCCGTCCACTCACTGGAACGCCAGATCGAGTCCCTTGCGCCACCCTTGTGCGGGTACGTGCTGCTCGGTAACTCCTGCTTTGCCATTCTGGGCGGGGGTAGTGTAGTCGCCCAGCTGGTCCACCAGGAAAGAGTTCTCTGTATTGAGCTGCCAGTGGCTGTGCTTGGAGGCTTATGTGCAGTGACAGCTCTGCACGCAATCATCCCTGTAGCGTTGCTGAGGGCGGCTTGGCTGCTCTAAACTCTCCATCCTGCCCTGTGATGGCTTTAGTTGCAGGTTTGCAAAAACATAACCCAAAGGTTGTTGGAGGCCCCCTGTGCAGGGTAAGTGGTGGAGGCCCCGGGGCTCGCTCCCCTTGCGTCCCCCTCATAATCCGGCCCTGTTTAAGGGGCATGACTTCATGCTGATGTCACTCTGACAAAGCTTCTGGGAGGAGCAAAACACATCAGTGGCGACTCCCTCTCGTCTGCCTTGTCTCACAAGTGAATGGGCTGGACATTGTTGTGTGCCTGACCTGATCCAATGTGAGATCAGGTGGACTGATAGGAGTGCACTGTGGATGAAGCAACAACACATGGTGGATGTGGATGAGCTGGCATCTGAAGTGGTAGTTCAGGCGGGGAGCAGTAGCGTGAGCTATAGAGGTACTTGCTACAGGGCAGTACTGGGGTGTAGAGACTGAGCTGATCCTGCACTGACATAAACCAGGAAAGGTGGAGTTTGACAGCTGGTCCACCATCCTAGTAGCCCTTTGCCTTGGAGAGCTTACACATGTAACTTACCTGACTTACGAGCTGAACCTAGTGGTTAAAAGTTTCCTCAACAACTATGTTTAAAGCCAATGCTGGAGAAGGCAAATAGGGTGTGCCCGCACTTTTGGCGTTCCCACTTCTCTGCTACCCATTTATTGGTAATTTGATGGCAAATTTCCTACCCATGAACTGCTGCCTTTGTGATCTGCCTACACATTGGAATTCTCCCTCATACATGCTGCAGAGGCAGAGGTAAAAAAAAACAATAGTGCAGCTCTAGCAGGCCACTGTCCACTACACCTGGGGAATGTCTATCTGCCTTTGAGGAAGGGACAAATATGGTCCGTAGTGGCAAGGCAGTCATCAGTGAGACCCTGCCTCTTGTGTTTCATCAGTGAGGGTGCCCCTTGTGTGCCTGCTTGAAAAAACTCTCTTGCAGATCAAGGACAGCGAGAAAAGCACTCAGGAGCATGAATGACGAATAGTCATGTAACATGGATGATAGGTTACTGTACAGGACATAGAGGAGAATAAGGAGATGGAGGATGAAGGCGTTTGGGACTCAGAACAGGTGGCGGAGGCTACAAAGTCTTTATTCTATCGCTCACAAACCCCAGTCATTGTCCATGGATAGCAGGACCAGCCAGAGAACCCTGTAACAATCCCACAGTGCAAGGAGTCCAATGACTTAAAGGTGGGAACATTACTGCACATGAGTGCCTTTAGGTTTCTGTATTTACCACAGGACCCCTGCATAATCCACATCAAAGAAACTTTACTGAATAGCCACTTTCCTTAATCCATGCTACAAGGCTAAAACAGGCCAGAACTCATGCACATAGTAATAGTCAGGGGGTTAGCCAGAATGGGCGAGCTAAAGAAAACACATTGGATAATAAATTTCCCTATGGCAATGGACAATCATCTGCTACTCCCCACACCCCTAGCAGATGACCAGCAGAAACCAGCGGCAGTGCACATGCAAATCTCTAAAATTAACTAAAAAATGATGCCACTAGTGTTCCATCCGAAAGGGTGTCCCGTGCACTTGTAGATTGCCTGACATAATTTAAAAATAAACAAGAATTGGCTATAAGGGGATTGCTTTTAGGTAGCTAAAACATTAAGGATATATAACTATGATATCAGTCCCCTCTAGTTGCTGCTGGTGCCACTGCTGTCACTGCCTCACACTTGTACGGGGGGAGCCCTGCCAGTGCCCTCCACACTTTTATCCTTAAAATGTATGAAAGCTTTTGTGGGCTATCTGCTGGCAGCTGTGGTCCTATCTTATCTGGGTGGGAGGAAAGCTAATCTTTGGACTGGAGGAACATCCTTAAATGTAAAATGTATGTGTGGGCAATCTGCTGCCTGCAGTGGCCCTCTTCCCTTACCTGGATGGAATGTAAGTTGATTTTTGACTGAGAGAGACCTGCCAGGACCCTTCACATCTTCATCTTCTCATTTAAAATGTATAAAACCTTTTGTGGGTAATGTGCCAGTTGTTGTGGCCCTCTTCATTAACAGGAGGTAAGCTAATTCTTTGGCTGGGGGAACCCTTTTTGCCCCTTCCATGCTTTTATTGTCAAATGTAAACTGTTTTAAACCTTTTGTGACCAAGGTGCTGGCCAGAGCCGGCCATCGTACAGGGGGCCATGGTCAGGGGGGGCGCCATACAGCTGCTCCCCCCACTTGATGTCCTAACCCGCCCACCAGCTCAATGTCAATGGTTGAGTCAGAAGGAAGGGGTGGCATGCTCACCTCTGTTCTGCTTTTTAAGGTGGACCAAAATGGCTGACTCCAAATCCCAGTTTGGGATGCCCCACTGTGTTAAACCCCCTGCGATCACAGGCATACCCACATTGCAAGAAACCCCATGGCATATATGCAGGCTTTCAATCAGCAGTCTATGCTGTGCAGATTAATACAATATAGAATGCTTTTTGTCCTCCTTTTGAGCCCGGAATAGAGAGCTGGGAGCAGCTGGCATCCCCGGTTTCCACTAACATGCAGTGCATCAGTTGGTAAAGCCGGGGATTTGGCCCATGCATGTGCCATGGGATTGCATGTGAGGTAAGTATCAGGGGACTGCATGTGAGGTAAGTATCAGGGGATTTCTTGAGAGGGTGGTCTCTCACATTGGGATGCCCCAGGGATAGTGAATCAGCCGGCTACAGAGTATTTCAGACTTTTAGACAGGGCATATACAGGTTTTAGTCCCTTTTAAAGTAGGCCAGCAGTAAAATATGATTGCTGGCCCACTTGCCCCTAGAATCATGCCTGATGCTATCTGCCAGTTCCCCACCAACACGGGTGGTGATATAGGGCAGTGGAACTGGCAACCAATGTTTAGGAAACTTCTGCGAGATGGTACCTCTGCCAATTATCGGGCTTGTTGCTGTTATGTGTATGGGGCTTCCAGCGAACCCCAGTGGCTGGCGGCAACCATGTGGGGCAGTAGGCCTATTGTGAGGAAGGGTAGAAGTGTGTTGAGGATGCCATACTGTAGTCTAACACAGGGCGCCTTCCTGGTGATGGCTGCAGGGGGCCTCTACCTGTACCTTGTCTGTGATTACTTTGTTGTACTGGGGAGCCCTGCTATGAGACCCACAATATTTATGTTGGGGGTCTGTGGTATCTATTCCGTGCTTTACAACTTTTTTTGAAACATGGAATTAAATATATATATTCTGTTGCTACTGTTTAAAAATATGTATCTGCCGTCAATGATGGTACAGATGTTGCTATTTTCACTGTTCTGTTAGCTATGACCACACTTTCACACGCATATGGCTGGTTGTTATGGCTTTTAAGTATAATCATTTGCCATTATCTGTTCTAGTAAAAGATTTTAAGAAATCTGTGTCATGGAAACCTACAAATGTAATACTCATCTTATCATGTTGCCGTTTGATCTTATGTAATGGATGGTCAAAAGGTGAATGTGTGATTTCTTTACTCAGAAATATATTTTTTATTTATATGGACTGTGGATTTAATTTTTTCCTATTAGATTGACCTTCCACTTTTTTTTTCAGTACATATTTTTTCACTTTGTTCAGAGGATACACTGTAATGTTACTTGTTGAGCTGTTATGGTGGAACTATTACAAAAGTCTATAGTACAGTTGTGTTCCAGATTTCGTTTCATAGGTATAAATGTTAGAAAATGATGTGCAGGGGTTTTAAAGCGCAGGAAAAAACTAAACTTTGCCATGTTTCTCATCCAATGAGAGCCGCCTGCAATGACACCATCATTCAGCAGGCGGCTCTCATTGTTTACTGCCGGGGGGGTGTTCCCATTCCAGCCATTCATATAGGCTGGGAGGGGAGCGTGCACATGGCCGGGGATGCAGGGGATGCAGCAGAGTGCGCTTTCTATTGACAAAACTGAGGGCCGTCTGCCAAATGATGTTGTCATAGCAGACAGCTCTCATTGGACAAGAGCTCGCATATGCGTCGTCGGAGTGGTGAGCTGCGTTCCTAGGTTTTGTTCCTCTTTAAATGTCCTACTTTGGTGAGATTAATGGGAAGACTGTCCCACCAAAATTACAGAGCACTGCTCTGGTTCAATGGCTGAATGATGGAAGTGGTGATGGAATGTAACAATCACCAACATCATTTATGGACCAGAGATATCCAGGTTGTACTTGGAGCATATGTTTAGGCTACACCTACTTACACACAGAGGAGTAGCATAGAATGTGGCAGATTTGTTTCTTAAACCTGTGGATAAGCCAAACCCCACCCCTAACACCCTGTAAAGTGGTCAGTATGACTAAGGCCCTTATTTATGAAGGAATAGCGACAGGTAGCGATGGGTGAGCGATGGGTGAGCGACCGGTAATGACGGGCACCGCCATGAGAACGCCGGCTCCCCACCACAATCACACATTTATCAAGCCAATCCTGCTTAGCGGCTGAGATAGCGCCAGATAGCCACTCATTCATCATTATTCCAGCCTCAGCCCACAGCGCCAGAGACCTTGAACAGCGACAGGTAGGACCTCTCGCTACCTGGCGCTCTCCAATGCATTTCAATGGAACAATCTTTAAATATTCATAATTAATTGTTATTAATGTTTTTTTTTTTTTTTTTTTTTTTTTTTTTAATGTGAAAAATGTGAAAATCTGGGACCACTTCTGCAATGTTAGATAATTTTTTTTAAGGTAAAAAAAAAAAAAAAAAATTAGTGCAGAATTGATATTACAGGTCTGATATTATTGCATTCATATTACTAAATTCTTCAAAATTTTTTTTTTTTTTTGGTTTCCAAAAATATGGTGGTTTGGGGGTTAAAAAACTACTTTTAACACATCGCCGCAAGCGCTCTGGGGTTTAAACATGCATTTGACAGCGCAAGAATTTTTTGAGCGTGATTTTTTGATGAATATGGTGGGAGCCAGTCGCTCTGACCAGTCGCTATCATGCGCACCCATACATTGCGGAACCTGTCAAATAGCGACTCGTCACCCCGTATTCAACATTACTGCACACCGACTGAGTCGCTGTCAACAACCGAACAATGGCCAAGCACAGCGACTACTAGCGGGCGCTGTGAAAATACTGCTACATAGAAACATAGAAGGTTGACGGCAGAAGGAGACCATGCGGTCCATCTAGTCTGCCCTTATGTGTATACTGTATGTACTCTTTATCTTAGGATAGATGTGTGCTTATCCCAGGCATGTTTAAATTCAGTGACTGTTGATTTTTCAACTACCTCTGCTGGAAGTTAGTTCCAAGCATCTACTACTCTTTCTGTAAAATAATATTTTCTAACATTGCTCCTGATCTTCCCCCCGACTAGTTCAGGTTGTGCCCCCTTGTTCTATCGTTAAGTTTCTTCTTAAAAACACTTCCCTCCTGAACCTTATTCAATCCTTTCACACATTTAAAGGTCTCAATCATGTCCCCCCTCTCCCTTCTTTCATCCAGACTGTACAAATTAAGTTCTTTAAGTCTCTCCTGATAAGTTTTAGTTTAAGTCCTTCCACCATTTTCGTTGCCGGCCTTTGGACCCGTTCTATTTGAATAATGTATTTTTGCAGGTAAGGTCTCCAGAACTGCACACAGTATTCTAGCTATGGCCTCACCAGGGCTCTATACAGCGGCATCACAACCTCCCTCTTCCTACTGGTGATGCCTCGAGCTATGCAGCCGAGCATCCTGCTTGCTTTTCCCACTGCCTGGCTACACTGTCCACTCATCTTGCAGCTATCAGTAATCAGTACCCCTAAATCTCTCTCCTCCGAGGTCCTGGCTAACACAGTACTGCCCATACGGTACTCATAGCAGGGATTCCTTCTACTCAAGTGCATGATTTTACATTTAGAGACATTAAACTCTAGTTTCCACAGTTTTGACCATCTATCCAGTAAAGCTAAATCATTTTCCATGTTGCAGACACCTCCCGGAATATCCACTCTATTACTAACCTTTGTATCATCAGCAAACAGACAAACTTTTCCTACCAAGCCTTCTCCTATGTCACTTACAAATATATTAAAAAGAATGGGGCCCAGGACAGAGCCTTGCGGCACACCACTTGTAACTCGCCTTTGTTCAGATTGCACGCCATTTACAACAACACTCTGATACCGATCCCTCAGCCAACTGGAAATCCACTGAATTATCCAGGGATTGAGTCCTACCTTCAATAACTTATCTATGAGCTCCTTATGTGGTACAGTGTCAAAGGCTTTGCTAAAATCCAGATAGGCGATATCCACAGCACCACCTTCATCTAACACTTTAGAGACATTGTCAAAGAAATCAATAAGATTGGTCTGACATGATCTGCCCTCAGTAAAGCCGTGCTGTTTTGGGTCCAATAGGTCATTAATTTTTAGATGGGAAATTATCTGTTTTTTTAAGAGTGTTTCCATTAATTTGACCACTATAGATGTTAAACTAACTAGCCTGAATTCCTGGCTTCTTCTCTACCCCCCTTTTTATGGATTGGTACGACATTGGCGATTCTCCAATCATCTGGAACCTCACCAGTTGAAAGGGAATGGTTAAGTAAATCAGTTAGAGGGGCTGCAATCACAAACCTAAGTTCCCTTAGAACTCTGGGGTGGATTCCATCTGGACCCATTGCCTTACTTACCTTTAGATGTGCCAGCTCGGCTAAGACATCAGCCTCCAGAAACTCCGGAGCTGTGCCCTCCCAGCTGGATGTTGTGCTATGACCATGCCTGCTACTATCTGAAAATACCGAAAAAAAGTAGCTATTCAGATGGTCAGCCACAGCCTTATCTCCATCAATATATTTCTTTTCCCTATTTCTAAATTTTGAGACTGCATTGTTTTTCTTCTTTCTGTCACCAATATATCGGAAAAAGGTTTTATCTCCCCTCTTCATAGATTTGGCCATTTCTTCCTCTTTTTGCCCTTTAGCAGTCCTTATAATTAGTTTTGCTT
This sequence comes from Gastrophryne carolinensis, assembly GCA_027917425.1. Lineage (NCBI taxonomy): Eukaryota > Metazoa > Chordata > Amphibia > Anura > Microhylidae > Gastrophryne > Gastrophryne carolinensis. The sequence goes on from CM051234.1 coordinate 112,166,372, forward strand.
CCCTCTGTTTAATTTTATATGCCTCTCTGTCAGCTACACTTCCACTTACTTTATACTTCTTATAGGCAGACTTCTTATCTTTTATGATAGTGCCGACTTCCCTAGTAAACCACAATGGTTTCTTCTTCCTTTTATTCTTGCTAGTTTGTTTCACATATTGCTTAGTTGCCTTTAAGATGGCCATTTTTAATAGTGACCACTGGGCACTCACTTCTGCTACTCTGTTCCACTCACCAAATTTTCTTTCTACATACTCCGCCATTTCCTACAGTCGCTCAACTGTCGCTACCTGCTGCTATTAATGAATCGGCCTCCCCGTGTCCCACCTTGTGTCCCCCAAAAGTATTAGTCATATTTATTTTTAGTAAGGTTCCATTTTTTTTTTTAAGTTAACAAATACCTAACAAAGTCTCACCAGCATCTTTATACTTTTCGAACAAGTGACTGCATCCTTCATCCCGCCAGACATCCATCAATATGACTTTATTCCCCTTAATATGCCTATTCAATTCATTGCAATGGAGAGTGGGAGGTGAGAAAAAAATGTGCTGAGCCCGCCTGGGCACTGCCCCTCAATAAATGGAATAGGTGTGTGGGGGCATAAACAAAGGGTCCATGGATGCCACCGTGAGAGACTGCCGGTGCTGGAAGATGAAATTGGTGGCTCCTCGCCATTTGTAAGTATGAAGATGGCAGTGCTGAATAGAGGAGCTGTTGGGGAACATCAGACCTGCATGCAGAAGCATCTAAATTCCCTGTCCAGGCATGTGCTAATTTCCTCCCACTGTATCCTTCTTGGAGAAAGTATAAAATAACTATTTTCTGTTTCAATAATTTTTTGGGGATTATTGCAATTGAAATTGTAACAGTTTTACAATCTTCAATATGAAGTATCAAGTATCAAGTTACATCGCTGTTTCATAGTCTGTACAGTTACATTTGTGTCCTCATATTAAACATCATACATATAACACTAAATTTTGGAGAGTTGGCTATCCATGTTCACTTATGGGGACGGGCACAGGTCAAGTTTCTCTCCCTTTTGAGACCCTCAATGCCATTCCACACGCCATTCCGCTCCTCGTTAAAACAAGTATTACATTACTGGTAGATATACAGTACTGACCAGAGGTCATGGGAGGCCTTTCTGCCTAGGATGATCATATTTAAGAGGGGACCGCATCTGGGGGCCACCAGTCTGAGTAAGGCTAATAGTGAGCACCTGCACTCAGCTGGCTGGGGACACCGAACATGAATAAAGATGTAGCTTTTTAGTGAAGCAAAGCCATCCATGGTGATGTTGAGTGCCGTGTTTATCAGGTCGAAAATTTTGCTCTAGAATCATATGGGGAATAGGCAGATCCACCATATGGATGATATCTCCTTCTGTCTGGCAACTTCTAAAACAGTTTTTGGGATAGGACCATGCGATGGATATGGCTTGGGACTGTGTACCATCTAAACATCACTTTGTATGCTGTTTCAAGGGAATAGATATATATATTTTTTTTAAATGGGGAAGAAAGTTTGACCATTTGGTCTATCCAGTGTCTTAGGTGTAGGTATCGGAATCACACTGTTGGGGGGGGGGATACTGTATTTTTGTGGAGCTGCTCAAAGGTCCATGGTTCTTTGGGAGATAATAGGTGCCACATCTTATTAATACCCTGTCTCTGCCACTATTTAAATTAAGGAAGATTATTTATTCCAGGGGGGAAGAGTGGGTTATGGCACAAATTCAATTGGGGATAAATGTGAGGTCCAGCAGAAACTATAAATAGCCCCAATAAAATAAGCTATTTTAAAGCATCTCCAAATATATGTAAATACTCTATGTATTCTAAGCAAAGTCACTTTCTTTGATTTAGTTTCTGGGTTGTGGCTGAGATAGAAAAGGACATGTCATGATGCAGCTTTAGGTGTCATGAGTAGGCTCTGCTGTGGCCGAGACAGCTGTGGGACCACTGTGAGTTGCCATGCTTGTGCGTATGTGAACAGTTCATTATATGTACAAGAAGAGACACTGAAGCAGTTGATTATACGAAATGTTTATTCATTTATTTTTTTTTGACTCTCAACATAATGTCTATCTCTACACACAGGGCATTGAAAAAACCCAGCATGGGCGAAACATGTCTGCCCTAAAACAAGAGGATAGAGACTGAAATGCAATGGTGAAAAAACTATCATACTATAAACTACAGTGTGAAATTTTTGAATACTTGAATAATGAGATGTTTTAAGCAATGTTTATTAATAAAATGAATGTCATTTTAAAGAAAAATAAAGTAGGTGTGGTCATGCGTAAAGGCTATAGTAAATTACCTGGGAGGGCCTAGTCCTGGGACTTAGTAGTATTGAAGAAGAGAAAAGAGATAGAGAACAGAGATTGTCAACAGAGGGAGCAGACTTGGACATATGGGATTACAACATGGCTAATAGCATGACCACAGATAAATTATCATAATCCAGTCAAGACTGGAACTTGTAGAAGCAAATCTTGATCAGGACTGGCAGTGCTGTGTCTGACATGAGTCTACTAGTCTGGTATTGTTATTGTTGATAGCTGAGACATGTTGTGAGACTGCAGTGAGATGTTTTTACTGTAGATAGCAGCACGGTCATTAGAGATGAGCGAACTTTTGAAAAATTTGATTCGGCTGATTCGCTGAACTTTCCAGAAAAATTCATTGCGGTCCGAATTTATTCGCGACTAATCGCTATTAAAAATGGCTATTTCTGGGCTTCCGAGAGCCACCATAGGGTTGCAGAACGTTTTGCTTGTAACATGCATAGGATGCATGCTGGGTTAGTGAAATAATATTGTAAAGAAGTATGACATGCAGATCAGAGGTGTCGCTATTAGATTTTCTGTCGCAGAGTGGCACAATTACAGAGCCTAGAGGTGGCATCAGCATGATGAGCCCATATATTTCCTGAAAGACACACAGTGGAGTTTGCAGCAGCATAGGGAGCCCATATATTGCCTGAAAGACACATTGGAGTTGGCAGCTGCATTAGGAGCCCATATATTGCCTGAAAAATGCACCCTGGAGTTGGCAGCAGCATTAGGAGCCCATATATTACCTGAAAGAGACACTGGAGTTGGCAGAAGCATAAGGAACACATATATTGCCTGAAAAACACACCCAGGAGTTGGCAGCAGCATTAGGAGCCCATATATTACATGAAAAACACACCCAGGAGTTGGCAGCAGCATTAGGAGCCCATATATTGCCTGAAAGACACACTCTGGACTTGGCAGCAGCATAGGGAGTCCATAGATTGCCTGAAAGAGACACTGGAGTTGGCAGCAGCATTAGGAGCCCATATATTGCCTGAAAAACACACCCTGGAGTTGGCAGCAGCATGGGGAGCCCATATATTGCCTGAAAAACACACCCTGGAGTTGGCAGCAGCATAAGGAACCCATATATTGCCTGAAAGACACACTCTGGACTTGACAGCAGCATAGGGAGTCCATATATTGCCTGAAAGAGACACTGGAGTTGGCAGCAGCATTAGAAGCCCATATATTACCTGAAAAACACACCCTGGAGTTGGCAGCAGCAAAGGGAGCCCATATATTGCCTGAAAAACACACCCAGGAGTTAGCAGCAGCATAAGGAACCCATATATTTCCTGAAAGACACACCCTGGATTTGGCAGCAGCATTAGGAGCCCATATATTGCCTTAAAAACACACCCAGGAGTTGGCAGCAGCATTAGGAGCCCATATATTGCCTGAACGTGACTCTGGAGTTGGCAGCAGCATTAGGAGCCCATATATTGCCTGAAAGACACATTGGAGTTGGCAGCAGCATAGGGAGCCCATATATTGTCAGAAAAATACACCCTGAATTTGGCAGCAGCATAGGGAGCCCATATATTGACTGAAAACCACATTGGAGTTGGCATCAGCATTAGGAGACCATATATTGCCTGAAAAACACACCCTGGAGTTGGCAGCAGCATAGGGAGCCCATATATTGTCAGAAAAATACACCCTGAATTTGGCAGCAGCATAGGGAGCCCATATATTGACTGAAAACCACATTGGAGTTGGCATCAGCATTAGGAGACCATATATTGCCTGAAAAACACACCCTGGAGTTGGCAGCAGCATGAAGGGAACATATACAGTATTTGGGCACATATTCTTATCCTAAGAATATCAATAAAATTAAGATTAACGTAAAGAATTTCCTCAATAATTACTTGTGGTCTGATGCGGAGGAATGTCTGTAACTGGAGAGCAGCGCCTTAAATCTGTTTTGCACTATCCATATTTCTTCATTGTTGGTCTGGCACCATGATCAATCTACTCTGATGCATCAGGCATTGGTGGGTGGAAATCTTGGCTGATCCATGTCCAATTCATTTTCACGCAGGCCAGTCTCTCAAAAAACATTTTTCAAGCCTACTGGAGCACACTGAACTGCCCTCATCGGAGCATCACATACGCACATCTAAGAGTTTCATCACTTTGTTCCTGTTAAAGTCTTCAGGGCCTAGTTACTACTTAGTGAAAGGCCATAGATAGTTACACACCTGCTGCTGTTATCGACAAATCCTGTTTTAAGTGTAGTGTAGCGTTTTGTCCTCCCTTCATATACGCACTAAGTATGTCAGGCAGAGAAGTGCCAGGATGGGCACAGAGAAGTTGCAGAGGCATCAAGCAGAGGTCGCAGCAGACTAGGGGTGAGTGGCAACAGGAGCCTCAGTGAGAGGCCTGATCTCCCGGTATAAGCTAGCGGTTGTGTCTCGCCCAGCATCCCATCTGCGGCCATCGATTGGTTAACACGATCATCAACTTCATTACAAGTGACATCTGACACCCCCAGTCACCTGTCGGTTTTATCTTATGCTTTGGGTTCAGCTCCACTATTTAGTGTGGACGATCTGATAATCTGAAAAATCAGCAGCTACTGCCAAGCCAAGAAGTGGAGGAGACACTCGCCGCTTCTTCCACTAGGCGGGCAAGTTGTGATGAGGAAAGTGGCGTGGGAGGTGGTGTTGCAAACGTTTTGGCTTCTTTAGCAGACACTGTTGAGGAACCAGAGGAGGAGAAGGAGTTTTGAGGGCACTTTGAAAGGCTTGGAGTGATGGAGAGTGACAGATTTAGCGATCAGCATGGTGGCAGAAGGGGAAAGTATGGAGGCAAATGTGCTCGGGGTAGATCACTTGCTGCACTGCAGGCTACCTTCCCAGGAGGTAGTGGAAGAGGGTCCCTGGAGTCGGCGGCGGGGGCGTCAGCAGCAGTGAATTAGTGTGGACTGTTGGTAGGAAAATCAGCTACTCGGCGATGTGGCAGTTTTTCATCAAGCATCCGCAGGAGGTTAACATTGCTATATGAAAGATGTGTAGGCAGAAGGCGAAGTGTGGCCAGGGTCCCAATGTTGGCCCCACAGCCCTGCGTCAACATTTACAGAGTCACCATAAAGCGGCCTGGGAGAGCTGGCTCCAAAGTGGTGGTCCAGCCTGCTGCATTACCCAGTGGCACGCCGCTCCCTGTTCCAGCCAGCCAAGGCTCCACCACCTCCCGTGTGTCATACCCATCCTCTGTCGCTTCAGATGCTCCTCCTCCTCCTAATCCGAGTCAGTCATTCCGCCAGCAATCCATTGGCCAAGCCATGTCCAAGAGACAACAGTATGTGCCCACTCATCCAACGCGCAGAAGCTAAATGTGCTCCTGTATAAGTTGCTGGTGCTGCAGTCCCTCCCTTTTGAGATGGTGGACCTTTCAGAGTACTGATGGCTTGTGCTGAGCCGAGGTGGAGAGTCCCAAGCTGTCATTTCTTTGTAAAGAAGGCAGTACCAGCCCTGTACAATTTTGTTGAACAGAAGGCGGGCCAGTCCTTTAGCCTGTCAGTGTGTACCAAAGTGCACGGCAGCGCCTACGTCTGTAGCTGTAACTACAGTCAGGGACAATACATATCCTTTAAGGCCCACTAGGTGTTTGTGGTTCCTGCACAACCACAACAGCAACTTGGACAGGTCCCTCCGCTGTGGCCTCCAAGCTCCTAGGCCTTTGTGCCTGTGACAGTACACGTGCACTTAGCAATGGTGTCACAGGAAAAAGTGCCTAATTGTCAATTACATATTAATTGTTACATTTATCTTATTTTAACACATTTATAATAATAACATATAATAACATATAACATAATGACAATAACATATAAAATGTATAAATTTTTTTTTTTTGGTTAATTTTGTATTTATTTTTTATTTTTTTCATTATTTTTTTATATTTTGTATTTTTAAAAAATATATATATTTTTACATTTTTTTTTTTTTTGTTGTATTTTGGTTTCTTTTAAAAATATTTTTTTTCATTTTCTTTTTTTTATATTTTGTTAGTTTTATTACAAATTCTTTTTTACATTTTTTATTTTTTTTGTATTTTGCTTTTTCAATATATATATACATATATATATATATATATATATATATATATATTTGTGTATTTTTCTTTACTTATTTATTTTTTTCAGTGCCCTTCCAGCCTACCATGTGTGCAGGACATGGCGGTTTCACGCTGTTCTTCACATGGTTTGCCTTGAGCCACAGAGTCACACATGGGAGCAACTGCTAAAAATCATAAATCAATAAATGAAATCATGGCTTATTCCACGAAAACTGCAAATGGGAACCATGGTGACTGACAATGGGAAAAACATCTTGTCTGCGCTGCGACAAGGAAGCCTGAGCCATGCGCCCTGTATGCCACACGTGTTCAACCTAGTTGTCAAGCGTTTTCTGAAGTCTTCTCCCCATCTGCAAGACATCCTAACAACGGGAAGGAAACTTTGCATGCACTTCAGCCACTCCTACACCGCCAAGCACACCCTTCTTGAGCTACAGCATCAGAACGGTATCCCCCAACATAGTCTGATTTGCGATGTTTCCACCCATTGGAAACATTGTTGCATCTTTCCCTTCACACACACAGTCTCTCTAGCAGCTGGTTATTGTGTGTGTGTGTGTGTGTGTGTGTGTGTGTGTGTGTGTGTGTTTATATAACATAATACACAAGCTGCTCATGTTTCTGAGGCATTTATCTCTCTGTTTGGTGTGTGGGCTGCTGCTGGCACAGCTTTCCCCTTATGTTTATATGTGTGACAAGATGGCCGCTCCCATGCAGTTCTGCAGCAAAGAATCGGCCTGTTATTCCAGAACATTTCCATGGAGTTAAGCGCTGTCAAGTAGTTTTTGCCAGAGGGGGGCTTTAGAGGAGCAATTTACTAAACTTTCTTTTTAGGACTTTTGTTCTGTCTCTACACAAGATATAAAATACATTTCACTGTCATATGATGTATGTGTATGCATTTGACAAATATAGGCCCTTATTTAACAAGGGATAGCGCCAGGTAGCGAACGGTAATGACGCTCACCGCCACGAGAACGCCGGCTCCCCTCCGCAATCACACATTTATCAAACCGATTCTGCTTAGCGACTGACAGAGCGCCAGATAGCGAATCATTCATCATTATTCCAGCCTCACCCCACAGCGCCAGCGAGCGACCTTGAACAGCGACAGGTATGACCTATCGCTACCTGGCACTCTCCAATGCATTTCAATGGAGCAATCTTTAAATATTCATAATTAACTGCTATTAATTTTTTTTTTTGTTAAATGTCAAAAATTCTGTGACCACTTCTGCAATGTTAGATATTTTTTTTAAGTTAAAAAAAAAAAAAAAAATTCGTGCAGAATTGATATTACAGGTCTGATATTAATGTATTCATATTACAAAATGTTTTGAAAAACATGTTTTTTTTTTTCTTTTTCTAAAAATATGGTTGTTTGGGGGTTAAAAAACTACTTTTAACCCATCGCCGCCAGTGCTCTGGGGTTTAAACAAGCATTTCACAGCGCGAGATTTTTTGGAGCGTGATTTGTTAATGAATATGCTGGGAGCCGTTCGCTATGGCCGTTCGCTGTCATGCGCTCCTATACAGCGCGGAACCTGTCAAACAGCGACTCCTAACCCCGCATTCAACATTATATTTCTATTTCATGTTTTATGCATGGAATTATTATAAATTCCCGTAGTCATAATTGATACTAACTTTTTCTAATGATGTATGGTTTAATGGAAAAATGTGAAACTAGCTGAATGTGAAAACATAATGCAATAGTTGTAAAACTGGAGGACAGTGATAAAAGCCCCTGATCTTCTCCTTTTACGGAAGCTGGTGAAGAAATATTGCTCAGTTTTAGAAGCATGTCCAAGACGTTATTCACACATCCTGCTGAGTTTTGAAATCTGCATTTTCCATCATGTGATAGTGTTGATTTTACATGGTGGATTGATACCCCAGGGGTCACTTTTAACAGCTATCCTGCTATGATCAATTACTATAAAGACCAAGGGGTAAATATATCCAAGGGCATACTGACTTTATCGAATCTGTGGTAAAACAAAACAAATTTGAAATGATCATAAATCCCATCTGAGAGACCTGAAAGAGAAATATGAAAGTATATCAGTATTCATACCCAATAAAATGTCATGGGAATAAATAGTCAGCTAATGCAGTAACAGGACCAAAGGAGGATAATGCAGACGAAGACCAATTATGCTAATTATGTTAATGCATGTACAACCCATTAAAATATCCATTCCCCCTTCCCATTTGCAATCACTGTAGCAGTTTACAATATGCATATTCATTTACAATGACCAATTATAGCCTCATAGATTTACTTTAGGATCACACTATAAATTTCAAACATTTTTCACACACATCTAATGTATGCCTTTAGGTGGCATCATTAAATCAATTACCTGTATATCAGCAATATTTATGTTGACACTGCTAAACCATTAAGGTTTGTGACAAACTGCACAGATAGACTTATTAAAAAAAAGAGCAGTGCATCCCAACTGTGTACAATAAGGGCAGCAAAAGGGTTACATCTAACTGGCTGCAATGCATACCTTAGTTACTGTTACTTTAGCATGAATTATTAATTAGTTATTAAACAACTTTACATTAAAAGCCTACGAACTGAGAACATACAAATACAGCTATTACTAATCTAGTTAAATTAGCACCTTCCTATATATGTGTAGGGGGATGCTAATTTATAAACAGAGGTATACAGTGGTGTAACTAATGGTGACCGAGCCCTGGTGCAAACATTAAATGAGGCCCTTTCATGGCTCATACCGTAAAATTCTTCTAACGCAAATGGATGCAGCTAGACAGCTAAATAGTGAAACAGAGACAAATGCTGCTTCCTTTACCTAAATGATGCCAAGTGAGCCCTAATATGATAAATAAGGTGGAGGAGCAACACTGCTGGGGTCCTAACCCTCTCGGCCCCGGTGCACTTGCACACCCTGCACCCCCTCAATTTCTGCCCCTGTAAGTGTATGGTAAAGATCACAGACTGAGAAGACTTACAGATCACGCCACTCAAAACTTAAAGGATGGTTCCTGACCGTGTGAGTCACTGTGGGTCAGAAACTCCAGAATGGAGGACTGGGATAGCATAAATTGGAGAGAAGGGGTTTGTGCAGTCAGATACATGAGCACATGGCTTACTGAAAAAATCCAAAGCCCCCTGTATCTTTTACCAACCATTAGAAGGGTTTCTGGCTAATCTTTGATGCACAGAGTCTTTGGGGGTTATTCATGAAGGGATAGCGCCAGGTAATGCCTTGTAGCGGCAGGAAGCGTCTGGTGAACGCTGGGAGCTGTACACAAAACCACATTTATGAAAGCGAATCTGGTGAGCGACTCTAACAGCCCCATGTAGCATCCAATGTATTATTACAGGCTCAGCGTATAGCGCCGGTGCTACTGGTAGGGTATTACCTTTCGCTCAGTGTCGCTCTCCCATACATTTCAATGGCTTTTCAATTGCTTGTGTTTAAACAGTGTGTTTGACAATTTTTTTTGCTCAAATCATCGTGTGACCTCTCCTGGCTGCAAACAAACACTTTTAGAAACTTTTTTGACTTTTTATATTTTTATGCAGAATTGTCATTACAGGTCTGGCACTAAAGTGTTAATGTCACAGTGTTAAAACAATGTAATTCCATGTGTTTTCACTTTGTTACTGGTGGATATGTGTTCAAAAACAGACTTTAATCACACAGCGTCTGGCGCTCTATGCTATAGCGACCAGATTTAGAGCGCCACCGCTGTGTGTGTGTCCTTTTTTGATAAGTATGGTGTGGAGCTCCGACAGTCGGTCACACTGAACTGGCGCTACCTTTCGCTCGCTGCAGCGCTGTACTGGTGTTAGAGCGCCCAACATACATCACATTCATCAATGCAGGCCAGGTTACTACAGCGATTGAGGTGCTCTGTTACAGCGCCCAATACCCGCTTACAGCGTCTACTAGTGGTCGCTCTAGGAGCCGCTATACAGACGCTCATCTGCCGATACCTGGCATTAGTAATGATTCAGCCTTTTAGTTTACATCTGTGGTTGAGTTACAGGGGTCCTCCTATCTTACTGCTTCACCTTCAAATGCACATGGCATAACAAATCTACAGTGAATGTTTGCTGATTGTGTACATACTGTATAAATATATTTATATATCCAGTGTTCTTAATCAAAAGCCATGCAGTTTGACTAGGCCTGTCAAGATGTGACATTCCAGACCAGGATTAGACTGGCTGGCCATAAGTATTTGGCAGCCCCAAGAGAGTTAGGTCAGCACAAAGACTATTTCTAACTGGCTGCAATACATCCAGTGGTTCCTAATGTTTGCATTATTATTAATAATCTGCTTTATTTTAAATGCTAATTTAGAATTACAGCTATATGGTTGACTGAACAGTACCCTACATATGTATATACGTAGAGAGAGGCTTGTTTATCCACACCGCAATGATCAGAGAAGAGGAGGACTTACAGGTCAGTCTATCTCACTCAGGCAAAAGGATGATTCCTGGTCAGAAACCCCTAATTGGAGCACTGGAATAACATAAATAGGATATATATGCGTTTCAGGTGTCACCATGCGCCATTAGTCATTATAAATAAAATTTCTTGATTGTACTAATTTGAATAAGTGTCTCCAGTGTGAGTGTGAATGGCCAGCCAATCAAAGAAATGCTAAGTAAACCACACCACTCCCACCCACCACAGTCAGAAACAATCCCAATTAGTAGTGGGATAATGAATGAACCAAATAAGTATAAGAAGACAAACTGGCAAAGGGGAGGCTGCTTATCTGTGAAGACACAAAACAAGAAGAGGCATTAAGGACAAGTCCCTGATTGTGCTCCTAAACCAACCAGTGCCATCCATCATTCCTCACTTACCGGAGCATAGGCATCATAGAGCCGGTAGACTAATGCTGGGTCCCAGCGTTTAAAGTCCAACCACCCTTGGCGTATTTACTTGGGCCAAAGCTTTAGATAAATGTGCTGGGACACAGTGGCCCTAATCTCCTCCACAATATTTCCCTTCCGGGCCGATGGTCGGGCATAATCGTATTGCCACTGGCACATGTTTATAAAAAATAATATTAAATCCCGCACCACCTTAAATCTGAATGGAGTTGCTGTGCCCAACCCAAAAGAATCCTAAAGCTATGCATAAGCTGCAGACACTACTAATACAAGTAGTGGTTCCAGTACCCACAAAATTCAATTTGAGTCAGCACAAAAAATTGCTCATTCAATCTGCATAATCAAATCATTATCCTGATTTATTTAATGAATTAAAAAACATACATATTCATTTAATACATGACATTCTAACAAACCATATTTAAAAAACTGTATAGCGGTCCTGTCCCCTTTTAAATGTACAAACCCTCCAAACAGTTAATTTGAAATAACTTAAAAACATACATATTCATCTCTAAACTCTTTGTGCAAATAAGTTTAAAGTGAACTTAGTGCTAAAGTGCTAATGCATGAGATAATCAATCATTCATAATCCAAGAGAAAGAGAAATCAAATAGCAACCAATTGAGGTCAATGGGCCGTGCGGAGTGTGAAAACAGAAATTATAAATAAAAAACAATATCACAATATCAAACTTATCCCCCACGCGTTACTTGGCGAACCACTTTTTCAAGGAGCCTGTATCGCCTCTCCCTCCATCCACCACCTTATAAACAAAGGAAATGACATCACCCCACCCCTCCGCTAGCACGTGCACCCGCCCGCCCGGCGGCCCCGGCCGGCAGCCGCCATGACGTCCGGGAAGCGTGCGTCGGTGTCAGGCGCATTCCCTCCCCCGTCAGTTAACACCCCTCGCCGGCCCCCCGCCACACCCCCCGACCACTCGCATCATGCGGAGACACAGCGTTCATCACGCTGACTGTCTCCACAGAAATGAACGCTCTGGGGCGGGCGGGGGGGCAACGGCGGTAACAGGGTGAAGACGCAGGTGCATGTTAAAAGGAGAACACAGGGGGTGGAGCAAAGAGGGGGAAGCGGCACAGGATACGTCTAGCCTCTGCACATGCAACCACATAAAACACAATATAGAGCAAACAACAAGCATCGATTATTTAAAAACAAAACTAACATTTACAATAACCAATCCATTTCAATATATTTTATTCATTGCTATAATCCCCATATTCACAATATATACATAATAGTGACCATATTATACAGGCTTCTATAGATTTTATTCAGTATAACCATATGAAGGTCATACAAGAACTCCCAGGAGCTATAGATTTACACTCAAATACAAGGCAGAATCCTTAGTCAAACAATTATGGATTTCACAACAAAGGTAAGATTCAAACTCAAACCAAGGAATTAAATGTGGTAACTTGGATCTTATCAGGAGCCCACAAGAGAACTAAGAAAAAAAAATAAAAAAATAAAAAAAAATAAAAAAAAATTAATAATTTTTGATCTATTCTTTTCTTCAGCGTTCCAATATTCTCCACAGATGGTTCAATCCTCACCATGAGTTCCGACATCCCCTTATTTCCTCTATTTCTACGATTCTATGAGAAACACAAGTCATGAGGAATGTAAACAATTGCCATATCAATATGAGTATATAATAATGATTAATTAATCATTAACGTCCCAAAAAGGTTACGTCTTCATTAAGACCTAAAGGGACTAGGGTATTGAGTTTATACATCCATTTGAGTTCCTTCTGAAGGAGGGTTCTTTTTAGATTCCCCCCCCTAATGCCCAAGTGAACCTTTTCTAGGGCTGTAACTCTTAAACTAGTACTCCGACCCCCATGTTCTCTTAAAAAATCTTTAAAAAAAAATCTTAAAAATCTGCCACCGTGGAAATATTTTTACCCCGAAATCTATCTCTTTCAGCACATTTTATATTGGATATATGGGCTTGGATTCTCACCTTCAAGGCATTTTTTGTCTCTCCTACGTAGGCCATGTCACATCCACATTCCAACAAATAGATTACACTCTGTGTGCCGCAATTCAGGGATTGGTTGATCCTGAACCTTTCCTTTGTATATCTGTTGACTACCACATCTGTTTTCATCATATGTGGACATATACTGCAGTGTCCACATGCTTTGCTCCCCTCGATTCTTTTCTACTTATACTCCTGAAACCATGTGTTAGGTCTAACAAAGTGGCTCTGGCTTAGGATGTCTCTCAGATTCGGGGCCCGTCTCGATGTCATCCGTGCCTCCTGCCCAACGAAATCACAAATTAAAGGGTCAGAGCTCAAAATTCCCCAATTCTTGGATAAGATTTTTCGAATCGCCCCCCAATTATTATTATACTCACCCTGCCTTCCTTCTTACGAGTTTTGGGGATGGCACATGTCCTACATAAAAATTGAGAAGAGAAAAATGTAAAAAGTGCAACGATAGAACTTCTTGTTGGTGGGTGATTCAGCCTCAGACCCGTTGAAAGTGCTGCTAGGGCTGTGGGTTTGCCTGTGCCATGGGGGGTTTCATCTTTTCATCGCAGAGGACAGATTGGATGTGCACAAAGCAAAACCGAAAGCAGAACAGTCATAGCAAAGCTTCTATGACAGTAAGAGGCTGATTCACTACTAACGCCAGGTATCGGCAGATGAGCGTCTGTATAGCGGCACTAGTAAACACTGTAAGCGGGTATTGGGCACTGTAACAGAGCGCCTCAGTCGCTGTAATAGCCTGTCCTGCATTGATGAATGTGATGTATGTTGGGCGCTCTAACACCAGTACAGCGTACTTATCAAAAAAGAACACACATGAAGACTCCCGCTCAGATCACGAGTCGCGTCTGACGATCCTTGAAAGAAATCAAGAGTTGCTCCACCAACAATTGGTCGACGTTAGACTTCAGACAGATGATCAAGAGAATAGAAATAGACGCAACAACTTGAAGCTCCGTGGCGTTCCGGAATCGGTTAGATCGGAAGACCTGCGCTCTTGGGCGACGGAATTATTCAACGACCTCCTGGGGCGACCGTCTGACGCTGAGTTGATTCTGGATCGAATCCATCGAGTTAGCGGACGTCCAGCCGGTGACCCCCAGGCCCCTAGAGATGTTCTCTGCAGAGTCCATTTTTTTCTCATCAAGGAGGACATCTTGCGTATGGCCTGGGAAAGGGGAAGAATCGCCTGGAGAGGTTCGCAAATCACAATCCTGCCTGATGTCTCGCGTCGCACCCTACAGATGAGACGCGTACTGCGACCTCTCCTCGACGGGATACGGGAGGTTGGAGCCTCCTATAAGTGGGGGCACCCGTTTCACCTCGTTATCCGTAAAGACAACTCCACATACACCCTCAGAAGCAGGGCGGACCTCCCGGGGGTGTTCATCTTCCTGGGCCTGGATCCTTTCCCGTTACCGGACTGGCTAGCGTTTGACCCCTTACCCCCCTTGCCGCAGCGAGCTCCACGAAGGCCCCGGTTGGCCCGGGGTCGGGGGAGAGGTGTTCCTGGTCCGCTCCGGGGCCGTTAGTCGTTAAGCCCCTCGCCTGGTGATCCTATGCATCCTCACCCCACCATCTTCGTGGATCCTGATTGCTGCTTGGTTCCCCTGATACCCCCCTCACCCTTGCCCTCCCCCCCTTTTTTTCTTTCATGGACACCCTACTATGGACCACATGCTCCAGAAGGACTTTGAGATAGCACATAGTCTTTATGTCCGGCCCTCGGACGAGGTCGGGTTGTTTGGGCGGTGACGGGGGGGCCGGGCTTTCCCTCCTCCCCTAGATCCACTGTGCGGCTGTCGCGGTGGTCTGGGGGTGGATGATTTGTCCGTCAATGGGAGATCGACCGGGTGGGGAATCATGCGGCGTCTTAATGTTGGACCGGCGGGAGGGGGGGGGCTCCTTATTGAATGCTACTGATGGTCCCTCGGTGGGGGGGCGTGCCAATGGTTCAACTCGGGATTGGTTTTATTGTTATATATGTTTCTGTTTGCCTTACCGCGGGCTGGGAGGTCCTTGAGGGTCTCTAATGGTCATTCCCGTGGCTGAATGGGAGTTTTTCCCCTTCCGGACGGGAGGGGAGGTTGGGGGGGTCTGAACGATGGTTACGAGTGATCTGGGGTTGGCTCCTGAGTTGCTTGGCCACCTTCCACAACAAACTTCCCCGCACTGCCCTGCCGGACCCTTGCCGGCGGATAGTGCGTGGCGCTTGAGGACATTATCCTCGATATTCTTGCCTGCCCTCCTCTGTAAGGAAAGGGCTCTTTGGGCTTTCTTGTCTCTCTTCTCTCCTTTTCACACCCTTCTCCTATCTGTCTTTTCTGTTCTATTGGACCTCTGGTCCTCCCCTCATTGTTTGTCTGGTGTCCCGCTTTGTCCCTCTTCGGGGTTCGGTCTCCGTCGCGGGCCCCGCGCCTCGGGTGCCTCTGGCCCGCTGACCCCCCTGCCTGCTGTGGTGCGCTCCTTCTGACCTGTGACTCTAGTTCTGATTTGACATGGCGGGCCTTAGGATTTGCACCTTTAACGCCAAGGGGCTGAATGTCCCTGAAAAAAGGGCCCAAATACTATATGGTTTTCATAAGGAAAGGGTGGACATTATCTTGTTTCAGGAGACCCACTTCTGCCGGGGGAAAATTCCGGAGATTAGAAGTAAATATTACGACAGATGGTTTCACAGCCCTAACCCAGAAAGCAAGTCCAAGGGGGTCTCCATCGCCTTCCATAAAGCTGCCCCGCTGGAAACGTTAGAATCAAAGGTCGACCCTGACGGTAGATACTTGTTCCTCCGCTTCGCAAT
The DNA here is from genome assembly GCA_027917425.1 of Gastrophryne carolinensis. Taxonomy (NCBI): domain Eukaryota; kingdom Metazoa; phylum Chordata; class Amphibia; order Anura; family Microhylidae; genus Gastrophryne; species Gastrophryne carolinensis. Next base: position 112,182,524 of record CM051234.1, read on the forward strand.
GTGTGGGACAATGTACACCCTCGCTAATTTGTACTTACCTAACCAGGCTCAGGTGGAGGTTGGCATTGAGATACTTAGCGTATTGGAGGGGTTTGCAGAGGGTACCTTGGTGATAGGGGGAGATTTTAACCTGGCCCTCGACCCGAGACTTGACTCTTCTCAAGGTAAGTCGGCGATTCCTTTCTTCAAGCTAAATAGGCTGTGGGGGGCTCTCCGCACTCTTCAGGTGGTCGACACTTGGAGGATTCAGCATGGGGGGGCTAGGGATTATACATTCTTCTCCCACCCTCATAATACATATAGTAGACTAGACTATATCTTCCTTAGCCACCATGCGCTTTCCCACGACCCTGACACCTCTATAGGACAGATCCTTTGGTCAGACCACGCCCCTGTCTTCTTGAGCCTTCCCATTCCAGATGTGATTCCTAGACAGTACAATTGGCGTTTGAATGACAACCTGTTGAAGGACGATGTATGCCTAACTGAAGTCAAGACGTCCATAACGAATTTTTTCTCAGACCATGTGAATGACCCGACTCCGTTGCCATTGCAATGGGAGGCTCTCAAATGTGTACTTCGCGGGATCTTCATCAAACATGGTTCCAGGCTCAAGAGGGACAGGGAGCATTGGATTAGGGAGACCTTGGCACGTATTGGGGAGTTGGAGGAGGCGCACAAGACTTCCCCTACGTGCGCAGTCCTACGGGAGCTGTTGGACGCCAGGCAGGATCTCAAGAGTATATATGATCAATGTTTCCTCAAATACCGTGATAGATTCAGAGCCCGTATCTACGAACATTCCGACAAATGCGGCAGGCTGCTGGCTAGGTCACTCCATCCCAGACAGGGCTGTACCTTTATTCCAGTTCTGAAGGGGGGTTCCGGCGCTGAGCAATATAAGACACCGCAGATTGCGGGCGAATTCCAGGCCTTTTATTCCAAACTCTACAATCTTGGGTGCTCCTCAACCCAGGGCCTGCAGTCGATGGGGGAGGCCCCGATGCTAGACTATGTCCAGGAGACGGCCCTCCCGACCCTACCTCCGGCGGACAGTGACTTTCTGGAAGACCCATTCGACCTGGAGGAGGTGCGTCGGGCAATAAGGGAGGCCCCTGTGGGTAAAAGTCCGGGTCCTGGAGGAGTGCGCATGCGCGCGTGGCGATGATGGCGGCGGTCTAAGTCAGCTCCGCGCCCGGCGGCGTCAGACGGGAGCATAAACTGCGTTTAGGAGCCAGCTAAATATAGCCGAGCGGAGGCGAGACTCACCGGCACTCGGAGAGAGACTTGGAGCGGCAGCAGCGTCTGTCTGCGGGGGTGAAGCAGAGGAGCCTCGGTGGAAGCAGCGGAGGAGGCGATTCCAAGATGGCGGAGGACATAAGCTTAGAAGACCTAGCTGAGATTAATCACAGCGAAGCATCCTTTCTTGAAGAGGAGAAGGTGAGAGCGGGCTCGCAGAGCTTAGCCACGCAATCAGAAGTAAGTGTAGATTTACTACATCAATTTGAAACTTTACTACAAAAAGCCCTGGCTGATAACACACTGCTGATTAAAGAGCACCTGTCTAAAGAGCTAAACAGGGTGTCAGGCTGTCTGAATGCATTAGAGAGTAAGGTGGCTGAAGTCATAGCTTCACAGGAGGCCACTGACTCTGATGTTCACCAGCTGAAATTAAATAACTCCCTTTTGCTGTCAAAGATCGAGGACATGGAGAATAGAGACAGAAGATGTAACCTCAGGTTCAGAGGCCTACCAGAGCACATTGAAGACGCAAAGTCAGCGATCACGGCATTGTGCCAGGAACTGGTTCCAGGTATTTCATTAGAAAGGCTTGAATTTGACCGCATACATAGAACCCTAGGCCCCCGCAGACCCCCTGAAGATTTACCAAGGGATATAATAGCCAAATTCCATTTCTATAATACTAAGGAACTGGTCCAGAAAGCAGCTCGTCAATCAGCGAATCTAACGTTTCAAGGCCATAAATTCCAAGTTTATTCTGATATATCTGCGGCCACTATGGCAAGGAGACGAGAATTAAAACCATTGCTAGCAATCTTGCAGGAATACAAAATCAAATATAAATGGGGCTTCCCCTTTTGCATAACATTTGTGCACAAAGATTTATCATACTCCGCTTCTTCGTTGGAAGATCTAAAGGGCAAGATGGCGGCAGCAGGTATTACCAGACCAGCCCAGACCAAATCACCTAGAAACCTAGACGAATCACCTAAAATACAACGAGCTGGGAAGAGGCTAAGAAAAGGCCCTCGGTCAGCGGGATGTAGCTCCTCACTCTCTTTTTCTGACCCCTGAGCAAGCCAAGCCATTGAAGTTGAATCATCAGGACTTGAATTTTTTCCTGACTCCAGTGCCTTTTAGTGTTTGCTTATTCGGCCTGGATGGATCTGACACGTGGGACTTTGTATTTGCAGACCAAGGCTCTACATATTGCATTATAATCTGACGGGAATGGATAAAAAAGACGAGACCATTTTTTTTTTTTTTTTTTTTTTTTTCTTTTCTTTTTTTTCTCTCTTTGTGTGTCTGTCGTTTGTTGTTTGTGAGTTTTGTGGCTTGTTGGTTTGTTAATTGTCTGGTCTTTGTCTAATCTGTTTCTCAGGTCAAATCCACCATTGTATTATGATACAATGTCACTTTAATAATTGTTAAGTAAACACAGCAGCAGCCTTATTGTGCATTACCCCCTGTATTGGACGCTCTCCTTCTCTTTGTTGAGAAGCAGGGTCTTGCCAATTTTCTAGTAGATTAAGTTAGTATAAAATGTAGGTAGAAGTTTGATACTGTTTGGCTCTGATTATGCGCATTATAATATGTGTTTTTGATAACTCCTGATGGCCCGCCGGCCTACCCATGACGTACTCCAGTTGATTCATAGGGAATATCCCTCTGATCCTATTTTCTTATATATAGTATTTAATTTTTGAGTTCAACATATTTTATATACGAATGCTGTTAAATTGCTTGAAATATTTATATACGCGATAGGCTGCTTACCTGGTCTATTAGAGTATTTGTGATATTGGACCAGGGAGTTGGCGTGTGTGGGGACTCTCCCAATCGAGAAGCATTAGGTGGTCCTCTTGGTGGTTGCAATTCCAATCCAACTGCTGATCTATATAGGCACCACTGAGAGCAGCTACTGGCGCTTCTCTAACCTAATTAATATCTACAGTCGCTTGGGGGTGCCCCCATATACGCCGTCTCTGGTAAGTTAAATTTACCCTATTTCCCGTCTTCCCTAGTTTTTCCTTCCCTCTTTTCCCCCTTTTTTTTTTTTTTTTTTTTTTTTTTTTTCTTTCTTCTTTTTCTCTCTCTCTCTGACCACAACTAGAAAGTTAGAATAATATTATTAAAATGTCTACTGTACTTTCTTTAAATGTTCAAGGATTCAATTCTCCACACAAACGAAGTCTTGCTTTTAGGAAATTTAGAGCTCTCCGGCCTGAGGTCCTTTGTCTACAGGAGACACATTTCTCAAAGTCCTCCACTCCCCGGTTTTTGGATGCAGCTTACCCGCAGGTATTTATGGCGTGCGCAGATTCCAAACAAAGGGGGGTCCTGATTGGTTTTAGACGGGGCGCTCAATTTCACTGCAAAAAGGAGTTTAAAGATCCAGACGGCCGATATTTGATCCTTGTTGGGACATTGCAAGATGTGGAGATTACTATTACAAATTATTATGCACCCAATACAAATCAGATAGCCTTTTTCTCTGATCTATTTGATAAAGTAGATAGTTTAGCACAAGGGTTAGTTATACTGTGTGGGGACTCTAATTTAGTCATAAATCCTTATATGGACAGACAGGCCCCAAGCAATGTTTTAGTGAGCCCCCAAATGGTAGCAGCATCTAAGGCCTTTAGAGGACTTCTGGACTCCCATTATCTAGCTGATTGTTGGAGGGAGACTAATCCAGGCAATCAAAACTTCACACACTTTTCCCACCCTCATAATCTGTGGACAAGAATTGACCACATCTTTTTAACACAGAGGTCCATGACGGCCTTGAGATCAGCTAAAGTTCTCCCAATATCCTGGTCGGACCATGACGGGATAATAGTGAAATTGGATTTTTTGTTCTGCAAGCGGACTGGATTTTCTTGGTCACTGAACGCTTCTCTTTTAGCGGACCCAGAGGTGGTTGCAGAGATCTCTAACGCTTTGATTGAATATTTTCAACTCAACGAATCTACTGAGGTCTCTGCAACTACCTGCTGGGAGGCCCATAAACCTACTATAAGAGGCAGGCTTATCCAGATTGCCTCCAGAAAGAAGAAAGATAGAAATAAGTACATTGACAAATTAGAAGAAGAATACCTGAGGGTAGCAGAGGCAGCGAGACAGCGGCTGACCCCCTCGGTGAGAGCTGAATTACACAGGGTGTCACATGAGCTGAATCTTGCTCTGGCTGGGAGGGCGGAAAACGCTCTTCGATGGGTTAAACACAGGTACTATTGCAAGGCCAATAAGCCTGATGCACTGTTGGCTAAAAAACTAAAAACCCCTGAGCAGAATTTCAACCCCGTCCGATTGAAAAATGAGCGAGGGGATTTGACTAGCAACCCTACTAAAATTGTTGAAATTTTCAAAGAACAACTCAAAAAGTTATATGCCAATTGCAACCCGCCCACCTCCGGAAACATGAACAACTTTTTGAGAGGCGTATCTCTACCCTCCCTGCCAGACCAACTACGAGAAAATATGGATGAGGAATTCAGTATCTCAGAAATAGAGCGAGTTATTTCAAGTCTGAAGCCTAATAAAAGCCCGGGCCCAGATGGTTTTGTAGCGTCCTATTACAGGACTTTCTGTCCCGTGCTAGCTCCAAAATTGAGGACTATGTTCAATGAAATCCGAGAAGGAGGTTCATTCTCTCAGGAATCTCTAACAGCTTCAATCAGCATGATTCCTAAACCAGACACTGACCACACAGTGTGGTCTAATTTTAGACCTATATCCCTTATCAATCTAGATATGAAAATATTTACAAAAATCCTAGCTGATAGATTAGCAGAATTTCTCCCTCAGTTAATCCACAGGGATCAAGTGGGTTTTATCCCGGGTAGACAAGCTGGAGATAATATCAGGAGAGTGGTACAGCTCACACAGATTGCTAACAATAAGGGTATTCCATGCATGCTCCTCTCCTTAGACATAAGAAAGGCCTTTGATTCTGTGGCTTGGGAATATCTCTTCTATCTGTTAAATATGTGGGGTTTCGGCCCGAAATTTATTGGGATAGTGAAGAAAATTTACTCTAAACCAATTGCTTATGTAAAATACTGTGGCTGCAAGTCAGAAACTTTCCCCTTGATGAGAGGCACTAGGCAGGGCTGCCCATTGTCACCCTTGCTGTTTGCATTGGCAATGGAACCTCTTGCACAGGCTATAAGAATGTCACCAGACATTGCGGGGGTGACGGTGGGCAAAGATATTTACAAACTTTGTCTATTTGCAGACGATGTATTATTAACAATATCAAATCCAATTGTCTCCCTCCCCAATATATTGAAGACTTTGAGGGACTTCGAACGGATCTCAGGGTTACAGGTGAATACTATGAAATCGAGGGCGCTAAATATAAATATCCCAGACAATCATTGGGCCCAGATTCAGGCTGGGTTTGACTTTCATTGGGAAGGAGAAACAATTAAATACTTAGGAACGAACTTGACCAAAAACTACATCTCTTTATTTGATGCCAACTTCACTCCCCTTCGGCATAAACTTCTGGCTTTACTAAAGAAATGGAAAACCTATGGTCTCTCTTGGTTAGGCCGGATTGCGGCCATAAAAATGACCCTTCTCCCCAAATTTTTGTACTTAACGAGAACGCTTCCAGTGCGAATCCCCTCTTCTTATTTAAAACAGCTTCAAAGTATGATATTGAATTTTGTATGGGACCACAAACGCCCAAGAATTGCGGGTAGCATTATGCTTAAACCAAAAAACCAGGGTGGATTGGGGGTGCCCAATGTTAGAAAGTATTATCAAGCTGCACAATTAGCGCAAGTGATGTCATATCATACAGTTTTGGATGTCCCAGCATGGATTCAAATAGAGGCTGATTTGTGCAATCCAGTTGGGATTGACAATCTTTTGTGGTTGCCAGCTAAAGCAAGGATACCATCGGGCAACCCGGTAATAGATCATTCCCTGAAGATATGGGATGAACTGCGGTATTCAGCAGGTCTTGCTTCCCCTCATATGCCGTTATTGAAGATTTGGGACAACCCTATGTTCCCTCCTGCCCTCCTGGACCCTGCAAGGTTCAACTCCTGGAAGAATGGAGGAGTTAAATATATTGGAGATTGTTTTCATGACTCCAGGATAGCTACATTTCAGGAAATGCAAGATAAATTTACATTACAGCCTAAGGACCTTTTTGGATACTTTCAGGTTGCCCATTATATTAAGACTGTGGCTTTAGAGCAGGTTAGTTACAATAAGCTCACTTTCTTTGAGAAACGCTGCAGCCAAGACCCAAGAGGGAGGGGAACCATCTCTGAAATTTATGGTAAATTATGCGAGATGTCAGAGGCCCAAATATTATCCTATAGACAAAAATGGGAGAGAGAACTGGGAGAGGTGAAGGAACAAAAAGATTGGCAGAGAATGTGGGGATCGAGCTTTGGGGTTTCGGCATCAGTCATGTCAGTGGAAGCTAATGTCAAGTTGGCTCTCAGATGGTATCTAGTACCGGAACAAATGAAGCACTTTGGGTCAGATGGCCAAGGACTTTGCTTTAGAGGATGCCCTGATGTAGGTTCCTACAAGCACATTTGGTGGGACTGTGGTAAAGTGAAATTATTCTGGCAAGCAGTATTTAAAGCTGTTGGAAGGGTATTAGGCAAAATGGTACCACAAGATCCGTGGGTGGCCCTACTAAATTTTCCTATTGACAACTGCTCTAGAACCCAAAGAATACTGACCTATCACATTCTGACGGGTGCGAAACAGACGATAGCTGGCTCATGGAAAACCTCAGACCTAAAATTTGGGCTCTTCATTAATAAGGTGAACTTTATAATGTCCATGGATAAGCTCTCTGCAATCCAGAGTGGAAATTTGGAGGGATTTCGGGAGATGTGGACTCCTTGGATACGGACCTTCGGTCCTAAAAATTTCGATGAAAACTTACTCTGGGTCTAATGGGAGATCTACCCTAGTTTTGCATATGTGTTAAAAATTTTTTTTTTTTTTTTTTTTTTTTTTTTTTTTTCTTCTTTCTTTTCCCCCCTTAATCTTTCCTTACCTCTCTTTCCCACCCTATCTGCCCTTCCCCCTTCCTTTAATGTATAGTTTAAGCCCCTTTTTGCTTCAAGAGTTGAGAACGTTTCTTTTCATAAGAACTTAAGAGTTTATTGCATGTAGCAATTTTGCTGACAGGCTGCCTCGGAGACCGACGTGAGACCCTTCGAGCTGGGAAAGCGGCCTTGTGAAGTACACGTACAGCAACGGCTCCGTACATTGGACAAAACATTGTACCTTATACATTATATTGCATTGAGTATCTCCATGTTGGAGACTAATGCTTGTTGTGTAATTTGGATATGATTTTATTTCAATAAAAATCTATTGAACTAAAAAGTCCGGGTCCTGACGGGTTTACCCCCAGATTTTACAAGACGCTGGGGGATTCGCTTGCCCCCTTTCTGGTCAGGGTGTTTAACTCCATATCAGACGACTGTCCCTTCCCGAGACAGGCCCTAGAGGCGCACATCGCAGTCATATTAAAACCCGGTAGGGATGCTACCCTGCCTGGAAGTTATAGACCTATTTCACTGATCAATGTGGATTTAAAAATCTACGCTAAAATTATTGCTCTTAGGATGCAACCTTTGCTCTCCACTCTAGTTAATTTGGATCAGGTGGGGTTTGTCTCGGGAAGGGAAGCGAGGGATAATACCATCAGGGCGATATCCCTAATTCACTATGCGCAGTCACGGGACATCCCGGCTTGCTTACTAGCAGTCGATGCGGAGAAAGCATTCGACAGAGTGCATTGGGGATTCCTAAGGGCCACACTGACCCAGATTGGTTTAGGGCCGGTTATGCTGGCCAGAATAATGGCTCTGTACCGAGAGCCCTCTGCAAGGGTGAAGGTAAATGGCTCTCTGTCTGGTCCCTTTCCAATTCGGAATGGCACCCGCCAGGGATGCCCCCTGTCCCCGCTGCTCTACGTGCTGGTAATGGAACATCTTGCCAACGCGTTGAGGGATAACCCGTCTGTTCGTGGGATTGTATGCGGGGGGAGGGAACATAAGCTCTCTCTCTTCGCTGACGACCTGCTTATGTACGTGACTTCACCTCACATATCTATGCCCTCTATTCTGACGGAGTTTAAGCGCTTTGGGGATCTGAGCAATTTCAAAGTGAACCTGTCTAAAACAGAGATCTTAAATATCTCATTGAATGAACGGACCCGACTCCTCGTTCAGACCAACTTCCCCTTTAGGTGGCAGGGGGAGGCCATTAAATACTTGGGGGTTCAGTTGCCCTCTGATTTGGGGAAACTGTATAAGCTCAATTACGCTCCACTCATACATTCCACGGGCGCATGCCTTAACTCCTATAACAAGAAGCAATACTCGTGGTTGGGTCGCATTAATATTCTTAAAATGGACGTCCTTCCTCGTTTTCTCTACATATTTCAGACAATCCCTCTAGCCCCGGAGCGGGGGTTTTTCCAATCTCTACAAAGGAGCTTCTTTAAATTCATTTGGGGCAAGGGGAAACCCAGAATTGGGAGGGCCACACTCATCAGACCTAAGTCGAGAGGGGGGCTGGGGGTCCCGGACCTTAAGACTTACCATGCTGCCTCGGTATTGGTGCGTCTTTCGGACTGGTTCCATCACGGGGACAATAAGGGCTGGGTGGCTATCGAGAGGGCCATTTCCCCACTCAGTCTGGTGGCCTTGCCCTGGGTGACTCCTCTGGACAGGCCTGGGCCCCGGGAACTACCTTACTTGGCGGGCCCGCTGTTGAAAGTTTGGGACGGATTCTTGAGGCGGGGGAAGCTTTCGCGTAGACCGGGACCCCTTACTCCGTTGTTTGACAATCCAGCCTTCCCCCCGGGGTTGAACTCTGGGTCCTTTCTTGTATGGGAGGCCTCGCAGGATACCAGGTTGGGGGATATAGTGTCTGGGGCGGGTCTTCTCTCCCTTTCTGACCTAGAGGTCCGGGGTGGGCTTAGGAACATTTCCTGGTTTCTATATGCTCAGTTAGTTGCCTTTATCAAATCCCTCTTGCCAGCCTCGAACCTCTCCTGCTCGTTGACGCCCCTGGAGAGTGTCCTTAGGGACCCATCCCCCCCCACACATGTAATCTCTGCCCTATACAAGATCCTCCGAGACGAGGAAGAGGGAGAGGGGATGCCACGGTTCTGCGGGAGATGGGAAGAAGATTTGGGACAGGTGTTTGAGGCCAGGGACTGGGAGAAATCCTTTGCGCTCACCCACAAATTATCCGTGGCATCGAGAGCCCAGGAACGGAACTACAAGATATTGGCAAGATGGTATAGGTGCCCATCGGATCTTGTGAAATTTGGAGGAGTGGACACGGGGGACTGCTGGAGGTGCACAGCGGCCCCTGGGACCATGTTACATATTTGGTGGGAGTGTCCATTGGTGCGGGTTTTTTGGGAGAGGGTATTAGGAATGTACGAGCACCTGACACTCGAAAAGCTCCCTCGCACACCACGGGTTGCCCTTTTGTCCATGCTCCCAGGGTCAGTGTCAGCTAACAAGAAGGGGTTGCTGAGGCATTTACTTACAGCCGCCAGATCGGTGATCCCCAGACACTGGCGCACCACTGCTGTTCCATCCATGCTGGAGTGGTATAGAGAGGTTGAGATCATTAAGAGGATGGAGGAGTTGGCGCTGGAGGGGGTGGAGGGGGGTACCCGGCGGTTCCTTCAGACTTGGAGTCTCTGGGAGGTTTCTCGAGGCTCCCCTGACTTCCGGGCGTTACTGGAGCGGGAGTGAGCTCAGGGAGGGACCGGATAGAAGGTGGTTTGGTTGGGGAGCTGGTCCCGTTGGGGCCCCTCGGGGGGGGACGAAGCGTGGACACGATCATCCATCCTCTGTTTATTTCCCTTTGTATGTCTGTTTTGTCCTTTTCCCTCTTGTCCCTTTTCCTTTTCTTCTCCCCTTTTCCTCTTTACATAACTCCTTTAACCTTCGGGGTCGCCGGGGGATGGGGACGGTGCTAGACACTGGTTACGTTAAAGGCCGGCATATGTGCGAAGAGAGTACGGGCCGGTGGTAATCCCAGGGGCATGGTAGGGATGGTGAGCTATTCTGGGCTTGCGCACTAGTCATGTCCCGCTCAACTAATATCTAGTGTGTCCGGCTCCTCAGGTGGTCAGATGTGGTGATGTTGGTCGGCTGCTGCCCCACCCCTGCTCTGCGACCCCATGTGTTTGTTCAACTTTGTTTACATGTATTGTTCTTAATTCCTTTGTAAAATTCAATAAAGACATATTGAAACAAAAAAGAACACACATACAGCGCTGGCGCTCTGAATCTGGTCGCTATAGCACAGAGTGCCAGATGCTGTGTGATTAAAGTCCACCACCAGTAACAAAGTGAAAACACATGAAATGACATTGTTATAATACTGTGACATTAACACTTTAGTGTCAGACATGTAATGACAATTCTGCAAAAAAGTTTCTAAAAGTGTTTGTTTGCAGCCAGGAGAGGTCACACAATGATTTGAGAGAAAAAAAAATAGTCAAACACGCTGTTTTAACACAAGCAAATGAACGCCCATTGAAATGTATGGAAGAGCAACACTGATCGAAAGGTAATACCTGGCGCTATGGAAGATAGAGCGCCGGCGCTATACTCTGAGCCTCCTGTAATAATACATGAGACGCTACATGGCGCTCACCATATTCGCTTTCATAAATGTGGTTTTGCGTACAGCGCCCGGCGTTCACCAGACGCTGCCTGCCGCAGCCCTTCTTACATAACCCCCTAAGTTTGCCAATGAAAGTAATTATATTTGCCTGTATTTAGGAGAACGCTAGGTTGCTCTAGGTGTGAACACCCCATTTTTAGGGTAAGTATGAGAACGATTAGGCACATTAATTTTGGGGGATTTGATTACAGTTATCAATATGAGGGATATAAATTGAGTAGGGCACTAATTGAGTGTTTGCATGAATCACAATTTTATTGGTTCACGATTTCGGTGTGCACAGGTGGTATGGGGGGTTTCACATAATTTATAAGTGTAAATTCTTTTTTACGGATGATTGTGTGTTTTCTTTGGATAGTTTAGTGATTCACTTGGTATATAATGCCATGTACCCCCTGGGGAAATTTCGTTTTGGAAGCCGCTTGTCCCAGCTCCTGCCTACTGAAATACAGCTTGGAATAAGTAACATCTGAGATGAACTCCTGGACACCCTGCGTAAAAGTACTGGAAATAACAAGTGGTGGACGACGATGCTGTTGGGCGTCTATGATGGAAGCCCTTTGTACATTTCAATGCCTCCCATAGTGCATAAATTGAGCATGACAATTATCTGTATGTAGGGGATTCAGCACTGTAGAAGGAGTTGGGGACCCTGGACTCCACTGTCATTGCTGGCTATCGGCTAAATTTGGAGGATACCCTGTGACTGGTGGAACCGGTAACCAATATGGCTACACGGACAGGCAATACAGCATGGCCTATATAGATTGTAAATAGTCAATATGTGCCTGTGGATAAATATAGGGGATAAGAGTGTATATATTTCAAGTAGAATTGGTGTAGTTGCCGCTGTAGAATAGAGATACTAGCCATAAAATTATGCTATGGATTGTTTAAATAAAATAGAGTTGTAGATAATAGGTTCATTAGGTATATAATAGGAATTGATCCTTGTGTTTAAGTTTTTGTAAACTTTTGCTCGTTGCCAACGGGGGATACTCACCCCTCCAGGTGGCCGGTCCCGCGTCGAGTCCGCCGCCTGCATGCTCGCAGCCAGGGGCGTAGCTAAAGTCTTGTGGGCCCCGATGCGAGGAGTCAAACTGCCCCCCCCCATCATCAGTGACAGCGACCTACCTTATATTGAGCGGCGCCGGGCCGCCGGCTCTCCGTGCTCCAGTCTGGCAGCCCCCATCAGAGTGAATCCGCGGGCGCAGGCGCTCCCCCGTGTAGCTGCACGTGCTCACTGTGCGCCGGCGCGCCGCCTGGGAGGCGCCACCGACAGCCTCCTGCCAGTGAGCCCGTGACCTGACCTTCTCATTCCTCCAGCCCCGCCCCACCGGACCTTCTGTCTCTCCTCCGGGCAGCGGCGCTGTCAGGGAACAGTGGGCAGGGGGGGGGGTCCCTGCCACCAGACCTTCTGTCTCTCCTCCGGGCCCCGCCCGACCCACGGCGGCGGCTGCGGCGGCGCGGCGGCGGCGCCGCTGTCAGGGAACAGACAGTTACAGTGGGCAGGGGGAGGGCTATGGGCAGATCGATGGATCGTCACCTCGGTATGTCCTATAGTTATAGTAAATGGTATGATGGGATCGCGGCAGGTGTATAGGGTGTACTTACCCGGCCTGTGGCAGTATCTCTGTAGCATGGGCACGGGATGACAGCACGGCCACAGTCTCACCCGTACATCGATCCCCCGGTTATTGACAGAAATCGAAGTGTGCATGCTGGTTTAAGATCATCTAATCCTACCCCCCCCCTTAAATGAGATGATACGTAATTATCGTAGAACCAGAACACCCCCCTTTTTCTCTCTCCATTGAATCCTCTCGATTAGCGCTGATCAAGTATCATAATAAAGAGGAATTAATAATGCATCATTCCAGCCAAACCTGCCCATCTCCCGTGCAGGAAGTCCGATGCAGAATACAGGCGAGGCGCTATTTACTAGCCGAGATTTCTGCGTAAACTGCCCCAAAAATCACACTGCTAACTCCCCCACGTGGTTGTTCGCAAAATAGCATGAATGAACGCGCTCGACCAATGGCAGGGAGCGGCAGGGAAGCGAGGGCTGCGCGCCCAGCCAATGGCACGCGAGGCGCGCGTCAGTCAAGAGCGAGCGGGCCAATGGCGGCGGGGGTGGGTGGGGCCGCGGCACGGGGCTCTTGGCCGAGGGCTGGCGCGGCGCTCTAAAGTGCAGAAAGCCGGGCAGGCGCCGCCAGTTAAGGAGTGGGAGCCATGGCTGCAACTGCTCAGTACCTGCCCCGGAATAACGCGCTGCCCGCTAAGCTGCTGTCAGGGAACAGACAGACAGTTACAGTGGGCGGGGGGGGGCGACCCTTGCGACCCCTATAGCTACGCCCCTGCTCGCAGCGTCCGCCTCCCTTAGATGTGGGGGAGGCGGACGCTGCTTCGCAGACAGGAACTACGTATACGGCGTTCCTGCGCTCCAGCCTGGAGCGCGGACATCCGTTTCCGTTTTAGCGGACCAACGCACTTCCGCCGGAGTGCGCCGGTCTGCACGCAGACAAATGGCCGGTTCATGGGAGCGGTCGGAGGGGTAGGTGTAAAAAGGTGGGACATGGCCCACATATCCCTCTACTTTGCCTTGAAAAAGAGACCAATCGGTCTTGAAACGCGTAGGCCGCCTGCGGGGGTGACTGCCAGCTCTCTATTGCCACACAGTTTTATCAGTTAGTGACTTGTGTGTATGTCTCCTTCTATGTTTCCAGTTCCTGGACTGGCTTAAAAAATATGTTGTTTGCACATGTTGGATTTGAGATGGATGCACTTTATTAAGCACTCGCACTTTTTGGAATGTTTTTGATTATTGTGTATTAAGATAGGAATAATTTGTTTTATTATTGTATTAGTATATGCACTGATGAGAGAGACAGCTCCCCCTAGAGGTGTAAACGCAGATGGCAAGAATTCTGTTTTTAATGGTGTTTTAATATGATGATAATAAAAAGGATTATTACTTTAACTATCAAAATTGAGTGAGTGCAATTGTGAGACCCTGTGGTTTCTGTTTTCTCGGGAGTGGTGAGAGGTAACCCCTATTTTGTGTACTAGAAAGCAGCAGCAACATTTATTATAGAAAGAACGCTTCATGGGACGAGACGTAGCACCATTTCTAAATCCCTGAGTGTGCAGCCTGGGCATACATGCCACGAAGGAGGACCTGTTATATGAAGGACTTGCTATACTCTGTACCTACCAGACAATGGATGTTGCTAAAATTGAGGAGGTGAGGAAAGCACTGTTTTGGTGCTGAATTTACTGCACCCTGGATTATACTCAGGATTTTAAGAGACTTTTCTGTTTGATTTGTCTTCAATAAACCACTTATTATTTCACCTAAGAACTGTTTCCAGAGTCTGTTATTGCCGTTAGCAACCCCGATGTGGCACAGTGCACTGCTTTGACTTGAATTATTTACAGTTATGAATAACAAAATATGTGGCGCAAAAGAAAACAGTAAGTCTAGTTGCTTTGTTCTATTATTCAATACATCTCTTTATTAAATTTATATTTTTTTATTACTGTTTAAATAAAATATTAAAGCCGACACCCCAGGAAAGGTGCTAAACCTTGGCCAAAGGCCATGGAGCTGGTAAGTTGCCAGGGTATTTGGCTTTTTGACCCTGGCCTTGCTATGCATGGTGCACCAGTCTGGTAATCTGGAGGAAGGACCATGATTCCTGTTTATTTTTTTAAGAAACAGTTACAAAATAAATAAATAAAGTTAACTCCTGCATATATGTAGAAATAAATCTAGCCAACTGCAAAATCGTTTTTTTTTTTTTACTTCAACGCATTTCAAAAGTCATCCAGCTGCCTTTCCTGAGATGAATAACAAAACATGTGAAACAAAAGAAAACAGCAAGTCCAGTTATTTATCATTTTTCCATGCGGGCACTAGATGAGCGTCTCTGCTGAGGCAGCTGAAGGCAGCCAGTGCACAGCTTGCACTCCCTAGCACTGAAAGCTAGTTTACGTTAAAAATTTACAGTGCCTGCACCAGTGTGTAAAGGGGATTACAGGGCAGCAGTGTCTGTTGCAATCCCTGTTTTCTACTTTGTATGGTCAGGGTTTTTTTTTTAAACGGAAAAGCAAAGAGGACACTTGAAAGACATGACACAGCCTTTTCACTGCCCAAATCATCAGGTTTGAACGCAACACAAAAGTACATAAATCTAATCCCAAACAGCCCATGGCACATGCAACAGCCTAAAAATATTAATGGTAAGATAATTCTAACCACCCAGCATATTGGAATGCATGGGATAAGGCCACACAGTGCAGGGTGAGCGCCTGGTCTTATCTGGCGCTGTAGGTTACTCAGTGCCGGCACTCATCCCATTTCTACCCCTGTTGATAGATGGGACATTAAATGGCACTATCAAAGATGCTCTGGCTTTTTTACTTGATAAATGCACCTTTTACACTAAGACCTGACATTTACCTAACACTCATCTGGCACTTACATGGCCTTTGTGTTTCTTAAATAAACCACAAAGTGACCAGCTGCACAAGTACATAAAAATAATTGTCACAAATTCACATATTACATGGGGAAATCACCTGATCATTCTGAAGCTGTGTGAAATGTAGAAAACAAATGGACAATTTTGCATAAAGGCTTCTTAGCACCAGAGAGGCTTTCATAGACTTTTGATTTTTAGCTGGAAATTTGAGCCAAAATTTTCAAACTAAAGCCATTTTCGCATGGAACATAAAGTTTTTGAGCTTATTCATCTGGACATATTAATTTTTTTTTTTCGCATGTGATCCAATTTTCCAACCAAAACAAATGTTGAATTAATTCCCATATTCCATTCCGTCTGTCTGTGAGGAGATAAACGAACATCTCTTCTCCTTATTCGCCTGCGACTGCCGGACGCTATAGGAAAAAAGTCTGTTTCTCAACACATACACACATATACACCAGAGCGAAAACATATGGAATGACATTGTTTTAACACTGTAACACTGGCACTGCAATGGCAGATCTACACATACAATTCTACATAAAAAAAAAATCTAACAATAATTTGATCCTAAAATTGAGAAAAAAATTAATTATAACGCTATTTATACCCAAGTAAAAAAACACCATTGAAATGTATGAGAAAACGCTGCTGAGCGACAGATGCTACATGGAGCAGCTGAATATACAGCGCTGCCGCTTTACACTGAGCCGCTGCTATTAATACATTCAACGCTATATGATGCTATTAGAGGAGCTCACCAGGTTGACTTTCATATATATGGTTTTCTAGTGGGAAAACTTGAACGGCCTCTTTTTGCTAGAGTGAATACAGCCTACAGCTTTGTACCAACCATGCACCTTCCATGTACTTGGTGGGGAAAGAGCAGGCCTGGCTGTGGCCCTTGGTTCCCCTGTTGGCTCCGCTGTGAACTCTGCAGTGGGGCCTGCACTGGGGTCCTCATAGAGCTCCGGTGTCCTGACCATTGGTTGGTCTGTGGTGGGCTGTGCTGGGAGCCTTGGAAGCCCTGGTTTCCTGACTCCCACTGCTGATAGCTTACACCGCTGCGGGTGACCCACTCAGAGTGGCTAGTGTGGGTATCAGTATGTATCAGCGGGATGAACGACGGGGCCTGGGGCTGGGGTACCTGGGCCGGGTGCTGCTGTTTTCTTGGCTATGCCTGTGTTCCTGGCTCTGAGGCCAATGTTGTGGCTTAGTGAGATCCTAAGTCAGCACTGGCAAGAAAATTTGAGCCTCAGCTGTGTTCTTTTATACAGCAATGTTAATGGGGTGTCTCAGACACCCCCAGTTTGGCCAGCAAAAAATGCACCACCATGTATGAAAAAATAACAACATTTCTTTATTAGATTGTACATATAACCACACATAATATTAGAAACCACTAAAAGCATATATACAAGCGTATGGAGATGGACCAAGTGGACCCAAAGCTGGCATCATAACAATGTTAACCAATACTGACCCCAATAACAAGATGACCCACCCTAACCCAGTCCTATACAGAAAACGTGCTACCCCCATGTTATTATCCCATACTTAATTATATAAATAGAGGGCAAAGTGACTTAATTGTGCAACTACAATACTGGATGCATAAATTACATGGCATAATAAATAAATACTCAATCAATACTCAATCAAATCAGAGTCCAGGGGTTCTGTGACATGTGCCCGTCACTTCCTTATGACACGGAATGCATGGACTCGTAAGAGGGAATTCAGCTTAGACTGCGGCGTGTGGTGACATTATCTTTTATCATAATCTGTATCATAATTTGTATATTACTAGGGCTTTCACCCTTTTGTCCTTTATATGAGATATTTTGTTATTATGAGCACCAGCACTTTGATTGAGTATTGATATTTGGTGTGGTGCTGGTGTGTTGTGCTTCTCTGTCCCTACAGAATCATCAGAGGGTGAGTACGCGACTAAGGGGCCACCCGAGCCAGAGGCGGCACAAAACTTAGGTATTTTGCAGGTGTAAATACATTTTGATTAAAAAATAAAATATATAATATAATATAAAAAATATATATATATAAATAGTTTTTTAATAAAACAATAGTTTTAAAGTTATATGCTACGTGGTGGTGTGTTTTCTATGCAACTACATAAAGCAGACACAAACGAAACAAACAACAGTCTAAAGCAGAACACCAAAACAGAAGGTGGCGAAAGAGGAGGTAGGAGGTGGGTAGAAGCAGACGACATGGCAACCAAGGTTCAAAGGCAGGTATGTGCAAAGACATGCAGACTACATGGAATGTACTAGATGCTAGCAGGGGGGTAAAGGTAAGTATGTGCAAGGACCATGGGTATGGTGGCGGGGGACAGCAGGAATTATCTTAAAATAGTTGGAAAAAAAACAAAAAATGTGTACGCCGGAGAGACTCTTTCAGCTGCAAATACCGTAAATGCTCTGCTAAACCTCATGCATGCGAATGTGGATGTGAATGATACGAGCAATTTCCTGGTTTCCGAGATCAGTCTCCAAAGCATTCACGGGCAGGTTCTGAATCAGGCCCAATGTATTTGTTTAGATATTAGCTATGTGCAACTTACAATAGTAGTATGAGCTTGCAAAGGATCAGATAGAGCCAAGGATCACAAATTTAGATATAAATATTTTATTATTATGGTCACGCTTAGACTGGAATTCTTGGCTGCTGCTCTTGATTTAGCTCGGATCAACCGAGTACCTGCTCACTGCCAGGCGTTTTGGAACAATCCACATCAAAGGCTGTGTCCAAAGAGCAATTCTCCATGAGGTATCGCTTGAATGGTATGTCTAAGATGGAAACTAGATGCATGCAAAATGTTATTGCCCGAAGTGGGCTTACGGTAAGTAAAGGATACAATAGTATCAGTTTCAGCATCCGCTCTGAGGGTTATATGGGTTATCATTCAGGTAGATCACAAACCTACGTAAATTCGATGAATCACCCTGCCAGATCAGTAACACATCATCTACAGTGTATATCTTCCATACCAGAAGATAGATGATCCTAAAGTCGACATTGTACAAGAATTTCAGTCCCACCAATAAACAAATTGGTCACTGAGGGGGAACAAGGGGCCCCCCATAGATGCCCCATGGCATTGCAAACAGAAAGTTGAATTGTACATACAGATATGTTATCTGTTGCCATTAAGATAAATTCCATGTGTGGATATTCAGAATTAGTAGCAATGAGGGGTTGAAATTTGAGTTTGCCGAGTTTGGAGGAACTTACCACCAAAGTTCGGGTCTGGGGACCGAACCCCATTGCCATCAATGGGGACACGAACATTGGGGCCCAAAAATGGCTGTATAATGGGGCCAGCAAGGGGTAGAGGGTTGAAAATCGAGGTGAACACCAGGGTGATTGCCCTGCACAAAACAGACTGAAGAAAGTACTCAAAACAATAACAGAAAATGCAAAAAGTAAAGAAATACATCAATAAAGAACAAAATTAACCCAAATTTGTTTTTTTATGGCCTAGAATTTGGGAGGTCTAATTTGGGGGGCGATTGCCCTGCACAAAATGGGCTAGGCAAAGTACTCAAAACAATAAACGAAAACCAACAGATGAAAGAAATACATACATAAATGAACCACTGGGTTGGTGGCCAAATTAGGGGGAGCACCTGGACGATTGCCCTGCAAAAAATGGGCTAGGGAAAGTACTCAAAGCAATAACAGAAAACTAAAAAATACATAAATTCATCAATCAATATATACAAAAATCTATCTATCTATATATATATATATATATATACATAATAATTAATTATATACATAAATCTGTACATAAGTAGATCATATACATACATAAATAAATATATACGTCCATCTATACACAAATAAATATATTGGAATAGCATGTCAGAGGTCCATGGGGGGTTTAAGTGTAAGAGGCGGAGGAGGAAGTAGCAAACACTTTAACCAATCACTGAGCTGCTGGCACAGCCAAGTCCCATGAGATCCACACCTGGTTCATCTTAAGAGATGAAAGAATGTCCACGTTGGTTGTGGATAGGCGAATCCACTTGATGGTAATGACACCCCCTGCAGTGCTAAACACACATTCTGATAGGACACTTGGCCTCTGGCCATGTGCCCAATTTACCGACCCAGAAATTGAACGTGGAGAACCCAACGCTCAGTACCAGGAGACGCGTGGACATGTCATCCACCATGTCAAAGTCTGCCGTCTGATACTACGGCCCGTGCTGACTGCGTAAGGAGGAAGCAGAAGAGGAAGCAAATTAGGAGGCAGAGACTAGGAGGCACCAACTGATGTCCCACAATTCTGGGTGGTGGAAGGATCTGCGCCACAGTCCCAGCCACCAATACATTTACCCAGTGGGCAGTTAGAGGTGTAACATCCCTACCCATGCTTACTTGTCCATGTGTTCGTGGTGAGGTGGACACTGAAACTAATATCATTGCCCAGTGCACAAGTTATTTTATTGAAAGGTTAAGAATCCTTAAAAATCACCCTTAAAAATGGCATGAGGTCCCCCCTACCCAGCATAACCGGCCCAGAGATCAGCTATGAGGGCCTGTAGAACAGAGCACAGGGGCCAACCTCGGTGGCCCCCCGCCCTGCAGGCTACAAGGCTGCACAACCTAAATGGCCCCTGAGCTCTTCTGCCCTCCCCGGGGATTTGTGGAGGCAAGTAATGGGGGGCTGGGGGTAAATAGCAAGTCACCCACTAGCTGCAGGTGACTTGTCAGCCCCCTAAGCCTTGTGAACTGGTATAGGGGTCTCATGGATCCCTTACAAGTTTGCAAAGGGTTAAAACAAGCACACACAGATTTTATTTTTAGCCCCTGGTGGCTGGGGGAGGGGGGCGCTTTCTGGCCCTCTTCTCACCTCGGAAGAGCCCGTGGGGGGGTCAGAGGCCCCCTCGGTGAAGAGGAGACCCGGCAGGAGAGATTGCGTACTGAGGTAAGCAAATTTCATTTTTTTTGTTTTACAGTTAGCATCGGCGGCGGACGAAGCAGGGGGGGTTATTTCAGGCCCCCTTCCGAAGCCAGAAGAGCCCCGGAGAGGGGTAATCAGATGAGATCAGAAGAGAAGACCCAGCCGGATCGAACAAGGGGTCAGGTGAGTGTTTTTTTTAATTACTTTTTAAAGTAGCAGGGGGGAAAGCCAGGCCCATAGCCCTGCCCTACGTGCTTGGTACTTAAAGTGGACCAACACCCAGGATTTTGACTATCCTGGGTATTGGTCCACTTCCCCCAGGCACCCCGATTTGGGGTGCCCCGCTGCCTGAAACCCCCCCAAACACCCCAAAAACTCACCTCTCCACGCTCCCACGTGAGTGCGCTGTCCAATGCCCGCTGACGGACAAGTGACGTCCGTCGACGGACAAGGGATCGCGCCCGCCGCCGCCTCCCGCGCATCACTCTTGACGTGTGCGCGCCCGCGCCGGCCATTCGGAGACGGCCAGCGCGGGCGCGTGCACGTCTAGAGGAGGGCGAGAGAGGCGGTGGCGGCGGAAGCAGCGGCTGGAGAGGTAAGGATTTTTCGGGGTTTTGGGGGGGTTACACCCCGCGGGACATCCCGATCTCGGATGCCCTGCGGTGTGTGAGGTGATCGGCCCGGGAATCTTATAGATTCCCGAGCCGATCACCCCTGGGTGTTGGCCCACTTTAACGGCAGGAGAAGCAAACCCATAAGGCCTACATGCTTACCATTTGAAGGTTTAAACCAGGATCAACACCCTGAAAGTACGTTTTATGTATCTGGATGGCGCACCCACATGCCGTTTTTTAAAATGTAACCCTTGATATTGCATAGCAGTTGTATTTTCTCTTACCATATATTTCTCCCAAAAATATTGAGAAAGCACTTAAAAAATTACCAACACGACATTTGATGTTAAAGCTCAAACTCTTCTGAAAAATACAATATATAATCTTTCTGCAAAATCCCTGCAAAAAATACAGTTAAACATATATAGCGCAAAATGCAGAAAAATGGCCTGCCAACAGAGGGTGGCAATATCTATAGGTAAGCTGGCACTGAAAGGGTTAAGGTGTCTCCTTCAGGCAGTGGCCAGTGGCCGGTCCTGGAATAAGCCTTGCCCTGGGCTTTTGTTCTGCTTTAAGGGTGCTTTTGAAGGTTTTAAGGGATAGGGAGTGGTGAATTGTAACCTATCAAAGTTCACCTTTATTTATTTGATAATTGCAGTATTTAAAGTTTATAAGATCCTCACTGATGCATTTGTCTGTTTTATGACAAATTAATTAAACATCTATGCCAATTATTCCTTTCAATTTCAATGATTAAAAAGCTTATTTTTCTAAAGCCAATTCCTTTCAAGTCAAAACATTTGTGCATTCTGTCCACCAGTGAGACACTAACCTTGTACCTTTCAAAACCTAAAATCATAATTCTGTGTGATTGTTTATTATTTCAAGCACTGAAAGGAAGAAATGGGTGGAAAAAAATATGGAAATACAATACTTTATTGTAATCAAAATAACCAAAGTTATCTCTGGGAGGGGAAAAGATGTGAACAATATGACATGTTGCATTCTTGGCAGTGCATTTGCGTCTCTTTGCTATTAAAATGCAATAGGCAACATTTAGTAGCCCCCTTATTTGAAGATCCAAAATTACCTGATAACCAGATACTCTGGATGACAGTAGAATAAACAGAAATGAAAATTTTCAAATCAATTAGTAATCAATATGATTAATGGTATAATTTTCTCAGGACTGACTTAAAGAGACTATACATGCATTATTTGAAGAGCTAGAGATCAGTCATGGCCAATTGGTTTGACAATGGCTTAAATGGGGAAGGCTTTTTCTTTCCAGTAGCAGCCTACTAGCAGCTTCAGTGATTCTTCTCTGAGAACCTTATTTATGTCAGTGGATGCTAGCGAGCGACCAGGCAAGACGGACGCTTCGGCCATCCCGAGGCAGAACCGGCTGTATAACCAAGCCCCAACACTCAGCCCATAGGGCTGTGGGACAATCAAGAGGAGAAAATAGGCAAGTCAAAATCCAGTAAGACCCCCCAAACCAGTGACCTAACCAGGTCCCACCTACCTCATCATGGATATCCTTAGGACTGTGGAAGGAAACAGCTCAATAATTTGGGCCACACAGCCCATCCCCACACACCACACAAGTGGGGTGTAGACTTTGACTGCAGGGACACTGCCCTGTTCAACATATATATGTCCTTTCTTCCCTGGAATTCAGCTTTGTTTGGAAACAGTCTAATCATTATACTTCAGTGAAAGACTGGATTAGGTGTGGTGGAGGGCTCTGGGCAGAAAGACCCCCTTCACACTGCCGTGATGTGAATGTGATGCGAATGTAAATGTTGAAATCTTTAGCACAGCCCATAGGGTGCTGTTATTTTCAAACTTTACATCACTGGATAATTAATGGATAATTGGGTAACTAAAATGTACCTAAACTGTAAAATGTGCCCTCACATGTACAGAAGATTTTTTGGGGGAACATGTAGGACAAAAACTTTTTTTGGGTTATCAATAAAAATCTCACCGGGATGCAGGTTGTAATCCACACTGCAATGCCCTCCGGAAGTTACACTGGCTTCACCAAATATTTAGCATGACCCCCACTCCTGCCTTCTGTTCCAAAATCCATCCAGTTCCAATCCAGGGTATTAGTAATAAAGTGATGCATGAATAAATAAATTAATTAATTATGCTATCTATTTAGTCATAGTAATTAAGACACTTTTAACATTTTAATTAGTTAATGTCAGGTAATTCATCTTTGAGGCAGGGTAATTAATTAGCATTTTAAGTTATTGATAGTCTTTGAGGTTAAAATGTAATTAGCACTTGGTTAATTAATTGGTTAATAGGTTTGTGTTTTAGTTAATAATGTCATTTTAGGTATCCAAGTTTCTAGTTAGTTTTCTTTATCTTTTTATTTTAATAGTCCTTATTAACTGCAGTGTTCAAATGTATGGTTTAACTGATTTTTTCATATGCTTATCTAAGTAGCTTTATTATGTAATAGTTAATTTTATCTAGATTTGCTTTTAGGGCCATTCATCAGAGAAATGAATTAGAAAAGTATAACATCAAGAAATCTTTTGTGTACCTAATTGTTTATTGACTATACCATGGTTTCATTTGTAACAGAACCTGTGCATAATTGGACTTCTTGTAATCTGGATAAAGCAAAGAAAATATTTCTTTATATGCAAAAGCAGTTTGGTATCAAACTTAGTATGCACAAAGGAGGCGATGAGTATATTTTTTAGTGTTTTGTATGCGTAAAATTTTTGATCTTATACAAATAAATTGTGACCTACTGCTATTACTTTGCGCCTACAACCTTATCCGACACACTGCAACAGTAGCGCAAGGATCAGCCTCCACATTTACTCATATTTTTGTTTTTCTATTTTTCCTATGACGCCCCATACACCGAGAATTGTAGAAATTTGCAGATTATTCTGAAAGAGCCAACAAACCCTATTCCTTCCAAAAAGCGTTAACTGATCACACATGTAACTTTTTCAATTATCAGTTACAAAAAGGAAGGAATAAAGGAATTGGAGCTCTACTAACTACTTGACATTTACAAAGATATATCGCCCCCCTCACTGTAAATGTATTTCTAATAGTTTTGCCCTATAGACGTCTATAGGGGTTATTCAAGAAGGGATAGCGCCAGGTAGTGCCTCGTAGCGTCAGGCAGCGTCTGGTGAAAGCTAGGTTCTGTAGGCAAAACCACATTTATGAAAGCGAATCTGGTGAGCGACTCTAACAGCGCCATGTAGCATCCGATGTATTATTACTGGCGGCTCAGCGCATAGCGCCAGCGCTCTAGCTTCCAGGGCACCAGGTATTACCTTTCGCTCAGTGTCGCTCTCCCATACATTTCAATGGCCATTCATTTGCTTGTGCTTAAACAGCGTGTTTGACATTTTTTTATTTTTTGCTCAAATCATTGTGTGACCTCTCCTGGCTGCAACACTTTTTGAAACGTTAGAAACTTTTTAGTCTTTTGATATTTTTATGCAGAATTGTCATTACAGGTCTGGCACTAAAGTGTTAATGTCACAGTGTTAAAACAATGTAATTCCATGTGTTTTTGCTTTGTTACTGGTGTATTTGTGTTCAAAAACAGACATTAATCACACAGCGTCTGGCGCTCTATGCTACAGCGACCAGATTTAGAGCGCCAACGCTGTGTATGTGTCCTTTTTTGATAAGTATGGTGTGGAGAGTCGGTCGCACTGAGCTGGCGCTACCTTTCGCTCCCTGCAACGCTGTACTGGTGTTAGAGCATCCAACATACATCACATTCATCAAAGTTGGCCAGGTTACTACAGCGACTGAGGCGCTCTGTTACAGCGCCTGATACCCGCTCACAGCGTCTACTAGTGGTCGTTCTAAGCGCCGCTATACAGACGCTCATCTGCCGATACCTGGCATTAGTAATGAATCAGCCTCCACATTTTCTTTAGTTAAAAAAACACAGAATTCAGCAAATATGGGATTAAAATCTCATCTCCTTTCATTCATGAACATGGATATATTTAAAGAAGAAGCTGTTCAAATGTAATTAGCCCGACAGTAAATTGGTTAGTAAATGGTATTCCTAATCCATTGAGTACAAAGGCACAACATGTGAATCTCTGTGCATATAAATGGTTTTTAATTTGAATTTCCATAATTCTTTAAATATATTCCATATTGCTTTTGATAATTCTTGCATTATAGCATCTGAAATATTGAAGCTTTTTCACCTATGTTTTCTGATATTTGGATTTTGGGATATTGACTACTTGTAATTTAAAATACTAAATGTTATTAGCTTTGATTTTTTACTTCTCAATGGTATTATGTATGTGGTATTATTTATATAGAATTTGTTATAATGATAAATAAATGATATATGTATGGACTTGAAAACTCAACATTTACTTTAATTAAAAGACACTTGATCTATAAGAAATGTAAACACAGAGCTCTGTTATAACACGGGGGGTGGGGTAATTCGGGGTACTCCAAATGACTTGGTGCAGCATAGACCCCTTTTGCTGTGCTTTGGCTGCGTCTCACAACCTGCTTCTGGATACATGTGCAGTGAGCATATTCTAAGTATGTCACACACCCCGCTTCAAGAAATTCATAACGTGTGGGTAATACTGACCTGTAGAGGGCGATTTGCAGAGATGCCAGGAAAAAAGAGAGCCCCTCCCGGTCCATAAATACCTGGGACCTCCCACTCATTACCCAGTCTTCATCTCTGCAGATGGCGAGCAAGTCAGAGGATGTGGTCTCCTCCTTGCACAGGGGGATTTCAGGTAGCCGGGATGACTCCCGGCCCTTTAGTTATCTATTTCCGCCTGGATCTTTTTTTTCTGTTACCTCATGCCTCCCAGCCTAGGCTGACGGTCCGGGTGAGGTTTGAAAAGCACCATTGGTGCTTAAGAGCAAATGCTCTCCCGTGAGACCCTATATAAGAGGGTAGGCGGTCATCCGGGACGGTGACCCCGGTTTGGGATGCCCCGTCCCTTGGCCTTACACTTTGGGTGGTCCCCCCCTTTGGGTAATGCCCCTCTCTTTAGCGGGATAGCGGAGGGTAGGAGCAGGGCCCCTTATTCTGTGTTAGGTCCAAATTTTGTAATCATTAATTCTTAATAATGTTTTAATGTATTAATTTATTAAATTATCCTCCCAATAGTTATTAACTTATTTATTACTTCATAACAGCGTGTATTTCTCTGTCAAAACGGCGCTGTGGCCGCCATTTTTATGCAGGATTTCTCCCTGAGGTTCAGGGGCGGGGCGGGGCTTTAGGCACGAGCCGCGGCCCCCACCCTTCTATTTGGCGCTGATGCGGCTTGGATTCTGAGCGAGGAGCGGGGCCGGGCGTCAGGGTCAAAGCCACGGCCCGCTCCCTTCCTTCTGTCTCTTCTGAGACCGGCACCGCGGCCGCACATGGGTGCCGGCCTTTTTGCATTGTCATGGAGGAGGGGAGCTTCTCCCCTCACGCTTTCACTCTTGGGGGTGGGGCCGGGCTTTCCAGCGCTGCGGCCCGCCCCTGTGTCACAGGCACCCCTGAGGTGCTTTTCTCTGTGCCTGTTTCCTCAGAAGGAGCTGGCCACGCCCCCCTTCTCTCCTCAGAGCTGCTCTTTACCTCACGGAGAGAGGAAGCTGTCTTCAGGACCACAGTGAGTGGCCCGGTGGGCCCCCCTTCTGTCCCATCACCTATAATTATATATTTTTATGTCATATATATATATATATATATTATACTCTGCTCTTCTTATTAGCCTTTTTTATTATGTCTTTCAGATATAACCTACAGTGGTGTTAGGGGGTTTCTCCCGGTCCCAGGGAACCCAGGGTCCCTGAGTTCTTAATTGGCTTATTGCAAATCCTTCCACTTGGGACATTAAAGGGGCATCCCCGGTTGCTTTTATGCGTAATTCCCTCGGTCATTGCGACCAACTGTAAGTTCACCTTATGGAGGCATCCCCGGATACTGGGCTCGGGCTCCCCTCGGGGCAATTCCGGAAGTGTATGGGGTGTGGGGCATCCCTTACTGGCGATGATGTATATTTGTGTATACCATGCACACAGCAGACTATTGCGCGGCAGTCCGGACCCCAGGCGTCTGGTTCAGCGCCGCCGGCCTCTCCTCCCCCCCCTCCCAGTTTGATCCGTGCCCAGTCTGACGTGGTCATGGGCGGGCAGTTGCAATCGGAGATGTGTGTCCGATTGGCCAATCTTGAAAATTTATTCTCCAGCACGGTCACCAGAAAGGCTCCGGCTAAGAGAAAGCACTTGTCGCCGTCTTCACCGGCGGCCGACTTGGATGATCTTGATAATCTGGACTGGCCTGATTACTCCCAACTTGAGGAAGGGGAGGTATATGAAGAATCAGATAATTCAGACGATCAGCAGTTTGTGGGTGCTGATACCGAGCTGGGCTTGGGGAGGTCTTCGGATACTCCTAATGTTCTGGCTCAGATGTTTGAGGTTTTGGCTATTTCTCCTCCTGAGGTGGTTCCACAGCAAAAGGGGGAATTTTTCGAAGAATCCAGGCTGCACTTGGAATTTCCTAACCAAAAGCATTTTGATAGGATTATTGCTAAGGAATGGAAGAGGCCTGCCCGGCTCCCAGGTGTCCCTCAGGGTTGGGACAAAAAAAAAATATCCCTTTCCCTTGGATACGGTTAAGCGTTGGGCGTCCCCTCCCGAGGTGGATGCACAGAGTCTGGGTTTATCCAACACTACTGTTTTAAATTCTCCTGATTGCTCCACGCTTAAAGATGGTGAGGAAAAACGCATTGACCAAATGGCTTGTCATGGTTTTGCCAGTGTTGGGTCAGCCATGAGGCCGGTTTGTGCTTCAGCGCTGCTGGTGGTGGCTACCAGGTCGGTGGTCAGGGACCTGTTGACTTCTTCAGGGTTAGATCCGGATAGTGACGAGTTCCTTGGCCTTAAAAGGTGTGAATTGTTTTTGTCATTTGTACTAGCCGCCTTGGATGACACACTGATGATGTGTGGCAGGACGTCGGCTCTATTGGTGACTATTCGGCGTTCGGTTTGGTTGCGCCAGTGGGCGGCTGATTTTGTGTCTAAAAAGTCGCTGACCGCTCTTCCCTTTGTGGGATTACGGCTCTTTGGTGAGAAGTTGGATTCAGTTGTCAAGGGTGGTAAGTTACCTCAACGCAAAAAACAGTGTCGTCCCTTTCGGGGGGCGGGTTCCTTTGCTCCTTCCTTTCGTGGGGCTGGAGCTGGCAGAGAAATTGTTTTCCCCACAGCCAGAGGAGATTCCTGGAACAGAGGCAGAGGACGTGCCCGCCCAGGATACAGCTGGGGCTCTAAGCCCAAACCCGCTGCCAAGCCAGCTCAGCAATGAGGGGGCGCCCTCACCCATGTGGGTGGGGGGATGGCTGCAACACTACTCCCAGGTCTGGGACCGGGAGGTCTCGGACAGATGGATCCGGGAAGTGGTGACTTCCGGCTACAAGCTGGAGTTCGAGCTCCGGCCCCCTCCCAGATTCCTCAGGTCTCGGGTGCCTTCGGACCTTCTGGCCGCGCAGGAACTCCAGGTAGCAGTAAAGAGTCTGTTGGATATGGCAGTTATTTGCCCAGTGCCCCCCTCAGACAGGGGTCGGGGCTTTTATTCCAATCTGTTCACGGTGCCCAAGAAGGACGGCTCGGTTCGACCCATTCTGGATCTAAAGATCCTCAACAGGTTCGTCCGTCCGCGGAAATTTCGCATGGAAACGCTGCGTTCAGCTATCCATTCTCTTCGGCAGGGGGACTTTCTGACGTCCGTAGACATCTAGGACGCCTATCTGCATGTGCCGATTTTTCCAGCACACCAGAGATTTCTCAGGTTCGTGGTGGAGGATCGGCATTTTCAGTTTGTGGCACTTCCTTTCGGTCTTACCTCGGCTCCAAGGGTTTTCACCAAGGTGCTGGCCGGGGTGATTGCTCTCCTCAGAGCCCAGGGTATTCGCATTGTCCCTTATCTGGACGACCTTCTCATTATGGCATCTTCCTTCAGCCAAGCGGTATTGGACACCAGAACTGTGGTGTCCACTCTGGAGAGATTCGGGTGGGTGATCAACTACCTCAAGTCCTCCCTTTCTCCGTCCAGGTTAGTGTCTTTTCTGGGAATGTCCCTGGATACTTCCCAGGCCAGGGTGTTTCTTCCTCAGTCCAAGGTTCTCTCGATTCAGGAGTTGGTTCGACTCCTCCTGTCTATCCCTCGTCCACCCATCAGACTGGGGATGAGGCTGGTGGGATTGATGGTGGCCTCCTTCGAAGCGGTTCCCTTTGCTCAGTTCCACACAAGGACACTCCAGCTCCATCTGTTGGCGGCCTGGGACGGGTCGCCACTGTCGTTGGATCAGTCCTTCCTGATGACCCCCCGAGTTCGGTGCTCCCTTCAGTGGTGGCTGGATCCAATCAATCTGTCGAGGGGCAGATCCTTTCTGGCCCCTTGTTGGGAGACGGTCACCACGGATGACAGTCTATCAGGATGGGGGGGTTCTGGAAGGATCGTCAGTTTCAGGGACTGTGGGGGCCTCAGGAGGCTCACGAGTCCATCAATGTTCTGGAATTGAGGGCCATCAGGATGGTTCTGTTTCGCTTGACTCATCAGTTGCAAGGATTGCCGGTTCAAGTCCGGTCGGACAATCGGACGGCAGTCGCCTACATCAATCACCAGGGAGGGACTCGCAGCAGGAGTGCCCTCAAGGAAGAGTCTTTGATTCTGGCCTGGGCGGAGACCCACGTCCCGTGCATTTCAGCAGTTTACATTCCCGGAAGCGGAGAACACGAAGGCGGACTCTTTGAGCAGGTTCTCAGCTCGCCGGGGGGGAATGGTCTCTCAGCCCCAAAGTGGTATTTTTATTCCCTAAAAAATGTGGGAACAGAACTATTTTTTGCACTTTCTTGACTGTTGAGTAAAAACGCTCACTGTCCAGGTACCAAGAAGCAGGTTGTAAGGTCCACCCAAGGTGAACTTTCCCTGACCAATTCATCTGGATTACACCTCTTAAAATTTCAAGAAGCCCCAATCTGTAATGAATAAATGTGAGTATTAAAAGCCTCTGTAATCCAGTACCCAGTAAAGAGCAAAACATTTTGTGGGATATATGGGGGATTCAAAAATTCAAACATTATATATAAGAATCTCTAAATCTCTAAATTTGTTTAAAGTGGACCAAAACCCAGGATTTTGACTACCCTGAGTTTTGGTCCTTGCCCCCTGGGGATACCCCATTGTGTGAAACCCTCCAGATTGCCCAATCTCAGTCACCTTATTACCGGTACTTCTGCACATGCGTGGCTTCTCGCCCAATCATCATGCTGGTGACCGCATTCCCCACTACCTTTACAAATGCCTGGTGTGGGCTGCCAGAGGGATAGCAGGGGTGTGGCTGCTGCTCGCGCATACACTGTTGGACTGGGAAAGTAGATGAGTTTACGGGTGACCTGGGGGGTTTCACACAGGGGGAAGAAATAGGGGGGGAATTCCAGGACCATCAGGATGTGGGTTTTGGCCCACTTTTAAGTCATTGTCCGGGCTAAACAAAAGAAAACCACTATACTCATCTGTTATCTTACTTGATCTGATTTAGTCCCATGCTCATCACTTCCACACTTACAACTGGGAATCACCCTGTGCATGCCCCCTCTATTCACTTCAATAGAGGAGGTGTGCCAGATCTTGACATGCCTTCCTCATTGCAGTGAAACGGAGCCTGCCGTTATCAATGGGACCGATACCGGGAGGCTGGTGCCCCGTCGTGAATGCGTTAGTGACTGATGGGCGGGATGGCCAGCACGAGACTCAGATCTAGTGATTAAGCCGGACCAACAGCCTGGAAATAGTGGTTGCAGCCATTTTGGAGCTTCCTCTCCCAGCATCTCAGCCATGCTGCTGCCTGGATTTCACTGACATAACCTACAATGCACAGTGATAGGAAGCCCAGCAGCACTTTCTGTTTGCAGGTGGCCTGCACATCCATGAGCCACCATTTTGTTTTTAAAATTTACCACAGCAGGGTTAGAAAAAGTCAAATGCTTTTTTATGTACAGCAATATAAATTGCCCCGGGGGAAGGATGCATATTAGCACTGTTTCTTGTGTTTGTCCAGTTTAAGTCATTTTTGACTGTTGGTCCGGTTTAAGTAAGTTTCAGGGCACCGAACAAAGAGCAATCATCGGTGAAGGACAACAGTTGTGTATAGAGTTTTTTATATTTATCGACAATGAACAGTAACTTTAAATCCTCCATAGGCTGCTGTTTTATATATAATATATTACAAAAAAAAACTTTCTCAAAGTAAAAATTATGCTAATCACATGCAGACCTACCTTGTCTCTTGCATAGGATTTTCCTAAAAAAAGAAGAAAAGAAAAAGTATTTTTTCACTTACCGTTTGTGGAAATTATGAGTTGAGTTGCAAATTTTCTCAAAACTCAGCCTCTCGTAAAATTGCAGAGGCTTTCAAAACCATTTGAATAACCCTATAGGCACACTGGCAGCAGACTCTTCAAAATCTTTTTTAAACCTTTTGATAGTTGAGTCATATTTAGAGGTTTAATTTGCCAACTTCTCAAATCAGTTGGAACATTACCTTGCAAATGAATTCCCCCACTGGTTTCTATTATATAGTTCTTTTTGTGGTATAATTCTCCAGTAAGTTAAGATGTTAAGCATCACAAAACATGAATGGCTACTAAGGTATTATAACTGCTGGCAACTTGGCATACCTTATGTTTGTTGCTTGTGCTTGAATGCTTAGCAGCTTTCATCTGTCAGTGAGGACTGTGTGTGACAAAGCCAGCTCATGCTTGGCACATCCACATCCAAGTATGTCAAAATTCCTAAACAGTGATCAATGGAAACTTGATTCCCCTGATCTGAGTTTAAGGATTTTTTTTTATTTGTTTTTCCAAATAACATTAAAACCTCCCTATGATGGCACATAGGATAGAATAATCAACATAATGACTACTGTGCCAAATCGCCTCCTGGACACAGAGTTAATCATGGCATCAGTGAACTCAAATTGGCTAAATTATATATTTTATATTTTTTTGCAAGACTTGAAAAAGCTATAAGTCAAACGTCTATCTGCAGATAAGACTCATTGCATAGTTGAAATGTGTGAAAGGTGTTTGATATACTGTAGGTAATTAGTTTAGCTGGTTTCTAGTACATGAGTTGAAAAATACAGACCACTGCATGTTACACATTGTTTATACTCTTATGTTTGTAATGTTTCCATTGAACCCAGTGGCTTAACTACAATCCTATGGGGGCCAGAACAAACAGGGCCAGGCTGTGTGGAGCCAGGTGGTGTGAAGCCAGTAGCTCTATTATGCTGCTGTGTGGGGTCAGGGGGAAGGATTCACAGGGTGCAGGAGGCCCGAACAGCAGAAACATCTATCCATACTTGTGCCTGTGTGGCCACCGGGTTCTTGCATTACTCTCTGTCCACAGCAAGCACAGATGGCACGGTTATGGTACACCCTATATCATCCTGCTGTGCATGTTGTGGCCAGAGAGACACGCAGGAACCCGGTGGGCTGTCTGCAACTATACCCAGCTGTATCTGCACACAGCTACCAGCAGCCAGACCCCTGCACCTAATGCCTTCTCTCTTCTAGCCAGAACCCAGTGGGGTAATTACAAGCCTATTGCCCCCAGAGAAAATTTTGGACTTAGACCTCCCCACCACATGAGCGCACTTGTGGCAGCTGAACTTCCCCCAGTTGGAGGTCTGCAGTGCTACTATGTGTGCAACAGTTTCTGGATACCTAATTGGGCAAAGCTCTGCAGGGAAAATTAAGGTATCTGCTGATTTCAAGGCTCATCGTGGGGGAGGGTCTGGAGGGGTTGTGTTAGTGAAGTGTGTTAGTGTCCCTTTGAAGCAGGGCCCTTTTGGCAAGGTTTGCAGATTGGATTTTAGTTTTGCTTTAGTCTGGAGGGCATTTAAAGCAAACCTAAACATGCCTGTGCAGTTCTGTATCAGGAGGGGTCCTAGTTCACAGGAACACTAAACTAATCCAACCACCATTAAGCCCTGCATTAGAGAGAAATTCAACATTTACTAGCAGGGCACCATCAAATGAGGACAGGAAACTGCACACCCTTGCAGCAACCACATTTATCCCAATAGGAAGTGGGAAGCACTGTAGTGTGCATCCATACCTGACCTGATAATTCAGAGTTCAATGCAAAAATATGGCTTCAAAAGCTCTTGTAGTGTGGCACTTCATTTGTGGTGCTTCTGCTGTCCTATCTGCTGGATCATTCAGTCTTTGCTGCCTGTTCTTCTTTGCCGCCACTGGGTCCTTCAATCTCTCCTTCCCTGCTCCACCAGTAGCCACAATTATATCCCCTGGTTAGGCTGTTTAGGGGCCAGGGTCCTAGTTAGACTGCTGTGGCATTATGGACCTGGTTAGGCTGCTGTGTGAGATGAAGTAGCTACAGGATGTCAGAGGCCCAGGTTAGGCTGCTGTTAGGGGCCAGGGGCTGTTTAGGCTGCTTCATGGGGTCAGGCTGCTACAGGGCCCTGGTTGGGCTGCTGCAGGGCTAGAGGCATTATTTGGCTGCTGCAGGGCCAGGGACATGGTTAGGCTGCTGCAGGGCCAGAGGCAAATAAGACTGCTGTGTTGAGCCAGGCTGCTACAGAGCCAAGTCCACATTTAGGCTACTGCAGGGCCAGGGGCAAAGTTAGGCTGTTCATGGGCTAGAGGCACAGTTATGCTGCTGGTGGGTGAGCTGCAAGGTTAAGTCGCTGTGTTGGGCCAGGCTGTTAGGGGTCAGGGTCATGTTTAAGCTGCTGATAGGCTGCTGAGTGGGCCTAAGGACCCCATTGGACTGTTAAATGGGTCCAGGGGCCCAATTAGCTGCTGGGTGGCACCAGGTAATGTGAAGCTAAGGGCTCCATGAGGCCACTGTGTGTAGGCCAAGTGGTTTGGAGCCAGGTGGTTTGGAGCCAGGGGTCCCTTTTAAGCTGCTGTGTGGGGCCAGGAGGAAGGAGCAAGGTGCGGAAGCCCTGAGCTGCTGTGTGGGGCTGGCTGGAGGAGATGCATGGTGCAGGGGTCCGAGTGACAATAACGTTGGCTTCTTGCAAGTACATTAAACCAGACCAACAGGCCAGCACAGTTGGAAAAGAAATACCCCCAAAACTCCCTATGAATGATACTGAATAATTGTCAGCAATTTTGCTTCTGCATCCACTCAATGCTAAAACCATGCCTCACCAATTTTTTTGTGGTAGTGACCATTTTGGAACTTACTTTCCCAGCATCCCAGCCATGCTGTTGCCTGGATTCAACTGGCGTAACTGACATTGCACAGTAAATAGGGACCCAGCAGCACTTCCTGTTTGCAGGTCCAGGAAACGCCATTTTGTTTTTAAAATTCACAGCAAAAATGACAAAAGGGTAAATTAATGTTTATGTGTAGCAATGTGAATTGCCCTGGGGGGAGATGCATATGAGCACTGTTTGTTGTGTTGGTTTGGTTTAATATTGCAAAACATTTTGAAGTTATTTTAATAGTTTTGCCGGCAGGGCAATGATTTCGTAACCATCTACATCTTGGTTTCCTGCTTACAATGACTAGTTCTTAGAAAATATCTTGTAATGTTAGTAAAATACATTTTTGTAGAGAATGTACAGTAAATAAGGTTTGAAATGACACCCCTCTGGTGCACGTGATTTCTTCTGCTTTGGCTGACACCCATGTCTATTCTTTTTTATTTTTTTCATTTTTCATTGCAGAGTGTGAGTGTTGGGTGAAGCAGAGTCAAATCCAGATGGACATTTGTGGTGCAACAGGAACAGGAACTAGCTTTACTGGAAGATGAGTCACCTTACAGGGAAGAGAAGAGAAGGTCGCCTTACATGGTGGATAACATAGACAGGACCAAGAGGTCATAGAAATCATCTCAGTTTACAGGAAACACAAGATGCAGTAGATAATGTACAACAGAAACTACACATAAATATATGTAACAGTGCCATCTACTGTCACAAATGCAAACTGAATTAACCTAGCAATATAGCTGCAGATCACATACAGAGACTAGCAGTAAGCAGTTTCACAGTGCTACAATGTCATTAGTTCTTTTGTTAATAAAATATGGTTATATAAGGCTACTAAATTGTTGCATTCTTGTTTACTTTTGAAATTTGGTTTCTACAATGTCAAGTTATCAACCAGAAAAGGAAAATGAACAATATAGTCAGATCAAATGATCCAATGTATTATAAAGGAGATCCTCTTAGTTGGCTTATTTTTCTCAGAGAGCTTTAAACAGTTCTGCTAGTCATGCACCTTACAGTTTTATTTCAGTAAAATGTTATTAATTTTTTGTGGTGCATGGAACCATATCTGATTTCTTTTAATTAGAAATGATTGTTAAGTTGTGGCTAGTTATGTCTGTACACACATATTTTCATTCAGTCTAATTTTGACAAGATCAAAAAGGAATTAGCCTAATGGAGCTATAGAACAAAGATCAATTTAACCGTATTTAAAGAGAAGCTGATAGTGTATAAGACTCCCCAGGAGGTGGAGCCAGTCACTGCTCCTTTTTTTACCTGTCCTGCCAGCAGTAAAGGTACCGTACTGGAAGTTGTTCTCCAACAGCGGCTGCTTGCTGTTAATGGTGTCAGACTTCTGGCACTGTTGGACCTGCTCAATTTCTTAAGGGCTTCCATTCCATATGTCTTAACAACCCCTGCAAGGAGGGTGGGGGTTATATGTTTCAAAAGTCCCACTCCCATGAGGATGGTGTAGTAAATGACTTGCTGCATTCATTCTTTATTTGATGGGACTTTCCTTTGTCTTGGGAATTGTGGATTCAGCCAAACAAGGAGGTTGATATTGATAAGCCTGGTCCAGAATAAAAGAAGGTTCACCTCTAGTGGTTCTAGCAGGAGAGGAGCCTGAGGCCTATGCATCTGAACAGAATGTCCCTGACCTGGGAGTGTCACGGGGCAATTTTGGTACTGCTCAACGGCAAGACCTCTCCCTGAAACATGCAAATGAAAATGTAACTGTGATAAATGGCATACATTTTTTGCTAACAGTAATTTGTTACACCGATTGGTAAAATTTTGAGATGAAATTGTGGAACAACTGCTGGTGCCAATTCCTTATAGACACAGGGTCTTAGATATGGTTCACTCTCATGTGTTAGGGGGTCACCTGGGTGCAGAAAAAACACAAGAACAAATCTTGCAACGGTTTTACTGACTGGGTTTCATAAGGAAATTTATTTTTTTCCCAGCCCTTTTTTTGTCAATTAACAGCCCCAATGTCTCAATTTAGGATCCCTATACTTCCTCTGCCACTAATTGAGGTTCCATCTGAAAGGATAGCGATTGATTTGTTGGACCCATTGGTGTAATCTGCCCATGGCCACCAATACATGGTAGCACTAGATTATGCTACTAGATATTCTGAGGCTATTTCACTATGGAATATATCCTCTAAAAGTATTGCCCAGAAGTTGCTCCAAATAATTTCCAGGCCAAAGTCAGGCCAAAATTGTGAATGATCAGGGCACACTTTTTGTGTCTAGTGATGGGGGAAATATGTACTTTCTAAAGATTAAGCAACTAAGGACCTCAGTCTATCATCCCCATGATCTGGTAGAAAGGTTTAACAAAACCCTAAAGAGAATGCTGAAAAAAGTAGTGGAAAAATATGATTGGGAATGGAATGTTCTATTGACTTATGTGTTGTTGCCATTTGAGAAGTCCCGCAGTCTTCCACTGATTTTTCCCTATTTGAATTACGATATGGAAGACACCCCAGAAGGATGTTAGATGTTGCTAAAGATACCTGGGAGAATAAAACTACACCCTATAAAAGCGTAATTGAACACGTGGAGCAGATTCATGACCAAATAATCAATGTCAGGAGAGCCCAAGGCTGAATATATAATAGAGCCACCAGAGTTAGACAATTCAACCCTGGTAATCAAGTGCATGGTCCAGTCCTACTGTTTTAGTCTCAAAGCCGAATGGGACCTGGCGCTTCTGCCATGATCGTTGCACGCTAAATTAAGTGTCCACTTCTGATCCCTATCCTATGCCCCGGGTGGATGAGTTAATTAAGAGATTGGGGCCAACCAGGTTTATTTCTATCTTGGACCTCACAAAAGGATATTGGCAAATCCCATTGTCAAAAGAGGCCAAAGAGAAGACTACCTTCTACATCCCGGATGGCCACTTCCACAAACTTAAGAGGCATTTTGGATTAAAGGGGGCCCAGCTATCTTCCAACAAGCAATGGATAGGATTTTAGGGCTTCATTCTAGATATGCTTCTGCCTACTTGGATGATATTGTGATCTTCAGTGTTGATTGGGAGAGTCATTTAAGCAAAGTCCAGGCTGTGTTGGTGTGCACCTGAGTTGATATTAACAGAAAAGCTGTTGGATGTCAGAGAGACAAAAGAGATTTGAACTGAGCAGCAGGAAGCAGTTAACCCTCGCTGCTTTGCTGGAAGCTGGAGAGAATCAGCATCTGCCTGAAAAGCTTGTTACTAGGTAAGCTTTGGAATTGTATGCGTTTGACTTTTTTCTGAAAAAAGCATTATTTTTTTTGATGGACTTTTTGTTGCAATGCTGAACTGGTGATTATTCCTGAGAATAAAATTCCTGTGTCCGCACAGGAACTCTGCCAGTGCCTGCCTGTTCTATGCCAGTCAGTCCACAATATTTACATTACCATGGCATTTTTTAAACTGTAGTTTTACAGTACTGATCAGTTTGTAAGTATTCATTCAGCCATTGTACTGTCAACCTTAAAGGAGCAGTATCGACAAATTTGCATTAAAAAAGATAAATAATTAAATAGCCACACAATAGCTTCTAACATGTGTATAAATAATGTGGCGATAGAAAAAGGAAAAAATATCTGCCTCTCTTTTAAATTGTATAATGACAATGGCTCAGTCAATTTGCTGAATAGGGGGATCTGCTGGGTTGTATTTAGTGAGCTGCTACATTTAGCCCACTGGTCTCCTAGCAACACTTTACCTCAGAGGCTGACACTGTAATCAGTGGTAACGGCTGTGTGTGTGTGAGGTGCTGCTTTTGTTATGAGACCAGATGACTCAAATGTGTAAAATCTATACAAAGTAAACTAAATTGACTGAAAATGACTGAAATTCTTCTTTGAATAACTGTGCAGGAAAATCCAAAGGTATTAAAGTGGAACAAAACCCTGAGTGGCCCACCCTGAAGTCTATAAGACCCGGCCATTGACCTTCCCCCCTTGGGCATTCTAAATCGGGATGCCCCACTGTGTGAAACGACCCCTGGATAACCACAGATCCCCCCATTTTTCTGGTGCGCTCACGCAGATGGTCATTTAGACAGGCTGGGCGGCCGGAAGGTTACTGCTCAGGCTCCCCATCTGCATGCAAACAGAGCTGATTGGATGAGAGCCCGCACATGCGCTGTTGGACAGCGAAAGGTAAGTTTTCACAGGCGAACTTGGGGATTTCACATTTCAGGGTATCCCAAGTCGGGATGCCCCTAGGGGCACAAAACAAAACTCCAGATAGTGAAAATCCTGGGTTGGGCTTTGCTCAAAACACACAAAGCTGAAAGAAAGATCATATGGAAAAATGTGTTGAGAAAAGAGAGAGAAAATGGTAAACTGAAAGATTCTGCAGCAGAGCCAACATGAAGGGAAAACTGTCAAAATAAAAAATGTTTAGAGCAAAAATCCAATTCTGAAATAAAATAACCCCCCCCCCCCAAAAAAAAAAGAAAAACTGGCGAGTCTGAGATTTGAACCAATGACTCTCTGGTTCAAAGATATTGAATTTACCAATCAGCTAAATGACTTCTAGAGCTTTTCTCTCTGTTTTAGATATATGAGTTCTGGCCGGGCAATGTTGTTATCTTATGCTGGACGGCTGCCAGCACTGAATAGCTGATACTTTGTTACATTGTTTCCCCCTCTCCTCAGCGTGGAACAGGCCAGAGTGTCGGGCCCCGACACTCAGTAGACATAAACATGAGCTATTAGTCTCCAGCTGCACAACACAGACATAATTTTTTTCTACATTTGTAATTCTTACTCCAACACTTACCTGCATTCAAAGTACCATTTAAATATAAGTCACCAAGAAAAATTTGCGATACTGCTCCTTTAAGGAGCTCAGCTTTGTCAACAATTACGTTCATCTACTTTGTCTTCACACTGCTCCCTGGTAATTGTCCTTGATCTGCTCACTTTTTTTTTCTTGCCAGTTGACTGCGTGCAAGGTCAGGGTAAATGAGAGATCATCCTAAAACAGAGAGGAGCTGCCAAGAAATGTGAGCAGGAGCAAATAATATAAATAATCTTCTGTTTGTGATAATAGAAATGTCAGGGCAATTGGAACTATCCTATATGTGACAAATCTTCCTGTGTCTGTTGAGATGGGTCAATAGGACTAAGAAACAAAAAGAGAGTCGAGGCAGCCCTGGAAAAAGCAATTGCCTTAAAACACAAACTATTATTGCCTAAGACAAGGTAGGATGGAGTTCAGAACAGTATGCATAGGTCTAATTTGAGGAGACGGATTGCCCATTAGTGACGCACAATAGAATGTAAATAGTTAATAATTCAGAACCGTCTGAGCTATAAATTCTGATTTTAATGCTCTTAACTTTAGAGAATGTGATCAATATGTTGATCGAGACTCAGTCCAGTAAACAGAGGCCACTTTATTAAATTGACTGTATAATGCCTAAAGAGTTAAGCATTTTCAGTTACTGTATCTGCTATTAAAGCTTCAGGTTATTTTTAAGACTGGAAAACAAAAAAAGATTTATATAAAACATGAAAACATTACTTTTAATAAATACCCTGGGGACGTCTTCAAGGACATTTTTGCAATTTTACTTATCTATTCCAGGAGGCAAGGTTGATTTAGCAGTATGAGGTCATTATTTTTTCACTTTCTTTCATAGCTTGGGGGAAAAATTTAAAAGTTCACCCCATCAGGCATTTAAATTTGGGGTGCTCTGCTAAAAACAATACAGAATCAGACACATTCACCCTTCTGTGAATCCTTGAACATAACTGCTATATTTTCATGTTGACCACTTTAGCAAGCCCTGGGGGTGACATGAAAGAGGACGGTTTTAATAAATAAGGCAGAGTTCCCTTCAAATAGACAGAGGTCATTCCATATAAGGTGAACAACTCACGACACTATAGGGTTGATTCAGAGACACATACACATGCACTTTCGCATGTGTCTGAATTTTTTTGCGGATCGAAATCGTATATTTTGCGTTATGTCTGATATGTTACGTTATTGGTATGGGCTTGCATCTGATTCTGAGACCTGATTGCCGATGCACCTCCGCCTATATAACGGTTTCATTTCCACTCCACTTACAGGATCATTTTGGACTGGGAATTAGTGTTGAACATGTTTTGCAGCTATGTGAAGGAGTATGAGCGCCTTCAGCTCAATGGCATTACCTGTATCAGCATGGCCGAGGCCAGATTGCACTGGAGACGCATGAACATCGATCGCATGCATGACGTTGAGCTGTTCAAGCTGACCCGACTCAATCACGTTTCCCTCCATAAATTGTATAGTGAGCTGCGGCCATGGTTAGCCCGCACCATGAGGAAGGGGCAAGCAATTTCAGGTATGACCAAGATGCTTGACTGCCTGCAATTTTTGGCGAACGGCTCGTTTCAGAGGCTGGGTGCCCTCTCCGTGGGTATGTCCCAGCTTATACTGAGCCTTTGTCCAAAATATATTTCCTTTCCAGACGACATGGTAGCCTGGAACGCGATTAAGTTGGGATTTTATAATATCGCCGACATGCCCAATGTCATGGGTGCGATCGATTGCACCCACGTTGCCTTAGTCCCACCCGCAGCCGATGAATATATCTATAGGTAAGTTAATTATGTCATTTTTTTAGATTGTTTAGCCAAACTTAATTTTAATCTAGTATATCTAGTATATCTAGTAATCCCTCCTTCTCAAATATCCCTTTGAAACAGTTTAGAATGCATACCTTAATCCCTCCTTCCCAAGTATTCCTTTGAAACAGTTTAGAATGCATACCCTAATCCCTCCTTCTCAAGTATCCCTTTGAAACCGTTTAGGATGCATACCTTAATCCCTCCTTCTCAAGTATCCCTTTGAAACAGTTTAGAATGCATACCCTAATCCCTCCTTCTCAAGTATCCCTTTGAAACAGTTTAGAATGCATACCTTAATCCCTTCTTCTCAAGTATCCCTTTGAACCAGTTTAGAATGCATACCTTAATCCCTCCTTCTCAAGTATCCCTGTCAGGACTGTACCTAACACCCGTCTGTCTTGAGCTGGTATCCCCCAATCTCCGCCGCCACTTCTGCCTATAGACAAGCCCCCGCTTGTAGGAGACGCGGGTAATGCCTCTCCCAGTCGGTTGCCCCCAGGACTTATAAGGCACAAAGGATACCAGCTTAAGGTGCAGAAAGATGTTAGGCAGGGAATCCCGAATGAGGATGCCGGATGGCAAAAGTCCGAATTACAGGCCGAGGTCAAACCAGGAGGTCACAGGGCGTGGTATCCGAAGGAGGTAACGAAGGGGTGGTCGAGGCTAGCCGAGGTCAAATCCAGGAGGTCACGGAGCGAGGTAT
The DNA here is from genome assembly GCA_027917425.1 of Gastrophryne carolinensis. Taxonomy (NCBI): domain Eukaryota; kingdom Metazoa; phylum Chordata; class Amphibia; order Anura; family Microhylidae; genus Gastrophryne; species Gastrophryne carolinensis. The sequence continues at coordinate 112,224,133 of CM051234.1, forward strand.
CAGAAGGGTCAGGCAAAGGCGTGGTCGGGCAAAGCAAGAAGTCAGGGCAGGCAGCAAGCAAGAGTAGTCAAAGTCCAATATCCAAATGTTCACAAAAGACACTGCAACGCACATCCAGAACCCAGAAGCTATAACGGGCACTGGGATGAAGGAGCAGAAAAACTTTATAGGGAATGCTGGCCAATAGGGAAGGGCGCAATTGGGGGGAAGAATAATGATTGGTGCATACAAACTAAAAATGGGATCAGTCCCAGGAGCCGGACGGCCCAGGCCAGACAGGCCGACCAGTCCCTGGGCCCGATCCCAGGATCCGGCTGCCAATAGGTCACCTTAACACTCGCCCCCGGCGGGCGCGCTGGAGGAAGTGCCGCCGGGAGGCATAAGAAAGACGTGCTCGCGCGCGCGCGCGCGCGAGCACGACGTGAGCCAGGCGCGCCCCCGCCCGGAGGAGGCAGCGTCACGCCACCCGGAAGCCCAGCAGGCCGGCGCAGCCGACAGCCCCCGGACCTCACAGGGGCGCCGAGGGGACGGACGACCCGGGGACGGCCGAGCAGAGGCCCGCTGGGGCCCCCTCAACAGTGCGCCGCGGGACCCGGAACGGCGAGCAGGTAAGAGTCTAACATTACCCCCCCCTGAGGAGGGGCCACTGGACCCTCCAAGCTGGGTTTCAATGGATTCTCCTTATGAAATCTCTTCACCAGATTCTGCGCATGAACCTCTCTGGCTGGAACCCAAGATCTTTCTTCCGGGCCGTACCCCTTCCAGTCAATTAAATACTGAAGAGAGTTCCTAAAAAGGCGGGAGTCAAGAATTCGGGCGACTTCGAATTCCTGATGACCATCGACTAACTCAGGACCAGGAAGCTTATCGGGTTCATGGTTTCTAGCAGATTTAAGAAGAGAAACATGAAAAGACCTACAAATCTTCATGGACGAAGGGAGGGCCAACTGAAACGTGACCTGATTAATTTTCCGTACTATGGGGAAGGGACCAATAAATTTAGGTCCTAACTTAGCGGAGGGCTGGCGTAGTGCCAAGTTCTTAGTTGAAAGCCAAACCCAGTCTCCCACCTTATAACTAGGGTTAGAGGAACGTTTGCGATCTGAAAATTTTTTCTGCTGAAGAGCGGCATTAGTTAGATGCTGTTGGATTTTATTCCAAACCTCTGGCCATTTGGAAACCCATTCATCCACGGAGGGAACCCTAGAGGGTTGATCCGGAAGGGCAGAAAACTTCAGGTCCTTACCATAAACACAATGGAAGGGAGAAACCCCCGTGGAAGAATGTGCAGCGTTGTTAAATGCAAACTCCGCAAATGGTAAGAAGAAGGCCCAGTCAGTTTGGGTATCAGCCGTAAAACAACGCAAATACTGTTCCAAGGACTGATTCGTTCTCTCGGTTTGTCCATTCGACTGCGGATGGAAAGCCGAGGAAAGGGAGACAGTGAAACCCAACTTAGTACAGAAAGCCCTCCAAAACCGGGAGACAAACTGGACCCCCCTATCTGAAACAATATCTATGGGAATACCATGGATCCTAAAAATGTGAGTGATGAAGAGTTGAGCTAATGTTTGAGCTGAGGGGAGTTTCTTTAAAGGAACGAAATGAGCCATCTTGCTAAAGCGGTCCACAATTACCCAAATAACAGTATATCCCTGGGAAGGGGGAAGGTCAGTAACAAAGTCCATGGCCAGATGGGTCCACGGAGAGGCGGGAATGGATAATGGAAGGAGTGGGCCTTCAGGAGAATGCCTTAAAGATTTACTTCGGGCACAGACTTTACAAGTGGAGACAAATCTTTGAACGTCCCTCCTGAGAGAGGGCCACCAAACTTGGCGCGTTAATAAAGCAATGGTTTTCTTAACCCCTGGATGACCCGCTGTTTTGGTATCATGAAAATGGGACAAAAAGTCAGTCCGGTAAGTAGAAGGCACAAACTGGGCTGAGTCAGGTTTCCCAGGAGGAGCTTGGGCCTGGAACTGAGTAAGGTCAGGAAGTTGGGGTTGGATAGCGAGTACCACTAGGGAGCGGGGTAAAATGGGAGAAACCAACCTTTCAGGTAAGTCGGGAGGAGAGAAACTCCGAGACAGGGCATCTGCTTTAATGTTTTTGGATCCGGGCTTATAGGTTATAGAAAAGTTAAATCGAGAAAAGAATAAGGACCAGCGAGCCTGTCTAGGAGTTAATCTCTTAGCAGATTGGATGTATTCTAGATTTTTATGATCCGTAAAGACCGTGACTGGATACTGAGCCCCCTCCAGCCAGTGTCTCCATTCCTGAAAGGCTAACTTGATGGCCAATAATTCTCTATTGCCGATATCATAATTTCTTTCGGCCGCTGAGAATTTCTTGGAAAAGAAGGCACATGGATGGAGGCGTTCAGGTGAGCCGTAATACTGTGACAAGACTGCCCCAACTGCGACTTCAGAAGCATCTACCTCCACAAGGAAGGGTCGTTGCTCATCAGGATGAACTAGGACGGGAGCGGCACTAAACACCCTTTTAAGATTCTCGAAGGCCTGGACAGCTTGAACAGGCCATACTGAGGGGTACCCGCTTTTCTTGGTCAGATTGGTTAGTGGTGTAACAAGGGCAGAAAAATTTTTAATGAACCTCCTATAGAAATTAGCAAAGCCCAGAAACCTTTGCAGGCCCTTCAGATCCCTGGGCTGTTCCCATTCTAAGACGGCCTTCACCTTAGATTGATCCATGGATAGACCAGATTTAGAGATAATATAACCGAGAAACGGAACCTCTGACACTTCAAATTGACATTTCTTTAACTTAGCATATAAACAGTTTTCCCTAAGTTTTTGCAGGACCAAACACACGTGTTTGCGATGTTCATCAATGGACGAAGAAAAAATTAAAATGTCGTCTAAATAAACGACCACAAAGCGGCCAAGATAGTCCCTAAAAATTTCGTTAACGAAACTTTGAAAGACCGCGGGGGCGTTGCACAGGCCGAAAGGCATTACTAGATACTCATAATGCCCTTCAAGGGTATTGAAGGCCGTCTTCCACTCGTCCCCTTGCCTAATTCTAATGAGGTTATAGGCCCCCCGGAGATCGAGTTTAGAGAAGACCTGCGCCCCAACCACCTGTGTAAATAGTCCCTCAATAAGTGGTAGGGGGTACTTATTCTTTATCGTGATGTTATTTAAACCCCGATAATCAATACAGGGGCGAAGTCCCCCATCTTTCTTCTCTACGAAAAAAAACCCTGCCCCTGCTGGGGAAGATGAAGGCCGGATAAACCCCTTCTCTAAGTTCTCGGCAATATATTCCCGCATGGCAAGGGTTTCCGTTCGGGTCAAATTAAATATTCTCCCTCTGGGAGGCATGGTACCGGGGAGAAGTTCAATAGGGCAATCCCATGGTCTATGGGGAGGAAGTTTGTCTGCCGCCCTTTCAGAAAAGACGTCAGCAAACTCTAAGTATGGAGTGGGGACCCCAACTGGTGCTAGATGCGCGACCCTGAGTGGAAATTCTAAGCAGCTCTGAAAACACTGGCTCCCCCACTTAGTGATTTGCCCTGAGACCCAATCAATTTGGGGATTGTGCTCCCGCAGCCATGGCAATCCCAAGATTAAAGGGGTACTAGGCATACTCAATACCAAAAAACTGATAACTTCAGAATGATTGGCTCCCACTTTGATTTGTATAGGAGGGGTTTGGAACCGAACTAACCCCCCGGCCACAGGAGTGCCATCAATGGCTGAAACCCGGATGGGAGTCGGCAAGGGCTGGACCATAATTCCTAAAGTCTGCGCTAGTTCGGAGTCTAGGAAGTTCCCAGCTGCTCCTGAATCTAGGAGAGCCTTTAGATTCAAATACTTAAGATTAATCTTAATCTGAACTGGAATAAGAACTGGAGACGATACTTGAGGAGATACCTTACAGCCTAGGAGGGCCCCCTCGAAACCCCCTAGGCTCTGGAGTTTCCCGACGGCTTCTTTGGGCAAAGTCTGACCATGTGGCCGGTTCCACCACAATACAGACAAAGCCCCTCGGATAGACGTCGTCGCCTCTCGCCTTCAGTGAGCCTTGTGGCACCTAGTTGCATGGGCTCTTCCGAAGGTTGTACGACTGGGACCTCAGACCTTGAAGCAGACTCGGCATGCGACCCTTTTTCTAGGCGCCTCTCCCGAAGCCGACGATCAATGCGGATGGCAAGGTGCATTAATTCGTCTAGGGTCTGAGGTTCCGGGTAGTTCACCAAGGTGTCCTTGATGGTATCAGCCAATCCAAGCCGGAATTGGCCGCAAAGGGCAGGATTGTTCCAACGGGAATCTACCGCCCAGCGCCGGAATTCTGAACAGTAGTCTTCGGCTGGACGGCGTCCCTGGCGAAGAGTACGTAACTTGGCATCAGCTGTGGCCCCTTTGTCGGGATCATCATAGAGAACCTCCATCGCAGAAAAAAAACTATCCACAGAGAGATGGATTGGGTCCTGAGCTGATAAGCTGAAGGCCCAGGACTGAGGATCTCCTTGAAGAAGGGAGACAATCAAGCCGACCCTTTGCTCTTGTGACCCTGAGGAGACAGGACGGAGCTGGAAGTACAATTTACAAGAGTCCCGGAAGTTGGCAAATTTTGCCCTGTCGCCGTGGAATTTTTCAGGAAGTGGGATCTTAGGATCCACAAACATTGCGGCCGGAGTCCCCTGAGGACTGAAGACGTTAGGAGCAGGACGGTTCTCCTGAGCCGCAACCCGGTGAGCCAGGTGCTCCACCGCCGCTGTCAAGGCTTGCACCTGCTCCAGGATTTGGTCCATTCTTCTGGCCCGTTATAATGTCAGGACTGTACCTAACACCCGTCTGTCTTGAGCTGGTATCCCCCAATCTCCGCCGCCACTTCTGCCTATAGACAAGCCCCCGCTTGTAGGAGACGCGGGTAATGCCTCTCCCAGTCGGTTGCCCCCAGGACTTATAAGGCGCAAAGGATACCAGCTTAAGGTGCAGAAAGATGTTAGGCAGGGAATCCCGAATGAGGATGCCGGATGGCAAAAGTCCGAATTACAGGCCGAGGTCAAACCAGGAGGTCACGGGGCGTGGTATCCGAAGGAGGTAACGAAGGGGTGGTCGAGGCTAGCCGAGGTCAAATCCAGGAGGTCACGGAGCGAGGTATCAGAAGGGTCAGGCAAAGGCGTGGTCGGGCAAAGCAAGAGGTCAGGGCAGGCAGCAAGCAAGAGTAGTCAAAGTCCAATATCCAAATGTTCACAAAAGACACTGCAACGCACATCCAGAACCCAGAAGCTATAACGGGCACTGGGATGAAGGAGCAGAAAAACTTTATAGGGAATGCTGGCCAATAGGGAAGGGCGCAATTGGGGGGAAGAATAATGATTGGTGCATACAAACTAAAAATGGGATCGGTCCCAGGAGCCGGACGGCCCAGGCCAGACAGGCCGACCAGTCCCTGGGCCCGATCCCAGGATCCGGCTGCCAATAGGTCACCTTAACACTCGCCCCCGGCGGGCGCGCTGGAGGAAGCGCCGCCGGGAGGCATAAGAAAGACGCGCGCGCGAGCACGACGTGAGCCAGGCGCGCCCCCGCCCGGAGGAGGCAGCGTCACGCCACCCGGAAGCCCAGCAGGCCGGTGCAGCCGCGCGGAGCGGGCCGCGACGCGGCCATCAGCCGCGTGCTGCGCCGACAGCCCCCGGACCTCACAGGGGCACCGAGGGGACGGACAACCCGGGGACGGCCGAGCAGAGGCCCGCTGGGGCCCCCTCAACAGTGCGCCGCGGGACCCAGAACGGCGAGCAGGTAAGAGTCTAACAATCCCTTTGAAACAGTTTAGAATGCATACCCTAATCCCTCCTTCTCAAGTATCCCTTTGAACCAGTTTAGAATACATACCTTAATCCCTCCTTCTCAAGTATCCCTTTTAAACGGTTTAAAATGCATACCTTAATCTCTCCTTCTCAAGTATCCCTTTAAACTAGTTTAGAATGCATACCTTAATCCCTCCTTTTCAAGTATCCCTTTGAAACAGTTTAGAATGCCGACCTTAATCAATACTTATCATGTAGCCCTTTGAAACAGTTTAGAATGCCGACCTTAATCAATACTTATCATGTAGCCCTTAGAAAAGCATTTGAATGCTGACCTTAATTAGTCCTTAGCATGTTCACTTTATTTTCAAACACATCCATATTATTTTTATATTTATTTAGACATATGTCATTTGTTAGTTAGTTTGGGATTGTTGAATTAATAATGTGTAATTTTTTATTTTTTTGTTTCAGGAACCGCAAGATGGGCCACTCGCTAAACATACAAGCAGTGGTTGGTCCGGACATGCGATTCCTCAGTGTCCTTACAGGGCATCCAGGGTCGTCCCATGACGCATATATATATATTGAGGAGTTCAGGCTTATATACTCGGTTTGAGTCTGGCAAATTATCTGGTGGATAGCTCCTGGGTAAGTTTGTTCAAATTCCATCATTTCCTTTTTACTGTATGCCTTAGAATATAGTCGATGACCCATGTATCAACCTATGGCTGTTTTTAGCCCTTGATGACATGTTAAACAATAATGTTGCTTAGAATGTGTAATTATATACAATGTTAGTATTTTGTTATTCTTTCAGGGGATTCTGGATATTTGCTGATGCCGTGGCTCCTGGCACCCGTTCTTCGCCCGCAGAATGCGGCCCAGGAGTCCTATAATCGGGCCCAACGCAAGACCCGGGCAGTAGTGGAGAGGGCCTTCGGCCTGTTGAAGTCGAGGTTTCGACCATACAGGGGGGCACTGCAGTATGACCCCAACAAAGATATTTTAGCATGCTGCGTGCTCCATAATTTTGCCCTGAGGCAGCATGTCCCCCATTATGTGGATATGCCCCCCTCTCCACCCAGGCAGGAACCTGATGAATTTTATGATGGCACCCGAGTGCTTCTGGGCAATCCGTCCGTGCCCATCTTTAGACTGTAAGCTCGCAAGAGCAGGGCACTCCTCCCTATTGTCTCCTGTGCTCACAACACTTGGTTTTAACCTGTGACATCTAATTTTGTATTGTTCTCTGTGCTATATGTTTTACCTTGTCTGTATTCTTACCTTGTAAAGCGCTACGGAAGTTGATGGCGCTATACAAATAAACAATAATAATAAAAAATAATAATTGAGAATTTTTTTTCTTAAGATTCATATATTTTGTTATTGTTTTTGTGTTATTTGTTGGCTATGTGAAGGCCTTTTTTTGGTTTAATAATTTTGTAATGAGTTAATTACAAAACAATTTACACCTGATTTGCGTGTAATGCAGTTTATTTTCTCATGTTTGTCATTACAAACCTTCATTAATGTAAAAAGCCCACAAACATAAATGCATCAACTTAGCCCAGAACAGATAAATTCCCATTCCATACATTTTCAGTAAATATGTAACATTTTATTGGAAGGGCACTCACAGATTCCATGGACATCCATTTGCAAACGTAAGTATACAATGGGCCAGACTCCTGGCCCATAACAATTGTCCACATCCAGGAGTTCTAAGCTAACTTACTCCAGGCCGAAGGTTCCCCGCCCACCAACATCAAGATCCATAGGGAGCACGACTTTCAAGGGGAATAGTAGGGCAGGAATACATAGGGAAACATACACACCCTCTCCTGCTTGTGGCACATTTCAATGCAATGTTTCAAGGCCGGAGTCATCTGCAAACTCTAGGGCTGCAAGTTATTTTTCCAGCCTATGACAGCCAGCCCCCATGCCAGTCCAGTCCAATCTTTTCCATGGCCAAATGGTGATGTTCTTCAGGCAAGAATGTCCCCCAATATTGGCAACAAACAGGATGAGTCAGCCAGCATTTCCTTAGGCCCAAGCCTACTGCGTGGGAGCTTGAGCAGGTGCTTGACTGAGGCTAAAACTCAGCCATTGGCTAGTGGGGTATCTGAGCACTATAATGAGCTTTATGGGCGAATTCAAAAAGAAACCAGCAAAGGCATAAACCACCAAATCTTGGTTGCACTCACCACACAGGTAAATAGGTTTGGGATGGCGAGGAAATATGTTGAGCAGATCCAGGTCAAATTCTTAATATTGTTGATGGCCATAATAATGTTGGGGTTGGCCTTGGAGGTGGCCCAATACCTGGGCATGTGCGACATTCATAATCTGCCACTGCTCCGGCATCTGTCTGTTGCTAGTGCGAAATTCATCTAGCATGGCGGTGAAGTTGTTATTTAAGGTGGCCATTTGTTCTGCTATCTGTCTGTTTCTAGTGTGAAATTCATCTAGCATGGGGGTGAAGTTGTTATTTAAGTTGGCCATTTGTTCTGCCACCTGGCTGTTGCTCGTCCTAAGTTCTGTCAGCATGGTGGTGAAATTAGTATTGAAGGTCTCTAATTGTGCAGTAATCTGCTCTGTGGTTCTTTGAGTCTCCCCTGGGAAACTGGTCGACGTTGCTGACTGTGTCTTCCAATTCCCCGGGTTTAAGCGCCTGCAGATGCTGGCGGTCTAGGCCGAGCAACAGTACCAGATGTACTAGGCAAAACCTCTGTAGTAGAGCTAGCACTGGGGACTGTAGGCTCAGTCTCAGCCTGCTGGCCACGATGGGCTGGCAGCATGCGTCCAGCTTCACTCTGCTGCAGAGGATTTGTTGCAGTAGGATGCTGAGGCAGTGGTAGATTATGCTCTAGGGGGGTAATTGCCAAAGGTCCAATCTGGTTGGCATCTTCCTCCTCCATATGCTGTATAACATCCATTAGTGGTGGAGTCTGTTGGGACATGTCCAAAAATGTGTCAGCTTTTTAAAAAAATATATTTGTGACCAATTAGTCATGTTCATTCACATGCATCACCAGTTACAGCACAGTACACTTGCCCTATCTAGCTGATCCTGTGTCCTAGGCAGCAGGGAAGTAGATGGTGTGCTCAAACTGGAGGAGGCTTCCACACTTGCAGAGGCATGTTGCTGAGCTGGGGTTAAAAAGAAAAGGCACGTAAACACAAAAATATCCCTTGATGAGCCTGATGAGTAGATATGCTTTAGAACACACTGGGCAAAGCAGGAATCACAACTCCCCAAACGGGTAAAGTGGACCTTCCCAATGAATCTGAGTCTATCTTATATGTTTTACTCACCCTTTACCTACAGATTGGTCACCTTAAAAAAGACAAACATGCATGTACTGCATGTTAGGAGGCTTTAAACATCCAAAATGGCGCCTTAGGGGCCAACAGTCAACTTGCAAATAGCATTTTCCTTCTGACTGTGCTGCTGTGCATTCTTGCAATGATGACCTTTCCCTGACCCCAGCTCAACTTTGTCTGACCAAAGCACAGCTAGAACCCCAGTGGTAGAAAGAATAAGAAGTGATCACAAATTGTCTAAATATTAACATCAGATGCAGTGGTTTTGTAAGCTAAATTGTTTGTTATTTTCAATAAATCATGGTGAAGGTCAAGTATAGACTGAAAACCTTTCTAAGGACCATGAACTACTGCACCCTGGGAGAGTGTCCATCATTAACCCCATTCCTCAGCCATTCAACACCCGCCTACAACAGTAACCTCCCCTCAAACACACTCCCTAGGGGCCTGTGTTGATATCTGCGTGTGAGCCTCATTTAAAATGTTTCCAATAACTCTCATTAAAACAGTCATGATTAACCTGCAGAAATTTCCTGGGTGTCTGTGTCCCATGTGCCAGAGAGCCCCTGTAATGCTGCGTGGTGGATCAAAGCCAGGACCATTTCCTCTGCTCTGGTGTATTGCAATTTTGTGGGGAAGCCTCCGCCTGTTTGCAACCTGAAAAAAAAACAATCAACATTATTTTTCATTGTGGTCACTACAACAAGCAACAAAATGCAAACATCAAATATGTACCCGTGATCCCGGTGTTTGTTCAGTTTCTTCCTTACTGCATATTTGAGGTCAGATATTTTTCGCTGGATTTGCTCAACATCTTTTCTCTCGCTCCCCGCTGCATTCACCTGTCTGGTGAGGTCTTCCCAGATTTGTTTTTTGCACACTTTGCTAGTAGCTTTGGAATTGCACCCATATAGCTCATCAAAATGCACTGTTAGCCCACTTGCCAAGGCGAGTGTTTGTTCCTCACCAAAGTGCCCGCTCAAGTGCCCTCGCCGCAAGGTTCTGCCTAATGTTTGCTGTTCTGGCTCTTCTCTGGTTGTTGACAATTCAGGGGACATTCTTGTCTGAGTGTGTGGGGAAGAATAGGCCGTCACGTCGCTCGAAAAAGAATGGACTGGGATAGCATTAGGACTGGGGGTCATTGGCTAGCTGGTCACAGAAATTACAGCCATGGATGTGGCATAGGACCTGCTTGTTCCTACGTGTTCCGGTGGCAAATGTGGGCAAGCAGGAGAGGGTGCGCTTGGGGGACTCGGGCTTCTCGGGCCTCTGCTTCCTTTTCCCATTGGAAGTCGCGCTCCCTTGCTCTTTCGATGTGGTTGGCCGGGGAGCCTTCTTCCTAGAGGAAGTTTCTTTACTTTTCCTGGTGCTGGCAGATTTGGATGGGCCAGGAGTTGTGGCCAATGTAGCCTTGTGGTGGCCACTTTTGCTCCACATTTCTGGCACCTTTGAACTTGATTTGTGGGACCGAGTGCTCGGTCTTGAGGATGTGTCCTCATGGCGCTCCGCCCTTTTTGTCTTGCGCTCCTTGGCTGGTGGTTGTTTGCCGCTACTTTTCTTTGGTGCCATGATGACATTCACAAAGAGAATGAGATGTGTGTCCATTACCCTTTAAATACTAATGAATGAGTATGACACTTACGCGTACGCGTGCGTCCGGCCGCGCGCATCCCGGAAACCGCTGGGGCACTACCTATCTGCTGCGGACTAGAAGGAAGATGGCGCCCACGATCTTCACCCGCCAACAACAAGATATCATTATGCTCGTAAGTGTATTTTATGGACGTTGATTTGACATCTAAATGCATGCATATGCATTAAGGCACTTCCGGGATGTGCGGTTTCCGGCGCGCTGAGTCTGGTGCGCAGCTGCGTTCCAGTCACAGCGTTTTCCATTCAGCATTCGGATTAGCAATGGCGGCGTACTTAAAAACAGCATGGGCACAGTAAGTCTTTTGTCTTGTTTCACCCAGCGAAGCGGCATGGGCGGCCGCGTGCGCAGGTGTCCCACCTGCTAGTCCCACTCTCCTTCACTCTGTCTGGACTCCTTAGTCCGGTGCTAAGTATTTCACCTTTGTGTATTTTTTATATATTTTTTATAATTCCATTGTCATTTTTGCAGATTTTGGTGACTATGACCAGTTGATAATAGTATCATTGTAGATATTCTTAGATGGGTTACTGCACATGTATATATATATGTAAAAATTTTTCTAGAGTGTTTATATATTTTCTATGAATTTTGTATAGAGAGCTATATGTAATAATTTTTCTTCAATTTACTTAAACACTAGTCACTTTGCTTGGTTGCACAGATATATATTTTTTGGAATTGGTGTGTTATTTGTTCAGTATTTTGCACTTCCTAGTAATTGTGTATATGTCTATTCCCGGATTGGGAAAAAGGAGTTAAGGTCCACCTGTAGCTTTTTGTGCCGGCACAAAACATTAGGATTCTATTGAGTGTAGTCCTTACAGTAGTGTAATGAGGAGAGTTGCCAGTGATTGTATGCCTTTTATGTGTTGGCTCTGGTATTTATCTGGGATAAGCAGTGTTTTTAATGTGTTTTATGTATAGTCTATGTTATCTAGTTTTGTCAAGCTATTAATAAAATGATGTATTAAATGTTTTAGATTTATTTCTCATTTTGTGGTGCTCCTGTCATGTGGTGAAGAGGATTTCTTTCCCCTTAGCCATTTTTTGAATAGAATGATTAATATTTGGAGTATGTCGAACATGAAATCATCAGCAAGAAACCAGAATCCCTAGCCAAAGTAATTAGCATAATGACACACGGCCTCAGCCATTGATGAATTCCTTAGCATAATGACATATGGCCTCAGCCATTGATGAATTCCTGGAGGAAGTTTCTTTACTTTTCCTGGTGCTGGCAGATTTGGATGGGCCAGGAGTTGTGGGCAATGTAGCCTTGTGGTGGCCACTTTTGCTCCACGTCTCCCCTAGCCAATGTAATTAGCATAATGACATACGGCCTCAGCCATTGATGAATTCCTTAGCATAATGACATATAATGACATATGGCCTCAGCCATTGATGAATTCCTTAGCATAATGACATATGGCCTAATGACTTTTATGAAAGTTTAATCATAATTCCATCCACAGCTGTGAAACAGGCATTTGCAGAACAATAATTTGCATTTCTTTTGTTTACAGACACGACACAGGCCAGATTGGCCCAACTGACAGCGAAGGTGTTTCGGCTGGTGGGTGATATCCAGGAGCTGAGAGCTTCGATGGGGACCACAGAAGAATAATTATCTGGGGCCTGCCATTGATTTGTAAATAGTTTGCTGACATTTAAACATTTTAAAATATTGTTACATTTTATAAACAAAAACTTTAACCCCCCAAAAAAAACATTTTATAGTTAAATAGTAAAGAAAAAAATAAATGTTTTACAGCAAAATCAAGCATAAGAAAAAAAAACATTTGCATTGCTTAATAAAAAAATCCAAAAGAAAAAACTTGTTTCTGTCTTCTTTATGTCAATGAAAAACACATTAAGGGTTGCTTACAGGAAAACGTTGGAAGAAAGAATAACAAAATAGCGCAAAGGGACGAATATGGTATGCGCGAAGGAATTGAGGTAAGCATTAAGGGCGCAAAATGAAAAAAATGGAAACCGCGAAGAAATTGGGGTAAGCATTAAGTGTGCAAAGTGAAGAAAATGGTATGCACGAAGGAACTGAGGTAAGCAATAAATGCGCAAAGTAAAGAGTATGGTATGTGCGAAGGAATTGAGGTAAGCATTAAGTGCGCAAAATGAAGAAAATACAAAGCGCAAAGGAATTGAGGTAAGCATTAAGTCGGCAAAGTGAAGAATATGGTATGCGCGAAGGAATTGAGGTAAGCATTAAGTGCGCAAAATGAAGAAAATACAAAGCGCAAAGGAATTGAGGTAAGAATTAAGTGCGCAAAGTGAAGAAAATACAAAGCGCGAAGGAATTGAGGTAAGCATTAAGTGCGCAAAGTGAAGAATATGGAAAGAGCGAAGGAATTGAGGTAAGCATTAAGTGCGCAAAGTGAAGAAAATACAAAGTGCGAAAGAATTGAAGTAAGCATTAAGTGCGCAAAGTGAAGAATATGGAAAGCGCGAAGGAATTGAGGTAAGCATTAAGTGCGCAAAGTGAAGAAAATACAAAGCACAAAGGAATTGAGGTAAGCATTGTAGCAGAAGTGAGTGAGAGAATAGTTGAGACGGGGACAAGAATGAGTTAATTTAGGTGTGCGCATGTGTTAGTTAGGGCAGATTTCCGTCTGGACGTTTATTTACAGAAAGCAGAATTCAGAATCTAACGGAAAACGTAAATATTTCGTTAGAGGCGCCGTTGGAAAAAGCAAAAAAACGGAAGCCCACGTTGTTTCCTCAGTTACGTAAATGAAAGCAGAAAATTCTTGTTGGCCTATGCAGCGACGAACAGTTAACAGAAGGCTCCCGATGCCTTCTTAGAATCACGCGTACACACATATGCCAACGGAAACAAAACAAAAAAAAAAACTGAACGAGTCAAAAACTTAATGTCTAATGTAGGTATACTTCCCATATGGCCTCCCATCTAAACCCAGTTTACTTATAAAAAAAACTCACCTGATCACCAAACTTTCCTCCCAGCAGATGCAGAACAAGGATCACGTGATGAGCAGGGATCATGTGATGAACTAGGGGTCTATCCAGCTGTTTTCACAAGTCTTTTCACAACAGAAGCTATACGCCAAGTCATTGGCATTCAACCTATGCTCCTGGATAAATACCAGACCTATGCCGGTGGCGAGGAGAGGGTGTGCGCAATTGGGAGTGCAAGCCACTCATCCAACTGGCTTTCTCAATTACAAATTGGGAAAGCCAGTTGGATACCTAGCATAACATCCTCCACCAGTGGGGAAATGCTTTTATACTTCAGGACCTGCCTTTTTATGATTTCTGCTAAGCACAGGAGCTGCAGAGCAAGCTTTCTTTGTGTTGTCATATTTAGAACAATGCTTACGTCTACAAAACCAGGTGTTTTTGTGAATAAGGTTCAACTGGCAACCAAGGGTCTTCATGAAGTAAGGTAGCTGTATGGGAATCAATTATTGCTTACCATGAGGAAAGAAGCTAGTAGATTGAACACTATTTAAAAAATAGAAAAAAAATGTTGCTTCAACTGCTATGGCAACATTCACCCTTGAAAAGATTATTTGAAATGTTTTTTTCTTTTTTGTTGGGATTTGCTTGATTTAGGTTTAACTTGTAATACACCCGTACAATACACCCGTACAGGAAACAAGGCAAAAAAAGGATGAGTAATTCAGAAAATAACTGCGCACAAATTATCACAAATTATAAGTCCGTGTGACAGAAAATAGAGAAGAATATCAAAACACAAAGAGGGCCTTTGAATGCATTTCTGAGAATATTATTACAGCTAACTATCTCACATACTGATCTGCAAGAGGCAAGTGTCATTCGATCACAAACTCACAAAAGCAAGGAAGGTATTCATATAGAACAAAATTTTTATCTTGATAAAGGATAAAATATCTTTTTATCATATTCTCAGCGGAAAAAGGTGATACCAGCACCACTTCTCAGATACAACACTGATGTCCAGAGCACCTGAATCCTATTGCAACTATGGATAATCTGTTTGACACTCTACTAATAACCTGCAAGAGTTTTCAACATTTTACAGATTTTGACAGGTGCAGGATGAAATCAGAAAATTATTGGTGAAATATTGACCAGATAATTGAAAAAACTACAAGCCCAGGGCTACTTTTAGGTAGAGTAGTAGGGTAGGTTAGTTCTGTAAACTTCCTGTTAGTTGAACTGTCGCTATTTGTGGCCACTAGCTGGTGTATTGCTGTGGGGGCCCACCAGGCTTTACTATCTATCTGGCACAGTGTATAGGGACGTGCAGCTGGTCTCTGCACATGTGGGGGGGGGGGGGCTTGGGTCTTGGGTTATCAACAGAGCCACAATAACATCTCTCCCAGCTGCTCTTTGCAACCAGAAACTGCCAAGCCGTGACCGGGC
This sequence comes from Gastrophryne carolinensis, assembly GCA_027917425.1. NCBI lineage: Eukaryota > Metazoa > Chordata > Amphibia > Anura > Microhylidae > Gastrophryne > Gastrophryne carolinensis. Next base: position 112,239,276 of record CM051234.1, read on the forward strand.
CAGTGTCAAGAGTGGTGCTATTCCTGTGCTGAGCTAAACCAGTGCATTAGCTTGGGGCCCCAATATCACCACTGAAATACCAATGAGTTATTTAAAAAAAAATAAAAAGCCAGCACTGACATTCACACAAGTGGAGGCAGCTCCCTTTGCTTGAACCTCGGCTGCTCGGTAGCAGCTACCTCCCCTGCCTACATTGTATGGTATATATGCCATTGCCTATTACATAATTTCCTCTTTTACTTGTAAGCTAGCAGGCTGTCGGTATTCATGAATCTGCAAGGCTCAATCTATGACGAATTTTTCTATGGGTCTCTATTGTTTCCATAGAATGGTGGCCTGTGGAATAGCACATGCACCACTGGTGCCTATTCGCCTCTGCTGGAGGTGAGTGGAGATGCAGCCCACATGTGCATCGTGTAATCACGGCCAAGGTGAGTTTTCGGTCAATCTGGGGAATTTCACCAAATTCAGGATGCCCCACAAAAATGGAGAGCATGGGTCTTAGATTGTTATAGACTCTAGAGCAGTGGTTACTCCTCTTTGAGCAACATTCCAGGCAAAAGGTTAATTTAGCCTGATTTTTGATCTGCCAATGCTGGCTGTGAGGGGCTGCATCTTTTGTTCAGTTTCCTTTATATTTAAGCTCAAGGTAATTCTCTTCCTTGTGCTGATTCTCTCATACTACGATTAGTCATCAGCCTTGCATACATCCCTATGAGGGATTGTGAATTCTAATAGGGGACCCTAAACATTTAGTTAGCAAAAAGAATCAAGTTCAAAAGAATTAATCAGAGAATCCAAAGTGCTGGTGAATAAACAAGCTGAGAATCAGCTTATTTAACCTTTGCCTGGAATGTCCCCTTTAAGGAAATAACTAGAGATGAGCGAACTTCTTGAAAGTTCGATTCGGGCGATTCGCCGAATTTCCCCAAGAAATTCGGGTTTGCCCGAATCGAACTTTCATGAATCGCGCATCTGAAAAAAAAAATGCCGGCATGGTGGGAGCGGGCAGGCCGGCTATGCCTGTCAGCGGGCCGCCGCCGGCCCGCTGACAGCGTAGCCGGCCTGCCCGCTCCCACCATGGCGGCAAAAATGCCGGCATGGTGGGACCGGGTAGGCCGGCTATGCTGTCAGCGGGCGGCGGAAGCCGGGCCGCTGACAGCGCAGCTGGCCTGCCCGCTCCCACCATGCCGGCATTTGTTTAAAAAGCAAACACCTGCATGGTCGGAGCGTGGAGGCCGGCGCCGCTCTCAGTCGCCCTCTGATGACGCGTCCTCTGATGACAGCTGAGAGCGGCGCCGGCCTCCACGCTCCGGCGCCGCTCTCAGCTGTCATCAGAGGACGCGTCATCAGAGGGCGCCTGAGAGCGGCGCCGGCCTCCACGCTCCGACCATGCAGGTAAGTGTTTGCTTTTTAAACAAATGCTTCCGCCGCCCGCTGACAGCGTAGCCGGCCTGCCCGCTCCCACCATGCCGGAATTTTTTTTTTTTATTTCAGGGAAAATTTGATCGGCACGAACCAAAAAAAATTCGGGTTCGTGCCGAATCGAATTTTCCCTGAAATTCAGAGCGAATTCCGGTTCGTCCGAACCGGTTCGCTCATCCCTAGAAATCACCTATTTTCATATCATCTAAATGTTTTACATACCATAGTACTGATAAACCTTGTTTATTGGCTGGTATCCAAAACTAAACTCAAAGTGGGACACTGGGCATGACAGGGACTGGGCTATTAACAGGCCTTTAAGGATTTTTTTTTTTCACAATAGAAATTTGCTATAACTATGTTATACAACCAGTATTATAGAGCACCAAGACTTCTAGTCCCCTAGCACAAACATTAATGTGTATAGTGTTTAAAGGGTCTGTAGATCCTGTCCCCTAAACCAAACATTGCCAGAGGATCCAGCCCCCTGACACAGAGTGGAGCACTGGGTGTGGCAGGGTTTGGCATATGGATAGGCCTTTGAGGTAAACAAGTTTCATCACCATTGAAATATGCCATTACTAAGCTGTACAGACATTAATATGCAGATCGCCAGTGCTTCGAGTCCCCTGGCACGAACATTAATGTGTATAGCATCAACCGATCCTGTCCCCTAACCCAAACATTAATATGCAGAGTGCCATTGGATCTAGCCCCCTGACACAAACATTAATATGCAGAGCTCCAGCAGATCTAGTCCCCTGACTCAAACATTAATATACAGAACACCAGCAGATCATGTCTCCTAAACCAAACATTAATATGCAGAGCCCTAGCAGATCCTGTCCCCTGACCCACACATTAATATGCAAGGAGGGAGCAAATAACTTGGGAGGGAAAGTTCAATAAATCCTGTCCACCCTCACCTGGTCCTGGTAATTATTCTTATTGCTCCCAATCCCAGTAATCAGCATTGTTGCTCCCCATCATGGTGATCAGTGTTATCCCCCCCTGGCCCCAGTGATCTGCTTTATTCTCAGTAATCAAATCCCAGTAATCAAAAGTGTTCCCCTTATCAAAGTTTTCAGTGTCATCTCCCTCATCCCTGTTCAGCCTGTTTGCCCCCCATCCCAGTAATTAGCGTTGCTTTCCTCTACACACACACACACACACACACACACACACACACATCAATCATACACCAATCAATCACATACACACAGTTTTTTGGTGGGGCCCCAGTCCTGATTTATAGGCTCAACACTGCTAGGCCACTGACCACCATGGCCCCAGCCATGATAGTTATGCCCCTGCCGGTAACAGATGCAGAGTGTGCAGGTGGGGCTTGCTGATATATTACATATTTGTCTCTTCATCCTTCATCGTGTCTCAGCATAATGACACAGCATCACATGACAGTGTCATCAAGCGGAGGAGGGATATGCATACAGAAGCTGGGCTGTTTAAGTAATAAATGCACACTCTGCATGCAATTACCAACTGACCAATTGTTCTGGACTCGGTGGGTCAGTCTGCATCACAGAGCAGGATATTTAATTGTTCCCAGAGATTTCCAGAGGAACACTAGGGGATTGAAATTGTGACTGCTTAGATGATAATGGGACATCTGCTCAGTTTACATGACCCATTATAAAAATCTTTTCATATCTGTATCTTATTCTCCTATCTTCATTCATAGCTGTATATTAATATAAAGTTTCAAATCCTACACATCGGATACTAGACTTTTGATGTTACAAAGACTTAGAACAGAACAAGCCCACTGTACAACAGTGCAGATACACATTAAACAATCTTGCTTTAATGATTGTGTTATTGGCTGGGCCCTTAAACATGTCAGAAGGGGCATACAAAGTAGGGCTACAGGACAAGCGCTTCTCCCATTTTTAACATTTTATGTTAACAAATTTTTCTGCAGTACTTACCGATATTAGACATAGAGGCCGATTCATTAATAGCGCCAGGTAGTGACAGATGAGCGCCAGTAGCGTGATTTTCACAGCGCCCGCTAGTATTCGCTGTGCTTGGCCGTTGTTCGCTTGTTGACAGCGACTCAGTCGGTGTGCGGTAATGTTGAATACGGGGTTAGGAGTCGCTGTTTCACAGGTTCCGCGCTGTATGGGTGCGCCTGACAGCGAATGGCCAGAGCGAACGGCTCCCAGCATATTCATTAACAAATCACGCTCAAAAAATTCTCGCGCTGTGAAATGCTTGTTTAAACCCCAGAGCGCTTGCGGCGATGGCTTAAAAGTAGTTTTTAACCCCCAAACAACCATATTTTTTGATTTAAAAATTAAACAAGTTTTTATAAACATTTTGTAATATGAATACATTAATATCAGACCTGTTATATCAATTCTGCACAATTTTTTTTTTTTTTTTCCTTAAAAAAAATATCTAACATTGCCGTAGTGGTCACAGAATTTTTGACAGTTAAAAAAAACCTTAAAAACAATTAATTATGAATAATTAAAGATTGCTCCATTGAAATGCATTGGAGAGCGCCAGGGAGCGACAGGTCATACCTGGCGCTGTGATGGGATTAGTAGCGGCGCTGTTCGTTGCAGTCGGCTACATGATGAATCCCGCGCTAGCTGACGCTCTCGCCGGCGCTAGCCTCATTTAGCGTGATAAATGCGTGATTGTGTCCGCCGCCTGGCGTTCTGGAGTCGGTAGCCGCTGATAGCTGGCGCTACCTGGCGCTAGTCAGACACTACCTGCCGCTAGCCCTTGATAAATAAGGCCCTTAGCATTTGTTTCAAAATGCTTGTGTTCTTCACCATGACATAAGCTCATGGCCCAAACTAAAAACAATATTAGGCATGATGTTACTGCTTTGGACATAGGGATTTTCCATCTTGATATCTGTATGTGTAGACTGTAGATGGAGTTAAATCAGTCAGGTGCTTAGAAGACCTTTCACATATTTAGGCATAAGGGGTCATCCTGCCATAATAATCTTGCTGTTTGTTTATTTATTTACAGTGTTCCTCCTTGTTTCTTACTGATATGAGCAGTTTACAGCTTTAAGCAGTACAATTTTGGATTTATCAAGAGGCAGAAGTGGTCATGCTGAGGGCATTAATCGGATAATCCACATATATACTTTCTGAGGATGAACTGTAGCTTTTAAAATAACACGTTTGCGAGTCACTGAGGCACATTCTGGAAAGTAACTGGCTTCAAATTACAGGCCCCAACCTGGATGTTTTTCAGGTAAAAATCGTTTGGGGATGATCTAGCACTAGGCATAAATGTAGAAAATATATAATATATATATATATAGCTAAATATTGCTCTTTTTTTTACTATAAAAGCAAATTTGTTCATGTTTTGCACCTGCCAAGTCTAAATTCTTGCTATAGTGCAATATTCGTTTTGTGGAACAGCTATTGCAGCCGCCCTGCCAGCATCTGTAGTGAGGGGGGACATAGGTCTGCTGCCCATCTTCCTTGGCGTACTGTCAAGCTAATCCTGGGTCACCAGGGCAACAAGGCTTTTATATCACAGAGGAGGAGCAGCTGTGGAATCCTCCCATGTGACTAATGTTGTCACTGGAGGAGAAGGACATCGAGAGAGATTCCACGGGAAATCCCCCTTCATGTCACTCCCGTTCAGTGCAAGTATCCTTTCACATGCATATTGTAATTGATAGCTAACTAGGGGTTCAAGGTAATACAATCCCATCCCCCGACAAGGAATTTAATATCTTGACACAGGATTTCAGAACAACTGATGGAGGTCCTAGCACTATAGTTAGAAGTCCCCCCCACCCTCGTTTATTACTCATCTGTCAAAAATTTGTTGTTTACACCCTAGCTTCAAAATCTTCTAAATAACCTCACCACATTTATAATGCATTATTATGACTTTATTTAGGCAGAGAGTGGAGTGCTAACGATATAAAAGAGAAAATTTATGCAGCAAAAAGGTATGCATGGTTTACACTAAATCAAATAAAGGATGTACTTATTTGTCCATAAAAGAAAAGCATGTATTCGAATAAAATATTCTATATTTTTTATTTTGACTAGTGATGAGCGGGTTGGTTTAAATTGGGGATTGCCGTGTTCGTCCGAACTTGCAGCCAAAGTTCAGGCCCAAGACCCCCAAATCTGAACCTGAACCCCATTGAAGTACTGACACACACCCCAGTGCTTAGAGCAACTTGTAGTATAACAGGGTACACTCACCCCAGTACTTAGAGAATGTTGTGGAATCACAGTACATACAAACACCCTAGTGCTTAAAAGAAAAGGTGGGTTAAGGCCACACACAAAGCACAGTGCTTAAATGAAAAGGTGGGTTAAGGTGCCACAAACAAAACTCCAGTGCTTCAATGAAAAGGTGGGTTAAGGTCACACAAAAAACAGCTTATAGCTTCTTGTAGGATAGGGAGACACACCTCAGTGTTTAGAGGATGTTGGGGGATCACAGTACACACAAAACCCAGTGCTTACAGCTTCGTGTATGATAAGAGGATACACCCCAGTGATTAGAGTATGTTCACAATACACACAGAACCCAGTGCTTACAGCTTTAGTATGATAAGGGGATACACCTGAGTGCTTAGAGGATGTTGTGAGATCACAGTACACACAAAACCCAGTGCTTACAGATACTTGCAGCATAGGGAAAACACCCCAGTACTTAAAGGATGTAGTGGGATCACACTACACAAAAAACCCCAGTGCTTACAGCTTCTTGTAGAATAGTGGGTACACCCCACTGCTTAGAGGATGTTGTGGGATCACAGTCCCAATAAAACTGAAAATGCCAACCTTGGAGACCAGTTTTTTTAATGATGGGCATGATGGGGGTGGGTTTTAGGGATGTGGCTTATTTGCAAGCTTTTATGGATAAAATATTTTTCCTCACCCCATAGATATTAACCATTAATAAGTTAGACGTGGTGCAGGGGGGATATTGAAATACATTACCAATAAATAGTAATTCTGAAAATGGAATAGCTGGTGCATGCACAGTGGAGTGGAGCAGCTGTGGGGAGGGGAGCAGTGGAGTTTGCCGCTTCACCTTCATTCAGTCTTCTTTGCCACTCATCATTGTGCACGTCATAGGAAGCTGACAAATTAAGGATCCCACAGTGCATGAGCACTAAGCTTTAGTAAGCAGCTCTGACATCAGAGTGTAGTAAAGCTCAGTGGAGCATTAGCCTCTGGCCAGTGTACTCAACCCAGCCAATCATAAATACCTGATGGTGGTACGCAGCCGCCTCTGGCATGTGCATGCGCTGTCAAGGTGGAGGAATTTCACACAGTGCTACATTACAAATCAAGATGCCCTGGCGGGAAGGCCAATGGCCGGCCCTGAAATATTTTAGATTCTAGGACCGACCACACAGAGTTTTCGTATGCTTTGAAGCAGTCACAAACCCATTTTTTGCATAATGGATATGTGCCTGCATTGTGACAGTCTCGGCCGGGGGGGCATCCCGCAACCCTTGTCTGAATCTTGATCCTTGGGCAAAATACAACCTTGCAATTGGCCACCTTGCGGACCCTCAATTTAAAATCCGAGTTCGCCTCGGGCACACAAAACCACAACGTTCGGCACGGATCACTAATTTTTACTGTACACAAAAATAAGACTATTATTATTGTTCATTTATATAGCGCCATCATCTTCCGTTGCGCTTTTTAAGGTGTAATTACAGACAAGGTAAAACATATAGTACAGGAACCAATAAAAACTAGGTGTTACGAAGTTCAAACCAAATGTTGTAAGCACAGGAAACAATAGCTTACAGTCTAAAGGATGGGGTGGGGACACAAAGGGGCGGGATCACAAGTGGTAACCTTGAGTTAGATGGCATGGGTCGTGAAGGTTATAGGAGTTGCTTAAGCCAGGTTATATGCTTATATGAAGAGATGAGTTTTGAGGGCACTTTTAAAGGCTTGGAGCATTGGAGAGTGATGGATTGAGCGGGGCAGTGCATTCTAGAGAAGTGGGGAGGCGCAGAGAAGTCTTGAAGGTCTAAGTGCAAGGAGGTAACCAAGAAGGAGGACAGAAGAATGCCAGAAGAATGTCAGACAGAAGTATGTCAGAGGCAGAGCAGAGGTTGTGTCTGGGTTGGTAACACTGGATCAGAGATGAAATGTATGGGGGTGCTTGACTGGAGACAGCTTTGTAGGTTAGTGTTAAAGGTTTGAACTGAACTCCTTGAGAGACAGGTAACCAGTGGAGGAATTTACACAGAGAAGCAGCACTGGAGAAGCGAGAGGAGAGATGGATGAGGCGAGCAGAAAAGTTTAGAATAAATTGGAGGGATGCCAGTCTGTTTGTTGTTAAACCACAAAGGTGTGTATATATGTATTTATGAATAAAAAGGTAAAACAAATGAAAGGAAGCCAGTAGTTTGCTCTTTAGTTTTCTACAAGCCTTGCTGTCAACATCCAGCCCTGAAGGATGTTTACAGCATGGCAAGGAGAATCTGCTCCTCTGCCTCAAACAAACCTGCTATGGAATGACCTTTCCAGCTGGTTGAACTGCCGGAATTTCCCTTTGTACATGATTTCCCTTTTTTGTATAACCAATGACAAGGTCTCAGCAACTACATGATAAACCGCATAAATAGTGTTTGTGATAATCACAGCAGAGAGACAGTAAGTTTGGTATGTTAGCAGGCAGTGGCAGCTCATGGAGACTTGCATGTATAAGGTTATCTGTAGACATATTTGCCTGGAGCAAAGAAGCAAGATAAACAATATCACACAGTTTATTATAGACACCACAGGCTAGAGAATTATGCCAGGGATGGCCTGGCCTTAGGTTAAACATCATCTGTACATGTTCTCAGGATTGTGCCTCCCCTAACACTCAAAATACATACAGTACATTCACAATTAGACAAAATGGGAAGAGGGGGAATGCAGAAAACAAAGACAAAGGTAACTTGGATAAAAATGAGACAAAGGAAACACAGATAATGGGAAGAGAGGAACAAAGAGTTATGTGTTATATTTAGGGTTGCCACCCGGCCAGTACTTCACCGGCATAGCCAATATTCCTTGTGTGAGGCCTGAACCAGTAATTAATTTTTACCAGCAATTGACACTATTTCAAGCTTTCCTTCCCCTCTTTCTCCTTTTCTTTCACACTTTCTTTACCTTCTGTACCAACAACTTTTAGGCATTGCACGTGTAATAATTTTATTAACAGTTAATAATTTAATAACGGTAAATCATTTTTGGCACATTGAAAAGATTGGAGTACTGGTTAGCGTTTCATCATTACATTACAGGTTATCATTGCTGGGGACAAATGGAGAAAACTTTACAAAGTTGTTAATAATTCATTATTATCTCTGTGGTGCAGTCATCTCTCTGCGCTGTTGGGGGTCCCCGCTATATATCTCTTCTATGAAATAAAACACCAAGGTCACTGATCATGTATCAGTAATTACTAACAATGAGCAATATGATTTGCCTGAGCTCATGCCAGTGTTAATTTGCTTTTTTCATCCAACCCCGATCTAAGGACCTAAAAGTTAAGTTAAAATGTATTTTAGAACAACAAATTTAGTACAAATGTATAGAACAGATGACCATTTTAGAAGTTGCAGCAGCCTGATCTGTGAAATACATTCTAAAATGAAGGGTACTTATTGTAGTTTGAAAACAATTATTTTGAACATGGCTTGGCTAACTTTTGAGATTTGTGGTCTGAGCCTGACTTACAGTAAATCATAACAGCAAATGTACTCCACTAATACACTACAAAAATTACAGAAAAAGAACTTGAAGCCTTGTCACATATAATTTTCTCCAAGGCATCAATAAGCATTTTCTGAAAAAAAGGACCATATATTGTAGGTAGAGATGAGCCAACTTTTGAAAAATTCGATTCGGCCGAATTTTCCGACAAAATTTGTTTTGGTCCTAATTAATTCGCGACAAATCGCTATTAAAAACGGCTATTTCTCAGCTTCCTAGAGCCTCAATAGGGTTGTAAACCATTATGTCTTGCTGTAACACGCATAGGATGCGTGCTGGGTTAGTGAAATAATACTGTAAATAATTATGACATGCAGATCAGAGGCATCGCTATTAGAATCGCAGAGCAGCACAATTGCAGAGAGTTGAGGTGGCATCACTATGAGGTGCCCCTATATTGCCTGAAAAAAACACCCTGGAGCTGGCAGCAGCAGGAGCCCAAATATTGCTTGAAAGACATCCTGGAGTTGGCAGCAGGAGCAGCAGGATCCCAAAAATTGGCTGAATGACAACCTGGAGTTGCAAGCAGCAGCAGGAGCCCAAACATAGCTTGAAAGAGACACTGGAGTTGGCAGCAGGAGCCCAAAAATTGGATGAATCACGCCCTGGAGTTGCAAGCAGCAGCAGGAGCCCAAACATTGCTTTAAAGAGACACCGGAGTTAGCAGCAGGAGCCCAAAAAATGGATGAAACATATCCTGGAGTTGCAATCAGCAGCAGGAGCCCAAACATTACTTTAAAGAGACACTGGAGTTGGCTTCAGGAGCCCAAAAATTGGATGAATCACACCCTGGAGTTGCAAGCAGCAGCAGCAGCAGCAGCCCAAACGTAGCTTGAAAGAGACACTGGAGTTGGCAGCAGGAGCCCAAACATAGCTTGAAAGAGACACGAGAGTTGGCAGCAGGAGCCCAAAAATTGGATGAATCACACCCTGGAGTTGCAAGCAGGAGCCCAAACATTGCTTTAAAGAGACACTGGAGTTGGCAGCAGGAGCCCAAAATTGGATGAATCACACCCTGGAGTTGCAAGCAGCAGCAGGAGCCCAAGCATTGCTTTAAAGAGACACTGGAGTCGGCAGCAGGAGCCCAAAAATTGGATGAATCCCACCCTGGAGTTGCAAGCAGCAGCAGGAGCCCAAACATTGCTTTAAAGAGACACTGGTGTTGGCAGCAGGAGCCCAAAAATTGGACGAATCACACCCTGGGGTTGCAAGCAGCAGCAGGAGCCCAAACATTGCTTTAAAGAGACACTGGAGTTGGCAGCAGGAGCCCAAAAATTGGATGAATCACACCCTGGAGTTGCAAGCAGCAGCAGCAGCAGCCCAAACATAGCTTGACAGAGACACTGGAGTTGGCAGCAGGAGCCCAAAATTGGTTGAATCACACCCTGGAGTTGCAAGCAGCAGCAGCCCAAACATAGCTTGAAAGAGACACTGGAGTTGGCAGCAGGAGCCCAAAAATTGGCTGAATGACACCCTGGAGTAGCAAGCAGCAGCAGGAGCCCAGACATAGCTTGAAAGAGACACTGGAGTTGGCAGCAGTAGCCCAAAAATTGGATGAATCACACCCTGGAGTTGCAAGCAGCAGTAGCAGCAGCAGCAGCAGCCCAAACATAGCTTGAAAGAGACACTGGAGTTGGCAGCAGGAGCCCAAAAATTGGATGAATCACACCCTGGAGTTGCAAGCAGCAGCAGCCCAAACATAGCTTGAAAGAGACACTGGAGTTGGCAGCAGGAGCCCAAAAATTGGATGAATCACACCCTGGAGTTGCAATCAGCAGCAGCCCAAACATAGCTTGAAAGAAACACTGAAGTTGACAGCAGGAACCCAAAAGTTGAATGAATCACACCCTGGAGTTGCAAGCAGTAGCAGGAACTCAAACATAGCTTGAAATAGACCCTGGAGTTGGCAGCAGGAGCCCAAAAATTGGATGAATCACACCCTGGAGTTGCAAGCAGCAGGGGCCCAAACATAGCTTGAAAGAGACACTGGAGTTGGCAGCAGGAGCCCAAAAATTGGATGAATCACACCCTGGAGTTGCAAACAGCAGCAGCAGTGGCAGAAGCCCAAACATAGCTTGAAATAGACACTGGAGTCGGCAGCAGGAGCCCAAAAATTGGATGAATCACACCCTGGAGTTGCAAGCAGCAGCAGCCCAAATATAGCTTGAAAGAGACACTGGAGTTGGCAGCAGGAGCCCAAAAATTGGATGAATCACACCCTGGATTCGCAAGCAGAAGCCAGAACATAGCTTGAAAGAGACACTGGAGTTGGCAGCAGGAGCCCAAAAATTGGACGAATCACACCCTGGAGTTGCAAGCAGCAGCAGCAGCAGCCCAAACATAGCTTTAAAGAGACACTAGATTTGGCAGCAGGAGCCCAAAAATTGGCTGAAGCACACCCTGGAGTCACAAGCAGCAGCAGCAGGAGCCCAAACATAGCTTGAAAGAGACACTGGAGTTGGCAGCAGGAGCCCAAAAATTGGATGAATCACACCCTGGAGTTGCAAGCAGCAGCAGGAGCCCAAACATTGCTTTAAAGAGACACTGGAGTTGGCAGCAGGAGCCCAAAAACTGGATGAATCACACCCTGGAGTTGCAAGCAGCAGCAGGAGCCCAAGCATTGCTTTAAAGAGACACTGGAGATGGCAGCAGGAGCCCAAAAATTGGATGAATCACACCCTGGAGTTGCAAGCAGCAGCAGGATCCCAAGCATTGCTTTACAGAGACACTAGAGTTGGCAGCAGGAGCCCAAAAATTGGATGAATCACACCCTGAAGTTGCAAGCAGCAGCAGGAGCCCAAACATTACTTTAAAGAGACACTGGAGTTGGCAGCAGGAGCCCAAAAATTGGATGAATCACACCCTGGAGTTGCAAGCAGCAGCAGCCCAAACATAGCTTGAAATAGACACTGGAGTTGGCAGCAGGAGCCCAAAAATTGGATGAATCACACCCTAGAGTTGCAAGCAGCAGCAACCCAAACATAGCTTGAAAGAGACACTGGAGTTGGCAGCAGGAGCCCAAAAATTGGCTGAATGACACCCTGGAGTCGCAAGCAGCAGCATCAGGAGCCCAAACATAGCTTGAAAGAGACACTGGACTTGGCAGCAGGAGCCCAAAAATTGGATGAATCACACCCTGGAGTTGCAAGCAGCAGCAGGAGCCCAAACATTGCTTTAAAGAGACACTGGAGTTGGCAGCAGGAGCCCAAAAATTGGATGAATCCCACCCTGGAGTTGCAAGCAGCAGCAGGAGCCCAAACATAGCTTGAAAGAGACACTGGAGTTGGCAGCAGGAGCCTAAAAATTGGATGAATCACACCCTGGAGTTGTAAGCAGCAGCAGCGGCAGCAGCCCAAACATAGCTTGAAAGAGACACTGGAGTTGGCAGCAGGAGCCCAAAAGTTGGATGAATCAAACCCTGGAGTTGCATGCAGCAGCAGGAACCCAAACATTACTTTAAAGAAACACTGGAGTTGGCAGCAGGAGCCCAAAAATTAGCTGAATTACACCCCGGAGTTGCAAGCAGCAGCAGCAGCAGGAGCCCAAACATTGCTTTAAAGAGACACTGGAGTTGGTAGCAGCCGCAGCAGGAGCCTAAAAATTTACTGACACACCCTGGAGTTGGCAGCAGCAGCAGCAGGAACCTAGAAATTGGCTGGAAGGCACCCTGAAGTTGGCAGCAGCAGGAGCACATACATTAGCTGGAAGGCACACCCTGGAGTTGGCAGCAGCATAAGCAGGAGCCCAAACATTGCTTGAAAGACACCGTGGAGTTGGCAGCAGCAGCAGCAGGAGGCCAAAAATTGGCTGAAAGGCACACCCTGAAGTTGGCATCAGCAGGAGTCCAAAAATTGGCCTAAAGACATACATTTGTTTTGCACCATTTGGAAAGTGTAAAACGTGGCACCATGCTGAATCTAGTCGCATGCATCAGGCATTGGTGGGTGGAAATCCTGGCTGATCCATCCCTGATTCATTTTGACAAAGGTGATTCTCTCCACATTTTTAGTTGATAGACGAGTTCTCCTCGCCGTAACAATGCCCCCGCCGCACTAACACCCGCTCAGATGGCATGCTACTTGCCGGGCAGGACAGCTTTTCTAGGGAAAGCTCTGCTAGTTGCGGCCACAAGCCAAGTTTGGCTGCCCAGAAGTCCAGCGGATCCTCAAGGTGTGTTGGCATGGTCATGTCAAGGTATGACATGACCTGCTGGTTGAGGTCCTGCTCCAGGTCTTCCTGCTGCTCATGAGTAGCCTCACTATGCGGGTGTAGAAAGCTACTCATTAGCGACTGAAGACTGAGGCTGCTGCTGATGGAGCTGCAGCTGCTGCTCCTGCCAACCCCCCCCCAGCAGCCATGGCAGTGGAAGGTGAGCGCAGAGGTCCCCCCGAGTCAGACCTGCGAGAGTATGGACCATGGCGCAGATAAGCATCGGCCAACTGCCTACGTAGAATGTCTTTGTAGTAGTTCAGTTTGTCCTCCCTCTCGGCGAGTTTAAAAAATGCCCCCATTTTGTGCCGGAATCGAGGGTCCAATAAGGTGGACAGCCAGAAGTCATCCCGGCGACAAATGGAAACAATTCTGGGGTCACTACGCAAGCACATGAGTATGCTTCCTGCCATTTGCGCAAGTAACTCGAAGGGACTACCTGTCGCCATCTCCACTGCATACTGCCACGGTGTGTCTGGGTCCTCTGTCTCGCCTTCCTCAAAACCCTCCAGCTCCTCTGGCTGCTCCTGCTCCTCCTCTCCTGTCCGCTGACTAGATAAACCAGCCATTTCGCCAAGCCTAAACTGTGCTTCACTGGGCCACTCCTCCTCCTCTTCCTCCTCCTCCTCCAGTTCAGCTCCAACGGGGTTCATGTGGCTGTAAGATGTAGAGGCCATGTCTCCAGTGCCCTGACCAGCCATGGTTTTCAACATGTGCTGTAGTACATGAAGCAGTGGAATCACATCGTTCATCCCGTAATCCTGCCGACTGACAAATAAAGTGGCTTCCTCAAAGGGCCTGAGCAAATGGCAGGTGTCACGTATGAGCTGCCACTGGTTGACATTGAAGTTACATAGGGGAGTCCCCCTATCCGCTTGGATCATCAGGAAATCCGTGATGGCTTTTCTCTGTTCAACCAGATTGAAGACGTGAGCCATGCAGGGGGCATGGGTCAGGCTTCCTTGGCGCAGGGCAGACAAAATGTTCTTCCCATTGTCGGTAACCATGATTCCCATTTTAAGTTTTTGGGAGTAAGCCATGTTTGGATTTCCTGATGAATACATTTAAACAGTTCCTCCCCTGTGTGACTCCGTTCGCCAAGACAAACCATGTGAAGCACAGCGTGACACCTCCGTGCCCTGCACACATGGTAGACTGGAGGGGCACTGAGACTTGAGCCTACAGTGGAGGGTGAGGAGATGGCGGAGGATGAGAAGGCCGAGTCTCACTGTGTCACAGGCCCAACGGGCAGGGAGCGCGGAGGCCGAAGCGGCGTGACCTGTCCAAGTTGCTGCTGCTGCTGCTGCAAATGGACCACATTCACCCTGTGGGCCGTAAACGACATGTACTGTCCCTGACCGTAGTTACAGCTCCAGATGTCGGTGCTGCCATGCACTTTGCTACACACGGACAGGCTCTAAGACTGGCCCACCTTCTGTTCAACAAAAATGTGCAGCGCTGGTACTACCTTCTTGGCAAAGAAATGATGGCTTGGGACTCTCCACCTCGGCTCGGCACAAGCCATCAGTTCTCTGAAAGGTGCAGAGTCCACCACCTGAAAAGGGAGTGACTGCAGCACCAGCAACTTGGACAGGAGCACATTCAGCTTCTGCACCGTAGGATGAGTGGGCGTATACTGCTGTCTCTTGGACATGGCTTCGCTGATGGATTGCTGGCTGGATGCATGACTTGGAGGAGGAGGAGCAGGAGCGACAGAGGATGGGTATGACGCACAGCTGCCTTTGGCTGAGGTGCTGGAGCCTTGGCTGGCAGAAATTGGGAGCGGTGTGCCACTTGGTGAGGAAGCAGGCTGGACCACCTCTTCGGAGCCTTAGTTCTCCCAGGCTGCTTTATGGTGACGCATCATATGTTGACGCAGGGCCGTGGTGCCAACATTTGGGCCCTGGCCACGCTTCACCTTCTGCCTACATATCTTGCATGTGGCCATGTTACCCTCCTGCGGATGCTTCTGGAAAGTCTGCCACACTGCCGACTACCTACTTTTCCCACCAACAGGCCTCACTGAGTCACTGCTACTGTCGCCAACTCCAGGAACCCCTGCTCCACTACCTCCCGATAAGGTAGCCTGCCACACAGCAGGTGTTCTACCCCGGCCCCGGCCCTGTTTGGCTCCAGGCTTTACAATTGTGCCCCCATGCTGACTGCCAACCATGCTGCTAACACCTTGCTGCCTCAGCTGCTGACTCCGGGCCAACCTGCGCCCCTCTTCTCCTGATGATGACGATGAAGCCCCTTCATCACCCGGCTCCCAAGTGCGATCGGCTTCATCATCATCATCATCATCACCGAGTTGTGGCTGCACGTCACTGATGTTCTCGGTTTCCTCAACAGTGTCTGGCGCAGGAGCTGGAACGCTCGCAACACCCACGACACTGTCCACATCACTATTTGCCTAGTTAAAGAAGCCACCTCCATTTCTTGGCTGGGCAGTAGCTGCTGACTGTCCTCTATCTGATTGTCCTCCTCATTAAAGAGTGGAGCTGAATCCAAAGCATAGGATACGTCGCTGGGGGAGGGAACGGCGTAGGACAGAGGCAATGGGAGGACAGGGACTGCTCTCGGGGCATGCCAACTCAGGGTTGTGTCAGAGGAACCTACCGACCCTAGACTGGGGGTCTTAGATGTAACTTGTGATGATGTTGATGATGAGCGCGTCAACCAATCTACCACGGCAGATGCGTTACTGGTGGAGACCCGACCGCTAGCAGATACTGGCAGATTAGGTCTCTCAGCGTGACTCCTGCTGCCACGACCTCTGCCTTCTGAATCTTGGCCTCTGCCACTCCTCTTTGAACATCCTTGCACTTGTCTGCCTGACATTTTTATGTATTTATAATGCGCAATAGGTACGATAAAAAATGTGTTTACTTTAAAAAGAAGAAGCTAAATAATGTGAGGGACTGCTTCTCTGCACCAGATACTATGAAAATTGGCAATATGAGATACCCTGCGGCCTAGTGTTTTGGCAGCAGGAAGGAAAAAGAAGCATATTTAGTATAACAGATAGGCTGCTAAGTGCAGGTTTGGGATGCCCTGTGGCCTGGTTTTTTTATTGTTAAAGGCAGACCAAAAACCAATTCAAAATGAAACACTTTGATTAATCTGAGGAAGGATGAACAAGCGTATTTAGTATAACAGATAGGCTGCTAAGTGCAGGTTTGGGATGCCCTGCGGCCTGGTGTTTTTTTGTTAAAGGCAGACCAAAAACCAATTCAAAATGAAATAATTTGATTAAGCTGAGGAGGATCAACAAGCGTATTTAGTATAACAGATGGGCTGCTAAGTGCAGGTTTGGGATGCCCTGCGGCCTGGTGTTTTTTTGTTAAAGACAGACCAAAAACCAATTCAAAATACAATACTTTGATTAAGCTGAGGAGGATGAACAAGCATATCTAGTATAACAGGCTGCTAAGTGCAGGTTTGGGATGCCCTGCGGCCTGCTGTTTTTTTTGTTCAAGGCAGACCAAAAACCAATTCAAAATGCAATACTTTGATTAAGCTGAGGAGGATGAACAAGCGTATTTAGTATAACAGATAGGCTGCAAAGTGTAGGTTTGGGATGCCCTTCGGCCTGGTGTTTTTTTTAAATTAAAGGCAGACCAAAAACCAATTCAAAATGAAATACTTTGATTAATTTGAGGAAGGATGAACAAGCGTATTTAGTATAACAGATAGGCTGCCAAGTGCAGGTTTGGGATGCCCTGCGGCCTGGTGTTTTTTTGTTAAAGGCAGACCAAAAACCAATTCAAAATACAATACTTTGATTAAGCTGAGGAGGAGGAACAAGCGTATTTAGTATAACAGATAGGCTGCTAAGTGCAGGTTTGGGATGCCCTGCGCCTGGTTTTTTTTTAAATTAAAGGCAGACCAAAAACCAATTCAAAATTAAATACTTTGATTAATCTGAGGAAGGATGAACAAGCGTATTTAGTATAACAGATAGGCTGCTAAGTGCAGGTTTGGGATGCCCTGCGGCCTGGTGTTTTTTTTGTTAAAGACAGACTAAAAACCAATAAAAAATGAAATACTTTGATTAAGCTGGGGAGGATGAACAAGCGTATTTAGTACAACAGATAGGCTTCTAAGTGCAGGTTTGGGATGCCCTGCGGCCTGTTGTTTTTTTTGTTAAAGGCAGACCAAAAACCAATTCAAAATGCAATACTTTGATTAAGCTGAGGAGGATGAACAAGCATATTTAGTATAACAGATAGGCTGCTAAGTGCAGGTTTGGGATGCCCTGCGGCCTGGTGTTTTTTTTGTTAAAGGCAGACCAAAAAACAATTCAAAATGAAATACTTTGATTAAGCTGAGGAAGGATGAACAAGCGTATTTAGTATAACAGATAGGCTGCTAAGTGCAGGTTTGGGATGCCCTGCGGCCTGGTGCTTTTATGTTAAAGGCAGACCAAAAACCAATTCAAAATACAATACTTTGATTAAGCTGAGGAGGATGAACAAGCATATCTAGTATAACAGGCTGCTAAGTGCAGGTTTGGGATGCCCTGCGGCCTGCTGTTTTTTTTGTTAAAGGCAGACCAAAAACCAATTCAAAATGCAATACTTTGATTAAGCTGAGGAGAATGAACAAGCGTATTTAGTATAACAGATAGGCTGCTAAGTGTAGGTTTGGGATGCCCTGCGGCCTGGTGTTTTTTTTGTTAAAGGCAGACCAAAAACCAATTCAAAATTAAATACTTTGATTAAGCTGAGTAGGATGAACAAGCGTATTTAGTATAACAGATAGGCTGCTAAGTGCAGGTTTGGGATGCCCTGCGCGTGGTTTTTTTTAATTAAAGGCAGACCAAAAACCAATTCAAAATAAAATACTTTGATTAATTTGAGGAAGGATGAACAAGCGTATTTAGTATAACAGATAGGCTGCCAAGTGCAGGTTTGGGATGCCCCGCGGCCTGGTGTTTTTTTGTTAAAGGCAGACCAAAAACCAATTCAAAATACAATACTTTGATTAAGCTGAGGAGGAGGAACAAGCGTATTTAGTATAACAGATAGGCTGCTAAGTGCAGGTTTGGGATGCCCTGCGGCCTGGTGTTTTTTTTGTTAAAGACAGACTAAAAACCAATAAAAAATGAAATACTTTGGTTAAGCTGGGGGGGATGAACAAGCGTATTTAGTACAACAGATAGGCTGCTAAGTGCAGGTTTGGGATGCCCTGCGGCCTGTAGTTTTTTTTGTTAAAGGCAGACCAAAAACCAATTCAAAATGCAATACTTTGATTAAGCTGAGGAGGATGAACAAGCATATTTAGTATAACAGATAGGCTGCTAAGTGCAGGTTTGGGATGCCCTGCGGCCTGGTGTTTTTTTTTGTTAAAGGCAGACCAAAAACCAATTCAAAATGAAATACTTTGATTAAGCTGAGGAAGGATGAACAAGCGTATTTAGTATAACAGATAGGCTGCTAAGTTCAGGTTTGGGATGCCCTGCGGCCTGGTGCTTTTATGTTAAAGGCAGACCAAAAACCAATTCAAAATACAATACTTTGATTAAGCTGAGAAGGATGAACAAGCGTATTTAGTATAACAGATAGGCTGCTAAGTGTAGGTTTGGGATGCCCTGCTCCTGTTTTTTTTTTATTAATGGCAGACCAAAAACCAATTTAAAATGAAATACTTTGATTAAACTGAGGAAGGATGAACAAGCGTATTTAGTATAACATATAGGCTGCTAAGTGCAGATTTGGTATGCCCTGTGGCCTGGTGTTTTTTTTCTTAAAGGCAGACCATAAACCAATTCAAAATACAATACTTTGATTAAGCTGAGGAGGATGAACAAGCGTATTTAGTATAACAGATAGGCTGCTAAGTGCAGGTTTGGGATGCCCTGCGGCCTGGTGTTTTTTTTGTTAACAGTAGACCAAAAACCATTTCAAAATGAAATACTTTGATTAAGCTGAGGAGGATGAATAAGCGTATTTAGTATAACAGATAGTCTGCTAAGTGCAGGTTTGGTATGCCCTGCGGCCTGGTTTTTTTTTGTTAAAGGCAGACCAAAAACCAATTCAAAATGAAATACTTTGATTAATCTGAGGAAGGATGAACAAGTGTATTTAGTATCACAGATAGGCTGCTAAGTGCAGGTTTGGGATGCCCTGCGGCCTGGTGTTTTTTTTGTTAAAGGCAGACCAAAAACCAATTCAAAATGAAATACTTTGATTAATCTGAGGAAGGATGAACAAGCATATTTAGTATAACAGATAGGCTGCTAAGTGCAGGTTTGGGATGCCCTGCGGCCTGTTCAAAATGAAATACTTTGATTAATCTGAGGAAGGATCAACAAGCGTATTTAGTATAACAGATAGGCTGCTAAGTGCAGGTTTGGGATGCCCTGCGGCCTGGTGCTTTTTTGTTAAAGGCAGACCAAAAAATAATTCAAAATACAATACTTTGATTAAGCTGAGGAGAATGAACAAGCGTATTTAGTATAACAGATAGGCTGCTAAGTGCAGGTTTGGGATGCCCTGCAACCTGGTTTTTTTTTGTTAAAGGCAGACCAAAAACCAATTCAAAATGAAATACTTTGATTAAGCTGAGGAGGGTGAACAAGCATATTTAGTATAACAGATAGGCTGCTAAGTGCAGGTTTGGGATACCCAGGTGGGCTGGTGTTTTTTTTTGTTAAAGGCAGACCAAAAAATATTTAAACTAATCCAGTTATATTATGATAAATGCTTGTGTGTAACATATAAGGTTAAATAAGCCACTGCATAGATGGCATGCACAGTGGCAAGGCAGATTTACAGCACAAAGAACTGAAATTGAATTGAAAACTGAACTGGCTAATGAAAAAAAAAAATGTCACTGTCACTTCTAAGCTGTCCCTGGCTGGATGGTTCCATTTTTCCCTATCCTTCCCTATCTTTCCCTGGCTCTGTCTACCTCTCTGTCTGCCTCTCTGACTCTCCCTGCCTGTCTGTAAGTCTCTCCCTGTCTGCAGCAACCTCCGTTCTGTCTGCAATGCAAGGCTGAAATGCGCAAAAGGAAAATGGCCGTCGGTTTATATAGCACGGTGACGTCACCGGGCTTCCTGGCTGCTGATAGGCTGCATGTGACTTATCCATGATACCTTGCCCCAGGGGATATGTTTGGACATGTTCATCCACCATTTTAGAATGCCTGTAATTGAAATAAATGGAGTTTAAAGGAAAACTTCGATCGATCGAATCGCAGGGAAATTCGGATTCGTTCAGAATCGAATTTTCCATGAAATTCGGAAGGAATCCGGGTTCGCCCGGATCGATTCGCTCATCCCTAATTGTAGGCACTTCATTTTCTAGTTCATTGATGGCAGTGAAATTTAAAAGCAACAAGTGAAGTCAATTGTCATTTCTTATTATAGAGATAATCCTGCACTTCCATTAATGAGGCCTACTGCTTGATGCGTGGCTTATTTAGTGACATATATTATTGTAATAGCTTTGCTATCCATTGCCAGAGTAGTTAAAATGTTCCAAGCTTGACCTGTTTTGAGTGTTGTGTTCTTACGTTCTGTATAACCCTAATTTTTTTTTTAAAGATCTCTATCACAAAAGTGTTTACTGCAGTGCTACCCATACCACTCGTGATGCTATTTGGTGGTTTCAAAATTACCTGTATGCCGACCTGATCTGCTGTCATCTATACCTTATTTATTCACAGGATTTATTTAATATCAGCCTGACTAAATAAAGATAATGAAGATATAAATCTGTAAACTTTTAGGTGGTATGCTGAAATATATTTAAGGCCTGATTTATATTTGCTGATTTTCGCTAGTTTCTTCTAATTTGCGTGCCCATGTGCACTGCAACTTGGGAACATAGCATCAAACTGAGCTAAATTGGCCATATATAAAATGCCTAAATATTCTGTAACCCTTGTAGCAATCTGCAGGAATTTTCCTTTGGGTACCGTTCTGACAGATCCCTGATTGGTTGAAGTTCGCTGATGCATTGGGAGTTGTGGATAAAATGTGTTCAAACCATTTCCTCCACAGTTTAAATACATAAAAAAAATGGTAAAAGTTAGCTTAAGATGGAAATAAGATGGATATTCACCGCAACCAGGAAGCAGATACTTGGGAATCCATGGACACCTTTAGCGAGTGATGCTGACTTTTAGATTGATCTCCTCCCATGGCCAATCTGCCGTCACTGCATACAACAGGCAGAATTAAAACACTTTAAAAAGTGATGTTCCAGCATTCAAGCACTCCTGTGCTTGCTGATCCCTTCCTTCCTGGCAGACGTGCATTTAGTCACTGTCCAGTGACCCCCTCAGAGCCAATCCTAGCCCAGCCCTATCATCTGTCCTTTTCTACCCTGTGCCACATGGAGTGGTTGGGGTTGTTTCCTATTATTTCTTCTTTCACATAATGATATATAATCTGTAAGGTAAGCATTGTTACCAGTATTCCTTCTTGTAAACCTATAACTCATTTACAAAGTTTGCTGGTTTTCGCTAGT
Source organism: Gastrophryne carolinensis (assembly GCA_027917425.1). NCBI lineage: Eukaryota > Metazoa > Chordata > Amphibia > Anura > Microhylidae > Gastrophryne > Gastrophryne carolinensis. The sequence goes on from CM051234.1 coordinate 112,261,144, forward strand.
TTCTTCTAGCTTGTGTGCACCATATGCAATGCCAGTACTCCTCCATGTAAATATATAACTTCTCTTGAAAGGACGCAAGGAGGCTGTCCACTGGTGCTATTGTTATTTATACATCCAACCCCTTTCTCACATCTGACACTACTAAAATGTTAGTGCATGTCCTGATCATATCCCGGCCAGGCTACTGCAACACTCTCCAACTTGGTCTTCCAGCAGACTGGCACCCTCCAGTCTGTTCTCAACTCTGCTGCACATCTTTTTCACTTCTCCTCTCATACAGTATCTCCAGTGCTCTTCCCCTTTGTCAGTTCCGCCACTGGCTGCCAATGTCTGAGAGAATTCAGTTTAAAATCCGAACCTTACCTTACAAAGCAATCTGCAATCAAACCCCTGCCTACATCTTTTCACCTATCAAACAAATACTAACCCAAACGCAACCTCCACTCTGCACAGGATTTTCTTCTGTCTTCAACCCTAATCACCTCATTCCACTCTCTCATTCGGGACTTCACATGTGATGCCCCATTCCTCTAGAATGGCCTCACCTAATCCATTCACCACTCCTGAAGGCCCTAGCAACCACAGCCATGTCCATACTGGCAGGACACATGACCCCGCTGTATTGGAGATGGGGTCATGCATTACAGCAATGTTACTGGGTTAGATGTTTAGATGCTACAGCTGGAGTGAGGGACAGTAAGGGAGCTGGAAAATCTTAAAATTATCTTCTTTAGGTCAATTAGGTAGGGAGAGTCGGCAGCTGGAATGAGGGATAGTGAGAAACAGAGAAAACTGTCCTTTTCATGGAAGTTAGGTAGGGAAAGTTAGTTGAAATACTGAGGGACAGAGCTAGGGATGAACAAACATCTGCTAATTGTTTGTTTCAGGGCACATTCAGGGACAGGCTTCTGTTATACCGGGCCACATAGAAACACATCTGCTAATTGTCCTTTTCATTACACTTCAAGGGAAAGGTACCTGTTAAATTCTGAGCCACATAAAAACATATCTGCAAATTGTTTCTTTTTATTGCGCTTCAAGGGACAGGCAGCTGTTCGATACTGAGCCACATAAAATAAAATATGTCAATTGTCCATTTCTGGCCACTTTCAGGGACGGGTAGCTACTGTGGCAGATAGAAAAACATCCACTAATTGTCTATTTCAGGTCATTTCTGGTGACAGGCAGCTATTGTACTGAGCCACATAGAAAAACATCTGACAAGTGTCCACTTGTCCACTTCCAGGGACACTGCAAGTGTACAAAAATGAAGAAAGAAGCAAATAAGGGACACAGGCATGCTGGTGCTGGTGGAGAGGACATGTTACATCTTTACCTGCTACACCTTTCTCTGGTGAAAGCAGACATCAGGGTTTGCAGTGTTTTCTGGTAGGCTCCAATTCCCCTGTAAGAATGGTGAGGCCAGACCAAGTTGAGGCATGGATGACACCATCGTCACCATCCTCATCCTTTGCCTGCTAGAAAAACACTTCAAGCCATAGTGGAGGATGTGATGGTGGCACATGAGCAAGCAGAGGAGGAAGAGAAATGTGCAATTTTAAAAAAAAATTGCGCAAGCTAAATATAATGTCGAATTGCACCAAGGGAACAACTAATGAGAAAAAATACTCACTGTGCGGAATCAGCCTTTATGTGTTAACACAGGAGTACCACTTTACCAGCACCCACCCACAGCACATATCACCTAAAGGGAGACTGGTGACTCCATGGCAAGAAGTTAGGGCAGGGGAGGAAAAAAAGTGGCAGAATTTGCACTTTCCTTTGGTGCTTTTCTTGTAAGCTATAGCACGGCAATGGCCATGGGTGTGACATCCCCGGTCATTATGTTCATTGGCACTGTGCAGTGTAGTAATTACAGACAGGGTAAAACAAATAACGACTTATTGTACATGATTAGTAATGAGCGAACCCAATGAAGTTCAGGTTCAACAAGTTCATTTCGGGTACCCGGAGTCTACCCAAACCTGAACCCCATTGACGTCCCTATTGAAGTGGAACCTGAACTTGGGGTCACTGAGACCTCAATATCAGATGGGAACTCAGCCAGTAGTCCCCCTACCAGAGGGTGTTTGTACTCTCTCATGTTTCTATCATGCTCCAGTGCTGGAATCAAGGAGGTGATGTTATGCTTTTAGCGGGGATCCAGCAGAGTGGCCATCCAGTAATTAGCACTGGTGACTATACAGGGTCTGGAGCATGTAGTGGATCATGTAGGCCAGGCTTCATTGAGTTAATGAGGAGCTTTCCTGGCAGTGGGAGGTGTCTTCTCCGCCTACTGTCAGTCATGCTCCGTGAGCTTTGCTGGGTGCCACCCTGCTGTGAAGAAAAGTCCTCAAAATCTTCCTCCTCCTCTGAATCCTGCAAAACTGTCCACTGGCTGGACAGTGGAGTACCTGGCCACTGTTGGTCCAGAGACCTACCCCCAAAAGTACGTTTTGCTGAGACCAGGGGGTTTCACACAGTGCGGCATACTGATTTGGATGCCAGGGGGAAGGCTAATAGATTCCAGGGCTGACCATTTTTGGTTTTGTTCCGCTTTAAGAGAGAAGTTGAATTAATGACAGAAAGCCTTTGTCTAAGCTTTCAAAAATTGATGGACTATAGAAAATAGTCAAGGACCACATTGGATTCTTAGTTTTTCATTACTCCAAATAGTAAAGCACAGCAGCAAGGTCGAAGAGCAGGAGCATTAGTGCTCCTAGGATAGCTATGCGAACCATTCCACAGTGCACCTTTCCAACCTCCAAAAGGAGATGAATAAACTGCATCTTCTCAGCAACAAGTGTTTAGAGGTACTGTATTCATCTCAGTAGCATGGTGTTTCACGGAAACATGGGTCAGTGACTTCAATCCGGATATGACCTTAGATCTCCCTGGGATCAATAATATCAACAAAACATGATGAAAACATCATGGACTATAAGACTGTACAGAAACAATGTGGAGGTGGCTTTTGCTTTTACAGTATGTCAACAACAGATGCTGTAGAAAGATTGGCAAAGGCTATTGTGGAAAAATTGTTGTATCCTCTATGCCCCAAGTGAACTTTTATCAAACGTTTTAGTCAGTGCCTATGTTTCACCAAGGGCACCTAAAAAGGAGGCACTTGGCATTCTAGAAGTCAGTGTTACTGAGCTAGGCTTGAAATATAATGCAGACACTATTTAATCAAAGTCCCAACTGATTGGAATTTGCTTCAGAACATGATCAATGGGGCAACAGGTTGAAGTAATCGTAACAGGATATGGCATTGCTGAGTGTTGTGGATAACAGCGGCAGCTGGGAACTCATTTGATGGCTATTTTATGATTGTTTTATTAGGCCATACAGTCCAATCATCTTCTGTACGCTCCTACATGGACTGATAATTTGGTACCAGCAGGATGTATCATGTTTTATTATATTTGATGTGCTTCATCCTTGACAGACTGTAACAAATGTGGTCAAATGACTAACAATTATTACTACCTTTAGAGCATGGTGCTTATAAAAAATGTTTTATCCACAGTTAGTAAAAGTAAATTAATTTGTAGAGGTGATTGGATTCCAGTAGGGACACTTCATAAAGTGTTAAACATATCACTACTTTATTAGGCTGTGGATGCTCATTGAGCATCTAAAATGAATGATACAAATGTAGCCAGGTTCACAGGCTATTCCTGTTAAATAAAATAAAATGTCATGTATAACACTAAGGGAATGGTTCATTAGGCTTTGTTTACAGGCACATTTATCATGATCAAAGCCAGCGTTAATGGGCAATGCACTTAATATGACTGGGATCATTTGCTAAATGGGGAAAATGTTACTCGGCTTCAGTGAACCTGTGTTGACTTCAGACATTCTATCAGCTTGAAGAAGTCCTTCTGGGAGGAAAACACTTTTTAATAAACATACCAAAACATGTGAGAATCACGGCTTTATAGGCCATCCTGGAATACAATACCCTCATAGCTACTTTAAAGAGCACAGAAAAGGGCTACCTACTCTAATCCTCAACTGTTTCGCCACAAGGCTGATCATATGTCATCCCAAACACTGCAGGGGAGACTTTTCTGATGGGCACACTCATATACAGTAGATATTGCATAGCACTCAGTTGCAGTGTTTGGGACGAAACTCAAGTGCCTCGTGTGCTCAGCAAAGAATGAAACAGCGCATGGCCAACCAGGCCTCAAGCCCAGACCCAAACAAGTGTAATAAGGAGTGGTGGGTTTGAGCATGCCCATGTATGATAGCGGTGGCGTTGTTTATCGCTACCTCAGCCAGGAAGAAAGAGGACATAGGTGAGTGGGCTATGATGGCCAGCCCTGGGGCTGGGCCAGACAGACTGATGTCCACCTTACCCTTGTTGAACATCAGACCACTGATACCACTGGACAGGGGACAGAATTGGGACGCCAACAATCTCTTGGTTTTATTTTACATCCTATAATTAATAAATTAATATTAAATAACGTTAAGTGATATTAAAGTATCAAGTGGTGATTCTTACAAGTGGGTGTGTTATATATATATATAGCATAGATTTAAAATTGTCACCATGGTTAATGTAACTAGTGTAGGGATAGAAGGGCATCACAGACTGGCTTGTCCAACCTGACAGAAATGTATATATGTTCTTATCTCCTGGGCCCTACTCTCCCCATTCTCTGCATCTCAGGCAGATGACATAGGTGTCCCATGACAGCTTATGTCACTAGCCTGAACAGGAAGTAGAATGCAGGAGCCAGGTTGAGTATGAAAACATGTTTCCCAGGCACACTCTGCCCCTGTCAGTGCTGCACCACCCTTCTTCACACAGACTCCACCAGGACATGGCAGGGGAAATGTAACATACCCATGGGTCACTTGCTGGGAATGCCAGGCTTAGAGGTAGAAAGCAAGACTTAGCAGTCAGCTCAGTGTCCCCTGCCTTTCTGGTGCCCATTATGATTCTTACTGCTGGCCAAAGCCCAGAAACAGACCTGATTCAGAGTTTATTAACATGACATGTGGCTGGTTTATCCTCTTTAGTGAGCTATATAGATTAACTATTGTTTGGTATTTATTGTAATTGTGGCACTGGCTTGCATTGCACTTGGATGGACATTACCCCAAGTTGCTTTTGATTATGTGGTCTTTGTGGTTAATGTTTTTTTTTGTCACAATAAAGTTGATATTTTGGTAGTGGGTGGTAGAGATGAGCGAACCGGTTCGGACGAACCGGAATTCGCTCCGAATTTCAGGGAAAATTCGATTCGGCACGAACCCGAATTTTTTTTGGTTCGTGCCGATCGAATTTTCCCTGAAATATAAAAAAAAAATGCCGGCATGGTGGGAGCGGGCAGGCCGGCTACGCTGTCAGTGGGCGTCGGAAGCCGGCCCGCTGACAGCGCAGCCGGCCTGCCCGCTCCCACCATGCCGGCGTTTGATTAAAAAGCAAACACTTACCTGCATGCCCGGAGCGTGGAGGCCGGCGTCGCTCTCAGGCGCCCTCTGATGACGCGCCCGCTTCCGCCGCCCACTGACAGCGTAGCCGGCCTGCCCGCTCCCACCATGCCGGCATTTTTTTTTCTCTGATGAGCGATTCGTAAAAGTTCGATTCGGGCGAACCCGAATTTCTTGGGGAAATTCGGCGAATCGCCCGAATCGAACTTTCAAGAAGTTCGCTCATCTCTAGTGGGTGGTGCAGTAATTGGTAACTTTGGTGAGGGCTTACCCCTCCCCTCAAAGCATTTGGATATACTTTACAACCTCATTTTCACATTCTTAAATATGAATCCAGGCTGTGTAGTGGTGCAACCAGCTTTTTTTGCAGAAGGATCGAAAAAACAATGTTTAGGCCTTAGAAGCCTCTGCCCAGACAGCCAAATCTGAGGCACCACAATGAGTAAAGAAAAAAGGAGGAGAAAGAAAGAATAGGTGGTGAAAGTACATAACCAAAGGTTAAGATTAAAGGGACTGTCCGGGCAAAAGTAAAAAAAGTATATATACTTATGCATAGTCCCACGCAGCTGAGCACCTCTATCCCAGGAGTTTGAAACATACCTCCCCCAGAGATCTAGACTATGCCATCCCTGCTCATCATCCCTGCTCATGACCATGGCCTGTGGTCACCTTGCTGCCCCTTTACAACAGTCACAGTGACTGGTCACGCCCACTCCATTCATTTCAATGACAGGGATGCAGGCATGCCCTCTCCATTGTAGTAAATGGGGCGGGTACAGACAATCACAGGATAAAATGGCCCCTTGAGGAGGAGATTGCCCATGCATATAAGTTTCAAATGACCAGTATTGAGCGAATCAGCTGTATTAGACAGCCCAGGCAGCCATACCATTCCTGGTACCAAATGGAGGGGTGCAGAAGCTATATGAAGAGGAGGGGTTTCCCTGAACTTAGAGCCTCCTACCTGAGCAGCCATTTACTCCAAGGTATCATTGGCGAAAGCGGTCACACAAAGTGAAGGGAAAGGATCTCCCTGAAGATCCTCCTACTCAAGCAGCCATTCCACACCAGAGGACCACATGTAGAGGGATAATGATCTAGGTTAAATTATGCGTAGCTAGTGGAAAGGACAAAGATAAAAATTAACTGAGGTATACCATACATCTTCTGACCTCTTCTTCTCATCGCTGCAACTTTCATGCCAGGTCCCTGATCCATGCCCATAGCTACTCTTCTGCCTTTACCACAGTGTAGCTCTGAACGCGGCTGCTTCTTCTGGGGCTTTCGTGGCTGCTCCTTCTGGGGCTTCCGTGGCTGCTCCTTCTGGGGCTTCCGTGGCTGCTCCTTCTGGGGCTTCCGTGGCTGCTCCTTCTGGGGCTTCCGTGGCTGCTCCTTCTGGGGCTTCTATGGCTGCTCCTTCTGGGGCTTCTGTGGGGCTTCTATGGCTGCTCCTTCTGGGGCTTCTGCGGCTGCTCCTTCTGGGGCTTCTGCAGCTGCTCCTTCTGAGGTGTCGATCATTGATGAGGACTAAAAGAGGAATTCTCTGTGTACAATGAATAGAACCACTGGCACACTGTGATTCAGGCAGAAGGTGGGATTCAGATTACCATTTTAATCTTATACAGGGTTTAAAACTCAACATTTACATATTTAGTTAGTTAGTTTTAGTGTGCTAATTGGCTGAATGGAAACATCTTCTATATTAAACTACTCAGTTTATAATAAATGCAGTACTGTTTTTTAATGTTAAGTGCTAATAGTCAAGTGGGTATTTTCCTAACATTTGCTTCCATCTTTTCATTTGGTGTGATAGGTTTTTCATAAAAAAATGTAAATTTTACAATTGCTTCAAGAGCTTAATTCGACATTATTGTTACCAATTAGATGAGTTAATTCACACATTTGTTCAATTATTCTTACAATTAACCATCAGATTATTTCTCGCTTCCAATTTAGACCTTTCTTACTATGTTTTTTGAATATAATTAAAAATGTAATTAAGCAGCAACTGTGACATTTCAGTTTCAGTTTTGTTAAAAAAAAAAGAAAATATTTACTTCATTTGTAAAATAAACTTTGTTAAAATAAGTCATTTAAAAAATGTATAATCAGAGCAGAGTTGATGCTTTAGAAGACGTTATTGATTGTATTTGATTTTTGCAGAGCATGTCGTTGATGATGTTAAACAACAATATTATTTTCAGTAAAATTAGTAATGTAAGAGAATGTAATTTACACCAGTCTTACTGTACATTTATTTTTGAAAATTCCCCTCACTACCTGTATGTGAATTGCCGATAGAGAATACAGATTCACTAGCTTTGGTGATTATCAGGAAGCAAGATGTGACATCCCACCTAGAAATGGATGACAAAACCGCTTGCCTGGACAGATATATTTTGGAGATTTGCCTCTTTAGCCATGTGAGTGCAGAGATGAGGAAGAAGGAGGGTTGTTTGTTGTAAATGTACCATTGAATGCGTAACTCCACTCCACTTGATTGAAAAAAACACATCTCCATTAATTGCAAGAAGTAGAATAAACTAAATGTAATTGGCCTTCTTCAGGTCAGGGATCCATTGGATACCTTCAGGTAAAGATCACATGTTCATGCGATTCAGCAGAATGCTTGCACATTTGTGGGTGTATGAAGAGCAGTGCACTTTTAATGGATGACTGAAAACTTTTCATTTTACCCCAGCATTTTACCCTCTAAATGTGTGATGTGTTCATAGTGCTAATTCTCCCCTATGTGGAAAAAAATTAAAACAACATCCCCTTAACCCCGATTGGGAGGCTGCCTTCTGATCTGCCAGCATACCAGCCTTTAATCCCTTCATCAAGGTTCTATTGATGTCCTGGCACTGTTGGAAAACACCCGACTCATGCTGAATGGCACCAGACTTTTCTGCAACCAGATGACTTGAGAGCAGGCGCAGGTGATTTGGTGGGGTATCATCAAGCCACTTACTGGCATGGCAGCAAGGTGACCCTGCTACCCCCTGTATTTGAACTGGTATAAGGATAATTGGGAATCCCTTCTAGTTCAGAAAAAAAGGTGAAATGAAAAGAAGAACAACATTTCCCCCACCTGATTATAGATATTTTCATTTTACTCACTTGCCACTAGTGTCTTCTTACTTGCATCCCCCATCATCTTTCTCCTGGTATGGTATGTATCCTCTCCCCATTGAGCTTGTTCCTAGTGTCTTCCAAGTTGCTTGCAGTGTGAGGGTGATGGGGCTTTTTGCATAGGTGTTAGATACAAAGCAAAGGGGTGGGAATAGCTCAATCACTATTATTTATAGTTGGTTCCCTGGCCCTGAATAATAATAATAATTTTGTATAAATTATAGTGATTGAGCTACTCCCACCCCCTTTACTGTTAGATACCAACCCCTATTCCCGCTGTACCTGGCTGGTTGCCTGAGGGGTAGGCTACTCTTTTTTTCTACATTAAAATTTTTTAAAACTGGCCAAAATCCCTTTTCACGGCTAAGGTTAACCAACCTACTTTTTATTAATGTTAAGTTCTAATATCCAAGTTTGTATGTTCCTAAAATTTGCTTCAATTTTCCCATATAGCATGATTTTTGTATAGTAAAAATTAAAATTTTGACATTAATATCAATATAACCACAAAATTTAACTCCCTCAGCAATTGTTGAATTACACTTCACAATTAAATATCAGATTATTTCATGCTTCCAATTTATTATGGTTGAGCCTATGTATTTCATACAGCGAGGCTTAGACTTTAGAGCGTGGTGAACAGGGTTTCGTTCTTTTAAAAAAATAATGATAAGCTCTCACATTACATGTCTGGAAGTGTGGATTATTTCTTACACATACCATAGCAGTTACAAAAATAATGTGCAACTTTGTAAAAACAGGTGTCAAAAACAGTTGAAATGAACACACAATACACAAACACATTTCCCTGTCCCAGTCCCTGTCCAGGCAAACAATAACTATCTACAACCTTATTCCCTTTGAGAACAGTAAATCATGAGCCATTTCAAAGCTCCTGAAATCTCTGATTGTATGCAAATATCTGATGTGTTCTAGGTGAAACTGATTTCTTTGCTTCAGTTTCTGGGTTTGTGGCTGATCTGGGAAGGGCATGCCATGAAGAAGCTTTATGAGTCTTAAACATGTTGTGCTGTGGTCAGAGACAGCTGTTGGGACCACTTGCTGTACTCGCTCACACTGAGAGCACCAAGAGACAGAGTGGCCGTAGGACCACTTTTTTGTGTGCCCCTGGAGGAATAAAATTTGAAAAAAGGGCAAACTTTGGAGTAATGCTCCAGCTTCTGCCATGCGCTGCAGGAAATGGAGGAGAGGCATATAGGACAGGCATCAGATAAGCTGCTGGCAGGCTGATTATTGTTGGGTTTAATCATGTTGATCGCCTGAATTTTAAAAAGTTAGATTAGAGCCTCAACATATTTGGGTTAAGGTCCTCATACTAGCAAGGCTGCCCTAGTTTCCGGTTCAGTCTATTAAAAATTATACAATTTTTCTTTTAGAAGGCAAAGTTGGTTATATACATTTTTTCCAAGTCATCCTTCTGCATGACCACACGGAGAGAGAGGCTCCACCCCCTGGGAGGAAACACAAACTGAAGCAGAGGTTAAAAGCCCCACCCCTTCCTCTCCACCTCAGTTCTTTGTGTTTCCTCCCTGGGAAACCACTGGACAGAGTGTGTGCAGAATGCCCAGATGGTGAACCTAGATGAACCTACACATACCCATTCTTAACGGCCTGTCATAATTTCCGAGGATCTTCACAAAGCTCCTGCCAGAACTGATGGCTTACCTCAGACAACAGGGAATCATGGAGATGCCCAATTTAAACGACCTCCTCCTGTTAAAAAAAAAGACCAGCACTTATGTTAGATCTAGAAAAGACCCTGTCTTGGGTTCAACATAGACATCATTCAACAAGTTTTTTCTTCCACAAGAAAAGGTGGACAGCATCAGCGCAGAAGCTCAAAGATTAATGGCAGTCCCTCAGGTCTCCATAAGGGAGATCATGAAAATCTTGGGTCTCATGAGCTTGGCAATTCCTGCAGCAGCTATGGGCTCATCTTCACATAAGAGCATGTCGTCTAGAGCAGGGGGACAAGCAACAAAGCACACTGGACTGACTAGTCCAGTTACTTCTGAGTATCCTAGAGGATCTCAGGTGGTGGCTTGATCCAGGGGCCATTACAAATAACAAACAGTTAAAAGGTGAGTAACATATACATGAATGTGCAGATGGATGGCCAGATGACGCTGGTGAGAGCTATCTGCACATCCATGTATTGTTATTCACCTTTTAACTGGTTGTTCTTTGTAAGTGCCTATTTTGAATTAATAAACATATTATTTCATACCCTAAATGGTAGTACACTAGATTTGTCTTTTCTTGATTCTCTTTGCATGCTTAACTCTGTGGAGTTACCTTCATAATTTGACATCAGCACCTGCCTTCACCTGACCATATTTATGTCCATGACCTGTTTCCTTTGGGTCGATTAAGATCCAGTGTTGGCTGTTCTTCCTTGTATGGATGTTTATATGTGGTCATATCTCCAGACCTCTGGTAAGACTATATAGAATCGGTGGAGGGCACATGTGGATTGCTTTGCGAATTGCATGCACTTTGGGACCACTCTTCAAATTCTGATCAATGGACTAATTTTTCACTATTTTATTTGCTCTGTGCTTTTTAATATGTATTATAATTGGGGCTGGCTGGAATTATTGGTTCTGCACATGGAGCAATACTTGAAAAAATGTATTTGTCAATTGTCTAAGCACAGTGTTTTAACAGTGTGTTAAAAATTGAGACAGAATGAATTAATCAATGGTGTTTTCAAGTCAATTGTATTAAGAGGATTAATGCAACTGTCCTTTGAAACCTCTAGATGAGGTTCCAAAGAATTGGTTGTCGCTAAAATGTTTCTTCCTGCTAGCCATTACATCTGCCAGGTGAGTAAGTAAACTACAGGCATTATCTATGAAAGAGCCCTATTGAGCAGTACTGCCAGACAAAGTTATACTTAGACCTAATGCTTGTGTGCCAAAAACAGTGATTTCTGCTAGCAGGTCGCAAGAGATAATCCTTCCGACACTACCTATGGTACAGAGAAGGAATAAGATCTCTTGCTGAGAGATTGAGAAATCCCTGAACATTTATTTGGAAAGATCTAGAGAATGTGTATAGCAGAACAACTTTTAAGTAACTTTTAAGTAGCAAGAAAAAAGAAAGGCTTAGCAGCCTCGAAGTCCTCTATAGCCAGATGGATAAAGCAGACTATTGCACAAGCTGATTCTACTAGAAGGGTTCTCCCTATGAGGTGTCTGCCCATGCTACAGGAGCCATGTCAGCATCTTGGGCAGAGAGGGCTGGCACTTCTTTGGATGAGATATGCAAAGCAGCAATGTGGTCTTCACCCCACACCTTCCTCAAACATTATAGACTTGATCTGTTATCTGCAAAACATCAGGCCTTTGGTAGAAGGGTACTGCTTGCAGCTTCCCACCCCTAGGGTATAATTAATTGCCTAAACCACCGTTAGACTTAACTGATTTTTTAGGAATCCTTCAGTACCCAGAGTCTAAGGGTTATTTCAGTTACTTTACAAAGACTGAGGTTGGGAGGAAGGGGTGGGGGCTTTTAACTTCTGTTTCAGTTTGTGTTTCCCCCCAGGGGGTGGAGCCTCTCTTTCCGTGTGGTCATGCTGAAGGATTCCTCAAAAATCTGTTACCGGTAAGTCTAACAGTGTTTTTTTATTACACTAGATGCTACAACACAGAACAGTGCTGTATTTTAATACCAGCTACATCGGCCTTTCAAAAGGGATCTGTATTTACAGAATAGGAGCAACACACTGGCAATCAGAATGGCATCATGTAGTGAGTGCAAGATTTATTAATTACATGAAACTTCAATATTTCAGATGAATGATTTCCACGACTACAGTGAACACATGTAGAAATTAAAATCAGGGAGAGATGTTTTATATCAAAGCTACAGTATATGGGTATAGCAAGTAAAAGTTCACACGCTGCAATTGAAGGTTAAACTCACTGGCCACAGACCAAGGTTTTTGGAGGAGTAGCAGGAAACACATCACAAGGTATGGGTTTAGCTACAGGTAGCATTCATCACACGCCTATCACCTATTGTATGCATAGGGTGGAAGCTACAGCTCCGCACGGCCGCATCAGCCAGCCTGGCTTCCGGGCAGCGTGACGCTGCCTCCTCCGGGCGGAGGCGCGTCTGGCTCTCCTCGTGCTCGCGCGCGCGCGCGCGAGCACGTCTTTCTTATGCCTCCCGGCGGCGCTTCCTCCAGCGCGCGCGCCGGGGGCGAGTGTTAAAGTAACCTATTATCTGCGGGTTCCCAGGGTCGGCCGTCTGGCCTGGGCCGTCCAGCTCCTGGGACCGAGCCCAGTTTGCATTGTGCGCACCAATCATTGTTGTTCCCTCCGTTTTTCCCTTTTCCCCACTGGCCAGTTCTCCCTATAAAGCTGCATTGCCCCAGTATCCCAGGGCCCGTTATAGCTTCTGGGTTCTGGATGTGCGTTGCTGTGTCTTTGGTGAACATTTGGATTTGGACTTCGACTATTCTCGCTTGCTGCCTGCCCTGACCTTCTGCCTTGCCTGACCACTCTTTTGCCTGACCCTCCTGTACCTCGCCTGTGACCTCCTGGACTTGACCTCGGCTAGCCTCGACCACCCTTTCGTTATCTCCCTTGGATACCTCGCCTGTGACCTCCTGGTTTGACCTCGGCCTGAAATTCGGACTTTCGCACCCCGGCATCCTCATTCGGGATTCCCTGCCAAACATCATTCTGCACCTTAAGCTGTTATCCTTTGCGCCTTTTAAGTCCTGGGGGCAACCGACTGGGAGAGGCATTACCCGTGTCTCCTACAAGCGGGGGCTTGTCTATAGGCGGAAGTGGCGGCGGAGATTGGGGGATACCAGCTTAAGACAGACGGGTGTTTGGTATAGTCCTGACATTATAACGGGCCAGAAGAATGGACCAAATCCTGGAGCAGGTGCAAGCCTTGACAGCGGCTGTGGAGCACCTGGCTCATCGGGTTGCGGCTCAGGAGAACCGTCCTACTCCCATTGTCCCCACTTCTCAGGGGACTCCGGCCGCAATGTTTGTGGAACCCAAGATCCCACTTCCTGAAAAGTTCTATGGCGACAGGGCAAAATTTGCCAATTTCCGGGACTCTTGTAAACTGTACTTTCAGCTCCGTCCTGTTTCCTCAGGGTCACAAGAGCAAAGGGTCGGCTTGATTATTTCCCTTCTGCATGGAGATCCTCAGTCCTGGGCCTTTAGCTTATCAGCTCAGGACCCAATCCGCCTATCTGTGGATAGTTTTTTCGCTGCAATGGAGGTCCTCTATGATGATCCCGACAAAGGGGCCTCAGCTGATGCCAAATTACGTACCCTCCGCCAGGGACGCCGTCCAGCCGAAGACTACTGTTCTGAATTCCGGCGTTGGGCGGTTGACTCTCGTTGGAACAATCCTGCCCTCTGCGGCCAATTCCGACTAGGTTTGGCTGACACTATCAAGGACACCTTGGTGAATTACCCGGAACCTCAGACCCTGGACGAATTGATGCATCTGGCCATCCGCATTGATCGGCGACTTCGGGAGAGGCGCCTAGAAAAAGGATCGCATCTCGAATCTGCTTCAAAGTCTGAGGCTCTAGTCGGTCAACCTTCAGAAGAGCCCATGCAGTTAGATGCCACAAGGCTCACTGAAGGCGAGAGGCGGCGACGTTTATCCGAGGGGCTTTGTCTATATTGTGGAGGAACCGGCCACATGGTCAGACTTTTCCCAAAGAAACCGTCGGGAAACTTCAGAGCCTAGGGGGTTTCGAGGGGGCCCTCCTAGGCTGTAAGGTATCTCCTCAAGTATCGTCTCCAGTTTTCATCCCAGTCCAGTTTAAAAGTGGTGTTAAATGTATGAATCTAAAGGCTCTTCTAGATTCTGGAGCAGCTGGGAATTTCCTAGACTCTGAACTAGCGCAGACTTTAGGAATTGTGGTACAGGCCTTACCGACTCCTATCCGGGTTTCAGCCATTGATGGCACTCCAGTAGCCGGGGGGTTAGTTCGGTTCCAAACCCCTCCTATGCAAATCAAAGTGGGAGCCAGTCATTCTGAGGTTATCAGGTTCTTGATATTGAGTATGCCTGGTACCCCTTTGATTTTGGGTTTGCCATGGCTGCAGGAGCACAATCCCCAAATTGATTGGGTTTCGGGGCAAATCACCAAGTGGGGACACCAGTGTTTTCAGAACTGCCTAGAATTCCCACTCAGGGTTGCGCACTTAGCACCGATTGGGGTTCCCACTCCATATTTGGAGTTTGCTGATGTCTTTTCAGAAAAGGCGGCAGACAAACTTCCTCCCCATAGACCTTGGGACTGCCCTATTGAACTGCTTCCCGGTACTATGCCTCCCAGAGGGAGAATATTTAATTTGACCCGAACAGAAACCCTCGCCATGCGGGAATATATCGCCGAGAACTTAGAAAAGGGGTTCATTCGGCCTTCATCTTCCCCAGCAGGGGCGGGGTTTTTTTTCGTGGAGAAAAAGGATGGGGGACTTCGCCCCTGTATTGATTACCGGGGCTTAAATAACATCACGGTGAAAAATAAGTATCCCCTACCGCTTATTGAGGGACTCTTTACACAGGTGGTTGGGGCGCAGGTCTTCTCTAAACTCGATCTCCGGGGGGCCTATAACCTCATAAGAATCAGGCAGGGGGACGAGTGGAAGACGGCTTTCAATACCCTTGAAGGGCATTATGAGTATTTAGTAATGCCTTTCGGCCTGTGTAATGCCCCTGCGGTCTTTCAAAGTTTTGTCAACGAAATCTTTAGGGACTATCTTGGCCGTTTTATGGTTGTTTATTTAGACGACATTTTAATTTTTTCTTCGTCCATTGATGAACATCGTAAACACGTGTGTTTGGTCTTGCAGAAACTTAGGGAGAACAGTTTATATGCCAAGTTAAAGAAATGTCAATTTGAAGTATCTGAGGTTCCGTTTCTCGGTTACATTATCTCCAAATCTGGTCTGTCTATGGACCAATCTAAGGTGAAAGCCGTTTTAGAATGGGAGCAGCCCAGAGATTTGAAGGGCCTGCAAAGGTTTTTGGGTTTTGCCAATTTCTATAGGAGGTTCATTAAGAATTTTTCTGCCCTGGTTACACCACTAACTAACCTAACCAAGAAAAGCGGGTACCCCCCGGTTTGGCCGGTTCAAGCTGTCCAGGCCTTCGGGAATCTTAAGAGGGTATTTAGTGCTGCTCCCGTCCTAGTCCACCCTGATGAGCAACGACCTTTCCTTGTGGAGGTGGATGCTTCTGAAGTCGCGGTCGGGGCAGTCTTGTCACAGTATTACGGTTCACCTGCACGCCTCCATCCATGTGCCTTCTTTTCCAAGAAATTCTCAGCGGCCGAAAGAAATTATGATATCGGCAATAGAGAATTATTGGCCATCAAGCTAGCCTTCCAGGAATGGAGACACTGGCTGGAGGGGGCTCAGTATCCAGTTACGGTCTTTACGGACCATAAAAATCTAGAATACATCCAGTCCGCCAAGAGATTAACTCCTAGACAGGCTCGCTGGTCCTTATTCTTTTCTCGGTTTAATTTTTCTATAACCTATAAGCCCGGGTCCAAAAATATAAAAGCGGATGCCCTGTCTCGGAGTTTCTCTCCTCCTGACTTACCGGAAAGGGTGGTTTCTCCCATCTTACCTTGCTCCCTAGTGGTGGCCGCCATCCAACCCCAACTTCCTGATCTTACTCAGTTCCAGGCCCAAGCTCCTCCTGGGAAACCCGCTTCAGCCCTGTTTGTGCCCTCTACTTACCGGTCTGACTTTTTGTCCCATTTTCATGATACCAAAACAACAGGTCATCCAGGGGTTAAGAAAACCATAGCTTTATTATCACGCCAAGTTTGGTGGCCTTCTCTCAGGAAGGACGCTCAAAGATTCGTCTCCGCTTGCAAAGTCTGTGCCCGAAGTAAGTCCTTGAGGCGTTCGCCTGAAGGCCCACTCCTTCCATTATCCATTCCTGCCTCCCCGTGGACCCATCTGGCCATGGATTTTGTTACTGACCTTCCCCCTTCTCAGGGACATACTGTTATTTGGGTAGTTGTGGACCGCTTTAGCAAAATGGCCCATTTCGTCCCTTTAAAGAAACTCCCCTCAGCTCAAACACTTGCTCAACTCTTCATTACTCATGTTTTCAGGATTCATGGTATTCCCATGGATATTGTATCGGATAGGGGGGTCCAGTTTGTCTCCCGGTTTTGGAGGGCTTTCTGTGCCAAGTTGGGTTTCACTGTCTCCCTTTCCTCGGCTTTCCATCCGCAGTCGAATGGACAAACCGAGAGGACGAACCAGTCCCTGGAACAATATTTGCGCTGTTTTACGGCTGATACTCAAACTGATTGGGCCTTCTTCTTACCATTTGCGGAATTTGCATTTAACAACGCTGCACATTCTTCCACGGGGTTTCTCCTTTCCATTGTGTTTATGGCAAGGACCTGAAGTTTTCTGCCCTTCCGGACCAACCCTCTAGAGTTCCCTCCGTGGATGAATGGGTTTCCAAATGGCCAGGGGAATGGAATAAAATCCAACAACATCTAGCTAAGGCCGCTCTTCAGCAGAAAAAATTTTCTGATCGCAAACGTTCTTCTAACCCTAGCTATAAGGTGGGTGACTGGGTTTGGCTTTCAACCAAGAATTTGGCGCTACGCCAGCCCTCCGCTAAGTTAGGACCTAAATTTATTGGTCCCTTCCCCATAGTAAAGAAAATTAATCAGGTCACGTTTCAGTTGGCCCTCCCTTCGTCCATGAAGATTTGCAGGTCTTTTCATGTTTCTCTTCTTAAATCTGCTAGAAACCATGAACCCGATAAGCTCCCCGGTCCTGAATTAGTCGATGGGCATCTGGAATTCGAAGTCGCCCGAGTTCTTGACTCCCGTCTTTTTAGGAATTCTCTTCAGTACTTAATTGACTGGAAGGGGTATGGTCCGGAAGAACGGTCTTGGGTCCCAGCCAGAGAGGTTCATGCGCAGAATCTGGTGAAGAGATTTCATAAGGAGAATCCATTGAAACCCAGTTTGGAGGGTCCAGTGGCCCCTCCTCAGGGGGGGGGTAATGTTAGACACTTACCTGCTCGCCGTTCCGGGTCCCGCGGCGCGCTGGTGAAGGGGCCCCGGCGGCCCTCTGCTCAGCCATCCCCAGGTCATCCATCCCCTCGGCGCCCCTGTGAGGGTCAGGGGCGGTCGGCGCTGCTTGCAGCTGATGGCCGCGTCGCGGCCCACTCCGCACGGCCGCATCAGCCAGCCTGGCTTCCGGGCAGCGTGACGCTGCCTCCTCCGGGCGGAGGCGCGTCTGGCTCTCCTCGTGCTCGCGCGCAGCGCGCGAGCACGTCTTTCTTATGCCTCCCGGCGGCGCTTCCTCCAGCGCGCGCGCCGGGGGCGAGTGTTAAAGTAACCTATTATCTGCGGGTTCCCAGGGTCGGGCCCAGGGACTGGTCGGCCGTCTGGCCTGGGCCGTCCAGCTCCTGGGACCGAGCCCAGTTTGCATTGTGCGCACCAATCATTGTTGTTCCCTCCGTTTTTCCCTTTTCCCCACTGGCCAGTTCTCCCTATAAAGCTGCATTGCCCCAGTATCCCAGGGCCCGTTATAGCTTCTGGGTTCTGGATGTGCATTGCTGTGTCTTTGGTGAACATTTGGATTTGGACTTCGACTATTCTCGCTTGCTGCCTGCCCTGACCTTCTGCCTTGCCTGACCACTCTTTTGCCTGACCCTCCTGTACCTCGCCTGTGACCTCCTGGACTTGACCTCGGCTAGCCTCGACCACCCTTTCGTTATCTCCCTTGGATACCTCGCCTGTGACCTCCTGGTTTGACCTCGGCCTGAAATTCGGACTTTCGCACCCCGGCATCCTCATTCGGGATTCCCTGCCAAACATCATTCTGCACCTTAAGCTGTTATCCTTTGCGCCTTTTAAGTCCTGGGGGCAACCGACTGGGAGAGGCATTACCCGTGTCTCCTACAAGCGGGGGCTTGTCTATAGGCGGAAGTGGCGGCGGAGA
This sequence comes from Gastrophryne carolinensis, assembly GCA_027917425.1. NCBI lineage: Eukaryota > Metazoa > Chordata > Amphibia > Anura > Microhylidae > Gastrophryne > Gastrophryne carolinensis. The sequence continues at coordinate 112,279,725 of CM051234.1, forward strand.
TTGGGGGATACCAGCTTAAGACAGACGGGTGTTTGGTATAGTCCTGACACTGCCATTCACTTTCATTGCCTACCTTGGAGATGATTCAGATACAGTGAAAATTTACACCCAATAGCAATTTTCTCTCCCAACAAAGGAGCAAGAATTTGCACCTGGCTCTGACTCAACCCCATAGACAGGGCCTCAGACCAAGGCATGAACCACAAGCAGCAACATGAAGCAAGGCCCAGACCCAAATTTCATAGCAAGGCATAACCGTGGAGTAGGAACTTATAGCCCAGTGCCAGTAACTTGAAACAAGGAAAGGACCAAGATCAGGAACAGGACTAAAACACAAAACAGGAACTTGTAAGAAAACCCCAAAGCTGAGGCAAGAATACAGAGCTATAGTTGAAACACAGCTACACAAAGAAATACAGCACAGACCATGAACACAGGGTGAGGCACAGACCGGCAAAACAGATGTGAAACACAGACCAAGAATATAAGGCCAGACACAAAGCCAGGACATGGACCAGGAACTTGTACCAGAGGTAGAATTACAGAGCAAGCAGACCAGGAACAACAGTGTAGGAACAAGTAATTAACAACCAAATTAAACAGCATGCTAAAATAATTTCCTCTTCAGGGTGTTTTCAATCTAAATTCCAGAATAGAACAGAACAGATGTGGGGGACACAAGGTAAGTCTGAGCACCTGTGGACTAAAGTATACATATTAGCAGGAACAACAGTGTAGGAACAAGTAATTAACAACCAAATTAAACAGCATGCTAAAATAATTTCCTCTTCAGGGTGTTTTCAATCTAAATTCCAAAATAGAACAGAACAGATGTGGGGGACACAAGGTAAGTCTGAGCACCTGTGGACTAAAGTATACATATTAGCTCCTCACTTCCTATGATGAAATGGTCTCTTTGACAGGGCCGCCAGTTAAAATGGCTTGTGCCTTGCTCACACAACCGCAGGGATGCAAGGTGGCCAGGGACATGGTGATTCAGAAAAGATTTTTGCCATCCTACTGCTGAATCTTTACAAACATATTAGTAATATTAGTAAGGAAAAGTAATTGGGTGAGATTGTAGGTAAGAGCAGTGGGGTCCTTATGCTGCGGGAGTGCAGGTAGGGCAACAGGTAGAAGTCATCAGCTCAGGTGAAGTCACTAAGGCCACTTTCTCACACGGAGTAACTGGGTTACATAGTTAAATAGTTACAGAATTGGTAATGGATATTTAAATGTTAATCCTGTAAAAAGCCCCTGTGGGAGGCTATTCCACACATTTATAGTTAGAGGGAAACAAAGAATTGTAGCCTCTGTTTTGCCCCCCTTGTTTTTAGAGAGAATTTACATGAAATAGCTATTCACATTTTCACATATTCTTTATTACCCATTTACATATTTATACAAGTCAATTTTGTCGAATAAATCAAAATCAAATCATTTTATTAACTAAGTACAGATACAGAGATCTCATAAGAAATGTCCTTTGGCTGGTTACAGGGTTGGGTGACGGGGGGAAAAGCATGCTATATACAAGACAATGTACATATATATATATATATAAATATATAAATTGCAGGTCAGCATGTTATGTATGCATCCACAGAATGTTCATTTTTGCAGGTAAGTGGCTGATTAGTTGTTTCTGCTTGTGTTAGCCGGGATAATTCTGATTTGTTGAGGAGGTTGATGGAAGAAACAAAACACACTTAAACACACTATTTAGTGGGCATTTACGTTAATGATCAATGCTAGGGGCAATACAAATTAGACAAAAGTTTAAATTCGTTTCTACAAATTACAGAACATAATTACAGTTTGCCCAATATTGGATAACCCCTGGTGTCTTAATTAAAAAAAAAAACATAACATTTACTCAAGAAGGTATTCCTTTTTGTCCCAGATCATACAAAGTGCCCTGACAAAAGCTTCTGAATGCAAGGCACCAACAACTCCATACATTATGGAACTTTCATTTTCTCAGAGCCCTGGAGCTACTTAGAATGGCAGATAGTTCACTAGCTTTTGAAGTAACTAGGTTTCAAGTAATTAGTCAGACTACCCCAATGATAATAAGTGTCTTCTCTGGTATCCTTGCTCTTCAATGTCATCGAGATAATAATGAATCCTCCCGCCTACTATGACAGTTACTTATATTTAATGGAATCTGAAATGCTAATTAAATTCTAATATATGGAGAAAGAGGAGTTGGAAAGCATGAACCGCTGCACTCCATTACTAGCGTTAACCAGTGAAGGGCAAGTCATTCTAGTTATGCAAAGCTTTTCTTTACTTAAGAGGAGGTTCCATATTTTGTAAGAAAGTAGTCAATAATGACTACAGTTAAGAAGACAGGAGAGCAAAAATAGAAAGAGCATGATTTAAAACATTGGTCGGCAGGATAAAAAAAAGCAGAAGGGCAGCTCAGGTTGAGCAATAATGTGAATTAATCCTGGCTGATCGAAATGAAAACCTTTGATGGGGAAATCAGCTGATAGAAATGAAAAACTTTGATGGGGAATTCAGCAATGCCAGCAACACGTTTATTCACTCATTTCTTAACATAATTCTCTTTATGCAAGGAACTTCAGTATCAGATGAAACAAGGAGCCATTAGTTTAATATTACACCCAAAACAGGGATTCATAACTAGTTCTCTGCTAGGGTGCAGAATGAGCTTTACACCAACCTGACCTTCTGCCATCTATACTCTACCCAAGTCTGATGTGCTCCAAGTCCTCCAATTAAAGTTGAATTCCAGTCAAACTATAAACCCACCTCATTGCCTCCCTACCCAGGCGCTGAGGCAGAACAGGGGATTAAAAAGGAAAAAAAACATTACCTTTTCCACTGCCCAGCGCCGCTCCTCCTGGGCGCCGCCATCTTGGCCAAAAGCACAGTGCCACATCCCTCGGCTTTGTGCACTCTCCCGCCTGGCCATTTACATGAATGGGAGGCGGGAGTGCATGTGGACCTGGAGGATGCCTCTTTGTGTCTGTTCCATAGGCTTCCACCTGGAGTCAGACATAGCAGCGCTATTAAGGGGATAAGGTAAGGGGCTTTTCTTTGTATTTTCCTGTCCTGTCCTGCCCCTGAGGGTTATAGTTTATATTTGCATAAAATTCCACTTTAACAGAAGCCAATCCCATATGTCCTGGGTAACCTGGGTTTAAGGCTTAAAGCGCCACCCTGAAGGGGCACCTCTTTGGCCCATTAGGTAGGTCACACAAAAGGAGTCCAGGCAGGATAGCCAAGGTGAAGGGGCACAAACATAGATTTATACATGGTTCCAAAGTCCAAAGTCAAAAGGCAGGCAGCAATGGTTCAATAACTAATTAGGCTGAGGGTCAGAAAGCAGGCAGCCCAGAAGTGATGTACAGAGCCGAACCAGAAGGACACATAGAAGCAGTAGTCATATGGATATCTGGGTTGTAACAAGGAGAATAAGGGATCCAGGTAAGAAGAAGAAAAGCAGCTATAATCCATGAGTATAATCCAGCACTATCCTTGACAGGATGCCTCCTTTAAACATAATTATGTGGATACTTGCTCAACTGGTCCTGTACTGGGCATATACACAGATTTCCATGGTCTTGCACCTTGGTGTTAATGCACTGTTTTGCACAGACTTGGTGCACATACACAACTTCTGCTGAATGGTGCGCATCTTCTATGTTTTTTAATAGTTGTTTTGGATGTAACACAGTTTCAGGTAACTAAGAATGTACAGAGGGGAATACAGCTCCTCCCTTAAAGAGTAGCTTTAAATCAGTCTTGTTAAAATCCAGCCTAAAACAGAGCTCAATTAGGGAACTAGAAAAGATAATTGCCTTACATTGTGCTAATATTATAGGGATTAATATTTCACGTTTTAGGCCCTAAATCATACATTCCTGAAAGCTGAACAAACACATGTACTGTATAAATACTTGGACATTTTTACATCTAAACATGCAGAACAAATTATCACTTCCCATATCCCATAGTTTCTGTTTTCCACCACCTGCCCAAAACCAATAAAATAGATAGGCCACCCCGGGGATGCCCATCAGTGGGAATGGAGCACTAGGATAATGGGTGAGCACCCTACTTCAAGCCAAACGTGAGGCTCCTTCCTGGTTATATTTAAGACTTCCTTAAGGCTCTGAACAAAATCTCATGGCCAATTTAGGGGAGCTGGGCCACCACGGATGTAACTGCACGATATTCTTGCATATCACATAACCTGGCTATTGAGGTAGTTACTTACATGTTAAAAATATATACCAGACATGACTCAAAATCTGCAAAAACGAGGAGCGTCCATGGGAGCTCCCTCCCCCCCCCCCCCCCCCCTTTTGGCCAATCTTTATATGGGATGATGGAAAACACAGTTTATCTTTTCTGCCAACAACCCCTATTTAATGTACTCAAGATATACTGATGATCTAATTTGCATTTGGAAAGCCTGATTATTATACAGTATCAACTACTTAAATGCTAACTACCTAACCTTGTGTTAACAGGTAATCATCAGAAATGAATTGAATTCTTAGATCTCATCTTAAATGCAACTTCCTCAGGCCGAATTATTGAGACTAAGACTTTCTAGAAGCCTACAGCGGGTATTTCTAACCTCTATGCAACCAGCTTCCATCCCCGCCATCCCATCAGGGGGGTTCCCTATGGGGAATTCCTCAGAGCAGTCAGGAAATGCACTCAACCTGCCAAGAAAACCGAGTTCAGAACTTTCCAGGCTTCAGGATAGGAGCTACAGAACTAGAATCCGTGATAATGCAGAACAATAAGCTCGATATAAAAGCAGAGAGAGTATCCTTTTTTCTCCCAAACCAAACAGAAATTGGTATTACCCCCACTAATAAACATGGTTACGAGATACTGTAAGGAATTTAACAAAATTAAGCGAATTGTCATGACCAATCTCCCAATTCTAAGAGCTGTTCGCTCTTAGAATTAATATACAGAGCACCCAACCAGGCCAACCATCCCTCCCCTTCAGTCCTTCGTGAAATACGGGCACCCAGTTCCACATGGCTGACATGCAAGGGCTGCCATCTCTGTGGGGGAAACACGTTGTACATGCTGTCACTACACTAGAAAAGGCAACTCATTTGATTATTATGTTACAAACAAACGGTACCTCATTTATGACATCTTGAATAGCAACTCAAAAAATGTAGTTTACTTACCCAAACCCTATGTAAACTACTATATGTTGGCTGTGCAATTCAAAATATTTTTGAAGCATGTCTATCAGAAATAATCCCACAATCCCAAATCTTGCCAGATATTGCAACTCACACAACGGTGATACACACCTTCTAAAGATCACTATAATTGAGAAAGTTGGACCTAATATTAGAGGCAATGATTAACAGAAGAAACTATTCAAGGTCGAGTCAAAATGGATTTTGAAATTGGCCACTTGTATACCTAATGGCATCAATAATAAGTTGGATCTATCTCTTCTTACTAATCTGTGACTGCTGGTCCTCTTTAATCACAATTTGTCCGATTATCCTAGTCTCATTATCATGATGTTACCCATAGTTTTTTTCTGTGATGTTTTTAACCAGGGGCTAGATTTTTTTCTCTTCCTAATTTCTCTACTTCCCATGATTACTACACTAGTTACTATTTCTTTTTTATAGTATCTAAGGATATCTAAAATTTGGGGAGCCCCCCCTCAACGCATTTTAATATTGACATTTGTCTTATATTTATCGGACACCTCTCTACATTGATTATCTATATGGGGTATTCCTACTACCTGTGTGTAGGGATGAGCGAATCGATCCGGACGAACCCGGATTCATTCCGAATTTCATGAAAAATTCGATTCTGAACGAATCCGAATTTCCCCACGATTCGATCGATCGAAGTTTTCCTTTAAACTCCATTTATTTCAATTACAGGCATTCTAAAATGGTGGAAGCACATGTCCGGACATATGCCCTGGGGCAAGGTATCATGGGAAAGTCACATGCAGCCTATCAGCAGCCAGGAAGCCCGGTGACGTCACCGTGCTATGTAAACCGGCGGCCATCTTCCTTGTGCGCATTTCAGCGTTCTATTGCGGCCAGAGCACAGCTGGTTACAGACAGGGACAGAGAGTTAGAGATAGGTAGGGAGAGTCAGAGAGGCAGACAGAGAGGTAGACAGAGGCAGGGAAAGTTAGTGAAAGATTGGGGAAAACCGGAACGATCATAGAACAGCATAGAAGTGACAGTGAAAAAATTTTTTTTTTCATTAGCCAGATCAGTTTTCAATTCAATTTCAGTTCTTTGTGCTGTAAATCTACATTGCCACTGTGTATCCCATCTATGCAGTGACTTATTTAACCCTATCTGTTACACACAAGCATTTCTAAAAACTGGATTAGTTTTAATTTAGTTTTAATATTTTTTGGTCTGCTTTAAATACACCAGCCCACATGGGCACCCTAAACCTGCACGTAGCAGCCTATCTGTTATACAAAATACGCTTGTTGATCCTCAACTTAATCAAACTATTGCATTTTGAATTGTTTTTTGTCCTGCTGCCAAAACACTAGGCCGCAGGGTATCCGAAACCTGCACTTAGCAGTCTGTTATACTAAATACGCTTGTTGATCCTCAGCTTAATCAAACTATTGCATTTTGAATTGGTTTTTGTCCTGCTGCCAAAACACTAGGCCGCAGGGTATCCCAAACCTGCACTTAGCAGCCTATCTGTTATACTTAATACGCTTGTTGATCCTCAGCTTAATCAAACTATTGCATTTTGAATTGGTTTTTGTCCTGCTGCCAAAACACTAGGCCGCAGGGTATCCCAAACCTGCACTTAGCAGTCTATCTGTTATACTAAATACCCTTGTTGATCCTCAGCTTAATCAAACTATTGCATTTTGAATTGGTTTTTGTCCTGCTGCCAAAACACTAGGCTGCAGGGTATCCCAAACCTGCACTTAGCAGTCTTTCTGTTATGCTAAATACGCTTGTTGATCCTCAGCTTAATCAAACTATTGCATTTTGAATTGGTTTTTGTCCTGCTGCCAAAACACTAGGCCGCAGGGTATCCCAAACCTGCACTTAGCAGCCTATCTGTTATACAAAATACGCTTGTTGATCCTCAGCTTAATCATACTATTGCATTTTGAATTGGCTTTTGTCCTGCTGCCAAAACACTAGGCCGCAGGGTATCCCAAACCTGCACTTAGCAGCCTGTTATACTAAATACACTTGTTGATCCTCAGCTTAATCAAACTATTGCATTTTGAATTGTTTTTTGATCTGCTTTAAATACACCAGCCCACATGGGCATCCCAAACCTGCACTTAGCAGCCTATTTGTTATACAAAATACGCTTGTTGATCCTCAGCTTAATCATACTATTGCATTTTGAATTGGCTTTTATCCTGCTGCCAAAACACTAGGCCGCAGGGTATCCCAAACCTGCACTTAGCAGCCTATCTGTAATACTAAATACGCTTGTTGATCCTCAGCTTAATCAAACCACTGCATTTTGATTTGGTTTTTGTCCTGCTGCCAAAACACTAGGCCGCAGGGTATCCCAAACCTGCACGTAGCAGCCTATCTGTTATACTAAATACGCTTGTTGATCCTCAGCTTAATCAAACTATTGCATTTTGAATTGGTTTTTGTCCTGCTTTAAATACACCAGCCCACATGGGCATCCCAAACCTGCATTTAGCAGCCTGTTATACTAAATACGCTTGTTGATCCTCAACTTAATCAAACTATTGCATTTTGAATTGGTTTTTGTCCTGCTGCCAAAACACTAGGCTGCAGGGTATCCCAAACCTGCACTTAGCAGTCTATCTGTTATACTAAATACGCTTGTTGATCCTCAGCTTAATCAAACTATTGCATTTTGAATTGGTTTTTGTCCTGCTGCCAAAACACTAGGCCGCAGGGTATCCCAAACCTGCACTTAGCAGCCTATCTGTTATAAAAAATACGCTTCTTGATCCTCAGCTTAATCAAACTATTGCATTTTGAATTGGTTTTTGTCCTGCTGCCAAAACACTAGGCCGCAGGGTATCCCAAACCTGCACTTAGCAGTCTATCTGTTATACTAAATATGCTTGTTGATCCTCAGCTTAATCAAACTATTGCATTTTGAATTGGTTTTTGTCCTGCTGCCAAAACACTAGGCCGCAGGGTATCCCAAACCTGCTCCTAGCAGCCTATCTGTTATACTAAATACGCTTGTTGATCCTCAGCTTAATCAAACTATTGCATTTTGAATTGGTTTTTGTCCTGCTTTAAATACACCAGCCCACATGGGCATCCCAAACCTGCATTTAGCAGCCTGTTATACTAAATACGCTTGTTGATCCTCAACTTAATCAAACTATTGCATTTTGAATTGGTTTTTGTCCTGCTGCCAAAACACTAGGCTGCAGGGTATCCCAAACCTGCACTTAGCAGTCTATCTGTTATACTAAATACGCTTGTTGATCCTCAGCTTAATCAAACTATTGCATTTTGAATTGGTTTTTGTCCTTTTTTAAATACACCAGCCCACATGGGAATCCCAAACCTGCACTTAGCAGCCTATCTGTTATACTAAATACACTTGTTGATCCTCAGCTTAATCAAACTATTGCATTTTGAATTGGTTTTTGTCCTGCTGCAAAACACTAGGCCGCAGGGTATCCCAAACCTGCACTTAGCAGTCTATCTGTTATACTAAATACGTTTGTTGATCCTCAGCTTAATCAAACTATTGCATTTTGATTTGTTTTTTTCCTGCTGCCAAAACACTAGGCCGCAGGGTATCCCAAACCTGCACTTAGCAGCCTATCTGTTAAACTAAATACGCTTGTTGATCCTCAGCTTAATCAAACTATTACATTTTGAATTGGTTTTTGTCCTGCTTTAAATACACCAGCCCACATGGGCATCCCAAACCTGCATTTAGCAGCCTGTTATACTAAATACGCTTGTTGATCCTCAACTTAATCAAACTATTGCATTTTGAATTGGTTTTTGTCCTGCTGCCAAAACACTAGGCTGCAGGGTATCCCAAACCTGCACTTAGCAGTCTATCTGTTATACTAAATACGCTTGTTGATCCTCAGCTTAATCAAACTATTGCATTTTGAATTGGTTTTTGTCCTGCTGCCAAAACACTAGGCCGCAGGGTATCCCAAACCTGCACTTAGCAGCCTATCTGTTATAAAAAATACGCTTGTTGATCCTCAGCTTAATCAAACTATTGCATTTTGAATTGGTTTTTGTCCTTTTTTAAATACACCAGCCCACATGGGAATCCCAAACCTGCACTTAGCAGCCTATCTGTTATACTAAATACGCTTGTTGATCCTCAGCTTAATCATACTATTGTATTTTGAATTGGCTTTTGTCCTGCTGCCAAAACACTAGGCCGCAGGGTATCCCAAACCTGCACTTAGCAGCCTATCTGTTATCCCTTTCGCTGCCAGCCTACCTGGAGTTTTTGTCACCCTTGGTGCCAAACCGTTTTGCACTATTTTGCGCTCCCCATGTTCAAATGTGATTTTTGAAGGGATTTCCAGGGATTTCCCAGGGAAATGATATATTGTTTTTTTCAGCAGAGTCTGGGCTTTAACATGAAATGTCTTGTTTGTAATTTTTTAGGGGTATTCTCAATATTTTTGGGTGAAATATGTGAAAAAAAATAAAAAAAAAATACATTTTTACAATTTGTAGTTTTTTTTGTAATAAAAAATGTAAGTTTTTCAATAAAATCTTATTGCGTGTGAAATCCCAATTTCTCCCAGTTACAGCGATACCACATATGTATAGGTAGACACCCTTTCCTGCCCAGGAGACTCCCCCAAACTGAAACAGCGCTTTAGGGAATTTTCAGATAAAATACAACTATGCTATGCAATATGCGCACCTTGCAGTTCTTCCAGAAAAACAACCCTTTACATTTGAAATACCCCCAACAAACTATATATTCTCTGGAAGTACACACCTCAAGCTTTCTAGGCGTACCAGGCTTGTTGATGTGCCCATAGTTTTCTGGAAGTAATCCCTCATTGTATTCTTTGGTTGCAAAGAGTTTCCCTAAAAAAAGGATAAAAAAGCAGAATCAAAGCCACATTTTCCTAAAAAAAACTATGTGCAAACAAGAAAAAACAAGTTTAGTCTGAAAAAGCAACATCCCCCGAACAGAACGATACCCAACATGCATAGCTACTGTCAAGGGAAGAGTTGCCAAACACCCCAAAGTAAAGCATGTGCGTAACAGTGATTTTACTTGAAAATTTCAGCTCTGCAGACAAAGTGCGCACCTTGCGATTTTTCAACCAAAACAACCCTTTACATTTGGAATATCCCCCATAAACCATATATTACCTGAAAGTACACATGTTAAGCTTTCTAAGCGTACCCAACTTGTTGTAGTGGGCTCATCCTTCTGGAATTAATCCCTCAAAGAATTCTTTGGTTGCGCAGGGTTTCCCTAAAAAATGTATAAAAAAGCTGAATAAAAAACACCTTTTCCTAAAATATAAATATGCAAACCAGAAAAAAACAAGCTAAGTCTGAAAGCGCAAGGTCCCCCGAACAGAACAATACCCAACATGCATAGCTACCTTTAACCATTTTAATTGCCAGCCTACTTGAGATTTTGTCACCCTCTGTTGACAGGTCATTTTTCCCCATTTTGCGCCATGTTTTGCGCCATGTTTTGCGCCATTTTTGCTGGAATTTTCAGGAAAATTATACATATATTTTCTGCAGCAGAGTTTAGGCTTTAACAAGAAATGTCTTGTTTGTAAATTTTATTTTGTTTTTTACAATATTATTAAGTAAAAAATAAATAAATAAATAAATAAATAAAAAATTTTTTAGAAAATTGACTCCTTTATTTCAAATAAAAAATGTATTTTATTAAGGAAAATCATATTGCATGTGAAAGCCCCATTTCTACCGATTAGAACGGTACCACATATTTATCGGTAGCCCCCCGTTCCTGCCCAGGAGACCCCCCTAACTGAAACAAGTACTTTATAACATTTACAAATAAAATACAACTACCATCCACACTACAAAGGGTTAAATCGAGAAAAAAAAATGACATAGGGTCCCCCCTCCCAGGGGGGCGGACCCCATTTTTTTTTGGAATTTTAAGGGTTAAAAACCCTTAAAAATCCAAAAAAAAAATGAAATGGGGTCCCCCTTACCCATCATTACCAGCCCGGGACCAGCTATGGGGGCTTGTAGGCACAGAGTGGGGGGGCCAGCTTTTGTGGCCCCCCCACCCTGCAGCCTACGAGCCCACATAGCCTGTGTGGGCCCGGGCTCTTCTGCCCCCCCCTGGGCTTTGGGGAGGCAGGTAATTGGGGGTGCCGGGGGTTAATGGCAAGTCACCCGCTGCGGCAAGCGGGTGACATGCCATCCCCCCCAGCCTTGTGAACTGGTATAGGGGTCATGGACCCCTTACCAGTTCACAAGGGGTTAAATGTAAAAAAAAAACACAGACACACAAAAGAGAAAAAAATATTTTATTAATTTTTTTTTTTACACTGTACTCACCTCCCATCCATCCTGGAGCACTGTGTCCCTCGGCGATCACTGGCTTCTGCTCACCTGCTGGAAGCCTTTTATAGCTGCTGGATGACAGAACACAAAGAGTTTATTAAAAAAAAAATGACATAGGGTCCCCCCTCCCAGGGGGGCGGACCCCATTTTTTTTGGAATTTTAAGGGTTAAAAACCCTTAAAAATCCAAAAAAAAAAATGAAATGGGGTCCCCCTTACCCATCATTACCAGCCCGGGACCAGCTATGGGGGCTTGTAGGCACAGAGTGGGGGGGCCAGCTTTTGTGGCCCCCCCACCCTGCAGCCTACGAGCCCACATAGCCTGTGTGGGCCCGGGCTCTTCTGCCCCCCCCTGGGCTTTGGGGAGGCAGGTAATTGGGGGTGCCGGGGGTTAATGGCAAGTCACCCGCTGCGGCAAGCGGGTGACATGCCATCCCCCCAGCCTTGTGAACTGGTATAAGGGGTCTCATGGACCCCTTACCAGTTCACAAGGGGTTAAATGTTAAATAAAAAGACACAGAGACATAAGATATAAAAGATCTTTATTTTTTTTTTTTTTTACTTTACTCACCTCCGATCCTGCGTCCCCCGGCGATCTCCGCTGACAGCCTGCTCGTGTGTTTGAAGGAGAGAGCCTGGGGAGGAGGGGGGGCGATCTCAGCCCTCTCCTCCTCCCCATCTGCCCTCCTCCAGGCACACGAGCAGACTGATTGTCTGTCTCACGTCCCGGCAGTAAGAGGGCTGCTGGTGACATCATAAGATGTCACCTGGCCCCGCCCCCCAGGGGGCGGGGCTAGCAGACCCGTTCCAGGAAGTGGGGGGGGAGGGCAATTTCTGCCCTCTCCTCGCCACCGAAGAGGCTGGGGGGGGGCGATCGGAGGCCTCCCCAGTGAAGAGGACACCCATCGGGAGACAGCGCGGCCTCAGGTAAGGAAATGTCATTTTTTTTTTTTTTTTTTTTTACATTTAGCAGCTGCTGCTGCCGAAGCGGGGGGGGGGGTATTCCGGGGGCTCTCCTGGAGCCATCCGACCCCCCACGGGGGATCGGATGGCACCAAATTAAAGGGGAGACCCGGCCGGATCCAACGAGGGGTCAGGTGAGTATTTTTGATTTATATTTTTTTTACTGTCAGGGGGGAAAGTCAAGCCCGTAGATTCTACGTGCTTGGCACTTAAGTGGAGTGGAAGCGAGCACGTAGAATCTACGGGCTTGGCACTGAAAGGGTTATACTAAATATACTTGTTGATCCTCAGCTTAATCAAACTATTGCATTTTGAATTGGTTTTTGTCCTGCTTTAAATACACCAGCCCACATGGGCATCCCAAACCTGCACTTAGCAGCCTATCTGTTATACAAAATACGCTTGTTGATCCTCAGCTTAATCATACTATTGCATTTTGAATTGGCTTTTATCCTGCTGCTAAAACCCTAGGCCGCAGGGTATCCCAAACCTGCACTTAGCAGCCTGTTATACTAAATACGCTTGTTGATGCTCAGCTTAATCAAACCACTGCATTTTGATTTGGTTTTTGTCCTGCTGCCAAAACACTAGGCCGCAGGGTATCCCAAACCTGCACGTAGCAGCCTATCTGTTATGCAAAATATGCTTGTTGCTCCTCAGCTTAATCAAACTATTGCATTTTGAATTGGTTTTTGTCCTGCTGCCAAAACACTAGTCCGCAGGGTATCCCAAACCTGCACTTAGCAGCCTATCTGTTATAAAAAATACACTTGTTGATCGTCAGCTTAATCAAACTTTTGCATTTTGAATTGGTTTTTGTCCTGCTGCCAAAACACTAGGCCACAGGGTATCCCAAACCTGCACTTAGCAGCCTATCTGTTATACAAAATATGCTTGCTGATCGTCAGCTTAATCAAACTTTTGCATTTTAAATTGGTTTTTGTCCTGCTGCCAAAACACTAGGCCACAGGGTATCCCAAACCTGCACTTAGCAGCCTATCTGCTATACAAAATACGCTTGTTGATCCTCAGCTTAATCAAACTATTGCATTTTAAATTGGTTTTTGTCCTGCTTTAAATACACCAGCCCACATGGGCATCCCAAACCTGCACTTAGCAGCCTATCTGTTATACTAAATATGCTTGCTGATCCTCAGCTTAATCAAACTATTGCATTTTTAATTGGTTTTTGTCCTGCTGCAAAACACTAGGCCGCAGGGTATCCCAAACCTGCACTTAGCAGTCTATCTGTTATACTAAATACGTTTGTTGATCCTCAGCTTAATCAAACTATTGCATTTTGATTTGTTTTTTTCCTGCTGCCAAAACACTAGGCCGCAGGGTATCCCAAACCTGCACTTAGCAGCCTATCTGTTAAACTAAATACGCTTGTTGATCCTCAGCTTAATCAAACTATTACATTTTGAATTGGTTTTTGTCCTGATTTAAATACACCAGCCCACATGGGAATCCCAAACCTGCACTTAGCAGCCTATCTGTTATACTAAATACACTTGTTGATCCTCAGCTTAATCAAACTATTGCATTTTGAATTGGTTTTTGTCCTGCTGCCAAAACACTAGGCCGCAGGGTATCCCAAACCTGCACTTAGCAGCCTATCTGTTATACAAAATACGCTTGTTGATCCTCCGCTTAATCAAACTATTGCATTTTGAATTGGTTTTTGTCCTGCTTTAAATACACCAGCCCACATGGGCATCCCAAACCTGCACTTAGCAGCCTATCTGTTATACTTAATACGCTTGCTGATCCTCAGCTTAATCAAACTATTGCATTTTGAATTGGTTTTTGTCCTGCTGCCAAAACACTAAGCCACAGGGTATCCCAAACCTGCACTTAGCAGCCTATCTGTTATATAAAATATGCTTGTTGATCCTCAGCTTAATCAAACCACTGCATTTTGATTTGGTTTTTGTCCTGCTGCCAAAACACTAGGCCGCAGGGTATCCCAAACCTGCACGTAGCACCCTGTCTGTTATACTAAATACGCTTGTTGATCCTCAGCTTAATCAAACTATTGCATTTTGAATTGGTTTTTGTCCTGCTTTAAATACACCAGCCCACATGGGCATCCCAAACCTGCACTTAGCAGCCTGTTATACTAAATAAGCTTGCTGATCCTCAGCTTAATCAAACTATTGCATTTTGAATTGGTTTTTGTCCTGCTGCCAAAACACTAGGCTGCAGGGTATCCCAAACCTGCTCTTAGCAGCCTATCTGTTATACTAAATACGCTTGTTGATCCTCAGCTTAATCATACTATTGCATTTTGAATTGGCTTTTGTCCTGCTGCCAAAACACTAGGCCGCAGGGTATCCCAAACCTGCACTTAGCAGCCTATCTGTTATACTAAATACACTTGTTGATCCTCAGCTTAATCAAACTATTGCATTTTGAATTGGTTTTTGTCCTGCTTTAAATACACCAGCCCACATGGGCATCCCAAACCTGCACTTAGCAGTCTATCTGTTATACTAAATACGCTTGTTGATCCTCAGCTTAATCAAACTATTGCATTTTGAATTGTTTTTTGTCCTGCTGCCAAAACACTAGGCCGCAGGGTATCCCAAACCTGCACTTAGCAGCCTATCTGTTATACAAAATACGCTTGTTGATCGTCAGCTTAATCAAACTTTTGCATTTTGAATTGGTTTTTGTCCTGCTGCCAAAACGCTAGGCCGCAGGGTGTCCCAAACCTGCACGTAGCAGCCTATCTGTTATACTAAATACGCTTGTTGATCCTCAGCTTAATCAAACTATTGCATTTTGAATTGGTTTTTGTCCTGCTGCCAAAACGCTAGGCCGCAGGGTATCCCAAACCTGCACGTAGCACCCTATCTGTTATACTAAATACGCTTGTTGATCCTCAGCTTAATCAAACTATTGCATTTTGAATTGTTTTTTGTCCTGCTTTAAATACACCAGCCCACATGGGCATCCCAAACCTGCACTTAGCAGCCTATCTGTTATACTAAAGACGCTTGCTGAGCCTCAGCTTAATCAAACTATTGCATTTTGAATTGGTTTTTGTCCTGCTGCCAAAACACTAGGCTGCAGAGTATCCCAAACCTGCACTTAGCAGTCTATCTGTTATACTAAATACGCTTGTTGATCCTCAGCTTAATCAAACTATTGCATTTTGATTTGTTTTTTTCCTGCTGCCAAAACACTAGGCCGCAGGGTATCCCAAACCTGCTCTTAGCAGCCTATCCGTTATACAAAATACGCTTGTTGATCCTCAGCTTAATCATACTATTGCATTTTGAATTGGCTTTTGTCCTGCTGCCAAAACACTAGGCCGCAGGGTATCCCAAACCTGCACTTAGCAGCCTATCTGTTATACTAAATACGCTTGTTGATCCTCAGCTTAATCAAACCACTGCATTTTGATTTGGTTTTTGTCCTGCTGCCAAAACACTAGGCCGCAGGGTATCCCAAACCTGCACGTAGCAGCCTATCTGTTATACAAAATATGCTTGTTGCTCCTCAGCTTAATCAAACTATTGCATTTTGAATTGGTTTTTGTCCTGCTGCCAAAACACTAGGCTGCAGAGTATCCCAAACCTGCACGTAGCACCCTATCTGTTATACTAAATACGCTTGTTGATCCTCAGCTTAATCAAACTATTGTATTTTGAATTGGTTTTTGTCCTGCTTTAAATACACCAGCCCACATGGGCATCCCAAACCTGCACTTAGCAGCCTATCTGTTATACTAAATACGCTTGTTGATCCTCAGCTTAATCAAACTATTGCATTTTGAATTGGTTTTTGTCCTGCTGCCAAAACACTAGGCCGCAGGGTATCCCAAACCTGCACTTAGCAGCCTATCTGTTATACAAAATACGCTTGTTGATCCTCAGCTTAATCAAACTTTTGCATTTTGAATTGGTTTTTGTCCTGCTGCCAAAACACTAGGCTGCAGGGTGTCCCAAACCTGCACGTAGCACCCTATCTGTTATACTAAATACGCTTGTTGATTCTCAGCTTAATCAAACTATTGCATTTTGAATTGGTTTTTGTCCTGCTTTAAATATTCCAGCCCACTTGGGCATCCCAAACCTGCACTTAGCACCCTATCGGTTATACTAAGTACGTTTGTTCATCCTCAGCTTAATCAAACTATTGCATTTTGAATTGTTTTTTGCCCTGCTGTCAAAACACCAGGCTGCAGGGTATCCCAAACAAGCACGTTGCACCCTATCTGTTATACTAAATAAGCATCTTCAGCCTCATTTTAATAAAGCTATTGCATTTTGAATTGGTTTTTGTCTGCTTTCAATACACCAGCCCCATGGGCATCCCAAACCAGCACATGTCACCCTATCTGTTATACTAAATAAGCGTCTACAGCCTCATTTTAATTAAGCTATTGCATTTTGAATTGTTTTTTGTACTGCTGTCAAAACACCAGGCAGCAGGGTATCCCAAACAAGCACGTTGCACCCTCTCTGTTATACTAAATCAGCTTCTACAGGCTCTTTTTTTTATTTTCATTTTTTTTTTTTATATAGAGCAGCAATAGATCATATAGTGAGGTAAATGTGCCATTTTGCAGCATTATATAGAGCAGGCCCTGTGTAAATCTGAGGGGCAATAGCTTATATAGTGAGGTAAATTTGCCATTTTGCAGCATAATATAGAGCAGCCCCTGTGTAAATCTGAGGGGCAATAGCTTATATAGTGAGGTAAATTTGCCATTTTGCAGCATAATATAGAGCAGCCCCTGTGTAAATCTGAGGGGCAATAGCTTATATAGTGAGGTAAATTTGCCATTTTGCAGCATTATATAGAGCAGCCCCTGTGTAAATCTGAGGGGCAATAGCTTATATAGAGAGGTAAATTTGCCATTTTGCAGCATTATATAGAGCAGGCCCTGTGTAAATCTAAGGGGCAATAGCTTATATAGTGAGGTAAATTTGCCATTTTGCAGCATTATATAGAGCGGGCCCTGTGTAAATCTGAGGGGCAATAGCTTATATTGGGAGGTAAGTTTGCCATTTTGCAGCATAATATAGAGCAGCCCCTGTGTAAATCTGAGGGGCAATAGCTTATATAGTGAGGTAAATTTACCATTTTGCAGCATTATATAGAGCAGGCCAGTTGCCACCTAAATCAACTACTGGCCGGGCAGGACAGCTTTTCCAGGGCAAACTCTGCTAGTTGTGGCCAAAAGTCAAGTTTGGCTTCCCAGAAGTCCAGCGGATCCTCAAGGTGTGTTGGCATGGTCATGTCAAGGTGGTTCAGGTCCTGCTCCAGTTCTTCCTGCTGCTCATGAGTAGACTCACTATGCGGGTGTAGAAAGCTACTCATTAGCAACTGAAGACTGAGGCTGCTGCTGATGGAGCTGCTGCTGCTCCTTCCACCCCCCCCAGCAGCCATGGCAGTGGAAGGTGATCGCAGAGGTCCCCCCGAGTCAGACCTGCGGGAGTATGGACCATGGCACAGATAGGCATTGGCAAACTGACTACGTAGAATGTCTTTGTAGTAGGTCAGTTTGTCCTCCCTCTTGGCGGTTTTAAAAAATGCCCCCATTTTGTGCCGGTTCAGTTCCGACACGGCTTGATCGACTATTCCTGTCTGCTGCCTGTACTGACCTCTGCTTTGTCTGACCACGAAGCTGCCTGCCCCTCTGGATACCCCGCGATCTCTGAGCTCCTGGCTTGACCCTTTGGCTACTCCTGACTATGCACCTGTCTCATCCCTGTACTCTGACTACCTGTGAAGGAGCTTGGCTTCGGGATACCCTCGTGGTTCATCGGCCTTCACCGTAAGCAGCCATACTTTGCGCCTATTAAGACTTGGGGGCAACCGTGTACGGTGAGGCGTACCTAGCGTCCCGGCAAACGGGGGCTTGAATATAGGCAGAAGCGGCGGTGGAGATTGGGGGTTGCCTGCTTACAGAAGGCTGGTTTCCCGCTGGGCATCACAGTATGGACCATGGCGCAGATAGACATCGGCCAACTGACTACGTAGGATGTCTCTGTAGTAGTTCAGTTTGTCCTCCATCTCAGTGGGTGTAAAAAATGCCCCCTTTTAGTGGCGGAAGTGAGGGTCCAATAAGGTGGAGAGCCAGAAGTCATCCCGCTGACAAATGGAGACAATTCTGCGGTAACTACGCAAGCACGTGAGCATGCATTGTGCCATTTATGCAAGTGACTCGGAGGGACTACCTGTCTCCATCTCCACTGTAAACTGCCACGGTGTGTCTGGGTCCTCTGTCTCGCCTTCCTCACAACCCTCTAGCTCCTGTGGCTGCTCCTGCTCCTCCTCTCCTGTCAGATGACTAGATCAAATTTTGTCAAACATAAACTGTGCTTCGCTGTGCCCCACCCCGTCCTCCTCCTCCACTTCAGCCCCCACAGGCTTCATGTGGCTGTGAAATGTATGCGCCATGTCTCCAGTGCCCTGACCAGCCATGGTTTCCAACATGTGTTGTAGTACATGAAGCAGTGGAATCTCATCGTTCATCTCATAGTCCTGGCGACTGACTAATAAAGTAGCTTCCTCAAAGGGCCTGAGCAAACGGCAGGTGTCACGTATGAGCTGCTGCACTGGTTTACATTGAAGTTACACAGGGGAGTCCCCCTATCTGTTTGGATCATCAAGAAATCCGTGATGGCTTTTCTCGGTTCCTATAGTCGATCCTGCATATGGAGGGTAGAAACATCGCAAATCAGACTACCTTGGGGGATATCGTTCTGACGCTGAAGCTCAAGAAGGGTGTGCTTGGCGGTGTAGGAGTGCCTGAAGTGCATGCAAAGTTTCCTTCCCGTTGTTAGGATGTCTTTCAGATGGGGGGAAGACTTCAGAAAACGCTTGACAACTAGATTGAACACGTGTGCCATGGCAAGACGCATGGCTCAGGCTATCTTGTCGCAGCGCAGACAAGATGTTCTTCCCAGTGTCAGTCACCATGGGTCCCATTTGCAGTTTTCGTGGAGCCAGGATTTCATGTATTGAGTTCTCATTTTTAGCAGTTCCTCCCATGTGTGACTCTGTGGCTCAAGGCAAACCATGTGAAGAACAGCATGAAACCGCCTTGTCCTGCACACATGGTAGGCTGGAAGGGCACTGGGAAAAAAACATTTTTTTAAAAAAGCGAAAAAATAAATATTTAGAAAAAACAAAGTAAAAAAAAATAAAAAAATGAAAAACAAATTTGTACAAAAATTCACAAAATATTAAAAGGCAATGGAAATATATAAAAAAAAAAATTCAAAAAAAATACACATGTTTTTAAAAAATACAAAATATAAAAAAAAATTTAAAAATATAAAAAGAAAAACAATACAAAATTAACCAAAAAAACAAAAAATTGTATATGTTACTGTTATTATGTTATATGTTATTGTTGCTATGTTATATGTTATTATATGTTATTATTATAAATATGTTCAAATAAGATAAATGTTAAGTATTAATATGTAATTGACAATTAGCCACTTTTTTCTGTGACACCATTGCTAAGTGCAAGTGCACTGTCACAGGCACAAAGGCCTAGGAGCGTGGAGGCCACAGTGGAGGGACCTGTCCAAGTTGCTTTTGTGGTTGTGCAGGAACCACAATCACCCAGTGGGCCTAAAAGGATATGTATTGTCCATGAACATAGTTACAGCTCCAGACGTAGGCACTGCTGTGCACTTTGGTACACACTGACAGGATAAAGGACTGGCCCACCTTCTGTTCAACAAAATTGTACAGGGCTGGTACTTCCTTCTTCGCAAAGAAATGACAGCATGGGACTCTCCACCTCGGCTCGGCATAAGCCATCAGTTCTCTGAAAGGTCCACCAATTCAAAATGGAGGAACTGCAGCACCAGCAACTTATACAGGAGCACATTTAGCTTCTGCGCGTTGGATGAGTGGGCACATAATGTTGTCTCTTGGACATGGCTTGGCCAATGGATTGCTGGTGGAATGACTGACTCGGATTAAGAGGAGGAGGAGCATCTGGAGCAACAGAAGATGAGTATGACACACAGGAGGTGGTGGAGCCTTGGCTGGCTGGAACAGAGAGCGGCGTGCCACTGGGTAATGCAGCAGGCTGGACCACCACTTTGGAGCCAACTCTCCCAGGCCGCTTTATGGTGACGCTGCAAATGTTGATGCAGGGCTGTGGGTCCAAAATTGGGACCTTGGCCACACTTCACCTTCTGCCTACACATCTTTCATATAGTTATGTTAATCTCCTGCGGATGCTTGATGAAAAACTGCCACATGGCCTTGTAGCTTATTTTACATACCAACAGTCCGCAATAATTCACTGCTGCTGCCGCCGCCACCGCCGCCAACTCCAGGGACCCTCTTCCACTACCTCCTTGGAAGATAGCCTGCAGCGCAAGTGGTCTACCCCGAGCACATTTGCCTCCATACTTTCCCCTTCTGCCACCATGCTGGCCGCTAAATCTGTCACTCTCCATCAATCCAAGCCTTTAAAAGTGCTCCCAAAATCAATGATGTCCTCCTCAGGTTCCTCATCAGTGTCTGCTTAAGGAGCCAAAACGCTTGCAACACCTTCTCCCATGACACTCTCCTCATCACTACTTGCCCGCCTAGTGGAAGAAGCGGCGAGTGTCTCCTCCACTTCTTGGCTGGACAGTAGCTGCTGATTTTTCTGATTATCAGATCGTCCTCACTGAATAGTGGAGCTGAACCCAAAGCATAACATACAACAGTTGACTGGGGGTGTCAGATGTCACTTGTGATGCAGTGGATGATCGTTGTAACTAGAGATGAGCGAACTTTAGAAAAATTCGATTCGACTGATTCGCCGAATTCTCCGACAAAAATTGTTTCGACCCGAATAAATTTGTGATGAATCGCTATTAAAAACGGCTATTTCTGAGCCTCCTAGAGCCTCAATAGGGTTGTAAACCATTCTGCCTTGCTGTAACACGCACAGGATGCGTGCTGGGTTAGTTAAATAATACTTTGAATAAATATCACATGCAGATCAGAGGCATTGCTAATAGAATCGCAGAGCGGCACAATTGAATTCAAGAGAGTTGAAGTGGCATCACTATGAGGGGCAGGAGCCCAAACATTGCTTTAAAGAGACACTGGAGTTGGCAGCAGCAGGAGCCCAAAAATTGGATGAATCACACCCTGGAGTTGGCAGCAGCAGCAGCAGGAGCCCAAACATTGGCTGAAAGAGACACTGGGGTTGGCTTTAGGAGCCCAAATATTGGATGAATCACACCCTGGAGTTGCAAGCAGCAGCCGGAGCCCAAATATTACTTTAAAGAGACACTGGAGTTGGCTTCAGGAGCCCAAAAATTGGATGAATCACACCCTGGAGTTGGCAGCAGCAGCAGCAGGAGCCCAAACATTACTTTAAAGAGACACTGGAGTGGGCTTCAGGAGCCCAAAAATTGGATGATTCACACCCTGGAGTTGGCAGCAGGAGCCCAAACATTACTTTAAAGAGACACTGGGGTTGGCTTCAGGAGCCCAAAAATTGGATGAATCACACCCTGGAGTTGGCAGCAGCAGCAGCAGGAGCCCAAATATTACTTTAAAGAGACACTGGAGTTGGCTTCAGGAGCCCAAAAATTGGATGAATCACACCCTGGAGTTGGCAGCAGCAGCAGCAGGATCCCAAACATTACTTTAAAGAGACACTGGGGTTGGCTTCAGGAGCCCAAAAATTGGATGAATCACACCCTGGAGTTGGCAGCAGCAGCAGGAGCAGCCCAAATATACATTGGAGTTGGCTTCAGGAGCCCAAAAATTGGATGAATCACACCCTGGAGTTGGCAGCAGCAGCAGCAGGAGCCCAAATATGACTTTAAAGAGACACTGGGGTTGGCTTCAGGAGCCCAAAAATTGGATGATTCACACCCTGGAGTTGGCAGCAGCAGCAGGAGGCCAAATATTACTTGAAAGAGACACTGGAGTTGGCTTCAGGAGCCCAAAAATTGGATGATTCACACCCTGGAGTTGGCAGCAGCAGCAGCAGGAGCCCAAATATTACTTTAAAGAGACACTGGGGTTGCCTTCAGGGCCCAAAAATTGGATGAATCACACCCTGGAGTTGGCAGCAGCAGCAGGAGCCCAAACATTACTTTAAAGAGACCCTGGGGTTGGCTTCAGGAGCCCAAAAATTGGATGAATCACACCCTGGAGTTGGCAGCAGCAGCAGGAGCCCAAACATTGGCTGAAAGAGACACTGGAGTTGGCAGCAGCAGGAGCCCAAAAATTGACTGACACACCCTGGAGTTTCAAGCAGCAGCAGCAGGAGCCCACACATTACTTTAAAGAGACATTGGGGTTGGCTTCAGGAGCCCAAAAATTGGATGAATTACACCCTGGAGTTGGCAGCAGCAGCAGCAGCTGCAGGAGCCCAAACATTACTTTAAAGAGACACTGGGATTGGCTTCAGGAGCCCAAAAATTGGATGAATCACACCCTGGAGTTGGCAGCAGCAGCAGGAGCAGCCCAAATATACACTGGAGTTGGCTTCAGGAGCCCAAAAATTGGATGAATCACACCCTGGAGTTGGCAGCAGCAGCAGCAAGAAACCCAAATATGACTTTAAAGAGACACTGGGGTTGGCTTCAGGAGCCCAAAAATTGGATGATTCACACCCTGGAGTTGGCAGCAGCAGCAGGAGGCCAAATATTACTTGAAAGAGACACTGGAGTTGGCTTCAGGAGCCCAAAAATTGGATGATTCACACCCTGGAGTTGGCAGCAGCAGCAGCAGGAGCCCAAATATTACTTTAAAGAGACACTGGGGTTGGCTTCAGGGCCCAAAAATTGGATGAATCACACCCTGGAGTTGGCAGCAGCAGCAGGAGCCCAAACATTACTTTAAAGAGACCCTGGGGTTGGCTTCAGGAGCCCAAAAATTGGATGAATCACACCCTGGAGTTGGCAGCAGCAGCAGGAGCCCAAACATTGGCTGAAAGAGACACTGGAGTTGGCAGCAGCAGGAGCCCAAAAATTGACTGACACACCCTGGAGTTTCAAGCAGCAGCAGCAGGAGCCCACACATTACTTTAAAGAGACATTGGGGTTGGCTTCAGGAGCCCAAAAATTGGATGAATTACACCCTGGAGTTGGCAGCAGCAGCAGCAGCTGCAGGAGCCCAAACATTACTTTAAAGAGACACTGGGGTTGGCTTCAGGAGCCCAAAAATTGGATGAATCACACCCTGGAGTTGGCAGCAGCAGCAGGAGCAGCCCAAATATACACTGGAGTTGGCTTCAGGAGCCCAAAAATTGGATGAATCACACCCTGGAGTTGGCAGCAGCAGCAGCAAGAAACCCAAATATTACTTTAAAGAGACACTGGGGTTGGCTTCAGGAGCCCAAAAATTGGATGATTCACACCCTGGAGTTGGCAGCAGCAGCAGGAGGCCAAATATTGCTTGAAAGAGACACTGGAGTTGGCTTCAGGAGCCCAAAAATTGGATGATTCACACCCTGGAGTTGGCAGCAGCAGCAGCAGGAGCCCAAATATACACTGGAGTTGGCTTCAGGAGGCCAAAAATTGGATGAATCACACCCTGGAGTTGGCAGCAGCAGCAGGAGGCCAAATATTACTTGAAAGAGACACTGGAGTTGGCTTCAGGAGGCCAAAAATTGGATGATTCACACCCTGGAGTTGGCAGCAGCAGCAGCAGCAGGAGCCCAAATATACACTGGAGTTGGCTTCAGGAGCCCAAAACTTGGATGATTCACACCCTGGAGTTGGCAGCAGCAGCAGGAGCCCAAACATTACTTTAAAGAAACACTGGGGTTGGCTTCAGGAGCCGAAAAATTGGATGAATCAAACCCTGGAGTTGGCAGCAGCAGCAGCAGGAGCCCAAACATTACTTTAAAGAGACACTGGAGTTGGCTTCAGGTGCCCAAAAATTGGATGAATCACACCCTGGAGTTGGCAGCAGCAGCAGCAGGAGCCCAAATATTACTTTAAAGAGACACTGGGGTTGGCTTCAGGAGCCCAAAAATTGGATGATTCTCACCCTGGAGTTGGCAGCAGCAGCAGGAGCCCAAATATTACTTTAAAGAGACACTGGGGTTGGCTTCAGGAGCCCAAAAATTGGATGATTCTCACCCTGGAGTTGGCAGCAGCAGCAGCAGGAGCCCAAATATACACTGAAGTTGGCTTCAGGAGCCCAAAAATTGGATGAATCACACCCTGGAGTTGGCAGCAGCAGGAGCCCAAATATTACTTTAAAGAGACACTGAGGTTTGCTTCAGGAGGCCAAAAATTGGATGAATCACACCCTGGAGTTGGCAGCAGTTGGCAACAGCAGCAGCAGCAGCAGCAGGAGCCCAAACATAACTTTAAAGAGACCCTGGGGTTGGCTTCAGGAGGCCAAAAATTGGATGAATCACACCCTGGAGTTGGCAGCAGCAGCAGCAGGAGCCCAAATATACACTGGAATTGGCTTCAGGAGCCCAAAAAATTGGATGAATCAGACCCTGGAGTTGGCAGCAGCAGGAGCCCAAATATTGCTTTAAAGAGACACTGGAGTTGGCTTCAAGAGCCCAAAAATTGGATGATTCACACCCTGGAGTTGGCAGCAGCAGCAGGAGCAGCCCAAATATACACTGGAGTTGGCTTCAGGAGCCCAAAAATTGGATGAATCACACCCTGGAGTTGGCAGCAGCAGCAGCAGGAGCCCAAATTTTACTTTAAAGAGACCCTGGGGTTGGCTTCAGGAGCCCAAAAATTGGATGAATCACACCCTGGAGTTGGCAGGAGTTGGCAGCAGCAGCAGCAGCAGGAGCCCAAACATTACTTTAAAGAGACACTGGGGTTGGCTTCAGGAGGCCAAAAATTGGATGATTCACACCCTGGAGTTGGCAGCAGCAGCAGCAGGAGCCCAAATATACACTGGAGTTGGCTTCAGGAGCCCAAAAAATTGGATGAATCACACCCTGGAGTTGGCAGCAGCAGGAGCCCAAATATTACTTTAAAGAGACACTGGGGTTGGCTTCAGGAGCCAAGAAATTGGATGAATCACACCCTGGAGTTGGCAGCAGCAGCAGGAGGCCAAATATTACTTGAAAGAGACAATGGAGTTGGCTTCAGGAGCCCAAAAATTGGATGAATCACACCCTGGAGTTGGCAGGAGTTGGCAGCAGCAGCAGCAGCAACAGGAGCACAAACATTACTTTAAAGAGACACTGGGGTTGGCTTCAGGAGGCCAAAAATTGGATGATTCACTCCCTGGAGTTGGCAGTAGCAGCAGGAGCCCAAACATTACTTCAAAGAGACACTGGGGTTGGCTTCAGGAGCCCAAAAATTGGATGAATCACACCCTGGAGTTGGCAGCAGCAGCAGGAGCCCAGATATTAATTTAAAGAGACACTGGAGTTGGCTTCAGGAGCCCAAAAATTGGATGAATCACACCCTGGAGTTGGCAGCAGCAGCAGCAGGAGCCCAAACATTACTTTAAAGAGACACTGGAGTTGGCTTCAGGAGCCCAAAAATTGGATGAATCACACCCTGGAGCTGGCAGCAGTCGCAGCAGCAGGAGCCCAAACATTACTTTAAAGAGACACTGGAGTTGGCTTCAGGAGCCCAAAAATTGGATGAATCACACCCTGGAGTTGGCAGCAGCAGCAGCAGGAGCCCAAATATTACTTTAAAGAGACACTGAGGTTGGCTTCAGGAGCCCAAAAATTGGATGATTCACACCCTGGAGTTGGCAGCAGCAGCAGCAGCAGGAGCCCAAATATTACTTTAAAGAGACACTGGGGTTGGCTTCAGGAGCCCAAAAATTGGATGAATCACACCCTGGAGTTGGCAGCAGTTGGCAGCAGCAGGAGCCCAAACATAACTTTAAAGAGACCCTGGTGTTGGCTTCAGGAGGCCAACAATTGGATGAATCACACCCTGGAGTTGGCAGCAGCAGCAGCAGGAGCCCAAATATACACTGGAGTTGGCTTCAGGAGCCCAAAAAATTGGATGAATCACACCCTGGAGTTGGCAGCAGCAGCAGCAGGAGCCCAAATATTGCTTTAAAGAGACACTGGAGTTGGCTTCAGGAGCCCAAAAATTGGATGATTCACACCCTGGAGTTGGCAGCAGCAGCAGGAGCAGCCCAAATATACACTGGAGTTGGCTTCAGGAGCCCAAAAATTGGATGAATCACACCCTGGAGTTGGCAGCAGCAGCAGCAGGAGCCCAAATTTTACTTTAAAGAGACCCTGGGGTTGGCTTCAGGAGCCCAAAAATTGGATGAATCACACCCTGGAGTTGGCAGGAGTTGGCAGCAGCAGCAGGAGCCCAAACATTACTTTAAAGAGACCCTGGGGTTGGCTTCAGGAGGCCAAAAATTGGATGAATCACACCCTGGAGTTGGCAGCAGCAGCAGCAGGAGGCCAAATATTTCTTGAAAGAGACAATGGAGTTGGCTTCAGGAGCCCAAAAATTGGATAAATCACACCCTGGAGTCGGCAGGAGTTGGCAGCAGCAGCAGCAGCAACAGGAGCCCAAACATTACTTTAAAGAGACACTGGGGTTGGCTTCAGGAGCCCAAAAATTGGATGATTCACACCCTGGAGTTGGCAGCAGCAGGAGCCCAAAAATTGGCCTAAAGACATAAATATGTTTTGCACCATTTGGAAAGTGTAAAACGTGGCACCATGCTGAATCTAGTCGCATGCATCAGGCATTGGTGGGTGGAAATCCTGGCTGATCCATCCCTGATTCATTTTGACAAAGGTGAGTCTCTCCACATTTTTAGTTGACAGACGTGTTCTCCTCGCCGTAACTATGGCCCCCGCCGCACTAAACACCCGCTCAGATGGCACGCTACTTGCCAGGCAGGACAGCTTTTCCAGGGCAAACTCTGCTAGTTGCGGCCACAAATCAAGTTTGGCTGCCCAGAAGTCCAGCGGATCCTCAAGGTGTGTTGGCATGGTCATGTCAAAGTATGACATGACCTGCTGGTTCAGGTCCTGCTCCAGGTCTTCCTGCTGCTCATGAGTAGCCTCACTATGCGGGTGTAGAAAGCTACTCATTAGCGACTGAAGACTGAGGCTGCTGCTGCTGCTGCTGATGGAGCTTCTGCTGCTGCTCCTGCCAACCCCCCAGCGGCCATGGCAGTGGAAGGTGAGCGCAGAGGTCTCCTCGAGTCAGACCTGCGAGAGTATGGACCATGGCGCAGATAGGCATCGGCCAACTGCCTACGTAGAATGTCTTTGTAGTAGTTGAGTTTGTCCTCCCTCTCGGTGGGTTTAAAAAATGCCCCCATTTTGTGCCGGAAGCGAGGGTCGAATAAGGTGGACAGCCAGAAGTCATCCCGCCGACAGATGGAAACAATTCTGGGGTCACTACGCAAGCATGTGAGCATGCTTCGTGCCATTTGCGCAAGTGACTCGGATGGACTACCTGTCTCCATCTCCACTGCATACTGCCACGGTGTGCCCGGGTCCTCTGTCTCGCCTTCCTCAAAAACCTCTAGCTCCTCTGGCTGCTCCTGCTCCTCCTCTCCTGTCCGCTGACTAGATAAACCAGCCATTTAGCCAAGCCTAAACTGTGTTTCGCTGGGCAACTCCTCCTCCTCCTCTTCCTCCTCCTCCTCCAGTTCAGCTCCAACGGGGTTCATGTGGCCGTAAGATGTAAACGCCATGTCTCCAGTGCCCTGACCAGCCATGGTTTCCAACATGTGCTGTAGTACATGAAGCAGTGGAATCACGTCGTTCATCCCGTAATCCTGCCGACTGACAAATAAAGTGGCTTCCTCAAAGGGCCTGAGCAAACGACAGGTGTCACGTATGAGCTGCCGCTGGTTGACATTGAAGTTACACAGGGGAGTCCCCCTATCTGCTTGGATCATCAGGAAATCCCTGATGGCTTTTCTCTGTTCATATAATCGGTCCAACATGTGAAGGGTGGAATTCCAATGGGTGGAAACATCGCAAATCAGACTATGTTGGGGGATACCATTCTGACGCTGTAGCTCAAGAAGGGTGTGTTTGGCGTTGTATGAGTGGCTGAAGTGCATGCAAAGTTTCCTTGAAGTTGTTAGGATGTCTTGCAGATGGGGGGAACACTTCAGAAACCGCTTGACAACCAGATTGAAGACGTGAGCCATGCAGGGGGCATGGGTCAGGCTTCCTTGGCGCAGCGCAGACAAAATGTTCTTCCCATTGTCGGTAACCATGATTCCCATTTTAAGTTTTCTTGGAGTAAGCCATGTTTGGATTTCCTGATGAATACATTTAAGCAGTTCCTCCCCTGTGTGACTCCGTTCGCCAAGACAAACCATGTGAAGCACTGCGTGACACCTCCGTGCCCTGCACACATGGTAGACTGGAGGGGCACTGAGACTTGAGCCTACAGTGGAGGGTGAGGAGATGGCGGAGGATGAGGAGGCTGAGTCGCACGGTGTCACAGGCCCAACGGGCAGGGAGCGCGGAGGCCGAAGCGGCGTGACCTGTCCAAGTTGCTGCTGCTGCTGCAAAGGGACCACATTTACCCAGTGGGCCATAAACGACATGTACTGTCCCTGACTGTAGTTACAGCTCCAGATGTCGGCGCTGCCATGCACTTTGCTACACACCGACAGGCTCAAGGACTGGCCCACCTTCTGTTCAACAAAAGTGTGCAGTGCTGGTACTGCCTTCTTGGCAAAGAAATGACGGCTTGGGACTCTCCACCTCGGCTCGGCACAAGCCATCAGTTCTCTGAAAGGTGCAGATTCCACGACCTGAAATGGGAACGACTGCAGCACCAGAAACTTGGACAGGAGCACATTCAGCTTCTGCGCCGTAGGATGAGTGGGCGCATACTGCTGTCTCTTGGACATGGCTTCGCTGATGGATTGCTGGCGGGATGCATGAGGAGGAGGAGGAGGAGCAGGAGCGACAGAGGATGGGTATGACGCACAGCTGCCTTCGGCTGAGGTGCTGGAGCCTTGGCTGGCAGAAATTGGGAGCTCACTTGGTGAGGAAGCAGACTGGACCACCCCTTGGGAGCCTCGGTTCTCCCAGGTCGCTTTATGGTGACGCATCATATGTTGACGCAGGGCCGTGGTGCCAACATTTGGACCCTGGCCATGCTTCACCTTCTGCCTACATATCTTGCATGTGGCCATGTTACCCTCCTGCGGATGCTTCAGGAAAAACTGCCACACTGCCAAGTAGCTACTTTTCCCACCCCCTGGCCTCACTGATTCACTGCTGCTGTTGCCAACTCCAGGAACCCCTGCTCCACTACCTCCCGATAAGGTAGACTGCCGCACAGCAGGTGCTCTACCCCGGCCCCGGCCGGCTCCAGCCTTTGGAATTGTGCCCCCATGCTGACTGCTACCACCTTGCTGCCTCAGCTGCTGACTCCGGGGGAACCTGCGCCCCTCTTTTCCTGATGATGACGATGAAGCCCCTTCATCACCCGGCTCCCAAGTGCGATCGGCTTCATCGTCATCATCATAATCACCGAGTTGTGGCTGTACGTCACTGATGTTCGTGGATTCGTCAACAGTGTCTGGTGCAGGAGCTGGAACGCTCGCAGCACCCACGACACTGTCCACATCACTATTTGTCTGCCTAGCTAGAGAAGCCACCTCCATTTCTTGGCTGGGCAGTAGCTGCTGACTGTCCTCTTTCTGATGGTCCTGCTCACTAAAGAGTGGAGCTGAACCCAAAGCATAGGATACGTCGCTGGGGGAGGGAACGGCGTAGGCCAGAGGCAATGGGAGGACAGGGACTGCTCTCGGGGCATGCCAACTCAGGGTTGTGTCAGAGGAACCTACCGACCCTAGACTGGGGGTCTCAGACGTAAGTTGTGATGATGTTGTTGATGAGTGCGTCAACCAATCTACCACGGCAGATGCGTTACTGGTGGAGATCCGACCGCTAGCAGATACTGGCAGATTAGGTCTCTCAGCGTGACTCCTGCTGCTACTGGCCCCCAGTCTGATGCGAGCTCTGCCTGCGGAATCTTGGCCTCTGCCACTCCTCTTTTCACTTCCAGGCACTTGTCTGCCCGACATAGTCTAACTGGCGTGGTAGTAGGTGATATTTTAAGAACCCCCAGGCAGCGGTGGGTCTATATGAAACAGAATATAATGCACACCAAAAGTGAGCAGTAACACTCAGCCTCCAACAGGCCTGCTTAGTGTAAATAAGAGAGCTGCTTAGTGTAAATAAAGAGGGGTATGGTATGTTACAGAATGGGATGCCCCAACAGGAGTGCACCTGGCAGGCAGCAGTAAGTCTATGCACAGCAAAAGTGTCTTTATCAGGCCTAATTTCAATTAGAATAAGTGCAAATGGTTATATGGTCTTAAATAGAGGCTGGTGTAGTCACAGAATGGGATGCCCCAACAGGAGTGCACCTGGCAGGCAGCAGTAAGAATATGCACAGCAAAAGTGTCTTTATCAGGCCTAATTTCAATTAGAATAAGTGCAAATGGTTATATGGTCTTAAATAGAGGCTGGTGTAGTCACAGAATGGGATGCCCCAAAAAAGAAGTGCACCTGGCAGGCAGCAGTAAGAATATGCACAGCAAAAGTGTCTTTATCAGGCCTAATTTCAATTAGAATAAGTGCAAATGGTTATATGGTCTTAAATAGAGGCTGGTGTAGTCACAGAATGGGATGCCCCAAAAAAGAAGTGCACCTGGCAGGCAGCAGTAAGAATATGCACAGCAAAAGTGTCTTTATCAGGCCTAATTTCAATTAGAATAAGTGCAAATGGTTATATGGTCTTAAATAGAGGCTGGTGTAGTCACAGAATGGGATGCCCCAAAAAAGAAGTGCACCTGGCAGGCAGCAGTAAGAATATGCACAGCAAAAGTGTCTTTATCAGGCCTAATTTCAATTAGAATAAGTGCAAATGGTTATATGGTCTTAAATAGAGGCTGCTGTAGTCACAGAATGGGATGCCCCAAAAAAGAAGTGCACCTGGCAGGGACCAGTAGTGCTATGCACAGCAAAAGTGTCTTTATCAGGCCTAATTTCAATTAGAATAAGTGCAAATGGTTATATGGTCTTAAATAGAGGCTGGTGTAGTCACAGAATGGGATGCCCCAAAAAAGAAGTGCACCTGGCAGGCAGCAGTAAGAATATGCACAGCAAAAGTGTCTTTATCAGGCCTAATTTCAATTAGAATAAGTGCAAATGGTTATATGGTCTTAAATAGAGGCTGGTGTAGTCACAGAATGGGATGCCTCACAGCAGACTTAAGATCAGTTCAGTATATATGCACAGTTAGTTAGTATAAGCAGCCTGAAAACGCTAACAAAGCCTGTCAGCCAGCCAGTAACAAACACTCAGGCTGGATGAAAAAAAAAAAAAATCTCCTTGTGACTGCCTCCGATTTTTCCTAACTTTCCCTGTTTTTCGCTGACTTTCTGTCTGTCTCCTGCCTGTCTCCTGCCTGTCTCCAGCCTGTCCCTGTCTGTCCCTGCCTGTCTAACTGCCTCTCTCCCTCACTACAGCGTTCTGTCTCTCACGAATGCAATAGAGAAATGAGGAAGGAAAAGCAAGATGGCCGACTTAAATAGCGCTGTGACGTCACCGGGCTTGCTGGCTGCTGATAAGCTGCATGTGACTGCCCCAGCTTGCACTGGCGCGGGGTTGATGTCAGGACATGTCCCGTCCGCCATCTTAGAATGCCTGTAAATGTAAATGAATGGATGTTAAAGGAAAACTTCGAGCGATCGAATCGCGGGGAAATTCGGATTCGATCCGAATCTAATTTTTCATGAAATTCGGATCGAATCCGGGTTCGTCCGGATCGATTCGCTCATCCCTAGTTGTAACCAATGGATGACGGCAGATGGATTGCTGGTCAAGACATGACCGCTAGCTGATCCCGGGACATCAGGCCTCTCACTGAGACTCCTGCTGCCACTCACCCCTATTCTGCAGAGACATCTGCTTGATGAAATGAGGGCTTATATGTTACTATGTTACTAATATGTTACTATGTTACTAATAAGTTACTAATCTGTCACTCTCCATGTTTTTTTTGAGAGACTGGCCTGCATGGAAATGAATCGGGCATGGATCAGCCAAGATTTCCACCCACCAATGCCTGATGCATTAGAGTAGATTGATGATGGGGCCAGACCAACACTAAAGAAATTTGGATCGTGCAAAACAGATTTAAGGCGCTGCTCTCCAGTTACAGACATTCCTCCGCATCAGATCACAAGTAATTATTGAGAAAATGCTTTACGTTACTCTTACTTTTTATTAATATTCTTCAGATAAGATATATGTGCCGAAAATCTGTATATGTTCTCTTCATGCTGCTGCCAACTCCAGGGTGTGTCTTTCTGGCAATTTCGGGCTCCTGCTGCTTTTGCTTGCTACTCCAGTGTGTCTTTAGGCCAGTTTTTGGGCACCTGTTGCAAACTCCAGTGTGTCTTTCAAGCAATGTTTGGGCTCCTGCTGCTTGCAACTCCAGGTCCAGGGTGTCATTCAGCTAATTTTTGGGCTCCTGCTGCCAACTCCAGTGTCTCTTTCAAGCAATGTTTGGGTTCCTGCTGCTGCTTGCAACTCCAGGGTGTGATTCATCCAATTTTTGGCCTCCTGCTGCCAACTCCAGTGTCTCTTTCAAGCTATGTTTGGGTTCCTGCTGCTGCTTGCAACTCCAGGGTGGGATTCATTGAATTTTTGGCCTCCTGCTGCCAACTCCAGTGTCTCTTTCAAGCTATGTTTGGGCTCCTGCTGCTGCTTGCAACTCCAGGGTGTGATTCATCCAATTTTTGGCCTCCTGCAGCCAACTCCAGTGTCTCTTTAAATTAATGTTTGGACTCCTGCTGCTGATTGCAACTCCAGGGTGTGATTCATCCAAGTTTTGGCCCCCTGCAGCCAACTCCAGTGTCTCTTTAAAGCAATGTTTGTGCTCCTGCTGCTGCTTGCAACTTCAGGGTGTGATTTAAACAATTTTTGGCCTCCTGCAGCCAACTCCAGTGTCTATTTCAAGCTATGTTTGGGCTCCTGCTGCTTGCAACTCCAGGGTGTAATTCATCCAATTTTTAGGCTCCGGCAGCCAACTCCAGTGTCTCTTTCAAGCTATGTTTGGGCTCCTGCTGCTGCCAACTTCAGGGTGTGATTCATCCAATTTTTGGCCTCCTGCAGCCAACTCCAGTGTCTCTTTCAAGCTATGTTTGGGCTCCTGCTGCTGCTGCTTGCAACTCCAGGGTGTGATTCATCCAATTTGTGGGCTCCTGCAGCCAACTCCAGTGTCTCTTTCACGCAATGTTTGGGCTCCTGCTGCTGCTGCTGCTGCTTGCAACTCCAGGGTGTGATTCATCCAATTTTTGGGCTCCTGCAGCCAACTCCAGTGTCTCTTTCACGCAATGTTTGGGCTCCTGCTGCTGCTGCTGCTTGCAACTCCAGGGTGTGATTCATCCAATTTCTGGCCTCCTGCAGCCAACTCCAGTGTCTCTTTCAAGCAATATTTGTGCTCCTGCTTCTGCTGCTGCTTGCATCTTCAGAGTGTGATTCATCCAATTTTTGGCCTCCTGCAGCCAACTCCAGTGTCTCTTTAAAGTAATGTTTGGGCTCCTGCTGCTGCTTGCAACCCCAGGGTGGGATTCATCGAATTTTTGGCCTCCTGCTGCCAACTCCAGTGTCTCTTTCAAGCTATGTTTGGGCTCCTGCTGCTGATTGCAACTCCAGGGTGTGATTCATCCAAGTTTTGGCCCCCTGCAGCCAACTCCAGTGTCTCTTTAAAGCAATGTTTGTGCTCCTACTGCTGCTTGCAACTCCAGGGTGTGATTCAAACAATTTTTGGCCTCCTGCAGCCAACTCCAGTGTCTCTTTCAAGCTATGTTTGGGCTCCTGCTGCTGCTTGCAACTCCAGGGTGTGATTCATCCAATTTTTGGACTCCTGCTGCCAACTCCAGTGTCTCTTTCAAGCTATGTTTGTGCTCCTGCTGCTGCCAACTTCAGGGTGTGATTCATCCAATTTTTGGCCTCCTGCAGCCAACTCCAGTGTCTCTTTCAAGCTATGTTTGGGCTCCTGCTGCTGCTGCTTGCAACTCCAGGGTGTGATTCATCCAATTTGTGGGCTCCTGCAGCCAACTCCAGTGTCTCTTTCACGCAATGTTTGGGCTCCTGCTGCTGCTGCTGCTTGAAACTCCAGGGTGTGATTCATCCAATTTTTGGGCTCCTGCAGCCAACTCCAGTGTCTCTTTCACGCAATGTTTGGGCTCCTGCTGCTGCTGCTGCTTGCAACTCCAGGATGTGATTCATCCAATTTTTGGGCTCCTGCAGCCAACTCCAGTGTCTCTTTCAAGCAATATTTGTGCTCCTGCTTCTGCTGCTGCTGCTGGCCACTTCAGGGTGTGATTCATGCAATTTTTGGCCTCCTGCAGCCAACTCCAGTGTCTTTCACGCAATGTTTGGGCTCCTGCTGCTGCTTGCAACTCCAGGGTGTGATTCATCCAATTTTTGGCCTACTGCAGGCAACTCCAGTGTCTCTTACAAGCTATGTTTGGGCTCCTGCTGCTGCTTGCAACTCCAGGGTGTGATTCATCCAATTTTTGGCCTCCTGCAGCCAACTCCAGTGTCTCTTTAAAGTAATGTTTGGGCTCCTGCTGCTGCTTGCAACTCCAGTGTGTGATTCATCCAATTTTTGGCCTCCTGCAGCCAACTCCAGTGTCTCTTTAAAGCAATGTTTGTGCTCCTGCTGCTGCTTGCAACTCCAGGGTGTGATTCATCCAATTTTTGGCCTCCTGCAGCAAACTCCAGTGTCTCTTTAAAGTAATGTTTGGGCTCCTGCTGCTGCTTGCAACTCCAGGGTGTGATTCATCCAATTTTCGGCCTCCTGCAGCCAACTCCAGTGTCTCTTTCAAGCTATGTTTGTGCTCCTGCTGCCTCCAACTTCAGGGTGTGATTCATCCAATTTTTGGCCTCCTGCAGCCAACTCCAGTGTCTCTTTCACTCAATTTTTGGGCTCCTGCTGCTGCTGCTTGCAACTCCAGGGTGTGATTCATCCAATTTTTGGCCTCATGCAGCCAGCTCCAGTGTCTCTTTTAAGCTATGTTTGGGCTCCTGCTGCTGCTGCTTGCAACTCCAGGGTGTGATTCATCCAATTTTTGGGCTCCTGCAGCCAACTCCAGTGTCTCTTTCACGCAATGTTTGGGCTCCTGCTGCTTGCAACTCCAGGGTGTGATTCATCCAATTTTAGGCCTCCTGCAGCCAACTCCAGTGTTTCTTTAAAGCAATGTTTGGGCTCCTGCTGCTGTTGCTGCTGCTTGCAGCTCCAGGGTGTGATTCATCCAGTTTTTGGCCTCCTGCAGCCAACTCCAGTGTCTCTTTAAAGCAATGTTTGGGCTCCCGCAGCTGCTGCTGCTGCTGCTTGCAACTCCAGGGTGTGATTCAGCTAATTTTTGGGCTCCTGCTGCTGCCAGCTCCAGGGTGTGTTTTTCAGGCACTATAGGGGCCCCTCATAGTGATGCCACTTCAACTTTCTGCAATTGTGCCGCTCTGCGATTCTATTAGCGATGCCTCTGATCTGCATGTGATAATTATTTACAGTATTACTTCACTAACCCAGCACGCATCCTATGCGTGTTACAGCAAGGTAGAATGGTTTACAACCCTATTGAGGCTCTAGGAGGCTCAGAAATAGCCGTTTTTAATAGCGATTCGTCGCGAATAAATTCGGGTCGAAGCGATTTTTGTCGGAAAATTCGGCGAATCAGTCGAATCGAATTTTTCAAAAGTTTGCTCATCTCTACCTGTGTGCTTCTAATTTGCATTTCAGGGTTCAGGCAGATTCTAAATTTGTTATTTAATTATAGAAAGTCGCATATTTTATATAGATTCCATATCAAATTTTTCATACATATTCTACATAATATTTATATTTATTTTCCTTTTATTGAATGTTTTGCTTGCACATAGCTATTATTTGCCTTCCCCTGTATTTACCTAATTATCCATTTGCTTTTCTGCTGAATATTCTATCTATATTCTATATATCACCTTTATTATTTGCGTTACGGTACTGCACCTCCTCAGAGGCATCGGTCAAGATTGTGAAGTTTGCGGATGACACAATTGGTCTTATAAATGATGATGCCACCCATACAGAAAAGTCAAATTGTTCAAATGAAGTAAAAACTTGATTCTCAATCCAACTAAAACTGCTGAGATGATCATAGACTTCAGGAAATCCTCTTTAGGTCAACCCTTATATACACAGAGGGTGTGGCGGTGAAGAGAGTACAACAAAAAAAAAACATGTAGGCATTATGATCACACAGGACCTGGAAGTGAAGTTTGCATGTGGAATTAAAGACTTTATTCCCTTCGTCAGATGAAACAATTTGGACTCTCTCGGAAACTTCTGATTACAATCTATGGTGCAATAGTGGAATCAGTCATGAAAGCTGCCTTCCTAGTGGTAGCATGGAGCATGGTGGGATTACCAAAAGGGACAAACTACATCTGCTAAGGATTATACAGGCTGCAGAGAGACCCATTGGTGCTCCACTGCCATCTTTGGATAGTCTTTTTGCACATGGGCTTAAAGCAAAGGCTAGAAAAATCATTAGTTACAAATCACATCCAGGGCACCCTTTCTTTAGTCTACTCCCTTCTGGTAGATGCTATTGTACCCCAACGACATAGACGTAAAGGCACAGGAACAGTCATTTACAGACTACCATCCACCTACAGAACAACAATTAACTGCCTTTTGAAAAATATCATCTGTGGGGATCTTTAGATACTGTAATGGACATGGTTTCCCCCCCTAATTATTTACATGGTATATTGTTGATATATATTTCCCTCTGTGTGAGTGTATTTCCTTACCTTTACTCCCACCACCAAACCAAAAAGAAATTCCTAGTATGTATTTCATACATACCTGGCCCCAATAAGTTTAATATGAATATGAATCTATACCAGTAATAGGTAATTTGCTGGGTTATATTAGTGTGTTCTATACTACTCTGTATTGGTGTTATATCCCAAATTACAATTGGGGGGTTAGGTGCTTTTATAAAGAGCAATTCAGTCATGTTCTGGGTGGGAATTAAACCTGCAAGGCTCCAAGTACAGGGTCGTACCTACCTCTAGGCCACAACGGTCCCTTTTACAACTACCATTTTGAAATAGAGGCGAACATATTTTTTGCTTTTTGAATAGCTTGGAAAAGAGGTAAAGCAGAACTAAAGTGACAGACACACTGGGGCTTTAGCATGTCTCTTCCCCTGAGCTCCTCCTTTGGGATACCCGCCTGTATAAAACTAAGATATATAGAGAAAAAGACCGCACTCTATGTATGAAATCAAAATAAACTAGTGTGCAACACTAGAGGTAGGCCAAGAAGAAACCCCTCTAGGGGCCAAATTGCAAGCAAACAGGGGTCCCACACACCCCCAAAGATGCCAACCTCATCTACTAAGTGGCACCACTACAATAAATTTATGGAAAAATACAAGTGTATTTAACACATATTAAACACATAATGACAGGCCAATTAAAATCCATTTAAAAAACACATAACATAATAAATGAAAAAAGGGGAGGGCGGGGTAAACCTACAGAGCTGGAAAAAGGGGGGACATATATAATTACAGATGGAAAATATAAGGTGCTGCTGTGCCAAATCTATGTTACTAATACTCATTTCATTAATACATCAAGTGGTGTCTGTTTAACAGGCTGGTATTAAAAATATAAAATATAATGTTATAAGTGACAATATATTTGATTAATAACTCTCCAAAGAATAAGGAAAAACACTTCCCACCAACCCTCTAATCACTACAAAATCTATTTAGATAAACTATCTATCAAAGTGACTCCCAAAACCCAATAAAGTGCAATGTGCTATGGATGCAAAAAACCAAACACCCATCTACCTAAGTAACGCTGCCCTAAGACAGAAGAACCAGCCAGATAGAAAAAAACAGATCGACACACGACATGTAACAACCTCTTACTGAGTCACAATGAGCCAGCAGCAACCGAGTCCCCAGCCAGCAGGTCTCTCACACCCCCACCGTCACAGCCGACGCGTTGCGTGACGTCAAACGCGTCACTTCCTCAGGGCATGTGAACTACGGAGGTGATGGAGGCTTTTATATACTTATCTGCCTCCGCTCCAACGAGGACGTCCGCGCGGGAAGCCGGGGAAACCGCCGTGCGCGCTCCGGCCGGAAGTGCGCCCGCGGCCCCTGGCAACACATGACCGAGACCGGTCACATGATCCCGGAACAGGAAGGACACTCTGGAGCGCACTTGCGCTCCAGATCTCCTCAGCGGATGGTGGCGCCGCACGGCCAAACAAGCGGGCCGTCAATACCAGCGCAGGAGATGTAAGGAGCGGAGGGAGGTAAGTATTGCATCCATCGCCAGATAAAGTAACAAACAAGACATACAAAAGACATAGCCTATAACTAAATCTACATTCTACCTTCACATTAATTCTACACATATATGAATTCCAATGAATAAATCAATTTATCTTATGTCATATTCCATCACCATGTCCCATAATAATAAAACTATCCTATCAACAATTCCCCAACTAGGGGACACAACTATCCTTCCCCAAACTGAGTCTCC
Source organism: Gastrophryne carolinensis (assembly GCA_027917425.1). Lineage (NCBI taxonomy): Eukaryota > Metazoa > Chordata > Amphibia > Anura > Microhylidae > Gastrophryne > Gastrophryne carolinensis. The sequence continues at coordinate 112,318,754 of CM051234.1, forward strand.
ATTATACCCCCAGAATCGGTGCACAGAATAGTACAACACAATAATGCCAAGGGGCAACAGCGTCCCGGAATGGGATACCCTTCCATAGAGGTAAACAGGTGACCCCAACCTGCTTCAAAGGGGAGGGAGGGGGGGAGGGGGGAAGGGGAAAAAGGAAGGGGAGGGGAGGGGAAGAAAAAAGGGAGGAGAAAGAAGGCAGGTCAACCAAATCCAAACATGTCTGTACCCAGGGTACTATTAGCCTCCTGGGCCATTACACTTAATAATGTGGATCCAAACTAATACAGAATATCCCATATTTTAGGAAACAAGTGCAGTCCTGATGCCCAGAAACTCAGAAGACGCTCATCTTGTATTCAGATACTAAGACTCCTCGTAGTTAGCTCATATCTTCAACCACCTCAGATGGATCCATTGTTGCCAGTGAGGAAGAAAAGTATACACATCGGACGTTAGGGCTTCAAACCGGGTTCCGCCACAGGTCCTAGATCCTCTGGTGCGGCTCCACCGTCCGCTGAGGAGATCTGGAGCGCAAGTGCGCTCCAGAGTGTCCTTCCTGTTCCGGGATCATGTGACCGGTCTCGGTCATGTGTTGCCAGGGGCCGCGGGCGCGCTTCCGGCCGGAGCGCGCACGGCGGTCTCCCCGGCTTCCCGCGCGGACGTTCTCGTTGGAGCGGAGGCAGATAAGTATATAAAAGCCTCCATCACCTCCGTAGTTCACATGCCCTGAGGAAGTGACGTGTTTGACGTCACGCAACGCGTCGGCTGTGACGGTGGGGGTGTGAGAGACCTGCTGGCTGGGGACTCGGTTGCTGCTGGCTCATTGTGACTCAGTAAGAGGTTGTTACATGTCGTGTGTCGGTCTGTTTTTTTCTATCTGGCTGGTTCTTCTGTCTTAGGGCAGCGTTACTTAGGTAGATGGGTGTTTGGTTTATTGCATCCATAGCACATTGCACTTTATTGGGTTTTGGGAGTCACTTTGATAGATAGTTTATCTAAATAGATTTTGTAGTGATTAGAGGGTTGGTGGGAAGTGTTTTTCCTTATTCTTTGGAGAGTTATTAATCAAATATATTGTCACTTATAACATTATATTTTATATTTTTAATACCAGCCTGTTAAACAGACACCACTTGATGTATTAATGAAATGAGTATTAGTAACATAGATTTGGCACAGCAGCACCTTATATTTTCCATCTGTAATTATATATGTCCCCCCTTTTTCCAGCTCTGTAGGTTTACCCCGCCCTCCCCTTTTTTCATTTATTATGTTATGTGTTTTTTAAATGGATTTTAATTGGCCTGTCATTATGTGTTTAATATGTGTTAAATAAACTTGTATTTTTCCATAAATTTATTGTAGTGGTGCCACTTAGTAGATGAGGTTGGCATCTTTGGGGGTGTGTGGGATCCCTGTTTGCGCCTGTATAAAACCCTATAGGAAGCCCCCAAAAAATGGACAGAATATGGGCCTGCCTCATGTAAAACCCAATGAGAAGCTTGAAAATTGTGTCGAGCATGAGCACTGGTAGCCAATGCTTATAATGGTAATGCACCAATTCAACTGCCAATAGGTCAGAGCTGTGGAAGGGTGATGATGGGGCTTTATGGGACTTTTAAGGCTTTTCATTTTTATATTTTTAGTATGGCCATTTTATGTTTATGCATACGTAGTAATTTTCCCATCCGTGTAATGGGAGTGAGTGAGCAGTAAGTGCACTCACATGCCAAGAGCGGTAATGAGACAACAAGTTCATGTTCATTACTAGGTTCATGATGTTTATATGTTCCTATAGAGTAGAGATACAAAACCTGTGACCTTGGGGCCGCATGCGGCCCGCACTGCTTTCAGTTGCATTCCCTGGCACCCTTGGAGATTTGGAGAGCTGCGCTTGTCTTGCCTGCAATCCAAATGGCTGACCACTATGGGTCGGTGCATTGCTAATTTCCAACGCAGGAAGTGAGACACAGATTAACTTAACTCTGTGATGGATGACACACATGTACTACTTTTGTATTGTTTGTGTTGAGGTTGTCTGGAGATGTCAATATAGATTTTTGCCAGCTGACATTTGCCTTACCTTTTCCCACCTTACCTGTGCTCACCTCACCTTTTTAAACCTCTGCTCTCCTCCCTTCACCTCTTCCAACCTCACTCCTTAGCACATTTTCTCACCTTACCCCACCTCTATCTTTACCCACCTATTTCCACCTCCCCTCTGGCCATCACTTCTCTTCCCATCTCACATTTGCTAATTCTATCCATCCCTGTCTACTTCACCTCTATCGGACACACCTCTGTCTACCTCACCTTGGCTCATTCCACCTCTGCCCACCTCACTGCATACAACTTCGGTTTAAAGCAGAGCAAATTTGACTTTCCTGGGTTTTGTTCAATGCTCCCAATGTGTCAAACCCCCAGTTTGGCTATAAAATTGCACATTTCCATGCTCCAAAGGCACTTGTGCTGCATCTTGTCCAATGAGAGAAATCTGCTGTGGCCGCTAGCTTTTCTCCGGGGGCATCCAGAATCTGAAAGCCTCGTTATGTGAAACCCCCCAGTGCACATGTAAAAACTCACCTTTCCCTGCTACAATGGCACACGGGCAGGCTCTTGTCCAATGAGAGCCTCCTGCCATAACTATGTAATTTGGCATGTGGCTCTCATTGTTTTAAATGGGGAGCATTCGCTGCCACATCCCCTGCATCCCTGGCATTGTACCCATGCTCCCATTCCAGCCATTCAGATAGGCTGGGACGGGAGTGTGCACACAGCCAGGATGCAGAAGTGTGCGCTCCCAATTTAAGTCAATGAGAGCCGCCTGTTGAATGATGTAGTCACAGCAGAAGGCTTTTTATGGCAGGCCTGGGGAGTTCCACACAGAAAAGCCAGCGCCCAGCCGTTGGTGGGTTATATTCCGCTTTAAGGCTACAGTAAAATGTTTGCTTTTTTTGTAGCTTTTCTTTATTGTGGAACAATAAAAAAATGCGGCCATTAGACCAAAAAATATTGTGCCCCCCTGCTATACAGTAGAGTGTTCTTCTAAATATAGACATGCATTAAAGGTTGTGAAACCTACATTATTTAGAGCTGTGCTGTCAGGTATAACACAGTTGCACATCATGATAAAAAATAGAATACCTATGACATAAACATCAAGAATTCGATAAATACATTTAAAACAGCAGATTGGATCATATACATAAAACACAAGATCCAGTAGACAGTTTAAAATGGGGTTTATTGTTATAACTTGCATTCACAGCTTTCATTTGCCACTCTTTTTCCTTATTTAAAATGGCGGGTAACATTTAATAGAGGTGATGTACATCTGCAAAGTACATTTCTGGACAAGGCTTAATAATCAAGCACAACTCATTGCTGGGAAACAGCTATATGAAATTCACAGGAGGAATGCGAGCATAAAGAGGATAATATATCACTTCTGTAAAAATTGGTACGGCAGAATCCTGATTGTCAATTGGAATGAGATGCGGCAACGTTTTATCTAGATTAAAAAATATCAGTTTCTCCAGGGAAGATCAATTTTTTGAGTACTGTTAAAAATCAGACAGAAATCCCCATTGTGCAGTTTTACAGAAAATTCGTTTTGGAACCAGTGATGGAAACTTATAGAGTAAACGAACCTCTGCATTAGGACAACTGATTCTCTATCTCTAGATATATAAAAATATCAGTGGTTTGTAAACAATGGGTCTTACAGTACATACCCCAGGAAACCCCATATGGTTACTATATTATATATATATTATACTACATTATGATATTATATATTTTATATATTAATTATATATATGATCTTGCATGTGCTGCCTACCCTCATCCATTCTATATACTTCGACTTCATATGGAAACTCTTTCAATGTATTCAACAGTAAATAAAATATGAATATTGTAGCTCTGATAGAAGAGCGGATGATCAGGGGAGTGTGCTGTCACCACAAGCACTGTTGGCCATGGACCTGCAGCATTTCATGAGCTTGGTTAATTTATTTGGGCCCTTGCTGTAAGGGATCAAGACTGTGGGGAGGGGCTAGGTGAGTAAGTATAATTAGCTTTAACCCTTTTGTTGCCAAGCACGTAACACCTACTTGGCTGGGCCTTAAGTGCCAAGCCCGTAGGTGTTACGTGCTTGACTTTCCCCGCTGCTGGTTTAAAAAATAAAAATAAAAAATACTCACCTGACCCCTTGTTGGATCCGGCCAGGTCTCCTCTTTAATTTGGTGCCATCCGATCCCTCGTGGGGGGTCGGATGGCTCCAGGAGAGCCCCCGGAATAGGCTGCCCCCCCCCCCGCTTTGGCAGCAGAAGCTGCTAACTGTAAAAAAAAAAAAAAAATGACATTCACTTACCTGTGTGTGCGCTGGCTCCCGCTGTCCCTCCTCTTCACCTGGGGGGCCTCCGATCCCCCCCAGGACTTACCGATCTTCAGGAGAGAGCCCGAGAGGCTCTCTCCCCTTTCATCCTCGATGGTGGCCGCCATCTTTCCGCTAAGCCCCGCCCCCTTGGGGTGGGGCTTATGACGTCATCCCGGCCCCGCTTCTCAGATGCCGGTGATTGGTGCCCTGGAAGGAGGTGACAGGAGATCCTCTGATCTCCTGCCTCCTCCTTCTCTGGATGCCGATCACCGGCATCTGTCAGCAGAGCGGCGAGGGACAAGAGCTTGCAATCGGAGGTAAGTACAGTAAAAAAAAATTTTTTTTTTTTTAATAAAATACTTTTTTATTAACGTGTGGTGTTTTTTTTCAACATTTAACCCCTTGTGAACTGGTAAGGGGTCCATGAGACCCCTTATACCAGTTCACAAGGCTGGGGAGGTGGCAAGTCACTTGCCCTAGCGGGTGACTTGCCATTAACCCCCGGCACCCCCATTACCTGCCTCCCCAAAGCCCGGGGGGGGGGGCAGAAGAGCCCGGGCCCACATAGGCTATATGGGCTCGTAGGCTGCAGGGTGGGGGGCCACAAAAGCTGGCCCCCCACTCTGTGCCTACAAGCCCCCATAGCTGGTCCCGGGCTGGTTACTTTGGGTAAGGGGGACCCCACGTCATTTTTTTTTTGGATTTTTAAGGGTTTTTAACCCTTAAAAATCCAAAAAAAAATGGGGTCCGCCTCCCTGGGAGGGGGGACCCTATGTCATTTTTTTTTTAATTAACCCTCTCCTGGGCAGGAAAGGGTGTCTACCTATACATATGTGGTATCGCTGTAACCGGGAGAAATTGGTTTTTCAAACGCAATAAAATTTTATTGACAAACTTACATTTTTTATTACAAAAAAACACTACAAATTGTAAAAAAATATATTTTTTTAATTTTTTTTCACATATTTCACCCAAAAATATTGAGAATACACCTAAAAAATACAAACAAGACATTTCATGTTAAAGCCCAGACTCTGCTGAAAAAAACAATATATCATTTTCCAGGGAAATCCCTGGAAATCCTTTCAAAAATGACAGTTGAACATGTGTAGCGCAAAATAGTGAAACATCGTCTGGCAACAGGGAGTGGGAAGGAAATGCTGCAGGTAGGCTGGCACTTAAAGGGTTAAAGCTGATGTGGCATGTAGGAGAAGCATGTACAAAGCCTGGTTGATGTCTGTAGTGAAGTTCTATGTACTTAGAGGGTCATGTTTCCCCTTAGACAACCCTAAGCTTCTCCAAATATATTCGGATTCTCCATAGGCTGCTCCAAACTTCTAAAAAAATATCAGGGGAGTCCAAAAACCCAGAGCAGCAGCTGTGGGCATGAGCACTGGAATTGCCATAAGTCACTTTCTATCTGATGCACACTCTACATTGTGTTAAACAGTGCCCCCATGGAACTCGTGTACCCCCTTCCACAAGTGGCATCTGGTAGCCAACTCCCCATGTCCTTTACTTGCCACTATTTTTTTTTTTTTTAACGTTTTTATTTAAGTTGCCACTGTTAGGTCCCCGGTGGACATTCTTTTAGCAGGGCCCCGCAAGGAAAACTACAAAGACCCACCACGGACATGGAGAAATGAACCAGCTCAGTGATCTCATGCATCTCGTTCTGCGAGGATATGGTTATCCCAACAAAGACCAAAAGCAACTTCAGCTGTTTAAGCAAACCCTGGTTCAATAGCAGAAACATACAGATCCGAGACAGGAAAGTAAAGGCACACAGAGCAGGCAACATCCTACTGTTCAAGGAGCAGAGGAATCTGCTAAGGAAGGAGATCAAGGCAACTAAACGCAGGTACGCAGTGAACCTGGAAAACAAATTTGGCTCAAATAACACCAGGACTGTCCAGGAAGGCCCTCACAAGATCACCAATTAAAAAGACCCCTGAACAAGAACTACCGTCACAGCAGCTAAAGCAGCTTCAACATCCTTCCATCCTCAGCGCGGCAGACACCGCTCAGCTCCTCAGAGGCCTGAACCATAGCCATGCACTGCCTTGCGTCATGTGCATCCCAACTCTCGGACATCCTAACTGAAATCTTCCAGGGGTCCTTGGAACAGGGTATGGTCCTGCAATGCCTCAAAAGAAGCACTTTCATACCTGTACCCAAAACATAATTCACACTCACATCCGCTCGATTGACTAATAATGACTAATAATCCTATAGACCATCATCGATGGCAAACTGGACCCTGGACCCACGATCGAGTGTGTAGCACAGGACATGGATCCAGCAATCAGGTAATATCTACAGCATTAGATTATGAGTGACAGTCTGATTGGGACACATGGTGAGTAGAGCTTTTCTTTTGTTTTTGTTTTAGTCTGAAAATTGTCTTTAAGAAAACAAAAAACTAATACAAAGTACAAAAGTTAAAGGTGTACGGGTATGAAGGGGGAGGGGACACCCAAAGTCTAAACCTCAAAAGCAGGCGATACTGCCAGAATCAGAATGAAGCCATGGTCCAAAATGTTCAGAAATTCAAGTACGGCACAAAATGTCAACCTTTCATTAATCATAAAGCCCTTTATCTCCGCAGAAAACTCATAAAAGTGAACTGAAAATATTTTTTCATGAGGCAGCTATAGATTGCTGCACTGCTAGAAGTATGAACGTGGTGAGTTTTTCTTGCCTATGAGTGTGCTCATCAGTCTTCTAGAATAGGTCCAGGGGTTGCAGTCATTTAGTTTGGAGGATGCCAGACTGAATATCTCATCTATTTGTGCAAATTCCAGTGCTTATTTAGTAGTTGGAATATCATGGGAGTAGGGGATGCGGCAGATTAATTTGATTAGATGTCATGTTGTTGGTTTGGGATTTGGGATAAGTTAATGCACTTATGATGCATTTCTTGGGAGAAGGTGACTTGGGGATAATCAATTTATTGTTGCTAGATGAGTGAGGGATAATTAATGTATTGTTGCTATATGTTTTGCAGTGCCGGACTCTGAAAGCTACACATGCTTCTTGGGAGGCCGGTTTAGTAAAACTAAAAGTATATAGGCTATGAAACACTTAAAGCAGGCTGAAAGTCTAACATTTTTTATTTTAGTCCAAAACTTAGAAAAAACAAAAAAAGTAATTAAAAAACATGCAAACCACTGCATGCTGCATGCTTAATAATTACCTGCTCACCTTACCAGGCCACTGGCTCCCGATCATTACACTCCGGTGCCCATTACACTCCCATTGTGCTACACCCAGGTGAAGCCTTTGAACTGTCAGCATGTTGGTTCATATTAAACCAGACAAACAACCTTGCATAGCTCTTGGAGCACCCAGGAGGCTTCTTCCTTTCCCAGCAAAGTATCTTGTAATGGTGTTGGTCCGGTTTGAATTGCGGATGCATTTCACAACTGAATGCACATGCAGAAATGTACAATGGCCTATTGAAAAAAAAGGGTAGCATTTTCCCCTTTGCATTGTTAGTTCTTTGTGCAATGCAGCACAAGTGGATAGCTGTGACACTGATGCTCTACACCACAAAGCCATGACCTCCATACTTTGTGCTGATGATGCCCAAAATGCCTGAAATTTAGAATAATGGATCTGTAAGAATAAGAGCATTGTATTTTTCAGAGAACTCTAGGACAGAAAATTGTGAAAAGGATCATCAAGAGATTTGCATGGCTCCACCATTAAAAATGGTTAGTCTGTTATTCTTGATCAGTAAGTCTGTTTTATAAAGGAACTCTTTGCTTTTTCCTTTCCTCCCATGTGTGTCAGGTTTTTGGTGTCCTGTCTTATGTTTTTTTTATCTTCTGGAATGTAAAATAAATATTTGTGTTAGATTTGTGCACCCATAACTGTGATTTGCTTACCAGCAGAGATGGGTGAACCCAAACTGCAAAGTTCGGGTCGGTACCAAACTTTGCGAGTTTGGGCTCTCAAACCCGAACACGGACTTCAACCATAATTCGGCATTCATCCTGAATGCAGAAAATCAGGTTGTTGGGCTGTTTAACCTAAAGTGTGAACTCACCTGAGCCCCTCAATCCTATTCCTATCGGAATCCCATGAATAAGGACAGTATTAGTGCCAGCTGGCAGTGCTAGCATTAGGAGTGTCCTCATTCATGGTAGCGGCAGCTATTTATCCATGGCTAATCATTTATTAGCCGTGGAGGCTGATTCATTACTAACACCAGGTATCGGCAGATGAGCATCTGTATAGCGGCGCCTAGAGCGACCACTAGTAGACGCTGTAAGCGGGTATTGGGCGCTGTAATAGAGCGCCTCAGTCGCTGTAGTAACCTGGCCTGCATTGATGAATGTGATGTATGCTGGGCGCTCTAACACCAGTACAGTGCTGCTGGGAGTGAAAGGTAGCGCCAGCTCAGTGTGACCGACTCTCGGTGCTCCACACCATACTTATCAGAAAAGGACACACACACAGCGTCGGCGCTCTAAATCTGGTCACTATAGCATAGAGCGCCAGACGCTGTGTGATCAAAGTCTGTTTTTGAACACATATCCACCTGTAACAAAGCGAAAACACATGGAATGACATTGTTTTAACACTGTGACAATAACACTTTAGTGCCAGACCTGTAATGACAATTCTGCATAAAAATAAATGAAGTCAAAAAAGTTTCTAAAAGTGTTTGTTTGCAGCCAGGAGAGGTCACACAATGATTGGAGCAAAAATAAATAAATAAAAAATGTCAACCACGCTGTTTAAACACAAGCAAATGAACGGCCATTGAAATTTATGGGAGAGCGACAGTGAGCTAAAGGTAATACCTGGCACTCTGGAAGCTAGAGCGATGGCGCTATATGCTGAGCCACCTGTAATAATACATCGGATGCTACATGGTGCTGTTCAGGGTCGCTCACCAGATTCGCTTTCATAAATGTGGTTTTGCGTACAGTGTCCGGCATTCACCAGAAATTGCCTGCCGCTGCGAGGCACTACCTGCCGCTATCCCTTCATGAATAAACCCCTTAGTGGATCCAGGGAGAGCCACTGTGTGAAAACAGGTGGGTATTTTTTCTTTAAAACCTCAAATCCAGCTTATTGCTGGGGTCGTTTTTTTTCATTACTGTTACTGGACTGCCACTTTAAGAAAATGATGTAGAATGCATGTCATTCTTTTTCTATTATTTTTGCTTTGGCTATAAAGAACTTGAGAATGATATCTATAAGTGTTAAAAGAATTAAACAAAAGTGTTATCTCTTGTCAAAGTGAAAATTACCCAAGCTTAGCTCCAAAAACTGATTCAATTATAATCATAAAAATGCTGTAAATTGTTTGATAGAATCAGCGCAGTAAAATGATGCAAGCTTTTTATATGATTTGTTCATTAGCATTTCACGGGTTTAATAGCAGTATCTAGGGCTTTTGTATTGGTATAATGTATAAATGTATGTGTTCAGAGAACAATGATCCTATTCTGTTTATAGCTATTCTCAAATTTTCCATCATTTTGCATTTAGCCAGGTTTATTCACCCATTTTTTGAGCTCCTGATTTTGGATGCCCTGGAGGGAGGGGATCGATCGGCCCGGGAATCTTATAGAATCTATAGGCTGATCTCCGTGAGTTTTGGTCCACTTTAAGCCAACAAATGCATTTTTTGTTTAAACTTATTTTTTTAGAAGTACTAATAAACTGAAGTACAACATGCATATGCATATTTCGAAACACATATAGAAAAGTCATTTATATAAATAACTTGCACTATAATATTACATCTCTTTAAGTGCCCCCTGGGTTATTGTTGTGGCGGCCGGGCCGGAGCCGCAGAGCCCTTTGGTGCATAAACTTCCAACACCTAGCATTGACGGACTTGTTGTCACTTGTTGTCTCCTGTTGCTTCCTACTCTGCTGCCTCCTCATCCAGTCAGCGCCTGTACCATAATTTTGAGTCCGACCATGGGGAAATGGCAGCAGGTGATGCTGAAACTTATCTATCTGGGCAAAATACCACACACCCACTAGGAGCTGTGGACTGGCACCCAGTAGCAGACAGATGAGTGGTTTCTGCCCCTGCAACTAAAGCCTGGCAAGGTGGTGTGTGACAACAAGCAGAACCTAGTTGCAACCATGGGATGAGCTGGGTTGAGGCATTGATTGGCGCATGTGCTCAACTTGGTGGTGCAAGCTTCTTAGCCCATTATCCCATTAGCCCATTATCTAGACATGCCAGAGCTGCTGCATACAGTGCCTGCCATGTGCACGCATTCACACCCTGCTGCTGTTTGACTATGTGCACCAGGAATTTCCCACCCACTGCATGATAGGTGATTCGCCAATCAGGTGGATTTCCACCTTACATACTGTATGCATAGTGCTCTAGTGCTCTAGTGCTTTTCTAATGCTTCTCCTCCAGTGGAAAGAGAACCTGGAGAGGTTGTGGACAGCATAGTTGGGAAGCAAGTGGAATAGAGCAAAGTGGGTGGGAGTAGCTTCATCACTATTATTTATACAAAATCAACATCATTATTATTCAGGGCCTGGGAACCAATTTACCGCCCAGTTTAACCCTCTTATCATCTACTCTTATTTTTAAGTCCCCAAAGTTGGGACATGCAATGCAGCCAGAGCTACTCACCTGGGAAACTGCCAGCCTCCCTTTAGAACACTCCACAAGGAGAGATCCATGGTGGCTGAATCTCTCCCTGTGTGTGTTCATGGCAATTCAAACTGAGCAAAGCGGGTGGGAGTAGCTCCCTCACTATTATTTATACAAAATCATCATCATTATTCAGGGCCTGGGAACCAATTTACCTCCCAGTTTAACCCTCTCATCATCTAAGTATTAAGCACCAAACATGTCTAGCTATGTGGAAAGACAGAGATTTGGTTGCACATATCTGCAGATACATGTGGAAGCCACACTGCCCCGACAAGGCACTCTGTGTTTAGTGTGGTCCCTACTCTTAGTCCCCAAACAATAATCTTGTATGAAGTAACAATCTCGTATAAATAAGAGGGATCGAGCTGCTCCCATTCCCTTTGCTCAGTTTGAATTGCCATGAACACACACAGGGAGGGATTCAGTCAATATGGGTCTCTTCCTGTGGAGTGTTCTAAAGGGATGCTGGCAGCTTCCCAAATGGTGAGTAGCTCTCAAATACTTGACTGCATTGCATGTCCCAATTTTGGGGACTCATAAATAAGAGTAGGGACCACACTTAACCCAGAGGGCCTTGTCGGGGCGGTATGGCTTCCACATGTATCTGCAGATATATGCAACCAAATCTCTGTCTTTCCACATAGTTAGACATGTTTGGTGCTGAATAATCAGATGAGATTGATAATGAGAGGGTTAAACTGGGCGGTAAATTAGTTCCCAGGCCCTGAAGTATAATAATAATAATTTTGTATGATAAGAGGATATATAATAATAATAATTTTGTATGATGAGAGGGTTAAATATTTTTGTATGATGTGGGTTAAATGTTAACAATAATCTTGTATGAAGTAACAATCTCTTATAAATAAGAGGGATCGAGCTGCTCCCACCCCTTTTGCTCAGCAAGTGGAATATGTTAAAGAGGTTGGCTCAAAAAGGACTGGCACGGTTCATCACAATTCATCAAGTGGAAGCCAAACCTTCAGTGGACTTGTTTGATTTTGATTTCCATATTTATGTCTATGATTTAGTGAAGACCTCCTAAGTGACGTTCTTGAACTTTACCAAGGTTGTGGAATTACCAAGTGTAATATTTATAGAAAATCAAACATTCAGATTAAAATCTTGTGTTCCTGTGAAATCTTGCACTTAACAGAGTAAAGAAAATATGACCATTAATTTTTGAATTACATCAAGTTATTCTTCCTTACATAGGAATAAACCACTTCTGACAAATGAGGGCTCAGGAAAATAAGTAAAGAAACTAAACATAAGAAGAGTCGTGCCACTGCTCATTATTAAAGTGGACCAACACCCAGGGGTGATCGGCCCGGAAATCTATAAGATTCCCGGGCCGATCACCTCCCACCCCGCGGGACATCCGAGATCGGGATGTCCCGCGGGGTCCCCCAAAAACCCCCAAAAGATCTTACCTGATCCGCCGCCGCTTCCGCCGCCGCCGCCTCCCGCGCGCCCCTCCAGACGTGCGCGCGCCTGCGCCGGCCCTCTGTGAATGGCCGGCGGGGCGCGCGCGCGCGCCGAGAGTGACGCGCGGGAGGCGGCGGAAGCGGCTTGGACGATCCTGTCCCCTGCCTGGACGTTGGCGGGGATTGGCTGCGGCGTTCACGTGGGAGCGTTGAGAGGTGAGTTTTTTGGGGTTTCTGGGGGGTTTCACACAGCGGGGCACCCCCGATCGGGGTGCCCCGCCGAAGTGGACCAAAACCCAGGATAGTCAAAATCCTGGGTGTTGGTCCACTTTAAAGTTATTCTTAAGCACTCATTCTTTACCTTCAAGGCCCTATTTAGCTGTGTATAATTTCCACTGCATTAGGTGTCTGTATATTTTGCCAACAATTACATAGTTTATCAAAGCCAAAAAAGTGTCTAATGCAAGGTGTGTACAATTCAGTAATTTATTTAAAGGCCAAAAGGGTCTAATGCAAGGTGTGCCCACAATTAGTTTTATCAAAGGCCAAACAGACCTAATGCAAAGTGTGTCCATAATGAAGTTGTTTTATCAGAGGTCAAAAGGGTCTAATGCAAGGTGTGCCCACAATTAAATCGTTTATCAACAATCAAAAGAGTATGTTAAAAAAGAGCACAGAGCAAAAAGTCAATCTCTCCACAAGTAGATGATTCCCAGATCCAATAGGGGAGTGCAACGATCCCACTGTGCATGCACAAAATTCACGCGGTGCCCGTCACCTCTAGGAAATACTCTTACCAGATCGATGAAAATAAATAGGCAGAATGGGGATCAAAACTCCTCCAAGGTATTAATCATCAAACTCAAAAGCTGAATCCAATCCAAACGCTGCAAGAGTGATGAACTCAATGCAGACCAAATGGTTGTGAAATATAGAAGAGAAAACAAAGACCTCTAGTGCAACTCAGATAGGCTTAAAAATACTAATTTAATAAAACATAGATGCACTTACAAACAGATGCAATTTATAGCATGGAAAAAGATCTCTGAAAGGTGTTCCCACAGGTCCCCTGCGCGGCCGCTCGCAGGGAGATGATCAGGGTCCCTCCAGGAGATCAGAACAAATGTTCCTGCACTCGTCCGCCTAACGCGTTTCGTTGACTAAATCAACTTTGTCAAAGGCAGAGTGCAGGGAAAACAGAGTTGTATTTATAAATAAAGAGCAACCTACTCACCAATCCGCTTCCGGAATCTGGGTAGTAATCAAAGAAGCAAAAGTGCGCTGTTATGGACGTAAAGCGCGATCGCAGGCATAGTAATTGAAAGCCAAGGGTGAGGCGCTGTTGTAACCGTAAAGCGCGAACCCGGACATAATAATCAAAAGCCGAATGGTGACGTCGGCACCTAGCCCGAAGTCTCCTTCAGGTATTTCCGCCGGAGTCCGGCAAATGCCAGCGTCTGCAAGGCAGGAGCATAGTGACAGTAACGCCCGCTGATCAGACAGAACTGCCACCTATAGCAGACTATAGAAGGGGCAAACATAGGAATATGGAACAGAGATCAATATTGCTAATCATTATAAAGGCCAAACTATCCTCTAAAGTCCAAACAAAGTCATAAGGGTCCCAACGCAATTGATATAAGGGACAGCAGAGATAAACAAGGGTTGGACAAGTTAATTTCCCACAAGTAAAAACAAACTTAAAAAAGGGAAAAGATAAAAAAGCCTGAGGGGGATCCCAGGAGAACACCAACCAGTTCACATAGCCACAATAGTAGAAATTGACAAACAATTAATCAACAATTGACAATGCAAACAAATACAAGTAATAAAAACACATGAAGGTGAATTAATTTTAGAACGATGTTAAAAAACGGTATCTACTTAATAAAACAGAAGAAGCGGTATCTATAAAACAATTTAGGTCCAACTCTATATTAAGACCCCTAGGTGCTAGAGTCCCCAAAGTAAAAATCCATTTTGTCTCTCGTTGGGAGACCTCCCGCACTAGATGGGAACCCCTCCAGTGTTTCTCCACCTTATCTATCCCCATAAAAGTCATTCCCTTAGGGTCACAATTGTGTTTCTCTTTAAAATGTGCTGAAAGACTATGCTGAGCATAACCCCTATGGATATTGTAAATATGCTCCCTAATGCGGACCTTCAATTCCCTCGTTGTCCTACCCACATAGAACAATCCGCATGGGCAACCAATCAAGTATATCACAAAAGTGGAACTACACGAAATGAACTTAGTAATTCGAAAATCTCTCGAACCCCCATCAATGGTGAAAGTTTTTATGGATTTAGGTTGAACACCACATACTCTGCATCCCATACAAGATCCACAGAGAAAGAAGCCTTGCATATTTAATAGGGTTCCATCCATCTTTGAAGGTGGATCTACAAAGCTCTTTGTAAGTAGATCTTTCAAATTAGGTGCCTTTCTAAAAATAAATTTAGGGTCATCAGGTAATAATGGGCCTAAACAGATATCACTCTTTAGGATATGCCAATGTTTGGTGAAAAGGTGCTTCAAAGCTCTATGTTGTGCACTAAAAGAAGTAACAAACGCAAAATCGGTCTGGGGGGGCTGTTTGTTGACAGTGGTGGATTTGAAAAGGGATGCCCGATCCAGAGCCCTAATCTGGTTTCTCTGTGCCACAGTTTCACCCATCTTATATCCTTTGTCACAAAAACGTTGGGTCAATTGCAGAGATTGTACGTCAAAATCGTCCAAAGATGTGCAATTGCGTCTCAACCGAGTGAATTGGCCCTTAGGAATGGCATCTAGCCATTTTGGGTGGTGGCAACTGTCCCTTGGGACGTACCCATTCCTGTCAGTAGGTTTAAAATAGGTACAGGTAACCAATTAGTAAAACTGGTTGTGGCACACTGCTAAGGAAAAAAATGACATCTATTGTGTCATTGATAGCATATAAGAGATTGCTAGAGTCAGGGTTCAAAGTAACCTCCAAAATACCTCTGCCAAATAGGTATAGAGAATATACTAAAGAATTACAATATGGGAGGTAATGAACACCAGGACAAGACTATGTAATGCAATTCATGATTTAATGCTCAAATTAATAGTGCAATACAAAAGTGAACGATTATATACAGTGAAAAACAATCAGGTTCTATTGGGAAAGGCTAACCGTATATATATCAAGCATGGACAGGGAAATACAAGTACAGGAGTTATGATACAAGTATGCAAGACAAAAAATAGAGGCATGTCAATCAGAACAAAAGTATATACAAATCTACAATGTATTTCCCTTTAAGACATGAAATAAGCAAAACATAATTGAATAAGGATTGCAATAGAAGTACAGAGTGCTTACAGGCTGACGAGGGTCCTACTTCTATTGCAATCCTTATTCAATTATGTTTTGCTTATTTCATGTCTTAAAGGGAAATACATTGTAGATTTGTATATACTTTTGTTCTGATTGACATGCCTCTATTTTTTGTCTTGCATACTTGTATCATAACTCCTGTACTTGTATTTCCCTGTCCATGCTTGATATATATACGGTTAGCCTTTCCCAATAGAACCTGATTGTTTTTCACTGTATATAATCGTTCACTTTTGTATTGCACTATTAATTTGAGCATTAAATCATGAATTGCATTACATAGTCTTGTCCTGGTGTTCATTACCTCCCATATTGTAATTCTTTAGTACAGGTAACCAAAACAGAGCCTACTTTCTTGATCGTTAGATCAAGGAAGTTCACAGATTGCACACTACTTTCTGTAGAGAACTCTAGATTGAAGTCGTTCTCATTCACTTTATGGAAAAAAGAATCAAGTTCTAATTGTGATCCATTCCAAATGACAAGGAGGTCATCTATATACCGTTTACATATAATCAGATTGGGAATTTGGGGAAAGATAATCCCACTCTTTTTTGGTTAGAATTCCTTCAGCTAAGCCTCTAGCTAGAAGTTCATCTAAAGCTTGTTTATATTCAGCAGTGGGATCAGTAGACAAAACCTCATATATGTCCCCATCCAACAAAAGCCTAGCCATTTCCGCTATGTAATCAACCTTGTTCAATACCACTAACCCCCCCCCCCCCCCTTTGTCAGCTGGTTTGATGACTAGATTATGTTTTTCTTCCAATTCGCGGAGGCCCTTAAAACAATTTGTAGGCCACCGTTTCTTCTTAACAGCCAACTGATTCAAATCCGTAGGGGTTATGCTCAGCATAGTCTTTCAGCACATTTTAAAGAGAAACACAATTGTGACCCTAAGGGAATGACTTTTATGGGGATAGATAAGGTAGAGAAACACTGGAGGGGTTCCCATCTAGTGCGGGAGGTCTCCCAACGAGAGACAAAATGGATTTTTACTTTGGGGACTCTAGCACCTAAGGGTCTTAATATAGAGTTGGACCTAAATTGTTTTATAGATACTGCTTGATGTTTCTTCTGTTTTATTAAGTAGATACCGTTTTTTAACATCGTTCTAAAATTAATTCACCTTCATGTGTTTTTATTACTTGTATTTGTTTGCATTGTCAATTGTTGATTAATTGTTTGTCAATTTCTACTATTGTGGCTATGTGAACTGGTTGGTGTTCTCCTGGGATCCCCCTCAGGCTTTTTTATCTTTTCCCTTTTTTAAGTTTGTTTTTACTTGTGGGAAATTAACTTGTCCAACCCTTGTTTATCTCTGCTGTCCCTTATATCAATTGCGTTGGGACCCTTATGACTTTGTTTGGACTTTAGAGGATAGTTTGGCCTTTATAATGATTAGCAATATTGATCTCTGTTCCATATTCCTATGTTTGCCCCTTCTATAGTCTGCTATAGGTGGCAGTTCTGTCTGATCAGCGGGCGTTACTGTCACTATGCTCCTGCCTTGCAGACGCTGGCATTTGCCGGACTCCGGCGGAAATACCTGAAGGAGACTTCGGGCTAGGTGCCGACGTCACCATTCGGCTTTTGATTATTATGTCCGGGTTCGCGCTTTACGGTTACAACAGCGCCTCACCCTTGGCTTTCAATTACTATGCCTGCAATCGCGCTTTACGTCCATAACAGCGCACTTTTGCTTCTTTGATTACTACCCAGATTCCAGAAGCGGATTGGTGAGTAGGTTGCTCTTTATTTATAAATACAACTCTGTTTTCCCTGCACTCTGCCTTTGACAAAGTTGATTTAGTCAACGAAACGCGTTAGGCGGACGAGTGCAGGAACATTTGTTCTGATCTCCTGGAGGGACCCTGATCATCTCCCTGCGAGCGGCCGCGCAGGGGACCTGTGGGAACACCTTTCAGAGAGCTTTTTCCATGCTATAAATTGCATCTGTTTGTAAGTGCATCTATGTTTTATTAAATTAGTATTTTTAAGCCTATCTGAGTTGCACTAGAGGTCTTTGTTTTCTCTTCTATATTTCACAACCATTTGGTCTGCATTGAGTTCATCACTCTTGCAGCGTTTGGATTGGATTCAGCTTTTGAGTTTGATGATTAATACCTTGGAGGAGTTTTGATCCCCATTCTGCCTATTTATTTTCATCGATCTGGTAAGAGTATTTCCTAGAGGTGACGGGCACCGCGTGAATTTTGTGCATGCACAGTGGGATCGTTGCACTCCCCTATTGGATCTGGGAATCATCTACTTGTGGAGAGATTGACTTTTTGCTCTGTGCTCTTTTTTAACATTTGTTTTTGGACTTGGGGAATAATTGGTCCAGCATGTTGTAGCATCTTTTTGATTATTAGTTTTTGTAATTACCTGTCTCTTGCTATTAGCGCGGTGTTTATATTTGTCTCAATCAAAAGAGTATGACAGGTGTGCCACAATTTAATCATTTATCAAAGGTCAATAGGGTGTAATGCCAGGTGTGACCACAATTAAATAGTTAAAATTAAATTAAACAGTACTGACACACATGTGGCCTGCCTCATTGGTGCTTACTCCACTAACAATTGGTATTACAGAACAGTGACCCCTCAAGTGGCCTGGACAATTGGTATTACATAGCACTAACACTAAAGTGCTATTACAGCCTACTGACACACCAGTGGTTTAACCCAGTGCACTCCCAAGGGAGACTACACAAAATGTCTTTTTTATTTCAAGAGGACCCTAATTGCCCGGACCCAGTGCATAAGCCAATAACAATTGGTATTACAGAGAACTGACACTGCAATGTTATGTAATGACACTCAATGGAGACTACACAAACATTTTTTTATATTTCAAGAGGGCTCTAACTGCCCTGACCAAGTACATACGGTAATAACAATTGGTATCACAAAGAACTGACACTACAATGTTATTACAGAGTACCGACTTTTCTGCAGTGCTATCAGAGTACTGATGCTGAATTGCTATTACAATGTACTGGCACTGAAATGCTATTACACATTACTGACACTTACAGAGTACTAACATGCTACCTATCTCACCCTCACTCCAGCAGCTTTCCCTAACTAAGTATCCTGAAAAGGACAATGGCGTGCTTTACCACGTATCTAGCCCTGACTGAAAATGCTTTTCATATATAGATGTCATTACAAGAACAGCTGTTTTAACAAAAATAAAGCCCTATCTGTCTTTCAGCAGCAGCACATCTCAATATCTAATGCAGAGAGAGCAGCAGCGCCAGGGCCGCCAGGTCAATAAAGGGAGGGGAAAGATGAAGACTAATTGGCTGCTTTCCTATTTGGGTTTGCCCAACCCTATATATAACCTTTGTTACCTCATCACCAATTTAGTAAACACACAGCTTTAGGGGGTGGAGTATTTACACTTTATGTGTATAACACTTTTCCACCCGCCTTGTAGAACTTCTACATGCCACTGTCCAGTCAGGTTTGAGGGAGATAAATACAAATTTTTCCCAAACAAGCAAGACAGAGAAAGTCCCCAATGAAGTTGATAATCTCATGTACTCTAGTAAATAATCTCACTGCCTAGTAAAATTAGATTTGGGCTGATTTGGTCAGGGTTTATGACAAGGTTAGTATCAACCTTAATACGAAATTGAAAGTTAAAACATTTTGGATTACAATTTTGAGGTTTACAAGGAAATATATATATATATATATATATATATATATATATATATATATAGCAACAAATATGGCTATAGATAGTAGCTGCTAAAACAAGTTATTTTACAGTTGCATGGCATTTAGCTGTCAAACATCCATCAATGAATAAGCTTTTATCTAAGTTTATCTATTTAAAGTCAGATTTGGTGGCATTCTAAAGTACAATACTGTTTCCAAATCAATTCATTCATCTCTAGTAATGACATATCTTCTTTTTAAGAAAGTGCTCTTTCTCTAATTTTAGCAATGGATTTGATATTAACAGGAAGAGTGCAGCTTTTGTGCCACCAATCTATTCATTTTATTCGGGAAAAGATGGAAACTAAATAACAATCATTACAGAGTTACGCTGATGTATGTACCGCATGGAAGGAATGTTATCCCACGCTCCTCTGGAAATCTGTATATTTCAGAATAATTCATTGTGTTCAGAGGAAAAGTGTTTTAAACATCTTTGTCGTTTCAAAAGAAAAGTCTCATCATAACCGTGACAGCCTAACTACTGCATACCAAAACATGGCTGTCATTGACTAAACAAAGCCGCTAAAGTCTGTGCTCTTTTAGGAATAATGTATTATTAATACAGTCTTTGTTCAGTGCAGTTTGTTTCAACCAGCATCTGGAGATAACATTTTCAATTTTGTGACTGCTGAAAGATTGTAAGATATTTAAAATAATTTCGAAACACAAGTACAAACATAATCTCTTGTGACAGGATCTGGTCAGAGTGAATATTAATCTGTAGGAGAAACCAGCAGAAAAGATGACATTGCCATAATTCAAATATCCGAAGATAAGGAGTAACTTAAAAAGACCGAAAGGTTATATATATATATATATATATATATATATATAGCGACTTCATTAAGTAAAAGCAGCCCCACCGCCAATGACAATCTGTATAACTTGGTGCCACCTTTTAGTGGCATGTTGCTGACCTAGGAAGCTACAGCTAAATCCATATAGATAATGATTCCTTCTGCCACTGCAGCAAAAGTAAAAAAGGAGCTCCTGGCAAATAGGCTTGACAACTCACTTGGTGAAATGAACTTAAGGATTTTGCTATGATCGTGGCAAACGCAAGTATTTTAATGAGCAACACTACATTGCAAAATTGAGCGTGCCTTGTTTGTTAAGAGAATAACCTCAAATTGCTGCAAAAGCTGATTGCTAACTTTGATAAAGTATTTTATTGAATGATCTTGCTAAATAGGATAAAAAAAATCTCAGCAACCCCCCCCCCCCGATTGACACTATCCTGAATTGGGATGTCCCACAGTGAAGCGCTTCACAATAACACACCTTTGAAAATAACACATCTCCTTTCTCAATCTGAACTGCATTTTGTTGCATTTGGCGGACACATTCTACTGAGGCATACGATAAAGGCAGATTTGTGCAGCACAAAATCAAGCCTGAAAACAAAGAAAATGATATTTTACATTAACCACCAGGTGAGAAACAGGCAGGTGGGATAAGCAAGGTCAGGATATGCAACACATTCATGCCATGGTATCATAAAAGAAGGTGATGTATTGGCAATCCAGAGTCTCAACAATATACTTGAGACACAAGCTCCAAAAGCCACCCAGACATGACACCAGATGTGTAAAGTTTTTTTTTTCCTTGTGCAAATGTTTGCCCTCTATACCAGCAAACACCACAAGGTTCTTCCCGTGGAGTAGTTATTAAACAGTGCCTTGCACTAAAGCCCAAATGCTGGCCTCTTCTGGGATTGTATTCATCCATTGCCAGTTGCAGGGCCCATAAGACCACTGGGGGCCAATCGTGATGACCCCAAAGATGGGTACAGTTATGTGCTATGTGCGATTGAACTCTGGTTATCAAGAGAGTCCTGGTCCTGGAAGAGGTGTAAAGGCAAGTTGAGTTCCTGGCTCTGGGGGATGGATTTGGGAGGCTATGTGCGTGAGGGTCATTACCAGTCGAGTGTGAAATGCTTTAATTCAATTCTTATGAAGCTGTTAAAATTAGGACAGGCTATAAGTAAATGCATAATGTAATAACTTATTCACAAATTCATATAAAAAAAGTTCAGCAAAAATAACTGCATAGCTTCAATATGATCTTTTCTTTGAATATTCTGAGGCACACATACTGGCATAAAGCTTTTGAATACCCGTGGATTTATTTTCTGTTTTCCACAGAGTAACCCTTGATTTTATGAGAAACCTGGAGGGTAAAAAAATGAAATTAAATTTGGAAAGCATGCCATTAGAATTGCACATTACAAAGTGCTCCCTAGACAGGTAGATGTGGTTTTAATGTCTAAACTTTATATTCAGTTGTTGTTACTAAGGATCTGACAGCATAATAATTTATTGCACTACTTGACATTGTTCCAAACTACAAGTGAAAGAATTTAGGCTTCTATTTTGTGTTTTGCCTTTTGGGCTTTTGAATAAATGCGGACATTGATTGAAATGATAATAGTAATTTTTATTGTATTTTTTAAACTCAAGTACATACATTTCAGCACTTAAACAGATGCCTGCCTGGCATGTTTCAATTCATTACCTGTGGTCTCATGGCTATTTAAGAATTCCAGATACTGAGCAATGTTTTTAAAATCCTTTATTTAGGTTTTCATGAAAGCCATCCTAATAGAACAAGTACATTTAGTACATATTATTACAAAATAATTTCACAATATATTGGTTAGAAATATACAAAAGTAGTGAGAGGAGCAGTTACTCATATGCCCCAATTGAAAAGAAAAGTCAGGGTTTACTGTTCTTTAATGTACCATTCCAGAAGTGACGCTGCGTGTCTTGACCATACAGCTCTTCCATGTGGATGGCTAAATGGGAACATGGAGGGTGCTTATATCTGTGGGCCATAAACCTCATCCAGAGAATTTGTAAACCTAGATGCCACTGTTATTTGGCTGCTGATTTGAGGGCTTCATGTACATTTGATGTATTGTGAATCCTGAAGAGCTGGGGGTTATTGGAAGCCCCCCTCCGGCAAAGAAGAGAGTGGGGGGGAGGGGCTTTCCTGGTACTCTCCTGCAGCCACCACGGGCATTTCATAAACCATTATAGTGCAAGCCTAGGCCACACTGCAATGGAGAGCTGAAGAGTGTGGCCTGATATGGGTCACTATGGGGATCACTAGTCATGATTAGCCAAGATTTTTAGAAAAAGAAAAATTTGAAGGGGCTCATTAGAACTAGGAGATAATAAGCTATCCTTTAAAAGTACAGGAGACAAGTGGTGGCCCCAATGCTATATTAAGGTCAACTAATGTGAAAGCCATTGATAGCAGGAAAATTGTGGGCAAAAATAAAAATCCTGCATTTCCAAAGCCCCCCTTCCTTCAACTCTCCCTTTAAGCACAATGATATAATGTGTTTTCATTGTCTTACCTTACCTGTCTTGCTGTTTCGTCTAGAGCTCCCCCTAGAGACCACCGGTATATTTAAATTAAAGCTCTCATTAAGGTCATCTTGCATGCAATAGCTATTGTAACAATACATTATAAACTCCCAGTTATAATAAACTAGCACCCAAGAAGTTGTGTGGTGTGGAGCAAACATATATGCTTTTAACCCTTTAACTGCCAGCTGCAGGTGACATGCCAGCCCCCTAAGCCTTGTGAAGTGGTATAGGGCTCTCATAGATTCCTTACCAGTACACAACAGGTTAAATGTAAAAAAAACACACGGACACAGAGAAAAAATATTTTATTGTTTTCTTTTTAATACTTACCTTCCATCTATCCCAGAGCACTGTGTCCCACGCTGAACACTTCTGCTCTCCTGCTGCTGCTGGAAGCCTTTTAAACTTGCTGGGTGACAGGTAACATGGGGTTAATTTAAAAAAAATGACATAGGGTCCCTCCTATTTTTGGGGGGAATTTTAGGGCCCCTCTAACCCAAATTCAGGATGCCGCCACAGAGAGGAACAACACACAGAAGAGTGAAATTTTTAAAGTGGACGAAAACCCAGGCTTTTGACTATGCTGGGTTTTGATCCTTTCCCCGGGGCACCGCGGTCGGGGGTGCCCCGGTTTGGGAAATCCCCCCAGGTCACCGATGCCAACTCAGTCCTATGGCGCATGCGTGGGCGCTCGTCCAATCAGTGTGCTCAGAGCCGCATCCCCCACTTCCCTCTAAAAGGGAGCGTGCCCGCTCTGGCCATTCACAAATGCCTGGCACGGGCACGTGCCCTGCTAGAGGGATAGCGGGGATGTGGCCGCAGCTCAAATATGCGCTGTTGGACCAGAAAACAAGGCAAGTGTATGGGATGACCCTGGGTGTCTCACACAGCGTGGCATCCCGATTTTGGACCCCCCGGGTGGAGGGAATCAAACGACCTGGGAGTTTTGGTCCACTTCTAAACCCCAGTTGGTTACTGCAGAATCCATAACCTTGCCTATGCCTGCTCTCTACAGTACCTTGCTCCATCTACAGTTTTGACGTTTGACCTGCCTGGAAGTCTGACCCTTCCTCCGGTTATCCCTCTGCATCGATGCGTGTTGGACTGACTTCCTGTGTAAGGTTCTGAAAGCCATTTCCTAATAATAGCAGCACTAAATCTGCACAGCTACTGGATCTAGTACACAGATGTATGGGGTTAAATGAATGTTCAAACTCCCGGCAAGAAGAGATATTTTCTCATATTCATTAATGATTTTTCCAGATACTCAATTGTCTACTTGCTGCATAGCAAAGATGAAGTGTTGTAGAAACTTGAAGAATATCTTACTTTAGTGTTTAACAAATTTGGAAGAACGCCATGCAGATAATGGAACTGAATATACAAGCAGCAAGGTGTTTTTAAGAAGAAAGGAATCGTGTTCCAGATTACCTTTGCATACAATCCAGAACAAAACAGTGTTGCAGAAAGAAAGAACAGCTCACTCTGTGAAAGTACTAGAAGTATGCTGTTTGTTGCAAATCTACCTACAACTATTTGGGGAGCAGCCACCACCACATGCTATCTTCATATGAGCTATGGAACTGTAAGAAGCCTGACCTGAAGCACCTCAGGATATCTGGAAGAAAAACATTTGTGCATGTTCACAAGAAAAATGTTCCAAGTGGGACTCTTGTGCAAAATAAGGGGCACTGGTTGGCTTTAGGGATACAGAATCCTGCACCCAGAGACCAATATCAGCAGAGATGTACTGATTGATGAGAACTCAAATTCCAGTTTTGCCCGTAATTCAACCAAAGCAAAAAGAACAAGAATCTCAGTGACAAGCTCCAGATACTGAAATGGAAAGCACCGAAGTCTGGATAAGTTCTGAAACCACCAAGGAAATACAGAAAAAGCTAGTCAGCCTCCAGTCAGGAGATCATCAATGCTTAACAAGAAATCCCAGCTAAGCACCTTTCTTATATGGTCAGGACACTTCCCGAGCCAGAGCCACAGTTTTGGCAGCAGATGCAACAACTCCCTGTCCACGAGAAGCAGAAGTGGATTAAAGCTGCAGGTGAAGAGATGGAGTCTCTTCACCAACTCCAGACATGGAAGCTTATTGAACTACCACAAGGCAAGAAAGCAAACAGATATAGGTGGGTCTTTAAGTATGACTCTGAAGGTAAAGTGTAACAGGTTAAAACAAGATTAGTCACCAAAGAATATTGTCAAAGATATGGTGAACATTATGATGCTATATTTTTTCCAGTTGCTAAGCAAACCACATTTAGAACTTTAATGGCTGTAGCTGCTGCACGATTGAAGTAATTGTAAATCAATAAGTGGTTACTTGTTCAAGTTAGGGGAAACTTCATTTTCCTGGTCCAGCAGAAAACAGGTGTCAGTTGTGTTGTCTTCCTCAGAAGTAGAGCACATGGCTGCTGCTCTGTACACTGTTCATTGAGAGTGTTAGAATAGCGTTAATACAACAACTACATCCTGTATGTGACTATTCGCTTGTTATGCTATTGATAAAGTTATTTTAAATAGGAAACAGTAAGTCTTAGGGAGACCATGTGACTGTATGCATAGTGTATTTAACATGCTAACAGAAAGGATCTGTTTCCTTTGCTCCATGTTGAGATGTGTTGCTGATGTATTCTGCTCACATTCATGTTCCTGATTGTTGCTGAATAAACAATTCACATAAACAATCTGCTGCCAACAAAATGTGTTGTAGGTGTGTTCCTAAGTTTTGCCACCGCTGTGGGATCAAGGATTGAGATGAGTATATGGAAAATCAAAGGGGTTTTCCCAACTATTTTTGTCAATTTTAATTCATTTGGTCCACTTTAAGCATGGTATAATATTTATCTTTCTCTTGTTGCATGATTTCTGTACCTAGAGAGATGACAAAGTGGGACATTCACTTATTTTAAATCATCGCTATAATAACAGTAAAATCAATTTCGCAATAAAATACCAAGTTAAGAATGTAGGTAGCCTATCAAGACACACCTGCTTCTACTGCTACTTTATGACAAGGATATTGAAGTTGTGACACAAAGTTCAACTAGAAGGTCCACCTGGAGTGAATTTTACCTTGGCTAAATATGTCAATACTTTAAACAAAGTATGTCAGCTTAATTTCTGCAGAAGAATTTAGGGCAGATGCATCACATTACCAAGAAGTGAAAAACCACAAGCATCTTTAAGGGAATTATGGACATTATCAATTGATTAACATTTTTTTGACAAAGGGGTTTGTGGTCAACTTGTATCCTCTGCAGCTGAGGAGGCCTTGCAGAAGAAAGGGGGTTCACTAGGTCTTATAAAGAAATATAAAGCAGGCTGAATAAAAGATGCAGTCACTCACATTCAACATGGAGAGAGCAAAAAGGGCTAATTTATTTGATAAAATTCCTATCCAGGCAATAACATAAAAAAAGGATATACTCACCTTTTGTCTTCAACAGCTCCCCCGTGCAGCACTGGCATTTTTATAATTACCAATGAAGGAGAACGAGCTATTCCATCCTTCATTGCTGGGGCATGGTCCATTAAAACCCCAAGTATAGGGGGCAGGCTATATTAAAGAACTCTATCACCATATTAAAAAACTCCATGCTGCTGCTTAATACTGATTGTTATAAATAAGGGCCTTAGATTGAAAATACATGAAAATATGATTAATGAAGTTACATTATTTATAAAATATAAGTAAGAGATTTTCTTTTTTATGGTGGTGTCAGATGCAGGACATTTTTTCTATCTCTGACTCCGACTTTACAGCTCTAACTTTTAGAGAAACTTCAGTTTCCTGGTCCAGTAGAAAACAAGTGTCAGTTATGTTGTCTTCCACAGAAGTAGTGTACATGGCTGCTGCTCTATACTCTGTTCATTGACAGTGTTAGAATAGCTTAAATACAACAACTACATCCTGTATGTGGCTATCTGCGTGTTATGGTATTGATAGAGTTATTTTAAACAGGAAACAATAAGTCTTAGGGAGACCATGTGACTGTATGCATAGTGTATTTAACCTGCTAACAGAAAGGTTTCCTTTGCTCCATGTTGAGATGTGTTACTGATGTATCTTGTTCACATTCATGTTGCTGATTGTTGCTGAATAAACAGTGTTGTGTACAATCTGCTGCCAGCAAAATGCTGCAGGGTGTTGTAGGTGTGTTCCTAAGCTTTGCCACAGCTGTGGCACAGATTAACTGCCTATAAAAGTGATATTATGTATTTATTATTTATAAAATATAAGCTAGAGATTTTCTTTTTTAGGATGCAGGGCATTTTTTCTAACTCTGACTTTACGGCTCTAACTTTTGTTAGTTTAACAAATACTTTACAAGCAAGGAGACAGTACTATTTTTTGCATTTACATACTCATATACAGGGCTGTATTTACCTTAAGGCAATTCTAGGCCTGTGCCTAGGGCGGGATCTGTCTGACTGGGGCGCATTGATGTGGCATTACTGTTTTGTTTTTTTGTTATTAATTTACCTGCAGCCGCTAAGTAAAATCATTAAGGGGCGCGGCTTCGGGAGCTACATGATCCCGGCACTATGACCCCGCTCCCTCGCACCTCTCTGTACTTCCGTACTCAGTGTTGTCAGGTGGTATGAGCGACCCTGGCCGGCTCCGACCACTGCTGATGTCACTCCAGCAAGAAGAAGCCGGGAGTTTTCTCTTGCTACCGCAGGGGCCGCTCGTAGATTTTGCAAGCCTGGCTGTGTCTGTCACAGGTAACAACATCTAGAGGTGCGGGACCGAGCCACCGGGGAGAGATGTTTATTCCCTCAATGCATTTACATACATGGGAGGACCCGTAATTCACAAATGCCGGCTCAATGGGAAGGTTTTTTTCATGGCACAGGCACGTACAGCAGTGGTTTTAGAGGTGCCACTCGCAGTAACTGCTGCTGTATACTGTATGTTCAGGTGGCGCCCTGCACCCAGCTTCACAGTCCATTCGCCTGCACCTGCTGCCGCTGACAGCATTTGTTAACTCATGCCCCGCCACGGACACAGCTAAGAAGCAGTAGCAACGCCTAGTGAGCCGGAACTGAAGAGCTGTTTAGTGTTTCCCGGCGGTAAAAACAAGCAAGGGGAACAGTGAGACATGGGGGCAGGGGCAGCATGCAGTGGCTCCTTTCATGTGAGACATGCCAGCGGACCCAGCTTTACTGCTAAGCCTTCTGCAAAGGTAAAATCTGCCTGTGCTCCCTCCTTCCCTCATTCCTATTTCCCTCACTACATTCCTGAATCTCTCGGCTCTGTCTCCCGAGACTTAGAAAGAGAAAAAAAATCAAAATTGAAGCGCGGGGTCAGTCAGCGCTGCTTTGTATAGGTGGAGCCAGCTGCTGCCAAAGCTCACCATGGATTAAACAGCCAGTGTCCTAATACCTACAATCTTCCTACCATGCTGCTCCGCGTCACTGCCTGCTGTTTTTTTTTCTCACCCTCTTATTGCTGCCCATCTTGTACTCTTCCTATCCAATCTTCTCACTTCCTAACATCTGACAATGCTTAATTCCCACTGCCGAATATCCTCTCCCTCTGCTGCCAGAAACCTTCACTTCTGATGCCCATTGCCCCACCATCCTTTCCTCCTGCTGCCCAATATCTTATTTTCCTCTTCCCCACTGCCCTCTCCTCTTGCTGCTTACCATTTCTCTTCCTGCTGCTCACTGTCCACTCCTCCTGCTGTCCATGGTTCTCTCATCTGCTGCTCTTTTTCTCAGCATCCTCCCCTCCTGCTGCCCATCATCTCTTCCCGGCTGCCTACTATCCCACTGTATATTCTTTCCACTGCTAACTGTGCCACCAACATTTCCTCCTGCTTCCCACCATGCTATCTCCCTGTAGCTCACTCTCCTCTTTTCCTGCTGCTTACCATACCTTCATGCTGCCCTCCATAGTCTCTTTCTACTGCTAACAGTCCTCTCTTCTTGCTAGCCGCCCTGCTTTCTTGCTGCTTCTTCCTGCACACTTTCTTTCCATTCTGCCCCATCGTTCTCTTAAGTGTACCCCCTTTTTGCTGTCCCCTTGACCTCCCTGGCAGCTCAAGACCCAGCAGCTGCAACACCGACTCCACATTCCCTCTTACAGCTGTCAATCATATGACAACCAGCAGCCAATCAGCTTCCAATACCAATACAGCAATATGCTGCCAGGGCATCTCAACATGTGATGCTTCTGTACTTAAAAGGTGTGTACGGTGAAGGGGAGGGGCGCGTGGTCAAAAAGTGCCTAGGGCAGCATGAATCCTAAATACAGCCCTGCTCATATACATTTATTTTGTTTCTGTCAAATCATTGACAAGTTATGAAACATATTATCGCGAGGAAAACATGCTTCAAATATCACAAATATCCATTTAGTAAAAGATGGGAACCTTCAGATAACAGTGTCATCTATAAAGCAAGTGCTAAAGGATTTCACAAAAAATGTCAAAAAAATGTGCTTTATGTGGATCAATCTTCTCAGATGTCACCTAGAGGCAAAGGCAAAGTAATCTTCACAGCATGCCTGGCCATTATGGTTACTAAAATGCTTTTTATATGATACCTCTTCCATATAAAACCAGTAGTATGGATGCAACTCTTAATTAAGTGTAAACTGATTCAAATAAATGACCTGAAAATAGAGTATATGTAGGCTTCCTCTGCAGCATGATCTGTTTGTTTGACCTAGTTCTCCATTTATCTGTTTTCACAGGCTTTATAGCAGCGTATGCTTCCCCTTTTTTAATTCACATTTACAAGATATGTATTACAGTCCAGGCCAAGAAAATCTTTTATCTGTCAATTGTGTTTAAGATGCTGGCATCACTTGAAAAGAGAACTCCAAACAAGCACTGGAATGCATAACTGCCCGACTCTGATTCTGTTTGAGAAAAATAAAGATGCTTGATACATCAAAGGTCCTTTCAAGTGATTTTCTTTATTCACAGGATGTTGTTTGTTTGGTTTTTTTTTATTTAACACATTAGAGGGACTATAAACCCAATGGCAGTAATTAGCCAGCAAGCAGCTCACCTGATGCCTGTCGTATGTGCCTCTCTTTCATTTTCTGTAGCGCAGAGTAGAAGCAGTAGCAGGGCCCCAGATTTGGCCTTTTTCTGAATTTTGCTCCTCCAGGACCACGTAAAAAGTGGTTCCATGGCAACTTTTGTCCCAGTGGTCCTGCAGCTGTCTCTGAACAC
This sequence comes from Gastrophryne carolinensis, assembly GCA_027917425.1. Classification (NCBI taxonomy): domain Eukaryota; kingdom Metazoa; phylum Chordata; class Amphibia; order Anura; family Microhylidae; genus Gastrophryne; species Gastrophryne carolinensis. Next base: position 112,348,883 of record CM051234.1, read on the forward strand.
ACAAGAGAATGCTCAAGACTCAAAAAGCTGCACCATGACATGCCCTTCCCTGTTCAACAACGACCCAGAAGCTGAAGCAAAGAAATTGGTCTCTACTAGTATCTATGAGGTACTTACATACAATCAGAAATTTTCAGGTGCTTTGAAATTACTTATTATATACTGTTCCCAAGTGGGAGAAAGTTAGGATTTGTCTGGAGAAGTCTAGTCAAGGCAATCCTTTTTGAAACTCCCAGCTGTTGATACTGTAACAAGCTTCTGTGGGAGGCTATTCCACAGATATATAATTCTCATGGTAAAACATGATTGTCACCTCTTTTTTTCCAGATGGAGGGTGTGCCCCCTTGTTTTTAGAGAGGATTCTACCTGAAATAGTTTTCCTCCATATTTTTGTATTGGTCATTTATATATTTATTAGAGATGAGCGAACTTTTGAAAAATTCGATTCGACTGATTCGCCGAATTTTCCGACAAAAAACGATTCGACCCGAATTTATTAGTGACGAAACGCTATTAAAACGGCTATTTCTGAGCCTCCTAGAGCCTCAATAGGGTTGTAAACTATTCTGCCTTGCTGTAACATGCATAGGATGCGTGCTGGGTTAGTGAAATAATACTGTAAATAATTATCACATGCAGATCAGAGGCATCGCTAATAGAATCGCAGAGCAGTACAATTGTAGAGAGTTGAAGTGACATCCCTATGAGGGGCCCCTATAGTGCCTGAAAAACACACCCTGGAGCTGGCAGCAGCAGGACCCAAAAATTAGCTGAATCACACCATGGAGTTGCAAGCAGCAGCAGGAGCCCAAACATAGCTTGAATAAGACACTGGAGATGGCTGCAGGAAGCCCAAAATTGGATGAATCACACCCTGGAGTTGCAAGCAGCAGCAGGAGCACAAACATTGCTTTAAAGAGACACTGGAGCTGGCTGCAGGAGCCCAAAAATTGGATGAATCACACCCTGGAGTTGCAAGCAGCAGCAGGAGCCCAAACATTGCTTTAAAGAGACACTGGAGTTGGCTGCAGGAGCCCAAAAATTGGATGAATGACACCCTGGAGTTGCAAGCAGCAGCAGCAGGGGCCCAAACATTGGCTGAAAGAGACACTGGAGTTGGCAGCAGGAGCCCAAAAATTGGATGAATGACACCCTGGAGTTGCAAGCAGCAGGAGCCCAAACATTGCATGAAAGAGACACTGGAGTTGGCTGCAGGAGGGCCAAAAATTGGCTGAATCACACCCTGGAGTTGCAAGCAGCAGCAGGAGCCCAAACATAGCTTGAAAGAGACACTGGAGTTGGCTGCAGGAGGCCAAAAATTGGATGAATCACACCCTGGAGTTGAAAGCAGCAGCAGGAGCCCAAACATTGCTTGAAAGAGACACTGGAGTTGGCTACAGGAGCCCAAAAATTGGATGAATCACACCCTGGAGTTGCAAGCAGCAGCAGGAGCCCAAACATAGCTTGAAAGAGACACTGGAGTTGGCTACAGGAGCCCAAAAATTGGATGAATCACACCCTGGAGTTGCAAGCAGCAGCAGCAGGAGCCCAAACATTGCTTTAAAGAGACACTGGAGTTGGCAGCAGGAGGCCAAAAATTGGATGAATCACATCCTGGAATTGCAAGCAGCAGCAGCAGGAGCCCAAACATAGCTTGAAAGAGACACTAGAGTTGGCTGCAGGAGCCCAAAAATTGGATGAATCACACCATGGAGTTGCAAGCAGCAGCAGGAGCCAAAACATTGCTTTAAAGAGACACTGGAGTTTGCAGCAGGAGGCCAAAAATTGGATGAATCATACCCTGGAGTTGCAAGCAGCAGCAGTAGCAGCAGGAGCCCAAGCATAGCTTGAAAGAGACACTGGAGTTGGCTGCAGGAGGCCAAAAATTGGATGAATCACACCCTGGAGTTGCAAGCAGCAGCAGGAGCCCAAACATTGCTTTAAAGAGACACTGGAGTTGGTTGCAAGAGGCCAAAAATTGGATGAATCACACCCTGGAGTTGCAAGCAGCAGCAGGAGCCCAAATATTACTTTAAAGAGACATTGGAGTTGGCTTCAGGAGCCCAGAAATTGGATGAATCACACCCTGGAGTTGCAAGCAGCAGCAGGAGCACAAACATTGCTTCAAATAGACACTGGAGTTGGCTGCAGGAGCCCAAAAATTGGATGAATCACACCCTGGAGTTGCAAGCAGCAGCAGGAGCCCAAACATTGCTTTAAAGAGACACTGGAGTTGGCTGCAGGAGCCCAAAAATTGGACGAATCACACCCTGAAGTTGGCAGCAGCAGGAGCACAAACATTAGGAAGGCACACCCTGGAGTTGGCAGCAGCAGAAGCAGGAGCCCAAATATTGCTTGAAAGACACCCTGGAGTTGGCAGCAGCAGCAGCAGGTGGCCAAAAATTGGCTGAAAGGCACACCCTGAAGTTGGCATGAGCAGGAGCCCAAAAATTGGCTGAAAGGCACACCCTGAAGTTGGCATCAGCAGGAGCCCAAAAATTGGCCTAAAGACATAAATATCTTTTGCACGATTTGGAAAGTGTAAAACGTGGCACCATGCTGAATCTAGTCACATGCATCAGCCATTGGTGGGTGGAAATCCTGGCTGATCCATCCCTGATTCATTTTCACAAAGGTGAGTCTCTCCATATTTCTATGGCCCCCGTCGCACTAAACACCCGCTCAGATGGCACGCTACTGGCCGGGCAGGACAGCTTTTCCAGGGCAAACTCTGCTAGTTGCGGCCACAAGCCAAGTTTGGCTGCCCAGAAGTCCAGCGGATCCTCAAGGTGTGTTGGCATGGTCATGTCAAGGTATGACATGACCTGCTGGTTGAGGTCCTGCTCCAGGTCTTCCTGCTGCTCATGAGTAGCCTCTCTATGCGGGTGTAGAAAGCTACTCATTAGCGACTGAAGACTGAGGCTGCTGCTGATGGAGCTGCTGCTGCTGCTCCTGCCAACCCCCCCAGCAGCCATGGCAGTGGAAGGTGAGCGCAGAGGTCCCCCCGAGTCAGACCTGCGAGAGTATGGACCATGGTGCAGATAGGCATCGGCCAACTGACTACGTAGAATGTCTTTGTAGTAGTTCAGTTTGTCCTCCCTCTCTGCGGGTTTAAAAAATGCCCCCATTTTGTGCCAGAAGCGAGGGTCCAATAAGGTGGACAGCCAGGAGTCATCCCGGCGACAAATGGAAACAATTCTGGGTTCACTACGCAAGCACGTGAGCATGCTTCCTGCCATTTGCGCAAGTGACTCGGAGGGACTACCTGTCTCCATCTCCACTGCATACTGCCACGGTGTGTCCGGGTCCTCTGTCATGCCTTCCTCACAACCCTCTAGCTCCTCTGGCTGCTCCTCCTCTCCTGTCCGCTGACTAGATAAACCATTTCACCAAGCCTAAATTGTGCTTCACTGGGCCACTCCTCCTTCTCCTAAGTAACGCTTATTTAGTATAACAGATTGGGTGCTACATGCACCCTGGATACCCTGCGGCCTAGTGTTTTGACAGCAGGACAAAAAACAATTCAAAATGCAATAGCTTAATTAAAATGAGGCTGAACAATGCTTTTTTAGTATAACAGATAGGGTGACATGTGCTGGTTTGGGATACCCTGCGGCCTGGTGTTTTGACAGCAGGACAAAAACCAATTCAAAATGCAATAGCTTAATAAAGCTGAGGATGAACAAGGGTATTTAGTATAACAGATAGGGTGCTACGTGCAGGTTTGGCATACCTTGCGGCCTAGTGCTTTGGCAACAGGACAAAAAACTATTCAAAATGCAATAGCTTGATTAAGCTGAGGATGAACAAGGGTATTTAGTATAACAGATAGGGTGCTACGTGCAGGTTTGGGATACCCTGCGGCCTAGTGTTTTGGCAGCAGACCAAAAACCAATTCAAGATGCCATAGCTTGATTAAGCTGAGGATGAACAAGCGTATTTAGTATAACAGATAGGGTGCTACGTGCAGGTTCGGGATACCCTGCGGCCTGGTGTTTTTTTTAATAGCAGGACAAAAGCCAATTCAAAATGCAATAGCTTGTTTAAGCTGAGGATGAACAAGGGTATTTAGTATAACAAATAGGGTGCTACGTGCAGGTTTGGGATACCCTGCGGCCTGGTATTTTTTATAAAAGCAGACCAAAAACCAATTCAAAATTCAATAGCTTGATTAAGCTGAGGATGAACAAGGGTATTTAGTATAACAGGGTGCTACGTGCAGGTTTGAGATACTCTGCGGCCTAGTGTTTTGGCAGCAGGACAAAAACCAATTCAAAATGCAATAGCTTAATTAAAATGAGGCTGAACAACGCTTTTTTAGTATAACAGATAGGGTGACATGTGCTGGTTTGGGATACCCTGCGGCCTGGTGTTTTGACAGCAGGACAAAATCCAATTCAAAATGCAATAGCTTAATAAAGCTGAGGATGAACAAGGGTATTTAGTGTAACAGATAGGGTGCTACGTGCAGGTTTGGGATACCCTGCGGCCTAGTGTTTTGGCGGCAGGACAAAAACCAATTCAAAATGCGATAGCTTGATTAAGCTGAGGATGAACAAGCGTATTTAGTATAACAGATAGGGTGCTACGTGCAGGTCTGGGATAACCTGCAGCCTAGTGTTTTGGCAGCAGACCAAAAACCAATTCAAAATGCAATAGCTTGATTAAGCTGAGGATGAACAAGCGTATTTAGCATAACAGATAGGGTGCTACGTGCAGGTTTGGGATACCCTGCGGCCTGGGGTTTTTTTAAAAGCAGTACAAAAGCCATTTCAAAATGCAATAGCTTGTTTAAGCTGAGGATGAACAAGGGTATTTAGTATAACAAATAGGGTGTTACGTTCAGGTTTGGGATACCCTGCGGCCTGGTGTTTTTTTTAAAAGCAGACCAAAAACCAATTCAAAATGCAATAGCTTGATTAAGCTGAGGATGAACAAGGGTATTTAGTATAAAAGATAGGGTGCTACGTGCAGGTTTGGGATACCCTGCTGCCTAGTGTTTTGGCAGCAGGACAAAACCCAATTCAAAATGCAATAGCTTAATTAAAATGAGGCTGAACAACGCTTATTTAGTATAACAGATAGGGTGCTACGTGCAGGTTTGGGATACCCTGCGGCCTAGTGTTTTGGCAGCAGGACAAAAAACATTTAAAAATGCAATAGTTTGATTAAGCTGAGGATGAACATCGCTTATTCAGTATAACAGATAGGGTGCTACGTGCAGGTTTGGGATATCCTGCGGCCTAGTGTTTTGGCAGCAGGACAAAACCCAATTCAAAATGCAATAGCTTAATTAAAATGAAGCTGAACAACGCTTATTTAGTATAACAGATAGGGTGCTACGTGCAGGTTTGGGATACCCTGCAGCCTAGTGTTTTGGCAGCAGGACAAAAAACAATTCAAAATGCAATAGCTTAATTAAAATGAGGCTGAACAACGCTTATTTAGTATAACAGATAGGGTGCTACGTGCCGGTTTGGGATACCCTGCGGCCTAGTGTTTTGGCAGCAGGACAAAACCCAATTCAAAATGCAATAGCTTAATTAAAATGAGGCTGAACAACGCTTATTTATTATAACAGATAGGGTGACATGTGCTGGTTTGGGATGCCCCTGTGGGCTGTTTTATTTTAAGCAGACAAAACCCAATTCAAAATGCAATAGCTTAATTATAATGAGGCTGAACAACGCTTATTTAGTATAACAGATAGGGTGCTACGTGCAGGTTTGGGATACCCTGCGGCCTAGTGTTTTGGCAGCAGGACAAAAACCAATTCAAAATGCAATAGCTTAATTAAAATGAGGCTGAACAACGCTTATTTAGTATAACAGATGGGGTGCTATGTGCAGGTTTGGGATACCCTGCGGCCTAGTGTTTTGGCAGCAGGACAAAACCCAATTCAAAATGCAATAGCTTAATTAAAATGAGGATGAACAATGCTTATTTAGTATAACAGATAGGGTGCTACGTGCAGGTTTGGGATACCCTGCGGCCTAGTGTTTTGGCAGCAGGACAAAAACCAATTCAAAATTCCCATGATACCTTGCCCCAGGGAATATGTCCGGACATGTGCTTCCACCATTTTAGAATGCCTGTAATTGAAATAAATGGAGTTTAAAGAAAAACTTCGATCGATCGAATCGCGGGGAAATTCGGATTCGTTCAGAATCTAATTTTTCCTGAAATTCGGAACGAATTCGGGTTCGTCCGGATCGATTCGCTCATCCCTAATATTTTTACAAGTTAATCATGTCCCTCTTTAGACATCTTCTTTCAAGACTAAACAGATTTAATTCCAGTAATCTTTCTTCATAAGATCCTTCATTCACCTTATTAGTTTGCACCCTTTTCATAATCCTTTATGACCTCACCATATATATGAGATCAATTCCCTAAAAATGTTCACATGTTTATTGTACAAAAAGCTAATTATTTAAAAAAAAAATCTTTTTGGAACTAATTTTGAGCTAATTATTAAAAAAAAAATATTTTTTAAAAAAATATTTTGAACATTATCTGAAAAAACCCACCGGGGGATTTTTGTGTCCTCTGCCATTTTCCAGGGATATTATAAAGAGCTGTGGCATTCAGCAAAAGCTAATTATCAGACAGCAGCATCTAACGGCGTGCTCCTTATATGGCATGAATGAGGAGTCCATTCCACGCCACCCTGGTGCAGAAGTAATGCACTCCAGCACTTGGAGCACATATGTATCACCTCCAGTTTGAGCTGGAAGTGACGTTAATCGCATGAAATCGCAAAAACAGCCTAATAGAGGCTTGCCAGACTATTGCGCTCCATATACTATATAGTTATAAAACTATAGTATATGGAAGATTTTATATTGTACACAATGAATTTTGATGGACCAGTTTGGTTTTTATATATAAGATCCATTCCAACAAAAGCAATATTAAACCATCAATATCTTTATAATACTAAATAACACATTTCCATTAGCAATTACATATAAAGCTGCTGGGCTGAAACTGGAACTTTAAGGTATGTTTATCCTTTTTTTTTGTACATCTGTAAGACCCCCGCATATTTGCTTTGAGATTACAATTATACAGCACGTGAGCACATAATTCATACATATTTTTATGTATAACATATATCAACTATATCAACTAAATTTCGCCTGTTATCTGTTCTCCTATCACAGGAAAGAGAGCTGAGAGTTTTGTTTAGGCCTGGTCTTTCTGCTTCCCTTCAACCGATAATAAATCCAATCAGCCTCTCTCATTCCTTTCCATATACCCTCCTCCTATCTAAGCCCTGAAAATACATTCCCAATGGATCCTTATTATGGTATTGGGCAAAGTGCCTGGCAATAGAAGACTTCAAATTTCCACATCTAGCATCATACTGATGTTCATAGATGTTTTATTGCAATTTTCAGTCTTCCCAACGTAATATGGAAATTTACAATATGTGGAATATTTATGGTTTACATTGTTTTATGAACTTGCACATGCTGCAGTCCTGGCTCTGACAAGTCACTGAGGTTTTGCAGGAGACTAATTTGTCTTTTATGTTTTTTGGCCTCCTTTGACGGATATCAAGGGAGATATCATTAATAAACAATGACCAATAATTAGAGTACTGCAAGGCAGAGAGACTGGGATTGTGCAGCAAACACAAATTGTTAGAAACAAGCAAACATAAACACTCAGATTGCTATACATACAGTGCAGCGAGGAAAAACATACAGGCATGAAATCCAGTCCAAAGAAGTCCAAAAAGCAAACAGAAGGGAAACCAATGGTTCACAAGGAAGTCCTGGGTTCAGGATTCAGGGGCTCTGCTACAGAGTTCAGGTTCCAAATGACAGAGTAAAATGCTGAGCACTGACTACATGCCAGTCTTAGCATATAAAGGCCAGCAGCTAATTAGCACAGGTGCTGACTGATCTCCAGAAGCTCTGCAGGACAGTATCACCTAGTGGACAAGCTGCATACTACAGAGAAACAGGCGAAGGCTAAGGAGGAACTCCAGGCATGACACTTTGCATGATTTGAGGTCTCTTTGGTAAAAAGGATTGTAAATACTTATCATTAGTATATGAATGCCACTGTTTATTTAAAATATTTGCTATTGCTGTGAGCTGTTTTGTATAGGTAAGAATTATAGTGGGGCCTCTAGCATTTTGAGTATTTATACATCAGTTCCTATTGCTATTTCTTTGAGATATTGTCTAAAATCAAATTGCTGTGAATCTCATTCTAATATCCTTTGACATGGATTCAAATGCTTCCTTTGAGGAGCAATTCCAGCGATCACATATATGTTCCCCAAAGGGGAAAATTTCTATTAAGTGCCTGAGATGTGTGCTAGATGATCTTAAAGATGTAATGGCAGCCACCCCTTTCTTATATAATTGAGTAGTAATTTCTCCTGAAGAGTTTATTTTTATTTGGATTCAGAGCCTGACTAAATTATGAATATATCATCAATATACCTGTGCCCCCTGTCCTCACTCTACAGCCCTCTCTCCCACCAAGCCAGATATAGGTTGGCATATGATGGGGCACAAGTTGTCCCCATTGCAGTTCCTGCACCTGGTGGTATAGTTGGTCTTTGAAGAGAAAGAAGCAGTGGCCAAGGACAAAATGCAGAACCTTTAGTAAAAAAAAGATTGTGATTATGTTGCTCAGAGTCCAATTAATTTAGAAAATGAGCTACAGCATTAATCCCCAGGCTATGAGGGATACTGAAATATAAGGCCTCCAAGTCCAGGGTCACAAGGAATGCACCAAAAGTCACCCTCATTCCATCAAGGAAACAAAGTAAATAGCCTGCTTCCTATGTGATGACAATTGATGCACTAGTGGTTGAAGGAAGTGATTGACGTATCTACTGGCATTATCCATTAGAGACCCATACGGGTCCATACGGCCCCATACGATGGGTTTGCCAGGAGGTGATACCATTGATTAATGCATCTTAGGAAGTGCGTAGAATGTAAGTATTAAAGGGCCTGGGAGTCCTCCACGAGCCTGGACATGGAGGCCTCCACATACCAGTCCTGATTTTTAAGAATTTTATGACACATGAGGTTTTTTTACTCATTACCACAATGTTCCCCCCTTTATCCGCAAGTTTGATAATAAGCTTGTGATTCCTTTCAAGCTGCTAAATTGCACGCTGCTGATTAGGGAGGACATTGGGCAAGTATTGGGATTTGTTCAATTTCCAATGTTACAAAGCCTACAAATGTTTGTGCATAAGCATTTAAACTGAATGGAGGATAATATGTAGGGGGGTTTCTTAAATACCTTTTGGCTGTTATGTGCAATATTGCCTCTAATCCTAGTTCAAGGATATCTTGAACCAGCTGGGAGGCAGATATGGGGTTGTCTTTGACCCACTCTCTCTATGTTCCCCACTTTGATATTTAAATTGATATTAAATTGATATTTACATTTAATTTTTCTGCACATCCTTTATAACTTCAAATGTATTCATTCTTTGTGTGGGACAAAAATTTAAGCCCAACAATAATAAATGTATTTGGTCCTCTGTGAGTTTTATATCTGATAGATTCACTATGTGTTTTTTTCATCTGGTAGTGTACCCTTCACTGTTGGATCCACATCACCTCTTTTCATTTCTTCTTCTATTTTAGAGCTCCCTAAAATGTTTGGAAGGATTGTTCTACAAACTCCTCTTGATGTGACGATTTTGTTCCCTTTTCGATTTACCCTCCCCCTTGGGGAGTAATATTTCTCTGTGGGCAGGTACCCATGAATTTCCTAGCTCTGGGCCACTAGGCCTCCAAAATGTATTCATTGATTTTTCCCTAAATCTTTTGTATAAATCCCCGAAGAGGAGGTATCCGAAGAGGAATGTTCTCTACATTTAAAATCCCGCCTGCTCTGTCTCTGATTTGCCTTCAGCCATACACATGCCTGTTTATTTTTGTAAGCTTGTTGTCTTGTTGTTTCTTCAGCTTCTTGCTCTCTATAAGCTCTTTATTTAATTTTTCGATGGTCTCCTTAATTTTTTAATCTGATTTATTAAAATAATCATCTTTGTTCTGTTTTTCCAAACTATCTGCTGTGGATTTAGTTTGCATGTTGCATGTTGTAGTTGTTGTTTATTACAGTCTATCAATCTTGTAGGTTAGCTTACCACTGATATTTTAAATCTTCAGATAGTATACTTGTCTGAGGGAATTATTTAATCCTTAGTCCCTTTGATACTTATTTTCCACATATTCCTTGAAATATTGGATATCCCACCATGTTTTGGATTTATTGGATAGTTGTTTATATAACAGATTAAACAGTGATTGTAAAGATTCTTCCTTTGTTATGGCAAAGATTGGAAATCATCTGATTCCAGTCTTAACAGCTTAATTTGGTCATCTTGCCATAATAATGTTAATCATAATTGAGCTATATTTTTCTCTCTATTTTTAAAATGAATAGTTTTGGGCCTAGTGGGGGTCCATGCGATTCGTGTTTATTAACCTATACCTTGTTAGAAACAGCTACAGATAGTACCATTGAGCCACAAATAGTGGCTCGCTGATTTGATTTGTCTCCCTGCCAATCAATCGCTGATTTGATTTGTCTCCCTGCCAATCAACAGTTTAACCGGACCAACAGCCTGGCACAGTTCAAAAAGAAAACTCCCCAAAACACCCTTGCCCCATCTGCATGCATGATACTGAAGCATTGGCAGCACTTACATTTTGCTTATGCATCCACACAAAGCTAGAACGACACCTCACTGATTTTCTATTGGTAGTATCCATTTTGCAGCTTCTTTTATCAGCATCTCAGCCATGCTGCTTCCTGGATTCATTACATAACTGACAATGCACAGTAACAGGAAACCCAACAGCAATTCCCATGTGCAGGTGGACTGCAGGTCCAGGAGAAGCCATTGACCACAGCAGTAGTCAGACAAAGGTAAATTCATTTGTGTATGCAGCAATCTAAATGCATGTGAGCACTGTTTGTTTTGTTGGTCATTTTTAACTGTTGGTTCACTTTAATACGTTGTGATTTTAACATTGTGATTTTTAGAGCCAAGTTCTTACTGATAAAATGCAAATGTGTGGCTTTATTGGAAGTAAAGTATTTATTGCACTATGTAAAAAATGTTGGTAATGTCTATAAATCACTGTATTTTTAAAAAAAATTAGCTTTAACACTAATTTACAATTCATTTTACAATTAACACTTATATATTTTTAATGTGAACCAAAACCCAGCTATGTGAAACCCCCCAGATCTCCCGAATAAACTCACCTCACCATGGTCTTTCGGCACATGCGCAATGGACCAATGATTGGGCTGATGATGGGCCTCTTTTAGTTAGCCTCCACCATTTGTCCCAGCAGCTCCTGCAAAGTTCTGTTGTGGCGCTGCTGCTCCACCACCCCTGCAGCCAGGCCCTCATTGATAAAACTAGTGGGCCGAAGTTTAAAATAGTGTGTGAAATTGTGCCTAAAAGTGGTGCTATTGGCCCACCAGTTTGACTCCATGATTTGGCACTGCCTTACCAAAGACAGGTGCCGCCAGGCTGCAAGATTTGGCTGGCTTCCTCTGGGGAAATGGTGATGCTGACCATGCTCCAGGTTTTGTGATATTAACTTTTAGACAGTGGCAGGAGAGGCAACAGTTGTTGGTGGGGTCTATAGCTGATTGGGGGTCAGCTCAACACTCTCCTGCGTGGGTTCCTCCATCTCCTGGATTTCATCCAGTAAAGGTGTGGTCTGTGTGGAGAAAGATAAACATTAGTATTTGCTTTGTGCAATGGTCCCACACAGCCAAGAAACATCTTCATATGGTTGCAACCTCCCCCCTGGCCATTGTCATTTCTTCATTGTAGGCACACATTTGGCTTGGCCAGGTCTGGATGGTGGTTCTGGGGAAGTCATGACAGACAGTGCATCTGTAGGTGCAGGGATTGCTGCAGGAATACTCCTGGTGGAAGGCTGGGTGGTGGCTGCCAATGCAAGTGAAATGCAATGTAAGTCAAAAACATTTCTTAGCTGACCTCCTTTCAAGCATCCACATGAGTTACACACTGGTTCCCACAGCTAGGTGTGGCAAACACACCTTTGTTCTTCCATCAATGGGCCTGCTGCAATTTCAGTAGTTGTCCACTCCATTTGTGTGCTATGTTGAACACCATGTGTGCCACAGGCAAGCAGTTTGGGTGTGCATGGGGCCACTGTTTGTGGAAGTCCTCCTCACCCATGGGCCAAACTGCACTCTTCAGGAAACTCTTACCACTGGTGGGAACGTACCGCCAATCAGTGTCATAGTTACCTTATGGGGGTGTGGGGGTGCAGCAGCCCCAACACTCGCTAATCTGCATGGGTAAGCTGCAATGTATTTGGCAGCCTACCACCAGTTTGCAACCTAAAACACAAAAACAATGTTTGAGTTTGACAGTGGTCCAATGTGTTTCGGCCAAACCTCCCTCTGGACCCTGCACACTTCCCCTACTATCCCTCATCCCATCTGGAACTGATTTTCCTCCAGACCACAGTCTTAAGATCTTTCAAATACTTCTTTACCTGCTTCCAATTCTTTGGCTCCAGTCCCGCACCCGTCACGTTGTGGGCAATTTGGGCCCAGATGTAGGAACCGGCCAGCCAGATGTAATTGTCACACACACCATCCAGCAGGACTGCCAGTTGGGCATTGTTGAAATGTCCACCCAGTTTTTCCCTGCTGAGCTTGTGCCCAGCCTGGGGGGCTGATGCTGGGGGTTGTTGACTGCTTTGTGTGTGAAAGCCCAAGACACTATGACTACTCACAGGCCCAGAATAGGTGGTTCTCATGCTACTGGCCGAGGAAGGAGCATCCACAGCTGGGGCTCTGCTGCGCTGCCGTGTGCTGTGCAGGGGGCTCTGCTGTAGGCTCCTTTGTGAGCTCTGCAGTGGGGCCTGCACTGGCTGATGAGTGAAATGGGGTGAGCTGTGCCAGAAGGCCTGGGAGCCCTGGGTGTGGGTATCCCACTGCTGTTGCCTCACACTGCTGCAGGTTCCCCCTCTCATAGTGTGTTGTATGGCTGGCAGCCGGGGAGTGCCTGCTGGATGAACTGCAGGGCCTTGGGCTGAGTCTGCAGTGCCTTGGCCAGGCTTTGCAGCTCCCTTGGCCATGCCTGTCTTTTGGGCGGTGTGGGCTATGGGGACGTCTGTGTTTTGGCATATTCACATGCCAGCAAGTCCTGGAATTAGGTGTGTTCTTTTATACATATTTGGGAGGTTAATTGGACAGCTCAGCTCAGCACAGGCGAGTGCAACCTATAGACTACAACATCATGAGCATATGCTTGTTGCAAGCACACTTCCAGGGTCCGCCAGGGTACGTCAGTGCTGGTGTGCATTGGCACAGGTGTGCGTCATGCAGATGAGCAGACCACAAGGACCAAATGGCACCAACAGTCCACACCCGTGAACAGCAAAACTACATCATGATATAATTACACATGCTAGGCCATGCTTTGCCATTTGCCTACGCATGTGTTCTGCTTTTCAAACAGGCAAAGGTGCGGATTGGTGACAGACTGGGTGCCAGAGCGGTGGCGAAGGCACCTGGCGGGATGGACAGTAATGGCGGAGGCATTGTATTCAAGGACAAACAGGATTTTGGTAGAATAGCGATCAGAAAAAAGCCCCTACCAACACCCTAGCTGAATGTTGAATAGGCAGACGTGGGACAGGCCAACAACATTACTGTGACACCCTACATGTTCAAAGTGAACACACCATTTGGCATACACTGTGGCCACGGTCACATGTCCCACTCTTGCCTGTTTGTATGGGAATGCTGGAGGCCGAAGTTGGGTGTAGGTAGAGGGAATTGTGAAATGTTTGCAGGATAATGCAGGATAGAGACGCCCAGACCTTACAATATGCCAGTAATGGAGAAGGAGAGATTTAGGTGCACCTCGTGCGTCCATGACTCCTATCTGCCAGTTCTGTAGGCATGGAGAGCTGGTACTGTAGGCATGGAGAGGTCTGATGGATTTGGAGATGCCTAGGCACATGCTGTTTAAAAGCCTCACTGGTGCATATGCAAGTAAAGCATGATACTAACATTGGTCTTGAAGACTTTTATAACAGACACAACACCCATGAAAAGAGGACGTTGGCAGAGGACGTGGCAGAGGATGTGAGCTTATACCCACACACAAATTACGCTGGTTCTACAGCCAGAATTTACCAGCTAAGTGGATTGCCAGGAGAGATGTTGAGCAGTAAGGGTGAACTTTGTAAGTGACTGTTCTTTTTATCTTGTAGCTGGGGAGTTCTGGCTGTGCATTAAGGCAACCTGGAGATGAGGGGCCTGGCCAGTGCACCAAAGTAGACTGGGTGTGGATGTAAGATGGCTCCCCACCAACAGCCCCGAAACCTGCTGAAGAGGAGGAGGTGTTGCGCTTGGAGTCGTCACACAGAGACCATGAGCAGTCATGTAGGCCAATAGACTACAAACACATGGGTTGTGGGAAAGGATTCAAAAATAACAGGTCTGCTAAGTGCTGGTGTCTTGTGCTTCTCTTTCACTACAGATTTGTCCAAGGGTGAATTTGCCACGATGGGGCCACCCGAGACAGCGCCTGACAGTGAAGGGATGATGCCGAGGTGGAGGGTGGCCCCTAAAAGAGCAAAGAATAGTGTTGTAGCAAATGGTGAGTATTTGGGGAACAACAGATACACGTGTATAAACAGGTGCAACACATTTCTTAAAGCTCCACCCTTCAAGCTGGGTGTAGCAGCTCAAGCAGGGGTGGTTAATGGTGTGTGAAAAGAGGAGATGGACTAAGGAAAAAAAACAGTGGGTGGAAGCAGACAACATGGGAGGCCGTGGAATGAAACAACTTAGAGACTACACAATACATATATGTACACTACATGGGATGCCCCAACTGGAACTAAAGGGGGAAAGGTACGTCATCCTACATACATGCACACTAAATGGGATGCCCCAACTGGATCCAAGGGGTAAAGGTAAGTCACACTACAAACTAGGCTTCTGAGATGAGTTCGCCAGTCAAAACTGTAAACTGTAAAAGCATATGAGTACGCCAAGCAATTATGATCGTGTACACACAGTCGAGATATTTTCAGGATGCGACTGAGAATCATGCGTGCATTCACCATTTCCTGGTGTACAAGTTTTTTGTTCTTCATTTACCTATATCACTGTCCCACACTGATCACTTCAATGTCACAGAAGCTGGTAGTGCTCAGTGGATGGCGAGTGCAGGGGGGTCCCCTAACCTCACACCCGCCCTCTACCGACCACTACCAGCTTCTGATCGCCAGCCACCATCTGAAGCGGCCTTGTATACCTGGCTTAGCGGAAGATGTCTTTCCACCTATCCTATAAAGGCCCTTCCCTGCAGCTGCCAGCAAGATTTTGGAAGCTGGAGTATGGGGAAAAGAATGAGCGTTCTCTAGCCCTGGTGAAGACCCTGGGGGGGATTAGATGTCCCCAGGGGAAGAGGAGACCCCCCAGCGCAGGAGGTGAGCTTTTTTTAACTCTACCATCAAAAATGTCATAAATGTAGATTTTACGTGCTTGGCACTCAATGGTAGGAGAAGCAATCACATAGAATTTATGGGCTTAGCATTTAAAGTGTTAAAGAGTTTAAATGGAATTTTTGAAAGTGCACACAACAAAATGAATTTGTATAAGGGATGTCCTTAGTTGCTGATTTGATTTTTTTTTTAATTTTCTTGTGTTGGAAAATGTGTGATTCGTGGAAGCAATTTTCACTATCAGCCATCTGTTGCTATTAGTAACCATACACCTGCAGACAGCAAACACTGCTGCTGGGCAAGTGTAAGGTTAAGTGAGCTCCCTCACCTCAGCAGGGACCATAGCAGCAGTGTTTTTTGTTTACAGGGCTCACTTCTTTCTTGTTTTAGATCTTGATGCAAGTACAAGTGTGTGGTTGCCAACAGCAACAGAATGCAGATAGTGAAAACTACTTCCATATAACACACATTTGGCACAAAAATATATATTTTAATGTCCTGCAAAACCTTCCTGATTTTTGTTATTACCATCCACTGTAAAATGCCAAGAAATAAGGCATCACACTCACCCTTCTGTGTTGCTGACCAGCCCTAAATACTCCAGGGCCATCCGATTCCCTCTCCCTGGGCCACCACTATTTGGGATGCTCTGCTGTGTGAAACCCCCCAAAACCCCAATAAAACCTACCCGATCCCTGACCCAACAGTGCATTAATGGGATGCAGCCACACTATGTTATACCTTTAGCCAGGAGCGTATTCATGTCAGGCATTTGTAAACGCCCCTAGAAGAAGCTAGTGGGGATGCAATCGTCGGCGCACTCGGCTTCATTCAGCTGCATTCTGCTTCATTTGGCCTTTAACCAATTCTTAGTCCAAAGGGCCAAACGGAACCATAGGCAATGCACTCACGCATGCGCCGTAGGATCAGGGAAAGGTACGTTTATGGCAGTAATCTGGGGGGTTGTAAGAGAGCGAGAACAAAAACCCAGGATAGTCAAATTCCCAGGATTTGGTCCCTCGGTATTGGAATATTTCTACAGCTAACCTGTAGAATTGCACAATTGCAGCAACCAATCATATTTTTGTGGAATCCCCTGGTGGGCCAGTCAGAGCCTGGGCTCAGTCTTTGGACAGTAACACTGGCGGAGTCAGGATTTGGCCAGAACAGCACTGGAGCCTCAGAATCTTAGTGAAATAGGCCTTGATTCACAAAGGGTAGAAAATAACTCTTATGGTAGTAAAAAATTCAATTCATGAGAAAAAAGCCAGAGAATATCACTGTTAGTGAATCACCAGATTGGAAAACAATGAAAGTCAATGGCACTTTTTTACCACAGGTAAAAAAGGGTAAAAAGTTCAATACCTTTTTCAAGAGTAAAAAAATACAATTCTGTGATTACTCACCTGTAGAATTGGTATTATGCGTATACAGCACGTCCTGCTCCAGAGATAATTCCTTACATTTGGGTTATACATCCACAAGAGGGTGCTGGACTGCAGAGACAGCAAAAAAGTGGCTCCTCCCGGCCCCTTATATTCCAGGGACCTCCCACAAAATCCCCAGTATTGACAAGCAGTTAGCAAAAGGCCGGGAGAACAACACCCATAATCAAACAATTTTAACCATGACAACCACCATATAGAGGCACTAAGAATAATGATAACAAGGGCGGGGTGGAGCAGGACGTGCTGTATACGTATAATACCAGTTCTACAGGTAAGTAATCACAGAATTGTATTATTCTAAGTATACAGCACGTCCTGCTCCAGAGATAATTCCTTACGTTTGGGACATCCAATAGCAGTGTCCGTAAGGTAGGGTGGGATCCCCAAAAGCAACAACATGCAGATTAAACCACTGCTGCCTGCAGAACATTGCGGCCAAAAGCAGCATCAGCTGAGGCCCTAACATCAACCTTGTAAAACTTAGAAAAAGTATGAACAGAAGACCAAGTAGCGGCCTTGCAAACTTGTTCAACAGAAGCCTGGTGCTGAAAAGCCCAAGCGGAAGGGAGGATCCTTCCCTTTAGCAGAATATGCCTGAATCACAGCCTGACGGATCCACTTGCTGATGATAGACTTAGCTGGAGCCAGACCCTTCTTTAGAGCATCAGTCTTCCTGAAGGGCTCAGTAGGCACCAAATAGAACTTCAGGTTCCTAACCACATCCAAGGAATGTAGAGCCCTCTCCCTAGAGTTACTAGGATTAGGGCACAGAGAAGGCAGAACAATGTCCTGATTGAGATGAAAAGCAGACACAACTTTTGGCAGAAAATCTGGTTTAAAGTGAAACACCACCTTGTCCTGGTGTCTCTCAAAGTTGGTGTCTCTCAAAGCTTGATGGAAAGCGCCGCCAACTCAGAAACATGCCTAACAGAAGTGATAGCTGCCAAAAAGACCACCTTAAGTGTAAGAATGGACAAAGCAACCTCATGCACAGGCTCAAACGGAGGCCCCTGCAAGGCAGATAGGACCAAGTTCAAGTCCCCGACTGGTAACATAGGCTTATGTGGGGGGCGCACACGAGTAACCCCCTGGAAAAAGGTCTTGACCAGATGACGCTGAGCAAAAGACCTCTGAAAAAAAAACAGCCAAGGCAGACACATGACCTTTCAGAGTGCTGAGTTGAAGTCCCAGATCCAAACCATGTTGGAGAAATTCCAGAATCCTAGGAATAGAAAACACACGACAGGGAAGAGACTTAGCCTCACACCAGTCAATGTAGGTACGCCAAACCCTATAGTAGATGGAAGAAGAGGACTTTTTTTCTAGCCCTGATCATGGTGTTAACAACAGAGGCTAGCAGCCCCTTTTCCATTAAGATGGAGGTTTCAGCAGCCAGGCTGTTAAAGCCAGCGTTTGTAAATTGGGGTAGCGTAGCCGCCCCTGAGTGAGCAGGTCTGGATCCCTGGGCAGGTCGTACTGATCTACCGCCAGCTGTACTATGTTTGCGAACCACACTCTTCTTGGCCAACGAGAGGCCACCAGTATTGCTGGCATCCCTTCCTGAGCTATCTTTCGCAGAACCCTGCTAGGGCATTGTCAGAGCATCCATGGCTAAGGCCAGAGGGTCCTGGGTAAGAGACACAAAGACTGGAAGCTTGTGATTGTGACAGGACGCAAACAGATCCACATCTGGCTGACCCCAACGGTGACACAGAGAGCGAAACACCCTGACGCTGAGGGACCATTCCCCCAGGCGAGAAGTCCCCCTGCTCAGAGAGTCTGCCTCCAGATTTTCCATCCCTGGAATGTACAGAGATGAGATGCAGGGAACATTGTTCTCTGCCCAGGACAGAGACACCTCCTTGAGGGCCCCCTTGCTCCGGGTCCCTCCCTGATGATTGATGTAGGCAACTGCCGTCTGGTTGTCCGAGCCTACCTGAACAGCCCGACCCCGAAGGTGCGGGGCCAAGCGGGCTAGATCCAACCTGATTGCCCTCAGTTCCAGAACGTTGATAGGGGTGTGGGCCTCCTGAGGGCCCCACTGCCCCTGGAATGATAAGGATCTCCAGAAGCCCTCCCCCCCAACCTGTCAGACTGGCATCCGTGATGAATATCTCCCAGCAAGGGGCCAGAAAGGATCTGCCCACCAACATGTTCCTTGAGTCCAGCCACCACAAGAGGGACCACCTGGCTAACAGAACCAAAGCCTGATCCAGGGACACAAGGTCCCTGTCCCATACAGACAAGAGGTGGAGTTGAAGAGGCCTCATGTGAAACTGAGCATAAGAAACCGCCTTGGAGCAGGACACCATCAGGCCCACCAGCTGCATTCCCTGCCTGATGGAAGGATGAGGGCAGGACAGAAGGAGCTTAGCTAGCGCTTGCAGACTGTCCACCTTCTGCTAAGGAAGAAAGATCCTGGCCCGAGCTGTATCCAGATTCATGCCCAGAAAAGGCTTCACCAAAGAGGGAGACAGGGAAGATTTGGAGTGGTTTATCACCCAGCCGAATGACTCCAGTGTGGTCCAGCTCTGCCTGTTGGAAGGACGGAGAAGTGATAAGAATGTCGTCCAGATAGGGAAGAATGCGAATGCCCTGAGCTCTCAGCAGAGCCATAATGCCCGCCAGCACCTTGGTGAATACCCTGGGAGCCGAAGTAAGACCGAAGGGCAATGCCACGAACTGGTAATGCTGATCCTCCAGGGCGAAGCTGAGGAATCTCTGATGGCCTGGAAAGACTGGAACATGGAGGTAAGCATCCTTGATGTCCACAGAGGTCATGAAGTCCCCTGGGCGTAGTGAGCTTACAGCTGAGTGCAGAGTCTCCATGCGAAAACGCCTGGTTCTGACAAACTTGTTGAGAAGCTTTAAGTCCAGGATGGGTCTGACAGACCCATCTCTTTTGGGAACGGTGAAAAGGTTGAAATAATAGCCCTTGCCCCTTTCCCTTAAGGGCACTTGGCAGAAGACCCCCAGCTCCAGTAGATTCTGCACAGCAAGCAACAGGCCCTGAGCTGACAGGGGGTCTTGAGGCATCCGGGATCTGATGAATCTTGGGGGCGGCCAGGCTGCCAACTCTATCTTGTAACCGGAGGACACTACCTCCTGAATCCACCGGTCTGAGACATGACGCCTCCAGACATGAACAAAGAGCCAAAACCGTCCCCCCACCCGGATGGGTGAGGGCGCCCCTTCATGCCTGAGGGGGCTTGGGGAAAGACTTAGACTTGGGACCCCAGGAGGGACCAGTGCAGCCACGTCCTTTGCCCCTGCCCCAGAAATCACCCCAGGCCCCTGCAAATGAATCTCCTCTTCCCATTCTGGACCCACGGTAGGAGGGAAGAAAGGAGCCTGAACCCTGAAAGGGCCGAGACTATCTCCTGCGCTGGGGTAACTTGCCTTCCTTAGAAAACAGGTCCAGGTGATCCCCAAATAGACATAGTCCTTTAAAGGGGAACCCAGTGAGGGCCTTCTTGGCAGCATTGTCAGCTGCCCACTGGCGCAGCCAAACTGAGCGGCGTATAGCCACTGCCAAGGCAGAAGCCCTGCCACACATTCTAATGGTATCATCCAAGGCAGAGAGGACATATGCAACAAATTCCTCACAACGCAGAAGGGCTCTATACTCCTCACTAGCCGCATCATCAGGAGCCCCATCTAAAATACTCTTTAGCAGAGTCCTAATAGCCACAGCTGTAATGGCAGAGGCACAAACGGGACACAGCGCGACCCCCACACAGGCAAAGGCATGGGAAGCCAGCTGATCAATGCGCCGGTCCTCACCATCCCTCAGTGTAGTAGAGTCAGGGTAATGCATGACAGAAGTGTTGGACAACCCCAGAATTGGTGCATCCACTTCAGGAGGGGACGACCAACGCTTATCCATTTCAGCAGGAAAGGGGTACCTCTTAACCTCCAACTCTTAGGCACCCCAGGGAGCCTGCTCGGACGCTCCCACTCTTTGAGCACGAGATTATTAAAGTGAGTTTGCTCAGGAAACTCCAAACGTGGCTTAGCAGTGTGAAACAACTCCCCCTGCTGCTGAGGAGCCGTGGCAGGAGGAGAGCTGGAAAGTACTTCAAAAATGTGAGATAAAAGCCTGTCAGTATCATCTGGAGCCCATGGGTCAGAGCCAGAATCAGCATAACCCTTAGGCTGCTCATCAGATGATTCTGAATCAAAAAACAACTCCCCCGCTTCCAGGGGTGTATAGCCGGCTAGGTCAAAGAATTCCTCAGCCTCCATAGAAAAAAGGTTAATGCCAGGTGCCAGATGCCACCTCTTAGCAGAGGCCTTACGCGCCAAAGAGCCAGCAATCAGCTTCTCAATGCTAGCCACCCTGGCAGACAAATCAGGCTGAGACTCCCCACTGGTATGCACCTCACTGGGAGTCAGATGTAAGCGTGGGGGAGTGGGCGAAGCCACACGGGGCTCAGGCCCAGCCACAGGGAACCCAGATTGCAGCACAAGTGCCCGCTGGGCACAGGGTACACAATCACGCACATTGTCATCATTTGGAGGGGACACCCCACACGCCACGCACAGCCGGGCTTGTCCCGAAGGAACCCCAAGCACATTATCCTGAGAATCCTCCATATGGTGATTATCGCAGCCACCGGCCAATAGGGATTTATGCAATAGGCCACCCGGGATGCCCCAATAGCCCGCTAGGGAAGTGGGAGGTAAAGGCAGAATAGGCCTCTAATAGCAAAACTAAATAGAGGGGATAGGCCGGGAGAAACGGCTGCGGCGGCAGTTTTAAAAGCAACAGTGCATACCAAACACGCGGCAACACAAGCCAAGCATACCACATAATAAAAACTCAAGGAGTGAGGAATACAGATACACAAATACACACACACACACCCTCCCTCCCGAGAACTGCCAGAGAGCGAGGGAGGGCAGCGGCCAACCTAACAGGAGCCCACCGATGGACAGGGGCGAGGGGCAATAGCGGAGGAGGGGCATCCCATAAGGCTCACCATGGGCCTATACCGCCTACCTTTGGTGGGGGATTGCGGTCGGAGCAGCGCTCCTTAAGCACCTGACAGCGGTGCTGCCTACCATCCCCCGACCAGTGCAGCCAAAGCTGGGAGGCAGAGTAAAAGAGGAATGGGTGGGTTTTGTGGGAGGGTCCTGGAATATAAGGGGCCGGGAGGAGCCACGTTTTTGCTGTCTCTGCAGTCCAGCGCCATCTTGTGGATGTATAACCCAAACGTAAGGAATTATCTCTGGAGCAGGACGTGCTGTATACTTACAGAAGAATAGTACCATTGACTTTCATTGTTTTCCTATCTGGTGATTCACTAACAGTGAAATTCTCAGGCTTTTTTCTCAAGAATTGAATTTTTTTCTACCAGTTGAGTTTTTTTCAACTTTTAGTAAATCAAGGCCATAATGTCTTACAAAAGTATTCACCGCACTTGGCATTTTTCCTGTTTCGCCACCTTCATCAGAAAGAAAACCCCCTACAACACTTTTTTTATATCATGAAGCACAGCAAATACAGGCAAAACTTTAGAGAACTTCAGTTTTTAAGACTTTGTAGAGCCACCTATAGAAGCAACTATGGATATGTCTCTATGAGCTTTCCACATCTTGCCACTGGAGTTTTTGTCCATTCCTCAAAGCAAAACTGATCCAGGTCCTTCAAGCTAGATGGTTTCCACTGGCGAAAAGCTATTTTTACGTCAATAGAATTAGGATTAAGGCCTGAGCATTAAATAGACCATTTAAATACATTCACATGTTTCCCCTTAACCCTTTAAATGCCAGCCGCATAAAATTTACGTGGCTGCGTCTTCAACAGTTAACTGCCAGCCATGTAAATTTTGCGTGCCTGATGTTCCCCCTGTTTGCTGCCAAGAAAAAAAAGGCGCTCACTTCGATCTGGGATCCAGCGGCATGGGACCCCCCTGGTGTTGATTGGTGGAAGGCAGTTGCAGGGGGCAGGGGTATCCAATCCTCTGCCTCTCGCACCCAGATTCTGACGATCACCGGCCAGCTGTTAGTGATAGGCATGGCATGGGACACAGTGGCTTTGGAATAGGTGAGTAAAGAAGAAAAAAATACTTTTTTATTAAATAACATTTCGCCCTGGTGTTTTTTTTATTAAAATAAACAAGGCAACTTTCAAAAAGCATAATTCTTTTTTTTCTTTACATATTTCACTCAAAAGTATTTAAATAAATTACAATTTTTTTTGTTAAAAGTTCAAACTCTGATGAAAAAACAATAGATCATTTCCTGGAAATTCCTGCTAAAAATCACAGTTAACCCTTTAACCGCCAACCTACCTTGAGATTTTGTCACCCTTTGTTGCCAGATCATTTTGCACTATTTTGCGCTTCCGATGTTCAACTGTGATTTTTGAAGGGATTTCCAGGGATTTCCCAGAAAAGTGATTTATTATTTTTTTCAGTAGAGTCTGGGCTTTAACATAAAATTTCTTGTTTGTCATTTTCTAGGTGTATTATCATTATTTTTGGGTGAAATATGTGCAAAAAAATAAAAAAAAACTTTTTTACAATTTGTACTGTTTTTTTGTAATAAAAAAATGTAAGTTTGTCAATAAAATCTTATTGCGTGTGAAATCCCAATTTCTCCCGGTTACAGCGGTACTACATATGTATTGGCAGACACCCTTTCCTGCCCAGAAGACTCCCCCAAACTGAAACCGCTTTAGGAGATGTTCAGATAAAATACAACTATACTATGCAATATGCGCACCTTGCAGTTTTTCAAGAAAAACAACCCTTTACATTTGAAATACCCACAACAAACTATATATTCTCTGGAAGTACACACCTTAAGCTTTCTAGGTGTACCAGGCTTGTTGACATGGGTGCAGTTTTCTGGAAGTAATCCCTCAATGTATTCTTTGGTTGCACAGGGTTTCCCCCAAAAAAGAATAAAAAAGCAGAATCAAAACCCCATTTTTGTAAAAAAAAAATATGTGCAAACAAAAAAAAAAACAGAAAATCTGAAAAAGCAACATCCCCCGAACAGAACAATATCCAACATGCATATGTACCTGTAACCTTTTAACTGCCAGCCTACTTGAGATTTTGTCACCCTCTGCTGACAGGATATTTTTCACCATTTTGCGTAGTCCCGGTTCCTGTCCAGGAGATCCCCTAAACTGAAAAGAGCACTTTTTAACATTTACAAATAAAATACAACTACTATCTACACTATGAAGGGTTAAATAAAAAAAATGGTGTGGGGTCCCCCTTCCCAGAGGGGGGGGACCCCATTTCTTGGGGGAAATTTAAGGGTTAAAAACCCTTAAATTCTCAAAAGAAATGGCTTGAGGTCCCCCCTACCCAGCATAACCAGCCCAGGCACCAGCTAAGGGGCTTGTAGAACAGGGTGCAGGGCCAGCTTTGATGGCCCCCCTGCCCTGACAGCTACAAGACCCAAAGCCTAATAGCCATGGGCTCTTCTGCCCCCCCCCCCGGGCTTTGGGGAGGCAGGTGATTTGGGTTCCAGGGGTTAATGGCAAGTCACCCACTAGCCGCAGGTGACTAGCCAGACCCAGAGCCTTATGAACTGGTATAGAGGTCTCATAGATCCCTTACAAGTTCACAAAGGGTTAAATGTAAAAAAACACACTGACACAGAAAAAAAATATTTTAATATGTTTTTTTTAATACTTAGCTCCCATCCATCCCAGAGCACTGTGTCCCACGCTGATCACTTTGGCTTCTGCTCTCCTGCTGCTGCTGGAAGCCTTTTATACCTACTGGGCGACAGGTGACATGAGGTAAATTTGAAAAAAAAATGACATCTCGGGGAGGGGGACACCATTTTTTTTTTTATTTTAAGGGTTAAAAAAAACTTAAAAATCCAAAGAAAAAATGGTGTGAGGTCCCCCCTGCCCATCTTAACCAGCCTGTGACCAGCTATGGGGGCTTGTACAACAGGGCGCAGGGGCCAGCTTTGGTGGCCCCTGGCCCTGTAGGCTACAAGCCGGCATAGCCTAGCGCCACGGCTTACCTGCCCTCCCCTGGGCTTTGGGGAGGCAGGTAATGGGGGGGCTTGGGGGTTAATGGCAAGTCACCCGCTAGTTGCAGGTGACTTGCCAGCCCCTGAGCCTTGTGAATTGGTATAGGGGTCTCATGGATCCCTTACCAGTTCACAAAGGGTTAACAGAAAAAAAAAACACCACACACTTTAGAAATTACTTTATTAAAAAAAAATATATATATATTTTCTTTACTCACCTCCGATCGTCAGCTCCTGTGTCCCTCGGCGATCCGATGCCAGTCATGGCTGGCCAGAGGAGGGGGGAGGCAAGTGATCGGAGGAAGGGGTGGGGCTAGCAGTAAAGATGGCTGCGGCCATCGGAGCTAGGGATGGAGGAGGACTGTTATGCCCTCTCCAGAAGGTGGAAGAGCAGGGGGAGGGGTCGGAGCCCCCCCCCCGTGAAGAGGAGAGCCGGCGGGAGCGATCAGACACAAAGGTGAGTAAATGTCATTTTTTTTTACAGGAAATCCCGGCGGCTGGTGAAACGGGGGGGCACCCTATTTTGGGCACTCCCGTGCAGCCAGAGGAGCCCCAATGGGTGATCGGAGCCCCTCTGGTTGAACAGGAGACCCGGCCAGATCAAACGAGGGGTCAGGGGTCAGGCACGTAAAATTTACTTGCCTGGCGGTTAAAGGGTTAAACATAGTGCAAAATGAAAAAAGTGAATTCCTCGAGGGTTCGTGTGCAGAACACTGCACCCATGACAACAAGCCTCCTAGAAAGTTTGAGTTGAGTACTGTGAAAGAGTATATAGTTTGTGGGGGTATTTCAGATGCTAATAGTTGTTTTTCTTGAAAAACAAGGAGCCCATAGTAGTTGTATTTTATTTGCGCTGTTTCAGTTTGTGGTGTCTCCTGGAAAGAAAATGGTGTCTACTGATACATTTTAACCGGGAGAAATGGGGTTTTTACATTTAATTGATTTTCCTTAAAACAAATAAATTAAAAAAAGCTACAAATTGTAAAAGTATTGCATTTTTTTATTTTTTTTTCCACATATTTCACCCAGTACTGAAAAAATTACAAACAAGATATTTTACCTTAAAGCTCAAGCTCTGCCAAAAACAATATATCATTTTCCTAGAGATCACTGGAAATTCCTGGAAAACCAAAGTTAAACATGCATAATGTAAAATAGTGAAAAATGGCCCGACAACAGAGGATGACCACATTTCCAGGTAGGCTGGCAGCAAAAGGGTTAAACCACTGAAGTGTTGCTTTATCATTATGCTTTGGGTAATTTTCCTGCTGGAAGGTGAATCTCTGTCCCCGTCTCTGACAGATTGAAACAGGTTTTGCTCAGGAATATCTCTGTATTTACCACCACCCATCTTCCCCTTTACTTGAACCAGTTTCCCAGTCCTTGCTTCTGAAAAAACATCCCCACAGCATGCTGATGTCACCACCATGTTTTACTGTGGGTATAGTGTGGGGATGTGTTGGTTTTGCACCAGACATCGCATTTTTTGTGGCCGAAATGTAGTTCTCATCTGATCAGAGCACCTTCCTCCATACATTTGGGGAGTCTCCTACATGCCTTTTGGCAAACACAAAACATGCCTTTCAATATTTGCCAGTATGTAAAGCTGATAAGTAAAGGTTATTCTGTTATTGGTCAATAAAGCCCAGCTCTATGGATTGCACGACTTATTGTGGTCATATGGAAAGATTTTCTAACTCTGCAGCTCTGTCAGGGTTACAATACTGGCAGGTGACTTGCCAGCCCCTTCTGCCCTGTGAACTTGTTAAAAGAGTTTTGAGGATCCCTTACCAGTTCACAAAGGGTTAAATATAAAAAACACACATGCTAAAATAAAAAAAAGTATTTAATTATTCCCCCCCACTTACCTCGGATCCATTGTTGCCTACTGCTGCTTCTGATAGCCGGAGAGATTGGCAGAATACGGGTAAGGACAGAGCTAACACCCACTGTGTGATTGATTTTTTCTTTTACCCTGCTACTTACCTTCAATCCATCTCCAATCTCCCACGTCGTCTGCTGCTGCTTCTGATAGGTGGAAAGATTGGAAGAAGCCAGGCGCAGGGCAGAGCTTCCACCACACTAGGCTTTTGCTGATCTCTCCAACTTCTGACATCTCGCTCCCTGCTGCAGGGAGGGTTTATTTATACTGATGGCAGCTCACTATAAATAGCTCCTCCCTGCAGCAGGGGCGAGATGCCGTGGATGCTGCGGAGAGCAGTGTGGTACAGCGACCGAAGGACCTTGAGAGAGCAGGTGAGATTTAACTTTCTATTTAAGTAATTCAGCGATAGATTTGGTTGGTACATAGCAAAAGAAATTCAGATTCATGCAGAATAGAATTTAAAAAATTGGAGCAAATATCAGTACTATAGAACCAGTTCAATCATCTCTAGCTGTAAGCTATTAAAATATATAAAACTCCAAGGGGGGGGGGGGATATAAGGGCTTATCACAGACAATCAGGACAATCACATCAGGATTGTGACCTACGTATTTAAGCTCACTGCAATGGTATTCTTGCATTTATTGTGTGTTGGGGAGGCTTGTATAGTGTATATTTTATAGAAGCATTTGTTAATGGCACATGATAATAATTTTGTTTTTCCATTATTGAGACCAATTAAAATAATGCTTCATTTAATCTTGTAAAGTCTTTCTATCCTTATATTACATTTTTACCGCAATATCATAATTTCCATCTGATAAATTTTGAAAGGAACCCATTAAACAATATTATCACATAATAAATTGATTCATACAGAGGCCTTTTGTTTATAGGATTGTAAAAAATGATCTGGTATTAAGTAAAGTGTCCAGCTCTCATAGATAATAATCTGGTAAATGAATCCATTAGATATGACAGCTGTTGTATTCTGCAGTCTATTAGTCCCAGGGATACAAATAAGCAACCTGTGTTTCACAATGGCCACCACCTGCAAACTGGTGTTTATTACTATTCTAAAACATTCACTTAGCAATATATTTTGAAAAAAAGCTGTTGTTTTGAGAAAGTTGCATAATGAAAATGCCGCCATACAGCTTTGTTTAACAAATGACACATCTGTTATCTTGCTAGTAATCATTTTTATGTGTTTTAGCATCCTTTTTTATATACATTATCATTTTAAATGTTTACAGTAATTAGCAACCAGAAGTATGAAGCATTTTTGTTCGCTGACAAGTAACACTTTACCTTATTAAGCCTGAAGATAAGTTACTATTTTTTAACAAATATTTTATATTTTAAAGGTTACAGCATTCTGTTCTTACCTAGATTTGATTCAGTCCACAACAACCATGTTAAGTTATCAACAACTATCTCAGACGACTAAGGCTTCTATTTTACATTTTATAATACTGAAGACATTATGAATAGAGATGAGCGAACTTTTGAAAAGTTCGATTCGGCCGATTCGCCGAATTTCACAAAGAAATTCGGGTTCGGCCGAATCGAACTTTTACGAAGTTCCCCATCATAAATGCCGGCATGGTGGGAGCGGAGCCGGCCGGCGGGCCGGTAAAGCCGGCCGGCCCGCTCCCACCATGCCGGCATTTAAAAAACAAAAAAAAAAAAAAAAAAAGCATTTTTGCCGGCATGGTGGGAGCGGGCCGGCCCGCTCCGCTGTCAGCGGAACCGGCCGGCCCGCTCCCACCATGCCGGCAAAAATGCTTTTTTTTTTTATTTTTTAAATGCCGGCATGGTGGGAGCGGGCCGGCCGGCTTTACCAGCCCGCCGGCCGGCTCCCACCATGCCGGCATTTTTTTTTTTTAATTTCAGGAAAAATTCGATCGGCACGAACCACAAAATATTCGGGTTCGTGCCGAATCGAATATTTCCTGAAATTCAGAGCGAATTCCGGTTCGTCCGAACCGGTTCGCTCATCTCTAATTATGAAGACATTACAGTATAAGGATAAAGTGTTTGAGTTAAAAGTAAAATGTGAAGTAAAGAAAACTCATGAGGCATTATGAGTCATGAGCCAGGTTGGTATGGTACCACTATCAAGAGGTTGTTTAAAGTTGGAAAACCTTGATTAAACTGGAACAAGTCTAATTTTTCTCAAAACGGTGTTGTTCCTTTTTTAGGGGGGGCATCCCTATTGCCGAAGCCTCCTATGCGCAATAACCCCCCTAAACTGAAAAACATCTTACCTTTGCCTTGGTCTCCTGGAAAATGTATTGCTGTGATTGTACGTCACAGTCCCGTGGTCTGCAGGCTTCTTCTAAGTTTGGGACTGGGGGTGCGACGAAGCACTGACTCTCATATGGAATATCAGTGCTTGTCCAAGGTTTAAACCTGGTTAGCTATAGAGTGGGGTTGGGTGCTTAATTGAATAAAGTGAAAAGAGGGGGAGGAAGTAAAATACTCCCTAGCATTTCAAAATGGGGAATCATTCCGCTGATCTGTTCAGTTGATTATATTGGTTGCTGTTATCCACATCAATAATACATAGAGTGCATAATTATTCATTAGTGAGGATATTTAACATATAACATATATAACATAGTAACACAATTTATATATATAAATGTCGGTATTGTTGGTTTGGTAGAACAAAAAGCAATAAATAACAATTTGCTACTGTGGTTTAGTATTATTTATTCTTATTCTTTATTATTCTAGCATTCTGTTGGTACATTCTGTAGTAGCAAACTTATCAGATTGTCTCTTTAAATTTCAGGAAAAAAACAATTCAGTAAGATCCTGAATTTTTGTGTGATGCGTGCCAGTTTTTCTCTGAAATCCGTAAAAATAAAAAAGTAAAAACTTACCTGCTCTCCAACTGTCCACTGGTTGCTGTCCTGTGCTGCTCTCCGGGTGCTGTCACCACAGAATCCATAAAAACAACTAGGCTCCCAGCATCTCGCTCCCCGCTGTGGGGGGGGGGGGGCTGTTTATACCGGCACATGAGCTAACATCAGCTCACTCTGCCACAATAAAAGGCCCCTTCCTGCAATGTGGAGCAAGATGTCAGAAGCCAGAGAGTTCTCCAGTTATCAGTGGCAGCCACGGACGGTGCGTGACACCAGCGATCGGTAATGTATCAGAGGTAAGTGAGGGGGGACTTAAAATAATAAAATATTTTTTACCTTTGTATGTGTTTGTTTGTTTTTACATTTAACCCTTAAGGGATCATTGAGATCCTTGAGAGTTTTTTTGGGTAAGTACAAATAGGTGTAACGCCAGCCACAGAAAATTTACATGGCTGGTAGTTACTGGTGGGAGCGGCAGCCATGTGAATCTTACGTGGCCAGCATTTAAAGGATTAAGCTAGTGACCCTCATCAGCACAAGACTGAAAGTGATAGCTATATGGAGGTTAGGGCTTGGGAGCACCGTAACAGAGAGGGCAGTTCACTTTAGAAGAGACTCATGTTCAGTGAATATAGTGGGATAAAAGAGCCTGGACATGCTGGTGTAAAACTAAATGAGTGCACGCCCATTCAGTCCTCTCTGGTCCAGGAGGGTGGCTGTTGATGTAACTGACTTACAGCTGCCCACTCTAACATGACATAAACTTTTTTAGTGGACAGCAGTTGCCAGCTTTGGACATAAAAGTCTCCTGCAGTACAGACACTATGCAGCTGAGGCTTTGGATACTGCCCCACAAAAATATTAAATGGAATCCTATATTTTAATACCCACAGCAAATATGCTTATCAGTGGTGGGAACTCAGAAGTGCACCAGAGTTGGCCCAGAGCACTCTGATGACAGAAAAATGTAGGTGAGTCAAGGTGCATATCAATTCAATTAATACATTGAACTGACCTGAAAGCATAGCAGCACACTTTTGTGACTATGAGGTTGATTCTCTAACAAGTGAAAAAAGTTCTTATTAGGTTATGCCAATTACAGTTCTAGAATATCGATATCTGTTATTATTTTAACTGATATATATTGTGAGATCTGTATGTATATGGGCAACCATGAGATTGAACTAACTGTAAGAAAACAATAAGTTGTGTTAATCTATGTTTAGATTTGTACTGTGCATGCACTAGTAGTTCATAGAACATGCTATGTACTATGGGTATAGTAACTCCACTGGCATGCACCACTTGTGAATCTAAATATTTTCTGTGCTCACTCTTACTAAACGGACCATAGAAATAGGAGTGGACGTGGAAACACCACACCTCTCTCCCAAATGAGGAGCACCAACAGACAATTAATACAAATGAACACCTTTATTCAAAACAGCTAATTAAAAATTACATATACAACACAAGACATTTAAAACCAAGATGCTCCCCCCTGCATAACAAAGCGTATAGATATTCAATCAATAACACCAAAATCGGTGATAAATCTCATTCAATAACTAATCAATAACTAAATGCCCTACATGAACCTGTCTGGAATGTCTTTGGAATTGTTTTTATGCCGGCACAAAAAGATATTTGAATAAAGGCCTATTAAAAATTCCTATGTGTGTATCAACAACAAGACAATTATAGATTATAACTGTGAATACTCAAATAACCACTGAAAGTGCAATGCATAAATACAATCACTAAAGGTGCAATGCATAAATATAAAGTGACTAGTGCATAATTTATATAAAAAAGTATACAAGTATATAATTACAAAATTTACAAAATTTATATAAAAAAATGTATATACAAAAATTCAGATATATATTGCACAAAACCTCCACTACTAAGGAAACCATATCACCAACAAAATATGAACAATACCAGACAGTAAAGACAAATATATTGTGCCAGTAAGCTATTGAGGGGTTACCACTTTAAGCATCAGACAGCATGCCAATGTAGAGCATAAGAACAGGCCTTAACAGAACGCATCAACCACCCGCGCTCGCGGCTCCCATGCCGCTTCAAAGCGTGAGGGGAAGTTACAAATGTGTGCTGTGTCTCATTATATACTTACCCCTCCACCTGCGCACTCACACCACCGCCCCACCGCCGGCTCAGCGCGTCACGCCGCCGGAAGTCACACTGTTGATTGGTGATGACCAGCCTGCCCCCCTCCGTCCACGTGACGCCGTCACGTGAGAGATGTATCAGCCGCGTCATGCAGTCTCTCCCCTGCATGTTGAAGCTATTACTGCACATAATTGTTGTTCCCCAAGCATAGTGCTTATTTACCGCCTCATGTATAGCGGCGATTTGGCCGCACTTTGACAGCTTATGCGCCCGGAGCACAGGCATTTAGTCTGTGCGTCCTCCGTTACCGCGGCAACATGCAGGGGAGAGACTGCATGATGGGGCTGATACATCTCTCACATGACGGCGTCACGTGGACGGAGGGGGGCAGGCTGGTTCGACCAACAGACCCAGGTCAGGCCTTTCTTGGATACTCTAACCATTGACCTCAATAAATATGAACAGGAGGTCATGGAGACAAAAAGACGTAAGCTACTTAGGGATACCTCTGGTTTTGCACAACATAAGGCCTACAGGTGGCATCATGTGGGTAACGCACGCAGGGGAAAGCAGGGGAATAAGACCCAGCCAATCCCTGGACCCTCCTCCAGCTCTCAAGGTGTGATGCCAACCATTTTTTATCATCAGGCAGCGAGCTGGACGAGGAACCCGGACGGGGGGCAGAAGACGCCCAAAGGTCTTTAAGGAGCAGGGACCGTTGGGGCTACAAATGGTTAGTGCCACGGTTGAATTGGACAACAACTCACTCCAAGTAGTTAATATTTCTGGACATACCCTCACACCGACAGAACAGTCAGTACTTTCACATGGACTTTCTTTTTCACCAAGAGTGGATAAATTTGGTTTAATTAAGGATGTATATCTGTTTTGCAGGAGGATTTTGCTAAAAAAAACAGTTTGGAACAGCTAATACTGGGGAACCGGTGGTTTCATTGGGCCCAGCTGATCATAGTGCACTCCTGAACTTCATAACAACACTCCACAAGGTTAACTGTGGGACTGGCACAAAATAGCTCAAAGCCTCATAGCCATTACAACATATTATTATTTAATTTCATAGTAACAAAATATGGCACACACGGATATACACACAATTCATTTACATTAAAAAACACAGAAGTGCAATGATAAAAATACGGGGGCCCCCCATGCAGCCACCAGAGCCACACTTCGTCCGAAGCTCCGGTGGGCGGAGCGAAACACGTGTCGGCGGACGGCCGGCCCTCTGACGTCACCGCTCCACTGCACCTCAGCCTGAGCCGCGCGCTGCGCGGGAGAAAAGCACCTTGCATAGCATCAGCCTCCCACACGCTGAGTGGTGATGGGCCGTTTCATTTAGGCCTTCTACTGTCACAGAAGCACCCAGCTGCCCGGCCCACGAGATGTGTGTGGTTACCCTGCGTGAAGAGATACAGCGACATTCGGTGATTGTAATGCCAGCAAGATTGAGCTAAGTATAGCCATCTGTCCAAATCACGGTTGGGGAGGGTGTGTACTCTGAGTAGTACAGCTGCCTGAAGATATGTGACATCTTCTGAGGCAGCGAGACATTAACCCTTGTGGCCCTTGTGGTAGCTGTACAAAGCGGTGCTTAAGAGGCTTAGTGAAATTATGGGAGACTGTCACACAAGCTTTTTCCTTGTATAACAAAGGATTTTAGGAATCCAACGGATGCCGGAGGCGCCAGCGCTGGGACTGTGCAATCCAATATCCCCCAAAGGGGTTTTGATCAATTAGAACTAACCCATAGGCTATACAGTAGCTGAGAGGTGTGGAGTGAGTGTGATGTGAGTGTGGCTGTGGTGGCTGCATGGGGGGGGGGGGGTCCCCGTATTTTTATCATTGCACTTCTGTGTTTTTTAATGTAAATGAATTGTGTGTATATCCGTGTGTGCCATATTTTGATACTATGAAATTAAATAATAATATGTTGTAATGGCTATGAGGCTTTGAGCTATTTTGTGCAAGTCCCACAGTTAACCTTGTGGAGTGTTGTTATGGAGTATTGAAGTTGGTTAGTGGGACGCCAGTGATGGTGGCAGAGCACAGGCAAGTATATTGCAGGTCTCCCATGGTGGCAGAGCACAGGCAAGTATATTGCAGGTCTCCCTATCCGTTTACTTGTTTTTTGATATAGCACTCCTGAACTTGCATACCCTGTTGCATAAACAAGATCCAGATGTACCCCTTGATCCGTGTTTGGTAAGATAAAATAGTGGACTTAAACGCCCCTCCTCTTATTGCCCACCCTTGTCTAGCTCACCAGCCGTTCAGGTTTTCTTGATGGTCAAGGACATAATGGATATGCCAATTTTTTATGGTCGGGACAACCTCACGAGAGAGGAACGACAGGCCTTAACAGATTTACAAAGAAATCAGACAATAGTTATTAGGGAAGCTGACAAAGTGGGTTAATGTGCTTGTATGGTCCAGGAGCAAATACGTTGAGGAGGCCAATCGACAACTAAACAACAAACATCATTATGTCAAAATGTCTAACAATCCGGTTGGCATGTTTAAGGTTGAATTGGATTCCTTGGTGCTGGCAGCACAAGAAGAAGGTATAATTAATACCAAAGAATCTAGCTTTTTACAAGTTCAACACCCTATTACTACAACCTTTTACATGCTACCAAAGACGCATAAAAGTTTGGTCTCCCCACCGGGTCGACCGATTGTCTCCGGTATCGGGAGCCTCTTGGAACCGGCATGTACATTTGTGGACTCGTTCCTACAACCACACGTACTTAGTCTTAACTCTTACATTCGGGATTCAGCTGATTTAGTGCTGAAATTAGAACATGCTCAGCTACCACCAGGGACATTGCTTATGACTTCCGATGTTGAATCCTTATACACCATAATACCTCATGATCTGGCTTTATGTGATTTATGATTTGACGACTGATGTCAAATCATTGGCACGTGTTGACCTCGGATTCCGTAATTTCCCCAATGGTGGGAGGACGGATACAAATGGCGGCACGTAGGGCCCCTAATCTTAGAGATAGGGTATGTAGGAGCCACCTGCCAGCGACTAGCACTAGGTTGCCAGATACAGGGATAAAGGGGTGTTTTCCTTGTGTCCTTGTGGCAAGTGCACAATCTGCCACTATGTGTGTAAAATGGAAACAATAAAAGATGAGTGTAATGCACAGCTATCTAAACTATATACAAGGGTGCAAGCTTCCAGGGTACCCAGGTACACAGTACCAGCTTAATGATATAACAAACACCTGGGCCAGCCAGCACCGGCCCAAAAAGGAGGCACCCTACAGATGAAGCCGCACAGCCAATATTAAAAATTGAATATCTTTAACCCTTTAAACGCCAGCCACGTAAATTTTACGTGGCTGCCTCTCCAACAGTTAAACGCCAGCCACGTAAAATTTACGTGCCTGACTTTCCCCAGTAAAAAAAAAAAAAGTAAAAATAAAAGACACTTACCTGACCCCTCGTTCGATCCGGTCGGGTCTCCTCTTCAGCCAGAGGGGCTCCGATCGCCCATCGGGGCTCCTCCGGCTGCAGGGGAGGGCCCGGAACAGGGTGCCCCCCCCCGTTTCAGCAGCCGCCCGGTTTACTGTAAAAAAAAAACAAAAAAAAAAAAAACAGTCACCTACCTTTGTCCCCGCCGGCTCCCGCAGGCTCTCCTCTTCACGGGGGGGGGCTCCGATCCCCCCCCCCGCTCTTCTGTCTTCTGGAGGGGGCATAACAGCCCTCCTCCCTTGCCTCTTCCGATGGCGGCCGCCATCTTGGTGACGTCACGGGGCGGGGCCAGATGACGTCACCGCCGGGTGTCATCGGGGCACCCGGCAGTTCGTTTCTCAGATGCCGGTGACGGCTGGGCGGGGAAGGAGGGAGGTAGGCGATCCTCCGATCGCCTGCCTCCCCCCTTCTCTGCCCAGCCGTCACTGACAGCAGATCGCCGCGGGACACAGAAGATGAAGATCGGAGGTGAGTAAAGTAAAAGTTTTTTTTTTTTTTTTAATAAACTTTTTTAAAAAAACGTGTCTTGTCTTTTTTTTTTACCTTTTAACCCTTTGTGAACTGGTAAGGGGTCCATGTGACCCCTTATACCAGTTCACAGGGCTCGGGGGTCTGGCAAGTCACCTGCGCTAGCGGGTGGCTTGCCATTAACCCCCGGCACCCCCATTACCTGCCTCCCCAAAGGCCAGGGGGGGGCAGAAGAGCCCGGGCCCACATGGGCTATGTGGGCTCGTAGGCTGCAGGGTGGGGGGGCCACAAAAGCTGGCCCCCCCACTCTGTGCCTACAAGCCCCCATAGCTGGTCCCGGGCTGGTTACTGTGGGTAAGGGGGACCCCACGTCAATTTTTTTTTTGATTTTTAAGGGTTTTTAACCCTTAAAAATCAAAAAAAAAATGGGGTCCACCCCCCCTGGGAGGGGGGACCCTATGTCATTTTTTTTTTTTGATTAACCCTTTGTGTTCTGTCATCCAGCAGCTATAAAAGGCTTCTAGCAAGTGAGCAGAAGCCAGTGATCGCCGAGGGACAGAGTGCTCCAGGATGGATGGGAGGTGAGTACAGTGTAAAAAAAAAATAAAAATTAATAAAATATTTTTTCTCTTTTGTGTGTCTGTGTCATTTTTTACTTTTAACCCCTTGTGAACTGGTAAGGGGTCCATGACCACTATACCAGTTCACAAGGCTGGGGGGATGGCAAGCCACCTGCGCTAGCGGGTGGCTTGCCATTAACCCCCGGCACCCCCATTACCTGCCTCCCCAAAGGCCAGGGGGGGGCAGAAGAGCCCGGGCCCACATGGGCTATGTGGGCTCGTAGGCTGCAGGGTGGGGGGGCCACAAAAGCTGGCCCCCCCACTCTGTGCCTACAAGCCCCCATAGCTGGTCCCGGGCTGGTTACTGTGGGTAAGGGGGACCCCACGTCATTTTTTTTTTTGATTTTTAAGGGTTTTTAACCCTTAAAAATCAAAAAAAAAAAATGGGGTCTCCCTCCCCTGGGAGGGGGGACCCTATGTCATTTTTTTTCTCGATTTAACCCTTTGTAGTGTGGATGGTTTTTGTGTTTTTTTTTGTGAATGTTATAAAATACTTGTTTCAGTTAGGGGGGGTCTCCTGGGCAGGAACGGGGGGCTACCGATAAATATGTGGTACCGTTCTAATCGGTAGAAATGGGGCTTTCACATGCAATATGATTTTCCTTAATAAAATACATTTTTTATTTAAAATAAAGGAGTCAATTTTCTAAAAAAAAAAATTTATTTATTTATTTTTTCACTTAATAATATTGTAAAAAAAAAAAAAAAAATTACAAACAAGACATTTCATGTTAAAGTCTAAACTCTGCTGCAAAAAAAAAATATATAATTTTTCTGAAAGTTCCAGCAAAAATGGCGCAAAACATGTCGCAAAACATGACGCAAAATGGGGAAAAATGGCCTGTCAACAGAGGGTGACAAAATCTCAAGTAGGCTGGCAATTAAAAGGGTTAATAGTACCTATGCATGTTGGGTATTGTTCTGTTCGGGGGACCTTGCGCTTTCAGACTTAGCTTGTTTTTTCTGGTTTGCATATTTATATTTTAGGAAAAGGTGTTTTTTATTCAGCTTTTTTATAAATTTTTTAGGGAAACCCTGCGCAACCAAAGAATTCTTTGAGGAATTAATTCCAGAAAGATGAGCCCACTACAGCAAGCTGGGTACCCTTAGAAAGCTTAACGTGTGTACTTTCAGGGAATATATGGTTTATGGGGGATATTCCAAATGTAAAGGGTTGTTTTGGTTGAAAAATCGCAAGGTGCGCACTTTGTCTGCAGAGCTGAAATTTTCAAGTAAAATTACCGTTACGCACATGCTTTACTTTGGGGTGTTTGGCAACTCTTCCCTTGACAGAACCTATGCATGTTGGGTATCGTTCTGTTCGGGAGATGTTGCTTTTTCAGATTAAACTTGATTTTTCTTGTTTGTATATAGTTTTTTTTAGGAAAATGTGGCTTTGATTCTGCTTTTTTATCCTTTTTTTAGGGAAACTCTTTGCAACCAAAGATTACGTTGAGGGATTACTTCCAGAAAACTATGGCCACATCCACAAGCCTGGTACGCCTAGAAAGCCTGAGGTGTGTACTTCCAGAGAATATATAGTTTGTTGGGGGTATTTTAAATGTAAAGGGTTGTTTTTCTGGAAAAACCGCAAGGTGCGCATATTGCATAGCATAGTTGTATTTTATCTGAAAATCTCCTAAAGCGCTGTTTCAGTTTGGGGGAGTCTCCTGGGCAGGAAAGGGTGTCTACCTATACATATGTGGTACCGCTGTAACCGGGAGAAATTGGGATTTCACACGCAATAAGATTTTATTGACAAACTTACATTTTTTATTCCAAAAAAAACTACAATATGTAAAAATTTTTTTTTTTTTTTTTTTTTTTGCACATATTTCACCCAAAAATATTAAGAATACACCTAACAAATGACAAACAAGACATTTCATGTTAAAGCCCAGACTCTGCTGAAAAAAACAATATATCATTTTCCTGGGAAATCCCTGGAAATCCCCTCAAAAATCACAGTTGAACAAGGGGAGCGCAAAATAGTGCAAAATGGTCTGGCAACAAAGGGTGACAAAATCTCAAGGTAGGCTGGCGGTTAAAGGGTTAATATCACCAAAGTACCAATACAAAAACACTATACAGACACACATGAAGACTATTAAAAAACATATAAGACAACGCCCTCTGGTGGCTGAGAGTCAATAACAAGGTCAGCCACCAGAGGGCGTTGTCTTATATGTTTTTTAATAGTCTTCATGTGTGTCTGTATAGTGTTTTTGTATTGGTACTTTGGTGATATTAAAGATATTCAATTTTTAATATTGGCTGTGCGGCTTCATGTGTGTAAAATGACTGAGATCAGGGATGATTGGACCATGAGAACTCACAAGGTTACTTCTTTTATTAAGTGCAGGACCCGCTCACTCATCTATCTGATTTGCTGCGATTCCCCGAAGAGGTATATAGGCGAAACACACAACGCGTTGAGGACCGGAATTCAAGGACATCTGTCAAACATCAGACTGGCTAGGCGAGACGTGGACTTAGGTAAGGTTATCTCCCAAGTAGCCCGACATTTTCTTGAAGTACATGGGGGGATAACTCCTCCTTTAGGGTCATCGGGATAGAGAGGGTTGGTTTGGGTCCCCGAGGAGGAGATCTGAAACGTCGGCTATTACAGCGGGAGTTACGATGGATTTTTGAACTCAACACCAGATTTCCTGCAGGGTTAAATGAGAACTGGTCCTTTGTCCCTTTTTTGGGGTGATTTGTGTACCTTTGGTTATTTATCCATGATTTGGGTTGACCTTGGTTTGGAGCATCTTGCACGGCGTGGATCCTGATCCCTGTGTGTATTGACAGTGGATTGGCGCTTTGGTTGTTGGGTCTTTACCCTGGTTCCCTTCTGGACACATATAGGGGGTTTGTCCCTTATTCTTGGGCACCTTTTGGGTTATCCGGTGGTTGCACTGGTCCTAGTGGGTATCAGTGGGGGGTAAGTTCTGGGCCAGTGGACGGCCCGAATCCGGGTATGCACTTGTGGGTTTTCGTGGGTGCAACTGCGGATGTGAGGGCGTCCACCGACCTCTATATATATTATTATCATATTGCACACGGTTTTGACATGTTTGTTCACGTTGTTTTTGGTTGTGGCTAGGACCGTGGAGTTTTCCATGGTTTGGTCTAGTTTTTGTTCACCATGTTAATTTTTATCTTTATATATTTTATATTTTTGTAGGTATCACTTCAAAAACACACTTTGGAGCTAGTGGTGTTGAAGAGAATCGGAAGACCCACCTTGATGGCACCATGGAGGAGCTTACCATTATAACATATCGCGGTATTTGGGAACACATCGGTGACTTCCTACCCCCATGTGTATAGGAAGATTTGTCCAATGTAGCTATTTCATTTTCCCTGCCCTTCTTGTAATGTGTCCCTAGGCAGTGCTCCTGTAGCTTAATACTAACTGCTAGATCTGCTCTACCTTTATACAATCAATCCTTCCCTTTGGTAACTTTGAAGAGGTTCTGTCCTAGTGAATTACTAACGATGCCATGTTATACTGATATTAAGCAATGTCCTGGTGTGACATTTATTGTATTGAAGCGATTACTGCTTACTCACCGCCTCCCTGTATTTTGGTGTATTAACATTCATGTATAGGGACGATTTGGCCGCACTTCGACAGCTTATGCGCCCGGGGCACAGGCGTTTAGCCTGTGTGTCCTCCGTTACCGCGGCAACATGCAGGGGAGAGACTGCATGACGCGGCAGATACATCTCTCACGTGACGGCGTCACAGAGGACGGGGACGGAGGGGGAGCAGGCTGGTCATCACCAATCAACAGTGTGACTTCCGGCGGCGCCGTGACACGCCGAGCCGGCGGTGGGGCAGTGGTGTGAGCGCGCATGTGGAGTGGTAAGTATATAATGAGACACAGCACACATTTGTAACCTCCCCTCACCCTTTGAAGCGGCATGGGAGCCGCGGGCGCGGGTGGTTGATGCGTTCTCCTCCCCCCTTATGCTCTACATTGGCATGCGGTCTGATGCTTAAAGTGGTAACCCCTCAATAGCTTACTGGCACAATATATTTGTCTTTACTGTCTGGTATTGTTCATATTTTGTTGGTGATATGGTTTCCTTAGTAGTGGAGGTTTTGTGCAATATATATCTGTATTTTTTTATATACATTTTTTTATATAAATTTTGTAATTATATACTTGTATATTTTTTGATATAAATTATGCACTAGTCACTTTATATTTATGCATTGCACCTTTAGTGATTATATTTATGCATTGCACTTAGTGGTTATTTGAGTATTCACAGTTCATTGTGACATTTACTGAGCACTTCTATAATTGTCTTGTTGTTGATACACACATAGGAATTTTTAATAGGCCTTTATTCAAATATCTTTTTGTGCCGGCATAAAAACAATTCCAAAGACATTCCAGCCAGGTTCATGTAGGGCATTTGGTTATTGATTAGTTATTGAATGAGATTTATCACCGATTTTGGTGTTATTGATTGAATATCTATACGCTTTGTTATGCAGGGCGGAGCATTTTGGTTTAAAATGTCTTGTGTTGTATATGTAATTTTTAATTAGCTGTTTTGAATAAAGGTGTTCATTTGTATTGATTGTCTGTTGTTGGTGCTCTTCATTTGGGAGAGAGGTGTGGCGTTTCCACGTCCACTCCTATTTCTATGGTCCTACTATGGGTATAGTAGTTTGCTCAGGCAGTCAGCATTATGGATATGCGAGTGCAGGATTATATGCATAAATCAAAACCCATGAGTGATTTTTTGGTTTTATAATTTTTGATTTAGTGATAGATTGATTTAGCAGATGAAAGCAATGGGTTATACTATGCTCCCATGCATTATGACCACACATATTATTAATTAACCATCACTCACGGCTCTCATGCCGTTTCAATTTTTTAATGTAAGGAAACACATTTTTGGGATATTCTATTTACATAGGTAGTGTCTCTATATACATATCTATTGGTTGAATAAGGGTTTACAGGTTTGTATGCTAATGAACAATGAGGTGTCTCACTACCTATGGAAAATGGGAAGGGGAATGCCACACCTCCTATGGGGAATGAGGGGGACTGCCACACTGCCTATGGGAAATGCCAGACTGCCTAGGCGAATTGAAGGGGAGAATACCACACTGCCTATGGGAATGGGAGGGAGAAATGCCACACTAGCTATATGGGGGATGGGAGGGGGGAATGGCACTCTGTCTGTAATGGGGGGATTATGCACCCTGCCTATTATTTGGTTCTTTTGGGGATGGTGTTTTTGCACAACATTTGGTTCAGAATATTTATTTTCTTATTTTCCTCCAAATCCTGGGTGCGTCCTATGGACAGGAATGCGTCTTATTTGTTTTTATTTTATTTTTTAAATTTAATTTTACCCAAAAAGATTATGACAGCACTAAAATAATTACAGAAAAGACATTACATTTTAAAGCCTAAACGCTGATGAAAAAAAGAAAAAAAAAAAAAAATATATATATATATATATATATATATATATATATATATATATATATATAATTTTTCTGGAAATTCCTGCAAAACATGGTGAAAAATGCCCTGGCAACAAATGGCGTGACAAAATCTCATGTAGGCTGGTAGTTAAAAGGGTTAAAAGTACCTGTTGGGTATTGTTCTGTTCAGGGGACATTACTCTTTCAGATCAGATTCAGCTTGTTTTTCTTGTTTGTATATTGATATTTTAGAAAAATGTGTTGTTATATCTGCTTTTTATATTAATTGTTTTAGGGAAACCTTGTGCAACCAGTGAATTCCTTGACAGTTTGCGACCAGAAAACTGCACCTACGGTAACAAGCCTGGTATGCATAGAAAGCTTGAGGTGTATACTTTGAGAGAAGCGATGGCTTGGAGGAACGTGGTGATTGTACAGCATCACTCCTGGGTAAAATCTTTGGCAGAATCATTTGGTATATTAGTTTTTCTATAATATTGTATGCTTAGCATTGGTGGGAGTTTTAATGTATTGAGTATAGGGAACATGGTTAAGAATTGGGGCTAATGTGGGAGGGCTATAAATAACTCATATATTCAGAGAGGTTAGCCAATCATCATGTGTATTGCTAGCATGTGGGGATTGTTACATATGAATATAGGGGTGTGGTGGAAGAACATACAAGTGAAGTTTGTGGAAACGTGGATATCATAAGTGTTGCATAAAATCTTTATTGTGCTATTCCAAATGAACAAATTCTGAACCTATTAATTGTGGCCCCGACCAGGTTCCAAATCATTTATGTGGCCCGTTTATTTTTTGTCAAAAGGTTGAATACCTCTGACTGTGTACTCGTTCTGTTAAAATGCCGGTAGAGGTGATTATCTGTTGAAGCCCTGGCTATGCCTGACCTTCTCTGTCTATCCATTAAACTTGTTTAACCCTGGATTGGCCTCAGGTGTCATCCTTTGCACCCTTAAAAGGACTGTAAACCCAATGGCAATAATAAGGCAGCAGCAGCTCCCATAATGTACATAATGCAATTGGCCTCTCCGCCTTTTCCTGTAGCTCTGGATAGAAGTTGCAGAAGGGCTCCAAAGTTTGCCCTACTTTCAGTTCCATTCCTCCAGGACAATACAGTGGAAATACTCAGTGTAAAAGGGGGGTCTTATGCTGTCATCTACACAGATATTTCAAAACTAAAAGAGAATCAAGCTTTACGACTGTAATGTCATTCTGCCAAAAAGTGAAGATAGGAACCCAACATTGGACAGAAGTGAACCCAGGATCAAATGTAAATGAAAAATGTGTACACTCATTATTCCTGTTTGCAGTCCTCATATCTTCCACCATGGCTGCAAATGAGCATCCTTAATGGTTTGTCGTCTTTCTTTTACTTTTCTATTACAGCAGTAATTAAGTTCACCTAAAAACGTTACACAAATCAGTCAACAGAAAAAAACACATTAATGTTTAGCGAGAGAATGGGGTTATCGTGTTTTAAGTGGCAAACAAATACAACTCCTAGTTTTAAAACATGAGCATTGTTAATACAGACTTGGGAAATTGCCTTCAAAATGCATTAAAATGCAAATGATACAAAAGAAGAGGTTTTTTTAGGAACAGTGACTTGCTGTGATTCAACTTGTCCTCAGCTATTATATTAGGAGGGAAAACTGTGTTTATTTGCCGATTTTAAAATTCTGATCTAGTCAATATTTTTTTTTAAAAGTACATACTTACCTTACTCCCACAGGCTTGATTCTTCACACCTCCATAGGCTTAGAAGTATATTTTCCATGCCTCTAAAAGATTTGTTTAATCTGATCAGGTGAGATTCCCCATGTTCGGAGAATAGCTAATGCTGTATGTTTTATACTATGGCAATCACCTTCGTTCTAACACCCAGCAATCGCTGTGCACAGTGTGTATAGGGCATTTAGCGCTAGCACTCTCCACTCACAACGAGCTGGATCGCTAGCACTGCGCCCTCAGGACACTGCTGGCAGGGCTTTTGCAGAGTGCTCAGATTGTTCCGCAAACGCCCAAAGTACATGTAGTACATGTACTCTGGGCAGCTTTACACAGGTGGCTGTAGGGCACTCGCCCAAAAGCTCCACATCCACGCTGGTGTGAAACCAGCCTTAGAAGGGAGACAAAGTTAGAAATTAGAGGCCAATCAGCTTAACATCTGTAGTGGTAAAACTACTGGAAACTCTCCTGAAAAAAAAAGATTATAGTCAACCTAAAAATCAGCAACTTGTTTGACCCCAAGAAACATTGGTTTACTTAGGGTGGATCATGCCAGACGAATTTTAGGTGAGCATTTTATCTTAACACACAAAAAAGTACAATAACAAATCACCTGCTCATGTGATCGGGAATTTTTACAGGTGAGGTACATCATTTTTCTCAAAAAATAAATAATTTTTTTTACTATTTCCCATAGTTAGTTTTCAAACTTGTGTGCTAAAGTTAAAAAGGTCACCAAGATCCAGGTGGTAATTTGCACCCAAATGTGCAAACAGATGTGCAAATGTGCAAACAGACTCCAAAGATATGTACAACCTAGGATATAAATAATTAAAGTGGACCAAAAGTGGCCTGATACCCTTCCCCCGGAGGTTTGGGATGCCCTTCTGTGTAACCCTCCCATGTCCCATGTAAAACTCACCTTCTCCTC
The DNA here is from genome assembly GCA_027917425.1 of Gastrophryne carolinensis. Lineage (NCBI taxonomy): Eukaryota > Metazoa > Chordata > Amphibia > Anura > Microhylidae > Gastrophryne > Gastrophryne carolinensis. The sequence continues at coordinate 112,393,486 of CM051234.1, forward strand.
GATCCAACGCAACATGCACGAGCCTTGGCTGCTATGTGTTATACCTTTAGCAGTGCACACGCTAGCACCAGGCATTTGTGGACGGCCGGCAGGGGAACAGACCCTATTAGAGCATAGTGGAGATGTGGTCACCGGCCCGCTCGGCTCTGCTCAGCTCTTCTCTGCCTTTAGACAAGTCTTAGCCAATTTTCATGAGTGCAGTTGAGCAGGTTAGTTAGGCGCAGGTGAGTTTACTGGGCAGCCTGGGGGGTTTCAAGGAGAGAGAACTACTACAGCTTCTACCTGGAGCTCTAGGAAATGAGGGAGAAGTGCATGGGAAAGGTATCAGGTGAGCTGCTTGCTGCATTTTATTGCTGTTTAACATGGCCTGGATAAAATTCAGGAGAGATGTGTTTTTAGAAAGAAAGAAAATGCTAAACCAATGGGGCACAACCTTAAGCCATGTGGAGGAAAAATCAGGAGCACTGTTTGAAAATCCTCAGATAATGAGGAATCACATATTGGCAGACTAGATAGACTATGTAGACTTTTACTGCGGTCAACTTGGAGTTGGAAAGGCCACCAAGCATTAGTGAATATCAGCCAAATGAGATGGTGAGCTTGTCACATAGAAATGAAACCCCCTGAGTTACAGAACTTGTAAGTGATACATTTAAATACAGGGGACTTATTGTTTGTTCTTATTTCATTAAAAATAAAACTGGTGACACATTTTGCAAAGATTAACAGTAAACGGTGGGAAAAATCTAAATAATTGCAAATTATTATTTCACTCCCCCCCCCCCCCCTTAAACCGGACCAACAGCCTTGCACAGTTGGAAAAGAAAGGTAGCGGCCATTTTGGAGCTTCCTCTCCCTCTGACATAACTGAAATGCATGGTAACAGGAAGCTTGGCACGACTTCCTGTTTGTAGGTGGCCTCAAGCTCATTAGCGGCCATCTTGTTTTTTAAATTTATCGCAGCAGGCGTTAGAAGAACAGGGTCAATAGGAATGGGCTGGGAGGGGATGCATTGATGTCATTAAATGCACACTGCAGCTATCCGTGAAGACCACAGCAGGTCCAAATTGTGTTTGCAGCAGTGAGCATCATGTTAAGGACTTTCTTACTATATCGATCAGCTGGAAAGCAAATGTGTACTGGCCTTAATAATGGATAGTATAAGTAAGTATAAGTAAGTAAGAGAGTAAGTAAGAGAGTGGTCCAAACCTAAAACAGTAAGGGGTCATGCTAAATATTTGGTAAAGCATGGTGCACCAGCAATGTGTCTTTGGGTGTGCAACCTGCAACTTGGTGAGCTTTTTTATTTTAGGACACATAAAAGTGCAATATGGTATTTTTACAGGTGAGATCAATAGTTTTCCAATGAGGTAAGTATAGTTTTTTTTAGCTCTGTGGGGCTTGCAGAAAATAACACCAAATTATTCTGCATAGCCCATAGGGTGCTGTTGTTTCCCAACTTAAAAACATGCCCAATCAAAGGTACAGGTGATATTTTGGGAGAAAATGGAACAAAAATTTTATTTCCCATTCTTGTTTGCTGAAATGAAAAATCTGAAAAAGATGGAGGTTGCAATTTACACCACAGGACACACCGGTGGTGCACCATGCTTTATCCACTAATTAGCATGACCCTTGAAGAAACAAGGGGGTAAGGTTAATTGCCAATTAACCTTACTTTTACGCTTATACACCTCTCCAATCTCTTCTTCTTATCTAGATTTTTTCGTGCATCTTTTTTATCTCCCTGTTTTATAATTGTTGAACTCTATTACTGAAAAAATATTTTTCGTCTTTTTTAGATATTTTAAGCACAGTTTATGGCATTATAGATATTTGGTCAAATGCTTGAGTCAATTTCTAATATAATGGAAAAACATAATTCTGTTATAAAAAAAAAAAAAAAAATGAGCCACTTTTTTTATGCTTGCTATTAAAAACTAAAAATGGCCAACTCAACTTAAAGGGAAAGTCCATTTTCAAGGACCTCAGATCAGGGGTGATATAGGGGACATAAGGCTCTCCTGCTTATCTTTACACGGTCCCATGGCAAACATCACTGTCCCACAGCCCCCGTATTTGAGTTCTAGCCTGTCAGTGGGTGTGTATGAATCCAAAACAAGGTGCACATTATTCTCTATGAGTGCTTCTACTGAGCTTTGTACATCACCGCATACACTGTCATCCAGAGGAAAGTCAACTATCTCTCTAAAGGGATCTGTGGGCTAAGTAATTATCCAGGGTAATAAAATATATTTACCTTTGCCCTGGTTTAGCTAATCTCTCTATAATAACAGTAAATTTAGACTACCAGAGCAGTCAGTAAGGCCCACACAGAGTCGGGGGGTGTCACAGCTCTATTTATTAACTTATAACTCTAAATGAAACCATTTATTTTGCAGCAGACTTGAATGAGCAGCTGCACTTGCACTTGTGTCATTATTGTTAGTTTAGAATGCCCTTTAAAAATGATTTAAAGAAAAATTGGTTCCTTATAACAACCCCCTCCCCTCCACCAATTGAGGGATACCCTTCCATCAACATTCATAGGAAGCTTGAAATCCCATTGATGTTGTATTACAAAAAATAAGAAAGGAAACACATTAATTTTGTATCGTGTTATATTGCTAACAAATGAATATATCACTGACATCAATAAGAAAGTGAGGATCTTGACTTTTTTTTACCACTGTTGACACTTAGGTATTAAAACAGGGATAGCCAAGGAAGAAATTAACTTCTGTTTTTAAAAACAATACTTCCAGTTTAATTGTTTAGTAAAGGTGATATCACATAATACTTGAATCCAAAAATATTGAATGGAAAATTGTGCTTTAAAACAATATAGTCTTGTTGTTTCTTATTCACATAGGATTTTATTATATTTCATGTGAAAGTCTAACGCACCAGGTGTTCATTTTTCAGTTTCTCAAGTTCCTGCCAGAGATGTGCTTCACACCATGTAGCAAAGGCATCCATGTAATCCTGTAAAGCTAACAGCAGTCTGGTTATGAGTGTCTGAATTCATCTCCACCGCAGTGCAGGGTTATTTCCAAAGTCAAATAAAAACTCCAAGGCAGTTTAAATCCCTTTTTCGCTGGAAGAAACTTTGAAGGCCATTAAAGCATCCAATAAACCACATAGGAATCCATGTCAAATTGTGAAGTAAAGAGATAGTAGCAAAGGCTATAGTGGTGTGAAAAATCAGGGAGTTCCTTCAGCTCCACAGGCAAATGTTGCTACTGGATTGACATGTGGAACTAGCCCCTGCTGGAGAAAGGTACAGTTTCCCATTTGGACAAACACAAAGCTCATAGACAGTTTGTCGAGGTCCCACTGAACCTGGCGATGATGGCGTAAAAGAACCTTGGGGTATATTTCCTAGTTTGATGCTATCTGCATCTAAAAATATCTGGAAAAATAAAAATAATTTTCAGGTATAATATAATAATAATGTACATTTTAAACATCCAGACAATATATTACTCCTATGAACATTTTTTGAACAGGCTCTATAACAACTGTGCAACCATTTTCCTTGTGATTTACTTTGGTATAGTCCACATTAGAGGTCCTCAGTGAATGTCAGTAATGTTGTGTGTTAGTATATGTTAATGCAGGTTTAACCCTTGAAACACTAAGCACATGAAATTTACATGGCTGCCTCTGCTGTGGGTAAGCGCCAGAAAAGCTCCAAAGCTGGGAGCAGGGAAGGAGACACCATTTTAGATTTACTTGAGGTGTCATTCTAAGTTTAACATCATAACTGAAAGTTTGGGCATAAAAATATGATTAAGTACTTTCTTTATATTTGATTAAATATAGAACATAGGCACTGCAAATAGTTTCTTCTGAACTGTAATGTCACTTGATGACTGTCTATCTTACCAGGATGAATAAAATGTACGATATCCCATAATAGATAGTGTAGGAATATATTGCCCCAGACAATTTAATTATTGAAATTAATCACATCACATCCAAAACAACAAGCAAAATGTTCCATTTTCAATACATACAAGTTGCCCTTCTCTGCTAAGCCTAATGCGGCTGCTTCATCCCATCCCACTGACCTGCTGGTCGGACATGTGTAGTGCAAAGCTCATCCTGCTGGTTAACTCTACATGCCGACAGCCAGGTGGCTGGAGGGAGCAGAGAGGGGTAAGTAACTGGCCAAATTTTAGGCTTTTTGGGATGTTTAAAAGAAAGTGCCTCAATGAGAGAGGTTAGGGGACTCATCAACACTGCAGGCTGTGTGGTGAAGGTCATATCAGAGAATTATCTTGAAAAAAAGTGGGTTTTGCAATTGAATATATAATATATGAGCTGTTCAGACCTCCCCATCCGTGGACTGTAATTGTAGTTCTTTCCTACAGCTGGCTTTGAATTCTCCGGCAACAGCGCTGATTTGAACTCCTTTTGGAGCCTCCATAGTTAAAGATCTTGTAGGTGATTCAAGTCTAAAATCAGGAAAAAGAGATTTAAATTTTAAAAACAAAAGCAAGTAAAATATGGTGTAATGCAGTTTCTACCTTGTTTTTAAAATGTTCCAAACTGATAAAAGCTTGAAAAATCTGTAGATCTACGTTTTACCAGCGGTTATCCTCACATATAATGTTTCATCAAAATAATTTACATTGATGATTATCAAATGAGATAAAATCTAAATAATAGCTGCAAATGTTAAGGCAAGATCTGTATGTAACTGAAAAATTACAGGCAAGATTGATGTGCTATATTTTTGGAATGTTGAGAATATTGCTACTGACCATAGAACTGCACACTGAGGGGTTTAATTAAGAAAGCTTGCGGCACGTAGCACCAGGTCTATTTCTGCACCTGACAGCATCCGTATTTATGAAGGAAAAAATTAATAGCGCCATATAGCGCCAAATGGATCAGCATTACAAAAACTTCTGACTAGGTTTTTAATGGAGCAATTCAACAGATAAGATGCCAAATGTGTTTCCAATAAGGTGATTTTTTTTAATGTGTTAATTACCGTCCTGTATGGGGAACTAAAAATAAAAATGTTAGGATTCTCTCCAGGCCTCTCCATCATAATATTGAGGGGTAATCAAATGATTTGGACAGGTTTGGTTAATTAATACAAATTTGTATAAGCTATTCTAAATATTTGGCAACATAATGCTCCTTACCTAAAGAACTACTCCATCCCAAAATAAGGTGCAGGGGAATGAAAAAAATAATATTCCATAATATTGTGTGTTGAGTTAGGTAGATTCTCAAATATGAGTGTATGTTTAAACACAAAAGATTAGAGAAGCCCTGAAAATGTGAAGTACTCTGATGTGCTCTTCAAAGACCAAAAGGTAATGCTACACTTAAAGCAAACAGAGAGAATAAAGATATATGCCTTACAGACAGTAGTGTTCATAGTTGTACAAAATTTGTTTCTATAGGTCAGATATACAGAATATATACATCTAAACTAGAAAATGGTCATCCCAAAGTGAAGCAGAAGGCAAGTTAGTGGAGGGCGTGCTAATTATTTGGTTTCTGATGCATGTCGTGCAGATAGAGTATTTTACTGTATGAATGCCAGGTTCTTGAGGGGACTTTGCATGCCGCCTGTTATGGGGTGATGGAGGGGGATTCTGCACACTGCCTGTCATGTGGTTCCTGGGGGATTGTGCACATTGTCTGTTATAGGGTTCTTTGGGGGGGTTCTGCCACATTGCCTGTTATGAGGTTCTTGGGGAGGGGAGATCCTGCACACTGCCTGATATGGGGCTGTGGGGGGAGTTCTGCACACTGCCTGCCATGGGGTTCTTGGGGGGAATCTGCCCACTGCCTGCAATAGGGTTCTTGGGGGGGGGGGGATTCTGCACACTGCCTGCAATGGTGTTCTGGAGGAGGGGTTCTTCGCACTCCCTGTAATGGGTTTCTTGGTGGAGGAGATTCTGCACACTACCCTTTATGGGATTCTGGGGGGGATCCTGCACACTGCCAACAATGATTTTTTTTGGGAGGGGGGTCTGCACACTGCTTGCAATAGGGTTTTTAAGGGGGAATTCTGCACACTGCCTGTTATAAGGTTCTTGGGTGGTTTTGCCACTCTGCCCGTCATGGGTTTCTGAGGGAAGGGGGATTCTTCACATTGCCTGCCATGGGTTCGGGAGGGGGGGGGGGGGATTCTGCACACTTGTTTTTCTAATGGCCAAAACATACCCAAATAACAAATATTTTACTAATAAGTGCCCAAGGCAGGGCTACTAATATAAATGCAGGTTCGTTATATATAAGACATCAGAGCACAACCAATAAAGAATGTTCTTTTATTCTAAATAAGATATAAAAAGAATATATAATATACTTATATACAGAAAAAAGCTTAACAAAGGTGAAAAGACGACAGACAAGGCGTTCAAGGGAAAACAACACTATGCCCCTGACACAAGTAGTGTAGCTTCTTCATTCACGCACTAACATAGCAAGCATGACTCAGTTAACATCACCTTTCCTATAGGAACCTGAATGGGAAAGATACCTCCTTCCTGGCACCCAAATGGCAGCTTCCTTGTGGCACACCATGTGGAAGCCTCCTTGTGGCACCCTGGACCAAACAGCAGATTTTGCACAGTCTTTCATCTTTTTAAAGAAGCTGATCATTAACCCATACCTGATTGGGTCCCACTCTCAAGTGTCTCAAGATTTCTAAAGAGAATATTCTCCGTTGCATCAGAAATTTTAGGATTTTAGACAGATTATAGTCAGTAGTGTATCCTTAATTAAATATACTGACTATGGTTAGACCTTCAGTGTTGAGGAGTGTTGAGGTTAACACACAACACAAGACACAGACACAAAAGGTAAGCCTAGTTCAACAGGGTGTTACAATAGGTAGTAATTTTGAGGACAATGGTAGGTCTCTGTTTCTCAATCAGTCAGCAAAGAGAAGTCAATTTAGCATAATAAATGATGCATTTCTTATAAAACCCCAGGCAGCAAATTAAAGCTTCCAATCTAACAATTACAACAGCATTACAACACTGCCTGTTATTGGATTCTGGGGGGGCAAAAAAAGGGCATCGTTTGGCACGGTAACTTTTTTATTGTCCTGCCAAAGGCCAAATCAGGGCTCAGAATAACGCACAAGCTAAAATCGCAAACTTATGAAAGCAAGAATGCATATACTCATTTTCACATACACAAACTGACAAGTCCCGGAAAACAGTAAATTTGGTCCAAAAACCACTACACTGAAAAGCGATAGAAAAACTTCCAAATCCGAGATTTTTAAGCATTCCCACATGCAGGAGAGGCTATGAATCAGGCTTAATGTCACTAGCACCAACATGTAAGATAAAAAGCTATTAAATGTGATCTTCATCTACTCCCTGTGGGCCTTCAGGATGAAAAACAACAACAAAATACATTTCCTTGATATTAAAGAGCTTATCAAGGCTAATAGTAGGAACGTGAGGCTACTTGCCTTCTCTGATTCGTAAATATTATTTGGTCCTAAATAAGCAATTATGTTAATTAAAAGCTCTACCTGAAGAACACATGTAATCAGTGTATCCTCCTCTAATTAATTCAAGAATCAAATACACCGTGAAATTGCTTCATTAATATTTTTGGATACCATTTCCTTTGGAATGAACAAAACATCTTAGTTTACCTGTTAGACAGTGCTAGATAATTGTGTTAAGATTATATTTCTTTAATTGTATTTCTTTTATTGGTGAGTCAAACTGAGAATAAAAATGTCCTGCTGACCTGGAAATTTTATTATTCAACTGAGCTCTCTTTTTAAAAAAGTACACAGAAAATAGAGGACTCCCTGTGCTTTTTTCTTTTTATTTTAAATAAACAGTGTTTTTTTAAATTGGCAGCCCCCTCATTCCCCTCCCCACCCAGCCCTCCTGCTTATCTGGCATGGAATAAGTCATGTTCAATCTTTTAATAATACTGCCTTGTTATAATTACACATAATTATTCTAGGTATGTATATGAAAATAAACAATAAAATAATAATTTCTCACTGTGTGTATGTGTTTTTTTACATTTAACCTTTTGTGAACTGGTAAGGGGGCCATGAGACCCCTATACCAGTTCAGAAGGATTGGGGGGCTGGCAAGTCAGTGACTTTAACCACCGCCCCCATTACCTGCCTCCCCAAAGCCAAGAGAGGAGGAAGAAGAGCTTGCGAGGGCTATGGTGGACTTGTAGCCTTTGGGGCTGGGGGCCACCGAGGCTGGCCTCCGTGCCCTGGTCTACAAGCCAGGAAGGGGGGACCCCAAATGGTGTCTATCAATACATATGTGGTACCAGGAGGAATGGGGCTTTAACATGCTAAATGATTTTCTTAAAAGCCACTGTATAGGGTCCCCACACACCCCAGAGAAATAGCACCAAGACAGCTGTTTAGGGAATTAGGGCACTACCCGCATAATAATGTATAAAAATATATAATTTTATTGTGATATACATATAATCAAAGACAATTAGCGACCAACATATTAAAAAACATAGAAGACAATCATATAAAAACACACACTAGGGGGCGCCAAATTATTACATAAATTTCACAGTAACTGGTTCCAATAAACAGGCCCAATTAGGCTGGAATACTATCAATAAGTGCAATATCCAAAGATCATATCACATCATTTGTGTAAAAAAATCTATATACATGTGCAAATCATCCTAATAATAAAGAGCAAACAAAGTGCCTGTGCAATATAATATGTGCAAAACAATACTCTAAATCCTTCTTGTTAAGTCACCAAATAAGAGCCAGCCAGGGCAGATGGAAAAGTCATGGAACAGTACAAATAATCTAACCAGGTATACCAAATGGACCTACCCCCTATACGAACCCGCCAACGCGTGTCGCAGCGGCTACACGCTGCTTCCTCAGGGCGATATTATGCCAAGGGGTCATGTATGGTTCCCTATATACCTCCTACCCGAGATTGGGCCCCATAGACGTCCAATCACTGGCCAGAAACTAATTACAACCACCCGTTACTCTCCACCCCTCCGCCACCAAACAAATCAGAGGGCAACATCCAATGCAGGTGTTATCTATTATTCAGAACGGGAGTAAAAGGCCCAATATAGTATGTATGCAGTTCCGTTTGTGAAAGCGACGCACTCCGGCCGGAAGTGCGTCATCACAGGGCCTGCGTTCCAAGGTTGCCATGTGGACGCCCCCCGGCCGGAAGTGCGCCACATAGCAACCAGGCGAAATCGCCTATGCTCGTATAATACTTGTGCCTGTCAATTTCTGAAGTGTTGCCCCAACAGTCTAAGGCAGAGGGGGAGCAAGGAGACGGGGGAAGTGCGGATGTAAATTGGCCAGTGCGCACCTATCCGTACAATAAAAAGCATCTAATATAAGTCGGTATGGAAGTAGTACGTGATTGATATACGGCGCATGCGTGAAAGCGCCCAAACCGCCGCCCACCCCACACAAATGTATGGAGGTGTATGCGGCGTCATTGTCAAGGGACGCCAACGCGCAGGCGCCAGAGCGGGTGCTGGCATGAGGCGCATAGTCAAATCTCTTCCCCGGGGGGTCCCGCGCACCGCGCAACAGCGCGCGCCGCCCGACGCCAGCACACATTATGGCTGATGACAGAGCCCATGTGCGCACGCGCGGTCAGCCAGCGCCAGTGCGCAGGCGCGGGACCCCCCGGGGGGACCGACGCTCAAGCAGGGAAACCAAAGAAATGGTTCGAATGACACAAAAACATAAAAACATGAACAATTTAAATATACATTATATACAAGGGGTAAATAATATTTGATATTCCTATAAATAAATACCATTTAATCGTATCTCATACACATCACATTGTCATCTTGTTACATCTTATGATAATAAACCACCCTCCTACAGTAGCATATGGGATCCATCATATATACATATATACATTCCCAAGCCCGACATCTAAATATTCTGCTATATTACATACAGAGAGGGGGGAAAGAAGGGAAAGGCAGGGGGGGGGGGGGGGAAGGGGGGGGGGGGGGAGGAAAAGGGAAGGGGGGGGGAGGAGAGGGGGGGGGAAGGAAGGAAAAGGAAAGGAAGGAGAGGGGGGGGGGAGGGGAGGGGGGGGGGGAGGGGGGGGGAGGGGGAGGGGGATTGGGGAATGGGAAGGAAAGGGGGGGGGGAGGGAGGGAATGGGAGGGAAAGAAAGAAAGAAGGGGGGAAGGAAGGGAGGGGGCTGCAGGAGAGAGGGGGCCCCGAGGGGGCAAAAGGGGGGACAGAATGATATTACAGAAAAAGAGAGTTAGCCATCTTTATGGACACAACCCAAAAGGAGGAGGATTATACATGAATGACCAAAACATTTCCCCAGATCTTCACGGTAATGGTGGTCCAGGCATACTTCCTCCATCCAGATTTTAGTACCCCGAGAATAAGGGATGTGGCCAGTATCGTGTTCCATCTATATAACTAACAAAAATATCTCAGTGAATAAGACTACACAAACCAACTCCAATGAATTTCTTCAAAATAAAATAAATTAACCAAAATTATGTACAAAAAATTAAACAAAAAATCTATATATAATATCCAAACCTAAGTGAGATAAACCAACCCATTATTATTATGTACCATAAACCCAAATCAAACTGTATACAAATGTGAAAACTAATTATGTGCTCCCCAAAAAAGGTGTAAAGGCCACATCCTCATTAAGGCCTCGTGGTGCTTGTGTGTCCAAAAGGTAAATCCATCTCAATTCCTGTTGTTGTAATTTCCGTTTAAGGTCCCCTCCCCTCGGACCCAGCCTGACTCTCTCTATTCCCATGATCTTTAAGCAGCTATAGTCTCCATTATGTACTTGTAAGAAATGTTGGGCAACCGGGGTAATCCTTTTCCCTGCTCAATGTGTCTAGCTACCAAGCGTATGCTGGACACATGAGCTTGCAATCTGGCTTTTAGAGTGTTCCTAGTCTCTCCTATGTACATTTTTGGGCAGCTGCACCATAGTGCATAGATAACCCCAGTAGTGCGACAATTAATGAACTGTTTTATTCTAAAGTCCCTGCCCGTAAGAAAATTGTGTATTACTTTATCCTTGATCATGTACGGGCAAATTGTACATTTCCCACAGGGGTGATTGCCTACAAGATTATTCTGTTCCGTCAACCAATTCGGTAGCCTCTTAAAGTGACTGGAACACAAAATATCCCGAATACTTGGTGCTCGCTGCGCAAGCATTCGTGGACCTCCATGGATCCATTTAACAAGGTCTGGGTCTGATTGTAAAATACCCCAATGTTTTTGTAGAATCCGTCGGAGGTTATCCCAGTCCCGATTGTATCTGGTGCAAAACCTAACTTTGGCAGTGCCCGGTTTATTTCTCTTTGGCACCAAGAGTTCTTCCCGGGTTTTGGCCGCCGCCTGTTCCCGGGCCCTCCTAATTATTGGCCTGGGATACCCCCTGTTCTCAAAACGTCGACTCAGATCAGAAGCTTGACGTAAAAAATCTTTCTCACCTGAACAATTTCTACGGGCCCGTAGAAACTGGCCAATAGGTATTCCATTCTTAAGAGATGTAGTATGGAAGCTCTTATAATGGAGTAGAGCATTAGTTGATGTTTCCTTACGGTATAAATCCGTCTCTACCTTACCACCATCCGAAATGTTAATGTATAAGTCGAGAAATGTCACCTGACTTTTTGAGGATTGAACTGTGAGATAAATATTAAATGGATTACTATTGAGTACATTTATGAAACCATTCAATTCATCCTCCGTCCCCTGCCACAGCATGAGCACGTCGTCCAAATATCGGTACCATCCCAGGACATGGCAGTGATATTCAGCCAGTGTTTCCTGGAAAACAACTTCACGCTCCCACCAACCCAGGAACAAATTCGCTATGGAGGGGGCACAACGTGCCCCCATAGCCACGCCACATATCTGACGATAATAAATATCGTCAAACATGAAAAAGTTGTGTTGTAATACAAATTTCAAAAGGGTTAGAAGAAAGTCTTGTAGGGAGCGTGAAGTTCCCCCAGCCATATTAAGGAAGTATCGACATGTACGCAGTGCATCATCATGTGAGATGTTTGTGTACAGTGATTCGACATCCATCGTTACTAAGAGAGTGTCACCAGGTAAATAAAGGGAGTTCAATCGAGTAAGCAAGTCCATGGAGTCACGAATATATGATGGTAGTGTCAAGACAAATGGTTGGAGATGATGATCTATCAAAATACAGGCCTTTTCTGTCAGACCCCCGATGCCCGCCACAATAGGTCGTCCTGGGGGACATCGGGGGTT